>CM057350.1:116885337-118347741 GCA_030015575.1 Agapanthus africanus
ATGGTAAGGCAGTCACAAAATCCATAGTGATGTGCTCCCACTTCCACTCGGGTATCGAAAGTGGTTGCAACAACCCAGCCATCCTCTGGTGCTCTGCTTTTACCTGCTGGCATACCAAACACCTGGATACGAACCGTGCAATCTCTCGTTTCATCCCGTTCCACCAAAAGTGTTGCTTTAGATCTCGATACATTTTCGTGCCTCCCGGATGCACAGAATAAGCCGAACTATAAGCCTCAGCTAATACCTCTTCTCGAACATCTCCCTTGGGGACGCAGAGCCTGCTACCGAATCTTAGAGAACCATCCCGATGTATGAGTAAGTCCGTTTTCAGCGCGGCTTCCGCCTGCTCTCTGAACTTTTGCAATCGAGGATCATCAGCCTGCGTCGCCTTAATGCGATCTATAAGAGAAGACTGCACCTGTAACTGCCAGAATTGCCTGATTACACTCGGTGTAACAACCACTAGTTCGAGCTTCTGAAAATCCTCAATGATGCTCTTCTGACTGGTCAACATCATGACTGTCGGCTTGCGACTGAGAGCGTCTGGAACGACATTTAGCTTCCCCGGATGATACTGTAAGTCCAAGTCGTAGTCCGCCATTAATTCTAGCCATTGGCGTTGCCCCATATTCAGTTCTTTCTGAGTGAACACGTACTTCAGACTTTTGTGATCCATGTACACTTCCACCTTTTCACCCAACAAGTAATGTCTCCAGATCTTCAATGCGAAAACCACTGCGGCTAACTCCAAGTCGTGCATTGGGTAGTTCCTCTCATGATTCTTCAGCTGGTGTGAGGCATAAGCAACTACCCGACCGTGCTGCATCAGGACGCGGCCTAAGCCTTTCCCCGAAGCATCGCTATGTATCACCAAACCGCCTGAATTATCCGGCACTGTAAGAATAGGCGCCGTGGTCAATTTCTGCTTTAGTACCTCAAAAGCCCGAGTACACTCCTCCGTCCATACTTACGGTACTTCCTTCCGCGTCAGCTTCGTCAAAGGTTCAGCGACTCGTGGAAAGTCTTGAACGAACCGCCGATAATATCCTGCCAATCCCATAAAGCTTCTGATTTTGGCCACTGACTTCGGAGTCGGCCAATCTCTAACAGATTCTAACTTCGCTGGGTCCACTGAGATGCCTTCGCCCGTAACAACATGTCCCAAGAACTGCACTTTGTCGAGCCAGAACTCACACTTGCTCAATTTTGCATATAGCATCTCTTCCCGAAGAATTTGTAATACCGTCCGCAAGTGTTCGGCATGCTCCTCCTGGGTCTTAGAGTAGACTAGTATGTCGTCGATGAATACAACGACAAACGTGTCCAAGTACTTCGCAAATACTCTATTCATCAGATCCATAAATATAGCTGGAGCATTGGTAACACCGAACGGCATCACAAGAAACTCATAATGCCCGTATCGTGTCCTGAAAGCCGTCTTGCATGTATCTTCGGCCGCTACTCTGATCTGGTGATATCCTAAACGAAGATCCAGCTTCGAAAATACCTTGGCCCCACCCAACTGATCAAATAAGTCGTCGATACGTGGAATGGGGTATTTGTTCTTGATCGTAACCCTGTTCAGCTCCCGGTAATCTCTGCACATCCGTAGCGATCCGTCATTTTTCTTCACCAACAAGACTGGTGCACCCCACGGCGAAGCGCTTGGGCGAATAAATCCCTTCTCCAGGAGTTCTCCAATTCTGCCAACTCAACTGGCGCCATCCTATAAGGAGCTTTGGAAACTGGTGTCGTTCCTGGAATCAAGTCAATAGAGAATCCCAAGACGTGGGGAGGTGGTAGACCTGGTAAATCTTCAGGGAACACATCAAGAAAATCCCGAACGATCTCTAGGGATGGACTCTCATCAATCTCCATAGCTGTCAACTCTTTTGGCTTGGCTCTAAACTTGGCTGGCTCCAAAGACTCGCTCCCACCTTTGAAAACAAACTCAGGGTGATTGGGAATGCGGAAAGTCACCTTCCTTGCTCGGCAATCAATAATTGCATGGAATGTACTCATCTAATCCATCCCGAGAATTGCATCATAACTGCCCGTCCCGACTAAAAGGAAATTCGCATAGAATTCCCTGCCGCATACTACCACCGGACATAAGCTACACTCTTGGTTGGACACAATAATACTGTTACCCGTATGTATCTCCCAACCCTTGGTCAACGGCTTGTGAGGTATAAAGTATGTGTCGACAAACCGTGTGGAAATAAAACAATGCGAAGCACCCGAATCAAAAAGAACTCTGGCTGGTACAGAATGAACAAGGATGGTACCTGTAACTACATCTCCAGAAGCCTCTGCCTGCTCGGCGGATAAGGTGAAAGCCCATCCCTGATTTTGACCTGTATCAGTCTGCCTCTGATCAAAGGACCGCTGCTGGGGCACCCGAGGTGGACCCCTCTGAGCTGAAGTGCCATATGACGGTTGTTGTTGCTCGAACCCTCCCTGTAGCTCAGATCTCTGGGGACACCCGCCGACCCTATGCTCGCTGGATCTACAAATCAGACACTGCCCCTTAGCTCTGCGGCAATCTCTCTACATGTGTCTTGGCCTCTGACAATAATCGCAAAATAGGGCTCTTCGCTGTGGCTGCTGAGGTGAAAAGGTACGCTTCATCTGTGTGACACCTGGCCTGTGAACTGGGATGGCTCTACGGGGCGGAATGGTAGGCCGTGCCGGAGCTACGTGGGGTCTCATGTCTATAGATCGTTGGCTCTTGGCCTTCTCTGCCAACTTTTCCTGTACTCGGGCAGCATTCAAAACTTGGGCGAAGGTTGGTAGGTCAAGAGATGCGATGAGTTGTTGCAGTTCAATATCGAGCCCTTGCTGGAAACGTCTTGCACTGGAAGATTCGGTGGCTACCATGTACGGTGTGAAGCGACTCAGCCGATTGAACTCTGCGGCGTAGACATCCACTGAGCGTCCATTTTGCTTCAACATAATAAACTTTTCCTCCATCTCGGCCTTGGCAGTAGCCGGAAAGTAATGATCCAGGAAGCACGTAGAGAACGTGTCCCATCCAATAGGCTTCTCTAGCCGGCTTTCCTCTACGGACCACCACGTGCGAGCCTCGTCCTCTAGTTGAATCTTCACTAGGTTCACTCTGTCGTCGTCAGGAATTCGAGCGGCAGTCAGGAGGTTCTCTACGTTGATGAGCCATTGTTCGGCCTCAAGTAGGCTTGCCGATCCCGTGAACACTGCTGGATGAAGCCTCCTGAAATCTGAAACGGTACCAACTCTAGCCTGTGTAGTCGATACGAGCGCGCCCTCGGGGGCGGGAACAGCCGTAGATCTCTCCAGGGTAGTAATTGCGGTCTCCTGTACCACCTTCAATCCCTTAGCCAGAAGATCGGTATTCCTCTCTTGAGCTTAGGCCAGGGTCGTCAGTGTACTAAGGATTTTCTCGGTACGATCGTGGACCGGCACCTGAGGAGTTGCCTGAGAAGTCCATATTCATGAAAAGATCAAAAGAAATCAGATTTAAGCAAGGCTTCACAATGATTCAACGACGATTAGGAAATGAGGAAGAATGCAATAAGGCGTACGCTAAGGGTGTAACTCGGTCTAGAGGTCCCTCCACGGAACTGTAATTTCATCCAAAACCTGGCTCTGATGCCAACAAAACCATGTCACGTCCCGCTTCCCAAAATACGGAATACGAGGAATGACTAGGCCAGCCATGCTCCTAAGGTCAGGGAAATCCCGCCGTAGTCACACTTCGGCTTCTAGCATTACATGGTAGTCAGCAAACAGTACTTGAGTAAAGGAAAATCACAGTTCACAACTTTATTACATTGCAATTTAAAAGAGTTCGAGGTACATTTATTTCATAGAATAAATAACTAACCAATAAAAAAAATGCTGAAATCAAAGAAAGTAGATCTCCGCAATCTCGAAGGATAAGTCCTGCTCCTGGGCTAGATCCACTTCGTCCTCTGAGCATGCACACTCAGGTCGTCAGGGCGACACATATACCAATAAATATATATAATGGGCGTGCAGTATTATTAAACATGAGGAGTACAATGAATTGCAGAACATGTGTATAATAACATCAACTGAATATGAATAGTGCACTATGAGTAACATGTCGGTGAACAAAGCAATGCATATGTCACTACTTAACGGTCACTAAGACCATGAAATCAATTGGTGGAGAGGATACTCGTGTTTAACAAGGGTCTCGTGCATGCCCGAGACTACGGTCCACTGTGCCCGGGACATAACCCTGTCAGCCATGCCGCTAGGCCCACGACCTAAAGTATGTATGTATGTATGTATGTATGTATGTATGTATGTATGTATGTATACACACACACACACACACCGCTGATACCGAATGATCATCCTTTAAATCACTGTACCTCGCTAAATACGAGTTCAATTCCACCTTGATTTCCCCATTCCCCGGGTTATGGTATGCATTCATGTATTGAATAGGTTGTGGAAAAATACGTATCACTGTCGCTTTCAATCACTTTTCCACTTATTAATATCACTGTCGTATTTGCCACAACCCAATCACTAAAATTAATATATCGACAATGCAGATGATCACTATGCAGCAGGTATAACTCAAGCATGAAAATATGCAGAAATGCACTGAACAGGTATTCATTATTCTATAACGACCAATGCCATATAACTTGTAAAATTTACGGTAAATCATACACATAGAATCGACCAAAATAATATAAAAGGAGTATGAAGCACACTTGATTATCTAAACAGTAAAATTTATTTTAGGTCAATCGGAGTTCAGGTTAGGGAATTATCCTCATTTGAGGGCGGCGATCGATTTCTGGGATTCCAGTTTCAGTACTGGAAGCCCAACTTCGCGCGCATTTTATCAGTAATTATGTTCAGATTCAGGTATTGCCCTAGTTGAATAAAATCTAGTTCTGTCGGTTAAGTTTACAATTCATCAAACGGATTATCAATCGCACCTCTATAACAGAAGTTATGTTCAGTTTAATGTGACAATGTAATGAACATTTCTGCAGAAACTGCAGAACACAATGACATTCCAAAATACAATATCAAACGACCGTAAAAATGCACGGGAATAATTTCAGAGGTTAGCTAATTAAGTTATCTACGAGACCATATGGGTCTCCGTGCATTTAAAGTTTTAAGCAGGTATGTACAGGTGCTTAGAATTCAGTTTCCCCCGTAGAATGCTGCCCCGGACTGCAGTCCAGAATTGCATTCCTCCTCACTTTTCAAGGTCATGAAATTGCATTATTCCAAAACTAATTACATAGGGTTATAGGTTATCTAGTTAGGTTCGATACGAACCATGGAACATCATGATTGGATTTATATTCAAATAACTACAAATTTTACAACGTGATATGTACGGTGATTTTCAGATTTGACGTAACCATTTGGGATGCCCTTTTACAGTCGATGTCTTAATTACTTAATCCCAACTTCTTACACATCACTAGTTAACATCAATTGAATCTTCTAATAAAAAAAATTTTGGGATTTTTAATAGGGTGATCGCATCGAGCACTCGGTGCGTGTATGTGAATGTTATCTATTTTGTTTACACACACACACCTCAAACATTTTCCGACCAATTAAGTTACCAAATTGTGTTTATTAATTTAGGTATGCACATAGCATGATTTGAACAAGTGAAGGAGGTTCACTTGCCTCAGAAAAACGCGATGATGATAAGCCCGGCAGCGACGACGGTGAGAGGTATGCGTAAGGGCACGGCACGGCACTAGCAGCGGCGACGGCAGCGAGTTTGGATGTCGGCTGGAGGCAATGGGTGCAAGGACGAGGGTGTTGGGGTGCTCGGGGCCTGCAGCTTGGAGGTGGAGAGCTCCGACGATGGAGAGACGAGGACGAGGGCTCGGTGTCGTAGATGGGGTTACCGGCGTTTAAGTTGGTCGGCGAGATGGAGCGGGAGGAGGAAGTCGATGACTGCGGGTGCTGTGGCTCGAAGTTGGGGAGCAGAGGAGAATAGGAGGCGGGGGTCGAGCTGGTGGTGGCCATGGTGATGATCGTGGAAATGTTGTCCTAGGGCTTGCCGGCGAAGTGGTTGGGTTCATCGGCGAGATGCAGGGGGTCGGTGTGCAAGAGGGGCTCGAGTTGCTCAGGTGAGTGTGCAAGCGAGGGTGTTGGGTTCGGGTGAGAACGAGAGAGAGAGAGTGAAGAAGGGAGAGGCGAAGGAGGGAGAGAATGAGGTAGAGATGGTGAAACCGAGAGAGGCGAGGGAGAGACGAGGGGGTCATGGTCGTTGGAGACGTGCGGGTCGTGAGGAGATGGGGGCGGCCGTCGCGGGCGAGCGCGAGAAGCGGGGAATCGTGGGGGATCTGTTGGGGAAACAGGTCTCAAGTGGACGCGGTCGTCGTGGCGAGCGTGAGGAGGGAGAGCCGTTGGGGGTGAAGCGGTCGTCGTGGCGAGCGGGAGGAGCGGGAGCCGTAGTGTAACGTTTTAGAAATCGTTATGCGATTTTTCCGTTAATAGGTAAAATAAATTGTGTTTTTCCGTAAAAACCCTGAAGTGATCATTTTTTCTGTATATACTTAACTGCACCTAGTTTAACTGGAAAATTGCTAGTTTGCGGTTTTTAGTAGTCACTTGAAAATTTTGGTCCACTTTAATATTTTCTTTAATTAAAATATTAATTTAAGTTTTTAATTATGCACTTAATTAGTGATAATTACAATTTTGAGTGGGTTAATTATGCTAAAGTGAATCTATGCTAACTAAATCACAAGATTAAGCAATCCCTTTATTTTTTCATCATAGGTAAATTTAATGTATGGAATAAATAAAAAAAAGTAACGAAAAAATCATTAATCCAGCCTTACAAATATCTTGAAGAAATATCTAAATATTTGTGGAAATTAATGGGGATTTTAAATTAAAGATAAAAGGTGGCATAAAGTATTTGTTTTATTAATCATTAATAAATGTTTTTAACTGGATATTTCCACACTCATCCACAAATACCCCTATTTCTTTTGCTTGATCGGCCCCTCTCCCCCTTGCTGTCCCAATCTCATTCTCACCCCATTTCAACTCTTTTAAACTCAAATAAATCATCAAAATTCATCAAATAATCCCACAAACTCAAATACAAATCTATACCCATTATTCTTCAACCTTAATCAAGCTTGGATCTTCATGAAGATAGCATTTTGGAGGTTATTTTTGTTGATCTCTTTGCAAGTTTGTGAATCAAGTGGAGGTATAAATTCTAACCCTAAACTTTAATTGTTGTTTTAATACATTGCATTAGCTTATGAGATGTTTAAATAAAGATTTTATTTAAATGTTTAGAAATTCAAGATATGGTTTTTGAAGATCAAGTTAGGGTTTGGAGTTTTGTAATGGTTAAGTGAGAAGTGTAGACTTGGAAAACATAACCTAATTATGAGATTGTTAATTGTTATTTTCCTAATCGTCTAATTAAGTTTAAGTGCAAACTAAACTTTTACTAAATCTTATTTGAGTGAGATTAAAATTGTAGCAAAGGTTTGTGTGGTTTAATCAAGCTTTTATGTGATGATTGTGGCTACTAGTTTTAGTTAAACTTGTAGATTTGAGCTAAAATGATTAAAAGTGCTTACTAGGTTTTCGGATAAAATTAGGCGTGAGTTCCTATTGACGTTGTGATGTTATATTTATTAGATTCCACGATATATATTGTGTTATGATTGCGCGATCGGTACGATCAGGGTCTAGGCTTGATGGTTATGTCATTTTGCGCTCCTAGCTAGGGTTGTGCCGATATCGTGCGCGTTTTGTGCACTAAGTGCACAGTGTGTTTATCATATGGACGTTATCCTTGCGTTTCGTTGTCTTTGTGTCAGCGCAGGATATTTAGTCTTATGTGTTGTATTTGTGAAATTTTAGGATCGTGAGCAGGGACTTCGGACGCTGCGAAGAAAGGAAAGCAGGTGGTCGGATTTACTTAGCTCGAGATCATCTGTGAGTAGATTTAATATCTACAGGGGAATCGCCCGCATGGTGTTATGCGTCTGGGCTGGATTATATGACATGATTATTAGTTATAAGTATTTCACATATAGAGATGGTGCATGAACTTCATTTCATATTATTATTTGTTGTGCTGGGACTTGTACCCATTAAACACTGCACTATTATTGACGGTTCATATTGCACGAGCACCCACACCGTCGATAATTGCCATGACACGCACAACACCTATACATACGTGATATTGTATTGGTTAGGGACATTGAGACATGATCCTTATTTCCATTGTGCATATGAGATATAGCACACCTGTATACCTGCATGCTTACGCATATACCTGGAGGGTATTGCATCATTATTGACATGTATATACACATATACCTAGAGGGTATTACATCATTATTGACATGTATATACACATACTGGACATAGCTACACATATACCTAGAGGGTATTACATCATTATTGACATGTATATACACATACTGGACATAGCTACACCTATACCTAGAGGGTATTGGATCATTATTGACACGTATATACACATACAGGACATAGCTACACCTATACCTAGAGGATATTGCATCATTATTGACATGTATATACACATACCTGGACATAGCTACACCTATACCTAAAGGGTATTACATCATTATTGACAGGTATATACACATATGAGATATAGCTACATGTACATCTTGCATACATACTTACATGTACACACATATACCTTCCTATAGCTACATGTTCACTCTTATATGATGTTGCGTTGGATTTTGGAGGAATTAGGAACCGCATGATATATTTAATAACTTGTTGCATTTAAATAGCGGTTTTTCCTCTATATGCTCATGTTACTATTTATGTTGCATATATTATATTTCATGGATTTTGCATTGAGATATGAATTTCATATGATGTTTTCTGGATATTTTACTCCTGAGGGTATATATCAGTGGTATGGGACGGTGATATATACGTATATATATCAGTGGTATGGAACGCTGTTATATATGTACATATAATATATATATATATATATATATATATATATATATCATAATGATTTATGCAAGTATTCTTATTCATTACTTGATATTTTCTGGATTTGAGGACCGTGGTATTTTCATAAAATTATGCATTGTTTGAAAAACCCGGTTTCTCTTGTATGATATTTCGATACGTCCACCATGAGATTTCTCGGTTCTGAGATTTGTGATATATACCCAATGCGAGGAGTGGAGTGGGCCGTGTGTGGGTACATGGTGGAGCCCGGTATGGTTCCCCGGAGCAAGAAGATCGCAGATGATGGCGATGAGCCTGGCAGGCAGGGCTAGTACCTACCAGTGATAGTATTTGGATTCGGCGGTTATCGTGGGGATACCGACCGGAGTCATGAGATGTACAGACATGACATCATGACCGGTCGTGGTGACGGCGCCTGACAGATGAGTATTTACGTATCGATACTGGACACGGGTTTCATGATGTTTCGAGTGTCGATGTTAGACACTCAGGTTCCATGATTTTGATGTGTCATTGTGGGGACACACACACACACACACACATATATATATATACATACACAGGTATAGTTTTCATGATATTTTCGGGTGTCGATGTTGGACACTCAGGTTCCATGAGACTTACAGGATATGAGGGCCGACCTGAGAATGCGGTGCCTGTGGTATTGGGATTTGGAGTGTCATTGATGGACACTAGCTTCTCCACGATGAGGATTCCATGTTGGTGATATGTTTTATCCCATAATACCTGATAGAGTACCTTTTCATGACTGTTGCATATACATAGTGCTATTTATTGCTATCAGCTTGCATATGATAGATTACCGCAGTACGTCCATACCTGCGATTATCTGCATATGTTATTTACTATTCACGAGTTGGCAACTCACCCCCGTTGTGTCACAGTGTTTGCAGGTGGCCCTCAAAGCAGTCGCAGCAGGGCTTCTTCATCACATCGTATCATCTTTTGCAGCGGATACCGCTACGGCTGACTGTGTGCAATTTTGCTATAAGTGGGTTTTGCGGTTATCCGATGATGCTCATTTGTATATTCGTTGTATCTAGTACTCTCCATCTACCACCTTCATGTATTTGACTTAGAGACGAGTTGTGAGAATCGATATTGTATATTATTTTGTGACTTTGGATGTCTTTTATGTTGTTTTTATTTACATCGTCCATTTTCTTCGCTACGGCGTCGTATATCTGTTGTGATAGTTGTTTTCCGATTTTGGGCGTGGATTTGCTCCCGTTGGGGATACTTTACTTACATTCTATGTTGTACCCGTTTTCGGGGCTAGTTTTTACAAATGAGCTGCTGCCCAAATTTTTAAGAAAGTAAATTTGGACTTTAAAAAAATTTTACTTAAGATTCCAAAAGCTTTTGACAATGTTCTTTCACTTACTATTTTGATGGTTTAGATTTGCTGGGTTTTCGGCTTGCTTAGATTGCGTTACGCCTGGAGACGTTACATGGTTTAAGGGCCGTCACGTGCCAAATTTCGGGTCGTGACACGTAGCGAAAGAAGTGGCGGGAAAAGAAAACAGGTGGAGGAAGAAGAGGGGGAAGCGGGTCGGGTCGGGTCGGGTCGGCATGGGTCAGGTCGGGCACGAGTAGATTAGGATTTAATTTAGGTTTTGTGTTTAGGAATTTAATTTAATTAAAATAATAAAATATATAAAAAATGAAATAAATTTGGATTAAAATCTGGAAAAATACGGAAAATTTTATTCGAAACTGAGGATTTACATCATAGCACGATTCTCTTAAACAATTTTTTTGTGGCAAAATAAGATTTTTCATCAAAATACCTTAAACTATTAAAAACCCGGATTTCTTTAAATTGTATTACTTAATTCTTTGCGATTGTGCCTCTACAATCCATTTCGGGGAACCCACTATTAGATGGTGTGGATTATCGCACGTCCACGGGCTAGTAGGGCGAGATGCAGACCTCCTCATGGAGCATACGATCTCGATGAAATTTTAAGACAATTTTTAAGAAAAATGAGGATTTCTATTTAATAATAAAAATTTATTTTTAATAATTATATAAATATTATCAAATTATATATTTTTAATATATAATAAAATTCCATGTTTTCTAGAAAATAAACGAATGACAAGTTTCACTAAAATACCATCAAGAATCAATACAAGTCAAAATTTACACTAAAATACCTTGAACTATTCAAGTTATGTATATGTTCACTAATATACCTCATTCTCTAAAATTTATATTCATGACAATTCTAAATAATATAAATAATTACTCGAGATTTGTTTTTAAAGTATATTAGAATCATTTTTCATAAAACCCTTTAAGTTATATAAAATTACATTAAGGACCCTACTAAATATAGGTTTAAGCGGAACCAATTCTCTTGAGCCTCAGGTAGCTGGATAAAGTGGGTGCTTGCCTATTGAAGGTAGAAAACTAAAACGGGGTTATCAATGGTAATTGTCTTGAAAAAAGACACAAATCCTGCCGTCCATGTGCAGCAGTTACAGATAACACCAAAATCTAATTCAGAATCCAAATCTATTTAAGTGTCTCAGTCTAATCTGAATACAATCCAAACATGAATCCAATCATAACTCCAATTCAATATGAATCCAATACAACAAACATGAACACTTGAACTTGAAGATGAATACCAGAACAATATCTCAAACATGCAAGATAACTTGACTTGATCGAACCATGGCTATATCTTGACTCCATTATATGACTAATTGATACATCCTGAAACTGTTTATATGAACAACTTATACCATGGTCTCGACAAGTCTGATATTTATCAATCAATACAATATACATTACGGGGTTTAACGGGATAGACTGGTACGGAATGTATTATAAGTGGAACGAGATGGTCACTAACAGACACCTACATGAACATCCGTGCCGTTGTCCCGTGGATCTTGACGGGGCCTTGTACTTCCGATTACCATAGTTCACGGAGCAAGTTGGACTCCTCTCGTATACAGTGATATATTCTGTACCAAGATACAAACAACTACATTAGTATAGCACACATATAACTGTTTATTTTACCTGTTCTATTATCTTTACTTGTCTATTACATTCTATCTTTTGGGACTTACCGAGCGCTAGTTCGCTGATGACATTCATGTCTCTTCTTTTTTTGGAATATTCGTCAGGAGGACCCGACTCTCACGAGACTGAGCCTAGCCAGGATGATTTGGAGCAGTTCACAGAGGAGCCAGACTTCTAGGCTTTTACTTGTACTTATTTCTTTTCAGTTCATATGCCATTATTTAGGCATCGCTTTCTATCATTGTACTTTACCTTTCAGTTGTATGTAAAGAATAATTATCAATATAAAGTTGTTATTTTATTACATCTCTTGTTATTCTTGTGTATTCATTTATATTGCTTATTTACGCTTAACGTGTTTATTTCTGAGTAAATATGTCGCATACCTCGTCACGTCTACTTCCCTGTACACTGGGAAGCCGGGCGTGACACACTTAAACACTTCGTCTCTCAACAAGCTCTTCTCTCTTACAATAACACTCTTGCACTCAAGTGCCCAAACACAAAGAAAAGAAGAGATTTACAATGAAACATAATACTCTCAAAAGAGTTTCTCTCAAGCTCATTTCTAATTCTCTACAAAATATGGATAAAATCAAATGAAAGCTCTTAATTTTGTGTGTGTGAGTGATTTGGATAAGCAAATGAAAATCTGTTTTGAACTCTCACAAAAAATGAGATTTTTCTCTCTTGATCACTTAGAAATAATGCAAACTGAAATATCGAGTAATTAGAGCTCAAAAATCCAACCCAAAACCTTTTTATAGCCCCACAAAAAAACTAGCCGTTATAAATCAAATCAGGAATTTTTCAGTATCGACAGATGTCTGAAAAACAATCGGACAAATGTCCGAAGTTTTAACAAAATAAATCCCAGCTGCTATATTTTCAAAAACTTTTCTTCTTAAGACGTCTGTCGTGTCCCCCTTCAGACGTCTGTACCGCTACCAAAGTTCACAAAAATATCTTTACTTAAAGATCGGGTGGTCATATTCCTATATACAACAGATGTCTGAAGAACATAAAAAAGCAACCCGAGACTTTCAGCCAAACGTTTGTCAAAGCAGTAGACGTCTGTCTATTTGTGCTTCAAAGTTTGTAGTAAAAATTGACAGACGTCTGAGATACAAAAAAATGTAGAAATATCCTTAATTAAAATAAATGGGGTTGATTATGAAACCAATAAGCGGACAGACGTCTGAAGAACAAATGGGCAGACGTCTGTAGTTCAAAAACCTAGTTTTTCATATATTTCTGATATTTGAAAACCAACAATAGACAAACGTCTGTAGTTGTTTTGGGCAGACGTCTGTCCTAGCATAAAAAACTAAAATTTGGGTTTTTAAGAAATAAAAAACTTCGAAATCGAAAAACCCGATATTTGCAAAACGTTTGTGCATACGTGTGTGAGTGTTTCAAGAGCTCTAATCGATATAACCATAATCTATAGAGTACTTACAAGGATTCCTATATCGATTTCGGAAATTTTCGAATTCTTGAATCCTTGTCGTCTCTTCATCTTGAGCTCTCGAAAATTTGGCGCATAATCTTCATTTGATCTTCAATTGAACTTCCATTGATCATCGCCACTCACAAGCATCTTGAAGTCGTTACATTAATCTTCAAACTTGGACTATCGGATTTCGACACTTCAATCTCGGACATCGGCTTCTTCAGCTTTCCTTAGCTTGAATTTTACCAATTGAGAAGCACTCGTTCGTATCCTCCAACCTCCATTAGATTTGTCGTTTAGACTCATTTTCCTCCATCCTCCTTTATAGAGCTTCGTCTCGAGATATCCGATATCCTGAAATGCAATCTCAAAGATCGAGCTCATCATATACAGTGTTATAGAATAAACAAAATATAAACACATGTATATGAACATTCATTGTTTCGATATCACAACTATGAATAGTATATCAATATCAAGATATAAATCAAAAGCAAAGCATGAGATATTGATATACCAAACATATATACATGTTATATGAAAACCAAGATATATAACACATGTATATACATATTCATATTACGAATCATCAAAATAATGAATGTGAGTAATATATCGATATCAATGAATACAACACAGGTAAAGTATATCGATATTGATATATTACTCGATATACATAAGATATAGGATAAGCAAGCTCAATATCAAGTATATACAAGTTTAGTGTCGATAGAGAAGGCAAGATAAGCATGTGACACTAAACACCTATTCATGTTTTGAATCACATCATCAAAACCATAAGTCATCAAATAATTTTTTTTTAAATCTTTCAAAACCTTTTTTTTTACAAAACGAATCATTTCGAAACAAATATATTTTTATTTATTAAAAAGTATTATAGTAAAAACAGGGTTGTTACATTCTACCCTTCTTAAAAATAATTTCGTCCTCGAAATTACTCAAGAAGAATATTACAACAAAATAAGGAAAAATGTCAGGATAAAGTAGTCACGTTTCTTCGTCATGCTCTATCGGTCGGTATTTTAATCGATAAGAAGGTTGCGACTGGAGTAGATTGCGAGGGAAGAAGAACGAAAAATTATCGATGTGGGGTAACAGATACTCGAATACTACCCTCCTTTGCTGAAAGTCGGGGATAGCAAAGAAAGTTCGAAACTAACGAGAACAATTTAAGGTCGAAGATGAAAGATAGTTTTCATATATGCAAGTAGAAAGGAGTAGATTGAATCAAGGAATCGAAAGTCAAGAGGTTATATTCAAGGAAGTTAAGTTCACGATGGATTCAAAGAATATGATGAAATTCAGAGGAAAGGTTAAATGTAATATTTGGATTTTATTAATTCTTGTAATAGATTACTTACGATGTTCATGCAAACTGACCGACATGAGCCACCAACAAAACCTGTCACACCCCACTTCCCAAAAAACGATAATGGGTACGTGACGAGACCCGCGACGTATTTATTTCGAGAAGGTTATTTTTTGCAACAAGTACATTAAGCGTATATAAGCAATATAAAATATGATAAGAATAAACAAGAGAATAAAATCAAACCACTATATAATACATTCTAGATTTCTACAAAGTTTCAAACTAATAAAAGATGTCGTAAACAAAGATACAATAACAAGTAAACCTTAAATAAGAGGCATACTGAAATAAAGATGAAATTAAATAGAAGTCTACATATGATACAAGTTGAGAGTACTCATCCGTCCTTAAGTCACCCGACGAACATTCCAAGAAAAAAATAAACAGGGTGGAATGTCTGTCAAAAAACTTACGCTCGGTAAGTCCCCAAAGAGGATATAGGTATAAATTTGATAAAGGACATGCATGTAAGTAGAACATGAAATCTAATATAGTAGCGGACAAGTAAGAGTGTCAACTAAACATGGCAACTATATGAGTATGGCAAGGTATTATAAGCATGACAATGTATGTAAGTATGACAATTTACATGACAACTATATGATTGAGCATAGCAATATGGTATAGCATGTGTTGGTCAAAATAAATGTATAATAAGTACGTATTGGTGAATATGAGGTGATTGTCAATGTGTCCTATAAGGACTCTACAAGGGTAGACTAACTAAGTTAAAGAGTGAATGTCAACCAATCTCAAGAGTTTTCTCGAACCCAAGATAAGACCCCAGGAGTAAGGAACCACAGGTCCGAACAACGGGACCCCAAGATCTGGAGGAGTCGGCCTGTGTCAAGAGAGTAATAGGACTCCTGAGATTCCATTGGATTCACACTCAAAATACCCCAACAACCCGCATATTCTAGATTATAGATAATGTTACAAGTTTTGCCCGAATCCATGAATACAAATGAGAGAGTATAAGTTCTGGTTTTGAGTTGAGTTCATGTCAAGTGCATGTATTCATATCAAGTTTCAAGTATTCATGACATGTCCAAGTATTCATGTCAAGTTGTATTCATGATTCGAATCAAATCAAATCGAGCATGCAATAGATTGTTCTCACAGTTCATGTAGATACAACAAAATGAGAAGTCATATTGTATGAGATGAGACAAGTATAATGTTCAAGTAACGACCAGAAATAATGCTATAAAGAAGTGTTATGTACGACTAATTACTCAAGTCAATTGGATTCAGAAAATAAACGAAAAATATAGCCCTAAGTGTTATGCACACGCGAGTTCAAATCACGTCTAAATACGACTACTGGTTTGGGAGATATATCTGTTTTCATACCATCGTGCAGAACAAATAAGAATTTGTCTAGCGCTGTCGCACATTTTTAAAACACGATTTACGTTAATTTCTGTCGGTTTCCAGGTTTCGAAAATTCTAGAAACTTGTAGTTCATTCGGTGTACTTATCCAAACAACTAAGTTTCACGCGATTTGGATTCCTGAAATTCTAGTTATGGTCATTTTAACGCCGGGGTTTAAAACAGAAATTCTGATTTCTGGACAGCCACTATGGTGTATATTGTCGAGCATATATCGGGTCATTCTATGGAATTTTGGATCACCAAGTATATAGTAAATTTTAGGCCTGTCGGTTTTGCATATATATATCTAAATTTTGTCACGAACGGACATCGAAAACTCAAGTTATGTCGTATTTAAAAACGGTGTGCAAATCAGGACAGATTTTGTCCATATTCGTCACTTAATTTTGTAACGCGGTTTTCTATATTTTACGTCGATTTTCAGGAAATATATATAACTAAGAAAATCTAGATATTTCGATCTAGATGTCCAAAACATTTGAAAACGCTTAATTTGGATTACATATGACATAGTTATGGATTCTAGAAAGCCCTTAAAAGCAGTTTTCTATATTTAAAAACAGTAAATAAAAAGACGTCGTAAATCCTAAATCGTTATGCGATTTGATCTGTAACTTTTATTGTAGATCTAAAATTCTATCTAATATATAATCTAATTTTTCTAGAATGTCTAGAAGTCAATATTGATTTTCTAGAATTTATTTCGAATATAAAGATATTTTAAAGTCGTATGTGTGAATAAATAAATTATGGTATTTATTTGCAACTTCATTTTTTTTAAATAAAAGGTCAGGTTCATTGAGATGACATGCAATATAGAGTGATATGGTTCACTCATTCTTATAAACTAATAATATTACTATTTACCATGAACATGTACAAGAAAAATCGTAACAATCACTTAACACGTTATCAAACATGTAGGCAACATATTACCTTTGTGTACTAGACTGATTAATTTGTTTTAATATATTATTTAAACATGAGGATTACCAAAGTATGTGCAAGTAAAGATATGGCAAAAGGAAGAAGATTTAACAAAAGGAAGGTTAAGTGGGGGGAATTTGCTGGGGTTATATTTTCTAAAGCTATGTTCAAATTTGCATCGGCGGCAACACTTATATCAACCTCAAAAATATTGGCGGCAGCACTTATATCAACCTCAAAATTTTCATCAAAAACGGTCTCCTCCGCCTTATTTCCAACTGTCTCATCATCATCGGGAATTTCAGCCCCGAAATTTTCATCCCCCACCTTCTTTCCGACGGTCTTCTCCCCTACATTTGACTCAACGGCCTCCTCAATATTTTCAACATCGGGTTCTTTAGACCCGGCATTTTTAGTTGGCTCAGCGGCCTCCTCAACATTTTCAACCTCGGATTCTTTAGTCCCGACATTTTCAATTGGCTCAACGACCTCCTCAATATTTTCATCGATTCTTCAGTCCCGACAATTTCATCCCTTTTTTTAGCCTTCATCCCCCTTCTCATCAATCTCACCCTTTAAAACTCATTTGATCTTTTCATGTAATTTCTTGAGATTGTCTTCATCCAACAAAGATTTATTAAGTTCAACCGAATTCACCTACAAATAATAAGTAATAAATATCAATAATTGGATCTAATATGTTAAAAGTGATATAAACAAAAACAAAACATAAACAATATTTACATAATCGAGAAGTAACTGACGGTTAATCTCGATATTACGCTCGTATATCATAGTTGGTTGACTGCGGGAGTATATTACCTTCCTGGTAATAGCAGTGTACCAAGCAAAGTAATCTCCAGCCACAACCTGAACTTCTACTGTGCTAGCATCAAATTCAACTCATTTTGTTTCGATATCAATTTAAGTTTCGTCCTACAAATTGATATACTCCGAAATCACATCGGATATTGATTTCTTCTTGGTTGGCTTCTCTTTCTCAATTTGTACAAGTTGAACGTCAATGGTACACTTTGAATACCACTAAACTTTCAAATTATCCTTTCGGGATATTACCACTAGACAATATCGAAACAAATAAGAAAAGCTCGTAACAGTCCAGCATATCTACTGAAAAGGAAAATGTCTTTGGATGCACCAACATACTCAGTGTATGGATCCCATGTGAATTGTCATTAAAGAAACGGTTGAAAATATTTATCATTATTCATAAAGAATTAAACAAATATCGTTAAATTAAATAATGAAATAGTAATTACCTGTAGTTCATTCAAATTATCAATCATTCTCCAGTATAAAGTTTTATGATGATGGGATCGATGTGTGCGTACACCCCATTGTCTAGTAAGGGGTCTAATCTCCTTGATGTTGGTATCAGAGATAGGCCGGATGACTGTGATCCTCGTATATGCCCAACATTGAATAAAATTTAATTATTAGATTCGCTACAATTATCTTTACAATAAAAGAAAATAATTATACAATTAATATGATACCTGCAAAACTGTAGGACAATTAACCCTTTATCGCTCTCGCATTTGACAGTGTCACTTCGTTCAATCTGTTTATCAAATACGACAAAACCTCAACCCCCTAAGCATATATGGAGATGAGTTCGTCGTCGCATAATAATCGAAGCCATTTTGGATGGACTAGGTTCTTGAAGCGTGTAGGGAACAATACCATGCAAATGTTGTACAAAACATAAGTTTTTGTATATTGAACAATTTTCCCCAGATCGGCATTAGTCCTGAGACTACTAAAAGTCTTATACACCCACGTCGCAGGTATGGCACCGTCTTTTCTCTTTATCCCTAGAGAAATCAACTCCTAATATGTCGTCAAAATGTATGAAGGAACTCATACATCCTTCATAAACAACTGGAGAATCTGTGACCGGGAGACCGAGAATCTATGCTACATCTTCAAGAGCGATCGACGCATCTCCAATGGGTAAATTAAATGAAAAGTGTTCTTCTCTAGTCGCCATCTCTCAACTAATGCAGATATCAACGATAGGTCATGTTGTTGGTGGCCAACTTTATGATACTCACCAAAACCCTATTCGTCTAACAATTCAATCTGCTAATCAGTCAAATGCCATTATGCAAATATGCTCGTAGATTCGAGCATATTAAGACTTCCCCTATCTTTACCATTCCAAATAGCTTCTGAAATGTGATTTGGTTGATTATACAATACAACATTATTCAATGGGGCAGGGTTTTATTGAATGGATGATGTCTGGGATGCTGATGGCAGAGTAAGATTGACTTCATTCACCTTTGATTGTAATTTACTTTTTTTTTTGTTACGTTCTTGGAGTTCTTCTTTACGAATATTTTTTGGCAAAGGAGGAGAAAGAAGAGTCGGTTTAACCCTTTTTGTGTATCCTTCTTCGGCGCAGCCCTCTTGAGTGAATATTTGCGTTTACCGGCCATTATAACTACATAGTAAACTCAAAAATTATAAATATATTAACAAAAAAGCCTTACAAAAATAAGACCAAAGCCTAAACTAAAGAACTAATTGATTTATGTTATAAAATCGATCCAAGAAACAAAAAAATACCTAATAACAATCGCAATTCAAATCACATGAAAAGACGCCTAATTTACATCTGAAAACCCTAACAAAAAACCCTAAATAAATAACAAAACTTATAGTAATTAAAGTAATTAACTTACCTTATGAGATCGATCCACAAAGGCGTGTGAATTTCAGTAAGAATCGCAGTTCAAATCACAGCAAAAATCGCCCAATTTCTTTCGATATCTAATCCTTAAACCGATGATACGGTGCTGAAACTTCTCAGACGGTGGTTGTTTTTATTAAATGGTAAGCGCTAGTTAAAGTAGCGGTTAAAATCAAGCCGTTCGATTTGTACCGCTACTTTAATTAGCGGTTACCATTAACAGCTCAGATTTATTGGATAAATCAATTTATCCAATGATGTATAACGTTTCGTTCCGCTTAAATACACACAAGAGAGAGAGGAAGGGAGGGGGTGTCAAGCACACTGAAGCAATTTTTTGTCCTCTAGCGAGGAAAATTATCCTCCGTCCCTTGAAATTTAAGGATGTTTGTATTCGGTCCCCAACAATTATCCTCCACCCATTCGATTTTAACGATATGTGCATTGGGTCCCTGCACTTGCCAGGGCCTCCTGTAAGTGCAAATAGAAGAGCTTTACAGAGGCCAGAGAGTGGGTCCTGTTGGGCCCAAAGCCAGAAAAACATGCATCATGGTCTAGCTGTAAAGACATCACATGGGATCAAGAGATATTACATGGGAATTGTTGGGATTGGGACTTAGCTAACAATTCCATTTTTATCTTCTTCTTCTTTTTTTCTCTCTCTTCTTGCTATGCTCACATTCTCTCTTTTCTTCTCTCTGTGAAGGCTGCAGAGATCTTTCTCCATTGGAGAGGAATAATCCAATATGGACCCCACCCCTAACCCAATCACCATTCTTTCATAATCTCTACTTGCAGTTCCTCTGATATCAAAAATGGCCATGTAACTTAAATAAGCAAAAAAGTAAGTGGCATGTTGCTTTCCCCTTGGATTCATTCACCCGTTCTTGCATTACATCTTCGCTTTTCCCCACTTTTTTTGTTTTGTTGTGTCGTTACTTCATGAGGAGGGGAAAAAAAGGCTAAATTGCATAAATGTATCCATCAACTTTCATGATTTTTTGCGATTGATACCATAAACTAATTTAATTATAAACAAGTACCATGAACTATCACCCCCGGTTGCAATTGAATACCATCAACTTTTCTTCTGTCTACGAACGTTATATTTGACTGCCACGTCATTAATATTTGACCTGTTTTCCCCATTTTACCATTTTGTTCTCAATCAAGACCTAAAATTTCGAGGGGTATAATGGTCCATTAAAACACAAAAGTTAATATCATATGGTAATTATGTCAAAAAAATAGCTTATGATACTTGTCTCTAATTATTAAAGTTCATGGTATCAATCGTAAAAAAACGTGAAAGAATGGATACATTTGTACAATTTAGCCAAAAAATAATAATAATAAGATTTCACTGATTCATTGACAAAGTATTTGTGTCAAATTTGTATCTATATCGGATCCCTTCAGATTTTTGGTTTAACTCTTTTCAGCACATCCTAAGTCTTCTATTATATTATATTCTAGATGAATAGTATATGTATATGTATATCGTCAACTTCAACGTGTCCATATGTAATTTTAGATTAGATTTTCTAATATGATACAAATATTTGTACTTCTAGTTTAGATTTTGTAATATTACGCTTATATTTGATATAACAAAAACTTAATGTATCCCAACATAGCTTATCCTCAAATTTATATTTTTGAAAATTAAGATCTGTTTCGTGTCCATATTGGAATCCATGTTACTTAGGTTTCAAGGACTAATCTATATATAATCATACCCATTTTTCACAAAACTACCAAAAATTATTAATTTCTATTTAACTACCAAAATAATTTCGTTAAAATACCGGTTCTTTAGTAAATCTTAACTGGACTAGCATACTGACAAATGTAGTAAATTATAAGATGCCGTATGGAAGTCTCGAGAAAAACAGGTATGTTTATATATGAAAATAACATGTAATTTACAAAGTTTTTGGTAGTTTAGTAAAAAAACCATATAGGTTTTTTATGGTTTGGAAAAATTAAACTTCTCTTTTTAATAAGAAAGGTTCATGCTCCATACTGGTGCCTTGCTGCTTTAACAATTAGTTTTAAAACAGGTACAAAGCATGTGCCCCAGGTACAATTGGACTTGTGTATACATCATCTTGCATCCTTGTATCTTTTATAGTCTATGAATTCAAACCAGAAACCCTCATAAAATGACAAACTCTATTAATTCATATATATATATATATATATATATATATATATATATATATATATATATAATAAGAGAGAAAAGAGGCCAAAGGAGGGGATTTCCTCCTATGGCGTCGAAAAGATACAACCCTCACCATTTTTTCCGACGACCGGTATCCATCATCATCATCGTTATCATCTAAGATGTGCATACACCAAATTTCATGTGATTCCACTACTTTTTCACCGTTGAATTAGCAATGTAAAAAGTTCTATTGTCGGTAAACCATTAATTTTGCACCAACTAAATCAACGGTGAAAAAATGGTATAATCACATGAAATTTGGTGTATCCACATCTTAGATGATAAAGATGGAGGTGATCTACGCCGATCGTCGAAATAAATCACGGAGAGTGCATTTTCCCGACGCCATAGGAGGAAATCCTCTCCTATGGCACCTTTCCTCCATTAACCTTTTATATATATATATATATATATATATATATATATATATATATATATATATAATGAAAAGCATATAAATGAGAAGATGAGTTTATATAGCATTAGCCAATTTTGAAATTAAGATATAATATAAACTTTGATTCAAGAAAGTTGAGAAGATGAGTTTATATAGCATTAGCCAATTTTGAAATTAAGATAATATAAACGAATATAAACTTTGATTCAAGAAAGTCGACATGCAAAAAGGGAAATTAAAAAGATAGTATAATTATTATATATTAATTTATATTTCCCCAAAAAGATACATGTATGTGCAAATTAATTTACTGTTGATAGAGATCGACATCCCAGGAACACGAGTGTGCAACTTGAGACTGGCTGGGAAAATTGGTAAAGGAACTAAAAAATGAAAACAAAGGATGCATCTTCTCTATCTGTCTCTCCATTAAAAAGAAAGCTCCAACCCAAAATCAGAGAAGGGAAAAAACCTCAAAAAAAAACATATTAAATTATAGGGTTATGTCACGGCCACGGAGTTTCCCACTATTTTTACACCATTTATGTGTAAATTATCTCCGTGTCTTGAATGAATGGAATACAATTTCTCGATAACAAATTACCATCATAAAAATTCAAAACTTTAAACATGACAGGACGGTGGACCTCAAGCAACAAGCCAATGGAGCATAGCTCATGTGGTAAAAGCTCCTTTCCAAAATAAGAGGTTGCAACTTGAGCTCTTGAAGTGATAACATCTAAAAAAACCAAAAACCAAAAGCAAAATATGCAT
The DNA here is from genome assembly GCA_030015575.1 of Agapanthus africanus. Classification (NCBI taxonomy): domain Eukaryota; kingdom Viridiplantae; phylum Streptophyta; class Magnoliopsida; order Asparagales; family Amaryllidaceae; genus Agapanthus; species Agapanthus africanus. The sequence goes on from CM057350.1 coordinate 116,908,691, forward strand.
CTTCTCCATCTGTCTCTCTATTACCCAAAAAGCTCCAACCCAAAACGAAAAAAAAACTCAAAAAAAAAAAAATAAAGCATATTGAAATTAATATAGGGGGTTATGGCATGGACACCAAGTGTTTCGCCCATTTTTTACACCACTTATGCATAGATTATCTTCCCGTCTTGAATGAAAATTAAAGCTCATGGTACCTACAGTCGCTCGATAACAAGTTACCATCATCAAAATCAAAACTTTAAACATGCATGGTAGATACGTAGGACCTCAATCATGAAACAAACCAAAAGAGCATAGACTCACTCATACTGTAAGAACTTCCTCTCCGAAATGAGAGATAGAACAGGTTGCATCCAAAAAAAATAGCAAAATAAATAATGTGCATGCTTGAACCAGAATTCAAAATGTAGTTGTTTCAGTTGTAGACTTATAAAATTGAAAGAAGAAACGGGCGATATCTCAAATGGTGGGAGAGTCTCAAACTGGAAATCGATCTGAAGCTCGTGTTTTCGGTCGACTTTTCTCTTCAAGGAAAGAGATTTCCTCCAAATGAAACAAAGTTGAAAATGGATATAATAGTAACTAAGGGACCATATATGCTATAACTCATAGATCACATCACACTAAACATACATTTTGCAATAATTTATTATAGTAAACATTAGGGGGAAATAGGAATTTTTGAATTTACAACCAACTCTACATTTAACCAAAATATACACTAGCCATTGGTTCATGCTTGTATTGCCAAGATACTAATGTTAATTGAGTAACATAGAAATTGGTGGGTCATTATTCTAAATTGTCAAAAGAAATAAAATCATTAACTATTATAAGGGCTGCAGGAAAATATTAAAATAATAACAATTTGAAAATTGTAGAGAGATTAACTTTTCTTTGTAAATTGTGAAGTCTAATTATCATGGTCAAACTTTTTGCAAATTGCAACAATTTGCAATGTGATTTAAAGGAGCCAATTATAGCTGCAATCGCCTTTTGCAATTGATCTGTTTATTAAGAATTTTTTGGAAAAAAGATACTAATTTAACTCAAATAAATACCAGAATTCCCCACTATATATATATGATGCCAATTCTAGATCCAAAAGACACTAAATTATAAAAATTCAAGCAATTTTAGATTCAGATCTATAGAATTTTCTTTAAATGGTAAAAAAATTGAAATAACATAATTAAAAAATTACAGCTTGATTTCTTACCTTAATCTTCTTCTGCGCGGAGCTGCTGATGGTAAAAAGATCTGTCATGTTTTCCCACGTCTTTCTTGAACTTTGCACTTCCAGATCTGCTCTCAAATATTCTCTTCATCTTTTTTGGATTTTTTTCCAAGGAAAAAAATTTTAATAAATGAAAAGGAATTATAAAAAAAACAGAATCGAGTCCGCAGTTCAAGAAAGCCGTGGAAAAACATATCCATAATCTTGCAATTCTCTCTCCCCATAATTCTCACCCAAAATATATATATAAATATATGAAAAAAAATTCAGGAAAATATAATTATATCGAAGTACTGAATTCAAATCTCCTCTCTCTCCCCCCAAAATTCAGCAAAAAAAACAGTAACATTAAGAAAAATATATATTTCAGATCTCTCCCTCTCTCTCCTCATAATTCCTGCATTTGGAAAAAAAATTAGCAAGAATTATGAAGCAAAATTCACCTCAAGAAAATGGGTTCATGCAAAACAAATTTCTGAAGAATTGTGAGAGAGGAGGAGGAGAGAGGGGTGAGAGTGAAAGCTGGCCCCGCCTTTTATATAGAGACAAAGGAATTAGTTCCAAATTCACCATTTCTGAAATGCGCACCAACCCACTGACGCCTGTATGGGGCCCACAGGATATCTCTGGGTGAAATGGTGGGTGCTTTTGGGCATTTCTGAAAGGGGGAAGGGTAATTTTGACAGGCAGCAGCAGGTACGAAATAACTGAATGCGAGTCCGCACGTGCAGACGGAGGACACGTGTCGGTCGCCGGGTCGTACGCGGGCGTTCCCGAGGATTCAACTGCCAGTGCCTGCATTCCATCCTGGCCGTTGGGACAAATGGGATCGGACGGCTGTAGATCAACGGATCGTATTTTAGTGGATATTAATTCGGGGATTGAATTAGGCGGAATATGCGGCGGATTAAGAGCAAACGATCAGTTCCCCTCTCTCTGATTTTGCTCCCTCCATCTCGCACCCACGATCGTCTGTGGGGCCCACTAGGAGATTAGTGGGATATATCATGCTGGCCAGAATACAAGGGCCATTTTAAGTGCAAGTTAAATGTACGGGGATGTTTAACGTAAATACGAAATGTACGGATTTTTTTTAATAATTAGCAAAGTATGAGAAGGCTTTTAACAGAAAAGCCCTCAGTTTAATAGCATTAAAAAAAGAGGAAACTGGGTCTCCAGGTCCAAACTGCAGTGACCTCTTATATGATCCAGTGGGGCCCGCTGGCTATTCTCACATTAGGCTCCTGGGCCTCACCGGCCCATGTGAGAGGCCACTGCAGTTTTAGGTATGTCGGGTTCCTGCATGCCCATTTTCTCTATAAAAATCTAGTAATTTGCACATGTGATGCACATATACGTCAAACTTTAATGACTTTATGTGTTTTTTTCAACTAAAAGCTATAATATACCTAGGTGATAATGCTCGATATCGGCGATCTCCCAGATCTTGACACGTGGCAGATGACGTATCCCAGAGCTCAGAAGAAAGTGCCTACAAGGGCCGACCAGGCCACCCCTGTGCCCGACCCGCAAGCACAAGCTGGCTCTCCTCAGAGCCCCCATGCACAAATCGGCTTACTCGGCCTCCCAGCTCGCCTCCGAGCTACCACAGGACCAAGATGCCTCGGCTCTCCCGCTCGTCCCCGAGCTCTCCCGCCGAGGCCATTTTCCTCGGTATCATCGACCGACCAACGGCACCACTCGCAGGCGTAGCCGCCGCTCCGCGAATCTCGCCATACGCGAGATCTCCGCCGGCCACATCCCACGTTCCACGCCATTACGATCCCCATTAGCGAGCCTGACTCGCCATTAATGGGAAGATCCGCTTATCACGCAGGCGTGACGTCGGGAGTGTAACGGCCAGTGTGATTCTCGCGCCTGCCACTGCATGCTACCGCCGCTATATAAACCCCTCTCCCAGAGGGATCGAGTAAGCATTTTCTGCTCCACTTAAGCCGTTACTCTGCTTGGATCTTGTTATTGACTTGATCGTCGGAGGGTCCTCGGTGGTACCAAACCACCTCAGGACTTCCTTGCAGGTACTCAGTGTAAATCTCCTCCAACCCATTGAGATCCACACATCGCAGGAGATCACGCTCCAGATCAAATCCCAACCGTCAATCACAACCATCGGCAGATCAACGGAAGACAACATCTGAAGGAGACCGGAAAGGCCCCTCCATCAGCTGGCACCGTCTGTGGGAAGCTAACTCCACAAAAACAAAAGTTCGTTTTCCAATCTCCAACCACATGACGAGCGATCATCCTGAAGATCCAAGCACCAGCCGCCGCCTCTCCCTCAACGGAGGCGCAGATGAACCTCCCCCGGCGATTGTCATCAACGCCCTCGTCGGCCGAATAGACCGACTAGCGTCTATCGTGGAGGCGCTCGTCCGCATCCAAACGGCAGGGCCTGAACCCCATATCGTCGCTCCTCCGCCTCGAGAAGACTCTGCCCGTGTCGGCACAGTCGACCACCGACAAGCTACCTCCCACGGCCACAGATCTCCTGGACCGGTACTCTCGGCGACCCGCTGGGCGCCCCATAACTCCACACCAAGATCCGCCGCTAGAGCGCCGTGCCTCGAGCCTCCTCGCGACCCTTACCCTCCCGAGGAGATGTCGGTCAGCTCACCTGTTCCCAAGAATGACCAACACCCCCTCCCTCAACGGGGTCGTGAGGACGGGGCTCGCCACGGTGGCTCGAGGGATACCTCGCCCGGGAATCTGAGGAACCTCATCGAGAGGAACCGGGGCCGCGCCCAGACGCAGGTCTCCCACAGCAGAGGCCAGGGATCGGGGGGTGCTGAATCCTCGGGGTACCGCGGCCGACTCGACGCCCTCGAGAAGAAGATCGATGGCATACGTCGGGAAGGTCACCTCTCGGGCGACGGGGCTAAGTACGCCGCCAACTCGCTCACCAAGCCATTCACCGAGGAGCTGCTCGCTGTCCATGTCTCCTCGCGCAACAAGCCCCCAAATGTCTTTAACGAGAAAACTGACCCGAAGGACCATTTGGATGCTTTCACCGCAGGGATGAGCTTACAAGACCACTCCGACGCCGCCCAGCGCCGAGCTTTCCCGGCCACCCTCATCCGCTCCGGGCGGGACTGGTTCCGAGGACTCGTACCTCGCTCGATCTCAACCTTCGATGAGCTGGCTACTCAGTTCCTCAGCCACTTCGTCGGGAACCGTTGGCAAAAGCGCACGGTCGACTACCTCTTCACGATCAAGAGCGGGGACAAGGAGACGTTCAAAGCTTACGTCACCCGCTTCTACAACGCCCTTCTTGAGGTCCCCGAGCACCAGGACGAAACGGTCATCACGACACTCAGGTCGGGTCTTAGGCACAAGGAGTGGCTACGCTCCTTTGCACTGGCGCAACCTAAGACCATGGCCGAAGTGAAGGCATGGACCAAGCGCGAAGTCCAGCTCGAGTCCGAGGTGAATGCGAACCCTCCCCGGGCAGACCGACCCGACCAGAAGAAGAGGGCAAGGGAAGATAGACCAGAGCGTCAGCAGCCCTGTCATCTGAAGCTCCAGGAGTACACCCCGCTCAACGTCTCCCAAGCAGTGCTACTGGAGGAGGCTAAGGGCAAGGGGTTCTTCAAGTTCCCACCGATCCCGCGTCAAGCCTCGAAGCGAACCTGGGGCCCCTACTGCGGCTTCCACAGTTCGCTCGGCCACTCTACGGAAAGTTGCAAGCAACTCAGGGACTACATCGAGAAGCTCACCCGATTAGGACACCTCGCCGCATACCTGAGGGATAAGCGGCAAGCCGACCGCGAGCAGGAGCAGCGTCCCCCTCCCGCCGAGCTGACCATCAGCCAAATCATGCTCGTATCAACAGATGATACGTCCGGCGCCCGCGGAGCCCAGTACCCTCTGCCGAGCACGGAGACCATCAAACATCCGAGGGGCTCGGACTGTGCAGATAAGGTCATCTACTAGCATGTACTTCTTTTACAAAGGTAATGTAAACTCTTCCTAGAATCTGTTGCTTATGTAATAAAAAAGATCAATGGAACATTGCAAAAAAGAAGAAAAAAGTCTTATTTATTCAAGAAAAAGGGGGTACTATGGGATCCTCAGCCATACATCGAGAGATCTCGAAAAAAAATTACAATAGCGGAGGAAGGGGTGCAGAGAGCACTGCTCGTGGTACTCCGAAAAGATTTCCGCCAGCCAAGGCCTCGCGGAATCCAACCTCTGCCCTCGATTCCCCCCACGCGCGTTGGCATCGAGCCTCAATTGGTAGCACTCACGGAGGAGCGCCACCGAGCGGTTCATCCGACCCGCAGACATCATGTCACGCCCCGCTTCCCACTATACGGGCAGAGAAAGCGATGAGGCCGCTACGTATTTACTGTGAAGTAAATACGCTAAACGTATCTAAGCAATATAAAAGTAAATGCACAAGAGACAAGATATAATAAAACAGCAACTTTATTTATTCACATTCTTTCTGTACAATGCATGGAAATGTAAATACAATTGAAATAAGCAATGCCTAAATGTTGGCATAAAAGAAAAGGAAAGGTACTGAAATAAAAGTGTATAATGAACTAAAACTCTGGTTTTTCAACGAAATGGTTCAAGTCTTCAGCGCTGGGCTCGATCTCTGACGTGTCCAGATCACCTGACGACATTCAAAAAAAGAAGAAGAGAATGACGTCAGCGAACAGATTGCTCGGTAAGTCCCAAAGATAAGGGAGAAGTAGAAAAGAAGAAAGAGAGTGTAGCTTTTAAAGTTGTATTATATTGTTATAATATTGTGTTAACGCTGTTGTTTGTAGCTTGGTACATAAGGATGCCAGTGTATACGAGAGGAGTCTCACTTGCCCCGGAGACTAAGCTATCAGAAACTCAAGGAACAGTTGGGCCACGGTACAACAGCAACAGAATATAGGTTAGGTGTCTTATGGTTGCAGTCTCGTGCCACTTCTAACACCTTCCGTACCAATCTACCCCTTAAACCCCGTATTATCTTGATTGTATTGTTGTATTGTAAATTGTATTGCAATTTGTATTGTCTTGTAATATAGATTGTATAATTGGATTACTTACCGAAACCATGATATCGGTAAATGGATGCAACTGAAGAATCATGTAAATGGATGTAACTGGATAATCATGTAAATGGAAGTATATCCATGGTTCGGTTCAGTCAATATAAATTGAATGGAGTCATATTGAATTGTAATATTGAAAATTGCAGATTGTACTTGAATCATATGCAAGTCATGTTATTAAAGAGACTCATCTGAGTCAGACAATTAGAAAGGTAAATTGAAGTCTTGATTGTTTTGATGTTATCGGTAACCGCTGCACATGGACGGCAGGATTTGTGTCTTTTTCAAAGACGATTACCGTATTGATAACACCGTTGTTAAGTTATCTACCTTAAATAGGCAAGCACCCACTTCTCCAGCTCCCTAAGGCTCAAGAGATTGGTCCCGCTTAAACCTATGTTTACTAGGGTCCTTAGGGTAATTTATAAACTTGAGGGGGTTTTATGTAAAAATACTATTATATACTTTTCAAGATACTCCCCAAGTATTTAGTTATCGTCTTTAGAGTTGTAATGAATGTAAATTTTATATTGTGATATTTCTAGTGAAAATATCCTAATTTCATAATAAAGGGTATTTATTTGTAATATTGACTTGTATGGATTTCATGGTATTTTAGTGTAAAATGATTCTTGTGATTTTTGAAAAGAGTTTTATATTATTACAAAATAGATATTTTAATGTTATATATACATATATTTATATGAAAAATGAATTTAATATATATATTATATTCTAAAAATCTCGTTTTTCTTAAGATGTCGTATTTTAAATCTTTTCGAGACCGAATGCTTCTTGCGGAGGTCTGTATCGCGCACTACTAAGCCCGAGAATGTACGATAATCCGCACCATCCCGAACGGGTTCCCCAAATGGGTTGTAGCGGCGCTTTGCAAAGATTTGTAAAAATACTAAATCATTAAGAAAAATGGTTTTATAAGTAATGATATTTATTTGACAAGATGTCGTTTTCCCGTATTCTATGCTCCCGAGGGTATTGTGCTATATTGCATATGAGTGTGTGAGGAGGTAGGTCATTACCTCGTGATCTACTTAAAGGTATAGCAAAGTTTTGATAGTTTAAATGTAGAAAAGAAATTATGTGGTATTTTAATGAAAAAAATACGGTAAAATGGAAATAACAATTATTTTTGATATAGAACTTGTTTAATATGATTAGTTGGTGTTTAATAGTTAACATGAATTGGTTTTATCAAGATTGTATTAAAGAAAAGTGAGAGTTTTAGAAAGAAACCGAATCGGAAATCGGATTTGTTCCGATTCCGTCGGGTTTTGGAAGTTCGTATTTTTAGAAAAGAGTAAAGAAGAGAAATTGGGATTTACAGGTTTAGGACTTTAAAAGAGAGGAAGGGGAGACGAGAGGAGTCGACGGTGCGTCATTTCGTCGCCGGGAGTTCTTACGGTTATCGCCGGAAAATCAACCAGAGCTTCGTCTTTCGCTCACTTCGATTGCACACTAGAGTTTCTAGAGATTTCTTGAGAGTTGGCTAAGAGTTTTGGGGTGAGGGGATAGAGTGTAGGGGTGGTATTTATAGGGTTAGGCTAGGGTTAGGGTAGATGAAGAGTTTAAATTGAAAAAAAAATGTAAAAATATATTAAAATTCATTAAAAAAAATGGAGTACATGGGGTTTCAAAAGTCTCTGGAACCGATCTGGGAAAATGAAGTGTGCAGGGGGTAGTGTAAATTCCCAGTTCCGTAAATAAAATTTTCCCATATTTCTCCAAGTCCCCTTGAATGTTTTTTATTTTCTCCACATTTTTGTATGAATTGAGATACTTAGATGTTAAATATTAAAACTTTTCTAAACAAAAGAAATAAAAAGCCCAAGGAAAAACCCTCGGCCCAAACCCCAAGCCCAAACCCCGTGCCCATACCTGACCCATTCTCTTCCCCACTCCCATTTCTTTTCCCGCTTCTTCTTCCTCCTTCCCCACGTCGCCGCTCGACCCATGCCCCCGCTCCCCGTCTGCGACCATGACCCCACGTCTCTACCCACGATCCCACACGCGCGCGCTCACAAACTCCCTCGACCTCGTATCCCTCTCTCATACAAAGCCGAGCCCTCATCCCCACTGCCTCTCTTTTTCACTGCGCCACTGCCTCCTCGCCCAAAGCATTCCCCAGCCACCGAGCTCTGACCACTCTCCCCAACAGCTCCTCCTCCTCCTCTCATCTCCACCTCCTCGTCACATTCCATTACCCGTCTGCACCACCGCAACCCACCGCGAGCATCGCCGACCAACTCCACCTCCATCACCGCAAACAGTCGACAGCCACTTCAAGCTCCCCTGCAACCTCCTCACCTCACCGTCGTCATCACTTCCATCACCTCCGGTCTTCCCCACTGCCATCCTCGTCGCTCGCATCGACCACCTCCAACAAACCATCTGTCACCACCGCCTCACCTCAGCCGGCATACCAAAACCACCGAGCCGTCGACCTCCCTGAGCTACTACCCCACAGCACTGAGATCGTCGCCTCCACCAACCACGACGAGCCCCAGCTCCCAGCAAACCCAACCGAGCTTCATCCAAGCTCACACCCGAACCCCATTGCACGCGTCCACCGTTAGCCCTGGTTGACCGCCGCGCCGCCAACGCCCTCGAATAACCGTCATCAGGCAAGTACACTACTTGCTTCATGCTAATTTTATCTATTACAATTCGAAATACCAACAAATATCGTATATACAATTCGTGCAAATTAATATGATGCAAGTGTTTGATGCAAAAACCGAATGAAAAACCCCCATTAAATTGACGGAAACTAATCACATAGGATGTCCCGAGTAATAAAGAACATCGTGTCATGATTTGGCTGGAAAATACGATCTTTAATGACGTGATAGGCCTTTCCCATTTAGACCCGCAAAACTGAAATTTTCCCGTATCTGAATTTCGTAAAATTCACAGTTAATTGATTACAAATCGGAATGTTGTGTTCGAGGGCTCATATCGAAGCCTACTCGATGACCTAGAACTCCATAAGAGTTTTAATTTGTTTCTATGCTAAAAAGATGACAGAAACTGGTTCGGAGTGCGGCTCTGGACTGCAGTCCAGAGCAGCACTGGCTGTTGATTCTCATTTTGTAATACTTTCACTCTACTGTAATAACATGTTATAATGCGTAAACCTATACCATAGAGAGTATTAAAGAGTTAGCTAACTAATGAAAGTAATTTCATCCATTTCTACTGTCGTTTACTATTTAAACTGTATTTTAAATTAACAGAACGTGTAGCAGACCCAAACAGGGACAGAACTTATACTCCATTGTTGTATAGTGCATAACTTCCAGTACACCATGGATATCATCGATCCGTCTGGTGCGTTGGAAACCTAACTGATAAAACTAAACTTTGTTCAACTATAGCGTCGCCTAACTTTGATCCCAACAGAGTGAAAATTGTGTTGCGAAATAGACATTCAGTTCAGGAAATGAATTTCCAGCAGCAAACACTTAAAATGAAACGACTGTAACTTGCAAACCCGAAATCCGATTGTCCTGAAATTAATTTTGTTGAACTGCCGACTGAGTTTAATTATTACCGCTTTTACATCTTTATGCTTAATTATGAATGCATGATTTAATACGAATTTTCTATGTTCATAAGATGCATAACGACTTATACTGCACATGAACTGTTTAGCGGCATGATTCATAGTTCTACCGACTACAAGACCTCTAGTGTTAGTGAACATTCGTGTTAATTCTCAGTGTATATTGCATTGTTGAACGGGTGAAGTATTGGTGGGGTTGTGTCAAGTACGCCAGTGAATAGTGAGTGATTAGTGATAATGAACTATACAGGGAACAGTGAATAAAATCGTGCTACTGATACGTACTTGTACACAACTAGCCCATATTCATGAATAGTGAAACCTGGGGAAAAGGGGAAATCGAAGTAGAAAGGGAGTTTTATTTAGTGAGGTCAGTGATTTAGAGTATGATCATTCGAACAGCGACTCTTATATATATTAGGTCGGGCCTAGCGGTCCGGCTGACAGGGTTATGTCCCGGGCAACAGCGGGTCGTAGTCTCGGGTACGTATGGGACCCTCATTAAACATGATCCTCCTTTCCACAACTCGATTTCAAAGATGACTTAGAGACCGATAGGGACACAGATCATATATTGCATCGGTTAGTGACATATTGACTACCTGCATTTTATCTCCACTGTTATTTTTTTCATTTTCTTGTTTCTTGTTACTATTATAATATTGCTATTATATCGCTCTGATAATCTGAGTATCCATGCTCGGACCTTGAGGAAGAACCAGTACAGGAGTCAGACCTGCCCTTCGAGCTTGCAGAGATCTAGACGGGAGTACCTCCATTACTTTTACAGCTTTCCTTAAAGAAACCTTGTATTCGCACTTGGTCAGTAGTTCTTTTCTTTGTTTTGTTGCAAATTGTGAACAATGAAAGTTGATGTAATAACTAGTGATGTATTTCCTTTAGTTCTGTGCTGTGTTTATTGATTACCATGTAATACTAGAAGCCGAAGTGTGACTACGACAGGATTATTCCTTGACCGTAGGAGCATGGATAGCCTAGTCATCCATCGTATTCCGTATTTTGGGAAGCGGGACGTGACAGGTAGGGAAGAGGAAGAGCCCCAACTTTGATGTTGGGGACTCGGCCGTCCGGCCAAGTCGGGCCAAGTCAAGGGGTCGGGGGCCGTGTCGCCGTTCTACCTTCTCACTGGTATAATTATTTTATGGGGTGTAGTGGGGTTTTTGGGAGTTAACACGTGTTGACTGTTGGTATTCTAAAAATAAAAAACAAAATAATATTAAAAATAATGTGGGGTATGAGATTTGAACTCTGGTGGCTTGGTTCAGCAGTGCAAGGTATTACCAATGGGCCACAAGCTCCTTCTTGTAATTAATTAACAAAACAAGTATTTAACTTGTGCTCAGGCAAAAGTACCCCTTTCTTTAAATTTTGAAAAATTTGCACAGAAAGTTGTACAGGGAATTTAGGGTTGTTATATTCTGCCCTGCTTAAAAAAAATTTCGTCCTCGAAATTTGTAAAAGGAAAGTGTAATAGATTAAAGGAAATTTTGATGACTGAAGTGCTGATAGTGTATGAGTAACAACAAAGTGATGAAAGGGTTTTAAAATGTGAAAGAATCTTACTAGTGTTACCTTAGTTAACTGTCTTGGCTTCTAAGGCTGCTAAGGTGAAATTCTGTCGCCGTGGCACGTTCCTCCTAGCTGGAGGCACATTTCTTGTCTTTAAGGCATGTTCCTCAGTGCCTGATGGAATTAGCGATTTAGCTGTGCAGGAAATCCACATGGAGGTGGTGCTGGGAGTGCAGGACGAGTTGCAGTAGCCTGGATAGCTGGCCGCTGCGGGTAGTTGGTGGGTATGTGAGATGAGTTGTATCTATATGGACAGGTCTCAATTCTGTGATTGGACGCGCCACAAACTAGGCACAGACCTTTTGCGCGCCTACAGTTCTTTATCAAATGTTCATCTCTCTTGCAATGGAAACAGAAATGTGGTCTTGGCTGGTTATTGGGTTCTTCAGTTCTCCTGGGTTCGAACGTTGGCCTGGAAGAGGCTCCTCCTGCCATTTGAGTGGCAGGGCGTTTCAAACCGGCAGATTGAGGTCTGCCCTTCCTCTTTACTACTGCCTCATAACTGCGGGCAGCTTCCAGAGCATCTTCATGAGTCGGAAATTTCCCTATGGCTAGTGCAGCCTGGATTTCCGTATCCAAACTTTGTTGAAATCGACGGGCTCTGATCTCATCCGTCGGTATCAAGTGTACCGCAAATCGACTGAGCATGGTGAACTCAGCGTCATACTCATCTACTGTAATACCCAGTCCCTTTAAAATCTTCGTATTTATAAATAAACATTTCCTATATTTTTCCTTATTTTAATATTTCTTATATTCTTCCCTATTTTAAATATTTCTATTTTTCTAACCCAACCCAATACCTTCTCTCTCATTTCTTTCCTTTTTCTTTTTCTTTTTCTCTTCTTTTCCCCCCCAAATCCAAGCTTCAAGCCCAGCCCATGAACCCCCGGCCCAAACCCTTTCCTCCAAACCGATCCGACCCGGACTCTCAAACCAACCCGACCCGCTTTCCTTTTCTTCCTCCTTCGTTTTTCCCTTTCCCGCTCTTTTTCCCGTGCTTTCCCCCCGCTTCTCATGCCCTTTCACCCGCTCCTCATCCCACGACTCGCCCCCTCCTCGCAACGGTCCTCCATGACGAACCCCCACAACTGCTCACCCCATCGCCCTCAACCCACGTCTCTTCTTCTTCCCGTTCCCTGCGCAGCGACCATGCCCGCACCAAGTCCCCTCGACCTGCTCTCTACGACCCTCCTCTCTCTTCACTCCCTCTCGTCATCTCCTCTCTCCTCCCTCTTCCCTTCTCCTCCAAAACTCAAGCACCCCACTGTAAACCCACGCCGCGCTCGTCCCTCGCCGCCTCCACCAGCGTCGCCATCCCCTCGCTTCAACCTCACCCACTGCCTCACCACCGCGACCACCAACCCCCTCACGACTCCATAGCCGACTCTCTCACCACTAACCTCCGGCTCCCCTAACACCCACACCCAAGGTCCCGAGCTCGCCTCGCTACCTTTCCCGAGCTGCGACCCCCTCCAGCTGTCCTCGTCGTCGAAGCTCCACCTGTTCCCCTCCGAAAGACGGCGCACACGACTGTGAGGTCCTGACGCTGGGGTTCAGGGCAGATGCTATTTGGTTTTATCCGTCCACCTCTCCGAAGATGCCAAGTTGATTTATGGCACCGTGTATCGGAGGTTTAGACGGATGCGGCCGATGTAGCAGACTTCGTGAGATTCCCCCTCGCTTGAGGGGTTTTTGATTGTGGGGACGCTCTTCCCTGCAGGCGCAAGCCCCTGCAGTTAATTACGCTACCGCATCACGGTAACAACTTTCTCCTTCTCCAGAATTTCACTTCGTGCCGTGTGTGTTTGTGTTGTTTGTGGTTGCCCGTGGATTGTATACAGAGACTAAGTGATGCCGTCGTCCGTAGGACGTGAATTAGTCCAAATCCGTATTTACTTAGATTTGGGTTTGGTGTTTTAGTTTAAGGATACGTTAGCCATATTTAGGATAAGATCGATTTAAACGTTTGTTAAGGATACGTTAGTCTGATTTGAGACTAAGATCAACTTAACGGGATCGTTTGGATCCGACAAAAGAGCATTTGGGGGCTCTATTGTTCCAGTTTAGGGACGTAGTGGTCCATAGGTAGTTTAAGGACATTTCGGTCCATATTCCAGTTTAGGGACGTGGTGGTCCATATTCCAGTTTACGGACGTGGTGGTCCATAGGTAGTTTAAGGACATTGCGGTCCATGAGTTTAAGGACCCCCACAGTCCGTGTTTTAGTTTAAGGACGCATAAGTCCGCGGGTTTAAGGATCCCACAATCCGTCTTTTGGTTTAAGGACGCTTAAGTCCATGAGTTTAAGGACCCCACAGTCCGTGTTGATGTGTGGTTGTCGGGACCCGTCACCTTTCTGACATCGTTGAAGGATTACAATGATAGGAGTCAAAGGAGTTCGGAGATGTACCCTCGAACCGGTCGTAAATTGATTTAAGAGAGCAGCTGCGCTCAGTCAATTTAATTTGAGGACTTACGGCCATAATTGGGCTAAGTCCAGTTGAAAAATATTCAACGCTTTTATTTATTTTTGGTCTATTAGACCTGTGCTAGGGCTTTGTCCACATTTAAATAATGCATTGCATTTTTGTTTGGGCTCTGCCCAGAAAGGATGCAGAGCATCAATTTGCTTGGGCTCTGCCCTTTATAAATGATGCAGAGCATCGGTTTTATTTGGGCTTTGCCCTTTTATAAAAGATGCAGAGCATCAATTTGACTTGGGCTTTGCCCTTTTATTGCTTTGCAATTTATTTAGGCCTACTAGGTCTTTTTGACTTAGGCCTGGCCCGTTAGCAAAATAATGCATTGCATTTGTCAGGCGCTTGCGCCAATCAAAGAGCGCAAGCGCTTGTGGTGATGACACGTGTCATGCAAGCGCAGTGCGCTGCGCTTGCGCTGCTGACACGTGGCGCGCTGTGGTGAGTTGCGTCAGTTTCAGAGAGCAAGGCTCTATTTCAAAAGCGCATAGTGCAAATGGTTAAGATACTGACACGTGGCGCTTTTTGGTGGCTTGCGCCAACCCAAGAGCGCAACAGTGCAGATTTACAAGTGCAAAGCACTATTAACTTGAGAATCTTTTAGATTCCAGAACCAATGGTTCATAAAAGAAGTGCAAAGCACTGTCTGATTTCTTGATCTAATTTAGATTCAAGAAAACAAGTATTTTCTTATTTCTTTCTTGATCTCAGAGAACCAATGGTTCATAAGTGCAAAGCACTATTTTTATTTTATTTTGTATTAAAGATCATTGATCTAGTTCTTAGGTCGATGATCTATCAGAAGAAATTCTTCCTTTATAAAGGGTTTTTTTTTACCTTTCTTCTTGGAATTTCTTCAGAGTTCTCTCTGCTTGAAAATTTTGATTTCTCATAAAATGTTGATCCCTTTGAATTGAGGTCTAGGGTCTTTTTTATAGTGCCTATAAATTAGTTAGAGAGATCTTTCTCTGAGTGATTTGGGGAATTTTCTCCACCGTTGGATCTTTGATCCAAGGGCTTCTGTTTTACAGAAGAAAATCTTCTTGTTTTAAAAAGAACAGAAAGATTTCTTTAAAATCTTAATTCTGTTTGGTGCAAACGCCCCAGCGCGTGACACGTGTCAAGCAGCGCACATCGCAGCGCAACTGCGCTAGCGCATCTGCGCTGACACGTGTCGCGCAGCGCAAAGCGCAGCGCCACTGCGCTAGCGCATCTGCGCTGACACGTGTCGCGCAGCGCAGTGCTTGCGCAGCTGAAGCGTTTCTTGCTTTAATTTTGTTTTAAATAGAGCTTTGCTCTGATTGGGCGTGCTGCCTTGGGCGCTGCGCTGATGTATCAGCTTTTGACACGTGGCGCGTTGCGCGTATCGCAAAGAATCTGAAGCGTTGCTTCATTTATTAAAATTAAAATTTTCAAAGTGGAGCTTTGCTCTGATTGGGGGAAGATGAAGCGTTGCTTCATCTCCCGCCTTGGAATTTGAACAGAGCTTTGCTCTGATTGGGGTAAACAAATGCCCCCCCATCGTTGCGCTCTCGTAGCTCATAACGCGAGCGCGACGGTGGCAGAATCTTGACCGTTGCGGCAACTTTTGGAAGTTGAAAGGGCACTTGATGCCTATAAATAGGACCTTTGGTCCTCCACAGATGATTATCATCTTTAAGATTTTTATTTTCAAAAACTTCAGAGCTTTGCTCTTGCCTTCAAGAACTCCCTGAGTTAGATTTTCTTTAAAAGAAACTTTTTAGGTAAGAATTAATCTTGAATAAGATCAATTTTAATTAATAGAGCTTTGCTCTCATAGATATTTGATCTGAAGAAAATCCCTTTGGGGTTTCACTAAATAGAGCCTTGCTCTCAAGAATCCGTTTCAGGGTTTCTTAAGCCATGAACAGAACCTTGCATCTTTGGCAAAACATAGATCTCTTTGATCTAAAAAAAATGATGAACTCTTAAGAGTTCGAATATGGATAACGAAAATTAAAAATGGAGTTTTGTATTTAATGGATCATATCATCTTTTAATAGTAACGATCTCAGAGTTCTCAGGGGATTTCTTTAAATTCCCCTTATTAGGATTTTAGTAGTCACTCCTGTTTGCAGAGTATTGCTCTCGAGAAGTTTAACTCTCTGTGTATTTTTTATCGCTATTCTTCCTGTGATGTTTCCTCCAGGAATAATGGCGGTGCGTCTATACAGTTTGCACGAGTTCATCGCCTATGAGGATATCCGCGCACAGGGCCATCATCAGAACCAGGAGTTTACGGATGCCCAGTGTGCGGAGGTCATGGGTCGTCTGAACGCACGTGTTGGTTGGCTGCTCCCCCGCCGCTCTGCTCTCTTGAAAGTCGTGTTGGGAGCGATTTGGAGGGCACTCCCGGGGTTCCATGAGGCCCTACCGCTCAATGCGCTGGATGATGCCGAAGACAAGATGCATTCAGTGTACCTGTCGGAGCTGATCTCAAAGAAACGGCGAGATAGCCTCATCGACATCCTGCATCAAATTTTCCAGCAGACGACGATAGTTGCTGCTTACCGAAGACCGGGTGGGCTTGCCGAGGATCTTGACACACAGGAGCGCGAGAAGTTGCGCACGAGAATAATCCGAAAGGCCAGAAGAACTCTGAATGGCCTTGCTTTTGAATTCCTCAATCCGTGCCCTGGATCTGAGGTTATTCCATTGTAATAATGTTTTTCGTTTATTGCTTTTATGATTGTAAGAACTTCTGGCAATATTAATGGAAAAAATTTATCCCAGCTTGTCTTTATTTTTCGTTCTGAGTCTTTTGCTTATGCATGAATGAGTGTGTCTCGAACGCTTGATCAAATGTAAATCGGATGCTCTTTCTGTTGCTTTCTTCTTTCTTTTATTATCAGCATGTTGTCTTGATAAACACATTTGACCGATAATAAAGTAAGCGTCTAGATTTTTTCTAAGAGATAGCGATGGCTTAGGCCGCAGGTTCAGATCTGCCGCCTAAGACTTTCCAACTCTATAAGCCGTGAGGGTCTCATAGAGATTTTTCTCCATACGGATCGAGAGGATCTCGTAGGTGTATTTTCTCCTTAAGAATCGTGATGATTTCTAAGTGTGTTTTCTCTTATAAGTCGTAAGGATCTTATAAGAGAATTTCTCCCTCTTACGAGTCGAGAGGACCCGTAAACGGCTGTTTCCCTCCTTGTCGAAATTCGACTTTGGAGAGTGAGACCCATGAATAGTATGCAATAGACCGTTTTAGACCGACTTGCAGGGTCCCATTGTTCAAGAAACAAGTTTTTAATCCCTGTTTCCTGAGGCTTCATCTTGCAAGTTGAGACGAATCGAGAATTTCCCGCAGAGATACTGGTTTCTCTGCGAGCCGACGCGAATTAGGAGGCTCTCATCAAGGATGTTTGTTTCCCTGAATTGAGGTATTTGCCAAGGATTATTTGTTTCCCTGGTGTTGAAACGGATCGAGAATTTCCCACGGAGACACTGGTTTCTCTGCGAGTCGACGCGAATCAGGAGGCTCTCATCAAGGATATTTATTTCCCTGAATTGAGATATTTGCCAAGGATTATTTGTTTCCCTGGTGTTGAAACGGATCGAGAATTTCCCACGGAGACACTGGTTTCTCTGCGAGTCGACGCGAATCAGGAGGCTCTCATCAAGGATGTTTGTTTCCCTAAATTGAGGTATTTGCCAAGGATTATTCGTTTCCCTGGTGTTGAAACAGATCGAGAATTTCCCACGGAGACACTGGTTTCTCTGCGAGTCGACGCGAATCAGGAGGCTCTCATCAAGGATGTTTGTTTCCCTGAATCGAGGTATTTGCCAAGGATTATTTGTTTCCCTGTTGTTGAAACAGATCGAGAATTTCCCACGGAGACACTGGTTTCTCTGCAAGTCGACGCGAATCAGGAGGCTCTCATCAAGGATGTTTGTTTCCCTGAATTGAGGTATTTGCCAAGGATTATTTGTTTCCCTGGTGTTGAAACGGATCGAGAATTTCCCACGGAGACACTGGTTTCTCTGCGAGTTGACGCGAATCAGGAGGCTCTCATCAAGAATGTTTGTTTCCCTGAATTGAGGTATTTGCCAAGGATTATTTGTTTCCCTGGTGTTGAAACGAATCGAGAATTTCCCACGGAGACACTGGTTTCTCTGCGAGTCGACGCGAATCAGGAGGCTCTCATCAAGGATGTTTGTTTCCCTGAATTGAGGTATTTGCCAAGGATTATTCGTTTCCCTGGCGTTGAAACGGATCGAGAATTTCCCACGGAGACACTGGTTTCTCTGCGAGTCGACGAGAATCAAGAGGCTCTCGTCAAGGACGCTTGTTTCCCTGAATTGAGGTATTTGCCGAAGACACTGGTTTCTTCGGGGTTGGGACGAACCGTCGAGATTTGGCTTCTTTTTCTAGCGGAGCCTGTTGGGAAGGTATGGTTCCCTCTTTGTTTGCGCCCTTGGATTGTATACAGGGATCGATGTGATCTCAACTGTAGGGCAAAAGTTTTATCATCTTCTCTTTTTCTTATTTCTTTTTTATTTCCGCGA
The DNA here is from genome assembly GCA_030015575.1 of Agapanthus africanus. NCBI lineage: Eukaryota > Viridiplantae > Streptophyta > Magnoliopsida > Asparagales > Amaryllidaceae > Agapanthus > Agapanthus africanus. Next base: position 116,927,185 of record CM057350.1, read on the forward strand.
TGCTCTATCATTTCAGCTTTTACATCGCGAAGGTCGCGATTGCCCAATTATTTCGGCTGTTTTTCACGGTGCCCAATCATTTCGGCTATTTATTTTATTTTTACTCGCTGCTTTTTATTGCGAGTTGCCCCATCATTTCGGCTATTTCGTGTGCATACGTTTTTACTTGCAGCTTTTTATCGCAAGTTGCCCCATCATTTCGGCTATTTCGTATGCATGTGCGGCCTACCTGAAACTAGACACCGATTTCGGCATCAGCACCGCTACAACTGGGATATTGCCAGGAGCGAATCATCATTTGCCTCCGTCGATGTTGAACAAAGGTGGCTCAGCGAACAGGGTTAAGGTCCTGTCGACTAAGGCTTTTAACTTCATGAGCCGTAAGGGTCTCACAAAGGTATTTCTCCCTACAAGTCGTGAGGATCTTGTAGGTGTATTTTCTCCTTAGGAATCGTGTATGTTCCTCTGTAAGTCGTAAGGATCTTACAAGAGGGTTTTCTCCTTGTAAGTCGAGAGGACTTATAAGGGTTGTTCATCATGCGCACATATCCCTAATCACGGATGAAATTTGGTTAGGGAAATGTTTATTCGCGCCCGTGGATTGTATACAATGGTCATTATTGAGCCACTTGTAGGGCAATATTGGAAGTTGTGGGGGTTGCTTAAGCACAGGTTTAGGTCTCTGTAACTTAAGACTTTCAAATCTTATGAGCCGTGAGGGTCCCCTAAGAGAGTTCTCCTTACGAGTCGTGAGGATCTCGCAAGTGTATTTTCTCCTTAGGAATCGTGGAGATCCCTAAGTGTGTTGCTCCCTTGTGAGTCGTAAGGATCTCACGCGGGTGGTTTCTCCTTACAAGGTCGAGAGGACCCTATAAGTGTCTTTTAACGAGGTTGCGCCCTTTCGGGTTTTCACAAACACTCGCCGGTAGTCCTGCTGTTTTTACTCACGGAGCCCTTTCGGGTTTTCATCCGTGCCCTTTTTGCTTATGGACATACCCCTTTTTTTTCTTTTCATTTTTATATATATATTTTTTTTACGAGGTCGCGCCCTTTCGGGTTTTCACGAACACTCGCCGGTAGCCCTGTTGTTTTTACTCACGGAGCCCTTTCGGGTTTTCATCCGTGCCCTTTTTGCTTATGGACATACCGTTTTTATATTATTATTATTTTTTTTATTTTTATACATATACTTTTTTCTATCGCTCTCGTCAGCCTGAAGATGCTGCAGTAATAGTTTAAAGACGTTTCGGTCGTCATTAGTTTAAGGACGTTTCGGTCCGTCCAAGAGAAGGCTGGCTACTGCTTATAAAGTTTGAGCTTAGGAAGATAGCGAGCGGACATAGTCGTCGTCATCTATCGTTGACCTAGGCTATGGCTTATTAAGCGTAGTATTTCTTTAGGAAACGACCGTTTATTGGCCTGTAAGGCCTTTCACCGTGCATATCCATGAGTAGATAGGCTCCACCTTGGTAGACCTTGTCAATGATGTATGGGCCTTCATAGTTCGGCTCGAATTTTCCCCGCTTGGCGCGATTGGGGATCATAGGTCTTTTGACCACTAGCACGAGTTCGCCTTGGCGGAATGTCCTCGGCCAGGTCAATCTTTCATACGAGCGTGTCATCTTTGCTTTATAGGCCTCCAGATTTTGTTGCGCTATGAGCCGGGTTTCATCAAGGGCATTAAGCTCCTCAAGCCGAAGGTGAGCATTTTCTTCGTCCGTCAGCTCGTAGTGGACCGCCACTCGTAGAGAAGGTAACTCTATCTCGAGAGGGAGTACCGCTTCTGTACCGAATACCAGCGCATATGGCGTCGTGTTTGTGGCTGTCTTGAACGTAGTTCGATACGCCCAAAGAGCTTCTTGCAGTCTTTCATGCCAGTCATTCTTATTTCGGGACACTGTCTTTTTCATAATCTTTGTTAAGGTCTTATTGAAGGCCTCAGCTAGACCATTAGTCGCGGATTATAAACCGAGGAATATCTCCAGTCTATATTATGTTGCTGCGCGAAGCGATTGATCTTGTGGCTTCTGTAAGCTGGCCCATTATCGGAGATGATCCGTCGCGAAGTTCTAAACCGATAAATGACGTGTGTCTTGAAGAAATGGAGAATATTCTCCGTCTTCACCTCCCTTAACGGTACTGCTTCTGCCCATTTGGAGAAGTAGTCAGTCGTCGCCAGGATGAAACGGTGTCCCCTGGATGATGCTGGTTCGATGGGGCCGACTATGTCAGTTCCCCACATTTCGAATGGCCAGCTAGCCACCATTGGATGGAGCGGATTTGGATGCTGGTGGATGAAGTCCCCATGAATTTGGCATGAGTGGCATTGCTTCGCATATTCGAGGCAGTCCTGAATCATCGTGGGCCAGTAGTAGCCCATCCGAACTTCCTGGACGACTCTTTTCGCTTCGTCAGGTCCCAGGCATCTCAACCACAAAGAATCAAACGACCTCTTGTACAGAGTATCATTGACGAAGGCGAAAGACAGAGCTCGTTTCATAAGCTGATGTCTTAAGGACACATCTTCGGGCGTTCGGCGGTATTTGAAGTAGTCTATAAAGACTTCTCTCCAATCCTCGGTATTTTCCTGATCTTTTATTTGCAGGGTCGTCTGCTCAGTCGCTCCCTTTTGTTCGGACGATTCCGGAGATATTTCTGCTGGGGCAAGCACCCGACGGCTTTGTACCACGATTCTTACGTCATCGAGGTTCTCATTAGCCAGTTCCTTAGCGAGCTTGGCTAATGCGTCCGCTTTGCTGTTTTCCGCGCGCGGTATGTTTTCCAAAGTATAGGAGGGAATTTGAGTCAACAGTTGCTGCACTTTTTCGCCGTACTTCACCAATTCTGGTTTGCATGTTTGGTAGTCGCCGTTTACTTGACTAACGACCAGTTGGGAATCTCCATATATGAGGAGGTTTTCAATTCCCATGTCGACGGCGATCTCGAGGCCTGCTATTAGAGCTTCGTATTCGGCTTCATTGTTTGTCCTTGGCTCTGTCAGGGAGAAAGCAAAGCGTATTATCCCTCCTTGTGGAGTCACAAAGATGAGTCCTACCCCTGATTTGATTATAGGGGTACTTTGTTTGCGTTTCTTCACAGAAGATGCTCCATCGAAATAAAGCTCCCATCGGGTATCACCATCGTCAATCGCATCAAACGCATGTTCATCTGGAAGATCGCAATTCAGAGGAGAATCGGCGGGTATCGGATGCTCAGCGAGGAAGTCAGCGATGGTCTGGCCTTTCACTGCCTTGAGAGGTTGATATGTTATCAAGAACTCCATCAAGAGCAGGGCCCATTTAGCGAGTCGTCCCGTCAATATGGCCTTCGACATCAAATATTTAAGGGGGTCCACCTTTGAAATGAGACGGACTTCATGCGCCAACGCATAGTGTCTGAGCTTTGTTACCGCAAAGATCAATGCCAGGCAGTGTTTTTCAATGGGGGAGTAGTTGCTTTCTGCCCCCGGTAGAACTCGACTTAAGTAGTAAAGCGCTCTTTCCTTCCCTTGGTCGTTCTCTTGCGCCCATAATGCGCCTAAGGAACCCTCAAGGGCGGTTGTATAAAGGATGATGGGTTTTCCCTTGACCGGAGCAGCCAAAACTGGAGGGTTCTGCAGGTATTGCTTGATCTCGTCTAGTGCGCTTTGGCATTTTTGGTCCCAGACGAACGGAGTTCCCTTCTTCATCAGGTGGCTGTAAGGACGACATTTGCCTGAAAGGTTGGCTATAAATCGCCGTATATACGCGAGCTTCCCTTGGAGAGACCGCAGCTGTTTCAGAGTCCTTGGCGGAGGCATTTCCATGATCGCTTTGATCTTTGACGGATCTATCTCAATACCTCGGTGTCGGATGATGAATCCTAGAAATTTGCCCGAGGAAACTCCGAATGCAAACTTGAGAGGGTTCATCTTCAAGTTATATTGTTGAAGGCGTTGAAATACGGTCTTCAGATGCTCGAGATGTTCCTCGTATGACATGCTCTTCACTACAAGGTCGCGATGTAACATTCGACGATTTCATGTATAAGATCATCGAAGATCTTTGTCATGGCTCTCTGATAGGTGGCATCGGCGTTCTTTAATCCGAAGGGCATCACCTTGTAGCAGAATATACCCAAAGGAGTCCGGAAAGCGGTGTGCTTCTGGTCTTCGGGATGCATCTTTATCTGGTTATACCCCGATGAGCCGTCCATGAAGGATAAAACCTCATGAGTGGACGTATTGTCTATCATCAGCTCGGTGACTGGCACTAGGAAATCGTCCTTCGGGCAGGCTTTATTAAGATCCCGGAAATCCACACATATGCGCACCGTCCCATTTTTCTTCATCACCGGGACGATGTTGGCGATCCATTCAGGGTATTGAACTTCCTGGATGAAGCCAGAGTCGATCAGCTTCTTGACCTCGGCATTGATACTCATCTCAAGCTCGAGCCACATTTTTCTCGGCGCCTGTTTGACCGGCTTGACGTCCGGGGATATCGCCAATCTGTGCACAACAATTTCTGGATCTAGTCCCGGCATTTCGGAATAGTTCCATGCGAAGCAATCTTTGTGCTGCATAAGCATGTCTTTTAATGAAGCCACCTTCTCTTCAGACAGCAGCTCGCTAATGAATGTCGGTCGCGGATCGTTTGTCATTCCTAGCTCGATTTTCTTGAGGTTGTCTACAGTGGTATGGATTCCATCTTCCAGCTCTTTTGGCGCTGGTGGGAATTCTGAGATTACCTCATCGTTGCTATTTTCAAAACACCAGGGAAGGTCGTCCATGTCCTTGGGCTCTTCTTTTGATATCGTTATCACGTGACAAGTACGAATTCGCTTCCAATCCCAATGTAGAACTGGTTCTTCCTTCATGGCCTTGGGTTCATGCTTCTGTGGCGACGCTACCCTCCACTTGTCAGACAGAGCGAACTTGCCAAGCTGATACTGATCTTCAACCCAATTCTTGAAGGTGAAGCAGTCCTCGAGAGAGTGCCCTATCACTCGGTGATAAGGGCAATAGTCCGGGTGAGAGACTTCACCTGCTTGTTCGGGGTGTTTAGACTCCGGCAGTGTAAGCATCTGATGTTTTAAAGCGAGGTCGAGTATTTTCTTCGTCTTGTCTCGAGGAAAAGAGTATACTCGACTCATTTTTCTTATGAGGGATAAATCAGAACCGCTCGGTTTTCGTTCGTGTGGCCTTTTAACCCCGCTTTGTCGCTTTTGAACGCCTTTTTCGCGTTTCGACTTGTTTCTGCCTCTGCGTCGGGCCTTCTTTATAACAGGTTGACAATGAGCGGCATCTTCATCTTTCACTGCCTGTTGGAGAAGGCGTTGCGTTTTGGCTTTCTCGTAGATAACCATTTCGCGGTTATGATCGTCCCGGACTTTTTGACCCGCTTCCCTTATAAGCTTGTCCATTTGTTCTTCGAACGACAGACTGGGCACTTTTGCATCTGGAACTTTCACTGTCTCAGGATTAGCGTCCTCCCATTGAGCATTCGCTTCTTCATCGAAGTTATACATGACATAGCAGCTGTTTAGTAGCTCTCGTTTCTTTGACCTGATGTATCCTAGTCCTTTTGTCTCCATTCTCCCATTTGACAGTTTGCGTTGAGTCCCGGGAATGTTCCAGACTTTGTCATAGAACTTAGCTTTTCGAACGGTCTGCTTGAAGGATATCCCTTGGAGTTTCAGCAACCTTTTCAAGCCTTCTGTATAATATCTGGGGAAACGGATGGGCTGAAGCCTGTCAAGCGTAGGATCCGCGCCGTGCCAGATTTCTTTCTCCACCTTGGTTTCCTCAGAGCGGTAGAATAGAATTGCCTTTTCACCTTCTCGCCTGGGAGGGATATAGAATGTCCGCAACTCCTCTACATTGTAGATATCAAGTGCATCCAATTCTTTACGGTGTTTAAGCGGCACCATGGCGACTTGTAGACTTTGTTCTTCATCAGCGAACGTTCGTATTGAAGGTCGAGCAGAGAATACAGCATGGATCTCATCTTTCAAGTCGCTACCAAAGTTCAACGTAGGAGCGAACGGTCCTGGTTTGTTGTATTGGGGCGGACCCGAATACACTATCTCCTCTTCCTCTTCGGTATCACTCCCGAAAATAGGAATGGTGGCAGCGGCTTTGTTCTCCGGCTTGTGACACCTCTCCGTGTCTTCGAAATCCGGTAAGAAGTATTTGGCATCTTCATATTTGCGGACTTCGTTCATGGAAAACGGATTCAGTTCTCCCGCTACGGTATACTCGAGACCATCCTTAGCGTATTTCATACACTGATGTTGTGTAGAAGGGATGACGTTGTACTCGTGTAACCATGGTCGGCCGAGCAGAGCATTGTAGCATGTCTTGGCGTCTATGACGTGGAACTTAATGTCCGTGATGAGTAGCCCAAAGCATAGCGTCAGTATCACAGACCCAAGAGTTCTTGATGACTGGGAGTCAAACCCGGAGATAGTGATCTTGTCTCGAGCAAGCTGTTGGATGCTCATGCAGATTTCTTTCAACACCCGCATATTGAGGAGGTTAACGGAGGATCCATTGTCGATCAGGATTTTTCCTATCTTTATATCATGGCAGTATCCTGAGACGTAGAGGGGGCGATTGTGTTCGCACGCCCCAAGGAGAAGGTCTTCATCACCAAAAGCGACATCGGAAGTGTGCACTTCCTCCAATTCATCCTTCATCTTTTCTTCGGCCAGGAAAGCTTGGAACTGCTCCGGATCCTGTAGTGCCTTGATTAACGAATCTCTCGCCTCCTTTGATAGCAAAAGGGCATCAAGAATGCTGAGTTGTGAGGGTAGCTTCCTCAGATGCGCTAAGACGTTGTAATCCACCTTATTCTTCTTCGGCGGGTCCTTGGCGCTTAGCTCCCCCAGAACTTGGTCATCTAAGACGATATCTTCAGAGATCTTTTCTTTCCCTTTATCTTTTCTGTTTGAGGGTCCGAGATTCTTTTCAGGCAGCGTCTGATTCCGTAGCCGGATATTTTCGCAGACCTTCGGCTCTTCTTCTTTTCCCGAGGTGGACTCTTTAAAGAGAGGGCCAAGCTCCAGCTCTTCATCAGAATCACTCCCGAATGTAAGCACTTGTGACCCGCCGGTGTTAACCATGCGACAATCGCCAGTAGTTCTCTTAAACCCTTCGGTCATATTTTTCTGCTCTTGACGAGTTTTGCGCTTCTCCCGCTTAAAATGTTGTCGATGAGCAAGATATCCTTGCCACCATCTATCGAAAGCTTTGCACTCTTGAGTGGGGTGCGAAACCTTCTGATGATATAAGCAATAGGAGGGGTGCATTTCCATTTCACCAGTAATATTTTCTTCGGAGGATGGTGGCTTCATGCCCATTGATATGGCCTTAGCAAACATTTTCCTCATCTTGAATTGGCTTTTGTCGGTAGTGGAGGTATTTTGCTCCAGCGGGAGCGTCTCAGCTCTTTCATCCAGTCGCTGGCGTTTGGCCCTTTCAAATATGACCGCCTCGTGTTCTCGATCAGATTTACTTTTCAATCGAGCTTCATTAAGGAATGCGTCAATTACTTCATCTGATGGCCCCAGAATTTTTGATTCAAGCTCTGCTCCCAGCGTTTCAGTATAAGGAGTCTCCTCATTGTTCATGAACGAATGGGAAATCACATGACAGCTCGCCACATATTCTTCAGATTCATCGGATGAACTTTCCCCCTCATCTTCCTCTTGAAAGACATGATTGAGGAATTCTTGGAATGTAATGGGAGTCCGTGTCTTCTGGTTGTATTCCTCCAGCGCGTCAATTTATTTTTGCAAGTCCGTGCGCTTGTCGCCAGGCTTCACGGGCTTCTTAGATTTCTTCTTCTTCTTTTTCGAAGATTTTGACGGCTGGTTGCGAGTGCTTGGGCCACCACCATCGGTCTTTGGAGTTGTACGTGGCTTCAACATCCCTTCAATGACCTGCGGTTCCAACGGGTTTTTCCACCTAATCGCTGGACATGTCTGAAGATCGTTTAGCATCCTCTTTGTCTTGGCTGATAATACAACCTCCCAAGGAGCTTCTTCAACGACAGAGCATGTTGCCCCCGGCGTACTCATCCCCTTAGAGGTATGGGGCTGCGAGGGATTCACCTTCCATTTGTCAGATAACGCGAACTTGCCCTGTCGGTACTGGTTTTCAAGCCAATTTTTGAAGACGTAGCAATCTTCGATCGGATGGCCCAGTACTTGATGATAAGGACAGTAGTTGGGATCATTGACATCATTTGGTTGCGACGGACGTTTTGGATCCGGCAGATTTATGAGTCGATTGCGCAACGCCAGCTCGAATAACCTTCTCGTTTTATCTCGGGGAAACGAGTAAGAACGTCCTAACCTCTCCTCAAGGGCTACATACGGGCGCGTATTATTTTGACGAACAACCGGCTTCGAGTTGCTCGGTTGTTGTTGAGAATTAGCGACAACGATCGCTTTTCCCTTCCCCTTGTCATTTCGGGAGTCCGGCTTTGGAAGAGAGGGTCTATGGCCCATCTGATCCATTTGCGCTAGCTTGTCAATCAAGGCCTGGAAGGTAGTCGGCTTGAAAAACATCATAAATTGCGAGATGGTTGCTTGCGGATCAAGTGTCCCCACAAACATACCCACCGCGGGAGCTTCTTCAATGCGCTGCTCGCACTCCGACCATAAGTTCCGCCACTGTATAGAATATTGAACCCACGTCTCGCCTGGCTTTACCCTAGCGTTAATCAGTGCCGTCATCGGGGTGCGTTCACTGGCGCTTGCAAAACGCTGAGTAAACAACAGCTCCATCTCCGCGAAGGTCTTAATAGAGTCGTTCGGGAGCTCAGAGTACTACTCGAATGCCGTATCTGATAAACTTCCAACAAACTGGCGAAGCAAAAGCTTGTCATCACCGCCGGTGTTGCCGCAGAGTGCCCTGAACTGGGCAACATGCTGGTGAGGATTGCCCGTCCCCTTGTAGACATGGAACTTGGGAATTGTGTAACCCAGCGGGTACTTGATTTGATCGTACTAACTTGGATATGGCCGTCCCGTTTTTACGACCTGGCCAGCTGCTTCAGTCGCCTGATGAACCCGTATTTGTTGGGCTATATACTCGTCTAAGTCAGCTTTGGAGATCGTATCCTCCTTGTTGGGGTAAAAATTTACACCCTGGTTGACCAAGTCAAAATCAAAGTCAACCCCAAGCCAAGTGGGCCCAAGCCCAGATCCAGTGGGCCTATGCCCGGGTCGAGCCCAAACATGAAGCGGCCGGTCTCCCCCCATGCCAAGATAAAAATTTTGTAATAAATAATTTTGTTGCATTTCTTTTATTTTATTTTATGGACAAATGTAAGAAAAGCCAAATTTTTGTAAAGCCCATGGCTTATGTGCAAAAACAAATGGCATATGAGCCATGGGATAGGCAAAATGCCATTTTGTGAAGCCCAAGGGGTTATGTGTAAAGTGTATAGCCTATAAAGACAAGGATAATGAAAATATCTCAAAACTTTTTTATCTCTCCCCAAAAAAGAATCCAGATCTGCCTCTTTCTCCTTCCTCAAGGTTCTAAAACCTTCTTTTTTCTTTTGAATTAAATCAAGAGTTTAACTCTTCCTTTTCTCAAAATAAATAGATTTCCACCACAAAACCTACGAAGGGGAGCTCGGATCTCCAATCAGATCTCGAAAAGGGAAGGCTTTTAAGGCTCATCCCCTTTTCTCCACGATCCCGCCGGTCAAGAGCAAGAAGAACGAGACCCATCTCCAAAAATCTAAATTTGGACAGACCCAAGGCTCAAAAGAAGAGCAATAAATCCCCCAGGAGTTTAACTCCTTTCTAAAGTTGCTGGAGTTTAACTCCATAATTTAATTTCTGTTGGAGTTTAACTCCATAAATTTGCTTCTGTTAGGAGTTCAACTCCCAAAATCCCCTTGGGAGTTCAACTCCCCAGCCTAGGGGCTAGGCCTCCCTTTCCGCGGGTTTTTCCCGCGGTCACGTGTGCCCACGTGACCCCGAGGCGCCAAGGCACCCATCGGTCACGTGTGCGCACGTGACCCCGGGGCGCCAAGGCGTCCATCGGTCACGTGTGCGCACGTGACCCCGGGGCGCCAAGGCGCCCATCGGTCACGTGTGCCCACGTGACCCCGAGGGGCGCCAAGGCGCCCATCGGTCACGTGTACGCACGTGACCCCGGGGCGTCAAGGCACCCCTTCAGTCACGTGTGCCCACGTGACCCTGGGGGCGCCAAAGTGCCCATCGGTCACGTGCGCGCACGTGACCCCGGGCATTAAAGCGCCTACCTGCCGTGCGAGTCCTTTAGACGCCATTTTGTTTTCTTCCCCCCTCGTTTTACGTGCACTCCCCAACAAAATCCCTTCTGGATTCTAAACCTTTTTTAAAAAAAAAAAAAATCTTTGGAGTTTAACTCCACAATAAAGTTCTGTTTCGGGAGTTTAACTCCGCATAAAATTCTTTTAGGAGTTTAACTCCATCTAAAATTCTTTGGAGTTTAACTCCACAATAAAATTCCTTTTGAAATTAAACTCCACTTTTAAAAAAAACGGGGGGGAAAGAAAACACACACAGACCCCACGACACTGTCTTCCGTTAGGAAAAGTTTCTAACGGGGCGCTGCCCCGCACCCCGCAAGGGGGCTGGTAGCCCTCTTGACCCCCAGCCCGCTATCCGGATAGCGGGACCCCCGTAAAAACTCTGCGGGGCTTCCGATATTTCCAAAACCCCTTTAAAACACGATACTGCACATTGAGTTCGCATGACCAGTTTAACCCGTCAATCGGAGGTTCTTTCGCTCTAAATGCGAAGGGTAATTAACGGCAGCTTAGTCCGCGGCTGCCGGAGATTCGGATCCCCACAATCAATAAACCCCCGCCTACCCTAGGTAGAGGGAATCTGTAGTACGCCCGACAAGCGCGCGCGTATTCCCATCTCAATGGGGTGACGAAAAACACCCTACAGATTCTGGCACGCCCGGTGGGACCGGCTCTCTCCTCCCATATTTCGGGTTAAACGTTCATACGAACTCAATCAATATACATATCGATTGTCTATACTGAAATGATGTTTTTTTTTCTGTGTAGCAATCAACCTTCGACGACAATGTCTCCCCAGACGAATTCAGCTTCCAACGTGACCCCGATTCCGTACGTGGTCAAGATCAACGCTCGTGTGGTCCTCCCCGCAAGCCTTAGTCGACAGTGGGAGGAACCGCCCCGCCAGTTTGGCTCCGTCATCATCTACCCTGCCGGAAGCGCTCATCTGGCGGAAATCCCGGCGGAACAGGTGGCCAAGCCGGTCCCAAGGGGCAAGAGGTCGAATGTCGTGATCGCCAAGGCACCACAACCGAAACTTAAGACTGTATCTGAACGATTCTCTGGTGCTTCAGCGGGGGCAAGAACTTCGGTACAAAGGGCAATATTAAATGTGGTGGATGAGCTCAGGCGATGACTCTAACAAATGCACAATTGAGCGTATCTCCAAAGCCTTCCATTGCCCGGTCTGCGGCGTCTTCCCAAAGAGCCGAAGTCTACCAGGTGCTTAGAACAGAAAAGTTAAGGCAGAAGCGGCTCAGGTATCGAGCCAACAAGAGGGCCAGGACTTCGGCCAAATAGAATTTTGTGAAGTTCCAAGCGCAGGGTCGCCCCGCGATGACGGCTGAGTCGGACGTAAGAATCAGCAATTCCTTCGAGCCTCTGAAGTGGGTTCAAAAAAATGCCATGACCGCCAGAATCAAGAAGACAGCGGTCCGAACAGTGCTACAAAGAGACGTATCCCGGCCCCAAAAGAAAAAGTATGACACTGTCTCTTCAAGGGTCTATCAGACGCTTTTTGCCTCACGAAAGCAGCGGGGCAAATCCAGAAAAGAAATGCCATCACCATTCAAGAAGCTGGTTAGGCCAGCCGCCTTCAATCGACTACCAGCTACCGAAGCAAGGGGGTCAAGACAGCGATCCGTGAAATCAGCCGCCAATGATCGAATGACGGCCGGATATATCATCCATACGGTCTATATGGCGGGCGGGCGCCCCAGCGACAACCTTCGCAGCAAAAGCAAGGATGGAGCCACCACATCCCAAGCTCAATCTAGCCTGAATGTGGTTGCCGCCGCCCAAGAACAGCCGCCCCCGCTGGATGAAGAAAACCCTCTCGATGAGGATGATAGGCAGAAAGACCCCTCGGTCCATGCAGAGTCAAGCTCGGACAGCGAGGAAGAGCCGACTTTCCGCCCCAGGACTGCGGAGCAAGAGCTGCTTCAAGAGCTTCGAAAACAGCTCAGGAGCAAAGATAAAGAGATGTCCAAGCTCTATTTGAAGATTGACGACTTAACGAACGTGGTGATGTAGCTTACGGCTCAAATTGCTCGAGCGCCTCCCAATCAAGCACAAGCCGCTACTAATCAGCCGGGTGATGACAATCCGAGGCAGCCAATGCCTGTTCCTTTGGGACCAAGACTGGTCGAGCCGCATGAAAGCCGGCCACACTCCGCTTCTGGGGATGCCTTGGCCCCAGATAGCACTATCCCGCTAACACAGGATCGGATAATGGATTTGGTCACCAGCAAGGTTAAAACATTGGTGGCCGAAGCTGAAGCTCAGAAAGAAATCGGCAGTAGTGGGCGGCCATATCCCGCGCAGTACGATCTGATTGAGTTCCCAAGCGGCTACGTCATTCCTAAGTTCGGAAGATTTGATGGAACGGGGAATGCAAATCAGCACGTCGCCTACTTCAAAGCATCGTGCGGAAATACAGGGGGCAATGACGCGCTCTTTCTTCGTCAGTTTGTCAACAGCCTGACCGGCGTCGCCTTCGACTGGTATGCGAGTATACCGGACGGGTCCGTCATTACCTTTGCCCAAATGGAGTCCCTGTTTCGGCAAAGGTTCATGAGTGTCAGTGATAAAATCTCCATTGCCGACCTTGTGAGGACCAAGCCGGGGAAGAATGAAAGCAACACCGACTTTATCGCTCGATGGCGTAATCTCACAGTCAAGTGCGAACCGCCGCTGGAGCAGGACCAGTCCGTCAGCCTTCTCATTGGGAACCTCAGCAATTGGATGGTCCCATTCTTGTGTACGGCAGGCCTCAAGACATTTCAGGAGCTAACCAAGAAAGTCCAAATGCTGGAACGCTCGAAGAAGGAGTCCCCGCCGGATTCTCAGAGAGACAAAACTTGGAAAAGCAAGCGGGATGACAACCGTAGAAGCGGGAGTTCCAGCAGTACCAATGTCTTCAATGCGTCCGACAATGAACAAAAGCGAAGGGCGGCCGAATCCAAAACTAACCGGTCTCGAAAGCCATTGCTGGGAGGAGATGGGCCTTCCCTAGAGGAGAAAAAGAACAAGGTTTACTCTTTCAGAAGGAACAAGGTCCGCAAGATATTTAAAGATGCCTTGAACAACGGCCTACAATTGCCGGAGTCGAAAAGACCCCAAGAAGCAAAAATGACCGACAATCCCCTGTATTGCCCGTACCACCGAGTAGTGAGCCATGCGATCGAGGATTGCATATCTTCAAGGACTGGGTCGAGAAGCAGTTCAAGGCTGGAGAGATCGAGCTGTCCAAAAGCGTGTTGGTGAACAATCAAGTTGCAACCGCCAACTTTATACAGACAGAAGTTGAAGCCTTCTGGGAGCAGACAGCTGAACCCGCTGCCCTGACAAACGAAACGGACCCATCGCGGTCTCCGTGGAGTACGCACATATCTAACAAGATGAAGAAGATGATAAAGCTACTTCGGAAAGAGCCCAGGACAGAATGGGAAGGGCAGAAGAGGCCTACCAGTCCAGCTGCCGATGCAGTTCCATCACGCTCAACATCTAAGAAGCTCAAGAAGAAGAAAAGTGCGGCTCGGCGCGAAAAGGAGTCTGCAGGGAGATCGGCCATTCAAAAATATATCGATTCCCTCGAAGAATATGAACAGAAGGAAAGAACTTTGGTTCAATTAAAAGAGTTCCTCCCTGTACAAGCGGCTGAAATTCTGGAGGAGTTAGAAGAAGACTCCAATGAAGAGATCCCAGTAGTGACCTGCTACGCCATCCATCTTGGTAGCGACTCTGAGGATGAGCTCTGTTTTCCTGAAGAGGACGAGGAGCTCGCCACAAAGGCCAACCAAATCCAGCTCAGAAGCGGCAGGGCTCTACCGCCAAATCAAGGCAATGCCCCAAAAGGAAAGGGAAAACAGGTGGCTAATGATGAAGATGGCGGGGAACCGGCTGATGAAAACTCGAGTCCTTCCCCAGTAGACTATAATGTCTTGGCTCACCTTCGAAGGCTTCCGTCTCTCCTAAGCATCTACGACGCCTTGGTCCTATCTAAGGAGCTTAGAGATGTTCTTATTCACGCTCTACAAAACCCCGAGCGGTATCAGGCTCACTTCGCAGAAATTAATATGAAAGAAGCTCAGCACGCTTTGCATGCCGCCGCAGTCACATTTAAGGATGAAGACTTGCTACTGGGAACAGCTGAGCACAATCGGCTGCTTTACGTGACCGGGTACAGCGACGGAGATCGAATTAATCGCATATTGATTGATCCGGGGTCCTCAGTGAACATCATGAACTTGCGAACTCTGAAGAGTTTGTCAATGGACGTCCGACACCTGTCAAGAGAAAGGATTGTCATTCAAGGCTTCAACCAAAATTGCCAGCAAGTTCTGGGGTCTATAGCTTTGCCAATCAAATTCGGGGATCTGCAAACTGAAGCTAAGATATACGTGATCGACGCAGACACGTCTTATAAGATTCTCTTGGGGCGGCCGTGACTCCACGATTACGGCATCATTCCGTCAACTCTCCATCAATGTATGAAGTATACTAAAAATGGCGAAGAAAGACGCATTGACGGAGACATCCAGCCGTTCGGTGTGCATGAAGTCCGCTATGAAGATTCTCGGTACTTTATGAACCACCAAAATGATAAGCCACAACTGATTGAGGATAGACCGGACCCAAGACTCAAAAGCAAATCTGCGCCGGCTGTCACTTTCAAAAGCAAAAATGCCCAAGTGCGCCCGCATTTCGGCAGCGACACTGATGAGTCCGACGCTGGAAGCCCGTCCTTCCGTAAAACTCGCCCTCGTTTCGGCAGCGATACGGACGAATCTGTTACTGAAGGCCCATCTAGCAGCAAAGTCCGCCCTCATCTCGGCAGTGACACTGAAGAGTCAGAAGAAGAGGACCTGCCGTGCAACAGCTGTGCAGATTGGACCCCCATGCTGCAAGCGAAACTACGAGAGACCTTCGAAGACGCAGAAGGGTCCCTGGCCATCATAAGGGTGCCGGAACGAATGTGCAAAGAGCTCGATGCATTGTCAGTCTCTACCGTGGACCAGCTGAAAACTTTCTACGTGCCCGGGAGGAAAAATGGACAGAAAGGCATCCTGTTTTACAGGTCAAACCCCGTTGTGCACCCGGACGATCTTTCTGTCACGTACCTTCCCTATGAGAGAGGCATAAGAGCCGTCCTCAATCCCAGATACTACGCGCCCGAGATGCGGGAATACTTTAAAAAGTGTGGATGCCGGTTATATCAAACGGAGCCCGAAGCAAAGTTTTACGAAGGGCTATGGTATCCGCCCCAGGTCCGAGCACTCATCGATGGACGAATTCCAGATAGACGGGGCATAGGCTACATTCAACCTGATTCCAATGTGTGCTACATGATCCATGTTGGTGAGGCCAGCGAAAGATCAAATGATGACGACGAGATAGCCGAGCCAGAAGAAGCTCCTCAAGAGCTCGAAGATGGCGGACAAGCAACCTTTGACGAGCTAACCGAGATTGACTTAGGAACGCCCGATAATCCAAGGCCGACCTACATCAGCTCGCTCTTGTCAGAGGAAATGAAAGCGCAGATAATTGCCCTGCTGCATGAGTTCGTTGACTGTTTCGCGTGGACATACAAAGAAATGCCTGCCCTTTCCCCTGAAGTGGCCGTACATAAGTTGGCTATATTCCCTGATGCTAAGCCAGTCAAACAAGCTCCTCGAAGAATGAGAAGGGAACTAGAAGAAAAGGTCATCCAGGAAACTAAGAAGCTCATCGATACCGGCTTCATCAGGGAAGAGAAATATGCGGATTGGATCGCATGCATAGTCCCAGTGAAGAAGAAAAATGGGCAGATCCGAGTTTGTGTCGATTTCAGGGACCTCAACAAGGCATGTCCTAAAGACGACTTCCCGCTACCGGTCATGGAAATGATGGTCGATGACACCTCAAATTACGAGCTGTTCACCTTTATGGATGGCTCGTCTGGATACAATCAGATCAAGATGTCGCCTGAGGATGAGAAGCACACAGCATTTTGAACCCCGATCGGAATATACTGCTACAAAGTGATGCCGTTCGGGTTGAAGAACGCGGGCGCTACATATCAAAGGGCAATGACTAATATCTTTGATGACCTAATCCATAAAGTCGTCGAATGCTATGTTGATGATCTGGTCGTCAAAACTGAAGCCAAGGCCGACCACATCCAAGATCTTAGGACCGTCCTCACCCGACTGAGGGAATACGATCTGAAGATGAATCCTCTGAAGTGTGCTTTTGGCGTGTCATCGGAAAAATTCCTGGGCTTTATAGTCCGGCATCGAGGGATCGAAATTGACCCATCAAAGATAAAGGCCATCATGGAGATGCCCCCTCCAAAGAGTCTGACGCAGCTGAGATCTTTCCAAGGCAAGCTTGCTTTTATACGGAGGTTTATCTCAAATTTGTCGGGGAGATGTAGGCCCTTCTCAAAGCTCATGAAGAAAGGAGCTTCTTTTATCTGGGATGCCGAATGTCAAGTGGCATTCGAAAGCATCAAACAATACTTGTTGCACCCTCCAGTGCTGGCCGCTCCCATTCCAAATAAACCGCTGATTCTCTACACTGCCGTGCTGGATGAGTCACTCGGTGCGCTCCTTTCCCAGAATAACGAGGAGGAAAAAGAAAATGCCTTCTACTACCTCAGTCGAACTCTAGTCGGGGCGGAACACAACTACTCCCCAATCGAAAAACAATGCCTGGCTCTAATATTTGCTGTGAAGAAGCTGAGGCACTATTTGCTCGCTCATCGGGTTATGCTGATCTCCAAGGTCGACCCGCTCAAACACTTGATGACCAAAGCAAGCCTAGCCGGCAGAATGGCAAGATGGGCTGTCATGCTACTTGAGTTTGACATAGTTTATACTCCTCAGAAAGCAGTAAAAGGGAAAGCTCTTGCAGACTTTCTCGCTGCTCATCCCATACCAGAAGGATCGCCGCTAAATTGTGAGTTACCCGACGAACAAGTGCTGCACCTCGAGGAAGACGAGCCATATTGGGAGCTCTACTTCGATGGGGCCTCATCAATAAGGAGCTCCGGCAGATCAAACGTCCCGGAGATAAAAGCAGGGATAGGATTGGTGTTTATCACACCATCAATGGGAACCTTACGGCGTTCTTTCGCTCTCACCGAGCCTCGGACAAACAATGAAGCTGAGTATGAAGCTCTGATAGCTGGTTTGGAGCTCGCCATAGAAATGGAAATCCTTCAGCTACGGGTTTACGGTGACTCCCAGCTTGTCGTCAACCAAATAAGCGGCACCTATAAGATATACAAACCCGAGTTAGCTCGGTACAGAAGCCGGGTGGTGGAACTCATGAAACGGTTCACTCACATTGAACTAACAAGAGTCCCTAGAGCATTGAACGGAAAAGCCGACATACTCGCTCGCCTAGCCAAGGAGCTGGCTGTTCCTGACTTGGACGAAATTTTGATCACAGTCAGGAGCCGACAAATTCTACCCCCAGTCTCTCTACGAGAAGAGGAAAGCGCGGAACAGGAGAGCAGTCCTGCCGAAGAAGCTTCGATCATCCAAGACGAGCCCGATTGGAGAGAACCCTTCATAGAGTACCTCCGATACGACAAGCTGCCCGAAGAAAAATCTGCGAGGATTCAGCTGAAGAAAAGAGATCTCCGATACGTGTTTGTAAATGATACGTTATACCGCAGGTCATATGACCAACTCTGGCTCAGGTGTTTGTCATTGGCCGAAGCCCAAAAGGTCATGAAAGATGTTCACTCGGACGTTTGCGGTGCTCACCAATCTGGCCCCAAGATGCGACTTCAAATCAAACGGCTTGGGTATTACTGGCCCACCATGATACGGGATTGCGGAGAGCATGCAAAGAAATGTCAGATCTGCCAAATCCATGGTGATTTCATTCACAAGCATCCCAATCCGTTGCATCCTACGGTGGCGTCGTGGCCTTTCGAAGTCTGGGGCACCGACATTGTTGGCCTAATTGATCCTCCGTCATCCAAAGGCCACCGGTTCATACTGGCCGCGACAGACTACTTCTCCAGATGGGCTGAAGCTGTCCCGCTAAAAGAAGTCAAGACAAAAGATATTCTGACATTCTTCCAGCATAATATTCTATTCCGCTTCGGTACACCAAGAAGAATCGTTTCTGACAACGGGCCTTCTTTCAAGAGCTTCAATGTCTCAAGGTTCGCTACTCAGCACAAGATAGACTGGAGATATTCCTCCATCTATAATCCAAGAGCCAATGGGCTCGCCGAAGCCTTCAATAAGACTCTATGCAAGCTCCTGAGGAAAAATGCTTCAGCCAACAAGAGGGACTGGAATCTCAAGCTTCATGAGGCGCTTTGGGCATATCGTACCACGCACCGTACTCCAACCCAGTCCACTCCATACTCATTGCTCTTCGGAGTGGAGGCGGTCCTCCCCCTCGAAGTCGAGGTTCCAAGCTTAAGAATGGTCGTTCAGCATGAGTTGACGGAGGAGGAAAACGTGCTCCTTCGACTTGATGAACTCGATGCCCTCGAAGAAAAGAGGCTCGCGGTGCAGTAAAGTCTGGAGCTATACCGAGCCCAAATGTCATGGGCCTATGACAAGATAACCCGTCTCCGCGCTTTCAAGAAAGGTGAATTGGTGTTGGTCCTCAAAAGACCGATCATCCCCAATCGACATGCCAAGGGAAAATTCAAGCCAAACTGGAAAGGACCATACGTTATCGAGAAAGTGTTTGATGGAGGATCCTACCAACTAATAAGCGCCGAGGGAGAAAGGCCCATGCCACCCATCAATGGCCGATATCTCAAGAAATACTACACGTGAATGCTCCAAGTCGCAGGCAAATTGAGCACATCAGCCCTACGGTCTGGATCATACATCCTGCAAAACCGTATACAATCCACGAGCGTAAATGACCCCTATCTCTCCCAAATCCTGCCGGTGAGACTACTTTTAAAGTCCCACCAGCGGCAAAAAAAAAAGGAAAAAAGAAAAAGAAAAAAAAAAGAAGAAGAAAAGAAAAATAAAAGAAATAAAATAAAAAAAATAATAAACGGTATGTCCACAAGCAAAACGGGCACGGATGAAAACCCGAAAGGGCTCCGTGAGTAAAAACAGCAGGACTACCGGCGGGTCTGTGAAAACCCGAAAGGGCGCAAACTGGTGAAAAGAGATGAAATACACTCGCAAAGTCCTATCGACCTTGTGAGGAGAAAACCCTGTGTGAGATCCTTACGACTCATAAAGGAGCAACACACGTAGGAATCCTCACGATTCTTAAGGAGAAAATACACCTGCGGGATCCTTACGACTCGTAGAGAGAAAATGCTTTTATAGGACCCTCACGGCCCATAAAATTGAAAAGCCTTAGGTGATAGGAACCCAAACCTGTCTCCTAAGCCATCCTTCCCCAACGGGCAACGGCAAATGATGAGTCGCTCCTGGCATTTCGCTTCAATGTTAGCGGTGCTGATGCCGACCAAAAACCCAAATCCCAAGTCCTCCCAAGGCAAATGATGAGTTGCTCCTGGCATTATTCCAGTGCAGCAATGCTGATGCCAAACAAGATCCAAATTCCAAGTCCCCAAACGGCGAATGATGAGTCGCTCCTGGTACCATATTGCAGTGTAGCGATGCAGACGCCAACCAAAATCCAATTTCTCAAAATTCACCAGCCCTACGGCCAGTCCCCAAGTTGACTACCGTATACAATCCACGGGCTCAAATAATTCTCGTCATACCCATGCCCCACCACAATCACCAGTTGCGTGGCTGGTCTCCGCCTTTGGAATTATGCTCCATTGAGAAGACCCACTCATGTGTCCTCACGATACATGAGGAGAACAAACCTTTGTGGGATCCTTACGACCCATAAAGGAAAGATACACTTAGGAGTCCTCACGACTCCTAAGGAGAAAATACACCTGCGGGATCCTTACGACTCGTAGGGAGAAAATGCTTTTATGGGACCCTCACGGCCTATAAAATTGAAAAGTCTTAGGTGATAGGGACCCAAACCTGTCTCCTAAGCCATCGCCCTCCCAACAGGAATAGGCAAATGATGAATTGCTCCTGGCACGTGTGCTTCAGTGTTAGCAACGCTGATGCCTATCCTAACCCCAAAATCCCAAACTCCAATCCGATAGACCCCTAAGTCTTTAAACTGGGAACAGATAGACCCCTAAGTCTTTAAACTGGGAACAGATGACCCCCTAAGTCGTTAAACTGGGAACAGATGACCCCTAAGTCGTTAAACTGGGAACGAGGGAAATCTCCTCATGGCAAATGATGATTCTCTCTTGGTACCATATTCCAGTGCAGCGATGCTGATGCCAAACCAAAACCAATTTCCAAATTCTCTCATAGCAAATAATGATTCGCTCCTGGTACCATATCCCAGTATGGCGATGCTGATGTCAATCCAAATCACAATCAACAACTAAACTTCAACTCCGACACCACAGAAAGCGGAGCAAGTCAGAATCCAATCTCGACACCGCAGGAAGCGGAGCAAGTCAAGTTCACCCCTGACACCGCAAGAAGCGGAGCAAGTCAAATCCAGTATCGACCGTCCAAGTCGCAAAAAGGGCAGAACCGACCGTCCAAGTCGCAAAAAGGGCAGAACCGACCGTCCACGTCGCTAAAAGGGCAGCACCGACCGTCCAAGTCGCAAAAAGGGCAGAACCGACCGTCCACGTCGCTAAAAGGGCAGCACCGACCGTTCACGTCGCTAAAAGGGCAGCACCGACCGTCCAAGTCGCAAAAAGGGCAGAACCGACCGTCCAAGTCGCAAAAAGGGCAGCACCGACCGTCCAAGTCGCAAAAAGGGCAGCACCGACCGTCCACGTCGCTAAAAGGGCAGCACCGACCGTCCAAGTCGCAAAAAGGGAAGCACCGACCGTCCACGTCGCTAAAAGGGCAGCACCGACCGTCCAAGTCGCAAAAAGGGCAGCACCGACCGTCCACGTCGCTAAAAGGGCGGCACCGACCGTCCAAGTCGCAAAAAGGGCAGAACCGACCGTCCACGTCGCTAAAAGGGCAGCACCGACCGTCCAAGTCGCAAAAAGGGCAGCACCGACCGTCCACGTCGCTAAAAGGGCAGCACCGACCGTCCACGTAGCTAAAAGGGCAGCACCGACCGTCCACGTCGCTAAAAGGGCAGCACCGACCGTCCAAGTCGCAAAAAGGGCAGAACCGACCGTCCACGTCGCTAAAAGGGCAGCACCGACCGTCCAAGTCGCAAAAAGGGCAGCACCGACCGTCCACGTCGCTAAAAGGGCAGCACCGACCGTCCACGTCGCTAAAAGGGCAGCACCGACCGTCCACATCGCTAAAAGGGCAGCACCGACCGTCCAAGTCGCAAAAAGGGCAGAACCGACCGTCCAAGTCGCAAAAAAGGCCGCATCGACCGTCCATGTCGTAAAAAGGGCAGTGCCAGCTTCCCAAAAGGTAGGAACCGAATCAAGTCGCCTCCACGTGAAAGAAGATCCATCAATTTCATGCACACGACCCACATATGTGGTGTGCATTTATTGATGGGGGGCAATTTGTTGGGGTAAAAATTTACACCCTGGTTGACCAAGTCAAAATCAAAGTCAACCCCAAGCCAAGTGGGCCCAAGCCCAGATCCATTGGGCCCATGCCCGGGTCGAGCCCGAACATGAAGCGGCCGGTCTCTCCCCATGCCAAGATAAAAATTTTGTAATAAATAATTTTGTTGCATTTCTTTTATTTTATTTTATGGACAAATGTAAGAAAAGCCAAATTTTTGTAAAGCCCATGGCTTATGTGCAAAAACAAATGGCACATGAGCCATGGGATAAGCAAAATGCCATTTTGTGAAGCCCAAGGGGTTATGTGTAAAGTGTATAGCCTATAAAGGCAAGGATAATGAAAATATCTCACAACTTTTTTATCTCTCCCCAAAAAAGAATCCAGATCTGCCTCTTTCTCCTTCCCCAAGGTTCTAAAACCTTCTTTTTTCTTTTGAATTAAATCAAGAGTTTAACTCTTCCTTTTCTCAAAATAAATAGATTTCCACCACAAAACCTACGAAGGGGAGCTCGGATCTCCAATCAGATCTCGAAAAGGGGGGGCTTTTAAGGCTCATCCCCTTTTCTCCACGATCCCGCCGGTCAAGAGCAAGAAGAAGGAGACTCATCTCCAAAAATCTAACTTTGGACAGACCCAAGGCTCAAAAGAAGAGCAATAAATCCCCCATGAGTTTAACTCCTTTCTAAAGTTGCTGGAGTTTAACTCCATAATTTAATTTCTGTTGGAGTTTAACTCCATAAATTTGCTTCTGTTAGGAGTTCAACTCTCCAGCCTAGGGGCTAGGCCTCCCTTTCCGCGAGTTTTTCCCACGGTCACGTGTGCCCACGTGACCCCGAGGCGCCAAGGCGCCCATCGGTCACGTGTGCGCACGTGACCCCGGGGCGCCAAGGCGCACGTGACCGATGGGCGCCTTGGCGCCCCCCGGGGTCACGTGCGCACACGTGACCCTGGGGGCACCAAGGCGCCCATCGATCACGTGTGCCCACGTGACCCCGGGGGGCGCCAAGGCGCCCATCGGTCACGTGTGCGCACGTGACCCTGGGGCGTCAAAGCCCCCCTTCGGTCACGTGTGCCCACGTGACCCTGGGGGCGCCAAAGTGCCCATCGGTCACGTGCGCGCACGTGACCCCGGGCATTAAAGCGCCCACCTGCCGTGCGAGTCCTTTAGACGCCATTTTGTTTTCTTCCCCCCTCGTTTTACGTGCACTCCCCAACAAAATCCCTTCTGGAGTCTAAACCTTATTTTAAAAAAAAATCTTTGGAGTTTAACTCCACAATAAAGTTCTGTTTCGGGAGTTTAACTCCACATAAAATTCTTTTAGGAGTTTAACTTCATCTAAAATTCTTTGGAGTTTAACTCCACAATAAAATTCCTTTTGAAATTAAACTCCACTTTTTAAAAAAAAAGGGTGGGGGAAAGAAAACACACACAGACCCCACGACACTGTCTTCCATTAGGAAAAATTTCTAACGGGGCGCTGCCCCGCACGCCGTAAGGAGGCTGCTAGCCCCCTTGACCTCCAGCCCGCTATCCGGGTAGCGGGACCCCCGTAAAAACTCTGCGGGGCCCCCGATATTTCCAAAACCCCTTTAAAACACGATACTGCACATTGAGTTCGCATGACCAGTTTAACCCGTCAATCGGAGGTTCTTTCGCTCCAAATGCGAAGGGTAATTAACGGCAGTTTAGTCCGCGACTGCCAGAGATTCGGATCCCCACAATCAATAAAACCCGGCCTACCCTAGGTAGGGGGAATCTGTAGTACGCCCGACAAGCGTGCGCGTATTCCCATCTCAATGGGGTGACGAAAAACACCCTACACTCCTTAGCTGTTGACAGAGCTGGCGGAAGATTTGACGTCTCTCCCCTATCGTCTTCAAGGACGATCGGGGGATCTTCGGCCGGAGGATCTTGTTGGATCATCATCCCCACTATGTCTTGGAATAGGAGGCCCATACGCTTTATGTTGGCTGCTTGTTCAGCAGCCTCTTTGTCCTTCTTCTCCAATATTCGACGAAGGAATTCGGCGTCGGTTTCTTCCTCTTGGCGTTCATCCGAGGACGTTTCAGGGTTTTCTTTTGGCCCAGTAAGTGAGGCCATAGCGTTCATCATCTCTTGGAGCTTCTGCTGCTGCTCCTGTGCTTTGGTCACTGATCGCGTAAGCGGTCGATGACCCGTAGATATGCGACTGTCCTCATTACCAGACGCCACGTAGACGGTATGAACTACAATGCCCCCTGACTTAGGGCGTTTGGGCTCACCACCTTTGATATTCGTCATCGGCGTTGGCACTTTCTCCGGCCTTCTTCTTTTATGGGTCGTAGAAGTTGAGGGGGCCGTTGCTTTGGGCACCCAAGCGGTCGTCACCTTTCGTTGCTTGACCAGGGGATTTTTTTCTTCCCGACCTTTCGACTTCTTCTGTTGGCGAGAGAACTTAGGATCAATCACATATTCTCGGACTCGTCGCCATGTCTTGTAGATCTTGGAGGACAGCGATCGAGGAGACTGCTCTGGCTTTCCTGTTTCCACTGCAGTCTCTACTGGTGGAGGAGATCTTTTGAGCACTGCAGTCGGCGAGTTTCTGCGTACCCTATTCAGTAGCTCGAAGCTGTTCCCGGTGGGAACAACGGCGTTAACTTCCACTGTTGGAGCTGGCGGAGTCATCCCAGAAGGGGAGTTGCCCCCGGTCTTCCTTACCCGGCGCCAGTGGCGTCGTCGGGCGCGACGAGTTGTCGGTATTGGCTCAGAGACAGAAACAGCTTCTTCTTGCCCCATGTTCAAGTGTGGGGCTGTTGCCGGCGTCAGCCTATTGAAGACTGATATCTTTTGAGCAGCAAGAGCAGGAGTGGGATTTAGGACGGTCAGTCTTGTAAAGACTGATCTCTTAACCGGAGAAGCCGCCTTGACGACTTCGGGAGCAGGTTTGGCTACTCCTTTTGGAATAACCTTTTCTGGGACTGCAAGCTTCATTGTGGGCCCGCAGGAGTTTTGGCCCAGTCTGGAGAAGACCGAGGCACTGGTGTTGGGCGACCCGTTGAGAGGGGCCGCAGTAACTGTAAGTCGATCGAAGACCGACTTCTTAGGAGCTTCTTGTACGGGCACAGGGGTGCTGAAGCTTGTTGGTGGAAGCATAGTTCCGAAAAACAACCCGGTGGTGGCTTGAGCAATCTGCTCCACGGGCATGGTGAACAAAGAGGCGGCTTGGGGCCCGTAGGTTATGCCCCCAGTTGAGGCCGTACGCGAGCTGCAGCTACAGTTGGAGCACTTCGAACAAGTAGAGGCCATCGATGCTTGATTTCTTTTCTGTGCCAAGCAAGAGACCAAATCTTAATAAACTTGAAATCCAAAGGCAACCATTAACAAACCGTGATTCGTTCGCGAAGACGACACACGAAGTGTGGAGTGGAAAGAGGAAAAGGTCCCACCGGACGTGCCAGAATCTGTTCCCCTCCGAAAGACGGTGCACACGACTGCGAGGTCCTGACGCTGGGGTTCGAGGCAGATGCTATTTGGTTTTATCCGTCCACCTCTCCGAAGATGCCAAGTTGATTTATGGCACCGTGTATCGGAGGTTTAGACGGATGCGGCCGATGTAGCAAACTTCATCAGATTCCCCCTCGCTTGAGGGGTTTTTGATTGTGGTGACGCTCTTCCCTGCATGCGCAAGCCCCTGCAGTTAATTACGCTACCGCATCGCGGTAACAACTTTCTCCTTCTCCAGAATTTCACTTCGTGTCGTATGTGTTTGTTTTGTTTGTGGTTGCCCGTGGATTGTATACGGAGACTAAGTGATGCTGTCGCCCGTAAGGCGTGGATTAGTCCAAATCCGTATTTACTTACATTTGGGTTTGGTGTTTTAGCTTAAGGATACGTTAGCCATATTTAGGCTAAGATCGACTTAAACGTTTGTTAAGGATACGTTAGTCTGATTTGAGACTAAGATCAACTTAACGGGATCGTTTGGATCCGACAAAAGAGCATTTAGGGGCTCTATTGTTCCAGTTTAGGGACGTAGTGGTCCATAGGTAGTTTAAGGACATTTCGGTCCATATTCCAGTTTAGGGACAAGGTGGTCCATATTCCAGTTTACGGACGTGGTGGTCCATATTCCAATTTACGGACGTGGTGATCCATATTCCAGTTTAAGGACATTGCGGTCCATGAGTTTAAGGACCCCACAGTCCGTGTTTTAGTTTAAGGACGCATAAGTCCGCAGGTTTAAGGATCCCACAATCCGTCTTTTGGTTTAAGGACGCTTAAGTCCATGAGTTTAAGGACCCCACAGTCCGTGTTGATGTGTGGTTGTCGGGACCCATCACCTCTCTGACATCGTTGAAGGATTACAACGATAGGAGTCAAAGGAGTTCGGAGATGTACCCTCGAACCGGTCGTAAATTGATTTAAGAGAGCAGCTGCGCTCAGTCAATTTAATTTGAGGACTTACGGCCATGATTGGGCTAAGTCCAGTTGAAAAATATTCAACGCTTTTATTTATTTTTGGTCTATTAGACCTGTGCTAGGACTTTGCCCACATTTAAATAATGCATTGCATTTTTGTTTGGGCTCTGCCCAGAAAAGATGCAGAGCATTAATTTGCTTGGGCTCTGCCCTTTATAAATGATGCAGAGCATCGGTTTTATTTGGGTTGTGCCCTTTTATAAAAGATGCAGAGCATCAAATTGACTTGGGCTCTACCCTTTTATTGCTTTGCAATTTATTTAGGCCTACTAGGTCTTTTTGACTTGGGCCTGGCCCGTTATCAAAATAAATGCATTGCATTTGTCAGGCACTTTGCGCCAATCAAAGAGCGTAAGCGCTTGTGGTGATGACACGTGCCATGCAAGCGCAGTGCGCTGTGCCAGTGCGCTGCGCTTGCGCTGCTGACACGTGGCGCGCTGTGGTGAGTTGCGCCAGTTTCAGAGAGCAAGGCTCTATTTCAAAAGCGCATAGCGCAAATGGTTCAGATACTGACACATGGCGCTTTCTGGTGGCTTGCGCCAACCCAAGAGCGCAACAGTGCAGATTTACAAGTGCAAAGCACTAATAACTTGAGAATCTTTTAGATTCCAGAACCAATGGTTCATAAAAGAAGTGCAAAGCACTGTTTGATTTCTTGATCTAATTTAGATTCAAGAAAACAAGTATTTTCTTATTTCTTTCTTGATCTCAGAGAACCAATGGTTCATAAGTGCAAAGCACTATTTTTATTTTGTTTTTTTATTAAAGATCATTGATCTAGTTCTTAGATCGATGATCTATCAGAAGAAATTCTTCCCTTATAAAGGTTTTTTTTTTACCTTTCTTCTTGGAATTTCTTCAGAGTTCTCTCTGCTTGAAAATTTTGATTTCTCCCAAAATGTTGATCCCTTTGAATTAAGGTCTAAGGTCTTTTTTATAGTGCCCATAAATTAGTTAGAGAGATCTTTCTCTGAGTGATTTGGGGAATTTTCCCCACCGTTGGATCTTTGATCCAAGGGCTTCTGTTTTACAGAAGAAAATCTTCTTGTTTTAACAAGAATAGAAAGATTTCTTTAAAATCTTAATTATGTTTGGCGCAAAAGCCCCAGCGCGTGACACGTGTCAAGCAGCGCACATCGCAGCGCAACTGCGCTAGCGCATCTGCGCTGACACGTGTCGCGCAGCGCAGTGCTTGCGCAGCTGAAGCGTTTCTTGCTTTAATTTTGTTTTAAATAGAGCTTTGCTCTGATTGGGTGCTCTGATTGGGCGCGCTGCCTTGGGCGCTGCGCTGATATATCAGCTTTTGACACGTGGAGCGTTGCACGTAGCGCAAAGAATCTGAAGCGTTGCTTCATTTATTAAAGTTTAAATTTTCAAAGTGGAGCTTTGCTCTGATTAGGGGAAGATGAAGCGTTGCTTCATCTCCCGCCTTGGAATTTGAACAGAGCTTTGCTCTGATTGGGGTAAACACCACCCCTCACCGTCGCCCAGTACCACCGAGGACCCCCTTCATCGCTACCCTCATCCTCAACTCCGACCACCAACCAGAGCCCCTCGCCTGCATACCCCCTGTTCCCCTCCGAATGGCGGCCTAGACTTTACGTCTCGCCTGAGATTCGGGGCAGATACTATTTGGTTTTATCCGTCCATCTCTCCGAAGATGCCAAGTTGATTTATGGCACCGTGTATCGGAGGTTTAGACGGATGCGGCCGATGTAGCAGACTTCGTCAGATTCCCCCTCAGGGTGAGGGGTTTTTGATTGTGGGGACGCTCTTCCCTGCAGGCGTAAGCCCCTGCAGTTAATTACGCTACCGCATCGCGGTAACCACTTTCTCCTTCTCCAGAATTTCACTTCGTGTCGTGTGTGTTTGTTTTGTTTGTGGTTGCCCGTGGATTGTATACGGAGACTGAGTAATGCCATCGTCCGTAGGACGTGGATTAGTCCAAATCCGTATTTACTTAGATTTGGGTTTGGTGTTTTTAGTTTAAGGATGCATTAGTCGCGTTGCGGCTAAGATCAACTTAAACGTTCGTCAAGGATACGTTAGTCCTGTTTTGGACTAAGATCAACTTGACGTGATAATCGATTTAATAGATATGGTCTTCAGGACTCATCACCTCTCTGACGTCGTTGAAGGATTACAACGATAGGTGCCGGAGGAGTTCAGAGATGTACCCTTGAATCAAAGTCGATTTGAAGTTTTATCGTTCATTTAAATGCTTAAGGATACGTTAGCCGTATTAGGGACTAAGATCGACTTAAACGGGACCGTTTAGATCCGAAAAAGAGCATTTGGATGCTCTATTGTTCCAGTTTAGGGACGTGGTGGTCCACCGCCAGTTTAGGGACGTGGTGGTCCGTATTCCAGTTTAGGGACGTGGTGGTCCGATATTAGTTTAGAGACGTTTCGGTCCAATATTAGTTTAAGGACGTTCCGGTCCACGAGTTTAAGGACCCCGCAGTCCATATTCATGTGTGGTCGTTGGGACCCGTCGCCTCTCTGACGTCGTTGAAGGATTACAACGAGAAGTGTCAGAGGAGTTCGGAGATGTACCCTCGAACCGGTAGTAAATTGATTTAAGAGAGCATTTGTACTCAGTTCAATTTAAGGACTTACGGTCAGAATTGGGCTAAGTCCAGTTGAAAATGTTCAACATTTTTATGCATTGCATTTCTTCCATTTTTTTGTTTGGGCTTTGCCCATAAAAATGCAGAGCATCAATTTATCCTGGGCTCTGCTCATTTATAAATGATGCAAGGCATCTGTTTTGTCTGGGCTTTGCCCCCTTTATAAATGCATAGCATTTTTATTATTTCGTTTGGGCTCTGCCCATTTATAAATGATGCAGAGCATCAATTTAATTAGGCCTGTTTAGTCTTTTAATTGGGCCTGGCCCTTCAGGAAAGAAATGCATTGCATTTGTCAGGCGCTTTGCGCCAATTACTGAGCGCAAGCGCTTGTGGTGAGGACACGCGTCATGCTCTGGTGAGCGCAAGCGCAACAGCGCAGTGCGCTGCGCTGTTGCGCTGCTGACACGTGGCGCGCTCTGGTGAGTTGCGCCAATTCCAGAGAGCAAAGCTCTATTTCAAGAGCGTGTAGCGTAAGTAGTTCTATAGCTGACAAGTGGCGCTCTCTTAAGGGCGCAACAGCGCAGTTTGGAAGTGCAGAGCACTAAGAATCTTTTAGATTCAAGAACAGAAGTGCAAAGCACTGTTTTATTTCTTGATCTAAATTAGATCAAAGAAAATAAATTTTTCTTTTGTTTTCTTATCTCAGA
This sequence comes from Agapanthus africanus, assembly GCA_030015575.1. Lineage (NCBI taxonomy): Eukaryota > Viridiplantae > Streptophyta > Magnoliopsida > Asparagales > Amaryllidaceae > Agapanthus > Agapanthus africanus. The sequence continues at coordinate 116,956,741 of CM057350.1, forward strand.
GAACCAGAGGTTCATAAAAAAAAGTGCAAAGCACTATTTTATTTTATTTTATTATTTTTTTTATTTAAAGATCATTGATCTTGTTTTTAGATCTATGATCTGTTCATAAGAGAACTTTCTCTTCTTTTTTTTAAAGGTTTTTACCTTTTTGTTCTTGAGGAGTTTTTCAGAGTTCTCTTTATTTCCAGAAAATGTTGATGCCTTTTAATTGAGGTCTGGGGTCATTTTTATAGTGCCCATAAATTAGTTAAATTTGTTAAAGAGATCTTTCTCTGAGTGATTTGGGGAATTTTCCCTACCGTTGGATCTTTGATCCAAGGGCTTCTGCTTTGCAGAAGAAAATCTTCTTGTTTTAACAAGAACAGAAAAGATTTCTTGAAATTTTAATTCTGTTTGGCGCAGATGCCCCAGCGCGTGACACGTGTACAGCGCAGCGCAACTGCGCTGACACGTGTCGCGCAGCGCACAGCGCAGCGCATCTGCGCTAGCGCATCTGCGCTGACACGTGTCGCGCAGCGCAGCGCCTACGCAACTGAAGCGTTGCTTCCTTTAATAGAGTTTTGCTCTGACTGGGCGCGCCTTCTTGGGCGCTGCGCTGACGTATCAGCGCCTGACATGTGGCGCGTTGCGCCCGAGATTTGAAGCGTTGCTTCAAAATTTTGAATTTTGAATTTCAACAGAGCTTTGCTCTGATTGGGCGAAACAAATGCCCCCCCACCGTTGCGCTCACGTGGCGCACACGCGAGTGCATCGATGGCAAGATCCTGACCGTTGGATCAACGGGTGAACTCAAGGGGCACAAGCGCCTTATAAATAGGGCCTCTGGCCCTTAGAAAAATCTTAGCGTTTTAAAATTTTTGATTTCAACAGAGCTTTGCTCTTTCTTAAGAACTTCAGAGCTTTGCTCCTTCCCAAAGTTAGAAACTTTAGGTAAAAATTAACTTAAATCAAATTAATTTAAATTAATCTTAACCAAAGAGCTTTGCTCTAACAGATCTTTTGATCTAAAGAAATCCCCATTGGGGTTTCATAAACAGAGCTCTGCTCTTAAGAACTTATAGATCTGTAGAGATCTTGTTCATGGGTTCTAACCCATGAACAGAGCTTTGCTCTTTGAATCATCTGTAGATCTTTTAGATCTGAAAAATGAAAAAATTTCACAAGTTTTTTCATGGATTTTCCAAGATTCCAAAAAATTCTAATTCTTTTAGGTGTAACATTTTCTGATGGACCATAGAGCTATGCTCTTTTAAGGAATCTTATTTCTCTGAGATCAGAGTTTGACAAGTGTCACTCTGTGACAGAGCTTTGCTCTGAAAGGGGAGATTTTCTCCTTGTCTCTAGGGATTCTTCCCTCTCTTTTTTTTTACAAATGGGAATGTTTTCCTGGGGACCAACTGACAATCTCATCCAATGATGAGGTTGTCTTATTAACTGACGTATTGTCATCCAGATTTTGTGGGTCCCCCTTCGGTCTCCTATCCACTGCACTGCTGTGTAGTGTAATTAATTAATTTTAATTTAATTAATGCATTCCCTTCTCCTTTTTTTTTAAACGCCAAACGTTGGAATTACAACACTAACGACTAAATTGTTCTTTTGCAGCGATCATGTCTCTAGACACTTCATTCCCGTTCGTCCGCTCGGAGGAGGGATTTCCCGAGGCGCCCTTGGATCGTGAAGTCCTGGCCATGATTAAGGAGTACGACCCGGAATACAAGAGTCTCCACCTTTGGGGGTCGTGGTATAATCAGATCATCATGGGCCGCCGAAGCTTCACATGCGCGGTGCCGTCGGAACCCATCACGGCGATTCACTATGCTACCCCACCCTCGGTGCAGTATGCCGTGGAGATGATGGATTGGACTGCGAACAGCTTTCTTCATCCCGCTATGGATGCGGTTCCGGTCCAACGTCCTATGGTCTTGGATATCCTAGGACGTTGTATCTGTCAGGGCGAGGCGAGACCTTGGGGACAATCATATAACATTGGTCTGATCCCCCGTCATCCGATTGGCTACCTGCTGTGGGCCCGGTATATCCTGTCGACGAAGAAGTTGCAGTTGATAAGATTAGGATTGTACCCCGCGGTCTACGTCTCTATCTTCCAGTATCCCACGCTCCCCACCTGGTGGTTTAAGGCTTTCCTAGAGCAGTGGAACATTCCCACCCACACTTTCCTTGCCATGGATCGGGAAGTGTCCATCTCTTTGGAGGAATTCGCGGAGGTATCCGGCCTACCAGTCATGGGGGAACACTATGAAGAGCTGCTCCCGACAGATGAGTACGTCTTTGGTGCTAAGCCGATGGTAAGGGGGATCACGCCGGAAAATGCCGTTCAACACCAATTCCCGAGCCTGATCAAGGTGTTGAACATCTACGAGTCCCTTTTTATCGAACATGGGAGTCGGGGGGTTAACTTTGAGGACTTCATTGCTCGTTTCCTTCGTCCAAGCGTCATTTCATCGGGATCTGCCAAGTTTTCCACCCTGGATGACCCTTTTGGTTTAGGTTTGGGTAACCTGCCAACGAAAGACATAGACCAAAAGGACTTTTTTCTTCCAAACTCCCCAACCATGTCCTTTGCAGAAATTGCGGCCCCTGGAATGGATGAGGAGGCCTTCTTTTTAGGATTCTCGGACTGTGGCTGAGTTGGTTCGCGATCCCAATGCACTCTCATCGCATGCGGCCTTCCGTCTTCTACCCAGCCCACCGAATGGTTCTCGGGGTAAAGGTGACTGTGGAGATCGCTGGCTTGGCGCACCTATATCATGGCCTCAGCCGGGCAGCGGATGCCAATGAGCCCGGGGTACTGCACGTGGTCTTCCCGATGCACTACTTTGCATCGTGGCTCGAGCTACACACGGCGGGTGTCTTTGGCATGCATAAAAGGCCTTCATTCTTTGACAAGTGCGGTTTTCCTCGCATTATACAGTTGATTGGCTCATCAATCGTGACCCCTTCACCACGGAACGCCAGGGGTTTACTACTTCGCCCTCACACCGTTAGAGTCGGGATGTCCTTCATCGACAAGGTACTAACCATTGAAAAAGCGTCCACCACTGCGGTGCGACCATTACAGGATTCTTTTAAGGATGGAGCTTCAGTGTTGACGGCCCGGGAGACCCTCCACTTGTATTCCATTAGACCGGGCTTCTTAGTTTTCAGGCAGGGCGGTGCGGCAATCTTCATGAGATATAACCCGCATCGTTTTGCCCAACAACTGGGCTACGATCAAGGGGTACCCTTGGAAGCTTTCTTACTGGAACCTGCTGCCAATGAAGAAGGGATGGAGAACGCGTTACATCACTTTATGCGCCTGAACACGGGTTCTCGTTTTTTTATCAGCACGCCGGCCTGCGCTCCACGACTCCTTAATGTATATAAAGAGTGGTACAATCATGCGACGGGGGCCGTTATAAAGAAGGAGAGGCGAGTGTTGATCGACCGCAAAGAAGCACCTCCCGGCACCGACCGTAATGCTCCCTTAATGCCAAGGACCCCGGTGGTTCCTCCTCTAAAAGATGCCGGGGGCAGACCATCACGTGCGCAAAGTCTTCCGCACGGATTGCCGCTTCCCGATATTACAGATGCCGCCCCAGCGCCCCGTGCTCCAGTGGAGACAGTGGTCGTGACCTCGCCAGAGTCCGGTGTAGGTGCAGACATTGGGACCCGTCGTCCCAAAGTGGCTGCTAAGCGGAAGTCGATCCCACATGAGCCTAAGGCCGGAGGGCAAAAGAAAAAGAAATCACTCTTCACCGCGGACGTCGTGTTCGGTCAGGAACCTCATGCCCCCTATGCCGAGGGCCTGATCGAATATGGGACTAACGAAGGACTAGTGATGCCTCCGCCGCACGATACAGACTTGGAGGCTGCTCTAGAAGCTTCAGCGTGGTTGGCGAGGCGTGACGCGTGGCTGGCTAAACTAGCGCAATCAGGTAACTGCTAGTCGCCTTTTCTTTATTGCAACATATCCTCTTCATTGCCTTTGACTAACGCTTTTCTTTCCTTTCTTCCAACAGGCATCACTGATGAAGAAGCCATCGCCGCTTCTTTGAAGACTTTCCAGGAGGAGGAACGTCTTAGAGCGTCTATGGGCCTTAGTAAGTCTTAATCCATCAAGTCTCCATCTCCCTCGTGTTATGGTCGATCTAACCCCTCCCTTTTTATTGCAGAAACCTCAATGCCGTTCCCACCAAGCGACGCAGATGTTTTACCAGCCGCCGATGTTCCCGCTTCCTTTGGGCCACCGCAGGAGGTTCGTCTTGAAGAGCCGATGAAAGATGCCTTAAAGGCTCTGGAGGCATCCCTGAACGAGGATGACGACGCCTTGAAGGAAGCGTCACAAAGGTCCATCGCGACAGCCCGGGAGGAAAGGAAGCGGCAGAGGCGTGAGGCGAAGGCGCGCAGGGCTGCCTTGGCTATGGGAGCGGGTCCCAGCACCGCCTCTCGTGCTGATACTCCATCTGAAGAGGCCCCTGTCGCCCTATCCACTGCCCGCAGAGAGGTGGCGCGCGCAGTTCGGAGCGCAAACGGTAAATCCGCTTTAGGTAATATTTCTCTCAGAGTTTTTTGTTATAAGGATTTTTAATGCCATTGGTCCTTATATCCCTTATCTTGTAGGGCCAAGTCCGATCGAGGGGGAGGCGGAAACCGTTGATTCCAAAGAAATAGAGGAGGCGGTACCTGCCGAACTCGAGCCGACGGTGGGCAACGTCGTTGTGGCTTTGGAGCCTGAGGTGGAGGTCGAGGGGCCTGCAGCCGAGAAGGTCATTGATGTCGAACCTGAAGTGGTGGCAGATGATATGATCATTATAACTGAGCCCAGGGTGGTGGCGGATGAGGCGCTCGAGGCCGGCGATCTCGTGGTGATGGTGGACGATACAACCGCGACTACTGAACCTGAGAGAGTAGTGGGTGAGGTAGCCATGATTCGCGAGGATGAGCCAACCGCTCCTTCTCTGGAATCTGGCAATACTCCAGTCATAGCCCTCCCCGTCTATGGTCCTCCGCCGTCTCCAGGTCTCCCGAGCACCACGACGGTTCCCATTGAGTCAGGTGATGAGGCCACGGGCGGTGGTCTCATGTCAATAGAGGAGGGAATCGCCTCCGTTTCAGCCGGCAGCTCATCAGGTAAATCCCAAGTTGCTATCTTTTTTATCTTACAATACTTTCTGACAAATTCACATTTGTTGTAACGCAGGTGCAGCCAGTGCTGATGCTCCACTGCTTGAGGGAGCGCCTTCAACAATTGCTTTGGCTGTGGTCACCTCTCAACCCTCTCTCATACCATCTAAGATGTCGGAAGGTATGGGTTTGCAATTTATTAATCCTATACTTCAGACATATAATTCGTGTACTAAAGTCATATTGTCGTGTTTCTTCAGGAGTGCTCTTTGATCATGTATATCAGATGTTGCTCCCACACTTCTCCTTCCCATCCGAGCTCGCTTCTTCCTCTGGAGACGTTGGTGAGTATGATTTCCAATGATATCCTTCTTTCTTCATTGATGGGATTACTTCTAAACCCTTTTGACTGCAGTGTTACAAATCGAAGGAGGGGATGAAAGACGGGCTATGCCGCCGACCCTTCCGGACCTGCCACCTGCCTCAGCTGGTACAGCGACTATCACATTGATGAATCCACCCTTCTTTATTTTCAGAACTGTTATCTGATCGTATCCTGTTTCTTTTCAGCTGTCGTTCTTGTAGGGTTCCTAGGCACACTAATGAAGTCTCACAAGGCGTCAAACATGGCTAATTCAAATTTTACAAGTGCCTACAAACCCTAATACGGATCGTTAACTAGATATATAGGCGATGCAAGCAAGTAAACGGAAATATAGCTAAAGGGAGGGGGATACAACCTTTGTAGATCCGGTCCACCACCTCCTAGGCTCCGTGATGAAGTCCCTTCGCTGTCCAAATCGTATCTTGGGCTCTAGCGTCGGCTTCATCGGAGGAAAAACGGGCTAGGTCATCGACGACGTGCCGAAGATGATCTACGTCGAGGCATCACTAGATCAAGCCCCACTTTCACCAAGCCATGAAAACTTGTGAAGGAAACACCCTATACTACTTGGCAAGAGGTAGAGGATGAAGAAATAGGAAGTGGGTAGACTTTAGTTTTGGATTTCTCACTAGTTTTCATCACTTGCCATTGGAGTAGCAAGCTTTCTTCATGGAAGAAGAAGATGAAGAAGAAGAAGAAGATATGATAAGTCTTATGTAAATGATAAATAAATCAATACTTATCATTTACTAACCCTTGGTTAGTTGTAGAGAATGGACCATGGTTAACTTGAATGGTTAGGGTTAAGGATGAGACAAGAATGGTGACTTAGTCAAAGTTTCAAGAAACTTCAACTACAAACAAATCAAGCCACCATTCTATTTTCTTTATCATTTTCTTTTTCCAAAATAAACAAAAAGAATAAATAAATGAATAAGTAAATAAAAAGAAAACCCTAATCATAAACTTAACCATGGTCTAATTCTTTACACTAACCCTAGCTTGCATGTATCATCAAACATGATACAATCATGTGCACAAAATATATCACATATACAATGTGCACAAACCAAGTGAGTAAATCCATTTAAAGTGAACCAATACTAGTTGATACAAAGTAATATATCAAATATATAATTCTACATTAAATCATTAAATCAACACTTGATTTAACGATCCGGTCATGTCGCATATAACCGGCTAGTATCCAATGTATCGGCTTATCGAATCAATCCTTGATTCGATAACTAGGTTATATCGCATACAACCATTCGACACATTCATCGCGAGAATGAAATACGGTATCACATACACGCATTATTCTCGGTCCCGCACATATCTCATATGCGCTCCTATTTCGTTTCGCTTGAGCCAGGAAACCTCTGTGTAGGACTCTAAAGACTCGTCAATACGCCGGTAGCGGATGATGATCATATCAAGCACCCACAAGCCGCAAGCGGTCTGCTAAACGTAACGGCCACCCGGGTATTGAGCGATCAGAAGATCGACGAGCAAGCCCGCTCACACTCCTGTGAATCCAACCAGTAACACTTACCGTACAGTCCGGTCTGTTCGTCTGATATGTCGCATATCTCGCCTAGGGGTGGTAAACGTCAGACCCCAATAGCTTGATAAGTCATGCCGACGTAGGGTCCATAACATTCGTGAAACTACTGATAACTCTTACCAGTATATCACTGCAACCCTGGCCAGGGATTTCCTGTTATGGCCAGTCGTGCATTGCGCAACATCAACCCCCAATACCGGGAGAGACGAATCCCCTCCTATCGCTTATTGCCTCCATGTGAATCGGGACTGTACCCAAAAACCACCTGTTTGCACGACTCAGTAGAGCCGTGGTAGGGTGGAAATCAAAGCACAGTGGGAGACACACAAGACTCTATGACGATCTCGGGTCAACAGACTAAGCTGTACCAGTGTCACCAGAGAACTGCCATCTGACGTGAGGTATAATACCATCTGGGAGTTCTCGGCGAGTCCGTTCAGTGTACCCAGTCTCCACTGAGCACCCGTATACCATCTCTGATGTCAAACACCAATGGATATGGGATCATCCATCGCCCATCACATGGGTCGAGAAGATATACGCTAGTCTACTCTGGAATATCAATGCCCCGTCTCGATATTCCCTCGACTAGGAACATTGAAGGATGTACTCATGGACTATCCAGGCCCCACTAGTATGATCTGCATCACAGTCCTGGAAGTCGAGTACACATCCTAAGGGCTTTATCAACATGTAACAGAGAGACAGAAAGTATACACGTTAAGATAAAGAGCAACCAGATAGCGTACTATCATGTCGAGCAAGAAAGTCCTACCTATATATGTCCCAGCATCCACTACAATATACATCCAATGTACAGTAATGGCCTCTAGGGCATACATATAACTAACAATCTCCCACTTGCACTAGGGCCATCTGTAGCAGTGGTTGCAGTATCACATACTCAACTATCCCCTAAAAGTCTCTCTTTGGGAAAAGGCCTTCGTGAGTGGATCCGCCGTGTTGTCCTCTGAGTCTACTCTCCTAACCTCGATCATCCTGGAGATCAACTATCTCCATGATCAGGTGATGCTGCCTCAGAATATGTCTGGGTCACTGATGGGACCAGGGTTCCAGGGTCGAAGCCACACTTCCATTGTCACACAATGGTAGGAACCTAGTTCATCCTATGAACCAATATACACCCAAACTGCCTCTTTGGTAGTATCTTTAATAGCGATGTTACCAGCCTTTATCGTCTAGTTTGCCACGGTATCAAGCTTGGAACTCTTCCAACATACCGTCCCTTTACTGAGGGTAAAGACAATGCCTGTGACTGACATTCAGTCGTCTTTATCACTCTGGAACCCTTCCAGTGATTCTCCCCAGGATCGATTGATACCATCTCACTACAACTAGTGAGTATCCTAACATCCAATTAGATCTATCTCATAGATCCAAAGCTTAGGATTTAGTAGGTATCACTTTGATCCTATATGGAAAATCTTTGTGATAAGCGGAGATTGATCGAGCGTAGCATAGGAAACTCCTTCCCTAACAAGAGTATGTCATCCACGTACTCTACGAGGATCGTCACCATACTCCCTACTACCTTTTTTGTTTATACAAGGTTCATCTACCATTTTGATGATGTCAACTTCTTTGACTAATCCATCAAAACAGACGTTCCAACTCCGCGATGCCTGCTTTATCCTATAAAGCATCTTGCACACGTTTCCGCTGCTCCCACTGTCTACGAGGCCCTCTGGCTGTGTTCTTATAGACGTTCTCTTCTAAATCATTATTTAGAAAAGTTGTCATGGCACCCAACCACCAGATATCGTAGTCATGGTATGTAGCCGTGGCAAGTAGGATCTGGATGGACTCAAGCATAGTCCCTAGAAAAGGTTTCATCATTATCCACACCTGGTTGATGACTAAAACCTTTAACAAGTCTAGCTTTAAAAGTCTCAACTTTTCCATGTACACCAAGTAATCTTCTCAAGATATACTTGCTCCTGATGGGGATTTAACCCTTCAGATATAGCAACCAAAGTCCATACTTTGTTGGTGTATAAGGATTCCATCTCAGATTACTAAGCATCCAGCCATTCTTACAGAGTCCCTACTCTCGATGGCCTGCTCGAAACTGATTGGGCCATCATCTCATGATGCAATCCTCGCTCCCACTGTCATCGAGAAACCGAGGTATCTCTCAGGCAGGCGAGGAACCCTACCAGATCGGCGAAGAGGCTGAGGTTCGTCGGGAACTATAAAATCCTTTGGTTCTGTCAAATCTTCAGCTGTAGTTTCGAATAGCTGGAACTTTTCCAGTTCTACAGAACTGACCTTGCCTCGATCTTGTCCGGATTTTTCTTTTGACATAGGCCGGACAATCCCAAATCTTAACTCACTTAAGATATGGGCTCTTCCCTTTCCATATCACATATGAAGTGGTAGGCAGTGATTTGATTCGAACCCTATTCAATAGATACGCAGCTTCTCAAGCGCATAACCCCAAAAGGAAATAGGTAACTCAGTAGTACTCATCATAGAGCACGCGATATCTAATATTGTGTGATTGCTCCGCCCCGATACACCGTTGTGCTGTGGTGTATTCAGAGGAGTAATACTGAGAGAGAATCTCATTTTCCTTTAGAATGGTCTAGGAATGCCATGCACAAGTATTCCCCTCCCTGATCTTATCATAGGACATAATACTTATACCCGTATTTTGGTTCTCTACTTCCTACTTATATTCTGTGAATACCTCAAAAGGTTCGGACTTATATTTCAACAGGAATATATGACTGAATCTTGAGAGATTATCAGAGAATATAATGAAGTATAAAGAACCAGTCCTGGCATGTGTAGACAGGAGACCTTACATGCATCATTATGTATCAGTCCCAAGAGTTCATTAACTCTTTCTCTGCTTCCAGTAAACAGAGCTGGTGTCATTATATCTTTGTGACATGACTGGCAAGTTTCACAAGATGTAAATTCAAACTGATTTAAATATGCATCTAAATGTAACTTCAGCTAGTCGGGTCGCATTGATATGACCTAGTCTACAATACCTCAAGAAGAATTTGTTCATTTCTGAACTCTTCCTCTTGTGTGTGTTTAGTATACAAGGAACTGTAGTTTGATTTAGAACGTCAATGCTTTTAGATAACGTGCCTGAACTGATCAACTTTTGATATAGGAAATGTTCAAAACATTATCCAACAATACAAAATTATATCATTTCTTTAATAAAGAGACTGATATGATTTTGTATATCAGGTTCGGTATCTAATAGCATTTGTTCAGAATCAATGTATTGGTAATACAGGATGACAGTGACCAACAGACTTGGCTGCAACACTTGCCCCGTTTCCTGTCTCACGAAACTTATCACCCGTTCTCAGTTTTTCTACCTTTTTGTCGCCCTATGTAACAGATTACATATCTGGGATCCTGATCCGGTATCATATACCCAGGATGCAGAGGATACCGAGAAACAGTTCTTTGTAATGAACACACCCGAAGGAGATGCATCATATGCACTTTCTTCGTTTGGGCGGCATAGGAATTCTGGTATTCCCCAATTTCCTGCTCTGTCTTATAACAATTATAAGTTGGAGCGGGACCAACGTTCCCCAGCTCAGTATAACAAGCGGGTTCGGTCAATACATCCATTTTATTATCTTGATTAAGGCGTGATATGGTCGCTACCAGGAGAGAGAGAGAAGAAAACACTCTGCGTGCGCTATTGCAAGATTAGATTGGTTATGTATTTTATCTAATCAGGATGGCTCCCACTGTTTTTATCAAATCTTCCTTCAAACCTTAAAAGGAAAGACTAGCCGGGATTAATTACACTCTACAAGTTCGCCAATCTTTCAGCCAGGCCAGTGTCGGTACTTTGAGGGAGGTTCTCCGTGCTTTCGCACGGACCTAATTACAGTAAACCTCGTTTTCCCAGAGGCGTAACCCCGTTGACACCTTTCTAGAAACCTACTTGATCGGCTAATTGTAAAGTGCAAAACTCTCCCAGGAGTAACAATTACTCGCAGTGGGTATCAGGATCCAACTATCATATAGAAGGTATGCAATCTCATTACAAATTTCAACACTTGAAACTCCCGATAAAGGTTTTTACCCCTAGCACCTATGACCTTAACTATGGTCAACAAATCATAAGTACTAGTCAAGTTCTACCCGTCATTTCGTGATTAATTAGACCCACCCACATGACCCTTAACTAAGGTCAACAAAGTCACGCGACTGTCCTAATTAATCGCATCATATGCGGTGTAGGAAGACATCACTTAGCTACCGTACACTGTGCCTTGACTATGGTCAACAAACACAGCACGAATACTAAGTACTCTACTTCCTAAAATGACGGAGGGTTGCGAATGGTTTTTGTGAAAACCTTTAACGCTTTGAACTTGATCTCGTTGCGGAATCAAATGGTTTTTAAATGGAATGTTTTCGAGGCTTTTCTAGTTTTGCTAAAGGGGTCACTCCCGGTGAAGGGATCGTCGACCCTTTCCTCGTCGAATGAGGTGCGGGATATATCATATATATCACTGTGCAAAGCGGAAACTATAGAAGCGATCAAAGACAAACCGAGGGTTGTAGCATCTGCCAGTTATTTCTAAAGGAGTCACTCCCGGTGAAGGGATCTCGGTCCTTTCCTCATCGAATAAGGTGCAGGATGTTCTACAATGAACACCGCGATGCAAAGCAAGAACTGTAGCTACCTGTTTTTATTTTGAAATTCGATTCCACAACATCAATTAGGTTTATTTTCTTTCATTAATCTCATTAATGAATATCCCATCATATAAGTCCACCTAAACATCACAGATAAATATAACGTACGCTTATGCCATCCGCATTCGCCTCGATGTCCCGTCTGCACCGTTAGGTTAGGTAACTAACGGCAGAGCGGGGCAGGGCTAGCGCGGGTGTAAAACATAAGCAACGTCTATATAATATATCATATATACTATATACAATATCTGTCACAGAATATCACATGATCACAGATAAATCACAGCAGAAGAAACATATGAAATATTGGATATACTAGGACGTCCGTGTTTTCAATACGAGCCAGTATAAAACACGGATTCCACGGTCGTGATGAATAGCCTATCCCACACCCCTAGACCCCTACGAGAGCGGCAAGCAACCCTACCAATTCTAGGGTTAGGAGACCCGGACTCGACTCCTCGAGATGGTCTCCCACTGGACCCTAGAACCCGGTTACTTGTGCTCCCCTCCTTGGGTCTATCCTAGTGCAGAAAAGTAAATAATATACATCAACGGTGACATCTTCCGCAACCTGGAAGTGCCCCAATAAAAGAATATTACATACAAGTTTTTTACATGAATGAAAATGAAAAACACTCATCTCACATAAAAAAAAACCCGGCTATTCAAACACGACGATCCAATATAACATATCCAGCAACACATAACATCACATGTCATCAACGTAAGTAAATATGCGCATCCCAATTGTCGTTGACATATAGCAACGAAACCGGCGATATCACATATTACACTTACGGTCACAGAAAAGAAAGTGTAAAACTACAACAGTTGGAATTCGCAATCTCATTAGACATCGCATGCCTAACCAAATGAATTCTTTAGACATCGCATGCCTAACAATTATAAACCCCGCATTTTAGTCTCAAAATCGAAAACACTTTTCAATATCAAGTCGGGCAATTCAACAAGATTCCCGAAAAACTGATCGAATGCTCGTCGCAAACTTTAGTAGGCGGCCGCACCCCCGACGCCTTCAACGAAGTGCACCAAGGCGGAACACCGCTGCCGCGAGCACCTGAACGGATGCTTTCGGCGACAGGGTTCTCCTACAGTCACTTGGTCGGGGCTATGGAGTGAGGCTGTCTATTAAGTTTACCCGGCGAGTATCCGCGTACGCTACGTGATTGCGACGGACTTTTGATCACATCAAAATTCCGTGGCAACCGATCAAGTAAGACTAAAGTGCTATGTTTATAACATTCATTCAGTTATCACATAACTTTTGTGAATTCCAATTGTTGTATCACATTCCGGATAAAATAGAAAATGTTAAACTTTCCGATCGAACAATCGAACACCTAAGTTTTCCCGATACAGCTCTACATATGAAATAAGTCTAACAACATTCAGTTCGTGTCTCAGTACCAACGGTCCAGCCGTAGAAGGGTCAAGCCAACGCCTCACATGTGGCACGCCGTACTGCCCCAAACCCGAAGGTTCAAAGGGCAGTTCAAGACGGTCACATAATCGAGTTAAGGTTTGTTGTCTTCTAGAGGGTCCATCGCGTTACTTGCACTACTTAGAACGTCGTTAAACTACGGAAAAATCCAACAATTGGAAATTTCCCGGCAGGGGAAAAAGTGGGTATTTATATCCGATCGAACTTTTTAACATATTCTAAAAAATACCCGGAAACACACACAGACAAAATTAGACAGTCCGATCGAATCTCCGAATCCCCAATACAACCCAGAAAATAAGACTCTGGAATAAATATTAAAATATTCCCAGGAAAACCAGCACTGCTTACTAAGAATTACGGTGCAAACTTCGATGCACAAAACGACAAACTAGCCGCGGAACCGCCGCATGAGCATGCTCCTGCCGCGGATCCGCGCCGACTTTAAGGAATCAGGCCATCGAATTTTACAGTAAGTCTTAGATCTTCCTGCTGATTTTTCTGCATATTTTTAATCTGGAAAAAACCACGTTTTTCAAAAAAGTCCAGAGAGCATGTTAAAATCGGGGTTTCGGGTCGATCGGACTTCTAACTCCGTCTACGCATCGCCTAAGGCTCTAGCTAGGCTCTGATACCACTGTAGGGTTCCTAGGCACACTAATGAAGTCTCACAAGGCGTCAAACATGGCTAATTCAAATTTTACAAGTGCCTACAAACCCTAATACGGATCGTTAACTAGATATATAGGCGATGCAAGCAAGTAAACGGAAATATAGCTAAAGGGAGGGGGCTACAACCTTTGTAGATCCGGTCCACCACCTCCTAGGCTCCGTGATGAAGTCCCCTCGCTGTCCAAATCATATCTTGGGCTCTAGCGTCGGCTTCATCGGAGGAAAAATGGGCTAGGTCATCGACGACGTGCCGAAGATGATCTACGTCGAGGCATCACTAGATCAAGCTCCACCTTCACCAAGCCATGAAAACTTATGAAGGAAACACCCTATACTACTTGGCAAGAGGTAGAGGATGAAGAAATAGGAAGTGGGTAGACTTTAGTTTTGGATTTCTCACTAGTTTTCATCACTTGCCATTGGAGTAACAAGCTTTCTTCATGGAAGAAGAAGATGAAGAAGAAGAAGAAGATATGATAAGTCTTATGTAAATGATAAATAAATCAATACTTATCATTTACTAACCCTTGGTTAGTTGTAGAGAATGGACCATGGTTAACTTGAATGGTTAGGGTTAAGGATGAGACAAGAATGGTGACTTAGTCAAAGTTTCAAGAAACTTCAACTACAAACAAATCAAGCCACCATTCTATTTTCTTTATCATTTTCTTTTTCCAAAATAAACAAAAAGAATAAATAAATGAATAAGTAAATAAAAAGAAAACCCTAATCATAAACTTAACCATGGTCTAATTCTTTACACTAACCCTAGCTTGCATGTATCATCAAACATGATACAATCATGTGCACAAAATATATCACATATACAATGTGCACAAACCAAGTGAGTAAATCCATTTAAAGTGAACCAATACTAGTTGATGCAAAGTAATATATCAAATATATAATTCTACATTAAATCATTAAATCAACACTTGATTTAACGATCCAGTCATGTCGCATATAACCGGCTAGTATCCAATGTATCGGCTTATCGAATCAATCCTTGATTCGATAACTAGGTTATATCGCATACAACCATTCGATACATTCATCGCGAGAATGAAATACGGTATCACATACACGCATTATTCTCGGTCCCGCACATATCTCATATGCGCTCCTATTTCGTTTCGCTTGAGCCAGGAAACCTCTGTGTAGGACTCTAAAGACTCGTCAATACGCCGGTAGCGGATGATGATCATATCAAGCACCCACAAGCCGCAAGCGGTCTGCTAAACGTAACGGCCACCCGGGTATTGAGCGATCAGAAGATCGACGAGCAAGCCCGCTCACACTCCTGTGAATCCAACCAGTAACACTTACCGTACAGTCCGGTCTGTTCGTCTGATATGTCGCATATCTCGCCTAGGGGTGGTAAACGTCAGGCCCTAATAGCTTGATAAGTCATGCCGACGTAGGGTCCATAACATTCGTGAAACTACTGATAACTCTTACCAGTATATCACTGCAACCCTGGCCAGGGATTTCCTGTTATGGCCAGTCGTGCATTGCGCAACATCAACCCCCAATACCGGGAGAGACGAATCCCCTCCTATCGCTCATTGCCTCCATGTGAATCGGGACTGTACCCAAAAACCACCTGTTTGCATGACTCAGTAGAGCCGTGGTAGGGTGGAAATCAAAGCACAGTGGGAGACACACAAGACTCTATGACGATCTCGGGTCAACAGACTAAGCTGTACCAGTGTCACCAGAGAACTGCCATCTGACGTGAGGTATAATACCATCTGGGAGTTCTCGGCGAGTCCGTTCAGTGTACCCAGTCTCCACTGAGCACCCGTATACCATCTCTGATGTCAAACACCAATGGATATGGGATCATCCATCGCCCATCGCATGGGTCGAGAAGATATACGCTAGTCTACTCTGGAATATCAATGCCTCGTCTCGATATTCCCTCGACTAGGAACATTGAAGGATGTACTCATGGACTATCCAGGCCCCACTAGTATGATCTGCATCACAGTCCTGGAAGTCGAGTACACATCCTAAGGGCTTTATCAACATGTAACAGAGAGACAGAAAGTATACACGTTAAGATAAAGAGCAACCAGATAGCGTACTATCATGTCGAGCAAGAAAGTCCTACCTATATATGTTCCAGCATCCACTACAATATACATCCAATGTACAGTAATGGCCTCTAGGGCATACATATAACTAATAGTTCTAGCCTCGGCGCCCTTCGAGCCTCGTATTACAATGCCGGCGGGTCCTTATCTGAGGAGTCTGTCTTCAAAAGGCGCCGCGAATAGTCTGCGCATGTTGAGTGACTACGTCGAGGAACTCGACGTTGAAACTCCTACATCCGCCGCAGACTTCGCTATGGTGGTTAACCCGATGCTAGCAATACTCGTGAACTTTCATGATGAGGGCGTCATCGCATCCTGGGTTAACCATTGTAGGGAGATCGAGGGTCGCCTATATCAGTTGGAGTCGCTGTGTCCCGCTCCCGAGACCTTGGCTGCCAGCAATCAAAGAACAGCATGGATTGAGCAGAGCGCTCCTTACTTCCGCCATCTCGAACAAGAAGTCATTTCAAGGCGTAAGGAGCGTGGTGAGACTTCGAGCAAATCTGCCCAACTGCATGCTCGAGTGGAGGCCAACGCCGCACGGCTGAAGGTTGTCTTTGAAGGCCTTCTGTAATGTCTTTCCGAAGGGTTATCGTTGAGGCAACAACTTGACGTTGTCGAGCGAGATGTACCCAGCCAGGAAGCAGCCCAGAAGGCGGCGGAGGAGCGACTTTCATCCTTTTTGCAGCAGCGGGCCCAGGTGGAGGCGGAGGTGGCTGTGGCTGTCACTCAGGAGGAAGTGCGAGAGCAGCTTGTGAATTTACTAAAGACACTTCCTCCTCAGTAGCTATCCATCTTTATATCGTTTGTACTCGTAAATAAGAGAATGTATATATACGTATATTTTTTTTATTCTTTGACATAATGTATCCTGTATCCAATCAAGTTTATGAATAAAAGATACACATTTTTTGTAATGTGTCATTTTCTCCATCTTTTCTTTCTTTTATTATCAGCATATCACCTTAGCGAACATAGTTGACGGATGATTAGAACGAGTATCCTGACTTTCTTAAGAAATAACGATGGCTTAGGCCGCAGGTTCAGATCTGTTGCCTAAGACTTTTCAACTCTATAAGCCGTGAGGGTCTTATAGAGATTTTTCTCCCTACGGATCGAGAGGATCTCGTAGGTGGGTTTTCTCCTTAGGAATATTGAGGATTCCTAAGTGTGGTTTTCTCTTATAAGTCGTAAGGATCCTATAAGAGAATTTTCCCTCTTACGAGTCGAGAGGACTCATAAGCGGTTGTTTCCCTCCTCGTCGAAATTCGACTTTGGAGAGTGAGACCCGTGAATAGTATGCAAGAGACCATTTTGGATTGACTTGCAGGGTCCCATTGTTCAGGAAGCAAGTTTTTTAGTCCCTGCTGCATGAGGCTTCATTTGCATGTTGAGACGAATCGGGAATTTCCCGCGGAGACACCGTTTCTCTGCGAGCCGACGCGAATCAGGAGGCTCTCGTCAAGGAGTGTTTGAATCCGTGAGTCGAGGAGTTTGCTAGGGATTATTTGTTTCCCAAGCACCAAGGATTATTTGTTTCCTTGGAGTTTGAAACGAGTCGAGAATTTCCCACGGAGGCACTGGTTGTTCTGCGAGTCGACGCGGATCAGGAGGCTCTCGTCAAGGAGTGTTTGTATCCGTGAGTCGAGGAGTTTGCTAGGGATTATTTTTTTCCCAAGCGCTAAGGATTATTTGTTTCCTTAGGGTTTGAAACGAGTCGAGAATTTCCCACGGAGGCACTGGTGGCTCTGCGAGTCGACGCGGATCAGGAGGCTCTCGTCAAGGAGTGTTTGTATCCGTGAGTCGAGGAGTTTGCTAGGGATTATTTGTTTCCCAAGCGCCAAGGATTATTTGTTTCCTTGGGGTTTGAAACGAGTCGAGAATTTCCCACGGAGGCACTGGTGGCTCTGCGAGTCGACGCGGATCAGGAGGCTCTCGTCAAGGAGTGTTTGTATCCGTGAGTCGAGGAGTTTGCTAGGGATTATTTGTTTCCCAAGCGCCAAGGATTATTTGTTTCCTTGCGGTTTGAAATGAGCCGAGAATTTCCCACGGAGGCACTGGTGGCTCTGCGAGTCGACGCGGATCAGGAGGCTCTCGTCAAGGAGTGTTTGTATCCGTGAGTCGAGGAGTTTGCTAGGGATTATTTGTTTCGCAAGCGCCAAGGATTATTTGTTTCCTTGGGGTTTGAAACGAGTCGAGAATTTCCCACGGAGGCACTGGTGGCTCTGCGAGTCGACGCGGATCAGGAGGCTCTCGTCAAGGAGTGTTTGTATCCGTGAGTCGAGGAGTTTGCTAGGGATTATTTGTTTCCCAAGCGCCAAGGATTATTTGTTTCCTTGGGGTTTGAAACGAGTCGAGAATTTCCCACGGAGGCACTGGTGGCTCTGCGAGTCGACGCGGATCAGGAGGCTCTCGTCAAGGAGTGTTTGTATCCGTGAGTCAAGGTATCTGCTGAGGACACTGATTTCTTCGGAGTGGGACTGAACTATCGAGATTTGGCTTCGTCTTCTGGCGGAGCCTGTTGGGAAAGTACGGTTCCCTCTTTGTTTACGCCTTTGGATTGTATACAGGGATCGATGTGATCTTAACTGTAGGGCCAAAGTTTTATCATCTTCCTTTTTTTGTTTTATTTCCGCGATGCTCTATCATTTCAGCTTTTATATCGTGAAGGTCGCAATTGCCCAATCATTTCGGCTATTTTTCGCGATGCCCAATCATTTCGGCTATTTATTTTATTTTTACTCGCTGCTTTTTATTGCGAGTTGCCTAATCATTTCGGCTATTTTGCATGCATACATTTTTACTTGCTGCTTTTTATTGCAAGTTGCCCAATCATTTCGGCTATTCCGTATGCATGTGTGGCCTACTGGATTTCCGCCGTAAGCCTGAAATTAGACGCCGATTTCGGCATCAGCACCGCTACAACTGGGATATTACCAGGAGCGAATCATCATTTGCCTCTGTCGATGTCGAACAAGGGTGGCTTAGCGAGCTGGGTTAAGGTCCTGTCGACTAAGACTTTTGACTTTATGAGCCGTAAGGGTCTCACAAAGGTATTTCTCCCTACAAGTCGTGAGGATCTTGTAGGTGTATCTTCTCCTTAGGAATCGTGAGGATTCCTAAGCATATTTTCCTCTGTAAGTCGTAAGGATCCTACAAGAGGGTTTTCTCCTTGTAAGTCGAGAGGACTTATAAGGGTTGTTCATCATGCGAACATATCCCCAGTCTCGGATGAGACTTGATTAGGGAAATGTTTATTCGCGCCCGTGGATTGTATACAAGGGCCAGTATTGAGCCACTTGTAGGGCAATATCGGAAGTTGTGAGGGTTGCTTAAGCACAGGTTTAGGCCTCTGTAACTTAAGACATTCAAATCTTATGAGCCGTGAGGGTCCCATAAGAAAGTTCTCCTTACGAGTCGTGAGGATCTCGCAAGTGTATTTTCTCCTTAGGAATCGTGGGGATCCCTAAGTGTGTTGTGCCCTTGTGAGTCGTAAGGATCTCATGCGGGTGGTTTCTCCTTACAAGGTCGAGAGGACCCTATAAGTGTCTTTTAACGAGATTGCGCCCTTTCGGGTTTTCACAAACACTCGCCGGTAGTCCTGCTGTTTTTACTCACGGAGCCCTTTCAGGTTTTCATCCGTGCCCATTTTGCTTATGGACATACCTTTTTTTTTATTATTCTTTTTATTTTCCTTTTCTCTTTTTTTTTTAAACGAGGTCGCGCCCTTTCGGGTTTTCACGAACACTCGCCGGTAGCCCTGCTGTTTTTACTCACAGAGCCCTTTCGGGTTTTCATCCGTACCCTTTTTGCTTATGAACATACCGTTTTTATTTATTATATATTTTTTATATTATTTTTTTTATCTCGTCAGCCTAAGGATGCTGCGGTATTAATTTAAGGACGTTTCGGTCCACTATTAGTTTAAGGACATTTCGGTCCGCTATTGAGAAAGCTGGCTACTACTTATAAAGCTTGAGTTTAGGAAGATAGCGAGCGGACATAGTCGTCGTCATCTATCATTGACCTAGGCTACGGCTCATTAAGCGTAGTACTTCTTTAGGAAGCGACCATTTATTGATCTGAAAGGCCTTTCACCGTGCATGTCTATGAGTAGGTAGGCCCCACCCTGCTAGACCTTATCTATGACGTATGGGCCTTCATAGTTTGACTCGAATTTTCCCCGCTTGGCGCGATTGGGGATCATAGGCCTTTTGACCACTAGCATGAGTTCGCCTTGGCGGAATGTCCTCGGTCGGGTCAATCTTTCATATGAGCGCGTCATCTTTGCTTTATAAGCTTCCAGATTTTGCTGTGCTATGAGCCGGGTTTCATCAAGGGCGTCAAGCTCCTCAAGCCGAAGGTGAGCATTTTCATCGTCCGTCAGCTCGTAGTGGACTGCCACTCGTAGAGACGGTAACTCTATCTCGAGGGGCAGTACTGCTTCCGTACCGAACACCAACGCGTACGGCGTTGTGTTCGTGGCCGTCTTGAACGTAGTTCGATATGCCCAAAGAGCCTCTTGCAGTCTCTCGTGCCAGTCTTTCTTATTTCGGGACACGGTTTTCTTTATGATCTTTGTCAAGGTCTTGTTGAAGGCTTCAGCTAGACCATTAGCTCGCGGATTGTAAACTGAAGAATCTCTCCGGTCTATATTATGCTGTTGCGCGAAGCGACTGATCTTGTGGCTTCTGTAAGCTGGCCCGTTATCGGAGATGATCCGTCGCGGAGTTCCAAACCGATATATGACGTGCGTCTTGAAGAAGTGGAGGATATTTTCCGTTTTCACTTCTCTTAACGGTATTGCTTCTGCCCATTTAGAGAAGTAGTCAATTGTCGCCAGGATGAAACGATATCCCCTAGACGATGCTGGTTCGATGGGGCCGACTATGTCAGTTCCCCACATCTCGAACGGCCAGCTAGCCACCGTTGGGTGGAGTGGATTTGGATGCTGGTGGATGAAATCCCCATGAATTTGGCATGAGTGGCATTGCTTCGCATATTCGAGGCAGTCCTGAATCATCGTGGGCCAGTAGTAGCCCATCCGTTTTATCTTCAACTTCATCTTTGGGCCCACTTGGTGAGAACCGCAGAGTCCGTCGTGAACTTCCTGAACGACTCTTTTCGCTTCGTCAGGTCTGAGACATCTTAGCCATAGAGAATTAAACGACCTCTTGTACAAAGTATCGTTGACGAAGGCGAAAGATAGAGCTCGTTTCATGAGCTGATGTCTTGTGGACGCTTCTTCAGGCATTCGGTGGGACTTAAAGTAGTCTATGAAAACTTCTCTCCAATCCTCGGCCTTTTCCGGGTCTTTTATTTGCAGAGTTGTCTGCTCGCTCGCTCCCTTTTCTTCGAATAATTCCGGAGATATTTCTGCTGGGGCAAGCACGCGACGGCTTTGTACCACGATTCTAACGTCATCGAGGTTCTCGTCAGCCAGCTCTTTAGCAAGTTTGGCTAACGCGTCTGCTTTGCTGTTTTCTACACGCGGTATGTTCTCCAAAGTATAGGAGGAAATTTGGGTCAACAGTTGTTGCACCTTTTCCCCGTACTTCACCAATTCTGGTTTGCATGTCTGGTAGTCGCCGTTTACTTGACTAACGACCAGTTGGGGATCTCCATATATAAGGAGATTTTCAATTCCCATGTCGATGGCGATCTCGAGGCCCACTATCAAAGCTTCGTATTCGGCTTCATTGTTTGTCCTAGGCTCTGTTAAGGAGAAAGCGAAGCGCATTATCCCTCCTTGTGGAGTCACAAAGATGAGTCCTACCCCCGATTTGATTATAGGGGTACTTTGTTTGCGCTTCCTTACGGAAGATGCTCCGTCGAAATAAAGCTCCCATCGGGTACTATCACCGTCGATTGCATCAAACGCATGTTCGTCTGGAAGATCACAATTCAGAGGAGAATCGGCAGGTATCGGGTGTTCAGCGAGGAAGTCGGCGATGGCTTAACCTTTCACTGCCTTGAGAGGTTGATACGTTATCGAAAACTCCATCAAGAGTAGGTCCCATTTAGCGAGTCGTCCCGTCAATATGGCCTTTGACATCAAGTATTTAAGAGGGTCCACCTTTGAAATGAGACGGACCTCATGCGCCAACGCGTAGTGCCTGAGCTTTGTTATCGCGAAGATCAACGGCAGGCAGTGTTTTTCGATGGGGGAGTAGTTGCTTTCTGCCCCCAGTAGAACTCGACTTAAGTAGTAGAGTGCTCTTTCTTTCCCTTGATCGTTCTCTTGTGCCCATAATGCGCCTAAAGAACCTTCGAGGGCGGTTGTATAAAGAATGAGAGGCTTTCCCTTAACCGGAGCAGCCAACACTGGAGGGTTTTGCAGGTACTGCTTGATCTCGCCTAGTGCGCTTTGGCACTTTTGATCCCAGACGAACGGGGTTCCCTTCTTCATCAGGTGGCTGTAAGGACGGCACTTGCCTGAAAGATTGGCTATAAATCGCCGTATGTATGCGAGCTTCCCTTGGAGAGATCGCAACTGTTTAAGAGTTCTTGGCGGAGGCATTTCCATGATCGCTTTGATCTTTGACGGATCTATTTCAATACCTCGATGTCGAACAATGAATCCCAGGAATTTGCCTGAGGAAACTCCGAATGCACACTTGAGCGGGTTCATCTTCAAGTTGTATTGCCGAAGGCGTTGAAACTCGAGATGTTCCTCATATGATTTGCTTTTAATAACGAGGTCGTCGATATAGCATTCAACGATTTCATGTATAAGGTCATCGAAGATCTTCGTCATGGCCCTTTGGTAGGTGGCACCGGCGTTCTTTAAACTGAATGGCATCACCTTGTAACAAAATATTCCCAGAGGAGTCCTGAAGGCGGTGTGCTTCTGGTCTTCGGGATGCATCTTTATTTGATTATACCCTGATGAGCCGTCCATGAAGGAGAAAACCTCATGAGTGGACGTATTGTCTATCATCAGTTTGGTGACTGGCACTGGGAAATCGTCTTTCGGACAAGCTTTATTAAGATCCCGAAAGTCTACGCATATACGCACTGTCCCATTTTTCTTCATCACCGGGACGATGTTGGCGATCCATTCAGGGTATTGAACTTCCTGGATGAAGCCAGAGTCGATTAACTTTTTGACCTCAGTATTGATGCTCATCTCAAGCTCGAGTCGCATTCTTCTCGGCGCCTGTTTGACTGGCTTGATGTTCGGGGATATCGCCAATCTGTGCACAACAATTTCTGGATCTAGTCCCGGCATTTCGAAATAGTTCCACGTGAAGCAATCTTTATGCTGTAGAAGCACATCCTTTAACGCAGCCACCCTTTCTTCAGATAGTAATTCGCTGATGAATGTCGGTCGTGGATCGTTTGCCATCCCCAACTCAATCTTCTTGAGGTTATCTGCAGTGGTATGGATTCCATCTTCCAGCTCTTTTGGTGCTGGTGGGAATTCTGAGATTATCTCATCGCTGCTGTTTTCGAAACACCAAGGGAACTCATCTATATCCTCGGGCTCTTCTTTTAATATTGTAATCACGTGACAGGTGCGAATTCGCTTCCAATTCCGATGTGGAACCAGTTCTTCTTTCATGGCCTTGGGCTCGTGTTTCTGTGGCGGCGTTACCTTCCAGTTGTCAGACAGGGTGAACTTGCCGAGCTGGTACTGATCTTCAACCCAATTTTTGAAGGTGAAGCAATTTTCAAGAGGATGCCCTATTACTCGATGGTAAGAGCAATAGTCCGGATGTGAGACTTCGCCCGCTTATTCGGGGTGTTTAGACTCCGGCAATGTAAGCATTTGATGTTTTAGAGCAAGATCAAGTATCTTCTTCGTCTTGTCCCGAGGAAACGAGTACGCTCGACCCATTTTCTTCATGAGGGATAGATCAATAACGCTCGACTCCCATTTGCGTGGCTTCTTAGCCCTGCTTTGCTGGTGTTGAGCGCCTTTTCGGCCTTTCAATTTATTTCTGCTTTTGCGTCGAGCCTTGTTTATAACAGGTTGACAGGGAGCAGCCTTTTCATCTTTCACGGCCTGTTGGAGAAGGCGTTGCGTCTTAGCTTTCTCGTAGATGACCATTTCGCGGTTATGATCTTCTCAGACTTTTTGACCAGCTTTCTTTATAAGTTTATCCATTTGTTCTTCGAACGACGGACTGGGCTCCTTTGCATCTGGAACTTTCACGGGCTTAGGATTAGCGTCCTCCCATTGAGCATCTGCTTCTTCATCGAAGTCATACATGACGTAACAGCTGTTTAGTAGCTCCCGTTTCTTTGACCGGATGTATCCGAGTCCTTTCGTCTCCATTCTCCCGTTAGGCAGTTTGCATTGAGTCCTGGGAACGTTCCAGACTTTATCATAGAACTTGGCCTTTCGAACGGTCTGCTTGAAGGATATCCCCTGGCGTTTCAGCAGCTTCTTCAAACCCTCTGTATAATATCTGGGAAGACGGATAGGCTGAAGCCTGTCGAGCGTAGAATCTGCGCCATGCCAGATTTCTTTTTCTACCTTGGTTTCTTCAGAGCGGTAAAACAGAATTGCTTTCTCACTCTCTCGCCTGGGAGGGATGTAGAATGTTTGTAGCTCTTCTACATTGTAAATATTAAGTGCATCCAGTTCTTTATGGTGTTTAAGCGGCACCATGGCGACTTGCAGACTTTGCTCTTCATCAGCGAACGTTCGTATTGAAGGTCGAGCAGAGAATACAGCATGGACTTCATCTTCCGAGTCGCTGCCAAAGATCAACGTAGGAGCTGATGGTCCCGGCTTGTTGTGTTGGGGCGAACCCGAATAAACCATCTCCTCTTCCTCCTCAGTATCACTGCCGAAAATAGGGATGGTGGCGTTAGTTTTATTCTCCGACTTATGACACTTCTCCGTGTCTTTGAAATCCGGTAAGAAGTATTTGGCGTCTTCGTATTTGCGGACCTCGTTCACAGAGAACGGGTTCAGTTCTCCTGTCACGGTATACTCAAAACCATCCTTAAAATACTTCATACACTGATGTTGTGTAGAAAGGATGATGTTGTACTCGTGTAACCATGGTCGGCCGAGCAAAGCGTTGTAGCATGTCTTGGCGTCTATGATATGGAACTTAATGTCCGTGACGAGTAGCCCAAAGCGTAGCGTCAGTATCACAGACCCGAGAGTTCTTGACGACTGGGAATCGAACCCGGAGATGGTGATCTTGTCACGAGCAAGGTGCTGGACGCTCATGCAGATTTCTTTTAACACCTGCACGTTGAGGAGATTAACGGAGGATCCATTGTCGATCAGGATTTTGCCTATCTTAATATCGTGGCAGTATCCTGAGACATAAAGGGGGCGGTTGTGTTCGCACGTCCCAAGGAGAAGGTCCTCATCGCCAAAAGTAACATCGGCCGTGTGCACTTCCTCCAATTCATCCTTCATCTTTTCCTCGGCCAGGCAAGCTTGGAATTGTTCCGGCTCTTTGAGTGCCTTAATTAACGAATCTCACGCCTCTTTTGATAGCAAAAGAGCGTCAAGAATGCTGAGCTGTGAGGGTAGCTTCCTCAGATGCGCTAAGACGTTGTAATCCACCTTATTCTTCTTTGGTGGGTCCTTGGCGGCTAGCTCCTCCAGAACTTGGTCATCTAAGACGATATCTTCAGAGACCTTTTCTTTCCCTTTATCTTTTCTGCTTGAGGGTCCGAAGTTCTTTTCAGGCAGCGTCCGATTCCGCAGCCGAATATTTTCGCAGACCTTCGGCTCTTCTTCTTTTCCCGAAGTGGACTCTTTAAAGAGAGGGGCAAGTTCCAGCTCCTCATCAAAATCGCTCCCAAATGTAGGCACTTGTGGCCCACCAGTGTTAACCATGCGACAATCGCCGGTAGTTCTTTCAAGCCCTTCGGTCGTATTTCTTTGTTCCCGATGAGTTTTGCGCTTTTTTCGCTTAAAGCGTTGTCGATGAGCAACGTATCCTTGCCACCATCTATCGAAAGCTTTGCACTCTTGAGTGGGGTGCGAAATCTTTCGATGATATAAGCAATAGGAGGGGTGCGTTTCTATTTCACCAGTAATTTTTTCTTCAGAGGATGGTAGCTTCATGCCCATTGATATGGCCTTAGCAAACCTTTTCTTTATCTTGAATTGACTTTTGTCGGTAGCGAAGGTGTTTTGCTCCAGCGGGATCGTCTCAGCTCTTTCATCAAGTCGCTGGCGCTTGGCCCTTTCAAATATAGCCATCTCGCGTTCTCGATCAGCTTTACTTTTTAGTCGAGCTTCGTTAAGGAACGCGTCAATCATTTCAACTGATAGCTCCGGAATTTTTGATTTGGTATCTGCCCCCAGCGTTTTAGTGTCAGGAGTCTCCTCATCGTTCGCGATCGAATGGGAGATCATATGACAGATCGCCACATATTCCTCGGGTTCATCCGATGAACTTTCTCTCTCATCTTCTTCTTGAAAGACATGATTGAGGAACTCTTGGAGCGTAATGGGAGTCCGTGCCTTTTGGTTGTATCCATCCAGCGCGTCAATTTGCTTTTGTAAGTCTGTGTGCTTGTCGCCAGGCTTCACGGGCTTCTTTGACTTCTTCTTCTTCTTTTTCAAGGATTTTGACGGCTGGTTGCGAGTGCTTGGGCCACCACCATCGATCTTCGGAGTTGGACGTGGCTTCAACATCCTCTCAATGACCTGCGGTTCCAATGGGTTCTTCCACTTGATCGCTGGACATGTCTGAAGGTCGTTCAGCATCCTCTTTGTCTTGGCTGATAATACAACCTCCCAAGAAGCTTCTTCAACGACGGAGCATGTTGCCCCCGGCGTATTCGTCCCCTTAGAGGTGTGGGGCTGCGGGGGATTCACCTTCCATTTGTCAGATAACGCGAACTTGCCCTGTCGGTACTGGTTTTCAAGCCAATTTTTGAAAACGTAGCAATCTTCAATCGGATGGCCCAGTACTCGATGATAAGGAAAGTAATTAGGCTCGTTGACGTCACTTGGTTGCAACGGACGTTTTGGATCCGGCAGATTTATGAGTCTGTTGCGCAACGCCAGCTCGAATAACCTCCTCGTTTTATCGCGGGGAAAGGAATAAGGACGTCCCATCCTATCCTCAAGGGGTACGTACGGGCGCATATTATTTTGACGAGGAACCGGCTTCGAGTCGCTCGGTTGTTGTTGAGCATTAGCGACGACAATCGCTTTTCCCTTCCCTTTATCACTTCGGGAGTCCAGCTTTGGAAGAGGAGGTTTATGGCCCATCTGATCTATCTGTGCTAGTTTGTCAATCAAGGCTTGGAAGGTAGTCGGCTTGAAGAACATCATAAACTGCGAGATGGTTGCTTGTGGATCGAGGGTTCCCACAAACATACCCACTGCGGGAGCTTCTTCAATGCGTTGCTCGCACTTCGACCATAAATTCCGCCATCGTATAGCGTACTGAACCCATGTCTCGCCGGGTTTTACCCTGGCGTTAATCAGTGCGGTCATCGGGGTACGCTCGCTGGCACTCGCAAAACGCTGAGTAAACAGTAGCTCCATCTCCGCGAAGGTTTTGATAGAGTCGTTCGGAAGTTCAGAGTACCACTCAAACGCCGTATCCGATAAACTTCCAACAAACTGGCGCAGTAAAAGCTTTTCATCACCGCCGGTATTGCCGCAGAGTGCCCTGAACTGGGCAACATGCTGGTGTGGATGGCCCGTCCCCTTGTAGACATGGAACTTGGGAATCGTATAACCGGGTGGGTACTTAATTTGATCGTACCAACTTGGATATGGCCGCCCCGTTTTTACGACCTGACCAGCCGCTTCGGTCGCATGATGAACCCGTATTTGCTGGGCGATGTATTCATCCAAATCAGCTCTTGAGATGGTATCCTCTTTAGCCACGGATAGAGCCGGTGGAGGATTCGACGTCTCTCCCCTATCGTCTTCAAAAATGATCGGGGGATCTTCAGCAGGTGGATCTTGTTGAATCATCATACCCACCATATCCTGGAACAGGAGGGCCATTTTCTTTATGTTGGCTGCCTGCTCCACAGCTTCTTTATCTTTCTTCTCTAATACGCGACGAAGGAATTCGGCGTCCGTTTCTTGTTCTTGACGCTCGTCCGAGGATGTTTCCGGGGTTTCTTTCGGCCCTGTAAGTGCGGCCATAGCGTTCATCATTTCTTGGAGCTTCTGCTGCTGCTCCTGAGCCTTGGTCACTGACCTCGTGTGCGGTCTATGACCTGTTGATATGCGGCTATCTTCTTTTCCCGATGCCATGTAAACCGTATGAACTGTTATGCCCCCTGATTTGGGGCGTTTAGGTTCACCATTTTTAACTTTTGCCGCTGACACGGGAGTTTTCTCTGGCCTCTTTCTTTTGTGGGCCATTGAGGTTGAAGGAACCGTTGAAGGGGGCAGCCTAGCAGCTGCTGTCCCCTGCTGTTTAATAGGACAGTCCTTGTCTTTTTCCATTTTCGCCTTTTTCTGGTGACGAGAGTGACCTGGGTCAATCACAGAGTCTTGAACCCTCCGCCAAACTTTATAAA
The DNA here is from genome assembly GCA_030015575.1 of Agapanthus africanus. Classification (NCBI taxonomy): domain Eukaryota; kingdom Viridiplantae; phylum Streptophyta; class Magnoliopsida; order Asparagales; family Amaryllidaceae; genus Agapanthus; species Agapanthus africanus. The sequence continues at coordinate 116,985,234 of CM057350.1, forward strand.
TTTTTGAAGACAACCGTTGAGGGGGCTGTTCTTGTTTCGTTTCTGGAACTCTCTCCGCAGGTGGGGGAGATCTCTTCAGTGTAGCGATTGGAGAGTTCTTCCGTACCCTCCTCAGCAGTTCAAAGCTGTTCCCAGTTGGAACAGCAGCGTTGATTTCCACCACTGGAGCCGGTGGAGTTATCCCTGAGGGGGAGTTGCCCCCTGCCTTCCTCACTCGTTGCCAATGGCGACGTCGAGCATGACGAGCCGTTGGGACTGGTTCGGAGATTGAGACATCTTCTTTTTGCCCCCTGTCTGAATGAGGCGCCGCCGGTGTTAACCTTTTAAAGACTGAGATTGTCTTCTGAGGTATGATATCCAACCTATCGAAGACAGATCTTCGAGCAGGGACAGGAGCAGGAATCGTCAGCCTTGAAAAGACTGACTCTTTGACAGGAGAAGCCGCCTTGACGACTTCTGAAGCAGCAGTCCCTGCCTTCCTTGGGACAGCCAGTTTAGAGTTCTGATTTAGCCTGGTGAAAACAGAGGCTGTTGGTTCGGCGGTGGGCGACCCATTGACAGGGGCCGTCGTAGCAGTGAGCCGGTCGAAGACCGACTTTTTATTCACTTCCGGTGCAGGTATTGGCGTAGGGAAGCTTGTAGGTAGGATCATGGTCCCAAAGAAAAGACCAGTGGTGGCTTGGGTCACCTGATCTACCGGCAGAGTAAGGAAGGAAGCCGCTTGGGGCCCATATGCTACACCTCCCGGTAAGGTGGAGCGTCCGTTGCAGTGGCACTTCGAGCAGTTGATGCAGTTAGAGGCCATTGAATCTTGAGTTTCTGCGCCAGGCACAAGACCAAATCTTAGTAACTTGAAATCCGAAGGCAACCATTTAACAAACCGCGATTGGTTTGCGAGGATGACACACGAAGTGTGGAGTGGAAAGAGGAAGAGGTCCCACCGGACGTGCCAGAATCTGTTCCCCTCCGAATGGCGGCCTAGACTTTACGTCTTGCCTGAGATTCGGGGCAGATGCTATTTGGTTTTATCCGTCCACCTCTCCGAAGATGCCAAGTTGATTTATGGCACCGTGTATCGGAGGTTTAAACGGATGCGGCCGATGTAGCAGACTTCGTCAGATTCTCCCTCAGGGTGAGGGGTTTTTGATTGTGGGGACGCTCTTCCCTGCAGGCGCAAGCCCCTGCAGTTAATTACGCTACCGCATCGCGGTAACCACTTTCTCCTTCTCCAGAATTTCACTTCATGTCGTGTGTGTTTGTTTTGTTTGTGGTTGCCCGTGGATTGTATACGGATACTGAGTAATGTCGTCGCCCGTAGGACGTGGATTAGTCCAAATCCGTATTTACTTAGATTTGGGTTTGGTGTTTTTAGTTTAAGGATGCATTAGTCGCGTTGCGGCTAAGATCAACTTAAACGTTCGTCAAGGATACGTTAGTCCTGTTTTGGACTAAGATCAACTTGACGTGATGATCGATTTAATAGATATGGTCTTCAGGACTCATCACCTCTCTGACGTCGTTGAAGGATTACAACGATAGGTGCCGGAGGAGTTCAGAGATGTACTCTTGAACCAAAGTCGATTTGAAGTTTAATCGTTCATTTAAATGCTTAAGGATACGTTAGCCGTATTAGGGACTAAGATCGACTTAAACGGGACCGTTTAGATCCGAAAAAGAGCATTTGGATGCTCTATTGTTCCAGTTTAGGGACGTGGTGGTCCACCGCCAGTTTAGGGACGTGGTGGTCCGTATTCCAGTTTAGGGACATGGTGGTCCGATATTAGTTTAGGGACGTTTCGGTCCAATATTAGTTTAAGGACGTTCCGGTCCACGAGTTTAAGGACCCCGCAGTCCATATTCATGTGTGGTCGTTGGGACCCGTCGCCTCTCTGACGTCGTTGAAGGATTACAACGAGAAGTGTCAGAGGAGTTCGGAGATGTACCCTCGAACCGATAGTAAATTGATTTAAGAGAGCATTTGTGCTCAGTTCAATTTAAGGATTTACGGCCAGAATTGGGCTAAGTCCAGTTGAAAATGTTCAACATTTTTATGCATTGCATTTCTTCCATTTTTTTGTTTGGGCTTTGCCCATAAAAATGCAGAGCATCAATTTATCCTGGGCTCTGCTCATTTATAAATGATGCAAGGCATCTGTTTTGTCTGGGCTTTGCCCCCTTTATAAATGCATAGAATTTTTATTATTTCGTTTGGGCTCTGCCCATTTATAAATGATGCAGAGCATCAATTTAATTAGGCTTGTTTAGTCTTTTAATTGGGCCTGGCCCTTAAGGAAAGAAATGCATTGCATTTGTCAGGCGCTTTGCGCCAATTACTGAGCGCAAGCGCTTGTGGTGAGAACACGTGTCATGCTCTGGTGAGCGCAAGCGTAACAGCGCAGTGCGCTGTGCTGTTGCGCTGCTGACACGTGGCGCGCTCTGGTGAGTTGCGCCAATTCCAGATAGCAAAGCTCTATTTCAAGAGCGCGTAGCGCAAGTGGTTCTATAGCTGACACGTGGCGCTCTCTTAAGAGCGCAACAGCGCAGTTTGGAAGTGCAGAGCACTAAGAATCTTTTAGATTCAAGAACAGAAGTGCAAAGCACTATTTTATTTCTTGATCTAAATTAGATCGAAGAAAATAAATTTTTCTTTTGTTTTTCTTATCTCAAAGAACCAAAGGTTCATAAAAAAAAGTGCAAAGCACTATTTTATTTTATTTATTTATTTTTATTTAAAGATCATTGATCTTGTTTTTAGATCTATGATATGTTCATAAGAGAACTTTCTCTTTTTTTTTTAAAGGTTTTTACCTTTTTGTTCTTGAGGAGTTTTTCAGAGTTCTTTTTTTTTCCAGAAAATGTTAATGCCTTTTAATTGAGGTCTGGGGTCCTTTTTATAGTGCCCATAAATTAGTTAAATGTGTTAAAGAGATCTTTCTCTGAATGATTTGGGGAATTTTCCCCACCGTTGGATCTTTGATCCAAGGGCTTCTGCTTTGCAGAAGAAAATCTTCTTGTTTTAACAAGAACAGAAAAGATTTCTTGAAATTTTAATTCTGTTTGGCGCAGATGCCCCAGCGCGTGACACGTGTCGCACAGCGCTGCGCAACTGCGCTAGCGCATCTGCGCAGACACGTGTCGCGCAGCGCACAGCGCAGCGCAACTGAAGCGTTGCTTCCTTTAATAGAGCTTTGCTCTGATTGGGCGCGCCTTCTTGGGCGCTGCGCTGACGTATCAGCGCCTGACATGTGGCGCGTTGCGCCCGAAATTTGAAGCGTTGCTTCAAAATTTTGAATTTTGAATTTCAACAGAGCTTTGCTCTGATTGGGCGAAACACCCCCGACGCCCGTGCTTCCCACCTCGTCGAGGTCGTCCCTGGATCGTCGGAGTCTCCTCTTACCGCCGCTATTCCCGAGCCTCCTCCACTGCAAAGGTAACACAAAGCCACTGTCGTACCACGTCGTCAGAGCCAGAGCCCATTACCTCCAGTCGACGTTCAAGCTCGCTGTCGCCACCTTGTCGTCGCCGTGCCGTGTTCGTGGCGCGATCGTGCCGTTGCCGCTGCCATAACATCGTCGACACATCGCTAAGCAAGTATATTATTTGCTTCATGCTATTAGTTCGTATTTAAATCAGTTTAGATATTAATATCGTATATATACATCTCATGCGAGCCAATGAATACAAGTGTTTGATACGAAACTATATGTGAAAACCTGTCTTTATGTAACAACCCTAATTTTCCTATACAGATTTTTTCAAAATATTTTTTCAAAATCCATAAAGGGGTATTTTAGCCTGAGCACAAGTTATAAGTAATTATTTTGTTTTTTAATTACAAGTTAAAAGAATGTAACAACTCCATATTTAGTGTACAAAAATTTGCTTTAAAATTAATGTATACTTGGGGTATTTACATTTACTGTTATTACTTTAAGTAAATAATTAGCTCCATAATTACAAGAATGAGCTTGTAGCTTATTGGTAATACTTTGCACTGCTGAACTAAGCCACCAGAGTTCAAATCTCATACCCCACATTATTTTTAATACATTTTTTAATACATTTTATCACATTTTTCATTTTAACCTTTCATCTACCCTAACCCTAACCTACCCTATAAATACACCCCCTACCCTCTACCCTCTCACCCCAAAATCCTGAGCCCACTCTCTCAAAATTTTTCCAAGAGTCGTGTACTTTTGAAACACGCTCGAGGCGAAGCTCCGACGAATTCCCGGCGGAACTTCCGGCGACCGTTTTAAGGAACTACCGGCGACAACGCAATACATCGGCGATCCCTCTAGTTCCCTCTCACTCGCTTGTTTAATCTAAAACCCGTAAGTCCCTTTTCTATCTCTCTTTTCCATTCTCAAAATACGAAATTACAAAATCCGACGGAATCGGAACAAATCCGATTTCCGATTCGGTTTTCTATAGATTTCACTTCTCACTAATACAATCATAATTAAACATTCTTATGTTGACTACTAAACACTTATCAAACAATTTGAACAAGTTCCATCACATGAAATGATAGCTTTCTCAATTTATCGTATTTTCACTTAAATACCACATTGTTTCAATCCTTCATTTAACTCTATCAAACTTGCTATACATTTAAAGTAAATCACGAGGTAACGACCTACCTCCTCACACACTCATATGCAACACCCCCGAGAACCTAGAATACGAGAAAATAAACATTTTCATTTAAATACCATATATTTAATAAAACCATTTCTAAAAGATTTAGTTTTGAAACACTTTTTAAAGAAGTACCACTTATTATGAAAATACGATAAGTTGTGGACATCGGTCGTTTATCTAAACCTGACTTTGTGGTGTCTAGGCTAGGCAAGTGAGAAAGGTAACTTTAAAAGGCCCGACTCACGGTGATCCGTGAGCAGATCCCTCCTTTCCTCACTTGTACTTACCTGGCCACAATTGGCGGTGAAGAGGCGATTTGAGGCATGTCACAACTTGTCGTCTGGACCAGTTAGGAATAGACTAGTTAATTTAGGAGAATCTAGAACATACAATACGGAAAATATACACCTTTACAAATAAATACCATTTACTTCATAAAACCGTTTTCTAAAGGATTTAGTATTTACAATCTTTGCAAAGAGCCGCTACAACCCACTTTGGGGAACCCGTTCGGGATAGTGCGGTTTATCGCACATCCTCGGACTTAGTAGTGCGACATTCAGACCTCTGCAAGGAGCATTCGGTCTCAAAAAATTTAAAATACGACATCTTAAGAAAATGAGATTTCTAGAATATAAAATATTTATTAAAATTATTTTTGTATAAATATATGTATATTTATCATTAAAATATCTATTTTGTTAAGATATAAATATTCCACCTTTTTCTAAAAATTACAAGAATCAATTTTACATTAAAATACCATAAATTCCACATAAATCAACTTTACAAATAAATACCTTTATTTATGAAATTAGGATATTTTCACCAGAAATATCACAATATAAAATCCACCTTCATTACAACTCTAAAGACGAATAACGAATACTTGAGGTGTATTTTGAAAAGTATATAAAAGTATTTTTACATAAAACCTCCTCAAGTTTTATAAATTTTCCTAAGGACCCTAGCAAATTATAGGTAAGAATTAATCAAGACTTCGATTTACATTTCTAATTGTCTGACTCGGGTTTGAGTCTGATTATATTTGACTTGAATATGATTCAAGTACAATCTTCAATATTACAATTCAACATGAATCCATGAATCCAATTATCAATCTATACAACTTGACTGAACCGAACCATAGATATACATTCCATTTACATGGTTCTCCAGTTATTCCATTTACATGATTCTACGGTTATATCCGTTTACTGATATTATGGTTTCGATCAGTCTTTCAATTATACATTCAATACAATTTACAGTACAAAACAATACAAATAAAACACTACGGGGTTTAAGGGGTAGATTGGTACGGAAGGTGTTAAAGGTGGAATGAGACGGTAAGATTAAGACACCTAACATGAATCCAATTGCCGTTGTTCCGGGTTGTATAACGGAGCCTTGTACTTCCATTTACCCTGGTCTCTAGCATACTGAGACCCCTCTCGTATACACTGGCATTCTTCTGTACCGAGTTACAAACAACAGCGTTAATACAATATTACAACAATATAATAAAACATTAAAAGCTACTCTCTCTCTTTTTCTTCTTTTCTACTTCTCCCTTATCTTTGGGACTTACCGAGCGATCTGTTCGCTGACGACATTCTATTTCTTTCTTCTTGAATGTCGTCAGGTGGTTTGGACCCGACAGAGATCGAGCCATTTGCAGAAGACTTAGATCAGCTTGCTGAAGAACCAGAGCTCTAGTTTCATTGTATATTTTCCATTCAGTACTTTTTATTTCCTGTCATGCCATTGTTTAGGCATCATTTTTATTTCAGTCGTATTTCCTTTTCATGCATTGTATAAAAGAATGTTAATAAATAAAAGTTGATGTTTTTATTATACCTTGTCTCTTGTGTATTTTCTTTTATATTGCTTAGATACGCTTAGCGTATTTACTTCACAGTAAATACGTAGCGGCCTCGTCGCGTCCTCTGCCGTATACTGGGAAGCGGGGCGTGACAGGTTAAATGGCAGAACTTGTGATTCTTAGACCCGTCTACTGTTTACCGATGTGCCGTAGTAATTTGGTTGAAAACCACGGTCGTTTCACCTATGAAATGTTACTCCCGATAATCATTACGGAACCTGAATTTTCTGAACATGCTAGACCGTTAAATTCACATTAAATCTTTTACGAATCAGTTTTTGGCGTTCCCTAGTTTGTATCGAAGCCAACAGAATAATCTACAGAACCATATTTTTGATACCTAAATTTGAACTAGTTATGATAGAGAAAATTGCGGAGAATTACGATTCTGGATTGCAGTCCAGAGCAGTAATCCCAGTTAACCCTTGTTTTTAAATTGCTGTATATCCGTGTTCAAATATGAGAATATGCTGAACCCTATATCGTTACGTAGAAAATTAAGTTATCTTTCTTACTCCACTGGTTTCACTGGATTCCTGTTCTGTATGATATTTTTAACACATTTTATAATGTCGACGTGTCTAGCTGAATTCTGCAGTGACAGATTTTACACTTCAACCTCAACCTGACCATAGCTCCCTGTTGATATAGGATACTACTGATCCGCCAATTGCGTTGGAAACCTAACTGATAATCATAAATATTGTTCAACTATAGCGTCACCTAATTACGATCCCAACTGGGATTAAAATATGTTACGAAACAGACTTCCAATTCTGAAATCGGATTTCCAGCTGTGAACACCTAAAATGAAATGGCCATAACTAGCAAACCTGAAACCCGATTGACGCGAAACCAATTTTGATGGATAGATAATTAAAAATACTGCTTATCCCTTTACATTGTTTCATTTAATTTTTGCATGTATGATTTATTGTGAATTATGCAAGTGTTCGGACACTGACTGATGATATCTTATTCATACCTTAATTATTGTATTCTCATCATATCATGTAGATGTCATTACATTGGTAACTTAGTGATCGTGTACATTACCCAGTGATAGGTATTAGTGTTTTAATTGTGGCAAGTACGTTAGTGTTAAAACATGAATGAATAAGCGAAGTGATACGTACTTGTACACAATCAGCGGACCCTATTGATTTATTGCATTGTCAACGTCTATGGGACATGTATAAGTGTAACTATAATTGGTATGGGACGATTATGGAAGCACTTATATGGGTGTCATAGGTAAGGTACCAAACACTGTCCATTTATCTTGGGTATCAGTCGAGACATACTTGATGGTGATCCTGTCTCCAGTTCTCGCGTAGACTTGTCATGGACCGACTAGTATTTGAGTTTATGCTTGGTGTTTGATGTAGACCACGGGGTGTGAAGTAGTTTGAATGTGAGTTTAACGGAATCTCGGGAGTCCCATTGCCGGCACATACATCGATTCTGGAGATATATGGGTGATATTACTGATTATTAGCGAGCGACTCGGGCCCATGTTCCCTTTCCCCTGGGGCACTATCCTTGGGTAGGGGATACTCATGAGTGGTTGACTCTCACACTTGGACTGACGATAGGCTTAGCGACCTGGACAGTGAGACTTAGAGACTGATAGGTTTAATAACATGCATTGATTACTAATTCAATATACATGCCATACTGTTTACCCGCTTTACTGTTTACCTGTGCTGGCTACTTCATGCTCATGTTATTACTCCATGCTTACTGTTTCATGTTCGTCATCATTGCATGTGTTTATATTTGTATATATGTATATATCACTATTGTGTCGCTCTGACGACGTGGGTATGCATGCTCAGAATGAGAAGTGGATTTAGCTCGGACCAGGACCTGATGTACCTCGAGGATATTGCGGACATCTTGAGCAGCGACTCAGCGCTATCTTTACTTGATCTCTATTTGGTTAGTTTTGTATTAGTTTTGATTTAGTGACTGCATTTCTCATTACCTATGCATTGATTACTGATTACCACGTAGTGCTAGAAGCCGAAGTGTGGCTACAGCAGGATCTTTCCTTGACCGTAGGAGCATGGCTGGCCTTGTCAACCCCTCGTATTCCGTATTTTGGGAAGCGGGGCGTGACATCTACCGACTTGATCCACATAGAACCTTGTTATAGATGAATAAACTGTTGTTCCATGTCGAACCTGGCAGTCACAGGGAAGCAATTCACGTCGAATTTATCGCGTAAAGTCTTCCATTCAATAGGTTGATCAAGACGGCTTTCTTCCGCCTTCCACCAGTTCCGTGTATTGTCCTTGAGATATAATTTTGCCACACGAACCCAAGCTATATCTGGCACTTGTGCCGCTGCCAGATCATCCTCTATATTTTGTGTCCATTCCTCAGCTTCCAGTGGGCTTCCCATTCTTGAGAATTGTTTGGGATGTAAAACTCTGAATTGCTTCTCCCCAGGTGCTTCAGTCTCGGGACGGTTTAAGAGCTGCTGTTATCCCTCTAGGAGGCTGCGGATCGCCTCAAGCAGAACTGTTTGCTCGGTGGGTAGAGCGAGAACAGCAGGTGTGATTGGTAGTGGTGGTGGAATGTTGTTAAAGTTGGTGCTGGTGTTGTTTAGGGAATCCATAAGCTTGAATGAAAAATTTAGGTTAGGACAGATTCAAAGTGTATGATTCAAAGAATATGAAATGATAAGATTCAGGGAATATGAATTGTAAAGAATGTTTTAGTTGCTGGTTCTTGTGTTATATTGCTTAGGTTGTTCACGCAGAACAGAACTGCATAGTATGGTTCTATACAGCTCGGACCTGCATGGGCCACCAACAAAACCTGTCACGCCCCACTTCCTAGTATATGGGCAGAGGACGCAACGAGACCGCTACGTATTTACTGTGAAGTAAATACGCTAAGCGTATCTAAGCAATATAAAAGTAAATGCACAAGAGACAAGATATAATAAAACAACAATTTTATTTATTCACATTTTTTCTGTACAATGCATGAAAATGTAAATACAACTGAAATAAGCAATGCCTAAACAATGGCATAAAAGAAAAGTAAAGGTACTGAAATAAAAGTGTACAATGAACTAAAATTCTGGGTCTTCAACGAAATGGTTCAAGTCTTCAGCGCTGGGTTCGATCTCTGACGTGTCCAGATCACCTGACGACATTCAAAAAAGAAAGAAGAGAATGTCGTCAGCGAAAACATCGCTCAGTAAGTCCCAAAGATAAGGGAGAAGTAGAAAAGAAGAAAGAGAGAGTGTAGCTTTTAAAGTTGTATTATATTGTTATAATATTGTGTTAACGCTGTTGTTTGTGGCTTGGTATAGAAACATGCCAGTGTATACGAGAGAAGTCTCACTTGCCCCGGAGACTAAGGATCAGAAACTCAAGGAACCGTTGGGCCACGGTACAACAGCAACGGAATATAGGTTAGTTTTCTTATGGTTGCAGTCTCGTGCCACTTCTAACACCTTCCGTACCAATCTACCCCTTAAACCCCGTATTATCTTGATTGTATTGTTGTATTGCAATTTGTATTGTCTTGTAATATAGAGTGTATAATTGGATGAATTACCGAAATCATGATATCAGTAAATGAATGTAACTGAAGAATCATGTAAATGGATATAACTGGATAATCATGTAAATGGAAGTATATCCATGGTTCGGTTCGGTCAATATAGATTGAATGGAGTCATATTGAATTGTAATATTGTAGATTGTACTTGAATCATATTCAAGTCAGATTATTTAAGAGACTCATCTGAGTCAGACAATTAGAAAAGTAAATTGAAGTCCTGATTGTTTTGATGTTATCGGTAACCGCTGCACATGGGCGGCAGGATTTGTGTCTTTTTCAAAGACGATTACCGTATTGATAACACCGTTGTTAAGTTGTCTACCTTAAATAGGCAAGCACCCACTTCTCCGGCTCCCCGAGGCTCAAGAGATTGGTTCCGCTTAAACCTATGTTTACTAGGGTCCTTAGGGTAATTTATAGAACGTGAAGGGGGTTTATGTAAAATTACTATTATATACTTTTCAAAATACTCCCTAAGTATTTAGTTATCGTCTTTAGAGTTTTAATGAATGTAGATTTTATATTGTGATATTTCTAGTGAAAATATCCTAATTTCATAATAAAGGGTATTTATTTGTAATATTGACTTGTATGGATTTCATGGTATTTTAGTGTAAAATGATTCTTGTGATTTTTGAAAAGAGTTGGAATATTTATATTATTACAAAATAGATATTTTAATGTTATATATACATATATTTATATGAAAAATAAATTTAATATATATATTATATTCTAGAAATCTCGTTTTTCTTAAGATGTCGTATTTTAAATTTTTTCGAGACCGAATGCTCCTTGCGGAGATCTGCATCCCGCACTATTAAGCCCGAGGATATGCGATAATCCGCACCATCCCGAACGGGTTCCTCAAATGTGTTGTAGCGGCGCTTTGCAAAGATTTGTAAAAATACTAAATCATTAAGAAAAATGGTTTTATAAGTAATGGTATTTATTTGACAAGATGTCGTTTTCCCGTATTCTATATTTCTGAGGGTATTGTGCTATGTTGCATATGAGTGTGTGAGGAGGTAGGTCATTACCTCGTGATCTACTTAAAGCTATAGCAAAGTTTTGATAGTTTAAATATAGAAATGAAACTATGTGGTATTTTAATGAAAAAATACAGTAAAATGGAAATAGCAATTATTTTTGATATAGAACCTGTTCAATATGATTAGTTAGTGTTTAATAGTCAACATGAATTGGTTTTAGCAAGATTGTATTAAAGAAAAATGAGAGTTTTAGAAAGAAACCGAATTGGAAATCGGATTTGTTCTGATTCCGTCGGGTTTTGGAAGTTCGTATTTTTAGAAAAGAGTAAAGGAGAGAAATTGGGACTTACGGGTTTAGGAATTTAAAAGAGAGGAAGGGGAGACGAGAGGAGTCGACGGTGCGTCGTTTCGTCGCCGGGAGTTCCTACGGTTGTCGCCGGAAAATCCACCGGAGCTTCGCCTTTCTCTCACTTCGATTGCACACTAGGGTTTCTAGAGATTTCTTGAGAGTTAGCTCAGAGTTTTGGGGTGAGGGGGTAGAGTGTAGGGGTGGTATTTATAGGGTTAGGATAGATAAAGAGTTTAAATTGAAAAAAAATGTAAAAATATATTAAAATTCATTAAAAAATAGAGTAAATGGGGATTTCAAAAGTCTCTGGAACCGATCTGGGAAAATGAAGTGTGCACGGGGGTAGGGGAGAGGAAGAGCCCCAACTTTGGTATTGGGGACTCGGCCGAGTCGGACCGAGTCAAGGGGTCGGGGGCCGTGTCGTCGTTCCACCTTCTCACTGGTATATTTATTTTATGGGGTGTAGTTGGGTTTTTGGGAGTTAACACGTGTTGACTGTTGGTATTCTAAAAATCAAAAACAAAATAATATTAAAAATAATGTGGGGTATGGGATTTGAACTCTGGTGGCTTGGTTCAACAGTGCAAGGTATTACCAATGAGCCACAAGCTCATTCTTGTAATTAATTAATAAAATAAGTATTTAATTTGTGCTCAGGCAAAATTACCCCTTTCTTTAAATTTTGAAAAATTTGCACAGAAAGTTGTACAAGGAATTTAGGGTTGTTACAGATCAGGCCGAAACGCCTCAGAGACCATAGCTTGCCCACGGCCTCGTCTTCGAGCTGCTCGGACAGGGGGTTGTAGAGCCCCGGCGACGCCCTCCAAATGGAGTACATCAGCAGCTGCAGCAGGGGCGAGCGCCGGGGAAGAAGCCGGACGAAGTGATCCTCGATGCTGCCAAAAACCAACTGCACCGTGTCCTCGGTGCAGTTCCGGTCGTAGAGGTACACGTCTTCGAAGTGAATGATGTCGGGGATAGTGAAGGGGAAGTCTTCCATCTTTACGATTTGCTTATGAAGAGAGGAAGGACCAACACTCCCTCCGCTTTATAGCCCGCTGCGCTCCTAAAAGACCCAACAGCCGCCCATTTTCGCCCACAAAGGTGCTTCCACACGACAAACATTGAGCCTTTTCTGGCGAAATCAAAACGACGCGGCTCTAGCGCTTCACCTCCCCCTACGCATTCAATGCACATATTACGCGTATTCGCCGCGACTGTTCCTATTCCCCATACCAACACCGGGAAGGTCTAACAGAACATCATGAAGAGGCAACCGCGCAGCTTCACTGCCCGGTTATCCTTAGCAGGCCTCCTACGGACCCTCCAGCATTAAGGATCAGAGCCCTCGTCTAGAGGCAGCCGCGTAGATATCCTGCCCGGCTATCCCTAGCCGGTTGCTTCCCTATACACAACGCCAGGGATCAAAGCCCTCGCCAAGAGGCAACCGCGCAGCTTCATTGTCCGGTTATCCTTAGCAGGCCTCCTACGGCCCCTCCAGCACTAAAGATCAGAGCCCTCATCTAGAGGCAGCCGCGCAGCTACCCTTCCCGGCTATCCCTGGCCGGTAGCTTCCCTACACACAACGCCAGGGATCAAATCCCTCGCCAAGAGGCTACCGCGCAGCTTCACTGCCCGGTTATCCTTAGCAGGCCTCCTACGGCCCTTTCAACGCTAAAATCAAAGCCCTCGTCTAGAGGCAGTCGAGCGGCTACCCTGCTCGGCTATCCCCGGCTGGTAGCTCCCTACCCATGACGTCAGGGATCAAAGCCCTCGCCAAGAGGCACCGGGCAGTAACCCTGCTCGGCCCCATCCTAAAGGACAAAAGCCCTCGCCAAGAGGCACCGGATAGTAACCCTGCCCGGCCCACGTCCTTAGTAGGCTTCTTACATCCCCTCCCGCGCTAAGGATCAAAGTCCTCCCTAGAGGCGGCCGAGCCCGACCCTTGCTCGGCTATCCCCGGCTGGTAGCTTCCTACCACAACCGACAGGGATCAAAGCCCTCGCCAAGAGGCACCGGGCAGTAACCCTGCTCGGCCCCCGTCCTAAAGGATCAAAGCCCTCGCAAGAGGCAACCAGACCCGCCCTTGTTCAGTCAACCCCGGCTGGTAGCTCCTACCCACGACGCCAGGGATCTAACCCCTCGCCAAGAGACAGCCGAGCGGCTACCCTGCTCGGTCATCCCCGGTTGGTAGCTCCCTACCCATGATGCCAGGGATCCAAGCCCTCGCTGAGAGGCACCGAGCGGCTACCCTGCTCGGTCATCCCCGGCTGGTAGCTCCCTACCCACGACGCCAGGGATCCAAGTCCTCGCCAAGAGGTAGCCGAGTGTCTACCCTGCTCGGCCATCCCCGGATGGTAGCTCCCTACCCACGACGCCAGGGATCCAAGCCCTCGCCAAGAGGTACTAAACGGCTACCCTGCTTGTTCATCCCTGGCTAGTAGCTCCCTACCCACGACGCCAGGGATCCAAGCCCTCACCAAGAGGCAGCCGAGCGGCTCCCCTTCTCGGTCATCCACGGCCGGTAGCTCCCTACCCACGACACCAGGGATCAAAGCCCTGACCAAGAGGCATCTGAAGCCCTCAGAGTGAGGACACCGAGCTCTTTTCAGCTCGACACATCTGCAGCGGGTAGCCTACTGCCCATCAAATACCGCGGATCTGAAGCACTATCCAAGAGACACCAAGTCTATATAAGCCTGAGCGATCCCCCCTCGACTTCGGGGCCATGGAGATACCTTCTTTCCAACAAACTTTTTGCACGCTTGGCAAGTGATCGAAATCAACTCGACACGCGATCGCCAGACGAAGAACTGACCTGACATGGAAGCTCAACAGTGCAAGCCCGAATATTCTACGAGTATTCTTCACAAACAAAGGATAATATGCAAGCAATGAAACAGCAAAAGTTTTATTCGCACAAACAAAATTCTTTACAAGGGTATTGGGGGCTCCCCAGCCTTACAGAATTCCTGATGAGGCAAAATAAAAGAAGCAGGAAGACGAGGGGCTTCAGGCCTCGGGGCCAGGCGTGACCCCGGGAGCCTCAATATCTACCACGGCTCGGGCAGGGTCCTCGGCTACTTCCTCGTCGGGGACCTCTCCTTCTCCGAGGTCGTCCCCCTGCTCGTCGACACCCGCGAGGGGGTATTTGGCCCGGAGCTCTTCATCAGCAAACTCCGACATCCGGGACTTGACGGCGTCGAAGGCCTCGTGCCAGATGTTGGTAGTGGCCACGGCTAGGTCGGAGTAGTAGTCCTTCGACTTCTTATAGTCCTCCACCGCCTTAGCCGCCCCGAGATTGGCCCGCTTCACCTCCTCGGCCGCCACCCCCAACTCCTTCCGGAGGGTCTCCACCGTCTTCTTCATGGTGCCGACGAGCACCCTGGCGTCCTGAAGCTTGGCCTTGGCAGCCAGGGTGGCCTCGTGGTGCCGGGCAGCCTCCTGCTTCGAGGCCGCCGCCGCCCGCGTCGCAGCGGCCACCTCCTTCTTCCCCGCCGCTACCTCGCCCTCCAGGGCAGCGATCCTCACCATCGCCGCCTCCAGCTCCAGCTTGGAGCTCTCCTCCAGCGAGGTAAGCTGGCCCGCGGCCTTCATCGCTGGGGTTATCACCTCTTCCTCCATGCGGATGACGAGGACGACATGTTGGAGGACCTGAGATAATCAAAGAGAGGTCAGAAAGACAAAGGAGGCACAAAATCTCACGAATAGCCGAGCGTTTACCTGCACGGCCTCCTGGACAATGGACGCCATCTGGCCTCGGAGGGCCCCCCCGGGGACCCTACCCCCTGCAGACTTCTCGATGTCGAACAGTAGGCTGTCGGCGACGGCGAGCCCCGAGGGCACCGCAAAGCGGAAGCCCTCCTCCTCCACCATGATCGGGGAGGCCGGGGTCCGAGGAACCCTTCAGGGGACCCTCTTGAGGGGAGATGATGGAGACCCGATCTCCTCCTCCGAGGTTGGGTCCTCTTGTTCACGCACCCGCTTCCGGCTCGGCGCTTTGCTGGACTCCGGGGCGGGACCCGCCCCCGAACGCTGAGGAGATACGGCCACCGGAGGCACCGGGACGTCGGCCGAAGGAACCGGGACAGGCTTCAAGCTGGAAGAACTGGCGCCTCCAGCCTTCGGGCCCTTCTTCAGCTGCCGCATGGAGGCTCGGAGTTCGTTCATATCCATGGGTTCTACACAAAACAAGATGCAGCGGAGTCAGCGCCGCATACAAAAATAAAGCAAAACGCAAGCCTAACTCACCGACGAACTCGACGGGGCTGAGCCCGGCCCAACTCAAGGCCCGCTCAGATAGCAGCACGTCAGGTCGGGGAATGGGCTCCCACAACGCCACTCTCACCGCGGCGGGGTCATTGGACTGATTTCCTGGGAAGCACTTATCCCTTGACCATTGGGTCGGCACCGGTCGGTCCTCACCCTCGGCCGGCGCAACAAAGAAGAACTTCTTCTTCCAGTCATGGATAGAAGGAGGCAGGACTACAACTCCTGACCTGGCGGCACCCCCCTGTCGCTTCCTAAAGAAGAGGTAGACCCACCTCGGGTCGCCCGCTCGACCCCCAAGATGATTTTTGAAGAGGAGAGAGAAATCAAGGATGGAGAGACTGAAGGGGATCGCCTGTAACTTCAGGCGGATCAGGAACCCGAGGAGGATCCTCCATGAGTTCGGTACTAACTGGCCCGGAGCTAACTCGATGAAATTCAGTGCTTCGACGACCTCCGGAGGGAAGGGCGGGCGCATTCCACCCCAAAAGGCTTCCAGGTACAGGGCGATCTCCCTACCCCGTATTTGGTCTGCCCTCTCTCCTTCCTTGGCCAAGCGAAGCGTATAGCCAGAAGAGATATGGAAGCGAGCCCGAGCGTTGGCGAGCTCATCCTCGTACCTCATCAAAGACGGCACTCCAGGAGCGGCATCCGCCTCCTCCTCCCTGGGGACTGCCCCAGTCGCACGATCCCGGGAAGAGCATTTGACCCCTGCTTCCCGGGAAGACTCGAGCTCGACTGGAGGGTCCCTAGAGCCTACTCCCACCACATCTATAGACTCTACAAAGAAAGACATCTAACCTGGAGAAGAAGGATCCTCGGGAGGCAAAAGCAGAAGAAAGAAGAAGAGCGCCGAGCAATCAGGGCTTAAAGCGAGGAAAGTATGAAAAGATAGGGGCCCTGGAGTGGACCCTATCCCTATCTATTGCTGCCATCGCCTTCATCCAACGGTGCCCTTCATCTCCCGCCAAAACGACTCCTCGCGTCCGGCGACCCCGATTTCTCTACCTGTCGCTCCAGCATTGGGCCGCATCCCATCAGACACCGCAGGTCTGCAACACGTCGCGTCGCCCAACCGACGCTCGACACGTGGACCGTCGCTTCAGTGACAGAACGCACTGACCGACGCACCTTCCTTAAATGCAGAGATCTCGTCCATGATTCGCTGGCAGAAAAGACAACAGATTGCCCGGGGACACGTCCCGACGATATCTTCGAAGGGAGCTCACCCCAGGTGGCCCGGCAGTCCACTCTCGACCCGACCCGTCAACTGGTCGGGACGAGAGTGGGGGGCTAATGATGATGCTCGATATCGGCGATCTCCCAGATCGTGACACGTGGCAGATGACGTATCCCAGAGCTCAGAAGAAAGGGCCTACAGGGGCCGACCAGGCCACCCCTGTGCCCGACCCGTAAGCACAAGCTGGCTCTCCTTAGAGCCCCCATGCACAAATCGGCTTCCTCGGCCTCCCGGCTCGCCTCCGAGCTACCACAAGACCAAGATGCCTCGGCTCTCCCGCTCGTCCCCGAGCTCTCCTGCCGAGGCCATTTTCCTCGGTCTCATCGACCGACCGACAACACCACTCGCAGGCGTAACCGCCGCTCCGCGAATCTCGCCATGCGCGAGATCTCCGCTGGCCACATCCCACGTTCCACGCCATTACGATCCCCATTAGCGAGCCTGTCTCGCCATTAATGGGAAGATCCGCTTATCACGCGGGCATGACGTTGGGAGCGTAACGGCCGGCGTGATTCTCACGCCTGTCCCTACATGCTGCCGCAGCTATATAAACCCCTCTCCCAGAGGGATCAAGTAAGCATTTTCTGCTCCACTTAAGCCGTTACTCTGCTCGGATCTTGTTACTGACTTGATCGTCAGAGGGTCCTCGGTGGTACCAAACCATCCCGGGACTTCCTTGCAGGTACTCGGCGCAAATCTCCTCCAACCAATTGAGATCCACACATCGCAAGAGATCACGCTCCAGATCAAATCCCAGCTGTCAATCGCAGCCATCGGCAGATCAACGGAAGACAACATCTGAAGGAGACCGGAAAGGCCCCTCCATCACTAGGTAATTTTTAAGAGATGGGATTAGTTACGGTAATAAATCTTTGTTGGACTTTGTATGTTTTTAATTGATTTTTCTTAAAAAAAAAAAAAAAAAGAAGCTATATAAACAATCAAATTCAAAATAAGAGGCCCTTTTTTTTGCACTAATGGCAGAGATAGAAATAAATTTACTATTGAAATAATGATTCTATTTGAATAATCATAAATATATTAGTATATCGATAAGTGTGGCCATTAGGACATGTCGACTGGTTTATTGCCGCCGTATTCAAGCATGGTTTCCTTGCAAAAGTTAATGTTTAGAGTAGAAAATTCCTCTACCATAAAATTTCTTTATTTTGCTTGCAAAACTTTATACCTAACCAGCTATCATTCACAGCCTATTAACTTGATGCAAGTGAGACCTAAACTCCGAAGTTTTCGCCCAACCCTAAAGAGTCTTTTATCATCAGTAGCTATAGATTCTGTTGTAGTTGGTAAACTTTATTGTAGTTGATTCATGATGATTGTGAAGGTTATCTCCTTCGTCACGAGCCGCAGCAGACGGAATCGTATAAAGTCCTTATGTGACAATTATTTGAAATCCACCTTCAAAATCATCATTGCAAAAAATATTCTGAGGAAACTAAATGCTAAACAACATTTTGTTTAGAAACCTTAGATTAATTAACCACAATGGAAATCTCTTAATCTCCTTTACAAGCCTGAGGTCAGTTAAATGAATCAATATTAGTAAGTCTATTATAATAGTAAGCTGCAGGTAGAATTTCCATGCCACTTAGATTTCATTAAAATGTTTTCCATCAAGGGTTTATGATGCAATAGCTACTGGCTGATATGCATAATAATACTCATTTTACTTGAACTCTCCTTCACATGATTGCTGACTTAATTAGGCGCATTTATTATCGAGTATATTTACAAAACTGCTGCCTGATCACAGCTGATTCGGAGCCATATTTGGTAAATACGGCCATTGCTGCGCTATGTTATGTTACTTTATACATGGAAATGCTAGTTCTACGATAAATTGAACTTAGCGTATCTTTATCTCGGCAACACATTCTTTATCTCGAGAAGTCTACACCATCTCTGATCATAACTTCTTTTCCCATCGGTATCTGCGCAGAAAAGTTCAAGAAACTTGCTTTTAGTCATGTCATTAAACAATCTAAATGCCTCGTCGACCATGCAGATGCAAAAAGAAAATTTCTTACATTGCCATACGATAGCGGATTTGTCGCATGGTTCAGAGCAAGTGTCCTGTTACCCAAAATTCTGCTCTTAACATGCTACTCTTACAAATGTGCACCTTTCCTGATGAAACATTCTGCACAAGTTTATGAAACAGAGATAGAGAAAGTGGTATAAGTATGTACCTTTCCCGATGCAGCTAATCAGATTGTATCTTGGACTAGGGAATCAAGATCCGCTTCCGAGCCAGGTTGCACGTATATTACCTGCAAAATTAGCAAATTCTGTCAGATTGGATTCTAGTGTTATTACTATTGTGGCCGTGCGTGTGTGAGCAATAGAAGCGGTCGGCTTTAGACTTTATATTTGTGGCTTTTTTTCTAAGAAAACTAGAAACTTGGCAATAAATAGCGACCGTTTTTCTAATAGATCGATTCAACCACTTGTTAAGAAGCAATGATTCGTGCCTTAAGTTAAGCTTAATGACAAAGCTTTAGCATATGTAACTAAATTATTCACAGTCAAATTTATGTTTTGTTCTAGCTAATCTGATTTGCCAGATATTGATATATATAGCTTTAATTTACATTATACCGAGTGATGTTATATTAAACAGCAGGCATTGCCTATTGTTTATCCCAACAAGCAATAACACTTGGTAAACTTATAAAACATATCATGTGTGTTTAAAACAAAGTACGAATCATATCGTGTACCTTTTGAACAGTAAGGGTAACGAACACATCTGCATCCTTTTGTCCGTCTTCAGCAAGGTCAGCCAACCGAAGCTGTCTCAGGGAGAACACGTAGTCGCAGCTCCATTAACCGGGGCCCCACCTCCCGCCCGACAACGATGTCAATATGCTTATCAATCAACGTGCCGCTCTTTGGGCCTTACCATTTCTCTGATTCTTTTTCAGATGATGTTGCTGGTCAGCCCAAGTGCATTCAAGATAAAATGTAGGGTTATTTTGATATACTCCACTCAAAAATTTCATAATTTTAAAAATCCCAGTAAGTTTTTGATATTTTAAAAAACACCACTCAAAATTTTTAACTCAACTACAAACTCCACGACAGTTTACTTCCGTCCACTTAACATTGTTTTGCCGTTTAACTCAACTGTTGGAGGGGATAAAAAGACCGAAATATGCTCTAACTGATCTAAAGATAAACCAGTTTTCCCAATCCTTTGTTCCCCATGGAAATTCCCACTTATCATTATTCATGACATTTTGATGAATGGTGTGGTGGCCTCCTCTTCCTTCCTCCTCGTATTCTTTTTATTTTTTATTTTTAAATTTATCTTTTATTTGATTTGATTTGAAGGAACTCCCCATGTGACTTAAATACAAAATTAACAGTGATGGCGTCCAGATTGAGCATAAGAGTGGAGCCTTTCTTGTGTCTCTCTCCTCCGAAGGGCAAGAGGAATGACAATGGCTTCAGATCTCACACCATTTCAATGGCTTCCACCAGTGGATCTTCTCCTTCGACTGCTTAGTGTGCCTTCTTCCTCTTTAGTTGTCTAAAAGTTTTGATTGTTTTCATCTGGGTTCCTTTGTGTCCCAATTTGGAGCCATGGGTTCGGTTTTTTTGTGTGTGTGTGAAAGCTTAACGGGTTCGACTTGTTTGGATTTGGCATTGTTGGTGGTGGTGGGCTTTGAAGTGTGTGAGTGTGAGAGAGAGAGAGATAGCTGAGGTAACAACTTGTCATGACTATTAACCAATGTAGTTAGAGTTAACTGAATAATTAACTGATATAAGCCTAACAGAGTGGTTTATTTAGCCAACGGAGAAGTTTTGAGTGGGCCTTTTAAAATTATCAAAAAATGGGTGTGGTTTTTAAAAATATGGAAGTTTTGCGTGGGATATATCAAAATAACCCTAAAATGCAGTATTTAACTACCAACTCTTATCAATGATTGCATGAATGAATTCTCTGATCAATCATTTGTCAAAGCAGCTAACCAGGGGGAGATCATCATTGCTGATCATCTTTGCTCGCAAAGCAGGAGAATCTAATGCTGTGGTAAGCTCTGCGATCTTCTGGATGTTCAGGTGAGATGGGGGCAAGGAGCTTAGAGATGGGAGTCTGCAGTTATGCGTGCCATTTTCCCTTGGTTTTGATAACCTCAGAGTTGGAGCTCATGATGACCAATGCAGAGGATATTTTGGCAGGCCTTTATCATTTGGCTGTAAAATTCATGTGGTGCATACTGTTTCCACCTGGTAGAAGATAAAGCTGTGGATGGAAGTCATAAAATACAAAAAAATTCATATACAAATACATTTCTTCCATTCAACTCTACCAACTATTACATAAAACAGAGAGATTATACGAAATGGACGAATAAACTACAGCATATACACATGTGTTGAAAGGGCTCTCTAGAGCTTTTGAGCAATCAAGAAAAGGAACAGTGCAGACGTAAAGCTAATTCACCCCCAAAATATTTTTACCAATCCAGAACCAATGACTAGATAGATACCAAGACTAGCCACTTGAAAACGTTTACTGTCCTGAGCCAGTTTGTTTTCGGCTACATTAGCACTACACGAACAAAAGGATCACCTTACAAAATTAATAATTAAGGCAACAAAAGACAGCTTGTACAACATGCTTCCACATTTTATCCGAAGTAGATCTGGTGTTGCTTCAACTAAAGTTTAACATCAGCCATTCATAGCAGACTTGAAGTGGTTATCGTCGATTGTAGAATAAATATGGCCCACGTCGACATGGTAATTAATAGCCTCCCTATAATATAAGAAAAACAACTATTACGAACATAAATATAAATCATGTTAAGAAACAAATTGTGTGTGAGAGAGAGAGAATACATGATCTTGTTGATTGGTAAGCCAAGTCGTCTGACAACTTCATCAACATGCAGTCCATGTTCACGGGCACTGCAGATGGACAAGATACAAATTTATAAAACTTAATTAGAATTGCCGAGCAAGACTAAAATCAATCAGCGAGCAACCAAGACAACATTTTGATTGATGCACACAAAACAGTAACAGATACTGTCATGCCTATAAAAAGTGATTGATTTGTAATTATTCTGTTAACATGACAAACATGAACAGTATCATGATTCACGAGTTAAAGGAATTATACAAGGAAACAGATTGAAGAAGCATCAATACACTGCAGAACAACATGGATCTATATGACTCGCATGTTATGTAGTAAATCTCTATGGTATACAACACGAGTTCATATAACAATCTTTTGTGTTCTTATCTCGACCAGGATACACACCCAATATTTCTTCTCTTTTCTGTTCCTTTTTCCCCCCTTGTCTCAACAAAATCCAGAAAATCACTAAAAACAGATAAATTAAAATGACTAGGTATAGAAATTTAAATTTTCATGTGCATTATATATTAGTTTTTACTCTCAATTTGCAACAAAAAATACTTAACAAAGATTAATCAAATTATGATCTATGATTGTTAAACCTAAGAACGTCAAGGTAATGATTGATAACTAAACAGCTCTGGTAGAATTATACTTGCTTACAAGCCAACCCAAACAAGATGCAGGCACTTCTGATACAATCACAAGAATGTATTAACATTTATCACTTCTTGTCATCATGTCCAGGTGCTACATGCAGCATGGTGGTTGTCATCGAGTCAGAACAAAGAGGATGAATACAAAAGGTTTAAATAAATCGGTGGACGTGCTTGTAGAAACATACTGACAAGTAGCCTCTAATTATTTTTAAATCATTATCATGACTTTGTTTCATCACAATCAAGCGCGAAAAATTCAAAGTGTTAACAGTCAATATTCATTCTATCATACTGAGGGTAGACCAACATAGTAGCTATACATATAAAGAAAACTCACAGGCTAGCCGGTTCCTGGAAAACATCAAAGACCAATTTGAGTATGTCATTCTCTGAACCCGCCGCTGAATATGGTGGAACCTGGAGCAAGAGAAAACAAGGTTATGAGCAATCAATCAATTCAGTTTTCAATCAGGACAAAGAAACTATAACGTCGAAACTATCTTACTTGATTGGTAACAGGATTTTGATATCCTTTGACTTCATTTTTAATTGGAATTTCAGTTCCGATGACAGAACTTCCCTGCACATTCCATTTATACAAAAAGGAATGAGAATGGTTATGCCCAATGGGCCAGGGTACGGACACATTATTTAGTGATGTCAATACCTTTGGTCTGGTGTTCTCCAGATGAACATGAATGCACTCAATGAAGTGAAGCGTGACAGCATTGAAGTCAACCACAGGTCTGAAGAAGAAACAAGTTTATGATCACAGGATATTTAACTTAATATCAGTACTGATCCATCAAGACTGGCATCTTTCTTTCCATAATGACATAATAATAAAAGGTAAATGGTGTATTGAGAAACAAATGAGAGAAAGAAGGTGTAACGTCTTCAAAATAATAAAATATGATTTTTGGGAAATTTTATAATTTAATATTATTTTAATGAATATTTTAATATTCTGGTATAATTAAATACAGATAAATGGGGAAAAATTATGGAAAATTCTAAAATAAGGTATTTTAAGGAATTGCCTCGTTTTCTGTGCATGCCCCCATTTCCTCTAGTTTTGACCCTGAGTATGTCTAGTTTTGACCGATTCCATCTAGGGTGAAATCTGGGTTGATTTTCCTATGTTGGTGTATAATTTGGGACTTGTTTTAGCATGGATTTTGGTATTTGGTGATTCATTCCTGTCGGGTGGCGTTTGGACGTCAACGACAAGTGGATTTTGATTGTGTTTACATGCGAGTCGATGGGTTTTTACCTATGCGGGTAGCGTGTGCTATTTTGGTTTCCGATGTGATTTTCATGTGCTTTAGCATTGTGATATACTTGTAGGTACCCCGCGTGATGTTGAGGCAAAGGAGGTGAAGATAGCGACATCGGCTTTGGCACACGAGAAGTAAGGTGAGTAGATTTATATCTACGGGGAGAAGTCGGGTGGATGGCGTATAGCACCCCCGCAGTCCGTGGTGATGTATACGAATACGTATACACACGAATATTTATTATGTGTTGTTTAGGGTTATTGATGGTAATAATGATATTTTGATGATAAGAATATATTGGTTTAGTATAGTGCGAACCCTAGAGTAGTGGTTGCACTCACACATACATTTACACACATACTTGCATTCATTCTTTCATTTATTAGAGTACATATGATGGTGCGTATATCTACACATGGGTATGGGACTATGTGTTTATATACGGGATTGGAGGATGATACGTGGTTTGAGATGATACTTGATGTGAGGCCGTGAGATCGGCGATGTGACATAGTTTGCCTTTGAGGTGCGATATGATAGTTTTAGCGGGTCTTTGGACATGTGCTTTACCCGCATTCATATTTTATAGATGGTGTCGATTTGTACTAGACTTACAGTAGTACCCCAGATTGTGTGATCTGATGATAAGTGATACCTGATATGTGATGAGATAGTGTGATATTGACCCCTACCCAGCTATTGGGATGCCGTACGACGATTTACCGTACGAGCCGATATTGATGATAGATCCGCACTCATGACTCGAGGATATCATACGATATGTTATTGAGGCGAGATCACCGACTATCATATCTATATTTATATATTGACTCAGATTAGGTGGTTTCATACCCCTCCTGTCTAGATTATTTAGTAGACATTAGACTAGACCGAGTCATACCTATTTCAAAACTAACGAATCGGGGATATTTTAAAGATAAGCAGAAGGGTTATACGGATATTTTCAAATGATGCATCTTTTCTTAAAACACCGTAGCCCTTACTTTACCAAAAGCCCTGATTCGTCTTATTTCAAAAGGCAAGGTTGCATGACATATCTATTGGGGCAGGTTCTGTACTTTTGCGTTGATCATTCGTTTCCGCATATTCCTGCTATTTGCATTGCATCGCTTGTATTGTTGTGACATTCAGTCATGCTGCTAGGACACCAGCACCATTATCGATGATGTATATGTTCCACGTACACTTGTTGCCGGCTCACACACTCATCATCGATAATTGCCATGTCACTACACTATAGTACTATTGCATTCATGATATGATTCTGGCATGGCATATTGTACACTTATACCTGTACACATATATAGATGATTCTAGCTTGATTGGGGATTTGGGAACCGCAAGATACTCTTTAAAAACAGATTCCTTTTAAAAGAGCGGTCTCCCTCGACATGTGCACATTATTATTCCATGTTGCATGACTTACTGATATGCTTGCATTACTGTTACATGCCGCATACATCATGCTTTTGATTATACGCATTGAGATATGTTGTTTCTATGATATTTCTGGATTTGGGAACCGAGAGTGTTTCAAAAGAGAATATGTCATTGCTTTAAAAACCAGGTTACCATTGATATGATATTTCAGTGCGTCCACCATGTGTTTTCTCGGTGCTGAGAGCGACATGTGAAACCCGAATCGAGAAGTGGATGAGCCGATTGCGGGTACATGGTGGACCCGGTATGGTTCCCCTCGGCAAGATGATCGATGAGCTTTGCCGATTGAGCCTGGAGGCGGGCGAGTACCTACCGGTGATTGGTTGGACCTGGCGGTTATCCGGAGGATACTGACCAGAGTCGATGGATAGATTTGGGCGTCCTGCCGGGGCCGAGGGCCGATACCGCAGACAGAGCCCGCGGGCCGATCCGGACTGACGGAGCCCGATATATGAGGATTTATGTGCCGATGCTGGGCACAGTTTTCATGATGTTTTCGAGTGCCGATGCTGGGCACTCCGGTTCCATGATTTTGACGTGTCGCGAGGGACACGGGTGGGTTATATCCTCATATTTCCATGCACAGGTTTCATGATATTTACTCGCATGATGGTTATTGTCATTGGGTGACGAGTGGACGGGATCCACGTGTGTGCAGATTTGATTACATTGATCATACCTCATATTCATGACATGCTATTACCTGAGGCACTAGCACGAGCACTTGGCATTACACTCATGTAGAGATTACATTGCCAGTTTAGTATGCTTCAGCTTTATTCATATTGAGGTTTATTTATATCTGATCGTATTGACCTAGGATGGGTCATGCATTCGATCTCTGCTTGTAGATATTTTTCTATTCACGAGTTGGCAACTCACCCCCGTTGTGCCCCAGTTCTTGCAGGTTTTTGCCGTACAGATTCCATAGCGGCATTTCTGGCACACTGCTTCCTATGGGTGTCTTGCTTGGTTAGGTGGGTTCTTTGTATCAGAACCGCCATTGTTCATGTATTTTTATTGTATCTAGAATTGTCCATCAACCAAAACTTGTAGTTTGTTTCAGACTTAGAAAACAGTGTTGTTTTATTTCGACCTTAGAGTCGCGCTAGTAGTATTACGGTTTTCTGGCTGTTTGAGTTTCTTTTTTTTTTGGGTTTTGATCCTCGCCCTTTGGCGTTGCATATTATTATTGCTTGCGTGGTTGTGACCGTCAATGGACGAAGAGCTAGCTCCCGCTTGGGGATGCCTTTTATCATTTCATATATATTATTCTTGTTGTACCCCGTTCGGGGCCAGTTTTTACAAAGGAAACTCTGCCGAAATTTTCAGGAAAGGTTACACATTTTAAAAAGATGCATATTCGGCTTAGTTATTTAAAAACTTTGATTTCCAAACATGATTTCCTTACTTTTCAAAAACAGTTTTTCCTTATTTACTCTTTAAATGGTTTTAGATTGCTGGGCTTTTGGCTTACTTGGATCAGATGGGGTCCTATAGACTTCATATGGTTCAAGGGCCAGTCACGTGCTCTTTCGGGTCGTGACAAAGTTGGTATCAGAGAGCTAGGTTGACCTTGGTTCGAGTCTAAGTTTGACTATGTGGAGCCTAGGGCGTTATCTATATAAGGAACTTAGGCTTGACCTTACGGAACTTAGACTTGGTCGAGGGGGTATTAGACCCGAACTTTCGTCGTGTAGGATGACCCTTGGTTGATGGAATAGGTGACTAAAGTAGAGTGACGTACCGTGGGTATGTTCCGCGGCATACTTACGACACGCCACTCCGCTTAAGAAACCTTAGGTTGTATATTTCCTTGCATTGTGTCATATTTCTTCCTATGATCTATCTTCATCGATACTTGTTATGGTTTTGCTGCCGCGATTGCACGGGCAGAGTGAGCTACGGCTCGAGTTGTCAGCATGAGCTCGTCGTGGACGAGGACTGACCAGGGCGTGATTCCAGAGACATACGGTTGCATTGAGGCTTCGTATTTTGTGTTTCCGCACTATGGGTGTTTGACAGATCGCTGCTGTTAGATTTCTAGGATGTACCGGACGGTACCAGAGGATTGAGCCACTGATAGAGGCTAGCCAAGATGTGATGACTGTTGATATATCGCTTATTCATGATGATTGAGGCGCTGCTTAGCGTACCGACGAATGAGCCAGTTGTTGCTGCGAGTGATGAGATACCGCCCAGATGATTGGAGCTACTGCAGCATGGCATGTTCTTGGAGACATGATAGTGAGTCGCTAGTCACCGAGGATGAATGACTAAGACATGTGGTTCGTTCGCTTACCCCGATGCGAGGTCATCAGGTAGATTGATTCCAGCTAGAGGCGACTTCACGCAGATTCGTTGAGAGTCGATTGAGACGATCGAATGTCAGGAACCTATTTTCCAAGTTTAAAGTATACGGAAAGACATGCAGGTGATTCTATGGACCCTCTAGAAGAATGAAACCCTAACTCGACTTAATGACCGTGTGAAAGCCTTTGAACCTTAGGGTTTGCGGCAGTTCCTCGGCGCCATTAGTGAGGCTTGGGTTTGCCCTTCTACGGCTGGACCACCGACGCTGTGGCATGTACTCGATACTATTAAACTATACCCGAGATGTTGAGCTCTTGGGGGATTGTGAGGTTCTGACGAGTCGATCGGATGATTCGACATCATTCGGATATCATGTGATGGGACACTGCTTGGAAGACTCCAGATACGAGCATAGCCGTCGGAGCGCAGTCTGTGTAGCCATGATGAGATGAGTTCGAATCAGTCGATAGTGGAGCAAGGTGGAGTAAAGAGTTTGCACGAGATTTCGACGAGATGACGTTCCACTCCGCTGACATCAGAGATGCGATATGCACGCTGAGGACGTGTTCGGCTAGATATCTTCTACTGAGTGATGAAGATACTGAGTTCGTGATTTCGAGTCCGTGTTAGAGACTTCGGGTGGACCGTAGCCGAGGACATTGCAGTGTGCAGATAAAGACGCGACGTCGAATGGTCGATGATACAGACAAGCGGGACAAGAAGTTCGTGCGAGAGGCAGACGAGCTGTTACTACACCCCGTTAAGATTAAAGGCCGGACATGCATACATAGGCGCAGAGATGCGACCAGCTTCCGAGGAGATGTTGTACTAAGGACGCAGAGGTCCAGAGAGCGAGAAAAGATTACGCCAGAGTACCAGCCTCCTTACAGTTTGGCTTAGGCAAGATCAGAAGAGACCTTGAGTAGGATTCCTTCCAGTACACTGCTGCAATAAGAGTTGCACCCAGGATCGGATGTGTGATATGCATTCAGAGGACCCGAGGTCGGCGCCAGAGATGTGCTGGTTTACGAGCGGTCGTGAGGATTGACCGAGAGATGACCAGGGAAGTGCAAGAACGGAATCGTTCCTGTCAGCACACCTGACTGGGCCGATGAGCCGATGGATTGCGAGTTGGTAATCTACAGGAAAGATCAGGAACCAGAGGCAGAGGACGCCAGCCGCGAGCAAGAGGCAAGTAGATATCTTGCGCCGCTAGCATCGGATGTACCGGTACCTTCTCGACCCTGAAGGAGGGTATACCGACGACGGTAATTATGATTTGTGATTTTGTGATTTGATTATCACGTATCCGTTGCTTTGGATTTCGGTATTTTGGGCGATCTATTTGCATGATTTAGTCTTGATGACTGAGTCTCATGATATTTGATTTTGTGCACCATGGTTGCACCTACTGGGTATTTATACCTTGTACATAGTTATTACTCTTGAGTTGTTGATTGCGATTTCATGCCTATTTTATGCTGGTGATTTGATTTACGCTTCCAGCAGAGTTTCATGTAATTTTAGTGTTTTGATTTTGCACTCGGTATAGCTTATATGTGCTTGTAGTGCATCGACATGTGTTTTGTGCCCGCAGCTGCACACGTTTATGATTTTCTTCATATCTGGATACACTTGGTGTTGCTGCTTACGTATTTGAGTTATTGCTTGGTATTTGTGCATGGGATGCACCAGTTCTATACTTCGTGCATTTGTCGCACCAGTTTCATGTTTCTTGCGTTTATCGCATCAGATTTATATTTCGTGCCTTTGTTGCACCGGATTTATATTTTGTGCATTACGATTGCACCTGACTTCGATTTGATGCCTTTCGGTATGTCGATTTTGATTGTGATATTGATGTGGATTCTTGCACTCCGTGCTTTTGACTGGACTTACGCATATTCGACGTTGCTATTGGATTTTGTGATTCCGTGCATATTGAGTGCGCAGGGTCTAGATTTTCATTCGTGCATGATGGATGCACCGATTTGGATTTTCGCGCATGTTGGGCGCATGTTTTGAGATACGATTTTGGGGCACACCAGATGCACTAAATCGAGATTCTTCGTGCATGTCAGATGCACCTGTTTTGGCTGTCAGGCACACATGTTGCCTATGACAGATGCTTCGTGCACACCCGTTGCACCTAGATGTTGTTTTGTGCACATGTTTAGCGCATATATGGATTTTGATTTCCGTGCGCGTCAGACGCACAGGGTGGTGTTACGTGCATTTTTGGAATTTATTCCTTTTGGAGCAGTACATTTTTATGATGTGGGATATTTGCTTTCATACTGAGCAGGACTAGTCAGTGGACAGTGCCTGGATATACTTTGCATGCATCGATAGTTATCGAAGGGATTTCCGAAAAGCGAGCTATAGTCTCAGTATATACCTACGTGTCCGATGTGACACAAAACGTTTTAAAAACAAGGAAACCCTTCTGATTTTTTTCAAAATGGTGGAACGTGCTTATTAAACAAAGGATATATATACACACATATATAATTATTTTCTTATGAGAAACGTCCGCCACTGTGCAGTGTTACGCGCATCGCACAGCGACTTAAAAAGATTTGGCATACAGTTGCATCAGCTAATTACATGTATAGATTGGGTGTCTACATGTATAGTCTTGGTCCATATCATATTGATTTTGTATTGGATTAGACATTGTGTCGTTACCATGACTCCGATGATTGCGGATGCTTGATGGAGTGTTGCTTTTGAGTTATCTGCTCAGTACTCATGCGCATGCATTGCGCTATGATGTTTTATGTATAGATGATTTCGGAGCCCCGATGACTTGGAATTTGTATTGAAATATTTTAGTATTTTGGGGTTTAAATTTAAATTCGGGGACCGAATTTCTTTAAGGGGGGTAGATTGTAACGTCTTCAAAATAATAAAATATGATTTTTGGGAAATTTTATAATTTAATATTATTTTAATGAATATTTTAATATTCTGGTATAATTAAATACAGATAAATGGGGAAAAATTATGGAAAATTCTAAAATAAGGTATTTTAAGGAATTGCCTCGTTTTCTGTGCATGCCCCCATTTCCTCTAGTTTTGACCCTGAGTATGTCTAGTTTTGACCGATTCCATCTAGGGTGAAATCTGGGTTGATTTTCCTATGTTGGTGTATAATTTGGGACTTGTTTTAGCATGGATTTTGGTATTTGGTGATTCATTCCTGTCGGGTGGCGTTTGGACGTCAACGACAAGTGGATTTTGATTGTGTTTACATGCGAGTCGATGGGTTTTTACCTATGCGGGTAGCGTGTGCTATTTTGGTTTCCGATGTGATTTTCATGTGCTTTAGCATTGTGATATACTTGTAGGTACCCCGCGTGATGTTGAGGCAAAGGAGGTGAAGATAGCGACATCGGCTTTGGCACACGAGAAGTAAGGTGAGTAGATTTATATCTACGGGGAGAAGTCGGGTGGATGGCGTATAGCACCCCCGCAGTCCGTGGTGATGTATACGAATACGTATACACACGAATATTTATTATGTGTTGTTTAGGGTTATTGATGGTAATAATGATATTTTGATGATAAGAATATATTGGTTTAGTATAGTGCGAACCCTAGAGTAGTGGTTGCACTCACACATACATTTACACACATACTTGCATTCATTCTTTCATTTATTAGAGTACATATGATGGTGCGTATATCTACACATGGGTATGGGACTATGTGTTTATATACGGGATTGGAGGATGATACGTGGTTTGAGATGATACTTGATGTGAGGCCGTGAGATCGGCGATGTGACATAGTTTGCCTTTGAGGTGCGATATGATAGTTTTAGCGGGTCTTTGGACATGTGCTTTACCCGCATTCATATTTTATAGATGGTGTCGATTTGTACTAGACTTACAGTAGTACCCCAGATTGTGTGATCTGATGATAAGTGATACCTGATATGTGATGAGATAGTGTGATATTGACCCCTACCCAGCTATTGGGATGCCGTACGACGATTTACCGTACGAGCCGATATTGATGATAGATCCGCACTCATGACTCGAGGATATCATACGATATGTTATTGAGGCGAGATCACCGACTATCATATCTATATTTATATATTGACTCAGATTAGGTGGTTTCATACCCCTCCTGTCTAGATTATTTAGTAGACATTAGACTAGACCGAGTCATACCTATTTCAAAACTAACGAATCGGGGATATTTTAAAGATAAGCAGAAGGGTTATACGGATATTTTCAAATGATGCATCTTTTCTTAAAACACCGTAGCCCTTACTTTACCAAAAGCCCTGATTCGTCTTATTTCAAAAGGCAAGGTTGCATGACATATCTATTGGGGCAGGTTCTGTACTTTTGCGTTGATCATTCGTTTCCGCATATTCCTGCTATTTGCATTGCATCGCTTGTATTGTTGTGACATTCAGTCATGCTGCTAGGACACCAGCACCATTATCGATGATGTATATGTTCCACGTACACTTGTTGCCGGCTCACACACTCATCATCGATAATTGCCATGTCACTACACTATAGTACTATTGCATTCATGATATGATTCTGGCATGGCATATTGTACACTTATACCTGTACACATATATAGATGATTCTAGCTTGATTGGGGATTTGGGAACCGCAAGATACTCTTTAAAAACAGATTCCTTTTAAAAGAGCGGTCTCCCTCGACATGTGCACATTATTATTCCATGTTGCATGACTTACTGATATGCTTGCATTACTGTTACATGCCGCATACATCATGCTTTTGATTATACGCATTGAGATATGTTGTTTCTATGATATTTCTGGATTTGGGAACCGAGAGTGTTTCAAAAGAGAATATGTCATTGCTTTAAAAACCAGGTTACCATTGATATGATATTTCAGTGCGTCCACCATGTGTTTTTTCGGTGCTGAGAGCGACATGTGAAACCCGAATCGAGAAGTGGATGAGCCGATTGCGGGTACATGGTGGACCCGGTATGGTTCCCCTCGGCAAGATGATCGATGAGCTTTGCCGATTGAGCCTGGAGGCGGGCGAGTACCTACCGGTGATTGGTTGGACCTGGCGGTTATCCGGAGGATACTGACCAGAGTCGATGGATAGATTTGGGCGTCCTGCCGGGGCCGAGGGCCGATACCGCAGACAGAGCCCGCGGGCCGATCCGGACTGACGGAGCCCGATATATGAGGATTTATGTGCCGATGCTGGGCACAGTTTTCATGATGTTTTCGAGTGCCGATGCTGGGCACTCCGGTTCCATGATTTTGACGTGTCGCGAGGGACACGGGTGGGTTATATCCTCATATTTCCATGCACAGGTTTCATGATATTTACTCGCATGATGGTTATTGTCATTGGGTGACGAGTGGACGGGATCCACGTGTGTGCAGATTTGATTACATTGATCATACCTCATATTCATGACATGCTATTACCTGAGGCACTAGCACGAGCACTTGGCATTACACTCATGTAGAGATTACATTGCCAGTTTAGTATGCTTCAGCTTTATTCATATTGAGGTTTATTTATATCTGATCGTATTGACCTAGGATGGGTCATGCATTCGATCTCTGCTTGTAGATATTTTTCTATTCACGAGTTGGCAACTCACCCCCGTTGTGCCCCAGTTCTTGCAGGTTTTTGCCGTACAGATTCCATAGCGGCATTTCTGGCACACTGCTTCCTATGGGTGTCTTGCTTGGTTAGGTGGGTTCTTTGTATCAGAACCGCCATTGTTCATGTATTTTTATTGTATCTAGAATTGTCCATCAACCAAAACTTGTAGTTTGTTTCAGACTTAGAAAACAGTGTTGTTTTATTTCGACCTTAGAGTCGCGCTAGTAGTATTACGGTTTTCTGGCTGTTTGAGTTTCTTTTTTTTTTGGGTTTTGATCCTCGCCCTTTGGCGTTGCATATTATTATTGCTTGCGTGGTTGTGACCGTCGATGGACGAAGAGCTAGCTCCCGCTTGTGGATGCCTTTTATCATTTCATATATATTATTCTTGTTGTACCCCGTTCGGGGCCAGTTTTTACAAAGGAAACTCTGCCGAAATTTTCAGGAAAGGTTACACATTTTAAAAAGATGCATATTCGGCTTAGTTATTTAAAAACTTTGATTTCCAAACATGATTTCCTTACTTTTCAAAAACAGTTTTTCCTTATTTACTCTTTAAATGGTTTTAGATTGCTGGGCTTTTGGCTTACTTGGATCAGATGGGGTCCTATAGACTTCATATGGTTCAAGGGCCAGTCACGTGCTCTTTCGGGTCGTGACAGAAGGGGCTTTAGGAGAAGACTGGACAAAGCCATAACGATTCACGAGCCTAGGAAACAATGACTCTATAACCCAAATCCAGGACGCTCTCATCAAAATTCAGTCAAAACCTCACCAACGTGGAATTTGAGAATATACATACCTTAGATCACAAA
The DNA here is from genome assembly GCA_030015575.1 of Agapanthus africanus. Taxonomy (NCBI): domain Eukaryota; kingdom Viridiplantae; phylum Streptophyta; class Magnoliopsida; order Asparagales; family Amaryllidaceae; genus Agapanthus; species Agapanthus africanus. The sequence continues at coordinate 117,019,245 of CM057350.1, forward strand.
ATAAGTCCATTTAAAGGTACCAATAGACGATCAGAAACACAATTTTTAGACTGTAATTGTGAAATGTTTATAAGGACTGCAATAAGTCCAGGGCCAAATCCAAATATTTCATTTTTTTTATTTCTGCAATAATCAATAAATCATGGCATAGAAATCTCTATTACTATTTCAATCTAAATTGTAGCAATCCTTTGTTTCCACTCTCCTCCTACAATAAAGCCATCAGTCATCTTCATTGGATTACATTTCTTTAAAAAATAAAACAATAGCAGTTTTCTTTTGCTGCAAAACAAACAGAATATTTTTCTCCAGGTTCATGGTGTCAAAACATGGAAATAAATCTATCTACATTAAAAGTGTAAAGCACACTACCTAACACAGTACAGTTTAAGGGTTAAAGGGGGAAGATATGAAAATACAAGCAAATAGTAATCAAGTGTATGAGCTATCCACGATTCTAATCCAATATGGCTAAAAAGTAATCTTTACAAGAATGCATATGGCTACAAAATGCATGTGACGCATGCAATATCAAGCATGCAAGAGATCAAATATAATATAGCAATAAAACAAGGTTATAGCAACCTAGCGATCAAGGTATCACAAGAAACCTAAGGGAATCAAATAGACAAGATAACTTGATGAAAGGAGAAGCTGTTTCTAAAAAGGTTGAGCAATGCACTTAATGACATGTGAGCTTGATGACATATTCTTTGCAAGTTTAGCAGGAACTGGATTAAGGGTTCTAAATAATAAACTTGCTAACTAGAGAGTCTAAACTAATCAAAACTCTCAAATTACTAATTAAGCTCAACTAATGAATTCAAAACTCTCAACTCCTATCATGTGGAGAGGGAGCAGATTATTCCAAGATTTCAACGAAAAAGAATGCTAAATACAAGCATATCGGAAGATCCAAACAATCGGCTATCCCAGCATAACTGGTGTAAAGCTGAGTTCCGTAAAGATGATCAAAGGTGCAGCTTTACAACTAGTTTGAAAGTGGCCACAGGGAAAGGATGCATAACTGACTTCAGCAAAGGCGGCCATAGGTGTAGCTTGAACTAAATGGAGTACAGGAACAAAAATGGTAAGATTTGGAGGTAACTTATATTATAACCTACTTCGGGAGATCTTAAATACTGACAGAAGCAACGAGTATAGAAGAAATATGGCAGCACTGCATACAAATAATAGATTAACATTAAAGGGGGGGGGGGATTTGGGGTGGCTGGGGGTGGAGGGGGTGCAATTGTATCAGTAATTTAGAACAAGTGCAACTTGACATTTTTTCACAACCACATCCTTTCAACAAAGTCATTTTTCTCACTAACTGAAAAGTAAAATACAAAGGTCCTATGTCTCCTATCATCTGCTAAGCAACACTTTAGACTCACATTTCATATGCATAGGTACACAATTCCCACCAGTTCCATGACCCAACGTAAATGTGTGCTCTATAAAATTGATAAAAGGGTAAAAGACTAAAAATAACATGATTAACATTTAAGTGCAAAAAGATTGGTGTTAAGATTGTTCCAACAACTTGGTTCTTTCCCCCTCGAAAGTGTTACTAATAGGTATGTAAAAATTCTCCAAGAGCAATGGCTTATGCAACGATGCTCGTCTCCATGTGAAATGTGTAACACATGGAATAGGATTCTGGCTCGAAGGCCTAACAGTGTGGCAGAAAAGAGGATGGAATTGTGTGCCAACTGCTAAAGAACATCTAGGCATGGAAGGGCACATAGTAAGAGTTCTAGTTATTAAATGTTTGACAGGAAGTGGCACCCTCAAGAAAGTAACAAGCATTGTTTCAAGTATCATTTCCCTTGGGGGTGTAAACTTTCACGGAAATCTTTTTCACTTCATTCCTTTAAATCTCCTTCTAATCCATATCATTTTCTTTCCACGATGTAGTTTTCTATTCAGAATGCGCCTACCACGTTTGACAGCTAACTTATATATTCTCATAATGCTAATTTATTTGATCATCATAATGGGTTCTTCATTTGACAATCCTCATTACAATTTCAGTCACCAATTTAATTATTTTTGTTTTCTGACAAAAAGGGGATCCGCAAACTCCATACAACAAAATTATTTGCAATGAGAAAGCCAGACAAGAAAACTATGAACTCAATATCAATAAGTTGATAGTTGAAACATGCATCTATCCAACAACCAAACTAATATTTCTATTGACACAAGGCACTAACTCCATTTTAAAGGCCACATGAAACAGAACATATACTCCCCCCACCAACACCGGGGTGGGGAGGGGGGCATGTTGTGTACACGCACGCACGCGGAATGCCATGCTATTAGTATCTCCCCCCCCCCCTTTTGTTCTCAGCGGGATTGCACTTTCCCCAAGGCTATAGGGAAGGTTCACGCAGGCGCAAACAAGCACCGGCAGCAACAGGGCACTATGATTAATATAATTCTTGAGGAGAAGGAATCACGGAAACGGATTTATATTAGCAGGCTGCTACTGTTCTTTAACAAGATAAATCATCCCCCTGCATCTTTTACCAATCGCTTTTCAAAATAATGCATGCAAACACAATTAACGAATCAATCCCCCATCTTCTTTCAACTTTAAAATATGGAAAGATGATTCATTTTATACATGCATCAATCGAAGAGCATGTTTGTGTGATTTGGTTTCATTCAGATATGAGGAATAGTTTGATAAATAATTCCGAGTATCACATTAATCTAAAATCGGCATATCTTATCTAGTGATGTTGCAAGTATGAACAATACTTTAAAACAGATAGCTTTCACTTCTTTTACTAGCATGTTAATAATGCAACACCTTCCAGTGTTTGTTTCCAAAACTAGCTCTTGTTATACTGCTCAAGGCAGACTAGTAAAATCCTTGAGCTTTTCGTTAATAACGATTTTCTAAGGGGGCTGTATTGCTTTGTTAAGGACTTCTGGGACGATGTCATATGTGAAGGGGTTAATTGTTGCTCTAAAGTTCAGCCACATGGAACCATGTTACAATCTAAAGACAGCCAAGCTTTAAACTAGTTTTTCCCCTCTCCATAGTACCTCCTGATTGAATAAATAATAAAATATGTTCCAAACTTATCTTCAGGATTGCGAATATACTATAACACCTAATGCTAATTAGTGGAGTAGAAGTATAGCTCCTGCAAGGCACCCAAGTATAATTGCGTCACCTTAACATTCTTTTGATTTGCTTCAAAAGGGTCAGCTAGTGCATTCATCAAGAAATAAATGCTTTATTGCAAGTCTATGGTACCTTTTGAATGCATCCTCTGCACAGCGTCTATATTGAAGGGTTATACTTTAATTCTTTATTTCTTTCTGTAAGTTAATTTTCACTTCACTTTATACAACAACAACTGAGCCTTTTATCCCAAGCATATGGGGTAGGCTACATGAACCAACATGAGAATCACGCCGGGTCCAGCACATGAATCCTCTGTCTCCACTCACTTCTATCGAACAATATACTTTCATTGAGTCCTTTGGCAACCATATCGTTTCGTATCACCTCCATCCATGTTTTCTTCGGTCTCCCTTTTGCCCTTTTGCCATTACCCATATCGAGAGTATCTATTCGTCGAACCGGTGCTTCCATAGGTCTGCGTCGCACATGACCAAACCATCTAAGCCGGTTTTCCCGCATCTTCTCCTCCACGGGTGCTACACCAACTTTTGCACGAATATCCTCATTTCGCACCTTGTCTTTTCTAGTGTTACCGCACATCCAACGAAGCATGCGCATCTCCGCTACGTGCATCTTCTGTGTATGATGCTTCTTAGGAGCCCAGCATTCTGTACCATATAATAAGGCAGGCCGAATAGCGCTCCGATAAAACTTCCCTTTCAATTTTAACGGAAAGTTACGATCACACAAAATCCCTGTTGCACTCCTCCATTTCAACCAACCAGCTTGGATCCTTTGATTAACATCACTATCGATCTCCCCATTCCTTTGGATGATGGAACCTAGATATCTAAACTGGTCGCTCGGTGATATCTCTTGCCCTTCCAATGTTATACCAATATGGTTGGGACCTAAATAGCAGGATTATAAAAAAAATTATAAAATTATATCAAAGGATGGAGTTAAGTTTACATAACCATAAACTCGACTCCAAAATCCTAACTATGCCATGTTTGGCTTTCATATTGGAGTTTAGAAAACTCCGGTTATCTATACTCCAAAGTTGAGATAACTAAAGTTTATTAGACTCCAAGCCAAACAAAGTTTTCTAAACTCCAAAGAAATGAGAAGAAAACACTCATTTTGGAGTTTAATTTAACTCAAAAAAAAGCCAAAAACCTCATCAAAGTTAACATTTGAGTGGAGGTAGGGCCTTGCAAAGAGTTTCCATACCTCTACCTCCACTTAAATTTAAACTCTGGTTATCCTAACTCCATACCCATACAGGGTTAAAAGTGTTGAACTCGGTGTTTTATATGTCGGCCGACGAACCGAAATGTCGACGACATATCGGTTTTGGAAAGAAAACGACACATATTTGCAAGATTATTTCGGTTACCGATATTTTGTAAATGCCGGTCGACATTTCATGATGTCTCCGTTTTACCCGACATTTTCCGATATGTGGAGAAAAAATTTTGAGTAATTTTCTTTCGGTTTTTGGGTTTTGTATATTAAATAACTAATAGGTCACTGCTCTACACCGAACTATTAAGGAAGATATAAATTTACTAAAACTAAAAATCTGCATAAATTAATATTTTTTCAAAAAAATAAATAATATAAATGACGTTTATATTATAAAAATGTAGAACCCGATATTGGATAAAACCATCCAATATTTCACGATATCCGACATCAAAATCTTCAAGCCGACACGACACCAACGTCCGAAATTTAGAACATTTTTGAACTATATCGTTTCAGCTAACTTAGAAAATGCCTATGGTACATTTAAATAAGATTGTATAGGGTTGAGTTGCAGATATTGCTACCATGCTTAAGAGCATTGCACCACAGTCCACAGAACCACAAGATCAGACGAGGATGACATTAATGTACAGCACCAACCAAAGTAAGAATGTATCCAATGTCCTCTGCTTTTCTTAATTGATTGCCAACTAGAAACCCAAAGTTCTTACATGATAATATTCTTTTCTTTAAACACATCTGTGTCCATATTGGGAACAGAGGCCAGGTCTAACTCGCTCTTTCCCAGAGGTCACAAGCTTAGGCACTTGTGTGTGCATGCACGCATGTATGTTCTGGTCTCAAATTCTGTTATATGTAGCTAATTCCCAAAACATTTGTTGTTGTTTTTGTTAAGGTGGTTGTCTTATATCATTCATGCGATGCGATGCAACTACTATTAAGGGATGTTTGGTTGGGTATAGTTGGAACTCCACATGGTTTCAACTACATGGAAATATAAAACATGTGTTTGGTTACTAGTAGTTGTTTCCATGCAGTTTCAACTACATAGAAATATAAAACACGTGTTTTGTTACTAGCCGTTATTGCTCCAACAAGTAGTTGGAACAACAATTTGAGCTAAAGAACATGAAGTTGGAAAAGCGCTCAAATTGAGCGATTTTGCAACTATGTGTGTTGGAATACAAAAAATAAAAGTAAAGATAGTTATTGTGTTGCAACTACATTCAACAAAACATATATATTTTGCAAAGCATTTGGTTAGAACTACATTTCAACCAAACATAGGAATCGTGCTACAACACTGTAGTTGGATCCACCAATGTTTTAAAAACGGAATAAAAAAGCAGAGCAGTCAAGGACCATGGCCGCTTAGCGCTTAAGCGGCCGCTCGGACCGCTCAAAAACCAAAAAATAGTGTTTTCATCAATTTTCTTATTTTTTGTCAATAAATAATGATTCTAATAGAGTTCTAACTATTTTATGTTTCTTTGCACTTACAAATGCCTAAATTTAGTATTGTGGAAGGTATAAATAACACGAAAATGCAAATTGATCGTGAAAAAATCCTATCGTTATTAGAATTTGTTTTAAAAATAAATATCGATTGTAACTAGAACCAACAAAATCAGTATAAAGAAAACAACAAAATCACAAAAAAAACACCTAAAAGATCGCAATACAAGGCTAGTGTCGTCAAAATCGAATTAGATATTCAAAGTCGAAATTCGAAAACTACTTGAAATCGAAATAGGAAAACCCTAGAATTGCTCGAAATTGATTTAGATCTTAATATCTTGAAGTCAATCATATCCGAAATCTTTAAATTTTGAAGTTTCGAAATCCAAATCTTGAAGTCTGTCAAAATCGAGCAGCTGGAAAACCCTAGCCCATGTTGACTTGAGCACGCTAGAGAGAAAGACGTGTAAAAAGAGGAAAATATATATGGGATTTTGTAATAAATGGTACTTGTGTTATTCTGACTCCAATAACAACACTTATCCATTATGAACTTATAAAGTGTATACATCAATAAAATAAGTAATATAATATAACCTGCTTAAGCGGGATAAAGCGGGACAGCAAAACCCGCTCCGCCGCTCCAGCGGCCGCTTTTTAAAACATTGGGATCCACATGTAGTTACACAAGCAATGATTTTCTAACTACAAGCAACCAAACAGCCCCTGAGCGTTATAAATTGTTATAACGATTGCTTTAATAAGACCCCATGAACTCTTTTAATAGATGTGCATATACAAATGCATGGGAAAATAGTTCATTAGATTACAACTACTGGGTCATCTTGAACTACAACTAAAACCAAATGAAAGTGCATTGAGCCAGAGAACATAAATCCCCATGTATCATCTCCCCATGAAAGCTCAGCCAACTTAAGTAATACAAAGCTGAATAGAATACCACAAAAGAGAATAATTAACACTACTTACCGAACTGAGAAAGCTACGACATGCTTTTTCCCTTGGAATCCTTTCAAACTTCCATTTACAACCACATACATCCCATTCCTTGAACGAAAATAAAAAATATTAAGCCATCAACAAGTAGAAACTCAGTTTAGTGAATCAAGGGATCAACTAAAACATGAAAAATCAGAACACTTACTCGATGATAGCCATCTCATCAGATTCACAAGCTTCATTCACCCTATAATAAAAATATATGATTGATCAACACAAAAGGGAGAAAGGAAAAAACTTTTTTTTGGTGGCAGCAAATTAACATCTCACCATCTGTTGACATCAATTCTTCCAGTGCCATCATCAAGGGTGATGGAAACATCGGTAACCCTCTCCGCCTTATTCGTCACTATTCCCAATAATTTCACCTACCAGAAAACAACAGACATAAGTAAAGTTGGGGTTAGGGTTTCAATTCTTGAGAATCAAGAAAGGGGAAGAGAGGGGGGGGGGGGCGGAAGATTACATTTGTGGCATCGATCCCATCAACAGCGAAATTGGACTTGTCATCATTCGAGTGGTAAGCCTCGCTGATCTGCTTCACAGTGAGCGGGAGCACGCCCTGGCCTCCACGACTCTAAAGCAACGGAGATGAGAGAGAGAAAGATATCAAATTTAATGAAATCGGAACCCTAACTGGTTCGTAGATCGAACCTTTGAGAAAGAGGATTCGGGGGTTTGGGTAGCTTGAGAAGGCATGAAGCCGCCGCCGGAGAAGAGGGAGGCGCCGCCATCGAACTGGTTGCCGCCGCCGTACATCTCTGCTTCCGAATTGGGTGAGGGCAAAGAAAGAAAAAACCTAACCCTAAAATTAGAGGCGAATCAAGCAGCGAGACGGCTGATTTTCCCGCCAAGAATATGTGATTTTATTTATTTCCCGTCGTGCCTTCCTGATTTTTAGAAAGGGGAAACTTTTTACTTCGGAAGGGCAAGGGAATGATTCTGCTTGATCACGTGAGATGCCCGTGCAAGTTACTAAGAGTTCATTTACATATATAATATTTTTATTTTTATTTTCTTTGGTTAATTTGCTCCCTTTTTCCTTTTTTTTTGAACTAGCCCGGTAAGCCTGATCCACGCACACGCATCCAGGGGATCCATGAATTTACCCCGAAAGTCGAACCCCGCACTCTCCGTAGGAGGGGAAGCACCGTATCAACTGAGCCGCTGCTCGTTGATAATTTTCACTATATTTAACTTTCACTATTTTGAACTGCATTATAGATTTGTCGTCCCTGCTATATTTAACTTTTATATCTATTTTTTTTCCATGAAGTCGGATTTTTGTTCAAGAGCTATGCTTATATTTGTTTATAGTCGTAAATGATCTCGATCGACTTAATTAGCAGCCTTTCAGCTTTGGAGCCATTTATTTACTCCCTAAATTTCTGTTGACCCGTAATTTGGCTATATTTTGATGCATAAAATTTGGGGCAAGCTGTACCCTCGTCTAGTTCAATAATTGTGGATCGAAATGAAAAGCCAAATTTATCATTATCCATAATCTCATACAAATATGAAAAGAGTTGTCAATCTCTTAAACCAAACAAAATCAGCTAAACAAGCAACTAGAACAATCGCTCAATCTAATACAGAGATTAGGGTTCTCTATACATATTGATAAAAAGGAAGGAAAATACTGTCAAGATGACTCTTGGTCGCATTTAATTAAGAGGGAGCCGTTTCCATGAACCTAGAAGCAATGCGCACCAAACTTAAAGCCTCCTCGTTCTCGTCCTTGAGCAAAGACTCGATCCCGCCCTTGCCAAAAGCATCCACACACGACATGACCTTATCCATCGCCGCGGACAAGTCGTTCGTCACGAACATGAACCCGTACTTGTTGAACCTCTCCGGGACCTGCTCCAGCTTTGAGAGCCCGATCGAGTATGACTCTGCGCAGATCGCTAAACACCCCTTTTGATCGGGCGTGTGATCTTTGTCGTTCTTCCGGAGCTCTTCGATCTTGGAACTGGTGTCCTTGAAGTTCTCGATGGCAAGTTTCGTGATGGTTTCTGCGATCTTCTTCTGGTCGGAGGTGGTCGGGATTTGGGGGTTTGATTGGAGGGTTTTGACGCAGAAGGGGGAGAGCTCGGAGTCGAGCTTTTTGCAGGTTTCCTCGGGGGTCGACGCGTTGGTCGAGGAAAAGAGTTGGATGAGCAAGAGGATCAAGAAGATGACGGAGAACTTCATTCCTATTCTTGTTTCACAGCTTTTCTTTTCTTCTACTTAGTTGGTATATTTGTTCAGCACGTCTGTTATATAGACAAGTTCGTTACCCTATATATAGAAAAAGAAGGAAGGGTGGTTATAAGAGGCGGCTTTAATTTCTCCATGTTTCGCTCTTACGCTTACTCGTGTTATTTAGCTATCTTTTTTTCTGGGTCAAAACTTGTAATTTTTTTGTATGGATTTTTTTTAAGCATGTCCGACAAAATTGGAATATAAACCGTTTTGGAACCATCATATCAAAACTCGAAACAAATATAAATCTATGTACTTCAATTCCATGTTCGTTTGCCTTTGGAACAAACAAATTGAATAAACCTGGATAAACCCTAGCATGAAAATGGACTTTCTTTTGCCATGCAACAGTGAAGAAATTTGATCCTAGGACCCCTGGTGCATGCAGTGCCACAAATTCTAAGCTACATGAGCATCATGTCTACGATTTTGCATTTACAATTAGATGATTTGAGATAATTCTATTCCATGCAATTCTTATTTTGATTATCTCAAGGTGCCGCATAGCCTAGGGATTGTTCGGCTTGATAAAAGAAGCATGAAATGAAACAATCATGGGTTCCAATCAATTGTGCATGCATGTTGGCGTTTTATCAAGGATTTAAATCATGTGTTTGTTTCCATTGGTTTGAAATATGCAAATATCAACACCAAAAATCCACCATATCAACCTATTAAAAAAAATTAAAATATATTCGGTAGCCTTCTAGGGCTGATTTGAACCCGTAGACAAAGGACATTGCTAAAAGAACAACGTGATTTTTCTTTCTATATCTGCTCCCAACAAGTATTTTTTAGGTCAATCTCTATGCCATCCATGTAAACGAAACAAAAGAATTGTATATATGTGGATTTCTTACCCGCTTTCAACTTAAGCAGACAAATTTGGCCTTCTTTTGCTATGGAGCTATGAATGCTACAATTTATTATTTAGTGGAGGCAGATGTAATGTAAAATTCCAGTTTGTAAGGCCTTATCTTCGCTTTATAGTTAAATCTTGATGGGTGTTTGGTTTATAGTTATCTAAACTCCAAGATGTCATTTTGGAGTTATCTAAACTCCAAATGGATGTTTCCTGCATGAACTTTGGAGTTTAGAAAACTTTGGTTATCTTTGCTTTAAAGTTCAGAAAAACAAAGTTTTCTAAACAATATACCATAGTTAGCATTTTGGGGTTAGCTATAAATTTTTTATTACCTTTAACTTAACTCCATTCCTGAACAAGGCCTAAAAGGGTAATAATGTAAATATGTCCATAATCTTCTCTCCAAGAAAATTGCAGGGTCTATCTCTACCGGCGGTATAAAATCTCATTTTCAACATTATACTTGAAACTCTTATTGATAATGCTCGATATTGGCGACCCTCAAGATCAGGGCACGTGGCGGACGGTACGTCCCAGAGCTCAGAAGGAAGGGCCCACAAAGGCAGGCCATACCACCCCTGTACCCGTCCGGCCAGCGCATGCTAGCCCTCCTCGGGGCTCCCCACATATTGGCCGCCTCAGCCCCTCAGCTCGTCCCGGGCAGCCGCCAGACCGAGTCTCCTCGGCTTTATCGCTCGTCCCCGAGCCCCTTTGCCGAGGCTGTCTTCCTCAGCCCTCCAACCGGTTCTGCCACTCATAGGCGTAACCGCAGCTCCGCGAATCTCGCCATGCGCGGATTCTCCGCCAGCAACATCTCTCGTTCCACGCCTCCACGATCCCCATTTATGGGCGATCCGCTCTCCACGCGCGTGACGTCAGGAGCGTAACTGCTGGCGAGATCCTCACGCCTGCTGCTGCATGCCTCCACCGCTATATAATCTCCCATCACAGAAGGGTCAAGTAAGCCATTTTTACTCCACCCAGCCGTTATGCTGCTCGGATCTAGTACTAACTTGATCGTCGGAGGGTCCTCGGTGGTGACAAACCACCCCGGGACTTCTTTGCAGGTACCTGGCGTCAAACTCCTCCAACTACCAAATCTCCTCAAAACCCACTGAGACCCACATTCAACGGGGGATCCTCTCCAGAGTCCACCGGGAGATCGACGGAAGACAACATCTGAGGGAGATCTAAAAAGGACCTCCATCGGTTGGCGCCGTCTGTGGGAAACGAAAACTCCACAAAAACAAAGTTGGCATTCCGATCTCCATCCACATGGCGAATAATCGCCCCGAAGATCCAGGTCCCAACCGCCACTTTCCCCTCAGCGAAGACGCGGGCGACCGCCCGAGCAAAAGGGCTAGAGGCCGCGAGCCCATCACCATTGGCGACGGAGATCTCTACGGCATATCCGTGCCCCACAACGACCCACTGGTGATCACGGCCCAAATCCACCAGTACGAGGTCTACCGGATACTCGTCGATTCGGGTAGCTCGGCGGACATCCTCTTCCATGACTGCTTTCTACATATGGGGCTCGCTCCAGCAGACCTGAAACCGAACTCCCACGTCCTTTCGGGGTTCACCAACCACTCCATCCCGGCGCAAGGGGTGGTCACCCTGCAATGCACGATCGGGGAGCCTGGCCGCACGTGCACGTTGCCTGTGGACTTCATCGTAGCAAAAGTCCCATCGGCCTACACCGTCCTCCTCGGCCGCCCGATGTTGAACTCCTTCCAGGACCAGATATCGACCTACCACCTGGCAATAAAGTTCCCTCTCGATCGGGGCGGGAAAGGTCGGGCCTACGGGAGCCAGCGGGTCGCGAAGATAGGCCTTACCGAAACGTCTTCGCCCGAGCAACCGGCCGACGACGCCGAGGCATATGACGACATCAAGGGTTCCCTAGACACCCAAGACGAGCGAAAGGAGGTCTGTGGGGCACCGGTCGAACCTCCGACCGAGGTACCCCTAACAGAAGGGGACCAGGGAAAAACCGTCCAGGTCGGATCGCTCCTGACGGGGCTTAGCGAGATGACCTGATCAGATTCCTCAGAAGCAACTCCGATGTCTTCACCTGGGTGCCTGCTGACATACCTGGGATCGATCCCAAAATCATCGCCCACAAGCTCGGGGTTGATCCTGCGGCCTGACCCGTCAGACAGAAGAAAAGAAGTTTCGCCCCGGTCAAACAGAAGGCTATCGAAGAGGAGGTTGGTCGGCTTCTTGCCGCCAACTTCATCAGAAATGTACCCTACTCGGAGTGGCTAGCAAATGTAGTTTTGGTCAAGAAGTCAAGCGGGAAGTGACGTATGTGCATCGACTTCACTGACCTCAATAAGGCCTGCCCCAAGGATAACTTTCTGCTCCCCCGGATAGACCAGCTCGTCGACAGCTCGGCCGGCCATGAGCTGTTGAGCTTCATGGATGCTTTCTCTGGCTACAACCAAATCCGTATGAATCCTGAAGATGAAGATCTGACTGCATTCACAACGGACCGGGGAGTGTATTGCTACAAGGTGGTGCCCTTCGGCCTCAAGAACGCCGGGGCCACGTACCAAAGGCTGGTCAACTGCATGTTCAAGCCACAGATCGGCAGGAATATGGAAGTCTACGTTGATGACATGCTCGTCAAATCCATCTCGTCGGCCGACCATGCCAAGGACCTGGGCGAGGCTTTCGAAGTGCTTCGCAAGTTCAACATGAAGCTAAACCCCGCCAAGTGCGCATTCGGAGTCACCGGAGGGAAGTTCCTCGGGTTCATGGTCACTCACCGCGGAATTGAGGCTAACCCAGAGAAGATCGACGCTATCCTCAACATGGTCGCGCCCAAGACCAACGTCGTGATCATGCGGCTCACGGGGCGAGTTGCCACTCCGAGCCGTTTCATGTCCAGGTCGGGGGAGAGGCGCCTTCCGTTCTTTAAGGCACTGAGGAAAATCCCGAGGTTCGAGTGGTCGGAGGAGTGCCAAGCCGCCTTCGACCAACTGAAGAAGCACCTCGCAACGTCGCCACTGCTCACCCGACCAGTTGAAGGAGACGAGTTGTCGCGGTATCTGGCGGTATCCGACCAAGCAGCAGGCTCGGTGCTCGTTCGGGAGGCCGAGCGAGCACAGAAGCTGGTGTACTATGTGAGCCACGTGTTTAAGGACGCAGAAACGAGGTACCCCGCCATAGAGAAGATTGTCTTAGCCCTCGTGGTAGCCTCGAGGAAGCTGCGGCACTACTTCCAAGCACATTCCATCATCGTCCTCACCGAGCGCCCGTTGGGGGCTATCCTAGCATCATCGGAATCCTCGGGCCGCTTAGAAAAATGGAGGTAGGAGCTATCTCAGTTTGACATAAGGTATCGCCCGAGGCAGGCCATCAAGACGCAGGCCTTAGCCGATTTCATCGTTGAATGCACCATCCCTAGCAAGAAGCCGGAGTCCACGCCGCCCCTCGCAACCCAGTGTCCCGTCACGGAAGGGCCTGGCTCGGTTCTGGAATGGGTCATCTACGTCGACGGGTCTTCTACCGAGGAAGGCTGCGGTGCCGGCCTCATTATCCGGGGCTCGAACGAAGCAGAGATGGAGTATTCTTTAAGGATCGGTTTCAAAGCTTCGAACAACGCGGCAGAGTACGAGGCCCTCCTGGCCGGACTGCGCATGGCCGCCGGTCTGGGACTGAAGATAATCCAAATCCGCAGCGACTCTGCCCTTGTTGTCGGTCAAGTGACCGGCCGCTTCGAAGCTCAGGAGCCTCTGATGATGAAGTACCTAGCCGAAGTGAGGAAACTCCGAAGGAACTTTGACAAAGTCCAGGTAGAACAAATACCCAGGCAGCTGAATGCCTAAGCAGACGCCCTGAGCAAGCTGGCTTCGTCATACTCGGCCAACAATAAGCGGTCTATCCTCTTTAAAACCTTGTCTCAACCCAGCTTGGGAGACAGAGCGACGACACTCTACGTGTACGCGGCGCAGGAGAGCGACCAGGATTGGAGGAAGCCCCTCGTGGAATTCCTGAAGGATGTCACACTCCCAGAGGACCGGGCAGCCGCCCGCCGCCTCCGGGCCAAAGCCTGCCACTTCGTCTGGAGCAACGGGAACCTCTACAAGAAGGCCTTCACTCAGCCCCTGCTCCGGTACGTTGACCCCCACGAACCGACTACGTCCTTCGGGAAATCCATGAAGGGGTGGGCGGTGCACACCAGGGGCTCGAACCTTGATCCAAAAGGCGTTGCTTCAGGGGTACTACTGGCCACTATGCACGAGGACGCCCTGAAGCTAGTCAGGAGGTGCAAAAGCTGCCAGCTTCATGGCAGCATTCCCCACCTCCCGACTACCGAGCTGACTGCCCTAACATCCCCATGGCCATTTTCCCAGTGGGGATTGGATATGATCGGCCAGTTCCCTACCGGAACAGACAGGCACAAATACGTCCTCGTCGTGGTGGACTACTTCACCAAGTGGATCGAGGCCGTCCCCATCAGGAAACCGGCCGCCGCCATAACCATCAAGTTCCTGCAAAACAACCTGATACTCCGGTTTGGCATCCCTAGGTGTATCATCACCGACCATGGGACGAACTTCGAGAACGAAAAAGTGAAGGACTTCTGCAAAGAATACCATATCCTCATGAAGTTCGCCGCGGTCGCGCATCCCCAATGCAACGGGCAGGCCGAGGTCGCTAACCAAGACGTCCTCCGAGGTCTCCGGACCCGCCCAGAAGGGCGATAAAGCAGTTGGGTCGAAGAACTACCCCGGGTCTTATGGGCCCTGCGCACGTCGAAAAAGACTCCCACCGGGGAGACCCCCTTCAGCCTCTGCTACGGAACCGAAGCGATGGTCCCAGCAGAGATCGAGCTACCCAGTCACCGGGTCGAGCACTTCGACGACGACACAAACACCTCGGCGCTGCGGACATACCTGGACATCTTGTTGGAGAAGAGAGACCGGGCTCAGATCAGAGCTGCCGCTTATCAACAACAAACGGCCCGATACTACAACGCTCGGGTCAAGCACCGCTCCTTCAAAACCGGGGATCTGGTCCTACGGCGAAACGAGTTCATCGACCAAGGCAGGCTTCACAAGTTCTCTCCAAGGTGGGATGGTCCCTTCCTCGTCTCTGAGGCGCTCCCCGGCGGAGCCTACCGCCATATAAGACGCGGACAGACGAAAGCTTCCGCGGCCTTACAACGCCGAGAAGCTCAAGCTATACCAGTGAGGTCAAGGCCAGCGAGTGTGTCCCCCCCTCTTTTTTCCTTTCGCAAAGATGATGTAAACTGTTCTCTAAAAATCATGTCCATACGAATAAAGAAACGTCGAATCATCCCAAGTAGAGTTCCGTCTTTACAATCCAAAACCCTCGCCAAGAGGCGGCCGCGCAGCCCCACTGCCCGGTTATCCTTAGTAGGCTTCTTACAGCCCCCCGACACAAGGACCAAAGTCCTCCTTAGAGGCAACCCAGCAGCTACCCTGCTCGGTATCCCTGGCGGGTAGCCTCCCTACCGCAACGTCAGGGATCGGAAAGCCCTCCCAGAGGCAGTCGAGCCCGACTGTCGCTCGGCTATCCCCAGCGGGCAGCTTCCCTGCCGCAATGCCGGGGATCAGAAAGCCCTCCCAGAGACAGTCGAGCCCGAGGATCCCTCGCTCGGCTATCCTTCAGGATAAAAGCCCTCGCCAAGAGGCACCGGGCGGTAACCCCGCCCGGCCAAGGGTCCTTGGTAGGCTTCTTCAGCCCCTCCCGCGCCAAGGACCAAAGTCCTCCCAGAGGCAGTCGAGTCCTTGCTCGGTTATCCCCGGCTGGTAGCATCCTACCATGGCCGACAGGGATCAAAGCCTTCGCCAAGAGGCACTGGGCAGTAAACCTGCTCGGTCCCCGTCCTGAAGGATCAGAGCCCTCATAAGAGGTAACCGCACGGCTTCACTGACCGGTCGTTCCTGCCCGGTCGATCCCGGCGGGTAGCTTCCCTACCGTAATGCCCAGGATCAGAAAGTCCTCCCAGAGGCAGTCGAGCCCTTGCTCGGCTATTCCCGGCTGGTAACTCCTTACCCGTGACACCAGGGATCGAAGCCCTTGCAAGAGGCACTCCCAAGCTGGTAGTTGCCTACCTACAATGCCAGAAATCAGAAGCCCTCACCTAAGGGCAACGGGACAGCTTCTGTCCATCCTCGATGACGCTTGGCAGGTGATCGAAGTCAACTAGACGAATGGTCGCTGAACAGGCGGCCGACCTGACATGAAAGCCCAGCAGCACAAACAGAAGATAAAGTGCGGACCAATGAAACCAAAGAAGAAGTTTTATTATAAAACGCATAGTCTTTACAAAGGGTACTTCGGGCTCCCCAGCCTTACAAACTGGCCGGATGCTTACAAAAGGGGGGCAAGGAAATATCAAAAAGACCTAAGTCGTGAACCCTTTCCCCCCTGCGCCTTGCTTCCCTCGTCGCTGGGGGCTTCACCACCGGAGGTTTTGCCACCAGGGGCGCGCCTCATTCCCCCCATCGTTGTCGGCCGGAGGCCTTGCCACCGGGAGCGGGGCCCGAGCACGAAGCTCGCCATCGGCGAAATCGGGAAGCTGCTCTTTCACGGCATCCAGAGCCTTATTCCACGCGACGACAGAATAGTCGTCGAGCTCAACGTAAAACTGCTCTGACACCTTGTAATCAGCCACGGCTTTCCTGGCCCGGGCCTCAGCGGCCTGAGCCGACAGAAGTGCCGCCTCAGCATCCCTCCGACTGGCATCTCTCTCCTTCTCCATGGCCGCGAAGCGATCAGCCAGATCCTCCAGCTTCCTCTCGGCAACCCGGAGAGATGCACTCAGGCGACGGCGGACGCCCTGGTTCGCTGAATTGGCAAGCTCCGCACGGGCTGCCAGAACATCGGCCCTGGCCCTCTCCAGGCGCAGGTCACGCCGCATGGCCTCGACCTCCGAAGGGAATGCCTCTACCGGGCTCGGCGCGTGGAACGTTCCCTCGGCTTCCATACGAGCGGTGATGGCGCAGTGTTGAAGGACCTGACAGGAAGCGGGTGAGAAACCAGGAGTCACTCGGGCCAAAAAAGGAAGGCCAAAGACAACGCGTGAAGGGGTTCGTACCTGGACCTTCCCCTGGGCTATGGCCTCCATTTAGGCCCGTAGGGTGCCGTACGGAAGTCTCCCTCCTGCCGACTCTTCCATCCCGGCGAGCAAGCCGGCAGCAATAGAAAGCCCGGACGGAACCATGAAGACGGCTTCTCCCTCCTGCACGGGGATCCCTTCAGGGACCATTGACGGTGATGCACGAGAGATTGTCCTTTTCCTCTGAAGGGGGACCCCGTCCTCGCCCCCTCCTCCATCTCCCGTCTGGGGCTTGGGTGACCGCAGGCGCCTCTGACCGCCGCAGGAAATACCCCCAGGAGCCGCCAACGAAGCGGACGACCCTACCGCCGGCAGAACATTCAACGCAGAACCTCGGCCAGCCAGGGGCACGCCCGCGTCGCGGGCCTCCCTCTGGGACGAGCGACCCAAAGAGTGAGAACGAACCATGTATCCCCCCCAAAAAAGAGGAGCGTCGAGCAGCCAAAACTTAGAAGAAAGGTGAGATGAAGGATTAGGGGCCATGGAGCAGGCCCCACCCCTATTTATCGCCACGAGCAACCTCATCCAACGGTGCCCTTCGTCTCCCACCGAAACACCTCTTCGCGTCCAGACGGCTCCGATTGCTCCACCTGTCGTTCCCACATTGGACCATGCCCTTTCAGGCGTCGCAGGTCTGCGCACGTCGCGTCAGCCAACCGACGCTCGACACGTGGACCGCCACTTCAAAGACAAGATATACGAACCGGCGCACCCTCCTTAAATGCAGAGATCTCGCCCTGATTCGCTAGCGAAAAAGACAGCTCACGGCCCGGGGACGCGTCCCGATGAAACCTTAGGTGGGAGCTCACCCCGGGCGGCCCGGTAGTCCACTCCTGACCCAACCCGATAGCTGGTCAGGACAAGAGTGGGGGCTCATGATAATGCTCAATATTGGCGACCCTCAAGATCAGGGTACGTGGCGGACGGCACGTTCCAGAGCTCAGAAGGAAGGGCCCACAAAGGCAGGCCATGCCACCCCTGTACCCGTCCGGCCAGCGCATGCTAGCCCTCCTTGGGGCTCCCAGCATATTGGCCGCCTCGGCCCCTCAGCTCGCCCCAGGCAGCCGCCAGACCGAGTCTCCTCGGCCTTCTCGCTTGTCCCCGAGCCCCTTTGCCGAGGTTGTCTTCCTCGGCCCTCCGACCGGTTCTGCCACTCACAGGCGTAACCGCAGCTCCGCGAATCTCGCTATGTGCGGATTCTCCGCCAGCAACATCCCGCGTTCCACGCCTCCACGATCCCCATTTATGGGCGATCCGCTCTCTACGCGGGCGTGACATCGGGAGCGTAACTGCTGGCGAGATCCTCGCGCCTGCTGCTGCATGCCTCCACCGCTATATAAACTCCCATCACAGAAAGGTCAAGTAAGCCATTTTTACTCCACCCAGCCATTACGTTGCTCGGATCTAGTATTAACTTGATCGTCGGAGGGTCCTCGGTAGTAACAAACCACCCCGGGACTTCTTTGCAGGTACCTGGCGTCAAACTCCTCCACCTACCAAGTCTCCTCAAAACCCACTGAGACCCAATTCAACGGGGGATCTCCTCCAGAGTCCATCGGGAGATCGACGGAAGACAACATCTGAGGGAGATCTGAAAAGGACCTCCATCACTTATAAAATCTTCTGTCATGGCTTTCAAAAAACATATCCATCAAATTGTATGTATTAATGATCCAAACCTCCAATACTGATTGTCACTTTATATAGAAATGATCTTACACACGATAATAAACCAAAATGAAAGTTATCCATAAATATCACATAGAAGTATACCCAAAATTCTAAATTATTAGATATTCCCAAGGTCGATATCAAGTCCACAAACCTAATAAAAGTTGGTATGCTTTAATCTCCCAAATTTTTTTCTCAAACATAACTCACTGTATATTGATTAGCAGTCACGTAGAAAGTGAGTGAGTAAAAGATACAATGTGTAACGATATATATAAATGAAAAGCTATACGCTGAGACAACAATTTTTACAACAGTAATTCTTTAAATTAAACAGTAGAAATAATAAAACTCGTCTACGAGAATATAGAAAAATTTATCGGATGCAAACTTTTCAGAAATCGAACAAATAACCTCTCAAGAGTTATTCTAAAGAGTAGACTGACATGTAGGTCCCACTCCATCTATAGCCGAGCCCTGGCCTACATGTCAGTTAATCCTCAGTACCCAACAACTCCCGAATAAAACCCCGCCCCTCCTTAGACCCGAGGAAAAAATGGCTGCTATTATGATCTAATAGTATGTGTACTATTAGATCATCCCAGCTACACATCATACGTACAAAAGCATATAGAATACACCAATACATAAGGCCTCATGTTTTACACTAATCTCGACCATTGACTTCAATTTTAGATGAATCTGGACCGTTTTAATAGCATGGCGCAATTATGTGGCATTCCCGATCCAACCAGACTCATTTCCAAACCCCCAAACCCTCCTCCAATGGCCACCCCCTCTGCCGCCCCCTCCACCGCTACCTCCTCCTCCCCCCCGCCTCCGCCACCTCTCTACCCAACAAAACCCATACTCGAAACCCGACAACGACCGGACCCGGATTCGAAACCGCTAGCCCTCCTCCAATCCGCCATCAAGTCTGAATCCGACTCGACCCGCATCGCCGATGCTGGGTTCTCTTAGCACCCTCGCTAGGTTTCGGCAAGTATCAAGTATATAAGTTCAAAAAATCTAGAGTGCTAAGCAACCTGGACCAAGGATCTAACTAGAGAATTAGGGTTTTTAAAGCATGTAAACAAACTTTACACTAAGTGAACAATGAATACAACCTTTGTAGACCGGTCATTCACTTCTAAAGCTCCGTGTAGTAGTCCCTTTGCTCCAAGTAGTGGCTTCCGAACTCTTCTTAGGCTCCATTAGGTGAAAAGAACGAGCTTGCTTAAGGATCTTCGAGGCCGAAAATGATCTACGTCGAAAAATCTCTAACTCAAGTTGCCTCTTCACTAATTGAGGAATTAGTGAAGTAAACTGGTGGATATATGTATGCCCTAGAGGCCATTATATGATAGTGTATGTACCAGTATGTGTGTTGTTCATACCATAATTTTGCATTCTTTTAGACCCCATTCTTATACATTTTACAAATAAACATGTGCTTTTGACCCATGTCTGCTACATAGTTACAGGTTATAGGTTCTCGGAACAAAAACAGTGAAAAAGACAAAAGACGATACAAAAATGAGACTACGACCGATAAATGGTGGAATCTTGATCATGCCACATTTTGAGGGACAATGAAGATCAATGAACAAGTTCACAAAAGTACAAAGGCGACGCAAGGTTCAAGACTTCGACACGAAGCGAATGGTAAAAGTCCACTATACTCACTGTGGAGATCTGGAAGAGAAATAGAAGATATTCTGAAGAACTAACCAAAGAAATAGGAAGAAAAGTACAATCAGAAGCAGTACAGAAAATTTCAGCATCCAAGCCCTTCACTTGGCCGCGGAACCGCGGCCAAACCTGGCCTATGGCCACGGTTCCGCAGCCGTGCTTAGTCCGTATTGGTGGAAATTTCTGGAAACGGCTGGCGGCGCGTTGACTAGTCTTCCTAGGGGTATTTTTGTAAAAGCAGATGTGCGTCGATTGTAACCCTAGGGTTTTCTATGTCCTATAAATAGAGACCCAAAAACTTGTTTTAGGTCATGCCTCTTTTCATTAATAAAATTCAGAATTCCTTTCTTTTGAGAGCATCAATTTTGTAAGTAGTTTTTATTTTTGCCCTAGTTCTTAGTCTTTTATTTCTGCCCTAGTTAAATTTATTCTCTGCCCCAGTTTAATTTAGATTAGAATTTCTTATTAATCTGCAGTAGTTAGATTATTAATCTCTTAAATCAAAAACTTATAAAAATCATGTTTTTCGTAGATCTCCTAATGAGCGAGTAGTTCTTCGCTTGTTAGGGTTAGGAATAGGGAAGGGTTTGAGAGATGCAAATCTCTCACCCCTTTCTTGCCCATCAATATTAATAATTAGGACTCCATGCATACATACACATACCGCTCTCTACGGCACCCTACCCCCGAGGTAACGGTGTTACCGTAGTATAAAAGACCGGATGTGCATGTTTTCCATGGAGCTTAGGGTAAGGATTAAGAAAGGACGGACAAGGACCTAGAGGAAAAAACATCGTTTCTTCCCGATCGTCCTAATCCCCTTTATTAATAATTACCATAACTCCTAAAGAGATCTAAATTAGGGCATTGAAAGCGGTGGGAGATCTTTAATTTTCCAAACTTTACCTAAACCTAACCCTAGCAAGATTTCCAATCCTAGTCTAACTCAATTTAGTTTTTAGTGATAAAGATCCAAACACCATTTGGAATTAACTCGTTAGAACAATTAGGAAATACACAACATCCCTGTGGACCGACCCGTATTCACCGGCTAGCTACCAAGCGACGCCGTTCTTGATTGCGGTTAACATAAATATTCTTTGACAAATCAAATGGCGTCGTTGCCGGGGATGGCATAGTATTTTCTTTCTGCAATTTCGGGTTAATATAAAATATAAAAATCATAAAAACTGAAAAATTAAAAAAAATATAAAAATTTTATCATCTTTTATTGTTTGAAGGGTTTCTCGTGTGAATTTTTTCAGGAACGACGAACGAGTTCAGATCTGGAAAAATCCAGAGATCAAAACAGAAAACCCTAGATCCGAGCAACAGAAAAAAGTCAAACCAGAGGAGACGAATTTTTTTCGGGAACTGAGCCGATCTTTCCGCCGCGGAACCGCCGCCGCACCCTGCTTCTGGCCGCGGAACTGCTGCCTCCTGGTGACGTCAGCAGTCCAGATTCCCTCTGTGAGCTTTCTCTCTCCTCCTCTGCGAATCCCAATATCTCCTCTGTAAAATTTCTTGCAGGATTCTTTGCGCTAAAAATCTCTCCCCCTTCCAATAATCGACCTTGTGCAGGATTCTTTGCGCCGCGCTAAAAAAAATTGTTTGCAAGTGATTATTTACTGCTTTACATATTTTAATTGGACTTTAAGGGGCTTGAAACCAATCCAGATTGGGTGGAGATTTCATCACCCTTCCCAGGACCCCAGAAATCACATAAGGCATTTTGTATTGACCATTATTTAATTAAAAAAGACTAGACTCAGCCCTAAGGACTTCGCGCTCAATAGGACAGAGGACTAGTTGTAGGTATCGACCGTTGATCCTAACCTGACTTTGTGGTGTCTAGACAAGTGTGTCTAAGGCAAGTGGTTACTTAATTAGGTCCACTACTTACGTGGTGGAGAGCCTCCCACTTACCTGGCACTTACCTGGCCACAATTGGCGGTGAAGAGGCGGTTTGAGGTCCTATTTCTTGCCCTTTGGAACAGTTAGGAGCTGTCTAGCTGACCTAGGTGACCCTAGATCTAGACCTGATTGTGCATTTATGGTTGATTGAACGTGTGTCTAAGCCTTTTATCGAAAATCTTTTTTGCAAAAAGCTCCACATAAAAAAGAGAAAAAAAAGGAATTTTTTTACAAAAACTTGCAACTTGTCGCTAAGAAATCCATGCACTCCCACTTACACCACTTTCTTTCCATTGACGTTTTCTTACCTCCACATTCTGTTTTTCACCTTTTTGACTACACTACCTCTTTAGTGTATGTCCGGTTGGACTAGGGACACTAGCGCCCGATTAGTCCGTATTTCGTTGGTACCGACCGACGAAGCTTTCGACTCCGAAGTCGAAATTCCTTCCACTTTCTTACCTTCACCTTCAAATTCTTCTTCCGATGGTATGTCGGGATATAATCCTAACAACACCTTACCCACGGGTCTGATTCCACCTCCGTTAGGTGCGAATAACCCGAATCACCCGCCTGTTGAAGCGCCCCAAGGAATCGCGCTCCAGGATCTTTTCTACTCAATCAGCACCGCTTTACCTACTTGTCTTTCACTCCCACCGGCAAATGGGGACAATTTTGAGATCAAATCCCACTTCATCAATATGCTGCCAAAATTTCACGGACTGGAATCCGAAGATGCCTACATCTTCATAAACAAATTCCAAAACGTTTGCGCAATGATGAAAACAACCCAATTATCAGATGATGCTATAAAGCTAAGGGTCATTCCTTTCACCTTATGTGACTTAGCCGAGAAGTGGTTATACAGCACAGTATCGCATTCAATTAAGAATTGGGAAGAGTTTGTTAAAGGTTTTCTTAAAAAGTTTTATCCTCATCACAAGACTGCGAGAATTCGCAATGAGATTATACCAGCTTCCTTCCGAACCATTTTGGAAGTGTTTCGAAAGATTCAAAGACCTACTTGTTCAATGCCCTCACCATGGGATCGAAAATTGGCAACTTTGCCAAACATTATACGAGGGATTGAACCCAGCAACGAAACAGTTGTTAGAAACCATTTGTCAATGTCACTTTCTAACCAAATCTAGTGAGGAAGCGTGGCAGTTTCTCGAGGATCTTGCTGAACAAACACTTCAGTGGGAAAGCACCAAGACCACCTCATCTTCTTCTATTGGTCAGTCTAGAGCAGGCATACATCAATTAGATATGTCGATTACTATGAAGGCCGAGATGGCCGCACTTACGAAAAAGCTAGAAGCCATTGAGACCAAAATCTCATCGCCTTCTCCTGCCCCTGCTTTGCCTCCACGGACTGTTTGTGCTTGTTGTTCGGATCCATCACATCTTACCAAAGAGTGTCCTTACAATCCACCTGCTCAAGGACAAGATCACGTCAATGCTGCCTTTCAGCAACGACAAAGAAATGATCCATACTCTTCGACATACAATCCGGGTTGGAGGAGTCATCCAAATTTTGCTTGGAATCAAAATCAACAATTCAAAGGAAACAACAACTTTCAAAGGCCTCCTCCTCCACAACAACAAGCACCTCCACAAACTCAATTCCAGCAACTTTTCCAACCGCAACCTTACCCTAACCAAATGAACAATTTTGTGCCCAACAATTCTTACCCTCAAAACAACTTTGTTCAACCTAATAATGATAAGGTTAACTCGCTAGAAAGAAGTCTAGATGCGTTCCTAAAGCAATCTACACAATCCGCAGCAAGGTTGGAGACTTCTATTCAATCTTTGGTGCAAAACAGTGCTTCACACGATCAAAGCATCAAATCTATTGAGGCACAAATTGCACAACTCAATACTGCGTTGAGCGAGCGAGAAAAAGGAAAGCTTCCATCTCAACCATGCCAAATCCCTGTCACGCACATGTTGCATATGAACAGCAAAATCATAACATAAATGCTGTGACCACATTGAGATCCGGAAAAGTGTTGCACAATAATGTGGGTATTAATAACGACACCCCTGCCGGTGGTTCTTCTTCATCTTCTTCTTCTTCACCTTCAACTTCTTCGTTAGAGCCTATTCTTCATTCTTCACAAGGCTCTACTTCTTCTAGCTCGAACGGACCCACTTCTCACAACACGAACACATCTACACGGGGATCCGTTCCAACTCCACAATCTAATCCATAAAAATTGGACTCAACAAATTTTCAAAATGTTCCTTTTCCAAACAGGTTGAGATCCAATAAACCAACTCCACAAATGGAGAAGATTGTAGAGTTGTTCAAACAGGTTAGTATAAATATCCCTCTCTTGGATGCAATCCAACAAGTTCCTTCTTACGCGAAAATCTTAAAGGACTTATGCACCAAGAAGAGGAAGTCACAAGTACCAAAGAAAGTTTTCGTGGCTAGTGCTGTTAGTGATGCTCTTATCCAATCTTTACCCCAAAAGCACAAGGACCCCGGCTGTCCTACTATTTCGATAACAATTGGGGACAAGAATATCAATAGAGCACTATTAGACCTTGGTGTGAGTGTCAATTTGCTACCATATTCTGTGTATGAAAAATTAGTCATTGGAGAGCTTAAACCCACTCATTATACTCTCCAAATGGCCGACCGATCCATCACCCATCCTAGGGGTGAGTTAGAGGATGTGATAATTAGAGTAGGGGATTTCATTTTCCCCGTTGACTTTATTGTTATGGATACACAACCTGTGACTAACCCCCGGAGTCAAATTCCGGTGATACTTGGTCGACCATTCCTTGCGACTTCTAATGCGGTGATCAATTGTCGTAATGGTTCAATGAATCTATCTTTTGGCAATATGACAATTGAACTCAATATTTTTAAGTTGGGAAATCAGCTTTCCGAGCCTAATTCTAGCGTACTTGATGTTTGCTCGATCAATGAGATCACGGAGGAGGACTGTGAGCTCGAAAAATTTATGTTCGATCACAGCAGTGTTGACGCCTCTAACGCATTCCTCCTAGAATCCGACACAACTTTCACGCCGGACAACGATTATGAGTGTTTCACCTTTTTAGACGATTTTGAAGACTCACCACCCGAGTTTAAGTCTTTTGATTTTTCGGATGAGTTAGTTGAACCATCCGACTCGGTTGCGTACACTCGATTTGAACCGTTGATGGAATCCTTCGAGTTTGAAACAGTTACACCATTGTTACCATCAATTGTTTCACCTCCTAAACTCGAACTAAAGCTTTTGCCATCGCACCTTAAATATGCTTACCTAGGTGAGAATGAGACCCTTCCCGTCATCATATCGGCCTCTCTAGCTCTTGAGCAAGAGAAAGCCCTTTTAATGGTCTTACAAAATAATCGGCAAGCTTTTGGCTGGTCTATGGCGGACATCAAGGGGATTAGTCCCCTCATAGTTGAACATCATATACACTTGATAGATGATGCCAAGCCGGTAAGGGATCCACAAAGACGCCTCAACCCCATAATGAAAGAGGCTGTCAAGAAGGAGATTGTTAAATGTCTTGATAGTGGTATCATTTACCCTATCTCGGATAGCCAGTGGGTGAGCCCCATTCATGTTGTGCCAAAGAAATCGGGCATTACGGTCATAACCAATGAGGCAAATAAGTTAATACCTACTCGCACCCAGACTGGGTGGCAAGTTTGCATCGACTATAGAAAACTCAATGCCGCGACAAGGAAAGACTAATTTCCTTTACCTTTCATTGACCAAATGCTAGAACGATTGGCTGGGCACGAGTTTTACTGCTTTTTGGATGGCTATTCCAGCTATAACCAAGTCCCCACCACCGAAAAGGATCAAGACAAGACCACATTTACTTGTCCTTTCGGTACTTTTGCTTATCGTCGCATGCCCTTTGGGTTATGCAATGCACCCGCTACATTTCAGCGGTGTATGATGGGGATCTTTTCAGACATGGTTGAAAAGTTTTTGGAGATCTTTATGGATGATTTCTCCATTTTTGGTGACTCCTTCGACGAGTGTTTGCTATACCTTGACGCAGTTCTTACCCGCTGTAGGGATAAGAACCTAACTTTAAATTAGGAGAAGTGCCATTTTATGGTACGAGAAGGCATTGTTTTAGGACATGTCATCTCACAAAACGGCATAGAGGTTGATAAAGCAAAAATTGAAGTCATTTCCAATCTTCCTCCTCCTAAATGCGTCAAAGACATCCGAGCTTTCCTTGGCCATGCCGGTTTTTATAGACGGTTCATCAAGGATTTTTGCAAGATTGCTAGACCCTTGACTCTCTTATTGGCCAAGAACACAACATTTGATTTTGACTCAACTTGCATGGAAGCGTTCGAGTTATTGAAACACTCTCTCTTTTCTGCGCCCATTCTTTCATCTCCAGACTGGATGCATCCTTTTGAAATTATGTGCGATGCATCAGATTTCACCATTGGTGCTGTTATTGGACAGCACATTAATAAGATGCCGCACGTAATTTATTACGCTAGCCGAACTTTAAATGAGGCCCAACTAAACTACACAACAACAGAAAATGAATTTTTAGCAGTTGTGTTTGCACTTGAAAAATTTCGGCCTTATTTAATCGGCTCTCCAGTGATTGTGTATACGGACCATTCAGCTCTTCGCCACCTTTTTGCGAAGAAGGATGCCAAATCGCAGTTAATACGTTAGATCCTCTTGCTACAAGAGTTTGACCTTGTCATAAAGGATAAAAGAGGATGTGAAAACGTAGTTGCCGATCACCTTTCACGACTTCCCTTTTCGCCTACACTTGAAATTCCAATAAAAGATGTTTTTCCCGATGAGCAACTCTTAACCGTGTCTTGCGAATCTTGGTTCGCTGATATAGTAAACTACTTGGCCACCGGCTTGATACCTAAAGATTGGTCAAAACAGGATAAACTCCGATTCTTGTCCCAAGTAAAACATTTTTACTGGGATGAGCCGTATCTTTTTAAATACTGTTCCGACCAAATCATTCGTCGGTGTGTACCTGAAAATGAGTTTAAGAGTGTGCTGTCTTTTTGCTACGATCAGGCATGTGGCGGGCATTTTGGCCTAAAGAAGACAGCCGAGAAAATCTTGCAGTGTGGTTTCTATTGGCCACGACTCTTTAAGGATACATATGAATACTGCAAGACATGCTTCCGGTGCCAACACTTGGGCCGGATATCACGGAGAAACGAAATGCCGCTCCAACCAATTTTGGTTGTGGATATTTTTGATATTTGGGGAATAGACTTCATGGGACCATTTCCCAATTCCTTTGGGAATGTGTATATTCTTTTGGCTGTTGACTATGTGTCAAAATGGGTCAAGGCTGTGCCTAGCCGAACGAATGATAACAAGGTTATCGTTCGATTTCTTAAAGAACATATTTTTTCTCGGTTTGGG
Organism: Agapanthus africanus; assembly: GCA_030015575.1. Taxonomy (NCBI): domain Eukaryota; kingdom Viridiplantae; phylum Streptophyta; class Magnoliopsida; order Asparagales; family Amaryllidaceae; genus Agapanthus; species Agapanthus africanus. Next base: position 117,047,036 of record CM057350.1, read on the forward strand.
CACCCTCGCGCAATTATAAGTGATAATGGATCCCATTTCTGCAATAGGACTTTTGAGTCCTTAATGCGCAAATATTCCATTACTCACAAATTGTCAACGCCATACCATCCCCAAACATGTGGGCAAGCCGAGATTTCGAATCGGCAAATTAAGCAAATCTTGGAGAAAACGGTTTCTAAAAACCGTAAAGATTGGCCACACAAATTGATTGATGCATTATAGGCATTCCGTACCGCATACCAGACCGATCTTGGTATGTCTCCATACCGGCTTGTTTATGGGAAGACTTGCCACCTCCCAGTTGAGATTGAGCACAAGGTATTTTGGGCGATCAAGGAGTTGAATTTATCAATGGGAGATGCGGGCAGCAATCGAAAGCTGCAATTAAACGAACTAGAAGAGCTGCGGGATGAGGCTTATGATAATGCTGTCATTGTTAAAAACCGAACTAAGGTGTTCCATAACAAACACCTTATGCGCAAAACGTTTAAACCTGGTCAACAGTTTTTACTCTATGACACTCGGTTACACTTTCACCCCGGCACGCTCAGATCTAGGTGAAAAGGGCCATTTTTAGTACGCACCGTATATCCACACGGTGCGGTAGATCTTGAAAATCCAGAGGACGGTATTTTATTCAAAGTAAACAGACATCGACTGAAACCGTTCCTCACTGCGGACCCGTCGGAGGAGCTCATGTTTTTGCAGGAGCCGATTTACACCGATTGATTTTCCTCCATTTTACCCCCAAATTTTTGATCATCTTGCCAAAACTTTATTTCAAATAAGTTTGGGGGTGTGTATCATTTGTAAATATAAAAATACAAAATAACATAAAAAATAAAAAAAATTGAAAATAAAAAAAAATATTTTGGACATTTTTCTAAAATTGCAGAATAAATAAATAACATAAAATTTTATTTGCAGATAAATTCCTCTTTATGGAGGGGTTTATCTACAAATGTCCATCATATTCCCCTATTTAAAGAGCCGAGCCCTCTCTCTGTTCTAACCCTAAATTCATCTTCTCCTAACCCTAGCGTCGCCGCAAGCTTTTTCTGCAGCAGAGAACCCTCCATAGTGTCGCGATTCTGCCGCCCTACCCCTGCTCCCGCCGCGCATTCGCCGCCGTCTGCCATCTTCGCCCCCTGAAACTTCAGGGGAGGTACGTTCTGATCATAGCCTCTTTGTTTCTCAATTCCTAAATCTGTAGAACTCCCATGGCACATAGCATGCAGCTAGAAAGAGATTTTTTCACAAGTTTTCTCACATGAGGTCTATGGTAGCTATTTCGCGAATGAAATCGTGCGTAGAGGATGGAATTATTTAATATATAATCACCCTTATGCATTTGCATTGCCGGAGTAAACCAATTTTACGAGTCTATGGAGGATGGGTGTCTCAACTTACTGGGTTTTATTAAATTGCAATGGGGCGATCGCGAAATTATAATTGATAGGAATATACTAAACGAGGTCACACTAATACCTCACATACCTGCACATGACCAGCCCCTTCAATTCGAGGATTACATGCCCCTGATGGGAAATGATTGCTCGAGGGAGCCGCGAAGGGGTACCCAAGCACGAACCCTTTTCGCGAATGTTTTGACTGTGTGCCGGTGGGCACAAAATAATATTTTCGGTAGCTCCTATAATACATCTTTTTTCACACCTTCTATATATATTGTGCACACTCTTATGACCAAGAATCCACGTTTTGACATGTGCACAGTATTGTTAAACTCCATAGGTGCGGGTAAACGGGCCGCTAATTACCCTTGCCCCTGTTTCCTGATTTAAAATCAGGAAAGCTTATGGAAAAAGCTTGAGAAGAGGGTCACGTGCTTACACATGACCAGCAGTCACGTGTTGGCACGTGACACCCAAAAGTACCGGCAAAGCAAGTTCAGTTTCCCAACTACATCAAAAAGAAGGGCTTCAGTAAGGGTCACGTGCTCCCACGTGACCTGGGTCACGTGTCGGCACGTGACATTTAAAAGCAGCAACAAAGACCCAACGCTTCCTGATCAAATCAAGGAAAAAGATTCAGAAGAGGTCACGTGCTCCCACGCGACCAGGGTCATGTGTTGGCACGTGATGATCAAAACATCAGAATTGTTCTCCAATTAAATCAAGAAAAAGAGTTCAGACAAGGGTCACGTGCTCGCACGTGACCAGGGGTCACGTGGTGGCACGTGACGGTTAAGCAACAACCGGAAGACAGCGCAAAAATAAAGAAGAAGGCTTATTCCAAAGGGGGTCACGTGCCCACACGTGACCATGGGTCACGTGGTCACACGTGACCGGCTTTCAAAGCCCATTTCGTTGACAGAATTAAATTCTGAAAGAGATTTGAATCTTTCCAAAGGAAAGCGATTACCTGGGACCAATCGAATTAAAGATTTAAAGATGATTGAATATCATTTATCTATGGGAAAATCTCGGGTTTGGAAAGATTTCCCCTTTAAATCTAACCGAAATAACAAAGGAGAATCCCGGGACTTGAAATCCAATGGTGAATAAAATTCACCCAATAATCCAAAGGTCAAAAACGAATGATGGATGCAAATCAAACCTCTCAAAGAAGATTCGTCAAAAACTAATTGACTCGGCTGCTTCTCCTATAAATAGGAGCCAAGAGACACAAAGAGGGATATACGCAGAGGGAAGAAAGGGAGAGAGAGCCTTGATACTTCGAGGAACTTGGATCTTCTGCAAAAGAAAACCCTAGGTAAGAAAGGGAAGGCTCCTTGAAGGAAAAGAGAATTTAATTCTCAACAGAGTTTAACTCTGATATATAAAACAGAAGAACATATTTCTTCTCTCTTTGATAGAGGATCTGCAGAGTGCACATCTCCCTTTGAGGTTGAGAATTTAATTCTCAATGGGTCGAGATCCTGCCATGCAGATCCAAAACATAGAGAGGGAATGGAAGCACGAGAATTTAATTCTCACAGAACTATAGGAATTCAATTCCTTTAAAATAAAACTAGGGATTGACCCTGTGTTATGGGAATTTAATTCCTTCAGAACAAAAAGAAATAGGGTTTAACCCTAATTAAGAACCTAGTTCTGTTGGAACAGTGGGGATTTAATTCCCTTGATCATAATTTAACAAGAGAGTGGGAATTTAATTCCTTAAAAGCTCTTATTAGGGTTTAACCCTATTTGGTTCTTCACATGTATGAGGAATTTAATTCCTACAGAAAATTCAGAGTCCAACTCTATTCAGAATATAAACCTTTAAGAGGAAGTAGGAATTTAATTCCTCTGAAATTACTGTCAGGGTTTAACCCTACGAGGAATTTAATTCCTGGAAAAGATTAACAGATCCTCTAAACAATATACATAGAGGCAGGGTCACGTGTCACCACGTGACCCCCCAGGAGATCTACAGAAAACCCCTTTGAGGCAGCACCCCACGTGACCCACGTGACCCTTGACAGAAGCTTTTATACACAGGCATTTGAATGCCCATCACGTGATGGCACGTGATGCTCTGAAAGACGCGATAATCTCAGCAGAATAAATGAAGGGAGGGCGCTCTCACGTGCTGCCACGTGACCCCTCCTGCCTTAGTGTTTAACACTAAATTGAAACTCCCGAACCCAGTGTTAAAACACTGTTGGGCCTTAGTGTTCAACACTAATCAAAAAGCTTTGTTTGCAGTGTTCAACACTGACTACCTTAGTGTTTAACACTAATCTGGGCTCTGTTGCCAGTGTTCAACACTGATCTGTTTTAGTATTTAACACTAATTTGAAAAGCCTTGTTGCTGGTGTTTAAAACCAATTATCTTTCAGTGTTAAACACTAACTTGTCAACCTCATTCCCAGTGTTCAACACTGATTGCTCTGTAGTGTTTAACGCTAGGCTTTGGCCCGATTGGCTAAATGGATAGAAGCAAAGCCTCTCCTGATTGGACTTAGCCCAAGATGGCCATAAGTCCTCAATTTGTGATTAACTGGGCCAATGGGCTCATAACATAATTAATCGGTCTTGATCCCAAATTGGGTCAAAGACTATTTAAGCCATTCCGGTTCTAGGGTACATCTCTTCACTCCTTTGATACTTGGCATTGTAATCCCTCAATGTCTTCAAAGAGGTGACGGGTCCCGACGACCACACATTGATATGGACTGTGGGGTCCTTAAACCCGTGTTTAATGCAAAATTCCTGGTTACGTGGAACGCGGATAATGTCACTCTTTGACCCCGTGGAAAACGTCTAGAGCGGAGCCTGGTCCTCGCAGAGCACGGCAGTGAACCCGTGTGAAGCATCCAGAGCACATACCAGACTGTGGGGTCCTTAAACCCATGGACTACGACGTCCTTAACCTTGACCGAGATGTCTTAAAACTAACAATGGACTGTGGGGTCCTTAAACCCATGGACTACGACGTCCTTAACCTTGACCGAGATGTCGTAAAACTAACAATGGACTGTGGGGTCCTTAAACCCATGGACTACGACGTCCTTAACCTTGACCGAGATGTCTTAAAACTAACAATGGACCGCAACGTCCTTAAACTACCCATGGACCGAAATGTCCTTAAACTAGAACAATAGAGCCCCCGCATGCTCTTTTGTCGGATCTAAACGGTCCCGTTTAAGTTGATCTTAGCCTCAAAGATGGCTAACGTATCCTTAAACCTTCAAACAGATTGGACTATGAATCCCCCCTAACCAACTCTGGCTCAAGGGTACATCTCTGAACTCCTCTGACATCTGTCGTTGTAATCCTTCAACGTCGTCAGAGAGGTGATGGGTCCCGACGGCCATACATTTAATGGACCACTATGTCCCTAAACTGGAACAATAGAGCCCCCAAATGCTCTTTTGTCGGATCTAAATGATCCCGTTAAGTTGATCTTAGTCCCAAATTAGACTAACGTATCCTTAACAAACGTTTGAGTTGATCTTAGCCTCAAATATGGCTAGCGTATCCTCAAACCAAAACCCCAAAACCAAATCTAAGAAAATACGGATTTGGACTAATCCACGTCCTACGGGCGACGACATAAATTGGTCTCCGTATACAATCCACGGGCAACCACAAATAAAACAAACACACACGACACGAAGTGACCATCTGGAGAAGGAGAAAGTTGTTACCGCAATGCGGTAGCGTAATTAACTGCAGGGGCTTGCACTTGCAGGGAAGAGCGTCCCCACAATCAAAAACCCCTCAAGCGAGGGGGAATCTGACGAAGTCTGCTACATCGGACGCATCCGTTTAAACCTTCGATACATGGTGCCATAAATCAACTTGGCATCTTTGGAGAGGTAGACGGATAGCACCAATTAGCATCTGCCTCGAACCTCAGGCGAGACGTCCATGTCTCGGCCGCCGTTCGGAGGGGAACAACCCCATGCTGGTTACACAGCTTTGTCGATATTTCCTCCCCGCGGAGGAGTTCGAATTTTATTTGCATGGAGGCATTCCGGTCAGACCACTTATCGAGGGCGTTTCTACGTCCTACTCACGACTGACAAATGTGTGGTCGAGGACCGAACCGGCTGAGAATGTATTTGCTCGCACACCTAGCTCGAGCTCGACCGCGAGCAAAGGCGAAATGACCCCTCTTGAGCATGCACAATTAATGAGGAGAGCAGTTAGGGGTATTGATGCGTTGAGAGAGGAATTTAGGGCGACAGCAAGGGAGAACGACCGTCGATTGACGGAGGTTGAGCGGGGTATTTAAACCCTTTTGTCTAGGGAGGAGCGTTCACGTTCATGCTCGAGAGCGCGGCGTGGGGCCGAGCAGTGAGGACACCGCTTTGGTTAAGTTTGGGGGATGTGGTGGTGTATATAGTTATCTTTTGCATTGTATATTTTTAATTTTTTGTATATATTTTTCTTTTTCTTTTGCATATTTAAATTCTGCATTACATCCTTATATAAAAATCATAAAAATTGAAAATTTTGAAAAAGAAAAAAAAAATAGAAAAAGAAAAACCCATAAAAAATTGAAAATTTTAAAATTATAAAAGTTAAAATATTCAATTTTGGCCTGAATCAACTTGAGTTTTACAAATAGGTTAACTAGCTAGAAACAACTAGATCTTAGACTTAGTAAATTAAAAACCCTAAAAATAACCTTTCTTTGAGTTTAACGGTAGAAAGTATATGTCTCTGTAGTTTATTTAGAAATAGGCAAATTTCGAGTTTACTTCTTGGGCTAAGTTAAAACAAGGGAAAAGTATTGATATCCTTATTAAAATATAAATTTGAAAAATAATTCCTAGCTTAAGTTTAAATTCTGAAAATATATACCCTACAAATTGCACAAACATGAACCTTGAAACTTGGAATAGTAGGAGAGACCTTGAAATGCTCTTGTCTTAAGTCCTTAGTACGAAGAAAAATAAAAAAATATATATATACAAGTGTGAATAAAGAAAAAAAATGAACACTGGTTTTTGTAATTACTTAAGTTTGCAAAAATAGAAAAACATTTAGCGAGGGTGCTTCATCACCTAGTGCCTTAGACCAACTGGTTTGGGAGTCACTGCTAAAGCCTTAGGTGTTACAAGACTAGGAATTACGCCTTAATATGCAAACACATCTTGTAATCGGTTATTGGTACCTCAAGAAATATTAACGGTCGCATGAAGGATGTGTGAGCAAAATTCATCTAAAAAAATTCACCAATTAAGAAGTGCTTTGGACAACGGACAAGAGTATGATTGCTTGATTTGAATTTCCAAGTGTAGGGGTGATATATACACACACGTAGGGGTATGTGATTGGGGTTTAGATAAGAGATAGGAATGAAGAATAGGACTTATATCTTTAATAGAGATGATAAAAATTCCTAAGTTGAGATAGAACCCTAGAAGGAAAACTTAAGAGATGCCAAAAGCTAAGTAAGTCTACAGAACATATATAATCTTAAGTTAAATGATAAGGAAGTGTGAAGAATACGGGTGGACGATTTACGAGTCGACGATAATAGAATTTCTTGTTAGAAAACCTAATTGGAGAATAAAAATCGATAAACCAAAATGATAGGATTTTGTGGGTAGTATCCGCTGAAAACCCTCAGGAGACAACACTCCTCCTACTAGGGACACCTAGAGGTTTAACGGCTTGTTGCACGAGCTCAGTGCAATCGCGTTTCCCTGCGAAAGTGAAGCTAGGTCTTTTTCAAGAATAAAACTAGGTTTGCTCGAGGACGAGCAAAAGATAAGTTTGGGGGTATTTGTTCATACCATAATTTTGCATTCTTTTAGACCCCATTCTTATACATTTTACAAATAAACAGGTGCTTTTGACCCATATCTGCTACATAGTTACAGGTTATAGGTTCTCGGAACAAAAATAGTGGAAAAAACAAAAGACGATACAAAAGTGAGACTACGACCGATAAATGGTGGAATCTTGATCATGCCACATTTTGAGGGACAATGAAGATCAATGAACAAGTTCACAAAAGTACAAAGGTAGCGCAAGATTCAAGACTTAGACATGAAGAGAATGGTAAAAGTCCACTACATTACTCACTGTGGAGATCTGGAAGAGAAATAGAAGATATTCTGAAGAACCAACCAAAGAAATAGGAAGAAAAGTACAATCAGAAAGTACAATCAGAAGCAGTACAGAAAATTTCAGCATCCAAGCCCTTCACTTGGCCGCGGAACCGCGGCCAAACCTGGCCTATGGCCACGGTTCCGCGGCCGTGCTTAGCCCGTATTGGTGGAAATTTCTGGAAACGGCTGGCGGCGCGTTGACTAGTCTTCCTAGAGGTATTTTTATAAAAGTAGATGTGCGTCGATTGTAACCCTAGGGTTTTCTATGTCCTATAAATAGAGACCCAAAAACTTGTTTTAGGTCATACCTCTTTTCATTAATAAAATTCAGAATTCCTTTCTTTTGAGAGCATCAATTTTGTAAGTAGTTTTTATTTTTGCCCTAGTTCTTAGTCTTTTATTTCTACCCTAGTTAAATTTATTGTCTGCCCTAGTTTAATTTAGATTAGAATTCCTTATTAATCTGCAGTAGTCAGATAATTAATCTCTTAAATCAAAAACTTATAAAAATCATGTTTTTTCGTAGATCCTCTAATGAGCGAGTAGTTCTTCGCTTGTTAGGGTTAGGAATAGGGAAGGGTTTGAGAGATGCAAATCTCTCACCCCTTTCTTGCCCATCGATATTAATAATTAGGACTCCATGCATACATACACATACCGCTCTCTACGGCACCCTACCAACGAGATAACGGTGATACCGTAGTATAAAAGACCGGATGTGCATATTTTCCATGGAGGTTAGGGTAAGGATTAAGAAAGGACAGACAAGGACCTAGAGGAAAAAACATCGTTTCTTCCCGATCGTCTTAATCCCCTTTATTAATAATTACCATAACTCCTAAAGAGATCTAAATTAGGGCATTGAAAGTGGTGGGAGATTTTTAATTTTCCAAACTTTACCTAAACCTAACCTTAGCAAGATTTCCAATACTAGTCTAAGTCAATTTAGTTTTTAGTGATAAAGATCCAAACACCATTTGGAATTAACTCGTTAGAACAATTAGGAAATACACAACATCCCTGTGGACCGACCCGTATTCACCGGCTAGCTACCAAGCGATGCCGTTCTTGATTGCGGTTAACATAAATATTCTTTGACAAATCATGTGTATATATATATTCAGGGGACATTCTTGCTCAACATGATAGTATGCTATCTGGTTGCACCTTTTATCTTGACATATTTATTTGATCATGCTTTCATTCATTTGGTACATATTGATATAGCCCTTAGGATGATGCAGGACTACTGAGATTATGATGCGGATCATAATAGTGGGACATGTGTAGTCTATGAGCATATCCTTGAAATGTTTCTAGTCGTGGGTGTATCGAGACGGGGCATCGATATCACCAAAGTAGACTAGCGTATACGTTACTTGTCCCATATGATGGGTGATGGATGATCCCATATCCATTGGTGTGATGACACCAAAGATCGTATACGGGTGCTCAGTGGAGACTGGGTACACTGAACGGACTCGCCGAGAACTCCTATGTGGTATTATATCTATCGTCGGATAGCAGTTCTCAGGTGACACCGGTACAGGTTAGTCTGTAGACCCGAGATCGTTATAGAGTTTTGTGTGTCTCCCACTGTACTTTGATCTCTACCCTACCACGGCTCTACTGAGTCGTGCAAACAGGTGGATTTTGGGTACAGTCCAGAGGCACATGTAGGCAATGAGCGATAGGAGGGGTTTCGTCTCTCCCGGTATTGGTGGTTGATGTTGCACCATATACGATTGGCTATAACAGGAAGTCTCTGGCCAGGGCTGCTGAGATTTACTGGTAAGTGTTATCAGTAGTTTCTCGATCTGTTATGAGCCATATACCGGCATGACTTATTGGGTTATTGGGGTCGACGATACCATCCTTAGACTCACATATGCAGCATATTTGACAAAGAGACCGGACTGTACGGTAAGTGTTACCAGTTGGCTCGACGGGAGTTTTAGCAGGTTTGCTTGTGTTTCTTCTGATCGCTCAATACCTAGGAGTCGTTACGTACTGCTTATGCCACTGACGGTTTGTGGGCATGTGATGTGACCAATGCTTACTGCTAGCGTATTAACGAGTTTTAAAGTCCCACAAAGGGGTCTCCTAGCTCAGGCAAAACAATGTGGGGGTGCATATGTGATATGCGCGGGAGCTCGATTAAATGCATGTATTGGATACCGTATTTTAATCGGGTGTTTTCTATTGGACGGGTCGTATATGATATGACCGGAATATTAAATCAAGTGTTGATTTAATATTAAGTCCATTAGCTCATTTATTAAAACCTATTTCTTTATGATGCATGCATGAGTGTATGTATATGTTGATGTGCATGCACACATGCAAGCATACATGTGTCATGGTTGATGATACAATGGTGGGGGCAATGCAATACTCACATGGTAACAATTTTTAGATATTTTGTTTATTTGATAAAAGCAAAATGGCAACATAATCATGGTTGACTATTCAACTCTCTTGAGTTGACAATGGTCAATGGTTTTTTAGCCCATGGTTTTGTAGCCCATGGTTTTGCTTAAACTCAAGTTACAAAATATCTAGATATTTTGTAACCATGGTTTAGCATGGATGACACCCTCTTACTCTCTTGAGTTTAGGATGGTTATCACATTATTCTTTTGAGTTTGTTTTGTGCCATCTCCTTCTTCCTCTCTCTCCTAAAAAAAAAGCTCACTAGGGTTTTAAAAGAAAGAGAAAGAATTAAAAAGAAAATGTTTTGTAGTGAGATCCAAACCCACATCACCATTCCACTTTAGTCTAGCCTACTTGAGTGGAGTGTTTGCTTCTTCTTCATCCTTGCTCAAGAGAAGCTCGGAGCTTGGTGCAAAGAGACTTCGTGGTGGATCATCGTGGATGCGGAAGGATACAAGCCAACCGGTTCAAACCTCAATCGATCCAAGGAGTCTAGGAGGAGGTTTACAAAAGTTGTATCTCTCCCTACTTAGTGTTAGACACCTGTAGTATATGATACTAGCTAGTTATTACTTTATTTTTCTAGTTCGATTCATGTTTGGAATTGTTTAGCACCCTCTAATTTTTGTTATTGTATGTGTGATGCAACCCTAAACCTAGTGTGGTGCTATAGAATCCCTACAGTGGTATCAGAGCCAAGCTAGAACTTTAGAGTAACCTAGACGACGTTAAAAACTTCGAACGAACGAAAACCGACATCCAAAGTATTCCTCTCTGGAAATTTTTTGAAAAGTTGGAATTTTTCATATTAAAAATACTCAGAAAATCATGCAGGGTATTGTATGGCCCCCCAAGAAGAATGAAGTCCTAACTCGACTTAACGACCACGGAACCACGGCCAAAAGGGTCTTTTGGCGGCAGTTCCACGGCGCCGTTGGAGAGGCTTAGACTGTGCCTTCTTATGCTGGCCCATAAGTGCTTGATGCAGTCTCTGGTATATTTTGATCTGACTCAAGTGTTGAGCCATCTAAGAATTCTTTGGATGATTGATCGATCGATCGGATGTTTTAATTGCGCCTAGTTTATTTATGAATGTGATACAATAATTGGAATCTACACTAATTAGTTTTGTGAAAAGTAATTAGTACGTGTAAATCTAATATTTTGGCCTCGGTAGAATCGGGAATCTTGTTGAATTACCCGGCTTCTTTTGAAAAGGTGTTTTTATGGTTGAGACCTAAATATAAGATTTGCATTGTTAGGCATGAAATCCAAAATATGTGATATTCCGGGTTTATGATGTCTAAAGGCAGTGTTGATTCCAAATGTTGTAGTTTTTCATTTTTTTTTCTGCGACCGTAAGTGTGGTATGTGGTGTATCGCCGGTTTCGTTGCTATACATCAATGACAATTGGGGTACGCATACTTACTTACGTTGATGATATGTGATATCATGTGTTGTTGAGATATGATGTGAATGATCGTCGTGAATGAATAGCCGGGGGGTTTTATGTGAGATGAGAGTTTTTCTTTTCATTCATGTAAAATTAATTGAATGTAATATTCTTTTATTGGGGCACTTCCGAGTTAAGGATGATGTCACCATTGTTGTATATTATTTACTTTTCCGCATTAGGATAGACACATGGAGGGGAGCACAAGTGACCGGGTTCTAGGGTTCAGTGGGAGGCCATCTCGAGGAGTCGATACCGGGTCTCCTAAACTCTAGAATTGGTAGGGTCACTTGCCGCTCTCGTAGGGGTCTAGGGGTGTGGGCTTGGCTATTCATCGCGACCGTGGAATCCGTATTTTCTATTGTTGGCTAAATACAAAATACGGACCTCCTAATATATCCTGTAGTTTCATATATGTGCTTCTGCTGTGAATATTCTGTAATGTGATTACTTTATATGTTGAGACGAATGATGTATTATATATATGATATATAATAAACGTTGCTTATGTTTTGCATCCGCACTAGTCCCGCCCCGCTATGCCGTTACTTAAGTAACCTAACGGTTCATAACGGGACATTGTGGCGAATGCGGACGGCATAAGTGTACGTTCTATTTTCGTTTCTTTTCTGTAATGGCTTAAGAACTTAAAAATGATGTGACTACATTAATATGATTAATGTAAACAAAAGAAACCTAAAAAGATGTTATAGAATCAGATTTGAAACCTACTCGGCTTTTTATGAAAAAGCAAGATTTCAAAAGGCGGAGCTTAAGCCACTCCTTTTTAAACCATTAGATTCTACAACGATATCAAGTTCGAAGCGTTAAAGGTTTTCTTAAAAACTATACGCAGCCCTCCGTCATTTTAGGAAGTAGAGTATTTAGTATTCGTGCTACGTATGTTGATTATAGTCAAGACGTAGTGTACGGTAGTTAAGTGATGTCTTCCTACATAACATATGATGAGATTAATTAGGACATTCAAGTGATTATGTTGATTATAGTCAAGGGTTATATGGGTGGGTCTAATTAATCATAAAATGACGGGTAGAACTTGACTAGTACTTATGATATGTTGATTATAGTCAAGGTCATAAGTGCTAGGGGTAAAAACCATATCCAGAGTTTCAAGTGTTGAAATTTGCAATGAGATTGCATACCTTCTATGTGATAGTAGGATCCCGATCTCACTGTGAGCAATAGTTGCTCCCGGGAGAATTTTGCACTTTACAATTAGCTAACTCATCAGGTGTCTAGAAAGGTGTCAATGGGGCTACGCCTCTGGGAAAATGAGGTTTATTTTAATTAGGTCCGTGCGAAAGCACGGGGAACCTCCCTCAGAAGTATCGACACTGGCCTGGCTGAACGGTTAGCGAAGTTGTAGAATGTAATTAATCCTGACTAATTTTTTCCTTTCAAGGTTTGAGGGAGAATTTGATAAAAGCAGTGGGAGACATCGATTAGATAAGATAATAAACCAATCTAATCTTTGCAAGAGCTTTCGCTGAGTGTATTCTTTTCTCTCTCCTAATGGCAGATAACCATGACTGGACTTAAGCTACTATTAGAGAAAAATAAGCTTACCGGACCGAACTATAAAGACTGGTTGAGGAACATTAACATTGATCTCATATATGATAACGTATCATATGTCCTCACTGCCACATCCCCGCCCAAACCAGGCCCTGAATCTTCGGTTGCGGATAGGGAGATCCGCAAAACGTGGGATATTGACCGTGCCACCGCCAAATGCCCCACGCTTGCATCGATAGACAATACACATCAAAAGCAGCACGAGGAGATGGATGTTCAATCCATCTTTCTCCATACAAAGGAGTTGTATGGAGAGCAATCTCGTATCCTAACGAAGCATCTCGAAAGCTGTTTCAGATGCGGATGGCTCCTGGCACTTCAGTAGGCGGCCGCGTTCTGAAGATGATAGCTCTTATTGAAGAGCTTGAGGGCATCGGATGGACAATGGATAACAAGCAATATACGGATATTGTTCTATAGTCTCTTCCTTCTGCCTTTGCTCCTTTCATAGTGAACTTCAACATGCACAACATGGAGAAGTCACTACCCGAACTTCTCAATATGTTGAGAAATGCGGAAAGCACGCTTAAGGCGAAGTCTCCCTCCCTGCTTGTTGGACAATTTTCTTCTTCCATCCCAAAAGCCAAGGCCAAGGGAAAGAACAAGAAGAAATCCACCAAGCCGAGAGGTGGAATAAAAAAGGCAAAAGGGAAAGACAAATCCAAAGCTGCGGGGTCAGAAAAAGGAGAATGTTTCTACTGCAAGAAGACGGGACACTGGAAGCAGAATTGTACTGAGTACCTTGGTCTCAAGAAAGGGAAGCATGGTGATGCTTCAGCTTCAGGTGTGTTCGTAACTGAAAACTGTTTTTCTATAAACTCTACTTCCTGGGTATTGGATACCGGTTCGGATTCTCATATCTGCAATTCTGTGCAGGGGCTGAGAAATATCAGAGTTTTGGAGACAGGTGATCATACTCTCCGGGTTGGAAATGGTTCCAATGTATATGCAGTTTCAGTGGGAGAGTATCATCTGGGGTTGCCATCGGGTTGTATATTGGTTTTGAATCCATGTTATTTTGTACCAAGCATGCTTTGTAATATTATATCCGTTTCTTTGTTGGACAATGAAGGATATCATTTTATATTGCAGCACAATATTATGAATATTAAACTTAATCAAGAGTTGACTGGTTGTGGTACACTTAATAACGGGATATACGTCCTTAATCAACACACAGTTTTCAACATACAGCACACAAACAAAAGAAAATTTTCAGATATAAATGAAACTTTTCTTTGTTATTGTAGACTTGATCATATTAATGAAACAAGACTAAACAGGCTTCATAAAGATAGATATTTAAATTCTTTTGAGTATAAATCTTATGCGATTTGCTAGTCTTATATCAAAGGAAAAATGACCAAAACTCCGTTTACTGGACACAGAGAAAGAGCTACTGAGCTCTTAGGCCTCATACATAATGATGTATGTGGGCTAATGTCTACACATGTGAGAGGCGGTTTTTCTTACTTCATAATACCGATGATTTCTCAAGCTTTGGTCATGTGTTTTTGATAAAGCATAAGTCTGAAGCTTTCGAGAAATTCAAGGAGTATAAACTTAAAGTAGAAAAACAAACTGGAATGGGCATCAAGATACTTCGATCAGATCGAGGTGGAGAGTATCTTAGTACAGAATTTTCGAACTTCCTAAAAGAGAATGGGATTCTCTCTCAGCCCACTCCCCCTTACACACCACATCACAACGGTGTGTCGAGCGACGGAATCGAACCCTATTAGATATGATACGATCCATGATGAGTGGTGCTGAGTTGCCCCTCTCCTTTTGGGGGCATGCATTGGAGACTGCAGCTTTTCTGTTGAACAGGGTTTCAACCAAGACCGTGTCTACCACTCCATATGAGATATGGTATGGAAAGAGACCATCTCTTAAGCGAGTTAAGATTTGGGGTTGTCCAGCTTTTGTCAAAAAGCAGAATCCGGACAAACTCGAGACATGATCGTTCAAATGTTTATTTGTGGGATATCCAAAAGATTCATATGGATATCTTTTCTACCACAAGGAGGAACAAAGGGTGTTTGTTTCTCGAAATACCACATTTTTAGAAAATGAGATTTTTCCAAATAATACTGATGGCAATATGGTAGATCTAGAAGAGGTTCTAGAGACACAAGTTACAAATTACGACTTGGTTGAACCTAATGTTGCAACAGAACCTAATGAACCTCAGCCGCTCCGTAGATCTGGTAGGACTTCTCGCCCACTGGAGAGATTCTACGGCTTTCTCGTTGATGATGATGGAGAAGATTGTATCATGGATGATGATGACCCTACCGGTTTTCAACAAGCTATCACGAGTGGTGACTCTGTTAAGTGGCTGGATGCCATGAGATCCGAAATGGAGTCTATATACACCAACAAAGTGTGGACTTTGGATGTTGTACCTTCTGGGGTAAAATCCGTAGGGTGCAAATGGATTTTTAAGAGAAATATCGGTGTAGATGGGCATGTAGAGACCTATAAGGCAAGGCTTGTGGCGAAAGAATTTCAACAAAGACCAGGACTGGACTATGACGAAACCTTTTCTTCTGTAGCCATGCTTAAATCCATTCGGATCCTACTTGCTATTGCTGCTCACTACGACTATGAAATCTGGCAGATGGACGTTAAAACTGCTTTTTTAAATGGTGATTAAGAAGAGCGCGTTTATATGGATCAACCAGAGGGCTTCATTGATAGTGGGAGCAGCAGGAAAGCATGCAGGTTGCTTAAATCCATTTATGGATGAAAGAAGGCATCACGGAGTTGGAACATATGTTTTGATGATGTTATCAAAGCGTTTGATTTCGTCAAAAATCCAGATGAACCTTGTGTTTATAAGAAGATTGTAGGAAATACTGTCACATTCCTCGTATTGTACGTGGATGATATTCTTCTGATAGGAAACGACGTTCCTATGCTACAATCGGTCAAACTGTTCTTATCACAAAGGTTCTCCATGAAAGACCCGGGTGATGTCTCGTACATATTGGGCATTAAGATCTTTAGGGATAGATCTAAACGGTTATTGGGATTGTCCCAAACCATGTACATTAACACCATCCTAAAGAGATTTAGTATGGAAAACTCCAAGCGGGGTTCCTTACCCGCTACTCATGGAGTCACTCTCTCTAAGGACTTTTACCCACAGACTGATGAAGAGAGAGCTCGCATGAGCATTATACCCTACGGTTCTGCTGTAGGATCTATAATGTATGCGATGTTATGTACACGCCCTGATGTAGCTTATGCACTGGGTGTAATAAGCAGGTATCAATCCAACCCAGGGGAGAATCACTGGACAACAGTGAAGAGCATTCTTAAGTACTTGCGAAGGACTAAATTTTTTTTCTTGGTGTATGGTAACGGAGATCTCCAAATGGAGGCCTTTACCGATTCGAGCTTCCAGAGTGACAATGATGACAACAAATCTATCTCTGGGTTTGTTTTTACCCTCAATGGAGGGGCGGTGTGTTGGAAGAGTTGCAAACAGGATACTGTTGCAGACTCCATGATGGAAGCTGAGTATATTGCTGTAAATGATGCTGCCAAGGAAGCAGTCTGGATGAGGAAGTTCATCTCGGAGCTAGGAGTAGTTCCGACCATTATTGATCCAATACCTTTGTATTGTGATAATAATGGGGCTATGGCGTTAGCTAAAGAGCCCAAGTCCCATCAGCGATCCAGACACATCCTCAGACGATGTAATCTGATCCGGGAGATAGTTGATCGCCGCAAGATCGAGATTCGGAGAGTAGATACAAAAGATAACGCCGCAGATCCACTCACCAAGGCCCTCCCTTTGCTGCAGCAAGAGCGACTTTTTGAGAGGTTAGGTATAAGATACGCCAATAATTGGCTTTAGTGCAAGTGGGAGATTGGTGGATATATGTATGCCCTAGAGGCCATTATATGATAGTGTATGTACCAGTATGTGTGTGTGTGTGTGTGTGTGTGTGTGTGTGTGTGTGTGTGTGTGTGTGTGTGTATTCAGGGGACATTCTTTCTCGACATGATAGTATGCTAACTAATTGCACATTTTATCTTGACATGTTCATTTGATCATGCTTTCATTCATTTGGTACATGTTGATATAGCCCTTAGGATGATGCAGGACTACTGAGATTATGATGCGGATCATACTAGTGGGACATGCGTAGTCTATGAGCATATCTTTGAAATATTCCTAGTCGTGGGTGTATCGAGACGGGGCATCGATATCACCAGAGTAGACTAGCGTATACGTTACTTGTCCCATATGATGGGCGATGGATGATCCTATATACATTGGTGTGGTGACACCAAAGATCGTATACGGGTGCTCAGTAGAGACTGGGTACACTGAACGGACTCGCCGAGAACTCCTATGTGGTATTATATCTATCGTCGGATAGCAGTTCTCAGGTGACACCGGTACAGGTTAGTCTGTAGACCCGAGATCGTCATAGAGTCTTGTGTGTCTCCCACTGTACTTTGATCTCCACCCTACCACGGCTCTACTGAGTCGTGCAAACAGGTGGATTTTGGGTACAGTCCCGAGGCACATGGAGGAAATGAGCGATAGAAGGGGTTTCGTCTCTCCCGGTATTGGGGGCTGATGTTGCACCATGTACGATTGGCTATAACAGGAAGTCCCTAGCCAGGGCTGCTGAGATTTACTGGTAAGTGTTATCAGTAGTTTCTCGATCTGTTATGAACCATATACCGGCATGACTTATTGGGTTATTGGGGTCGACGATACCATCCTTAGACTCACATATGCAGCATATTTGATGAAGAGACCGGATTGTACGGTAAGTGTTACCAGTTGGCTCGACGGGAGTTTTAGTAGGTTTGCTTATGTTTCTTCTGATCGCTCAATACCTAGGAGCCGTTATGATCAGTGCCTACTGCTAGCGTATTGACGAGTCTTAGAGTCCCACAAAGGGGTCTCCTAGCTCAGGAAAAATGATGTGGGGTGCATATGTGATATGCGCGGGAGCTCGATTAAATGCATGTATTGGATACCGTATTTTAATCGGGTGTTTTCTATTGGACGGGTCGTATGTGATATGACCGGGATATTAAATCAAGTGTTGATTTAATATTAAGTCCATTAGCTCATTTATTAAAACCTATTTCTTTATGATGCATGCATGAGTGTATGTATATGTTGATGTGCATGCACACATACAAGCATACATGTGTCATGCTTGATGATACAACGGTGGTGGCAATGCAAGATTCACATGGTAATAATTTTTAGATATTTTGTTTATTTGAGAAAAGCAGAATGGCAACATAATCATGGTCGACTATTTAACTCTCTTGAGTTGACAATGATCAATGGTTTTTTAGCCCATGGTTTTGTAGCCCATGGTTTTGCTTAAACTCAAGTTACAAAATATCTAGATATCTCGTAACCATGGTTTAGCATGGATGACACCCTCTTACTCTCTTGAGTTTAGGGATGGTTATCACATTATTCTTTTGAGTTTATTTTGTGCCATCTCCTTCTTCCTCTCTCTCCTAAAAAAAAAACTCACTAGGGTTTTAAAAGAAAGAGAAAGTAATAAAAAGAAAAGGTTTTGTAGTGAGATCCAAACCCACATTACCATTCCACTTTAGTCTAGCCCACTTGAGTGGAGTGTTTTCTTCTTCTTCATCCTTGATCAAGAGAAGCTCGTAGCCTGGTGCAAAGAGACTTCGTGGTGGATCATCGTGGACGTAGAAGGATACAAGCCAACCGGTTCAAATCTCAATCGATCCAAGGAGTCTAGGAGGAGATCTACAAAGGTTGTATCTCTCCCCACTTAGTGTTAGATACTTGTAGTATATGATACTAGCTAGTTATTACTCTATTTTTCTAGTTCGATTCATGTTTGAAATTGTTTAGCACCTTCTAATTTTTGTTATAGCATGTATGATGCAACCCTAAACCTAGTGTGGTGCTATAGAATCCCTACATAAACAACCTATACTAAATGACTAGTTTAGTATAGATTGATGAAGTGGGTATTTTGCTCACTTTAGAATTATTTTTCTCTCTTTCTTTTTCACCTCATCGAAAATCTAGAGAGCTAAAATGAGATGACGAAGATGATCAAGTGATGAACCCTTTCAACCATGGGTGAGAAAATATCACAAATGGTATTTGTAGAGACTTAATCATGGCTAAAGATAATGGTCAGGTTAATAAATATCTAGAGTAAAACAAAATTAGTGGACCAAGTCAAGATTTCTACATGCTTCTACAAGCATCCTAAACCATGCCAATTTCCACCTAATTTTGATTTATCCCTTAATAATTAATCACCTAAATTATCTTTAGCTTGGTATGAGTCTCATACACCCAAGTCCAATGTATCATCTAGCATGACAAAATAATTAAATACATTAATATATATCACATATATATTTAAATGTATTAGTAGAAAAGATTAAATTATTAAATCAACACTTGATTTAATAATCTGGCTATATCACATATAACCAACTAATATCATTTATATCAACTTATCGAATCAACACTTGATTCGATAACCCGGCTATATCTCATATAACCGACTGATATCATATATCGCGAGATTAGAATACGATATCACATATACGTATTAATCTCGGTCCCGCACATATCACATATGTAACACTCTAGTTCATTTATACCAATTCCAGTTTGCGTATTTCTTTAATTATGGATTCTCCTGATTTACTGTATTTTGGGTGCAAATATTACATCCGACATCTATATTAGTATCCGACCCGACCCGCTTGTTTGAACCTGTCTTGGTTCATGTTTATGGTTTATCCTGACTTGTTACGTAGACTTGTGCACATTCATGTACACTGCATACTGGTATTTTATCTGGCATGCGCATTTTACAATATAACATTTTAAATCAAGAAAAATATTTTTAAAAATACATTGCATGGCCTGCATGATACCCCTGACCCTGTGGTAGCATCCGCACATCTTGTTCTCGTCCCGTTCAGTGAAACGGACTTGTTTGGATGGCTACGCACACGTACGTGCATCCGTTCTTGGGGGTATACATTTTCATTACCGGGATATCCAATTTTAATTTTGGTCGACACATATATTTTTCTTATTTTGAAACTGGATTTTTAGACCCGACCCGGGTATGTTTTGGAACAATTTTGTATTAGCTAAAAACTCAAAATTTATTAATATTTTAATCCTATTATATATAATTGTGTACCTAACAATATATATTCAATAGATTTTTTTCAAAATCAAATCTCTAACAGAATTCCATCTCTGCCTCTCTTTCTCTCTCTATATATTTTATTTTTTTCTCTTAAAATGTTTTTGAACCCCACGTCTCTCTCTCTCTCCTCTCATCTTCTTCTTTTCATTTTTTTTCTTCTGATTTCCCGCCTCTCGCCACGAGAACCTAGCCCCTGCCTCACCGTCGGCCTCGCGCCGGCGACCCCTCGTCTCACCCTCGTCAACCTCTTCCTCCACTCTTCTCTCTTCCTTCTCCAACCCCGATCTCCTCTGCCTGGACCCATAACCCCGCATACCCTGCAACCCTCGCCGCAACCCACAGCCTTCACCTCACCCTCACCTGCACACCGGCTCCTCGCCGGAGCTCCGACCCCGTCGGCATTACCCCATCATCTTCATCTCCTCTCTCATCTCTACAAACACCCAGACGAGATCCCCTACACTGCAAACCCAGAAACCCATAACCTGCAACCCAACCCTTGCCGGCGCCCTCATGTCGCCGACCCATTGCCGACCACCTCGTCGTCGCCTTCATACCCTCGACCACCTCTCTTCCCTCTTCTCTTCCCTCTCGCCAACCCAACACCAAGAACCCTAGAACCCTGCATCTCTCCCGAAACCTTACTGCCTTTGGCCGCTCCTTCACCTCCGGCGACCCCAGTTCATCCCACCATCATCATCATCACCCCCTCGCCTTCTTCTCTGTCCCCGAACCCCAAACCCCAGAGGCACCCCTTCTTCTCCTTCTCCTTCTTCTTCTTCTTTCTTCTTCTTTTTCTTTCTCTTTCTCTTTCTTGATCCGTATTTCCTGACAATCGCTGGAGCCGTGCCGCTGCCGACGATCCGAGCAACCCAGTGGACGTCCCCTGCCTGCGTGATCATATTCTTGCATTGCCTGGTTCTGTTCTGTACGTGTGCGCGTGCATTGAGACTTTTACCAACATTGGACACTGCGTACGCATCCCGTATTGTGATCCGTCGAGGCAAGTTAATCTTGCTACATGCTATATAGCTCATTATATATTTATTTAGTTAAATATTATATCTGTAGTTTAAATCTAGTACCCCATGTTTAGTTTTATAACATGTCGATGTTCCGTTTGC
Organism: Agapanthus africanus; assembly: GCA_030015575.1. Classification (NCBI taxonomy): domain Eukaryota; kingdom Viridiplantae; phylum Streptophyta; class Magnoliopsida; order Asparagales; family Amaryllidaceae; genus Agapanthus; species Agapanthus africanus. The sequence goes on from CM057350.1 coordinate 117,068,388, forward strand.
ATCTGTTTATATCATTTTAAATCTAAATCATGAAAACTAATCTTGTTACATACTGGATTTCATTATACTGCAGCCATATCAATATTTATATCACATGTTGCTTAGTTGTACTTCCCACGTTACCATTTTATGGTTTTATAACTTTTCGGATACCTGTTTGCATCCATCTCATTTAGAATATATATGACTTTATCCATAGATCATAGTAATACATAATAATGTGAAATTAACACTTCATGTTTAATAAAATGCATCCTAATTAGTATTGGAACCATAATTGTAATCCTAATCGATAACTGTGCATCCATATCTTTGAATTTATATCTATTTGCATACCAGATCACACTATTCTATTTTATTGTTATAATGGTATCCCATATTTGTTTTTGTGTACCCATGCTTATTATAGTTTGATTATGAGCACCCACTCGATACTTGTGCACCCCCTGACATGACTTGATACACTACTACTTGACACGACTCGATACATGTGCACTACTTGACATGATTGGATCCATGCACACTACCTGACATGACCTGATGTACCATGGCTTTACCTGTTACCTGATCTTGTTACTAATGCCAACAAACTTAACCTGTTGTCCCTACGGACATTTCCTGTTGTCTATCCAGACAAACCTGTACTTGTTTGATCCTGTGTTGGCATTAGCTTCAGATTATTAATACCTGACTTAAACATATAACATGGGGGTATGGGGAAATCAATGATGAAACCTGACTTGTAACTCGACAGTTCGATACCTTCACTGATCAGTCTTACGGGCTAGGCCAGCCCCGGGGTGATGCCGCTGACATCACTCATCGTTACATACTACCCTTTTACTGCCTAGGGCACGTCTCGGATTCAGCCCGAGAATCTTCACCATGATCCCGGGCACGCACGGGATACTATTGAGTTACATCGATGATTCATCAAATTGATTTCAAAGACTTGAGAGTAGTTAACCCAGTATACCAGTTTAGATTACTCACTGCACGTCACCTGTGTCTTTCCTTTCACTGTCTTTATGTATGTTACTGTTATGCCTGTTTTACCAATCATACTCATGCCTGCATGACTCGTTACCCCTGATTATATTATTATTGATGTTATGACGCACTGACGTCTGGGTTTTGCATGGCCTAGATCCTCTACCTTTGTCACAGGCTGATCATGAGTACTGCCGCTGTTAGACCGAGCAGTGAGGATCCTGTTGGTATCCAGTTTTACTTTCCAGGTGTTTTATTTATTGGATCTTTTGCTTCCGCACATTATATTATTTCTTGACTCATTTATTCTGGCTCATGGACATGTACTAGATAGTTTAGTTTACTTTCCTGTTCTTGATATCTCTACAGCCGTAATGTGACTGTGGAGGGATTTTTCCTATCCACAAGTAGCATGGTTGGCTCTGTCACGTGCTTATCTTAGCGCACTCTGGGAAGCGGGGCGTGACAGGGTTTGTTTGGTATCAGAGCCATAGGATTTAGGTTAATCGGGTTTGATTCTTTTATAGTTGGGTATTGGACCTAATACACGAATCGGAAAACCCGTAATTAGGGACATATCCTGCCACATTGTTATCGTGATTCTTGAATCATATCTTTCTCTTGATCCTTGTCTTGACGATATGCAAACAACTTTGCATCTCGGCTCAAAATCTTTTGGTTCCCTATTGTTTCTCCTTGTTCCTTTGGTTTTGATACTAGGATTTGGGCGACTTGAACGGAGTTATGTGATTGTAACTATGAACTGCAGCATGGTTACAATGCGATACTCTATTTAAGTAATTTGGAGTCCTAGTCTTGATTCATTTCCCTGTTTCATGGTCGTTGTATTGCCTTTCCTCTCTCGGTTTCATTGTTTACCAGTTCATGATTTATCGCAAGCTTGAATCCTGTTTATCATGTTTATCTTCTTCGTTATCTTAGCTTCGGATGAAGTCATTTCGGTATCCTACTTGTTCATGTTTTCCCCGCATTAGAATTATTCAATTCTGGTGCATCCCTTTGTTTGAAGTCGTCTTGGGAATGGATTTTCTCGGCACTTTCCACGCTTACATTGATTGTAGGGCAAAGAAAGTGATTTTCCAGATTCCCGGACATCCAGAGTTTATCTTTGCTGGAGGAAGCAGTTTTGTCGGGCCAGTCGAGTTTAGGGCTAGGCCGACAAATAATATTCTTTCGTCGATGGAAGTTGATAAGGAGGAAGCGCCAGTTGTAGTTCGAGAGTTTATGGACGTTTTCGGGGACATCTCAGATTTACCGCCAAAACGAGATGTGGAGTTCGCGATCGATCTTGTTCCTGGTGCAGCGCCAATCTCAAAGGCGTACTATCCGATGGCACCAGTGGAGTTGGAAGAAGTCAAGAAGCAGGTTACGAAATTACTTGAGAAGGGTTGGATTTGCAGCAGCAATTAACCTTGGGGAGCTCCAGTTCTTCTAGTCAAGAAGAAAGATGGCACAAGGAGGATGCACATCGATTATCGAGAATTAAACTGGGTGACTATTAAGAACAAGTACCCGATCCCTCGCATTGGAGAATTGTTCGAGCAGCGTAGTGGCGCGAGCGTATTCTCGAAGCTGGATTTACGGTCCGGATATCATCAGGTCTAAGTTAAATCAGAGGATATTTGCAAGACTGCGTTCCGAACTCGATATGGACATTACGAGTATTTAGTGATGCCATTCGGAGTAACGAATGCACCGGCGATATTTATGGACTTGATGAACCGAATCTTTTCACCATTCTTGGACCAGTTTATAGTGGTGTTCATTTGTTAGGTCCACGTTACCTCTCCCGGTACTTACGGGGTTGCGGAAACGGTAAATCAAAATTTTTTCTAAACTTTGTAACATGGACCGTAAAAGCCGGATCTTTGCTAAACTAAAACTAGTATTCTAGCTAAAGAGAGTTAGCTACCATGGAAGATGGTTATACCTAAACTTGAACTCCTTCTTCTTCAAACCTTGTAGAGGTTGATGGTTCTCTTTTCGTCGCCTTCTCCCGTCGAAGATGGATCCACCTCGAAGGTTCGACTTTGGGCTCTTCCTCGATCTTTGAGTGAACTAGGGTTTCCGGCTTGCTAAACCTTTATCCTAGAATGAGTAGAGAGTGATTAGGGTTTGCTTTTCCTTTTAAAGAGAATGATTCTCAACACATGAGAAGGTTTCTCTTTGCTAGAGGAAGAAGAAGATGAAATGAGGAGAGAGAGAGGTTATGATAGAAAAAATGAGCTCTCTTTTTTCTTTCTAGCAACCATAATGCAAAAGAAAAATATTATCTAAATGATAATAATTGAAAATGAGAATAGTTGATGGTAGTATTTGGAATGACCACAACCATGCTTCATTTAAAAAGTAAGCATAAATCAAGGAAGACTTTTTAAAGCATGATGGTAGTCAATGGTCAACAAGTCAACCAAGGTCAACAAGTCAACAAAAATCAACCATAACATAATTCTCATTTAATTACTATTATTAATAGATAATATATAAATCCATTAGGGTTTGGAAAAAGAAGACTGTCAACTGTGCATACGCACCCGTTCCGAAACCCTAATGAAAAACCTCATTCTCCGCCTCAAGCAACTGTGCATACACACCTGCATTCTCGTTCCGAGGAACAAGAATACCAAGATATAAAAGCAACCCCCAAAACATATACCAGTATCTGGCTCAAACCAGAGCCTGCCAGTATAATCCGTCCGGACTCCAAACGTGCACAAGTGCGCGGATGAGAACGAACCCTGTCGCAAAACCATGCGACCTCTACTCTGTTTTGCCCAGAGGCGAATACCCTCTGTGTGGGACTCTAAAGACTCGACACTACGCTGGCAGTGGGTTTAACCACAGACCGCAAGCGGCACTAGCTGTGCGTAACGATCCCCAGGTAGATGCCGACAAGAAGGCTGACGAGGTGAAACCCCATCTGAACTCCTACTGAGTCTGAATGTGACATTCTCCGTACAGTCCGGTCTGTTCGTCTGATACATCGCATGGCGGGCCTAGGGGGGCGGTAAACGTCAGTCCCCTAATAGCGGTACAAGTCGTGTCGGAGTGAAGCCCAATACACCCTGAGATAACACTGGAACCTACCAGTACATCTCGCTTGCCCTGGCCAGGGACTACTTGTGTAATGGCTCTCCTAGACACAGCGCGATGTCAACCCCCAATACCGGGAGAGACGAATCCTGTCTAACCGTCACTGCCTCCAAGTGCTTCGGGACTGCTCCCAACTACTACCTGTTTGCACGACTCAGTAGAGCCGTTGTAGGGTAGTAATCAAAGAACAGTGGGAACACACTCGAGGCGAAGTGACAGTGTCAAGTCAGCGGACTAAGCTGTACTCATGTCACCTGGGAACTGATAACTGACGATAGGTATAATACCAACCATCAGTTCCCGACGAGTCCTGTCCAGTGTACTCGTAACCCAACGAGCACCCGCATACTATCTCAAGTACGACGTACTGACGGCTGTGGGACAGACCGTCTCCCGTGCTGGGATGAGAAGCGCATACGCTAGTCTACTCCGGAGTATCGATGCCCTATCTCGGTACTCCCACGACTAGGGACGTGTATAAGGATGTGCTTGTAGATTACCCAGCCCCCACGAGTGTGATCGCCATCACAACGCCGGTAATCAAGCAAAGATCCTAAGGGCTCTACTAATGCGTATAGGTGATATAATAAATAAACACACATGTACACATTAAAGCAGAGGCAAACCAAGTAGCATACTACTATATTGAGCAAGATTGTCTGTACAACTGTGAATATCCCAAGCTTCCATCAAGTAATATACATACTAGTATGATACAGTAATGGCCTCTAGGGCATATACACTAACAATCTCCCACTTGCACTAAGGCCATGTACTGGCGTATCGAAGACCTATCATCTCGATCAGCCGCTCGAACTGAGTCTGGGGTAAAGCCTTCGTGAATGGGTCCGCAGTGTTGTCCTTTGTGTCCACTCTCCGCACCTCGATCTCCTGTCGATCAATGATCTCCCTGATCAGGTGATACCGCCTTAAGATGTGCCTGGATTTCTGATGGGACCTTGGTTCCTTCGCTAAAGCTATAGCCCCATTGTTATCGCAATACAAAGGTATTGGGTCAACAATGGACGGAACCTCCTGAAGTTCACTAATGAACTTCTTAATCCAGACCGCCTCTTTTGCGGCATCGCTTGCAGCAATGTATTCAGCCTCCATCGTCGAGTCTGCGACGGTATCCTGCTTGGAACTCCTCCAACATACCGCCCCTCCGTTGAGGGTAAACACAAAACCCGAGACAGACTTGCTGTCATCTTTGTCACTCTGGAAGCTTGAATCGGTAAAGGACTCGACCCTGAGGTCTCCATTACCGTAAACCAGGAACATCTCCTTAGTCCTCCTCAGGTACTTGAGAATGTTCTTCACTGCTATCCAGTGGTCCTCCCCTGGGTCTGACTGATACCGGCTTACCGTGCTCAACGCGTAAGCTACATCTGGTCTTGTACATAGCATCGCATACATTATAGATCCTACCGCCGAAGCGTAGGGTATAGTGCTCATGCGAACCCTCTCCTCGTCAGTCTTAGGAGACATCTTCTTGGAGAGAGTAATTCCGTGCAATGCGGGTATGTTACCGCGCTTGGAATCCTCCATACTAAATCTCTTTAGTACGGTCTCTATGTACCTGGACTGCGAAAGTCCCAATAGTCTCTTGGATCTATCTCTGTAGATCTTGATCCCCAGAATGTACGAGGCATCACCCAGGTCCTTCATGGAGAACCTTTGTGACAAAAATAGCTTGACCGATTGTAGCATAGGAATATCATTTCCTATCAAAAGAATGTCGTCTACGTACAAGACTAGGAATACGACAGTTCGTCCTACAATCTTCTTATACACACAGGGTTCATCTTCGTTCTTGATGAAATCAAATTCCTTGATTGCCTCATCAAAACAGATGTTCCAGCTCCGCGATGCCTGCTTTAATCCATAAATGGATTTAAGCAACTTGCACACCTTTCCGTTGCTCCCACTGTCTACGAAACCTTCTGGTTGATCCATGTAAACGCACTCTTCCAAACAACCGTTTAGGAAAGCCGTCTTAACATCCATCTGCCAGATTTCATAGTCATGGAAGGCAGCAATGGCAAGTAGGATCCGAATGGATTTGAGCATAGCCACCGGAGAAAAAGTCTCGTCATAGTCCAAACCAGGTCTTTGACGAAAACCTTTTGCAACGAGTCTAGCTTTATAGGTTTCCACCTGCCCATCAACACCAAGTTTCCTTTTGTAGATCCATTTGCATCCAACGGGTTTTACCCCAGGTGGAGCAATATCCATGGTCCACACTTTATTGGCGTACATGGACTCCATTTCAGATTGCATTGCTTCCTGCCACTTATCAGAGTCCTTACTGATAATGGCCTGCCTGAAACTGGTAGGGTCATCTTCTTCCAAGATGCAATCCTCTCGATCCCCGTCTATGAGAAAACCGTAGTATCTCTCGGGCGGATGAGAAATCCTACCAGATCTGCGGAGTGGCTGAGGTTCGTTTGGGGTTATTGAATCTAGCGGTTCCTCCAAATTTTCTGTTAAAGCTTGTGTTTCTGGAATTTCATCCAGTTCTACCGTGCTGCCACTAATGTTTTTAACAAGAAATTCTTTTTCTAAAAATGTGGCATTTCTTGAAACAATTATCTTCTGTTCCTCTGCATGGTAGAATAGATACCCACTTGAATCTTTTGGGTATCCCACAAACTTACACAAAACCGCCCGTGCCTCAAGTTTGTCTGGGTTCTGCTTTTTGACATAAGCTGGGCAACCCCAAATCTTAATACGTTTAAGATACAAACTTTTACCACTCCATATTTCATACGGAGTCTTGGGCACGGATTTGGATGGAACTTGATTCAATAGATGTGCTGCAGTTTGAAGTGCATATCCCCAGAATGAAAGAGGTAACTCAGCACTACTCATCATGGAGCGAACCATATCCAGTAGGGTACGATTCCTCCGCTCCGATACACCGTTGTGCTGTGGTGTATAAGGAGGAGTAAGCTGAGAGAGAATACCATTCTCTTTTAAGTAATCTAGGAATTCCGTGCTTAAGTACTCCCCTCCCCTGTCAGACCGGAGGATCTTGATACTTTTGCCTGTCTGGTTCTCTACTTCCTTTCTGAATTCCTTGAATTTCTCAAAAGCTTCAGATTTGTGTTTCATCAGATACACATATCCGAACCTAGAGAGATCGTCAGTGAATGTGATGAAGTACGAGAACCCACCCCTTGCATGTATAGACATCGGACCACATACATCACTATGTACGAGTCCCAAGAGCTCTGCTGCTCTTTCTCCATGTCCGGTGAACGGAGATTTGGTCATCTTCCCTTTGAGACAAGACTGACAAGTTTCATAAGATGAAAACTCGAACGCATCCAAGAGTCCATCTCTATGCAACTTACTCAGTCTTTTCTCTCCGACATGACCAAGTCTACAATGCCACAAGTAGGATTCATTCGTATCTGAATTCTTCCTCTTGCGTGTGTTTTGTATATTGAGAACTGTATTCTGATTTAGAACGTAGATACCATTAAACAGTGTACCCTCTGCAACCAGCACCTCATCAAGGTAAATGTTCATGATATTCTTTTCAAGAACAAACTTATATCTATCTTTATCGAGTAAAGAAACTGATATGATGTTGCAAACCATGGAGGGTACATAGTAGCAATCGTTCAAAATCATAGTCTTGCCATTTGGCAATACTAGGTGATATTCTCCGACGGCTGCCGCATTAACTTGTGCTCCGTTCGCTACTCTGAGCGACATATCACCCGGTGCAACTTTCCTACTTTTTCTCAGTCCTTGCAATAAATTGCAGATATGAGATCCTGATCCGGTATCAAGTACCCAGGAGGTAGGGCTGACCGTAAAACAGTTCTCAATTACAAGAACACCTGAAGTAGATGCAAAACCATGCTTCTTCTTCGACTGGGTATCCTGGAAATCCATACTTTCCTCTTTCCCATTCTCATGCTCATGACGGTTGTCACAAGTTAGAGCTGAACCAACTTTCCCCAGTCCCGAATAAGAATTCGGTTCGGTCAAGCGATACATTTTATTATCTTGATTAGGGCGTGAAAAGGTTGTTGCCTGGAGAGAGAGAAAAGAAACACTCAGCGTATGCTCGTGCAAGATTAGATTGGTTTATTAATTTATCTAACCAGGGTGTCTCCCACTGTTTCCTCAAATCCTTCTTAAAACCTTTTTTTAAAAGAAGAACTAGCCGGGTTTTAATTCACGTTACAATACTTGCTTAACCTTTCAGCCAGGCTAGTGTCGGTACTTCGAGGGAGGTTTTCCAACGCTTTCGCGAAGTTCCTTAATTAAAGAACCTCTTTTCCCTGTGGGCGTAACCCCGCTAACACCTTTCTAGACACCTACTAGGTTTATAGCATTGATCGTTAAGTGAAATAATCTCCCGAGAGTAAACCAACTCATCAGTGGGATCGGGATCCAACTGTCATTGTGTGATAACCTAGATGGAATCCACTCTAGTCACCACACTCCAGAAGGTATGCTAAATCTGCAAGTTTCAGTTCTTTTGAAACTCCCGATGTGGTTTTTGCCCCTAGGACTCAAGTGATCTTGACACAGTCAACAAATCAAAAAGTCCTAGTCAAGTTCATCCCGTCGTTGTCTTGATTGTATTAAACCCACCTGCATAACCCTTGACACAGTCAACAAGGTTACACAAATGTCCTAACCAATCACATTGTATCCAGCAAATAAGCAATACTTAGCTACCGTTCACTGCGCCTTGACACAGTCAACAAACGCAGCACGAATACTAAGTATAGCTTATAAGAGACGACGGAGGGCTACGGCTGGGTTTTTGGCGAAAAACCCGTTAACGTAATGAACTTGATGTCGTTGAAGGAACGTGATACACCTTTTGAAAATATAGTGACGAAAAACTTTTTGCTAAAGAGGTCACTCCCTGTGAAGGGATCTCGGCTCTTTCCTCGTCGAATGAGGTGCAGGATATTACAAAATGAATACCTCGATGCAAAGCAAGAATAATCGACTATAGTGAAGTTATTACCCTGACGCAAACTTTTGTCCAAGGGGTCACTCCCGGTGAAGGGATCTCGGCCCTTGCCTCGTCGACTGAGGTGCTGGGTATTCATAACCGAATACCGCGATGCAAAACAAAAATGAACGTCCTTGCAATAACAGCTTTTTAAAAAACTTGTTCCAACAACGTTTTATAGGTTTATTTTTCTTGCATTAGTTCTTTTAATGCGTGATATTCTTGCATTAGTTCTTTTAATGCGTCCCATCATTTAATCCTACCATTGCAGAAAACAACCAAAATATGACGTACGCTTATGCCATTCGCATTCGCCACGGGGTCCCGTCATCACTCGTTAGGTTACTTAACTAACGACAGAGCGGGGGCTGGGCTAGCGCGGCTGTAAAACATAAGCAACGCCTAAATAGTAAAGCAATGATAGACATTACAGATCACAGATGAATACATTGGATATACTAGCAATCCGCATTCCTTTCGAGCCTGAAACGAAAAGCGGATAACACGGTCGCGGTGAATAGCAAAATACCCCACCCAAGACCCCTACGGGTGCGGCAAACTACCCGCCAAGTTCCCGGTAGTTTGTGCACCCCACCATGGGTCTATCCTAGGAGCAAAAACAGTAAAAAGAATTATACAATGACGGCTACAACCCCGACCCGGTTGTGCGGCCAAACAAAAATATTATTACATCAATTTACATTTACAATGAATGAAAGAAAAACAAAAGCTCATCTCACATCCACCCCGGCTATTCACCCGCGACAGTCCAACACATTCATATACACATTCCAGCACATTACAGATCATGTATAACCCCGACTAATCGACTTATAGCGATTAGCCGACGTTCAATACATGCAAACATCACAGATATAACCAACATAGCCAAAGTGTAGCGAAGTTCGAAAAAAATACGGAATTATAGGACCCCAAAAGTGAATTTCAGTTCTGGAAAATCTGGGCACATATAATATATCTGAAAAATCCCAAAATCCCACCAGAAGAACACTGCACGAAAAACGATGCAGCAAGGAAACCAACCTGCGGCGCTTCCGCGGCACATGCCTACCTCGTGCCGCGGAAGCGCGGCGACTTAAATGAATGACGTCATCGTTTTTCTTCTGTGTTCAAAAAAAACCCTGAGACGATTTTACAAGTATAAAGTTTTTCATTTGGAGCCAAAAAAAATTTCAACAGAAACTCAGGTTTTGTTTTTCCGGTTTTGCGATTTTTCGGTTTCGAACTTCCATACACTTCGCTACCAAGCTAGTTTAAGTTTAGTTAGGCTCTGATACCACTGTTAGGTCCACGTTACCTCTCCCGGTACTTACGGGGTTGCGGAAACGGTAAATCAAAATTTTTTCTAAACTTTGTAACATGGACCGTAAAAGCCGGATCTTTGCTAAACTAAAACTAGTATTCTAGCTAAAGAGAGTTAGCTACCATGGAAGATGGTTATACCTAAACTTGAACTCCTTCTTCTTCAAACCTTGTAGAGGTTGATGGTTCTCTTTTCGTCGCCTTCTCCCGTCGAAGATGGATCCACCTCGAAGGTTCGACTTTGGGCTCTTCCTCGATCTTTGAGTGAACTAGGGTTTCCGGCTTGCTAAACCTTTATCCTAGAATGAGTAGAGAGTGATTAGGGTTTGCTTTTCCTTTTAAAGAGAATGATTCTCAACACATGAGAAGGTTTCTCTTTGCTAGAGGAAGAAGAAGATGAAATGAGGAGAGAGAGAGGTTATGATAGAAAAAATGAGCTCTCTTTTTTCTTTCTAGCAACCATAATGCAAAAGAAAAATATTATCTAAATGATAATAATTGAAAATGAGAATAGTTGATGGTAGTATTTGGAATGACCACAACCATGCTTCATTTAAAAAGTAAGCATAAATCAAGGAAGACTTTTTAAAGCATGATGGTAGTCAATGGTCAACAAGTCAACCAAGGTCAACAAGTCAACAAAAATCAACCATAACATAATTCTCATTTAATTACTATTATTAATAGATAATATATAAATCCATTAGGGTTTGGAAAAAGAAGACTGTCAACTGTGCATACGCACCCGTTCCGAAACCCTAATGAAAAACCTCATTCTCCGCCTCAAGCAACTGTGCATACACACCTGCATTCTCGTTCCGAGGAACAAGAATACCAAGATATAAAAGCAACCCCCAAAACATATACCAGTATCTGGCTCAAACCAGAGCCTGCCAGTATAATCCGTCCGGACTCCAAACGTGCACAAGTGCGCGGATGAGAACGAACCCTGTCGCAAAACCATGCGACCTCTACTCTGTTTTGCCCAGAGGCGAATACCCTCTGTGTGGGACTCTAAAGACTCGACACTACGCTGGCAGTGGGTTTAACCACAGACCGCAAGCGGCACTAGCTGTGCGTAACGATCCCCAGGTAGATGCCGACAAGAAGGCTGACGAGGTGAAACCCCATCTGAACTCCTACTGAGTCTGAATGTGACATTCTCCGTACAGTCCGGTCTGTTCGTCTGATACATCGCATGGCGGGCCTAGGGGGGCGGTAAACGTCAGTCCCCTAATAGCGGTACAAGTCGTGTCGGAGTGAAGCCCAATACACCCTGAGATAACACTGGAACCTACCAGTACATCTCGCTTGCCCTGGCCAGGGACTACTTGTGTAATGGCTCTCCTAGACACAGCGCGATGTCAACCCCCAATACCGGGAGAGACGAATCCTGTCTAACCGTCACTGCCTCCAAGTGCTTCGGGACTGCTCCCAACTACTACCTGTTTGCACGACTCAGTAGAGCCGTGGTAGGGTAGTAATCAAAGAACAGTGGGAACACACTCGAGGCGAAGTGACAGTGTCAAGTCAGCGGACTAAGCTGTACTCATGTCACCTGGGAACTGATAACTGACGATAGGTATAATACCAACCATCAGTTCCCGACGAGTCCTGTCCAGTGTACTCGTAACCCAACGAGCACCCGCATACTATCTCAAGTACGACGTACTGACGGCTGTGGGACAGACCGTCTCCCGTGCTGGGATGAGAAGCGCATACGCTAGTCTACTCCGGAGTATCGATGCCCTATCTCGGTACTCCCACGACTAGGGACGTGTATAAGGATGTGCTTGTAGATTACCCAGCCCCCACGAGTGTGATCGCCATCACAACGCCGGTAATCAAGCAAAGATCCTAAGGGCTCTACTAATGCGTATAGGTGATATAATAAATAAACACACATGTACACATTAAAGCAGAGGCAAACCAAGTAGCATACTACTATATTGAGCAAGATTGTCTGTACAACTGTGAATATCCCAAGCTTCCATCAAGTAATATACATACTAGTATGATACAGTAATGGCCTCTAGGGCATATACACTAACAGTTCATTGATGATATTCTGGTCTACTCAAAGAGCATAGAAGAGCATGCAGAACACTTGAAGATCGTACTGCAGACATTGAGGCAAGAAAGATTGTATGCAAAGATGAGCAAGTGCGAGTTTTGGCTTGATGAAGTGAAGTTTTTGGGGCATGTCATGTCCGGAGATGGAATCGCCGTTGATCCCGAAAAGGTTGCAGCAGTTCGAGATTGGCCGATTCCAAAGAACGTTGCAGAGATCAGAAGCTTTCTTGGACTTGCTGGGTATTACAGAAGGTTCGTGGAGAATTTTGCTCGTCTGGCGGAGCCGTTGACCAAGCTTACGCGCAAAGAGGTACCATTTGTGTGGACGGATAAGTGTGCGTCATTCTTTGAGGCATTGAAGCAGAGATTGATAACCGCTCCTATTCTGACCGTGCCAGACAGTTCCGGAGGATTGGTGATTCACAACGACGCATCTGGGAAAGGATTGGGATGTGTTTTGATGCAGCATGGGAAGGTTATAGCGTACGCATCGAGACAGTTGAAGACCCATGAAAAGAATTACCCAACTCATGACTTGGAGCTAGCAGCTGTGATTTTCGCTTTGAAGATTTGGAGACACTATTTATTGGGCGAAAGGGTCGAAATATTCACCGATCATAAAAGCTTGAAGTATGTGTTCACGCAGAAGGAGCTTAATATGAGGCAGCGTAGATGGTTGGAGCTGATGGATGACTACAATCTTGATCATAAATACCATCCGGGGAAAGTTAATGATGTACCGGATGCGCTTAGTCGGTTGCCAGCAATTCACATGTTGACTGCACAGAAGAAGCTTATTGAAGACTTTTGAAGATTTGATGTGGAGGTTGTGCTACCGCATTCTTCGGGACAGTTGATGCAGCTGCAAGTACAGTCATCGTTGATCGAGAATGTTAAAGCAGCGCAGTTGCAGGACCCTAGATTGCAAAAGTTTCGAGAACAGGTTGAAGCTGGACTTTGAACAGACTTACTGATCCATGAAGATGGTTCGTTGCGATATGGTAGTCGTTTGTGTGTGCCAAAAGGAGATATTCGCGAAGAAGTTATGAAGGAAGCGCACAGTTCCGCATATTCCGTACATCCAGGAGGAATGAAAATGTACCGAGATCTACGACAGCATTTCTGGTGGGAAGGCATGAAACGGGAGATTGCCCGCTTTGTAGCAAGTGCTTGGTGTGTCAGCAAGTTAAGGCTGAACATCAAAGGGTTGCCGGTTTATTGCAACCACGTCCGATTCCTCAATGGAAGTGGGAACATATAACCATGGACTTCGTGATAGCTTTACCGCGGAGTCCAAAGGGCAATAATGCAGTTTGGGTGATTGTTGATCGATTGACTAAGGCAGCTCATTTCATACTATTTCGAGTTGGTCAATCAACGGAAGCATTGGCATAACGATACATGCAGGAGATTGTAAGATTGCATGGAGTACCTGTGAGCATCGTTTCTGATCGTGACACCCGTTTCTTATCACACTTCTGGAGGAGCTTACAGGAAAGTTTGGGGACTCGATTGAAGTTTAGCACCGCTTATCATCCTTAGACAGATGGCCAGTCAGAGAGAACGATCCAAACTCTTGAAGACATGTTGAGAGCTTGCATGTTAGACTTCAAGGGTTCATGGGAGGATCATCTACACTTGGTGGAGTTTTCTTACAATAACAGTTTTCAGGTGACTATTCAGATGGCTCCATTCGAAGCTTTATATGGTCGCAAGTGTCGTTCACCTGTTTGTTGGGACGATGTTGGTGAACGAAGATTGTTGGGACCGGATTTGATCGTGCAAACAGTTGAGAAAGTTAACACTATCCGGAATCATATGAAAGCAGCGCAAGATCGACAAAAGAGTTGGGCAGATATATCGAGAAGACCTCTAGAGTTCGCTGTTGGTGATTTGGTATTCTTGAAGATATCACCGACTAGAGGGGTGATTCTTTTCGGAAGTCGAGGAAAGCTTAGTTCTCGATTCGTTGGACCTTTTGAGATTTTGGAGTGTGTTGGAGAAGTGGCGTATCGATTGGCGTTACCGGAATCCTTGGCGAATGTTCATGACGTGTTTCATGTATCTCAACTCCGTAAATACGTTCAAGATGAAACACATGTGTTGGATCATTCAGAGCTGACTGTACGTGAAGATTTGACTTTTGAGGAGCGACCGATGTCGATTGTGGATCGAAGGGAAAAGGTTCATATGAACAAAGTTATCTCTCTTGTACTTGTTTCTTGAGGTAATCGCTCACATGGAGAATCAACTTGGGAACGAGAAGATGAAATTCGACAGAAATTTCCGCACTTATTCTTGTAGTTCTTGATTGTTTACCTTTCCTTGTTCTTGGAATTTCGAGAACGAAATTCTTTTTGTAGTTGGGTATAATGTAATACCCTAGTTTATTTATACCAATTCCAGTTCGCGTATTTCTTTAATTATGGTATTCTCCTGATTTACTGTATTTTGGGTGCAAATATTACATTCGACATCTATATTAGTATCTGACCCGACCCGCTTGTTTGAACCTGTCTTGGTTCATGTTTATGGTTTATCCTGACTTGTTACGTAGACTTGTGCACATTCATGTACACTGTATACTGGCATTTTATCTGGCATGCGCATTTTACAACATAACATTTTAAATCAAGAAAAATATTTTTAAAAATACATTGCATGGCCTGCATGATACCCCTGACCCTGTGGTAGCATCCGCACATCTTGTTCTCGTCCCGTTCAGTGAAACAGACTTGTTTGGATGGCTACGCGCACGTACGTGCATCCGTTCTTGGGGGTATGCATTTTCATTACCGGGATATCCAATTTTAATTTTGGTCGACACATATATTTTTCTTATTTTGAAACTGGATTTTTAGACCCGACCCGGGCATGTTTTGGAACAATTTTGTATTAGCTAAAAACTCAAAATTTATTAATATTTTAATCCTATTATATATAATTGTGTACCTAACAATATATATTCAATAGATTTTTTTCAAAATCAAATCTCTAACAGAATTCCATCTCTGCCTCTCTTTCTCTCTCTATATATTTTATTTTTTTCTCTTAAAATTTTTATGAACCCCACGTCTCTCTCTCTCTCCTCTCATCTTCTTCTTTTCATTTTTTTTTTCTGTTTTCCCGCCTCTCGCCACGAGAACCCAGCCCCTGCCTCGCCGTCGCCCTCGCGCCGGCGACCCCTCGCCTCACCCTCGTCAACCTCTTCCTCCACTCCTCTCTCTTCCTTCTCCAACCCCGATCTCCTCTGCCTGGACCCACAACCCCGCATACCCTGCAACCCTTGCCGCAACCCACAGCCTTCACCTCACCCTCACCTGCACACCGGCTCCTCGCCGGAGCTCCGATCCCGTCGGCATTACCCCATCATCTTCATCTCCTCTCTCATCTCTACAAACACCCAGACGAGATCCCCTACACTGCAAACCCAGAAACCCATAACCTGCAACCCAACCCTCGCCGGCGCCCTCACGTCGCCGACCCATTGCCGACCACCTCGTCGTCGCCTTCACACCCTCGACCACCTCTCTTCCCTCTCGCCAAGCCAACACCAAGAACCCTAGAACCCTGCATCTCTCCCGAAACCCTACTGCCTTTGGCCGCTCCCTCACCTCCGGCGATCCCAGTTCATCCCACCATCATCATCATCACCCCCTCGCCTTCTTCTCTGTCCCCGAACCCCAAACCCCAGAGGCACCCCTTCTTCTCCTTCTTCTTCTTCTTCTTCTTCTTTCTTCTTCTTTTTCTTTCTCTTTCTCTTTCTTGATCTGTATTTCCCGACGATCGCCGGAGCCGTGCCGCTGCCGACGATCCGAGCAACCCAGTAGACGTCCTCTGCCTGCGTGGTTACATTCTTGCATTGCCTGGTTCTGTTATGTACGTGTGCACGTGCATTGAGACTTTTACCAACATTGGACGCTGCGTACGCATCCCGTATTGTGATCCGTCGAGACAAGTTAATCTTGCTACATGCTATATTATTGGAGATAGTGCCCTCAGAGTCAATTATTGGATCACAGGCACGCGATTGCAATGATTGAGGGAGGACCTGTCCCAGTAGGACAGTCTTACTCAAGATGATAGTATGCTATCTGGTTTATCTTTATCATCGTGTACTGTTTTAGGTGACCCTACAGGTCACTATTGCAAGTTGATAGAGCCCCTAGGATTCTTGCTTGACTACCAGCAGTATGAGGGCGATCATATACGTGGGAGCTGTTGTCTATAAGCACATCCTTAAAAGGTCCCTAGTCGTGGGAGTTTCGAGACAGGGCATCGATACTCCAGAGTAGACTAGTGTATACAGTCGAGACCCCGACGAGGGGCGGTGACCGGTCTCACAAGCCACTGGTGTCAGTTGGTTCACCTAAGATGTATACAGGTGCTCATTGGGTTATGAGTACACCGGACATGACTCGCCGAGAATATGCTAGTTGGTCTTATACCTGACGTCAGATAGCAGTTCCCTGGTGACATGTGTACAGGTTAGTTCATCGACCTGAGGATTGTCATTTGTCTCGTGTGAGTTCCCACTGTACTTTGATTACTACCCTACCACGCTCAAAGGAGACGTGCAAACAGGTTTTAGTTGGGTACAGTACCGAGCCACATGAAGGCAATGAGCGGATCTTCAGGGGTTCGTCTCTCCCGGTATTAAGGGTGAGGTCGCGCTGTGTCTAGGAGAGCCATTACACGAAGTCCTTGGCCAAGGCAGGAGATTTACTGGTAGGTATTCCAGTAGTATCTCAGGGTGTTCCGGGCTGCACTCCGACACGACTTGTACCGCTTTTGGGGGTCTGACTTTTACCAACCCCCTAGGCCCGCCATGCGATGCTCATAGATGAACGGACCGGACTGTACGGATATTGTCACTGTCAGGCTCAGTAGGGTGTCAGGATGAGTTCGCTCATCGACGTCCCTTTTGGTCAATACCTGGTAGCCCGTTACATATAGGCTAATACCTATGACGTGCTAGTGGTTAAATCCACAACCAAGGTGTTGACGAGTCTTTAGAGTCCCCCACAGACCAGTTTCTCAAGTTTCGGGCGAAACGCTGTAGAGGCCGTATGGAGATATGGCAGGGTTCGATCAGATACGTGCGGTATTGCACGGATCATGATCAGACGGTATATACTAGCGGGCTTTCGTTTAAGCCGGATCCTAGTATAGTACAGTGTAGATTTTGTCTCATTGCATTTGTATTCGGTCGGAATACAAATGCGGGTATATATATACAGTAGCGGGGTTTTCCTGTAATTTATTACGGGATCAGTTTTTTGGAGTTGCCAGTTTGTTTTTCGTTTCGGCCATATTTCTTTGTATGTTTCATTGGCTGAAGATTGGTGGAGGAGGGCTTATTTGCATTTGTGCAAATAAGTATTTGTGGAGGGTGGAATTTGCATATTGTTGTATCATGATGATTCTCCCACCCTTGACTTCTTGACTTCATGATCGCTTGACTTTTGGTTGATGATGGGCTTTGGAGTGTTGGTTTTGTTTTGTAATCATTGTTCATAATCATCACCTTTTCTCTCTCTTACATTATGTTGTGGCTACCCCATTTTTTCGTACTCTCCATTCATTCTCTCCTCTTGTAGAGGCCGGCCACTAAGAGGGAAGGGGCTGCCCAATTTTTGAGTGGGGATTTTTGGTTCTCTTGTGCTTGCAAAAATCCCTAACTTCATCTCCAAAAATTCCACAGTTCATTTCCTCCACCAAAGGCAACTTCATCAAACCCCAAATGAGACATAGAGCACTACACGTATTCCACAGCAATCCTTGGGCACGTCGGCTCGCCAACTTCGTACCCGAGTTGCCTCGGTCCAGAGGTGGGAGCCCGTAAAAGAAGCCGGCGACGTGGTGCCCTTCCGGCAACTTGGTGGAGACCGGAGATTCCGCGGGGAGATCGGGACGATGACGAGAAGACCGAAGGACACGGATCGCTCGGTATATCTTTCTACCCGTTCTTTAGTTTGCTAGGACTAGATTAATGGCACGATCCGGTTTTATAGTGCGCGGTGGTGCCGGTTATAAAGTTTAAAGTAAATCATCGCTTCCGCATTCCGGCGTCAGATTGACGGCCGGGGCGCCGCCGTGCACTTACAGTGGTATCAGAGCCTCGCCATTAACCTAGTCTAGCTTTGTCTAATGTGTTTACATTTCCGATCGAACAAAAAAATTCTAAAATCCGCGTTTTCAATAGCATCAGTTTCTGTCGAATTTTTTTTTGGCTCCAAAATTTTTTCAGGTAGTTGCAGAATGATGTGCAGGGGAGTATATGCACTCTGTAAAAATTTGGTTGCACGAACCCTCTATACCACAGCGGAACCGCGGCCAAACCCATGCTTGGGCCGCGGTTCCGCCGCAATATGTACTCTTCAATGCACCAAAGTTTTACTGAGAGCTCCTGGTTTGAAAATAGGTTTCTTAGGATATTCTTTTTGGGTCCAGAATTTCTGTGAGTGCTACGGTAGTGCTTGGGGCCCACTTGGTAAAATTTGATCGATCAAAAATTTTAAACACATTAGTTCACAGTATTTACATTATATCTGCGACCGTGAATGTCACTTGATCGGTAAATCCTGTCTAACTGCTATAGCCCGGTTAGACGGATTTGCGAACGTGACATTCACGTTGATGTTCTGTGATTTTGTTGTGATGTTGCGGATTGGTCGTGGGGGATAGCCTGGATGCAATGCTAGTACAGTTTTGGTTGTATTATGTATATTTGATATTGCGGGGCGAGCGTCCGACATGTGGACTGCCGTCACTGCCCGTTTGTATATTATTCTTTTGGGGCACGACCAGGTTGCGGTCGATGTACCCGTTGTATGTATATTTTACTTTCTGTACTAGGATTACCCCGCGGAGGGGTGCACGGATAGCCGGGTTCTAGAGGGCAACGAGCCCGCATCTCATGGCATTGAGACGGAGGGGGCTTCACTATAGAATTGGCGGGCTATTCGCCGCACTCGTAGGGGGTACAGGTTGACCCAGGAAGGGTGCCCAAGTTACCGGATTCCGTGAAGTGCTGGGTGGTCCATTCATGTTGCTGAAGGGGGCTGCCTCGCTTTAGGTTTTGGCGGGTGACTTGCCGCGCCCGTAGGGGTCTAGGATTTTCATTGCACAGGCTATCCATACGACCAGGGGAACGTCGGGTTTCAGTAGCGGCTCTGTGAAACCCGGGGATCCCAGATATCTGTATTGTTCTGTGATGCTGTACATTTCTGTGATGTTGCATTTTATCACGCCTTGAGCGAAAATTATATATTGATATATATATATACTAGTAGATGTTGTATATGTTTTGCATCCGCGCTAGTCCAGTCCTCGCTCTGTCGTTAGTTAGCTAACCTAACGGGTAATGACGGGACCCAGTGGCGAATGCGGATGGCATATACGTACGTCATTATTTTCGTTCTTTATTGGTGTGATCAATTGATGGGACTGCATTGATTCGGATCAATGCAAGTTAAAAACAAACCTATTTTGATGTTGTTGGAACACCTTTCAAAAAAAGCTGTTATTGCAAGGACGTTC
This sequence comes from Agapanthus africanus, assembly GCA_030015575.1. NCBI lineage: Eukaryota > Viridiplantae > Streptophyta > Magnoliopsida > Asparagales > Amaryllidaceae > Agapanthus > Agapanthus africanus. Next base: position 117,088,417 of record CM057350.1, read on the forward strand.
ACTTTTGTTTTGCACAGTGGTATTCAGTTAGAATATCCTGCTCCTCAGTCGACGAGGCAAGGGCCGAGATCCCTTCACCGGGAGTGACCCCTTGGACAGAAGTTTGCGTCAGGGCAATAACTTCACTATAGCCGATTACTTTTGCTTTGCATCGTGGTATTCAGTTGGAATATCCTGCATCTCATTCTACGGGGAAAGAGCCGAGATCCCTTCACCGGGAGTGACCTCTTTAGCAAAGGTTTTCGTTACTATATTTTTCTAAAAAGCTATCCGTTCCTTCAACGATATCAAGTTCATTACGTTAAAGGTTTTTCGCCAGAAACTATTCGCAGCCCTCCGTCATTTCAGGAAGGTAGCACTTAGTATTCATGCTATGTATGTTGGCCTTCGTCAAGGCATAGTGTATGGTAGCTATTTGTTACTTTTCTGTAGCATAGATAGATGCGTTGGTTTGGGACAGTCGTACTACTATTTTGGCCTTCGTCAAGGGTATGTACGGGTGGGTTCAAATTAACCTGAACAATGACGGGTAGAACTTGACATGTGACTTATGATATGTTGGCCTTCGTCAAGGTCATAAGAGCATGGGGCAAAAATCCACATCGGGAGTTTCAAAAGAAACTGAAACTTGCCAGATATGCGCATACCTTCTGGAGTATGATAGCGTGAGCGGATTCCGTCACGTTATCATGCGGTGATAGTTGGATCCCGATTCCCACTGATGAGTTGGTTTACTCCTCGGGTGATCCCGACTAATTCTTCTTTCAGGTTTGGAAGAGAATTTGACGGTACAGTGGGAGATTTCCAGATTAGATAAATTGGTAACCATTCTGATCTAGGTTAGAGTGCACGCTGAGTGTTTCTTTTCTCTTTCTCTTTGGCAGCGACTATTGACCCGACCCTTGACTATGACTCAGTGACCAAAATTAACCGAACCTTCTTAAACACTGGATTTTGGATTGTCAGAGTTCCAGACCTCATTGCCACTCCTACTTTTACCCTTTTCTCCAGGACACCCCGTATTGCTACGAACGTCCACTTCCATTGGACAAAACCATCGTATGATTATATACGAACTCGAAAGGAATTTATTCGAGGATGGTTTCCGGTTCTGGAGGAAACGAATAGGACTATTCAGTTGTCTTTTCCTTTTACCTTCTCTCAGGTTGCGAGTGCCCCTTAGATTAGGGGATAGTACACCTATTACGCAAATTGGATAGTCTTCTTCCAAACCATAGACAGGTGCCGAACGGTAGGGAATGAAGAAAACCAATTAGCATAACGATGGTGTACAGAAGGTATTAAGTTAAGACAAAGAAAGGGATTAGAAGGAGGGCAAAGTAAATTGCGACTGCTATTCATGACCAAACCAAGTATTTCATTACCACTCCCACTTCACCTTTGTATTTCTCCAAGACACTCCGTATCACTACGAAGATCCACAGATATTTGGATATTCCATCGTATGGTTATATACGAACTCGAAAGGAACTTGTTCCAGTTCGGGGATGGATTCTGGTTCAGGAGAAATAGGAATAAGGTTTATTCAGGTCTCTTTTATCTTCACCTTCTCTCGTATTGCGAGTGCTCCTAGGATTAGGACAGTACACCCATTATGCTTATTGGATAGTCTTCTTCCAAACCATAGGCTGGTGCCGAACGGTAGGAAAGGAAGAAAGCCATTTGGCCTAAAGGGGTGTACAGAAGGTAATGACTAAAGACATATGAAGGGATGTGAAGAGATGGTATAGAAATATACGGTTACAGTTGTGAATCTGATAATGGAAGAGGCATTACTAGGAATACCCGAATACCCCTACGAAATATTTCAATATTTCAGTTTCACTATGTACTGTTAATAGAAAACTGATTTCCCAATTAGACACTTGCTCCAGGGTATGTATTTACCAGGTATGATTCTCACATCTGTATGGTTTTACAGATGATGAGTGGGAGTAAGTTATTAGGAATTGGGTGATCATCCTCATTATATCGGGATTCGTTGTAATCGGTGATATTTGAGGAAGTCACCTGGGTTGTTTGCCAGACGGCAAATATTTGGTTTTGAATATTCGCTGTTATGCACCAATTTCAAATTGATATATCTGTACGTCTATTTTCATAGAGTGAGATATACCTTTTTGAAATTATGTCTATGACATTTACCTATATCAGTGGATGGTTAGGTAAGGAGCATTAAACAGCGGTGTAATTCTTCATAACCACAGTACAGTTTTCAACTTACGGCACACAGGGAGTGAGTTATTAGACTCAAGGGACTTATACAGAGTATTGTATGTTGTCCAGTGTCCATTAGGACAGAGGGGTTGGTTCTCGTACTATATTCGGTTTACTTGTGACTTCTCTAGTTCTTAGACAGGTGTTTCGTAGAAACACAGGGTCTAAGTTTTGAGAAGTTATAGGTATATGAATAAAGTAGAGAACCAGGTGTTGCAAGTATCGCGATTCTTCAAAGTGATCGAAGATGTAGATACTTGTGTGGGGTATTCAGTTAATAGTAATGATTAAGAGAACTTGATGCTCTTTCAGGTTGCTCATAATTGGAAGTATTCCTAAATTGAGTAACGCTGATCGGCCTCTTTCCATTTAGTTGACATGCACTGGAGACAGATGCATGATTTGAATCTAGTTCAATTAAATCAGTGCCTCTATTTCTGTATTGGATATAGAACAATTCATATCTTAATGATGTTAAGGTACGGGGAGTTGTCCGGCTTATGATTAAAACCAGACACTGGACAACTCAAGGCACGTTTCTGTAATGGCTGTTTGTGGGTTGACCCATGCTATGACGAGGGTTGGCTTTCTACCATCTGGAAGATCAATAGTGATATTGTTCTTGACTCACCACAGTTTTAATAAAATTGGATTTTTTCAGAAAACAGTAGTGGGAGTATGGTAGAACTGGAAGTGATTCCAGAACCGCAAACGATTACTAAAAATTTGATAAGAACCTAATTCAATCTGATTTGACATTCCATTGGCCACTCCGCAGACATGGTGGGTAACCTCAAGCACCTGAGAGGTACTATGGTAGCCTCAAGGACGGTGACAGGGAGGTTCTTGTTTACCCAGACTTGCCATTGCTGTTGTTCCAGACTGTGAGACCCGGCAGGAGAATGAGTATAGCGTCGTTCTAAACTTTCTTTAGAAGTGTACGCCTATATGACTCTGCCAGAGGGTTGTCGTAGTCAGTGGGAGCAGCGGAAGCATTGGTGGACAGATGGCTTATGTCTATTTATAGACTAAAGCAGATGTAGCGGAGATAGATCATCTATTTTTGATGTGACAGTCATAGGTTTGACTTCATCAGAATAGGGGATGGATCTGTTAAGAAGGTAGTAGGGTGTGATGTCCTGGTATTTGAATGACATACGCAGAGTAGGAAGTGATGTTCCTATACTACGATCGGTTATATTTTGGTTGTCACAGTGGTTTCTCCACATGGGACTTGGATATAATATCAAGACATTCTGGTTACTGGATCTATGGTTTTAGATCTAGATTTGGGTAGTTTCCCAATCAGGGTACTTAGATAGCATTCTAAGAGTTTTTAGAATGGACGACTCCTGGCACGGTAATATACCTGCAGGTGATGGAGTTACCCTCTCTAAAGGTTTCTTACAGACTAAAGGGGAGAGGGATGTGCATGATTGGCAGATCACTTGCTTAGGCAATTGAGTCAATCATAAGATGTCAAGTACCACACCAGATGTTGTTTTTGCACCAGATGCAGTAAGTTAATATTGATCCAATCCTGGAGAAACATTCGGAAGCAGTTTTAGAACATAAGTGGATGTTCTAGGGATATGATAACGACAGCCTCGTTCGGGAGACAGTTATCATTCCAGGCTTCCAAGATGACCTGGATGACAGAGTGACTGTCAGAGTTGTAGTTTTCCCTCTGATGAGGGGCAGTATTTTGGACAGGTGATCCAAGCAGATACTGAGGGAGGCATGGCGCAGGATACTGATTAAGTTCAGTTGACGATACAGTCTAAGAAGTTTGGATTTGGAGTTCATTTATGAACTAGGTCCCATCAGATATCCAGACACATTCTAAGACAGGTATTGCTTTTTTCGGGAGATAGGTTTCTCCGCGAACTTGAGATTAAGAGAGACATAGAAAGAAACATCAAGGCGGATCCACTCACTGAGGCTATTCCTCGAACGCAATAGTTTCGCAAACAGGTTTTGTGAGACTGACTAGTAGAGGAGTTGGGTGGTCGGTATCACACGGGCTGTGAGTATACGACATCGTAATAATTAGCCTTGAGTGCAAGTGGGAGATTGTTGGAGATAGTGCCCTCAGAGTCAATTATTGGATCACAGGCACGTGATTGCAATGATTGAGGGAGGACATGTCCCAGTAGGACAGTCTTACTCAAGATGATAGTATGCTATCTGGTTTATCTTTATCATCGTGTACTGCTTCAGGTGACCCTACAGGTCACTATTGCACGTAGATAGAGCCCCTAGGATTCTTGCTTGACTACCAGCAGTATGAGGGCGATCATATACGTGAGAGCTGGAGTCTATAAGCACATCCTTAAAAGGTCCCTAGTCGTGGGAGTTTCGAGACAGGGCATCGATACTCCAGAGTAGACTAGTGTATACAGTCGAGACCCCGACGAGAGGCGGTGGCTGGTCTCACAAGCCACTGGTGTAAGTTGGTTCACCTAAGATGTATACAGGTGCTCATTGGGTTATGAGTACACCGGACAGGACTCGCCGGGAACATGCTAGTTGGTCTTATACCTGACGTCAGATAGCAGTTCCCTGGTGACATGTGTACAGGTTAGTTCATCGACCTGAGGATTGTCATTTGTCTCGTGTGAGTTCCCACTGTACTTTGATTACTACCCTACCACGCTCAAAGGAGATGTGCAAACAGGTTTTAGTTGGGTACAGTCCCGAACCACATGAAGGCAGTGAGCGGATCTTCAGGGGTTCGTCTCTCCCGGTATTGGGGGTGAGGTCGCGCTGTGTCTAGGAGAGCCATTACACGAAGTCCTTGGCCAAGGCAGGAGATTTACTGGTAGGTATTCCAGTAGTATCTCAGGGTGTTCTGGGTTGCACTCCGACACGACTTGTACCGCTTTTGGGGGTTTGACTTTTACCACCCCCCTAGGCCCGCCATGCGATGCTCATAGACGAACGGACCGGACTGTACGGATATTGTCACTGTCAGGCTCAGTAGGGTGTCAGGATGAGTTCGCTCATCGACGTCCCTTTTGGTCAATACCTGGTAGCCCGTTACGTATAGGCTAATACCTCTAACATGCTAGTGGTTAAATCCACAACCAAGGTGTTGACGAGTCTTTAGAGTCCCCCACAGACGAGTTTCTCAAGTTTCGGGCGAAACGCTGTAGAGGCCGTATGGAGATATGGCAGGGTTCGATCAGATACGTGCGGTATTGCACGGATCATGATCGGACGGTATATACTAGCGGGCTTTGGTTTAAGCCGGATCCTAGTATAGTACAGTGTAGATTTTGTCTCATTGTATTTGTATTCGGTCGGAATACAAATGCGGGTATGTATATACAGTAGCGGGGTTTTCCTGTAATTTATTACGGGATCAGTTTTTTGGAGTTGCCAGTTTGTTTTTCGTTTCGGCCATATTTCTTTGTATCTTTCATTGGCTGAAGATTGGTGGAGGAGGGCTTATTTGCATTTGTGCAAATAAGCATTTGTGGAGGGTGGAATTTGCATATTGTTGTATCATGATGATTCTCCCACCCTTGACTTCTTGACTTCATGATGGCTTGACTTTTGGTTGATGATGGGCTTTGGAGTGTTGGTTTTGTTTTGTGATCATTGTTCATAATCATCACCTGTTCTCTCTCTTACATTATGTTGTGGCTACCCCATTGTTTCATACTCTCCATTCATTCTCTCCTCTTGTAGAGGCCGGCCACTAAGAGGGAAAGGGCTGCCCAATTTTTGAGTGGGGATTTTTGGTTCTCTTGTGCTTGCAAAAATCCCCAACTTCATCTCCAAAAATTCCACAGTTCATTTCCTCCACCAAAGGCAACTTCATCAAACCCCAAATGAGATATAGAGCACTACACGTATTCCACAGCAATCCTTAGGCACGTCGGCTCGCCAACTTCGTGCCCGAGTTGCCTCAGTCCAGAGGTGGGAGCCCGTAAAAGAAGCCGGCGATGTGGTGCCCTTCCGGCAACTTGGTGGAGACCGGAGATTCCGCGGGGAGATCGGGATGACGAAGAGAAGACCGAAGGACACGGATCGCTCGGTATATCTTTCTACCCGTTCTTTAGTTTGCTAGGACTAGATTAATGGCACGATCCGGTTTTATAGTGCGCGGTGGTGCCGGTTATAAAGTTTAAAGTAAATCATCGCTTCCGCATTCCGGCGTCAGATTGACGGCCGGGGCGCCGCCGTGCACTTACATATATAACTCATTATATATTTATTTAGTTAAATATTATACCTGTAGTTTTAATCTAGTACCCCATGTTTAGTTTTATAACATGTCGATGTTCCATTTGCTTCTGTTTATATCATTTTAAATCTAAATCATGAAAACTAATCTTGTTACATACTAGATTTCATTATACTGCATCCATTTCAATATTTATATCACATGTTGCTTAGTTGTACTTCCCACGTTACCAATTTATGGTTTTATAACTTTTCGGATACCCGTTTGCATCCATCTCATTTAGAATATATATGACTGCATCCATAGATCATAGTAATATATAATAATATGAAATTAACACTCCATGTTTAATAAAGTGCATCCTAATTAGTATTGGAACCATAATTGTAATCCTAATCGATAACTGTGCATCCATATCTTTGAATTTATATCTATTTGCATACCAGATCACACTATTCTAATAATGGTATCCCATATTTGTTTTTGTGTACCCATGCTTATTACAGTTTGATTATGAGCACCCACTCGATACTTGTGCACCCCCTGACTTGACTTGATACACTACTACTTGACACGACTCGATACATGTGCACTACTTGACATGATTGGATCCATGTACACTACCTGACATGACCTGATGTACCATGACTTTACCTGTTACCTGATCTTGTTACTAATGCCAACAAACTTAACCTGTTGTCCCTACGGACATTTCCTGTTGTCTATCCAGACAAACCTGTACCTGTTTGATCCTGTGTTGGCATTAGCTTCAGATTATTAATACCTGACTTAAACATATAACCTGGGGGTATGGGGAAATCAATGATGAAACCTGACTTGTAACTCGACAGTTTGATACCTTCACTGATCAGTCTTATGGGCTAGGCCAGCCCCGGGGTGATGCCGCTGACATCACTCATCGTTACATACTACCCTTTTACTGCCTAGGGCATGTCTCGGATTCAGCCCGAGAATCTTCACCGTGATCCCGGGCACACACGGGATACTATTGAGTTATATCGATGATTCATCAAATTGATTTCAAAGACTTGAGAGTAGTTAACCCAGTAGACCAGTTTAGATTACTCACTGCACGTCACCTGTGTCTTTCCTTTCACTATCTTTATGTATGTTACTGTTATGCCTGTTTTACCAATCATACTCATGCCTGCATGACTCGTTACCCCTGATTATAATATTATTGATGTTATGACGCACTGACGTCTGGGTTTTGCATGGCCCAGATCCTCTACCTTTGTCGCAGGCTGATCAGAAGTACTGCCGCTGTTAGACCGAGCAGTAAGGATCCTGTTGGTATCCAGTTTTACTTTCCAGGTGTTTTATTTATTCGATCTTTTGCTTCCGCACATTATATTATTTCTTGACTCATTTATTCTGGCTCATGGACATGTACTAGATAGTTTAGTTTGCTTTCCTGTTCTTGATATTTCTACAGCCGTAATGTGACTGTGGAGGGATTTTTCCTATCCACAGATAGCATGGTTGGCTCTGTCACGTGCCTATCTTAGCGCACTCTGGGAAGCGGGGCGTGACAACATATGTGCCCTATTTCATTTCGCTTGAGCCAGGAAACCTCTCTGTAGGACTCTAAAGACTCGTCAATACGCTTGCAGTAGGTAATGATCATATCAGTTACCCACAAGCCGTCAGCGGTACTATCTGGACGTAACGTCTACTTAGGTTTTGAGCGATCAGAAGATCAACAAGCAAGCTTGTCCAAACTCCTATGAATCTAGTAAGTAACACTACCGTACAGTCCCGTCTCTTCGTCTGATATGTCGCATATCGAGTCTGTGGGTGGTAAACGTCAGACCCTAATAACTTGATAAGTCTTGCCGATATGAGGCTCATAACGGGTCGAGAAACTACTGATAACACCTACCAGTAAATCGCAGCATCAGCCCTGGCCAGGGACTTCCTGTTATAGCCAATCGAGCATAGCTCAACATCAACTCCCAACACCGGGAGAGACGGAACCCCTCCTATCGCTCATTGCCTCCACGTGACTCGGGACTGTACTCAAAATCCACCTGGTTGCACGCTCTCTTGAGCGTGGTAGGGAGGAAATCAAAGCACAGTGGGAATCACAAAAGCCTCTATAACAATCTCGGGTCTACAGACTAACCTGGACCAGTATCACCAGAGAACTGCTATCTAACGATAGGTATAATACCATCTTGGAGTTCTCAGCAAGTCTTATTCGGTGTACCCATTCTCCAATGAGCTCCTGTGTACAATCTTTGATGTCAAACACCAATGTATGTGGGATCATCTATCGCCCTATACAGGGTCAAGAAACGTACACGCTAGTTTACTCTGGAATATCGATGTCCTGTCTCGATACTCCCACGACTAGGAACAATTAAAGGATGTCCTTATGGACTACCTTGGCCCCACTAGTATGATCTCTATCATAGTCCTGGTAGTCAAGTCCGCATCCTAAAGGCTTTATCAACATATAATGGAGAGACGGGATAATGATACAAGTGTACATGTTAAGATAAAGAGCAACCAGATAGCATACTATTATGTCGAGCAAGAAAGTCCTCTCTCTATATATCCAAGCATCCACTATAATATACAATCATGAACAATAATGGTCTCTAGGGCATACATATAACTAACAGCCAAGCTCTTCCAGTCCTCCACCCACCTCCCCCGCTTCCTCTCCGACCGCCCCCTCTTCCGCCTCACCGCCCACAAGCTCAACCGCCTCCACCGCCCCGATCTCCTCTTTCGGATCCTCGACCCGCTGACCTCCCTCGACCCGCTAACACCCCCAAACCCAAACCGGAGGGGTTCCTCATCCGCATCCTCTCCCTCTACTCTTCATCCAACCTCCTCGATGAGGCCCAACAACTATTCGACAAAATCCCCCAAAGGACCCAGCTTACCCTCTTGGCCCTCCTCACCATGCTCCTTGACCACAAAAGGTACGACCTTGCCATCGAGAAGTTCGAGACGCTGCCGAAGGAGCTCGGGATTGTGCCTTACACCTCTACATCAAGGCCTTGTATGGCAAGGGAGAGGTCGGGCGCGTGCGTGATATGATCGACAAAATGGCTGAATGGAAAGGGGTGGAGCCTAATGCCGTCGCCTATAATGAAATCTTGTCTGGGTTCTTGAAGAAAGGGGACGACGATGGGTTCGAGAAGGTTTTGAAGGAGATGTCAGAGAAAGGGCATGAGCCGAACTTGTTCACGTATAATTGTAGGATCGTGATGTTTTGTAAGAAATCGCAGAGTGATGGAGGTTGAGATCTCCCTCAGATGTTGTCCTCTGTCGATCTGGTAGCGAGCGTCTTGGACGGTTGAGATTTGGTGTGGTTGTTGTTGAGCATGTAGATCTCAATGGGTTGATGTTGGAGTTGAAGCCGAGCTATCTGCAAGTGAAGTCCCGGGATGGGTGACTACCGTAGGACCCTCTGACGATCAAGCTAGTGCCGCGGAATATGAGCAGAGTGGCAGCGTATTGGAATGATTCGAGTTACCTGTATCGTCTGGAAGAGGGGTTTTGTAACAACTCCAATTCTTGTGTACATAAAATTGATTAAAAGTTAATGTATACTTGGGGTATTTACATTTCCTGTGAGTACTATAAGCATTTGATTTACTTTTGAACAGCAAGAAGGAGCTTGTAGCTCATTGGTAAGACCTTGCACTGCTGAACCAAAGCACCAGAGTTCAAATCCTATCAGCCACACATTATTTTTTTTAAAATTCTTTTAATCTTTTAGAAGCCTAAGAGTCTACACGTGCACTACACGTAATAGGGTAAGTTACAGAATAAACAAACGTGACCACGAGGCTAGACCAATCGTCAGGGACACCTGGCAGCAAGATGAGCCCCGACTCGCCCGACTCGGACCGGCGAAGCGTTTGAATCGGCCGGCACCGCCGGATCAACTCGGTCCGATTCCACTTTTTCTTGAACCCCCTGCACCCTTTGGACTACCCCACTCCCCCTGCACTGTTTAAATTCTCTGCAATTAACCAGAGAATTAAAATACCCCCTTTTAATCCTTTTTAATGCAAATTTAAATACAATTTTTATCACACCCTTTCACTACCCTAAACCTTAGATTTTCCTATAAATACCACCCCTCAAATCACCCCCCTCACTCATAAATCCCTGCCCAAACTCTCAAGAAAATTCCCAAGTTTTTTGTGTGCAAGTGGAGTTAGCAAAATGGTGAAGCTCCAACGAACTTCCGACGGCAATCCGAGAAGTTTTCGACGACGAAACGACGCACTGGAAACTCCTACCTCTTCCTCTTTCTCTCCTATAGCCAATCATCCAGTAAGTCCGTGCTTCTTTCTCTTTTCTCTATTATAAAAACATTCAAAACTAAAACCCGACGGAAGCGGAGTTAGTCCGACTTTCAATTCGGTTTTTCTTTAAAAAACTATAATTTTTCTTAATCAAGATCCCTTCATATCATCACATATTGTTCATTAAACATTAATAAATATCTTTAACAAGTTTCATCACAAAAGATTATTATATGCATCTTTTATCGCAATTTTATATTAAAATGCCTTCATGTTTCATTTCGACATACTTGAACTTTTAAAACCGTATTATCTTAGAAAACTCATGAGATAATGACCTACCTCCTCACAACACTCATATCTAACATAGCACGATAGAATTTGGGAATGTAGATTTGGGAAAATACGACTTTACACATAACTACCTCCGACTTATAAAAACCTTTTTCTACAAGATGTGTATTTTAACAATGTTTACCGCCGAAAACCGGGAAGACAAACGTCTTGCCTGAATTTGGGGGCAGATGCTATTTGGATTTATCCGTCCACCTCTCCGAAGATACCAAGTTGATTTATGACACCTTACATCGGAAGTTTGGACGGATGCGGCCGTTGTAGTAGACTTCGTCAGATTCCCCCTCGTTAGCGAGGGGTATTTTGATTGTGGGGATGCTCTTCCCTGCAGGCGCAAGCCCCTGCAATTAATTACGTTACCGCGTAGCGATAACCACTTTCTCCTGCTCCAGATGTTCACTTCGTGTCGTATGTGTTTGTTTTACTTTTGGTTGCCCATGGATTGAATACGGAGACTAATTTGTGTTGTCGCCCGTAGGGCGGGGATCAGTCCAAATCCGTATTTTCTTACATTTGGGTTTGGTTTGATTTAAGGATCGTTAACCTTGTTTGAGATTAAGATCGACTTAAACGTTTGTTCAGGATACGTTAATCCGATGTTAGACTAAGATCTACTTAACGGGGGTTCAGGATCATTTTTGACCCAACAAAAGAGCATTTGGGCTCTATCGTTTTAGTTTAAGGACGTCACAGTCCATAGCTAGTTTAAGGACATTACGGTCCATGGGTTAGTTTAAGAACATTACGGTCCATAGTTAGTTTAAGGACATTATGGTCCATTGAATTGTTTGTTGTCGGGACCCGCCACCTCTCTGAAGACGTTGAAGAATTACGACGACAAATATCAGAGGTGTGGGGAGATGTACCCTTGAACCAATGTCGGTTAGGAATCTGTAGTCGGGTTTGAGACTAAGACCAATTAGAGAAATTGTGAGCACATGGGCTTGGTTGATCTGAATTAGGGACTTGTGGTCAATTTGGGCTCAGTCCACTCAGTTTTGAATAAAGTGTTGAACACTTTTTTGGGCTCGGTCCCTTTTTATGTGCAACAATGCTAAGCATTGATATGGGCTCTGACTCTCACCCTATTTCTTTGTGTTTTTTCTAGAGTGTTAAACACTCTTTGTGGCTTTGGGCTCTATGGGCAGAGCGCTTTATATTAGACAGCGCCCACATGGGGGGTACGTAGGGTGCTTGGCGCTGGGCGCCAACCAATGAGTGTAGAGCACTCTTTATTTCGGCAGCGCCCACGTGAGGGGCACGTGGGACGCTTGGCGTTGGGCGCCAACTAATGAGTGCAGAGCACTATTTATTTCAGCAGCGCCCACGAGAGGGGCACGTGGGGCGCTTGGCGTTGGGCGCCAACCAATGAGTGCAGAGCACTCTTTATTTCAGCAGCGCCCACGTGAGGGGCATATGGAGCGCTTGGCGCTGGGCGCCAACCAATGAGTGCAGAGCACTCTTTATTTCAGCAGCGCCCACATGAGGGGCACGTGGGACGCTTGGCGCTATTTCCTTTTTTATGCATTTTTCTGAAGAGTTCAATTCTTTGTTCTCCCATGGATCTTCAATCCCCGAGAACAAATTCATCCTTACGAGAATTAAATTCTCATTTGTGGGAGGCTTGACTCATGGATCTCAGATCCAGGGAAAGAATTATGTTCTTTTATAAGGGTTAAACCCTCAGGTATACCGATGAGATACTATGATCTCTATTTATCCTGAAGAAAGTTCTTCTTCTTTTTTCTCTCTTCAAGCTCTTTTTGCTTGCTCTTCTTTTTGAACTTAAAGTTTGTTGGGGGGGGGGTTCTCTCTGTAAGACTTGAATTCTTGGGTCCTTTATATAGTGGAGGCTGATTTGTTGATTTAGTTGAGGAAATCTCTCATTGAGAGATCTCTAATTGATTCGGGGATTTTATCCATTGTTGGATCTTTGATCCTAGGCCTTCTATTTTACAGAAGATATTTTTCTTATTTTCAACAAGATCGGGAAAATATTTCCCCATACAGAGCTTATTCTGTATCTTGGTGATTTTTAATCACCATTGGATCTTTAATCCAACGGTACTCTGTTTTACAGAGATTAACCTTTCCTGTTTTAAGAAGATTCGAAAAATGTTTCCTCAACAGAATTTAATTTTGTAATTTGATGATTTTTCATCTTCGTTGGATATTTGATCGAAGGGTGGAGAACTTTTAGTTCTGGCGCTGGCGCTCTCGTGCTTTGCACGTGAGGCGCTGCCTCAGAGTTTTTAACTCTTGGCGTTGCCTCAGAGTTTTTTAACTCTGGGCGCTGGCGCTCTCGTGCTTTGCACACGACGCGCTGCCTCAGTTCAAATTTTGAACAGAGCCTTGCTCTCTTATTGGGGGAACAAATGCCCCCCCACCGTTGCGCTCACGTGGCTCACACGTGAGTGCAGCGGTTGCAACTTTCCTACCGTTGGATCATCTTAGAAGTTAGATCGTCTTCCAGCGCCTATAAGTAGGGCCTTTGGCCCTTGAGATGACTTCTGTTCATCTTCTTTCTTTCTTGTTTCTGAGAATTTAATTCTCCCTTCAGAGCTTAGATCTCTGCCCAAGGAAATTCCTTTTAGAGTTAGAACTCTGTCCAAATTTGGTAAGGATCGAACCTGTTAACAAAGCTTTGCTTTTCTCAGATCGTGGATCTTAAAATGGATTTTTAGGGTTAGTTAACCCATTAATTAGAACGATGTTCATCTCTATGAAGAACTCTTAGAGTTCGTTTTGTAGATCTTAAAGATCTTGGAGTTTTTACTCTGCAAAAAGTTTTGCTTTTTTTAGGGTTATGATGGATTACTCCATCGTTTTCACAGAGCATGGCTCTTAGAAACTTTGAGGAACTTTTATTCCCCTCATGATTAAAGTTGACAGATGTAATTTTTGTTTGCAGAGCACTGCTCTCGAGGGGATTTAACTCCTTGGCCCAAAGAGTTTCTCATTAAATGAGAATCTATTTTAGGATTTCCTCCTTAATGATTGACGGTCTCATCAATGATAAGCCATCACTTTAATTTTGTGGGTCCCCCTCGGTCCCTTTTTCCTGCATTGCAGTGTGGTACAAATTTAAAGTACCAAATGTCAGAATTTGTAATGTAGTTTTGACATCTAACCCTCGTTTCTTTTCATGCAAGTACCATGTCTTTTGACTCTTCTTTCCCATTTGTTTGCCCAGAGAGTGCATACACCGACGCGCCTGTGGATCGGGAAGTTTTTGCACTGATTAAAGATCATGACCCGGAGCAGAATTCACTTATGGGGGTTGTGGTACAACCAAATTATTCAGGGTCGACGCAGTTTCTCTTATGCGGCGCCTTCAGAGCCAATTTCCGCCATTCATTATGCTGACTCGCCCCAGGTGAATTACGCTGTGGAGGAGGTTAACTGGATTACAGATGGACACCTCCAGCCCTCTATGGGCTCGATACCTGTACAGCCGTGCATATGTCAAGACGAGTCATGCCCTTGGGGGCAGTCATACATGATAGGCTTGACTCCTCGCCATTTTGCCGGATACTTGCAGTGGGCTCGATACATCTTGTCGGCCAAAAAGTCGCAGCTGCTGAAGCTCGGGTTGTATCCTGCTATCTACGCGTCTTTTTTCCAGTATCCCACGCCTCACGTATGGTGGGTCAAAGCTTTCTTGGAACAGTGGAATATCCCGATTCACACTTTTCTTTTATCGGACCGGGAGGTTTCGATTTCCTTGGAGGAATTTACAGAAATTTCGGGCCTACCCGTCAGAGGGGAACATTATGAGAAAATACTTCCCCCTGACGAGTATATCTTCGCCACCAAATCAGTGGTGATGGGTGTCACTCTGGAGAATGCTATTCAACATCGATTCCCGAGTCTAATCAAGGTGTTGAATATTTACGAGAGTCTGTTTCTCAAGTCCGGAAGGCACGGAGTCAGCTTCGCGGATTTCATCGCCTGCTTTCTTCACCCGGAAGTCTTGTCAAAACAAGCTGCGAAATTTGCCAAGCTTGACGATCCTTTTGGTTTTGGCTTGGACAATCAGCCGACAGCAGAAGCGGATCAAAGGAATTTCCTTATCCCAGACACCCCGGTCGTCCCCTTTGCAGAGCTCGCAGCTTCAGATGTTAATGAAGAGATGTTCTTTTTGGGGTTCCTCGGGCTATGGTTAAGCTGGTTTGTGCTCCCAATGCACCCTCGCTATATGAAGCCATCCATCTTCTATCCGGCTTACCGAATGGTTGCCAGGAAGCGAGTGGCCGTCGGGATCGCTGGGCTGGCTCACCTGTATCATGGCCTAAGCTTAGCGGCAGATACCACTCAGCCGGGAGTACAGCTCGTACATCTTCCGCTGCACTATTTCACGTCGTGGATCGAGTTGCATGTGCTCGGCGCTTTTGGAGTCCACAAACGGCCCCGTTTCTATGACAGTTATAATTTCCCCTGGGTTATGTTTCTAGTTGACGCTTCTGCTTTAGATCTATCACAGCGAGTAGCTCGGGGCTGGTCCTTCGCCCATGTATGGTCTGGGATAGCATGACTTTCGTCGATAAGGTTTTAACTATCGGCAAGGAATCCACTAAAACGGTGCAGCCGTTGCGCGATACCTTCAAAGACGGGGCTCCTACATGGAATGCTCGGGAGATTCTGCATTTGTATTTAATCAGGCCAGGCTTTTTAGTGTTCAGGCAGAACAACTCGGCGCTGTTCATGAAGTACAACCTGCACCGTTTTGCTCAACAGTCGAGTTACGATCAGGGTGTCCCATTTGAGGCTTTTTTAGCTGAGCCGGTTGCTACGGAAGAGGGTATCCGTAGTGCGCTGCACCACTTCATGCGGCTAAATACCGGGTCCAATTTTCTCATCAGTGAGCCGAGCTGTGTTCCGAAAGCCTCGAACGCATACGTGGCGTGGTACCAGCATGTGACGGGTGCTATTATTAGGGAAGAAAGGCGGTTACCGCTCAATCACAAGGGTGCGGTCCTTGCCGGTAATCCAGCTGTCCCCTTAAAGCGACAGACCACTGTTGGTCCTTCCTTAAGAGAAGCTGCTGCGGTTGCGGTCCCGCACGCTTTTCCTGAGAAGCCTCTACCTAATATTCCTGTAGAAACGGTAGCTGCAGCGTCCCCAGAGTCTGGCATTGGTGTAGAACTCGAGACCCGTCACCCAAAAATGCCCGTTAAGCGCAAGCTCTTGTCATCGGCTGCCGGCGCTCGCTCGCAAAAGAAGAAGAAGTTGTTATTTTCTACCGACGTCATATTTGGCCAGGAGCCACATGCTCCTTACAGCGAGGGTCTGTGCGAGTATGGGACCAATGAGGGTTTATTCATCGCGCTTGCGGATGATACTGATCTCCAGGCTGCCCTTATGGCTTCCGAGTGACTGACTCGCGATGAAGCGGCATCGATCACTATCGCGAAGTCGGGTATACTTCAGTTACATTCTTCCGCGGCTATCTTCTTTTATTATGCTTCTACTGACGCTTTCTTTTTCAACAGGTATTTCTGCCGAAGAGGCTCTCGCGGCTTCCCTCAAGACATTTGAAGAGGAAGAGAGGCTCCGCACTTCTTTGGGCCTTGGTAAAATTCCGTTCATTATGCATTTATTCCTTTCTTTATTCGTGCTCTGACCCTTTCTTTCATCTTGTTGCAGGGACTACCTCGACTCGAGTTATTCCAAGTGTAGCGCCGATCCCGAGCAGCAATGCAGCAAAACTTCCGGAGTCAGCTGTTGTGGCCCCAGCTCTCCTAACATCTCCGTAGGAGGCTTTGTTGAAGCAGCCGATGAAGGACGCTGTAACGGCTCTAGAGGCAGAGTTTGGTTTGGACGACGACGTCCCCTTATCAGAGGTCTTGAGGAGATCGCTTCTCACTCTTAGATCGAAAGGAAGCGTCGTAAGCATGCGGCG
The DNA here is from genome assembly GCA_030015575.1 of Agapanthus africanus. NCBI lineage: Eukaryota > Viridiplantae > Streptophyta > Magnoliopsida > Asparagales > Amaryllidaceae > Agapanthus > Agapanthus africanus. The sequence continues at coordinate 117,105,395 of CM057350.1, forward strand.
AGGGAACGCGATGCCAGTTTGGCCGTGGGTGCAGGCTCAAGCATCATTCCGCTTCCTGATACTCCTTCGGCGGATGTTCCCTCTGCGTTGTCTACCGTCCGTAGACAGGTCACGCGCGCAGTTCAGGAAGAAACCGAAAAGCTGCTCCAAGATAACGTAACGCTGAGTCTTTTATTAGAACTTGATTTTCGAATTTGGATATATGCATTTTCTGCAGGGCCAAGTCTTAGCGATGGGATGACGGGTGAAACCCTGGCGGTTACCGTGCCCGAATTTGCTATTCTCTCTCTGGAATCTGGGACTGTCCAGACTGCCGCTCTTTCCCCGTGTGGCTCTCTGGTATTGGCGGGCGTCGCAAGCGTCACGACGGCCCTCGTCGAATCAGGGGATGAAGCCATGGGCGCAAAAACTACTCCACTGAGGGAGAGCAAAGAAGTCGCTACGCCTGGTAATGCTTCCGTCACGGTTTTGGTTGATGACCCATCAGGTAGGTCTTGGGTCACTGTTCTCTTTTTATTTCGCAATCTCGTTCAGCTCCCTCTGACGATATTTTGTTTATAGGTGCAGTGAACGCTGAGGTTGTGCCATCTGAAGCACCTCCGGTCGTCGTCGTGACGGCTGTTATTCCTTCGCCTTCTCCTATGTCTTCTGAAATACTGGAAGGTATAGGTTTGCGATTTATTGGTTTTGCCATGGGTACCATCCTCCTTGTATTGACAGTATATTGTCACAACTTTGCAGGAGTCCTTTTTGACCATCTATATCAGGTGTTGAACCCGCATTTCTCCTTCCAGTCGGAAGTCATTCCGCCTCCTGGTTCTGGTTAGTATATCCTTCAGCTATTGTCTCCTTCTTTCTTTTATGAATAGCCGTATTGTTGCTAATTCTTCTTTATATTGATCGCAGCGTCACGGATCGGAGGAGGTGACGAGAGAATAGCCGCACCTCTGGTACTCCCAATTTTGCCACCTGCCACAGCCAGTATAGTAGACTCCATCGCTCGTGTATTTTCTTTACCTCCCAAGTCGACATTTGACCATAATTTGTTTTGCAGCAATCGCACCGGCTCCAGCTCTCTTTGAGTCTAGCATTCCAATGCCGGCAGGGCCCTTTGCTAAACGCCCATCTTCCAGGGGCGCTGCGAATAGCCGGCGAATGTTGAGCGAATTCATCGAGGATCTTGATGCCGAGGCCTTCACATCCGCTGCAGATTTTGCTGCTGAGGTTAATCCTATGCTGGCGATGTTCACGAACTTCCATGATGAAGGTGTCGTCGAGTCTTGGGTTAATTATTGCAGAAAGATCGAGGCTTGCCTGCATGAGATTGAGCTCAAGCGTCTTGCTCCTGAGGTTCTGGCTTTGAATTCCCAGCGAGCTGCATGGGTTGAGCATAGCGTTCCTTTCCTCCGTCATTTTGAACAAGAGGCGATCCTGAGATGAAAGGAACATGAGGTGGCTTCCAACGAGTCCGTCCGATTGCGCGCCCAGTTTGAAGCAAATGCTGCGCAGTTAAAAGCTGTCTTCGATAATCTCCAACGATGCATTTCAGATGGGTTGACGCTGAGGCAGACGCTTGACTCTACCGAGCGGGTCGTGCAGGACTGCGAAGCTTCCATGCTAGAAACTAACGAAAAGCTTTCAACCTGTTCGCAGCAATGGGCCTAAGTCAAAGCCGAGTTGGCCGCGGTGGCTGACCATGAGAAGGGATTGAGATGAGTGCGTGAGCGGCTTGCTGACTTATTGAAGATGCCTCCTTCCTAGCAGCCGTTTTTGTATATTTTTTTTGACTGAAAATTTGTAATTGGTGAATAATATGCATTCACTTTTGATTCTTTTATGTGATGTATCGTGTATTCATTTGAATTCCTGAATAAAAGGCATATTTTATCTCATACTATCGCTTTCTTTTCTTTGTCGTGTCATTGGCATGTGACTTTAGCAAATGTGGCCTGTAGATGGTAGATAACGGTTCATTTTGAACTTCATGTAGGGTAGCGATGGCGTAGGAAACATGTTCAGGTCTAATGCCTAAGACTTTTCAACTTTATGAGCCGTGAGGGTCTCATAAAGACATTTCTCCCCACAAGTCGAGAGGATCTCATAGGTGTAATTTCTCCTTAGGGGTCGTGAGGACTCCTAAGTGCGTTTTCTATTGAGAGTCGTAAGGATCTCACGAGAGAGTTTTCTTTTTACGGGTTGAGAGGTTTGCACAAGGACACTGATTTCCCTGGAGGTTGAGACGAATCGAGGGGTTTCCGAGACGGAGCGTTGTTCCGGCGGGGAGGTCATTGGTTGACTTGTTTCCGAGACGGAGCGTTGCTCCGGTGGGGAGGTCGTTGGTTGACTTGTTTCCGAGACGGAGCGTTGCTCCGGCGGGAAGGTCGTTGGTTGATTTGTTTCCCAGACGGAGCGTTGTTCCGGCGGGGAGGTCATTGGCCGACTTGTTTCTGAGACGGAGCGTTGTTCCGGCGGGGAGGTCATTGGTTGACTTATTTCCGAGACGGAGCGTTGCTCCGGCGGGGAGGTCGTTGGCTGACTTGTTTCCGAGACGGAGCGTTGTTTTGGCGGGGAGGTCGTTGGCTGACTTGTTTCCGAGACGGAGCGTTGTTCCGGCGGAGAGGTCGTTGGTTGACTTGTTTCCGAGACGTAGCGTTGTTCCGGCGGGGAGGTTGTTGGTTGACTTGTTTCCGAGACATAACGTTGCTGCGGCGAGGAGGTCATTGGTTGATTTGTTTCCGCTCTCTGCGGTGTCGAGAAGGAATGCTGTGTTGATCTTCTGGGATGCAGATGTTGCCGTCGAGATCTGACTCTCCCTTTGACAGAATTTGTTGGGAAATGCGGTTCTCTTTTCATTTATGCCCATGGATTGTATACAGGGGTCACCATAGACTCGCTTTTATGGCAAAAGTTTCATTCTTTCATTTTTTTATTTCCTTCCGCGATGCTCTATCATTTCAGCTTTTTATATCGCGAAAGTCGCGATTGCCCAATCATTTCGGCTATTTTTCTTTTTACTCGCTGCTTTTTATTGCGAGTTGCCCAATCATTTCGGCTATTTTTATTTTATTTTATTTTTTATGTATTTTTGGCTCGCTGATTTTGTTGCAAGTATGGACTTGAGATTTGATACCAATCTTAGCATCAGCATCGCTGCGACTGGAATATTGCCAGGAGCGAATCATCACTTGCCGTGAAAGGACTTGGAATTTGTTGCCGATTTAGGCATCAGTATTGCTACTAATGGAGCGTTGCCAGGAGCGAATCATCATTTGCCTTCGCCGCTATCGAACAAAGGTGGCTTAGTAGACAGGGTTAGGGACATGACGACTAAGGCTTTTGACTTCGTGAGCCATAAGGGTCTCATAAAAGTATTTCTCCCTACAAGTTATGAGGATCTCGTAGGTGTAATTTCTCCTTAGGGGTCATGAGGACTCCTAAGTGCGTTTTCTCTTGAGAGTCGTAAGGATCTCACAAGAGCATTTTCTCCTTATAAGTCGAGAAGACCTACAAGTGTTGTTCACCAGATAAGGGAATTTCACACCATTGGTGGAATTGGGCGAGGGAAGCCTTATTTATGCCCGTGGATTGTATACATGGGTCAATATTGACCGCCTGTAAGGCAATTTGGGGGATATGATGGCTTAAGAACAAGTTCAGGTCCCTGTATCTTAAGACTTTTGAATCCTGTGAGCCGTGAGGGTCTCATAGAGGGGAGGAAATTCTCCTTACAAGTCGTGAGGATCTCGTAAGTGTAATTTCTCCTTAGGGATCATGAGGATTCCTAAGTGTTTTGCTCCCTTGTGAGTCATAAGGATCTCACGCGGGTATTTTTTCCTTACAAGGTCGAGAGGACCCTGCAAGTGCACAAGAAATTTTTTACGAGTCTGTGCCCTTTCGGGTTTTCACAAACTCGCCGGTAGCCCTGCTGTTTTTACTCACGGAGCCCTTTCGGGTTTTCATCCATGCCCATTTCGCTTATGGACGTACCGTTTTTTTTTTGCCGCGTTATCCTAAGGATGCTGCGGTTCGTAGTGGTTTAGGGACGTTTCGGTCCGCTGTTAGTTTTAAGACGTTGCGGTCCATTGTTAGTTTAGGGATGTTTCGGTTTGCTGTTAGTTTCAGGAAATCGTTTCCATTTTTCGGTTAGGCAATTTTCACTGAGTTCTGGTGATGTTCCAAATCCTGTTGTAGAACTGAGCTTGTCGAGGAGTCTGTTTTAAAGGTACGCCTTGGCATCTTAATAACCTTCTCAATCCCTCCGTGTAGTATCTGGGCAGACGGATGGGTTGGAGCCTGTCGAGCGCAAAATCGGCACCATGCCAGACTTCTCTTTCGACTTTAGTCTCCATGGATCGATAGAATAGGATCGTCTTTCACCTCTTCGCCTGGGAGGGACGTAGAATGTCTGCAGCTCTTGCACACTATATGTCTCAAGCGCATCAAGCTCTCTGTAGTGCTGCCACGGAACCATGGCAATTTGCAAACTCTGATCATCTCCAGCGAGGTCCTGCACTGATGGACGGACTGAGAACACTGCGTTGACTTCGTCTTCAAAGTCACTGCCAAAGACCAGAATAGGGGTAGATGGTCCCGGCCTATTGCATTAGGGCGGCCCCGAATAGACTATCTCTTCTTCCTCTTCGGTATCGCTCCTGAAGACCGGAATAATGGTGATAGCTTTTTGCTTATTCTCCGGTTTATGGCATCTTTCCTTGTCTTCAAAGTCTGGTAGGAAATACTGTGCATCTTCGTACATTCGGACTTCATTTACGGAGAATGGGTTTAGTTCCCCCGTCATGGTATACTCGAGACCATCTTTGAAATATTTCACACACCGATGTTGTGTAGAAGGGATGATGTTGTACTCATGTAACCAAGGCATGCCGAGCAAAGCGTTATAGCAGGTCTTGGCGTCAATGACATGAAATTTGATGTCAGTGACGAGCATCCCAAAGCGTAACGTCAGTATTACAGACCCGAGTGTCCGTGATGACTGGGAGTCGAACCCGGAGATGTTGATTTTATCCCGAGCGAGTTGCTGGACGCTCATGCAGATTTCTTTTAGCACCCTCACATTTAGGAGGTTGACAGAGGACCCGTTGTCAACTAAGATTCTCCCTATCTTGAAGTCATGGCAGTACCCAGTGACATACAGGGGACGATTGTGCTCGCTCGTTCCGAGGAGGAGATCTTCATCACCGAAAGTGATGTAAGCTGTGTGCACTTCTTCCAGCTCTTCCTTCACCTTTTCTTCGGCAAGGAAAGCTTGAAACTACTCGGGCTCTTGTAATGCCTTGATCAGAGAATCTCGTGCCTCTTTAGACAACAGAAGGGCATCCAAAACGCTTAGTTGTGAGGGTATCTTCCTCAGGTGTGCTAGGACATTGTAATCCACTTTGTTTTTCTTGGGCGGGTCCTTGGCTGCCAGCTCTTCGACGACTTGATCATCGAGAGCGATATCCTCAGCGACTTTTCCTTCCCCTTATCTTTTTTGTTCGATCCCTTGTTTGTAGGTCCGAGATTTTTTTCGGGCAACGTACGACTACGCGGCTGAATGTTTTCACTGTTCTTTATCTCTCCCTCTTTTCCTGAGGTGGATTCCTTGAAGAGAGGGCCGAGGGCTATTTCTTTATCAGAATCACTTCCGAAGGTGAGAACTTGCGATCCCTCGGAATCAACCATGTGACAATTGCCGGCAGTTCTTTTGTGCTCATCTATCGTGCTTCTCTGCTCCCGACGAGTTTTGCGCTTCATCTGCTTGAAATGTTGTCGGTGAGCAACGTATCCCTGCCACCACTTTTTAAAGGCCATGCATTCTTCGGTAGGGTGTGCAATCGTTTGATGGTATAAGCAGTAGTTAGAATGTACACCCGCTTCGTCAAGGTGTATACCGCTGTTTCCCCCAATCAGAGCAAAGCTCTGTTTGAATTTCAAAAATTCAAAAATTGAAGCAACGCTTCAAATTTCTTGCGCTGTGCGCAACGCGCTACGTGTCAAAAGCTGATACGCCAGCGCAGCGCCCAAGGCAGCGCACTAAATCAGAGTAAGGCTCTATTTAAAATAAAAAAACAAAAGAAGCAACGCTTCAGATGATTTGCGCTCTGCGCTGCGCGACACGTGGCAGCGCAGTTGCGCTGCGCTCTGCGCTGCGCGACACGTGTCAAGCGCAGGTGCGCTTGCGCTGGCTGTGCCAGCATTTAAAACAGAATTAAAATTCTAGAAAGATCTTTCTGATCTTATTAAAACAATAAGATTCTCTTCTGTAAAACAGAAGCCTTTGGATCAAAGATCCAATGGTGGGGAAAAATCCCTAAATCACTCAGAGAAAGATCTCTTTAACTGATTTAACAAATCAATTGGCACTATATAAAGGCCCCTAGACCCCAAGTCTAAAACACAGAGAGATATTCAGAACTCCTCTAGAAAATTTTGAGAAGAGCTCAGAGAAAAAAAAGGTAAAAACCTTTGAATAAAAAGAAGAATTTTCTTCTATAAAGATCAATGATCAAAGAACAGATCAAGATCTTCAATTAAAAAGGAAAAAAATAAAAAAAGATCTAATCACAAAAAGATTAAAAGAAGTATTACTTCACAGATCATTTGATCTACAAAAAGGCATTGCCTTTTGATGAACCATTGGTTCTGGAATCTTAAAAGATTCCTTTCTTTAATCCCAAATTGGATCAAGATATAAAACAGTGCCCTGCACTTGTAAATCTGCACTGTTGCGCTCTTGGGTTGGCGCAAGCCACCAGAGAGCGCCACGTGTCAGCCCCAGAATAGTTGCGCCTTGCGCTTTGAAAAATAGAGCATTGCTCTCTGAAACTGGCGCAACTCACCAGAGCGCGCTATGTGTCAGCAGCGCACTGGCGCAGCGCACTGCGCTAATTGCGCTTGCGCTCACCAGAGTGTGACACGTGTCATCTCCACATGCGCTTGCGCTCATTAATTGGCGCAGAGCGCCTGACAGGCTACGTGGCATTCTGTCAGATTAATTGATGCACTGAATCATTAAAAAGAAGGGATGAGCCCAATTAAAAAGGCCTAACAGGCCTAATAAAATGCAATGCATTATTTTAAAAAAGGGGCAGAGCCCAAACAAAGGTCTGTCAGACCAAAATAGATGCTGTGCATCATTTTAAAAGGGACAGAGCCCAAATAAAGGTCCAACAGAGACCAAGATTAATGCTATGCATTATTGAACCAAGGGCAGAGCCCAAGCCAAGGCCTAACAGGCCAACCACAAATAAAAATGTTGAGCATCTTCTACTGAACTTAGCCCAATTTTGGCCGTAAGTTCTCAAATTAAATTGAACGAGCACGTCTACTCCCTTAAATCAATTTACATCCGGTTCAAGGGTACATCTCCGAACTCCTCTGACATCTGTCGTTGTAATCCTTCAACGTCGTCAGAGAGGTAACGGGTCCCGACAACCACACATCGATATGGACTGTGGGGTCCTTAAACTCATGGACTAATGCGCCCTTAAACACATCAATATGGACTGTGGGGTCCTTAAATTCATGGACTGTGAGGTCCTTAAACTCATGGACTAATGCGTCCTTAAACACATCAATATGGACTAATGCGTCCTTAAACTCATGGACTAATACGTCCTTAAACACATTAATATGGACTGTGGGGTCCTTAAACTCATGGACTTATGCGTCCTTAAACCTATATTCGTCCCTAAATGGGAATGTTGGACCACCATGTCCCTAAACTGGTAATGGACCACCATGTCCCTAAACTGGCAATGGACCACTATGTCCCTAAACTGGAACAATAGAGCCCCCCCCAAATGCTCTTTTGTTGGATCTAAACGATTCCGTTTAAGTTGATCTTAGCCTCAAATATGGCTAACATATCCTTAAACCAAAACTTTCAAACAGACTGTAGTCCTAAATGGGACTATAGAGCTCCTAATCAACTTTGGTTCAAGGGTACATCTCTGAACTCCTCTGACATCTGTCGTTGTAATCCTTCAACGTCATCAGAGAGGTGATGGGTCCCGACGGCCTTACATTAAATGGACCACTATGTCCCTAAACTGGAACAATAGAGCCCAAATGCTCTTTTGTCGGATCTAAACGATCTCGTTAAGTTGATCTTAGTCTAAAATTAGACTAACATATCCTTAACAAACGTTTAAGTTGATCTTAGCCTCAAATATGGCTAACGTATCCTTAAACCAAAACCCCAAACCCAAATCCAAGAAAATACGGATTTGGACTAATCCACGTCCTACGGGCGACAACATAAATTAGTCTCCGTATACAATCCATGGGCAACCACAAACAAAACAAACACCTACGACACGAAGTGACCATCTGGAGAAGGAGAAAGTTGTTACCGTGATGCGGTAGCGTAATTAACTGCAGGGGCTTGCGCCGGCAGGGAAGAGCGTCCCCACAATCAAAAACCCCTTGAATGAGGGGGAATCTGACGAAGTCTGCTACATCGGCCGCATTCGTCTAAACCTCCGATACATGGTGCCATAAATCAACTTGGCATCTTCGGAGAGGTGGACGGATAAAACCAAATAGCATCTTCCCCGAATCCCAGGCAAGACGTCTTCACGTCACGCCGTCTTTCGGAGGGGAACAGATTCTGGCTCGCCCGGTGGGACCTTTTCCTCTTTCCACTCCACACTTCGTGTGTCGTCTTCGCGAACGAATCGCGGTTTGTTAATGGTTACCTTCGGGTTTCAAGTTACTAAGATTTGGTCTCTTGCTTGGCACAGAAATCAAACAGCAATGGCATCCAACTGCTCGAACTGCTCTAAATGCAAATGCAACCGACGCTCTGCCTCACCTGGAGGTGTAGCCTATGGGCCTCAAGCGGTCTCCATCCTTGCTATGCCGGTGGAACAAGTGACTCAGGCCACCACCGGTCTGTTTTTCGGGACCATGCTCCCACCAGCAAGCTTCACCATTCCAGTGCCCGTACCGGAAGCGCAAAAGAAGTCGGTCTTCGATCGGCTCACTACCACCACGGCCCCTCTCAACGGGTCGTCCAATGTCAAGCCGGCAGTCTCGGTCTTTACCAGGCTGAACCTGAACTCTAATGGGCCTACCAAGAAGCCCATGACCTTTGACGTGGCCATCACAAAGAAGACAGCCATATCCATTCTTGAAGGCGTCAAGACGGCTTCTCCTGCTAAAGAGTCGGTCTTTTCAAGGCTGACTATTCCGGCTCCCGTTCCGCTAGAGGGTCTATCTTTGATAGATTGGACACCACCACTCAAAAGACATCAGTTTTCAAGAGGCTGGCACCAGCGGCGCCTCATCTGGACAGGGGGCAAGACAAAACCATCCCCATCGCCGAACCAGCCCCAGCAGCTCGACATGCTCGACGTCGCCACTGGCGCCGAGTAAGGAAGGCCGGGGGCAACTCCCCCTCTGGGTTAACTCCACCGGCTCCAATGGTGGAAACCAATGCTGCTGTTCCGACTGGGAACAGCTTTGAACCGCTAAGGAGGGTACGCAAGAACTCTCCGACTGCCACGCTGAAAAGATCTCCTCCACCTGCGGAGAGTGTTACAGAAGCGAAGCCGGAGCAGCCTCCTCAACGGCTGTCCTTCAAAATTTACAAGGTCTGGCGACGGGTTCAAGACTCAGTAATCGACCAAGATCACTCTCGCCGGCAGAAGAGGGTGAAGGTTCAGGGAGAAAAGAACCGTCCTGTCAAACAACAAAGGACGACAACCACCTGGGTGCCTGCTGCAACGGCTCCCGCCACGTCGACTACTCAAAAGAGAAGAAGGCCGGAGAAAGTCCCCACGCCTGCAGCAAATGTCAAAGACAGTAAGCCTAAACGCCCTAAGTCTGGGGGCATGGTGGTGCATACCATTTACATGGCGTCCAGGAAGGAAGACAGCCGTACATCTACAGGTCATCGACCGCTCACGCGATCGGTGACTAAAGCTCAGCAGCAGCAGCAGAAGCTCCAAGAAATGATGAATGCGATGGCCGCACTCACTGGGCCAAAGGAAAGCCCCGAAGCATCCTCGGATCAACGCCAGGAGCAGGAAACTGACGCTGAATTCCTTCGCAGGGTACTGGAAAAGAAGGATAAAGAGGCCGCGGAACAGGAAGCCAATATAAAACGAATGGCCCTTCTATTCCAGGACATGGTGGGTATAATGATCCAACAAGATCCTCCTGCTGAAGATCCTCCGATCGTCCTTGAAGATGACAGAGGAGAGACGTCGAATCCTCCACCGGCTCTGTCAACAGCCAAGGAGGAGACAATCTCCAAAGCTGACTTGGACGAATATATAGCTCAGCAGATACGGGTTCATCAGGCGACTGAGGCAGCCGGTCAAGTTGTCAGAACAGGGCGACCATATCCGAGCTGGTATGATCAGATCAAGTACCCGCCGGGCTATACAATACCGAAATTCCATGTCTATAAGGGGACGGGCAATCCCCACCAGCATGTTGCCCAGTTCAGGGCGCTTTGTGGCAACACTGGAGGTGACGACAAACTGCTACTTCGCTAGTTCGTCGGCAGCTTGTCAGAGACGGCGTTTTAGTGGTACTCTGAACTCCCGAATGACTTTGTCAAAACATTTGCGAAGATGGAGCTGCTGTCTACGCAACGATTCGCAAGCGCCAGAGAACGCACCCCGATAACAGCATTGATTAATGCCAGGGTGAAGCCGGGCGAGACGTGGGTCCAATACGCGATACGGTGGAGAAACCTATGGTCGAAATGCGAACAACGCATAGAAGAGGCTCCTGCAGTAGGCATGTTTGTAGGAACCCTCGATCCACAGGCGACCATATCTCAATTCATGATGTTCTTCAAGCCGACTACCTTCCAGGCCCTGATCTACAAGCTAGCCCAAATGGACCAGATGGGCCATAGACTGTCTCCTCCAAAGCCGGATTCTCGAAATGAGAAGGGGAAGGGAAAAGCGATCGTCGTCGCCAATGCTCAACAACAGCCGAGCAACTTGAAGTCGGTTGTCCGTCAAAATAATATGCGTCCACGCGTACCCCTTGAGGAGAGGCTAGGACGTCCTTACTCGTTTCCTCAAGATAAAACGAGAAGACTGTTTGAGCTGGCATTGCGCAACCGACTCATAAATCTGCCAGATCTAAGACGTCCGTCGCAGCCAAACGACGTCAATGATCCCAATTACTGTCCCTATCACCGAGTACTGGGTCATCCGATCGAGGATTGCTACGTCTTCAAAAATTGGATTGAAGACCAATACCAACAAGGCAAGTTCGTGTTGTCCGAAAGATGGAAGGTGAACCCGCCGCAGCCTCACACCCCTAAAAAGGTGAGTACGCCGGGGGCAACGCGCTCCCTTGTTGAAGAAGCTCCATGGGAGGTTGTGCTATCAGCCAAAACAAAGAGGATGCTGAATGATCTCTAGACGTGCCCGGCAGTCAGGTGGAAGAACCCGTTGGAACCTGAGATCATCGAAGGGATGCTGAGACCGTGCTCAACTCCAAAGATTGGTGGTGATGGCCCAAGCACTCACAACCAGCCGTCAAAATCTTTAAAGAAGAAGAAGAAGAAATCCAAGATGCCCGTAAAGCCTGGCGACAAGCGCACGAACTTACAAAAACAAATCGATGCGCTGGAGGAGTACAATCAAAAGGCACGGACTCCCATCACACTCCAGGAGTTCCTCAACCACGTCTTTCAGGAGGAAGATGATGGAGAAAGCTCGTCGGATGAATCCGTGGAATAGGAATACGTGGCGAGCTGTCATATGATCTCCCACTCGTTCACAGACGATAAGGAAGCTCCTTGCACTGAGAAGCTGGGGGCAGATCCTAAACCGGAACTTCTGGGGCCATCGGATGAAACAATTGACGCATTCCTCAATGAAGTTCTGTTGAAAAGTAAAGCTGATCGGGAACGCGAGGCGGTCATATTTAAAAAGGCCAAGCGCCAACGACTAGACGAAAGAGTTGAGACACTTCGGCCGGATCAAAGTACGTCCACCGCAGATAAAAGCAAATTCAAGACGAGGAAAAGGTTTGCTAAAGCCATATCAATGGGTATGAAGCTACCACCCTCTGAAGGAAACATTGCTGGCAAAGCGGAAATGCACCCTTCCTACTACTTGTATCATCAGAAGATTTCGCACCCCACCGAAGAGTGCAAAGCTTTCAATAAATGGTGGCAGGGGTATGTTGTTCACCGGCAACATTTTAAGCGGGAAAAGCGCAAAACTCGTCGGGAGCAGAAAAGTACGACCGAGGAGCTTAGAAGAACCACCGGCGATTGTCGCATGGTTAACGTTGGGGGATCGCAAGTTCTCACATTCGGGAGCGATTCTGACGAGGAACTGGCTCTTAGCCCTCTCTTTAAAGAGTCCACCTCGGGAAAAGAGGAAGAGCCGAAGACCTGCGAAAATATCCGGCTACGTAATCGTACGCTTCCTGAAAAGAATCTCGGACCCTCAAATAAAAAAGATAAAGGGAAAGAAAAGGTCTCTGAGGATATCGCCTTAGATGACCAAGTCATGGAGGAGTTAACCGTCTAGGACCGCTTAAGAACAATAAGGTGGACTACAATGTTCTGGCACACTTGAGGAAGCTACCCTCTCAGCTCAGCATTCTTGATGCCCTTTTACTATCAAAAGAGGCAAGGGATTCGTTGATTAAAGCACTACAAGAGCCGGAGAAATTCCAAGCTTTTCTCGCCGAAGAAAAGATGAAGGACGAGCTGGAAGAAGTGCACACAACCGATGTCATTTTCGGTGATGAAGACCTCCTCCTCGGGACGTGCGAGCACAACCGACCTCTCTATGTCTCAGGGTACTGCCACGATATAAAGACAGGCAAAATCCTGGTCGACGATGGATCTTCCGTTAATCTCCTCAACGTGCGGGTGTTAAAAGAAATCTGCATGAGCGTCCAGCACCTCGCTCGGGATAAGATCACCATCTCCGGGTTCGACTCTCAATCATCACGAACTCTTGGGTCTGTGATACTGACGTTACGCTTTGGGCTACTCGTGATGGACATTAAATTCCACGTCATAGACGCCAAGACGTGTTATAATGCTTTGCTCGGCCGACCCTGGTTACACGAGTACAACATCATCCCTTCTACACAGCACCAGTGTATGAAATATTTTAAGGATGGTCTCGAGTATACTGTGATGGGAGAACTGAACCCGTTCTCCATGAACGAAGTCCATAAATATGAAGATGCAAAATACTTCTTACAGGATTTGGAAGATACGGAGAGGTGTCACAAGCCGGAGAACAAAGCTATCGCTACCATCCCTGTCTTCGGGAGTGATACCGAGGAGGAAGAGGAGATAGTTTATTCTGGTCCACCCCAACACAACAAGCCAGGACCACCCGCTCCTACGTTGATCTTTGGCAGTGACTCGGAAGATGAGGTCCATGCTATATTCTCCGCTCGACCTTCAATACAAACTGTCGCTGATGAAGAACAAAGCCTACAAGTTTCTATGGTTCCTCTTAAACATCATAAAGAACTTGACGCGCTTAATACCTACAGTGTGGAGGAGCTGCAGACGTTCTATGTCCCTCCTAGGCGAGAAGGCGAAAAGGCAATTCTATTCTACCGCTCTGAAGAAACCAAAGCGGAGAAAGAAATTTGGCACGGTGCGGATCCTACGCTTGACAGGCTTCAGCCCATCCGTCTACCTAGATATTATACAGAAGGCTTGAAAAGGCTGTTGAAGCGCCAGGGGATATCTTTAAAACAAACTGTTCGAAAAGCTAAGTTCTATGACAAGGTCTGGAACGTTCCCGGAACTTAGCACAAGTTGCCTAGTGAGAGGATGGAAACAATAGGGCTCGGATACATTCGATCCAAGAAACGAGAGCTACTTCGCAACTGTTACGTCGTACATGACTTCAATGAAGAAGGGGATGCTCAATGGGAGGACGCTAATCCTGAACCAGAAAAGGTTCCTAATGCAAAAGTGCCCAGTCCGTCGTTCGAAGAACAAATGAACAAGCTTATAAGGAAAGATGGTCAAAAAGTTCGAGACGACCACAACCGCGAAATGGCCATCTACGAGAAAGCCAGAACGCAACGCCTCCTCCAACAGGCCGTAAGAGACGAAAATGCCACTCCCTGTCAACCTGTTATAAAAAAGGCTCGACGAAGAGGCAGGAACAAGTCAAAAAGCGGAAAAGGCGCTCAACAGCAACAAAGTGGGAATAAGAAGCCACGCAGTCGGGAATCGAACGGTCCGGATTTGTCCATTATGAAGAATATGAGTCGAGCGTACTCTTTTCCTCGAGACAAGACAAATAAGATACTTGACCTCGCTCTAAAACATCAGATGATTATGCTCCTGGAGTCTAAACACCATGAGCAAGCAGGCGAAGTCTCACACCCGAACTATTGCTCTTATAACCTAGTAATAGGGCACCCTCTCGAAGACTGCTTCACCTTCAAGAACTGGGTTGAAGATCAGTATCAGCTCGGCAAATTCGCTCTGTCAGATAGCTGGAGGGTAACACCGCCACAGAAGCACAAACCCAAGGCCAAGAAAGCAGAACCAGATTCACATCGGTCTTTGAAGCGAGCTCGTACTTGTCATATGATAACAATATCAAAAGAGGAGCCCGAGAACATGGATAACCTTTCCTGGTGCTTTGAGAACAGCAATGACGAGGTGATCTCAGAATTTCCACCAGCGCCGAAAGAGCTGGAGGATGGAATACATACTACTGCAGATAACTTCAGGAAAATTGAGTCGGGGACGGCGAACAATCCGCGACCGACATTCGTTAGCGAGCTGCTATCTTAAGAAAGGGTGGCTGTGTTAAAAGACGTGCTTATGCAGTATAGAGATTGCTTCGCATGGAACTATTCTGAAATGCCAGGACTAGATCCAGAAATTGCTGTACATAAATTGGCGATATCCCCGGACATCAATCCAGTCAAACAGGCGCCGAGAAGAATGCGGCTCGAGCTTGAGATGAGTATCAATGCCAAGGTCAAGAAGTTAATCGACTCTGGCTTTATCCAAGAGGTTCAGTATCCTGACTGGATCGCCAACATCGTCCTGGTGATGAAGAAAAATGGGACAGTGCGCATATGCGTGGACTTTCGGGATCTCAATAAAGCTTGCCCGAAGGACGATTTCCCAGTGCCAGTCACCGAGCTGATGATAGATAATACGTCCACTCACGAGGTTTTCTCCTTCATGGACGGCTCATCAGGGTATAATCAGATAAAGATGCACCCCGAAGACCAGAAGTACACCGCTTTTCGGATCCCTTTGGGTATATTCTGCTACAAGGTGATGCCCTTCGGTATAAAGAACGCCGGTGCCACCTATCAAAGGGCCATAACGAAGATTTTCGATGATCTTATACATGAAATCGTCGAATGCTATATCGACGACATCGTAGTTAAAAGCAAATCGTACGAGGAACATCTTGAGCATCTGAAGACCATATTTCAACGCCTTCGACAATACAACTTGAAGATGAACCCTCTCAAGTGCGCATTCGGAGTTTCCTCGGGCAAATTCCTGGGATTCATCGTCCGACACCGAGGTATCGAGATAGATCCGTCAAAAATCAAGGCGATCATGGAAATGCCTCCGCCAAGGACTCTCAAGCAATTGCGGTCTCTCCAAAGGAAGCTTGCATACATACGGCGATTTATAGCCAATCTTTCAGGCAAGTGCCGCCCTTACAGTCACCTGATGAAGAAGGGAACTCCTTTCGTTTGGGATCACAAATGCCAGAGCGCGCTGGACGAAATCAAGCAATACCTGCAGAACCCGCCAGTGTTGGCTGCTCCAGTCAAGGGAAAGCCCCTTATTCTTTATACAACCGCCCTCGAAGGTTCCTTAGGCGCATTATGGGCACAAGAGAACGACCAAGGGAAAGAAAGAGCTCTTTATTACTTAAGTCGAGTTCTCCTGGGGGAAGAAAGCAACTACTCCCCCATCGAAAAACATTGCTTGGCGTTGATCTTCGCGATAACAAAGCTCAGGCACTATGCATTGGCGCATGAAGTCCGTCTCATTTCGAAGGTGAACCCCCTTAAATATTTAATGTCGAAGGCTATATTGACAGGGAGACTCGCTAAATGGGCCCTGCTCTTGATGGAGTTCTCGATAACTTATCAACCCCTTAGGCAGTGAAAGGCCAGGCCATCGCCGACTTCCTTGCTGAGCATCCGATACCTGCCGATTCTCTTCTGAATTGCGAACTGCCAGATGAACATGCCTTTGATGCGATCGACGGTAGTGATACCCGATGGGAGCTTTATTTCGATGGAGCATCCTCCATGAAGAAGCGCAAACAAAGCACCCCTATAATCAAATCAGGGGTAGGCCTTATCTTCGTGACTCCACAAGGTGGGATAATGCGATTCGCCTTCTCCTTGACAGAGCCGAGGACGAACAATGAAGCCGAATACGAAGTTTTGATAGCAGGCCTCGAGATCGCCATCGACATGGGAATTGAAAACCTCCTCATATACGGAGACTCCCAACTGGTCGTTAGTCAAGTAAACGGCGATTACCAAACATGCAAACCAGAGCTGGTGAAATACGGCGAAAAGGTGTAGCAACTGTTGACCCAAATTCCTTCCTATATGCTCGAAAGCATACCGCGTGCGGAAAATAGCAAAGCGGACGCGTTAGCTAAGCTCGCTAAAGAACTGGCCGACGAGAACCTCGATGACGTAAGAATCGTGGTACAAAGCTGTCGGGTACTTGCCCCAGCAGAAATATCTCCGGAATCATCCGAAGAAAAGGGAGCGACTGAGCAAATGGCTATGCAAATAAAGGACCAGGAGAGGGCTGAAGATTGGAGAGAAGTCTTTATAGACTACTTCAAATCTCGTCGAACGCCTGAAGATGCATCCTCAAAACATCAGCTTATGAAACGAGCTCTGTCTTTCGCCTTCGTCAATGAGATCCTGTACAAGAGGTCATTTGATTCCCTGTGGTTGAGATGTCTAGGACCTGAAGAGGCGAAAAGAGTCGTTCAGGAAGTTCACGACGGACTTTGCGGTTCTCGGCCCGAAGATGAAGTTGAAGATTAAACGGATGGGTTACTACTGGCCCACGATGATTCAGGACTGCCTCGAGTATGCGAAGCAATGCCACTCATGCCAAATCCATGGGGATTTCATCCACCAGCATCCAAATCCACTGCATCCAACGGTGGCTAGCTGGCCGTTTGAAATGTGGGGAATTGACATAGTCAGCCCTATCGAACCAACATCGTCCAGAGGACATTGTTTCATTTTAGCGACGACTGATTACTTCTCCAAATGGGCAGAAGTAGTACCATTGAGGGAAGTGAAGACGAAGAATATCCTCCATTTCTTCAAAACGCACATCATTTATCGGTTTGGAACGCCAAGACGAATCATCTCCGATAATGGGCCAGCCTACAGAAGCCATAAGATCAGCCGCTTCGCGCGACTGCATAATATAGACTGGAGATATTCCTCAGTTTATAATCCCCGAGCTAACGGTCTAGTTGAGGCTTTCAATAAGACCTTGACTAAGATCGTGAAGAAGACGGTGTCCCGAAATAAGAAGGACTGGCACGAGAGACTGCAAGAAGCTCTCTGGGCGTATCGAACTACGTTCAAGACGGCCACGAACACAACGCCGTACGCGTTGGTATTCGGTACAGAAGCGGTACTCCCCCTTGAGATATAGTTGCCTTCTCTACGAGTCAGTCCACTACGAGCTGACGGACGAAGAAAATGCTCACCTGCGGCTTGAGGAGCTTGATGCCCTTGATGAAACCCGGCTCATAGCGCAACAAAATCTGGAGGCTTATAAAGCAAAGATGACGCGCTCATATGAAAGATCGACCAGGCCGAGAACATTCCGCCAAGGCGAACTTGTGCTAGTAGTCAAAAGACCTATGATTCCCAATCGCGCCAAGCGGGGAAAATTCGAGCCGAACTATGAAGGCCCGTACATCATAGACAAGTTCTACCAGGGTGGAGCTTATTTACTCATGGATATGCACGGTGAAAGGCCTTTCAGGCCAATAAACGGTCGTTTCCTAAAGAAATACTACGCTTAGTGAGTCACAGCCTAGGTCAATGATAGATGACGACGACTATGTCCGCTCGCTATCTTCCTAAGCCCAAACTCTATAAGTAGTAACTGGCTTTCTTCAGCAACGGACCGAAACGTCCTTAAACTAATGATGGACCACTATGTCCTAAAACTAGCTGCCGACCGAAACGTCTTTAAACTACTACCGCAGCATTCTCAGGCTGACGAGATAAAAAAAAGAAGAGAATAAAATAATAATAATAATAAAAAAAGGTATGTCCATAAGCAAAATGGGCACGGATGAAAACCCAAAAGGGCTCCGTGAGTAAAAACAGCAGGGCTACCGGCGAGTGTTCGTGAAAACCCGAAAGGGCGCGACCTCGTAAAAAAAAAGAGAATAAAAAGAATAAGAAAACGGTATGTCCATAAGCAAAATGGTCACGGATGAAAACCCGAAAAGGCTCCGTGAGTAAAAACAGCAGGGCTACCGGCGAGTGTTTGTGAAAACTCGAAAGGGCGCAACCTCGTTAAAAAAAAGGACACTTGCAGGGTCCTCTCGACCTTGTAAGGAGAAACCACCCGTGTGAGATCCTTACGACTCACAAAGGAGCAACACACTTAGGGATCCCCACGATTTCTAAGGAGAAAATACACTTGCGAGATCCTCACGACTCGTAAGGAGAACTCTCTTATGGGACCCTCACGGCTCATAAGATTTGAAAGTCTTAACTTACAGAGACCTAAACCTGTGCTTAAGCAACCCCCACAACCTTCGATATTGCCCTACAAGTGGCTCAATACTGACCCTTGTATACAATCCATGGGCGCGAATAAACATTTCCCTAACAAAGTCCCATCCGTGACTAGGGATATGTCTATATGATGAACAACCTTTGTAAGTCCTCTCGACTTATAAGGAGAAAGCCCTCTTGTAGGATCCTTACGACTTACAGAGGAACATGCACTTAGGAATCCTCATGATTCCTAAGGAGAAAACACACCTACAGGATCCTCACGACTTATAGGGAGAAATACCTTTGTGAGACCCTTACGGTTCATGAAGTCAAAAGCCTTAGTCGACAGAACCCTAACCCTGTTCGCTAAGCCACCTTTGTTCGACATCGACAGAGGCAAATGATGATTCGCTCCTGGCAACGTCCCAGTTGTAGCGGTGCTGATACCGAAATCGATGTCTAATTCCAGGCTTGCGACAAAAAAGCCAGCAAGCCGCACATGCATACGAAATAGCCGAAATGATGGGGCAACTTGCAACAAAATCAGCAAGTAAAAAAGATGTATGCATACAAAATAGCCGAAATGATTGGGCAACTCGCAATAAAAAGCAGCGAGTAAAAAACAAGATAAATAGCCGAAATGATTGGGCACCGCGAAAATAGCCGAAATGATTGGGCAATCGCGACCTTCGCGATATAAAAGCTGAAATGATAGAGCATCGTGGAAATAAAATAATAATAAAAAAATGAATGAAACTTTTGCCCTACAGGAGAGGTCATGTCGATCCCTGTATACAATCCAAGGGCACAAACAAAGAGGGAACCATACCTTCCCAACAGGCTCCACCAGAAAGCGAAGCCAAACCTCGACGGTTCGTCAACAACCTAGAGACAACCGCGACATTCGTCTCGATCCAGCAGACGCAGTGCCAGCAAATGAAGCAAAGGCCAAATTCCTAGCTTCACGGTCTTAAAGGCAAGTCATATAAAGCCCGAAAGACAATCAGAGATCATCTCGCCCCAGCGTGGAATGATCACCACTTCGACGTTCGTCTCTACACAACAGACGAAATATCACTACGGTGTCCCTCCTCCAACAGGATTCGGACACACCACAGCAAGCGAAGCAAATGCCAAATTCCTAGCTTCCGGGTCTTGACGGTAACTCATATAATACCTGAAAGACCACCAGAGACCTCCTCAAGTCAGGGAAACCAGTGTCCTTGACGAGAGCACCTCGATTCGCGTCGACCCGCAGAGAAACCAGTGTCTTTGCAGGAATACTCCGATTCGTTTCAACTTCGAGGAAACCAGTGTCCTCGGCAAAATACTTCGACTCAGAGAAACCAGTATCCTTGATGAGAGCTTCTTGATTCGTGTCGACCCGCAGAGAAATCAGTGTCTTTGCAGGAACACCTCGGTTTGTTTCAACCCCAGGGAAATCAGTGTCCTTGGCAAATACCTCAATTCAGGGAAACTAGCGTCCTTGATGAGAGCTTCTTGATTCGCGTCGGCCCGCAGAGAAACCAGTGTCTTTGCAGGAATACTCCGATTCGTTTCAACTTCGAGGAAATCAGTGTCCTCGGCAAAATACTTTGACTCAGGGAAACCAGTGTCCTTGACGAGAGCTTCTTGATTCGCGTCGGCCCGCAGAGAAACCAGTGTCTTTGCAGGAATACTCCGATTCATTTCAATTTTGAGGAAACCAGTGTCCTCGGCAAAATACTTCGACTCAGGGAAACCAGTGTCCTTGACGAGAGCTTCTTGATTCGTGTCGACCCGCAGAGAAATCAGTGTCTTTGCAGGAATACCTCGATTCGTTTCAACCCCAGGGAAATCAGTGTCCTTGGCAAATACCTCAACTCAGGGAAACTAGCGTCCTTGATGAGAGCTTCTTGATTCGCATTGGCCCGCAGAGAAACCAGTGTCTTTGCAGGAATACTCCGATTTGTTTCAACTTCGAGGAAACCAGTGTCCTCGGCAAAATACTTCGACTTAGGGAAACCGATGTCCTTGACGAGAGCTTCTTGATTCGCGTCGACCCGCAGAGAAATCAGTGTCTTTGCAGGAATACTATGATTCGTTTCAACTCCAGGGAAATCGGTGCAACTCAGGGAAACTAGCGGCCTTGATGAGAGCTTCTTGATTCGCGCCGATCCGCAGAGAAATCAGTGTCTCTACAGGAATATACGACGCCAGTAAAGCGGAGCCGCGGCGAATTTCCCAGCTCCATGACTCGACAGTACATCAATGACCGAGAGTCAAACCCCTGACCCCGTGAAAGGCAGATAAGGGCAACTTCACCCATCACTTGCGAGTCCTCACGACTCGTAAGGGAGTAAATTCTCTTGTGAGATCCTTACGACTCTCAAGAGAAAACACACTTAGGAATCCTCACGATTCCTAAGGAGAAAATACACCTAAGAGATCATCTCGATCCGTAGGGAGAAAAGTCTCTATGAGACCCTCACGGCTCATGGGGTTGAAAAGTCTTAGACAGCAGATCTGAACCTGCCTCCTAAGCCATCACTATCTCCTGAAGAAGCCAAGACAGGATGCTCGTTCTATCATCTGTTGACCGTGTTTACTAAGGTAACATGCTAGAAAAAAGGGGAAGAAGGCAAAGAAATGACACAAGACATTTTAAAGAATGTATATCTTTTATTCATAAATTTGATTGAGTACAAGATACATCGTGTTAAAGAATAAAAAAATACATTTTTATTTACAAGTACAAGTGATACAAAAAAAAGCTACTGAGAAGGAAGTGGCTTTAACAAATCCGCGAGCTGCTCTCGCACTTCCTTCAGAGCCTCCTTCTGAGCGGCTGCCGCGGCCACTTCCGCTTCCACCTGGGCCCGCTGCTGCAGATAGGTTGAAAGTTGCTCCTCAGCTGCCTGCTGGGCTGCCTCCTGATTAGGTGCATCCCGCTCGATGACATCAAGCTGCTGCCTCAGTGTTAACCCTTCAGAGAGGCATCGCAGAAGGCCTTCAAAGATAACCTTCAGCCGCACAGCGTTTGCCTCCACCTGAGCATGCAGTTGGGCAGATTTGCTCGAAGTTTCACCGTGCTCCTTACGCCTTGAAGCAACTTCTTGTTCGAGGTGGCGGAAGTAAGGAGCGCTCTGCTCGATCCATGCCGCCCGTTGAGCGCTCGCGGTCAAGATCTCAGGGGCAGGACACATAGACTCCAGTTGATGCAGGCGGGCCTCGATTTCCCTGCAGTGATTAACCCAAAACTCGACGACGCCTTCATTATGAAAATTTACAAGCGTCTCCAGCATCGGATTAACCTCTGCAGCGAAATTTGCGACGGATGGGGGAACGTCCGCGTCAAGCTCTTCAACGTATCCGCTCAACATTCCCAAACTCATCGCAGCATTCTTTGAAGACGGTTGTCTCAAGAAGGGGCCCGCCGGCATTATGATGCGAGACTCGAAGGGCGCCGGAATCGGAATGACAGCTGAAAAAACAAAATACGATCAGATGACGGTTCAAGAAATATAAGAAAGTCATCGATGGGATAGTTTACTATACCAGCTGCAGCAGGCGGCAAAGCCGGGAGGGCAGGTGGCGCGACCGATCTTTCATCTCCACCTTCGATTTGTAGCACTGCAATCAGGGCGAGGAAGAGTTAGAAATAATTCCATCACTGAAAAAAGAAAGCCATCAATTGGAAACTATACTCATCAGCACCACTGGAGGAAGCGAGTTCAGACGGGAAGGAGAAGTGTGGGTGCAACACTTGGTAGAGGTGATCAAAAAGCACTCCTGCAAAGACGCAATAGTACACCATCAGTACATAGATCCTGCGGCCGAAAGATGAAACTGATGGGTCACAAATCCATACTTTCCAGCATCTGCGATGGTATGAGAGAAGGCTGAGAGGTAGCCACCGTCAAGGCAGTAGCTGACGGCGCTCCCTCGAGCAATGGAGCATCAGCACTGGCCGCATCTGCATTAAAAACAAAGATAAATCTGTTAGGAAGGATTGCAAGATAAAAAAAGGGGGTTGGTAACCCGAAATTTACCTGATGAGCCGCCAGCCGAAACGGAGGCGTCTCCCTCCTCCATCGACATGAGTCCACCTCCCGTGGCCTCATCACCCGACTCTACGGGGGCTGTCGTCGTGCTCGCGCGGCCACGAGACGGCGGAGGACCGTAGGCGGGGAGAGCAATGATTGGAGCATTGCCAGACTCTTGAGAAAGAGCGGCTGGATTGTCCCCGGGAGTCATGCCCGTCTTACCCGCTACTCCCTCAGGCTCGGCGGTCGCTGCTGTTTCGTCCGCCGTCGCCATGGGGTCGCCGGTCTCAGGCGCTCCATCCACTGCTGCCCCAGACTTAGTTATACCAACCATCTCATTCGCCGCTACCTCAGGCTCGGCATCGACAGCCTTCTCTGGCGCAGTTTCCTCAGCCCCCAGCTCAGGTCCAGCAACCCCGGCGACGTCGCCTACCGTCGGCTCGGGTTCAGCCGGCGCCTCTTCCTCTGTCCCCTTAGGTTCGACGGTTTCCGCCCCCCCTTCGGTTGGACTTGGCCCTGCAGAACAAGATATATAAGAACCGACAGGTTTACAATTCTTACAACAAAATCTTGAAAGATACATTACCTGAGGTGGACTGATCGTTAGCCTCCCGAGCTGCGCGCGCCGCCTGTCTGTGAGCGGTAGAAAAGGCAACCGGAGGCTCTTTCGAAGGAGTATCAGCACGAGGAACGGTGCTTGGGCCTGCTCCCATGGCCAAAGCAGCTATTCGCTCCTTCGCCTCGCGCCTCAACCGCTTCCTCTCCTCCCGAGCCGTCAAGACGGACCTCTTCGAAGCTTCCTTCATCGAGGCATCATCGTCCGCGTACAAAGATGCCTCCAGAGCCTTCAAGGCATCCCTCATCGGCTTTTCGAGTCGGGTCTCTCGCGGCAGCCCCGAAGAGACCGGGACTTCAGTAGCTGGCCCGGGGAGAGTCCCCACATCGGCTGGCGCAACCCCTGCAGAGAGACAAAGGAAGAGGTTAGGTTGGCCATAAAAAAAGAAAATAAAGACTCAGCGAGCCGAGACGTACCAACGCCCGATAAAGTGCGCTTCCATTCCTCCTCCTGGAAGGTCTTTAGAGAGGCAGCAATGGCTTCTTCAGTAGTGACACCTGTTGAAAGAAAAAAGGGGGAAAAGCATTAGTCAAAGATAATGATAAAAGTGCGATAAAATGATAAAGAGTGCAACTAATGATTACCTGATTGAGCGAGTTTAGCCAACATCGCTTCGAGTCTGGCTGTTCGCTCAGAAGCCGCAATGGCGGCCCCTAGATCGGTGTCTGCGGGATCTACCGAGAAGCCTTCATTGCTTCCATACTCGCTTATGCCTTCGGTAAGAGGGGCTTGAGGCTCTAAGCCGAGGTCGGCATCTAGAGAAAGAACGGACTTCTTCTTCCTCTTTTGCGCGCGAGCTTCGGCTGCACCCAAGATCGACTTGCGCTTTGCAGGCACCTTAGGGCGGCGGGTCCCGATGTCCTCGCCCACGCCGGACTCCGGCGAGACCACATTCACCGTCTCCACTGGAGCACGGGGCGTGGGTGGCACGTCCGTGGTAGCACGAGGTAATCCATGTGGAGGACTCAGCATACGCGGTGGTTCGGCTCCAGCATCTTTCAGTGGAGGGACTACGGGGGTCCTTGGCACCAGGGGAGCTTTGGAGGCACACCCTTACGGTCAACCAACAATCACTTTTCTTCCTTGATAACGGTGCCCGTCGAATGCTGGTACCACGCTGTATATGTATTAAGAATTTATGGGGCGCAAGCCGGCTCGCTGATAAAAAAATGAGAGCCCGTATTCAGACGCATGAAGTGATGCAGCGCACTCCGCATCCCTTCTTCAGTGGCAGCAGGTTCCAGCAAGAAAGCCTCCAACGACACCCCTTGATTGTAGCTCAGTTGCTGGGCAAAACGATGCGGGTTGTATCTCATAAAAAGCGCCACATCATTTTGCCTAAACACCAGGAAACCCGGTCTGATGGAATATAGATGGAGGGTCTCCCTGGCTGTCAGAACTGAGGCCCCATCTTTGAAAATGTCTTGCAATGGCCGCACTGTGGTAGTAGACGCCTTTCCAATGGTCAGCACTTTGTCAGTGAAGGACATCCCGTCTCCAACTGTGTGGGGACGAAGAAGCAAACCTCTGGCATTTCGTGGCGATGGAGTCACAATTGAGGCGCCAATCAATCGCATGATTCGAGGGAAGCTGCACCTGTTGTAGAACGAAGGCCTTTTGTGCATACCGAAGACGCCCAGTGTATGTAGCTCAAGCCATGATATGAAGTAATGCATCGGGAAGATCACGTGCAGTACTCCAGGTTCATTAGCATCCACCGCTTGACTAAGGCCGTGATACAGGTGTGCCATGCCGGTGATCCCGACGACCACTTTTACCCCAATGGTCATCCGGTGAGCTGGGTAAAAGACAGAGGGCCTCATACGGCGATGATGCATCGGGAGCACAAACCAACTCAGCCATAGCCTAAGAAATCCTAAGAAGAACGCTTCCTCGACCATCCCAGGGGCTGGATCCTCCGCAAAAGAGACAACCGGGGAGTTAGGAAGGAAAAAACCCTTTTGATCTACCTCCTTCACTGGCAGGTTGTCCAAACCTAAACCGAAAGGGTCATCAAGCGTGGCGAACTTAGCAGCTTCCGCCGAGAGGACGTTTGGGTGAAGGAATCGAGCGATGAAATCCTCGAAACTGACCCCGCGGCTCCCAGATTCGATAAAAAGGCCCTCGTAGATGTTCAACACTTTGATCAAACTTGGAAACTGATGCTGAACAGTATTCTCCGGAGTGAGACCCATTATCGCTGGCTTAGCACCGAAGACATATTCGTCCGTAGGAAGCAGCTCCTCATAGTGCTCCCCTATGACCGGTAAGCCGAAACTTCCGTGAACTCCTCTAAAGAAATCGACACTTCCCGGTCCAGTGCGAGGAAAGTGTGAGTAGGGATGTTCCACTGCTCCAAAAAGGCCTTAACCCACCAGGTGGGAAGTGTGGGATATTGGAAGAGGGAAACATAAACAGCGGTGTACAACCCGAGCCTCATCAACTGTGGCTTCTTCGCTGACAAAATGTAGCGAGCCCATGGCAGATAACCGATCGGATGACGGGGGATCAGACCCATATTATATGATTGCCCCCAGGGTCGCGCCTCGCCTTGACAAATACGGCGTCCCAAGATATCCAAAACCATGAGAGGCTGAACCGGAATTGCATCTATAGCAGGATGAAGAAGGCCCTTTAAAGTCCAATCGACCATCTCCATGGCATACTTCACCGGGGGTGGGTTGGCATAATGGATCGCCATGATAGGCTCTGATGGTACTGCGCATGAAAAGCTCTGTCGACCCATGATAATTTGATTGTACCACGACCCCCAAAGGTGAAGATTCTTATGCTCCGGATCATAGTCTCTGATCAAAGCTAAGACCTCCCGGTCTACGGGCGCTCCGGGGAATCCTCCCTCCGAACGAACGAATGGGAATGAGGTATCGGAAGACATGTTGCCTGCAAAAAGAAAGAGGACAAAAGTCAACCGTCAGTGCTATAATTTTAATTTCTGACACTTAGAACTTTAAAAGTGGTACCACGCTGTAATGCAGTGGATAGGGGACCAAAGGGGGACCCACAAAATCTAGATGACAATGCATCAGTTATTAAGACAGCCCCATTATTGGATGAGACTGTCAATTAATGAGGAGATCCCCAAAAGAATATCCTCATTAAATAAGAAATTCCTAGAGACAAGGAGAAAATCTCCTCTTTCAGAGCAAAGTTCTGTCACACAGTGACACTTGTCAAACTCTCGTCTCAAAGGAAAAAAATTCCTTAAAAGTGTAAAAGAGCTTAGCTCTGTGATAATGATGGAAATATCCATCAAAGGAAAATTAATTCTTAAAGATTAAAAATCAAAAAAATTCTGGGATCTTAAAGATCCATGAAAATTCTTAAAGATTCTACATTTTTAGATCAAAAAGATCTACATTTGGTCCATGAGCAAAACTCTGTTCATGGGTTAAAAACCCTAAAACAAGATCTCTTTAGATTTATGGATTCTTGAGAGCAAGGCTCTGTTGGTGAAACACCAAAGGGGTTTTCTTTAGATCAAAGATCTATGAGAGCAAGACTCTGTTGATTAAAATTAATTTAATTTAATTTAAGTTAAATTTTACCTAAGATGTTCTAAAGTTTGAACTTTGAAGTTCTTAACAAGAGCAGGGCTCTGAAAATAAAAGTTTTTAAAGATGGTAATCATCTACTGAGGACCAAGGGTCCTATTTATAGGCGCTTGCGCCCCTTCAACTCCTCAGTTGATCCAACGGCCAGGATTTTGTCACCGCTGTACTCACGTGTGCGCCACGTGAGCGCAACGGTGGAGGGGGCATTTGTTTCCCCCAATCAGAGCAAAGCTCCGTTTGAATTCCAAAAATTCAAAAATTGAAGCAACGCTTCAAATTCCTTGCGCTGCGCGCAACGCGCCACGTGTCAAAAACTGATACGCCAGCGCAGCGCCCAAGGCAGCGCACCCAATCAGAGCAAGGCTCTATTTAAAGTAAAAAAACAAAAGAAGCAACGCTTCAGATGATTTGCGCTCTGCGCTGCGCGACACGTGGCAGTGCAGTTGCGCTAGCGCAGTTGCGCTGCGCGACACGTGGCAGCGCAGTTGCGCTGCGCTCTGCGCTGCGCGACATGTGTCAAGCACAGGTGCGCTTGCGCCGGCTGTGCCAATATTTAAAACAGAATTAAAATTCTAGAAAGATCTTTCTGATCTTATTAAAATAATAAGATTCTCTTCTGTAAAACAGAAGCCTTTGGATCAAAGATCCAATGGTGGGGAAAAATCCCTAAATCACTCAGAGAAAGATCTCTTTAACTGATTTAACAAATCAATTGGCACTATATAAAGGCCCCTAGACCCCAAGTCTAAAACAAAGAGAGATATTTAGAACTCCTCTAGAAAATTTTGAGAAGAGCTCAGAGAAAAAAAAGGTAAAAACCTTTGAATAAAAAGAAGAATTTTCTTCTATAAAGATCAATGATCAAAGAACAGATCAAGATCTTCAATTAAAAAGGAAAAAAAAATAAAAAAGATCCAATCACAAAAAGATTAAAAGAAGTATTACTTCACAGATCATTTGATCTACAAAAAGGCATTGCCTTTTGATGAACCATTGGTTCTGAAATCTTAAAAGATTCCTTTCTTTAATCCCAAATTGGATCAAGATGTAAAACAGTGCCCTGCACTTGTAAATCTGCACTGTTGCGCTCTTGGGTTGGTGCAAGCCACCAGAGAGCGCCACGTGTCAGCCCTAGAATAGTTGCGCCTTGCGCTTTGAAAAATAGAGTATTGCTCTCTGAAACTGGCGCAACTCACCAGAGCGCGCCACGTGTCAGCAGCGCAACAGCGCAGCGCACTGGCGCAGCGCACTACGCTAACTACGCTTGCGCCCACCAGAGTGTGACACGTATCATCTCCACATGCGCTTGCGCTCATTAATTGGCACAGAGCGCCTGACAGGCCATGCGGCATTCTGTCAGATTAATTGATGCACTGTATCATTAAAAAGAAGGGCTGAGCCCAATTAAAAAGGCCTAACAGGCCTAATAAAATGCAATGCATTATTTTAAAAAAGGGGCAGAGCCCAAACAAAGGTCTGTCAGACCAAAATAGATGCTGTGCATCATTTTAAAAGAGACAGAGCCCAAATAAAGGTCCAACAGAGACCAAGATTAATGCTATGCATTATTGAACCAAGGGCAGAGCCCAAGCCAAGGCCTAACAGGCCAACCACAAATAAAAATGTTGAACATTTTCAACTGGACTTAGCCCAATTTTGACCGTAAGTTCTCAAATTAAATTGACCGAGCACGTCTGCTCCTTTAAATCAATTTACATCCGGTTCAAGGGTACATCTCCGAA
Organism: Agapanthus africanus; assembly: GCA_030015575.1. Taxonomy (NCBI): domain Eukaryota; kingdom Viridiplantae; phylum Streptophyta; class Magnoliopsida; order Asparagales; family Amaryllidaceae; genus Agapanthus; species Agapanthus africanus. The sequence continues at coordinate 117,134,088 of CM057350.1, forward strand.
CTCCTCTGACATCTGTCGTTGTAATCCTTCAACGTCGTCAGAGAGGTGACGGGTCCCGACAATCACACATCGATATGGACTGTGGGGTCCTTAAACTCATGGACTAATGCGTCCTTAAACACATCAATATGGACTGTGGGGTCCTTAAACTCATGGACTGTGGGGTCCTTAAACTCATAGACTAATGCGTCCTTAAACACATCAATATGGACTAATGCGTCCTTAAACTCATGGACTAATGCGTCCTTAAACACATCAATATGGACCGTGGGGTCCTTAAACTCATGGACTTATGTGTCCTTAAACCTATATTCGTCCCCAAATGGGAATGTTGGACCACCATGTCCCTAAACTGGCAATGGACCACCATGTCCCTAAACTGGCAATGGACCACTATGTCCCTAAACTGGAACAATAGAGCCCCCCCCAAATGCTCTTTTGTCGGATCTAAACGATCTCATTTAAGTTGATCTTAGCCTCAAATATGGCTAACATATCCTTAAACTAAAACCTTCAAACAGACTGTAGTCCTAAATGGGACTATAGAGCTCCTAATCAACTTTGGTTCAAGGGTACATCTCTGAACTCCTCTGACATCTGTCGTTGTAATCCTTCAACGTCGTCAGAGAGGTGATGGGTCCCGACGGCCATACATTAAATGGACCACTATGTCCCTAAACTGGAACAGTAGAGCCCAAATGCTCTTTTGTCGGATCTAAACGATCCCGTTAAGTTGATCTTAGTCTAAAATTAGACTAATGTATCCTTAACAAACATTTAAGTTGGTCTTAGCCTCAAATATGGCTAACGTATCCTTAAACCAAAACCCCAAACCCAAATCCGAGAAAATACGGATTTGGACTAATCCACGTCCTACGGGCGACAACATAAATTAGTCTCCGTATACAATCCACGGGTAACCAAAAACAAAACAAACACCTACGACACGAAGTGACCATCTGGAGAAGGAGAAAGTTGTTACCGTGATGCGGTAGCGTAATTAACTGCAGGGGCTTGCGCCTGCAGGGAAGAGCGTCCCCACAATCAAAAACCCCTCGAATGAGGGGGAATCTGACGAAGTCTGCTACATCGGCCGCATCCGTCTAAACCTCCGATACACGGTGCCATAAATCAACTTGGCATCTTCGGAGAGGTGGACGTATAAAACCAAATAGCATCTGCCCCGAATCCCAGGAAAGACGTCTTCACATCGTGCCATCTTTCGGAGGGGAATAACCGCTAGGAGTATTTCCTTTGAAAGATGGCAGCTTCATTCCCATTGACAGGGCTTTAGTGAACCGTTTCCTTGTTTTAAGCCTGTTTTTGTTTGCCGCAGGCATGCTTCGATCTGGTTGGAGCGCTTTGTGACTCATCCCTACCATGACTTCCTCAACTTGATGCCGATTCCTGGCCCTTTCGAATATGGCCATTTCACGCTCTTGATCAGTTTTGCTCTTCTGACGGGCTTTGTTCAGCAGCATGCCAATCATCTCGTCCGACGGTTCTAAGGATTTTGGCACCGATCCTGCCCCCAGCTCCTCTATATTATCTTCTGATGCCGAGTGAGCTTCTTCGTCGTTTATTGATGAATGAGAGATCATGTGACAACTTGCCACATAATCCTTGGGTTCTTCTGACGGTCTTCTCCTTCATCATTGTCATTATCTCCGCTCTCAAGAATATGGTTGAGAAACTCTTGGAGTGTGACCGGGCTTCACGCCTTCTGGTTATATTCCTCCAGTGCGCCAATATGCTTTTGCAAATCCGTGCGTTTGTCGTCAGACCCCACGGGCTTTTTGGTCTTCTTCTTATTCTTCGAAGACTTCGACGGTTGGGCCTGGGTGTTTTGCCCATCGCTACCACCTCCCGATGTTGGGTGCGGTTTCAGCATCCCCTCAATGATCTCTGGCTCCAGCGATCTTTTCCATCTAATCTCTGGACATGTTTGAAGATCCTTCAGCATTCTTTTAGTTTTAGCCGAAAGAACAACTTCTTATGGAGCTTCCTCTATAAATGAGCATGATTCCCCCGGCGTGTCCATCTTTTTAAGAGCGTGCGGTTGTGGCGGGTTTACCCTCCAATTTTCAGACAACGCGAGTTTGCCTTGTTGGTACTGGTCCTCAATCCAGTTTTTGAAGATGAAGCAATCTTCGATTGGGTGGCCCACTATTCAGTAGTAGGGGCAGTAATTGGGATTGTTGACGTCGCTCGGTTGCAGTGGGCATCTTGGATCTGGTAGAGTGATAAGCCTGTTGCGCACCGCCAGTTCGAATAGTCTTCTCGTTTTATCCCGAGGGAATGAGTAAGGACGTCTCAACTTTTCTCCGAGTGATCGCGGTTTTCGTTTTGGTGAGCAGCTGGTTTCAAATCACTCAGCTGCTGCTGAGGGTTGGCGACGAAGGTAGCTTTCCCTTTACCCTTTTCATTTCGAAGCTCCGTTTTTTAGGAGGATGGTCTATAGCCCATCTGGTCCATTTGGGCCAGGTTGTCGATCAAGGCTTGGAAAGTGGTTGTCTTGAAGAACATCATAAATTGGGATATAGTTGCCTGCGGATCAAGGGTCCCCACGAACATGCCCATGGCAGGAGCTTCTTCTATACATTGTTCGCATCTTGACCATAGGTTCCGCCACCGAATTGCATACTGAACCCAAGTCTCTCCTGGCTTCACCCTGGCATTGATCAATGCCGTGATCGGGGTGCATTCTCTTGCGCTTGCAAAACACTGGGTGAATAGCAACTCCATTTCTGTGAATGTTTTGATGGAGATTCGGAAGCTCCGAGTACCATTCAAAAGCCGTATCCGCTAAACTGCCGACGAACTGGCGAAGTAGCAATTTGTCGTCACCTCCAGTATTGCTGCAGAGAGCCCTGAACTAAGCGACGTGTTGATGGGGGTTGCCTGTCCCCTGATACACGTGAAATTTAGGGATTGTATATCCCGGCGGGTATTTAATTTGATCGTACCAGCTTGGATAAGGTCGCTCAGTTCTGACGACTTGGACAGTAACATTTTCAGCCGGTGGAGGAGACCTTTTTAGTACGGCAGTTGGAGAGTTCTTGCGCACCTTCCTGAGAGGCTCTAAGCTGTTCCCAGTTGGAACAACAGCATCAACTTCTACCATTGGAGCTAGTGGGGTAAGTCCAAAAGAGGAACTGCCCCCAGCTTTCCTCACTCGGCGCCAGTGACGACGTTGAGCATGTCATGTAGCCGGGATCACCTCTGTTGTCGGAGTAGCTTCGTCATGCCCCCTGCTTTGAGGAGAGGCTATTATTGGCGCCATCCTGTCAAAGAATGACATCCGCTGGGAAGGAATGGTCAACCTGTTTAAGGCCGACTTTCGAGTAGGGGAAGTAGTTTGGATGGCTTCACCTGCAGCAGGAGTTGGGATAGCCTTCTCCGGTATTGCGAGCCTTTTCGCGGGCCCATTTGAGTTTAGGCTCAGCCTGTCGAAGATTGAGGTGGTAGACTTGGACGACCCGCTGAGAGGGGCCACGGTAGTTGCAAGCCAATCAAAGATCGACTTCTTCGGAGCTTCCGGTGATGGCAACAGGGCGCTGAAGCTTGCTGGTGGGATCATGGTCCCAAAGAACAGTCCAGTGGTGGCCTGAGTCACCTGTTCCACTGGCATGGTGAAGATGGAGGCCGCTTGGGGCCCATAGGTCACTCCTCCGGCGAGGACAGAGTGGGAGTTGCTGTTGCAGTTAGTGCAGCTGGAGGCCATCGATGTTATCTCTTTTTCTGCATGGAGCAAGATACCAAATCTTAGTACCTGGAATCCAGGGACAACCATATTAAACCGCGATTCATTCCCGAACACGACACACGAAGTGTGGAGTGGAAAGAGAAAAAGGTCCCACCGGGCGTGCCAGAATCTGTTTACCGCCGAAAACCGGGAAAACAAACGTCTTGCCTGAATTTGGGGGCAGATGCTATTTGGATTTATCCGTCCACCTCTCCGAACATGTCAAGTTGATTTATGGCACCGTGCATCGGAGCTTTGGACGGATGCGGCCGTTGTAGCAGTCTTCGTCAGATTCCCCCTCATTAGCGAGGGTTTTTTTGATTTTGGGGACGCTCTTCTCTGTAGGCACAAGCCCTTGCAGTTAATTACGTTACAGTGTAGCGATAACTACTTTCTCCTGCTCCAGATGTTCACTTCATGTCGTGTGTGTTTGTTTTATTTTTTATTGCCCGTGGATTGCATACGGAGACTAATTTGTGTTGTCGCCCGTAGGGCGGGGATTAGTCCAAATCCGTATTTTCTTAGATTTGGGTTTGGTTTGATTTAAGGGTCGTTAACCTTGCTTGAGATTAAGATCGATTTAAACATTTGTTAAGGATACGTTAATCCGATGTTAGACTAAGATCTACTTAATGGGGGTTCAGGATCATTTTTGATCCAACAAAAGAGCATTTGGGCTCTATCGTTTAAGGACGTCACGGTCCATAGCTAGTTTAAAGACATTACGGTCCATGAGCTAGTTTAAGGACATTACGGTCCATAGTTAGTTTAAAGACATTACGGTCCATTGAATTGTTGGTTGTCGGGACCCGCCACCTCTCTGAAGACGTTGAAGAATTACGACGACATATATCAGAGGTGTGGAGAGATGTACCCTTGAACCAATGTCGGTTACGAGATCTGTAGTCAGGTTTGGGACTAAGACCAATTAGAGAAATTGGGAGCACATGGGCTTGGTTGATCTGAATTAGGGACTTGTGGTCAACTTGGGCTCAGTCCACTCAGTTTTGAATAAAGTGTTGAACGCTTTTTTAGGCTCGGTCCCTTTTTATATGCAACAATGCTAAGCATTGATATGGGCTCTGACTCTCACCCTATTTCTTTGTGTTTTTTATAGAGTGTTAAACACTCTTTGTGGCTTTGGGCTCTATGGGCATAGCGCTTTATATTAAACAGCGCCCACGTGGGGGGCACATGGGGCGCTTGGCTCTGGACGCTAACCAATGAGTGTAGAGCACTCTTTATTTCGGCAGTGCCCACATGAGGGGCACGTGGGGCGCTTGACGCCAACCAATGAGTGCAGAGCACTCTTTATTTCAGCAGCGCCCACGTGAGGGATACGTGGGGCACTTGGCGCTGGGCGCCAACCAATGAGTGCAGAGCACTCTTTATTTTAGCAGCGCCTACGTGAGGGGCATGTGGGGCGCTTGGCGCTATTTGCTTCTTTATGCATTTTTATGAAGAGTTCAATTCTTTATTCTCCCCTGGATCTTCAATCCCCAAGAACAAATTCATCCCTACGAGAATTAAATTCTCGTTTGTGGGAGACTTGTCTCATGGATCTCAGATCCAGGGAAAGAACTATGTTCTTTTATAAGGTTTAAACCCTCAGGTATGCCGATGAGATACTATGATCTCTATTTACCTTGAAGAAAGTTCTTCTTCTTTCTTCTCTCTTCAAGCACTTTTTGCTTGCTCTTCTTTTTGAACTTAAAGTTTGTGGAGGGGGGTTCCTCTCTATAAGACTTGAAGTCTTGGGTCCTTTATATAGTGAAGGCTGATTTGTTGATTTAGTTGAGAAAATCTCTCATTGAGAGATCTTTAATTGATTCGGGGATTTTATCCATCGTTGGAGCTTTGATCCTAGGCCTTCTGTTTTACAGAATATATTTTTCTTGCTCTCAACAAGACCGGGAAAATATTTCTCCATACAGAGCTTATTCTGTATCTTGGTGATTTTTAATCACCATCAGATCTTTAATCCAACGGTGCTCTGTTTTACAGAGTTTAACTTTTCCTGTTTTAGGAAGATTCGAGGAATGTTTCCTCAATAGAATTTAATTCTGTAATTTGATGATTTATCATCTTCGTTGGATCTTTGATCGAAGGGTGGAGAACTTTTAGTTCTGGCGCTGGCGCTCTCGTGCTTTGCACGTGAGGCGCCGCCTCAGAGTTTTTTAACTCTATGCGCTGGCGCTCTCGTGCTTCGCACGTGAGGCGCTATCTCAGTTCAAATTTTGAACAGAGCGTTGCTCTCTTATTGAGGGAAACAAACAAATCTTTGCAATTACGCCTCTACAACCCATTTTGGGGAACCCGTTCGGGATGGTGCGGATTATCGCACATTCTCGAGCTTAGTAGAGTGAGATGCAGATCTCCGCAAGGAGCATACGATCTCGAAAGATTTAAAATACAATTTTTTTCAGAAAATGTGATTTTTATTATAAATAAAACTTATATTTTTAGTAAATAAATATATATGTAATTAATATCAAAATACCTATTTTTAATATTTATAATATTCCACATTTCCAAAATTCAAGAAAAACATCTCATTTACAAGAAAATACCATACAATTCCAATATTACAAATAAATACTATATATTATGAAATTAGGTTTTATTCACTGGAAATGTCACATTGATAAAATATACATCAATGAAAACTCTAAAGACGATAATAAAATACTTGAGGCGTATTTTTGAAACTTATACAAAATTATTTTTACATAAAACCCCTCAAGTTATACTAAATTACAATAAGGACCCTAGTAAACATAGGTTTATACGGGACCAGTCTCTTGAGCCTCAGAGAGCCGGAGATATGGGTGCTTGCCTATTTAAGATAGACAACTTAACAAACGGTGTTATCAACACGGTAATTGTCTTTGAAAAAGACACAAATCCTGCCGTCCATGTGCAACAGTTACCTATAGCACCAAAACATAATTCAGGATTCAATTTCTTTTCTAATTGTCTGACTCAGACTGAGTATCAATATAATCAATCTGACTTGAATATGATTCAAGTATCAAACTTCAATACAACATGGATCTATGAATCCGTCTATTCAATCTAATCAATCTATATTGACTGAACCGAATCATGGATATACATCCATCTACATGATTCTCCAGTTATATCCATTTACTGATATCATGGTTTCGGCAAGTCATCCATCTATACACAATATACAATTCAAACAATACATCAATACAATCAAGACATCGCGGGGTTTTATAAGGGGTAGACTGGTACGGAAGGTGTTAAAAGTGGCACGAGACTGTAACCATAATACACTTGTTCTCCGCCGAAAGACGCGACCGGGACGTCGGGACGTCCGACCTGAATTTGGGGGCAGATGCTATTTGGTTTTATCCGTCCACCTCTCCGAAAATGCCAAGTTGATTTATGGCACCGTATATCGGAGGTTTAGACAGATGCGGCCGATGTAGCAGACTTCGTCAGATTCTCCCTCGTTGTGAGGAGTTTTTGATTGTGGGGACGCTCTTCCCTGCAGGCGAAAGCCCCTGCAGTTATGTCACGACCCGAAAGTACGGAACGTGACCGGCACTTAGATTACGAAGCGTCTAGAGGCACAACGTAATCTAAGAAAGCCGAAGCCCAGAAATCTAAACCATAAAAAGAAGAAGCAGAGGAAAACATGTAGAAAAAAACAAGTTTAAAAGCAACATCAAATTTTCTCAAAAATTTGAGCAGAGTCTCCTTTGTAAAAACTGGCCCCAAACGGGTACAAACAAGAATAATATACAAACAATAACAAGGCATCGCCAAGCGGGAGCTAGCTCTACGCCAACAGGCGGAAACAACCACACCAAGCATAATAATATACAACGCCAAAGGGCGAAGCTCAAAACTCAAAAGAAAACAAATCCACCAAATACCATAATAATACAAGCGCGACTCTAAGGTCGAAATAAATAACTGGTCCAGTAAACTTATCAAGTAATACAAGTATGGTTGATGGAGCTTACTAGATACAAATGAAATAATAAAAGTACAATGGCGGTTCAGATACAAGTGAACCAACCTACCGTGCAAATCACCCTGAATGAAAAGATGTGCCAGCAAGCTGCTAGGGAAACCTGTACATCGAACCTGTAATAAAATTTGGCACAACGGGGGTGAGTTTCCAACTCGTGAGTAGAAGATATCTGTGAAAAGAAATCGAATGCACGACGCTATCCTAGGTCATAATAAAATACTAATATATTACTAATCATCTAGTAGTGCAGGGTAATAAACTACGTGTAAGTGCAAAAACTCCGTGCTCGTGTCAGTACCTCAAGAGTAATATGTCATATGAATGAGTATGCATGCACCATGAATGTAAAATAACCAATCCTGAAATCTGGATATATCTGTATAAGAAATCTTTAGCTTTTATCATGGTAAAATTTGTATAGAAATCTGAAATATCAACGATGAAATCCATGGAAATCCGTGTCAAGCATCGATACAAAACATGTAAATATCAAGTCTCAATACCTCATAGTCTCAATATCTCAGGCTCCGTCAGTCCGGATCAGCCCATATCATCAAATCTCAAGTTAACGGTCGGTATCCTCCGGATATCCGCCGCGCCAGACATCACCGGTAGGTAGTCCTCCCCTGCCAGGCTCATCATCTACAACTCGATCTTCTTGCCCCGGGATACCATACCGGGCCCACCATGTACCCGATACGGTTCATCCACTCCTCGAATCGGGTCTCGAAATCCAACAGAAAACAAGAAATCTCATGGTGGACGACACATACATCACAAGAAAACCGCAACTTATATTTTAAAAAGAGAGGAGGAGAGAGAGAAGTTTTTATATATGTATTATTGCGGTTTTCCCCAAAATCCAGAAATCTCATAGAAATCCAAAATCCCAAAATCATGAGTAAGTATATGATAAGTGTCGGTATATGCCCCAATATCCTGCATGATAACATGAAAATGTGAATGCATGAAATGTCTAAGTAATAAATGCAATGTCTAGACTAACACCTGAGAGTAATCACAATATTATATTGATCTAGCCTCTAGCTGATTTTATCAATAAAATATAATATATTCTAAAGTGTACGTGACATAGCAATTACCGATGATGATGTGTGTGAGCCGGCAATAAGTGTGCGTGGAATATGCGCATCATCGGTAATGGTGCTGGTGTCCTAACAGGCAGAGTTTCATACTGATTATAGAAACATATGGATGAACATGCAATATGATGATTACGGTCTGAATGTAAAGACGGATGTGTATTAACCACTCATTTGTAATATACAAGTATAACTACAACTATATGACTCGAGCCTAAACTAGTGTCTATCTAACCCCCTAAGGAACTAAACCTAAGAAACTAGTCGATAAGAAATAAGAGTCCACCTAAGGTCTGAGTCCATATCTCTAATAGTCGGCGATCCAGCCTCAATAGCGTCACGTACGTAGTACGGCTTCCTCGAATCACGAGTGCGGATCAATCATCACATCTATGTCTCGTACGGTAAAATCCATCGCACGGCATCCTAATATCGGGGTACGGGTCAAGTATCACCTACGTACATCATCATTCGTATAATATCATCATCAAATAATGTCAGGATCAATGGTACTGTACTGTAATCGTATGCATCCCAATATCATCAATCATATCTCATGTCTGCGTAAATATACATTGTAATTGGTCCTCAGAAATATCATGTCACATATATCATATCTTGATCAAGTCACATATATCAAGTCGTGATTAAGTCACATATATGTATATATCATATCGTAATCAAGTTACACATATCTCATATCGTAATCAAGCCACAGTTTACAGTCCGGGTTCTATTCTAGAGTCCATGTACCTCAAAATCATCACCACCTATTATTGTCTATGTATACATATCCATTATCTCATTTTCTAATGATCCGCTAACATCATAACACGACTGTATAGCCAAGAATCACGGGATCAAGCCCAGATATATTGTTTCATCCCCACCTATCATATCACATCCTTGTATCACATATACATGTTGTGTATATATATACCTACACCTAGTCCTATATAGATATACATACACGTATACGCCACGTCGAGTTTCTATGTGTGCGTGTGTGAGTATCTACCTGAAACCTACGAATCTCCTCCAAGAAATTCATCCTCTGGTAAGGTCTTTCTAAATCAATCTAGTCCAACCTAAGGTCACTACTAAGGTCCTACTCACCAAGATTCTAAGGTCACATCTGACTTCTTAATGACAATAAGTACTATTCCTATTTTACGTTTGCGGGAGTGCTAAACGCCATCCACCCGATTTCCCCCGTAGATATACATCTCCTCACCTGGTCCTTATTTGCCGAAAACGATGTCGCCCTCCTCTTCTTCCTCGTCCGAAGTCCACGTAAGGTGTACCTTCAAAGCATGAGATCCAAACGTGAAAATATGCTTCCAAAATAATGGTTTCCAACTCCAAATTCCATGCTAAATAGGTCAAAGGAAAATGGTAGAGGTTGAATGTTGATTTTTGAGGTTTATTTTTGGAATTTTTGATGAATTTTAATGATTTTTAATGCAAAAATGATGGGGGTAAGATTTTGGGGCTGCCCATGGAGGTGAGGCCGGCCATGAGGTGAGAAAAAGAGAGGAGAGTGAGAAAATGTGAAGAAAAGTGTAGAAGGTTTCACAAAAATATCACACAATTAAGTCTTTTCATGAATTTAATAAAAAATTCTTTATTTTCCTAACTCCATTTAACCTAGAATGGTCTAGAACCATGGAAAATTTTGAAAATAAATTTTGCATGAAACACACTTGGTTCCAATATGTAATGGTTCACTTTTGCTAATTAAACTCATTCAAATTTGTAATTTACACCAATTTAGTGTATAAATAAAGCTTATGTTAATATTTAAAATAATTAATTTAGGCAAAATATTTAATTAAACTAAAAATTTATAAGTGACTAAATAAACACCATTTACTAGTAATTAAATAATTAAAATATATATTTTTAAATTTATAATGAAAAATAATTATGGTTTAGTTTTACGAAAAATACGTTTTACTTTACCGAAAATCAGGAAATTCACTTAAAGAATTTTATTTATTTATTTATTTATTTATTTTAAAACGTTATAATCTTCCACCCTTTAAGAAATTCGGTCCCCGAATTTAAATTAAAACTCCCCCCAATTACTAAAACATTCAGCCAAAACACTCAAATCGTCGGGGCTCCGAAATCATCAATACATTACTAAAATCAACTCCGTCAAGCATAACGCAATTATCGGAGTTAAGGTAAAAATAAAATATCAAAACCCAATACGAAAACCAACATAATATATCTCAAAACTATAACTTAGATATAGTACGTATCGTAGTAAAATCGGCTAAACATCTGGATAAAGAAGCATGCAAGAACCCCTTTTGAAAATCGCCGTGTGATGCACGTGTCCCGGCATAAGTAGCGGACGTTTATTTTTAAAAAATAATAGCTATATATATATATCTTTTATTTAATATACACGTCCCGTCTGGTTACCAAATCAAATAGTAATGATTATAAAAATATACTGCTCAAACTGAAATCAATCCCAATCACATCATAAAAATATCATGTGCGTCCGGTGCGCGCTGAAATCGAAACCAAATACAGATGCCACGAATACGCACAAAACAAAACTGAGTGCAACAGGTGTGCACCAAAAACATCTGTCAAGTGCAACGACCGTGCACGACTCTAATATCAGGTGCATCTAATCTGCACAAAACCCCGATTTAGTGCATCTGGTGTGCACAAAATTGCATCAAGTGCACCAAGTGTGCACAAGAATCTCAATCAGGTGCACATGGTGCACGAAAACATACACCGAATATCAAAATCGAAATCACAGTACGAAAATGCATGAAAACTAGGTCGAAGCATATGTCAAAATCATGTGTAACCCATATGCACGAAATCAAATCAAAATCTCAAAATGTATAAAACCAAATCGAGTGTACTGGGTATGTACAAAACAACATCAATACAACCGATATATGAAATACGCAGAGAATATAATGAATGTACACATAAGAAATACCAATCGTAGAACAAAATCCTCAAAATACCAAAATCCAACCAACGGAAATATGAAATTCAAATCACCAAATCACAATCGTAAACACTATCGTCAATGTGCGCCTCTTTCCTCTAATGTCGACTGCTTCGAACCCGTCTCTTCGTAGGTGTGCTGACTGCGCTACCAACGGCAATACTCATATCTAGAGTCTCCCACGTAATCTATCCCTTCACCTGATGTCCGGACTACATTAAAATTTTTGATCAATTCATCAAAATCCCATAATTTCCCGAGAGCTCAACACTCAAGTACAGTTTAAAAATATCCAGTACATACCCCAGCATCGATGGTCCAGCCGTAGAAGGGCAAACCCAAGTCTCACTAATGGCACCGCGGAACTGCCGTAAACCCTAAGGTTCAAGGGCGTTCTCGTGGTCATTATGTCGAGTTAGGGTTTCATTCTTCTAGAGGGTCCATAGAAATACCTGCATGTTCATCCGAATACCTTAAACTTGGGAAAATGGGTTTTTGACAATCTTTCGAATCCTTTAACTTTGTCTGGACGGCATGTGAATACCCTTCGTCCGCACGCTAAACAATGCTTCAATCCTCAAGAATAAACGATACCCCAATGGTTATCGCATTCGAGTCGCAGCTCCCTCTGCCCGTACGACCGTGATGACAGATACCACCATCCGATATCGACGAAGATAGATCAAAGGAACGAATGAAATGCGGTGCAAAGAAATGTACATCCTAAGGCTACTTAAGAAGAGTAGCGTATCGTAAGTATGCCGTGGATCATACCCACGGTACGTCACTCCACCTAAGTCGCCTACTCCATCAACCAAGGGTCACCCTAGACATATACAAAGGTTAAACCTAGCGCTCTGATACCAACTTTGTCACGACCCGAAAGTACGGAACGCGACCGGCACTTAGATTACGAAGCGTCTAGAGGCGCAACGTAATCTAAGTAAGCCGAAGCCCAGAAATCTAAACCATAAAAAGAAGAAGCAAAGGAAAACATGTAGAAAAAAACAAGTTTAAAAGCAACATCAAATTTTCTCAAAAATTTGAGCAGAGTCTCCTTTGTAAAAACTGGCCCCAAACGGGTACAAACAAGAATAATATACAAACAATAACAAGGCATCCCCTAGCGGGAGCTAGCTCTACGCCAACAGGCGGAAACAACCACACCAAGCACAATAATATACAACGCCAAAGGGCGAGGCTCAAAACTCAAAAGAAAACAAATCTACCAAATACCATAATAATACAAGCGCGACTCTAAGGTCGAAATAAATAACTGGTCCAGTAAACTTATCAAGTAATACAAGTATGGTTGATGGAGCTTACTAGATACAAATGAAATAATAAAAGTACAACGGCGGTTCAGATACAAGTGAACCAACCTACCGTGCAAATCACCCTGAATGAAAAGATGTGCCAGCAAGCTGCTAGGGAAACCTGTACATAGAACCTGTAATAAAATTTGGCACAACGGGGGTGAGTTGCCAACTCGTGAGTAGAAGATATCTGCGAAAAGAAATCGAATGCACGACGCTATCCTAGGTCATAATAAAATACTAATATATTACTAATCATCTAGTAGTGCAGGGTATTAAACTACGTGTAAGTGCAAAAACTCCGTGCTCGTGTCAGTACCTCAAGAGTAATATGTCATGTGAATGAGTATGCATGCACCATGAATGTAAAATAACCAATCCTGAAATCTGGATATATCTGTATAAGAAATCTTTAGCTTTTATCATGGTAAAATTTGTATAGAAATCTGAAATATCAATGATGAAATCCATGGAAATCCGTGTCAAGTATCGATACAAAACATGTAAATCTCAAGTCTCAATACCTCATAGTCTCAATATCTCGGGCTCTGTCAGTCCGGATCAGCCCATATCCTCAAATCTCACGACAACGGTCGGTATCCTCCGGATATCCGCCGCGCCAGACATCACCTGTAGGTAGTCCTCCTCTGCCAGGCTCATCATCTACAACTCGATCTTCTTGCCCCGGGGTACCATACAGGGCCCACCATGTACCCGAGACGGTTCATCCACTCCTCGAATCGGGTCTCGAAATCCAACAGAAAACATGAAATCTCATGGTGGACGACACATACATCACGAGAAAACCGCAACTTATATTTTAAAAAGAGAGGAGGAGAGAGAGAAGTTTTTAGATAAGTATTATTGCGGTTTTCCCAAAAATCCAGAAATCTCATAGAAATCCAAAATCCCAAAATCATGAGTAAGTATATGATAAGTGTCGGCATATGCCCCACAATACTGCATGATAACATGAAAATGTGAATGCATGAAATGTCTAAGTAATAAATGCAATGTCTAGACTAACACCTGAGAGTAATCACAATATTATATTGATCTAGCCTCTAGCTGATTTTATCAACAAAAGATAATATGTTCTAAAGTGTACGTGACATAGCAATTACCGATGATGATGTGTGTGAGCCGGCAATAAGTGTGCGTGGAATATGCGCATCATCGGTAATGGTGCTGGTGTCCTAACAGGCAGAGTTTCATACTGATTATAGAAACATATGGATGAACATGCAATATGATGATTGTTAGTTGTATGTATGCCCTAGAGGCCAGTATTGTACAGATGATATATATTATATTGGATGCTTGGACATATATAGAGATGACTTTCTTGCTCGATATGATAGTATGCTATCTGGTTACTCTTTATCTTAACATGTACACTTGTCTCTTTAAACTGTCTTATAGTTACATGTTGATAAAGCCCTTAGGATGTGTACTTGACTACCTGGACTATGATGCAGATCATACTAGTGGGGACATGGTAGTCCATAAGTACATCCTTCATGGTCCCTAGTCGTGGGTGTATCGAGACGGGGCATCGATATACCAGTGTAGACTAGCGTATACGCTTCTCGACCCATGAGATGGGCGATGGATGATCCCATATCCATTGGTGCTTGACATCAGAGATGGTATACGGGTGCTCAGTGGAGACTGGGTACACTGGACGGACTCGCCGAGAACTCCCAGATGGTATTATACCTCACGTCAGATGGCAGTTCTCAGGTGACACTTGTACAGGTTAGTCTGTAGACCCGAGATCGTCATAGAGTCTTGTGTGATTCCCACTGTGCTTTGATCTCCACCTTACCACGTCCATGAGGGCGTGCAAAACGGTGGTCTTTGGGTACAGTCCCGAGTCACATGGAGGCAATGAGCGATAGGAGGGGTTTCGTCTCTCCCGGTATTGGGGGTTGATGTTGCGCAGTGCTCGATTGGCCGTAACAGGGAAGTCCCTGGCCAGGGCTGATCAGAGATTTGCTGATAAGTGTTACCAGTAGTTTCTCGACCCGTTATGAGCCTCACATCGGCACGACTTATCGGTTATTGGGGTCTGACGTTTACCACCCCTAGACTTGATATGCGACATATCAGACGAACAGACCGGACTGTACGGTAAGTGTTACTGGTTGGATTCACAGGAGTGTGAGCGGGCCAGCTCGTCGATCTTCTGATCGCTCAATACCCGGATGGCCGTTATGTTTAGCAGA
This sequence comes from Agapanthus africanus, assembly GCA_030015575.1. Taxonomy (NCBI): domain Eukaryota; kingdom Viridiplantae; phylum Streptophyta; class Magnoliopsida; order Asparagales; family Amaryllidaceae; genus Agapanthus; species Agapanthus africanus. The sequence goes on from CM057350.1 coordinate 117,149,472, forward strand.
CCGCTTGCGGCTTATGGGTGCTTGATATGATCATCATCTGCTACCGGCGTATTGACGAGTCTTTAGAGTCCTACACAGAGGTTTCCTGGCTCAAGCGAAACGAAATAGGAGCGCATATGAGATATGTACCGGACCGAGAATAATGCGTGTATGTGATACCGTATTTGATTCTCGCGATTAATGTTTCGATTGGTTGTATGTGATATAACCTAGTTATCGAATCGAAGATCGATTCGATAAGCCGATACATTGAATACTAGTCGGTTATGTGCGACATGACCGGATCATTGAATCAAGTGTTGATTTAATGATTTAATGTATAATTATATATTTGATATATTACTTTGCATTAACTAGTATTGGTTCACTTTAAAGGGATTTTCTCACTTGATGTGCACATTGTATATGTGATATATTTTTGTGCACACATGTATGTATCATGTTTGATGATACATGTTAACTTGTGAGTGTGTAAAGATTAAACCATGGTTATGTAATGGTTAGGGTTTTCTTTTTCTTAATCATTTATTTATTTATCTATTTAGAAAAGATTTTGAAGAGAATGGTGGCTTTCTTTGTTTCTAGTTGAAGCTTCATGAAGCTTTGACTTTGTAACCATTCTTGTCTTCATCCTTAACCCTAACCATTCCTACTAACCATGGTCTATTCTCTACACTCTACCATAGTTAGTATATGATAAGTATTCATTTTCTTTTCTTTTTGAATTAAGACTTATCATATTCTAGCTTCATCTTCTTCTTCATCTTCAAAGAAAAAGCTTAAGTCCATTAATGGCAACTTGAGCTAAAGTGTGAGAAATCCAATTCTAAAGTGAACCCACCTCCTATTTCTTCACCCTCTACCTCTTGCCAAGTAGTATAGGGTGTTTTCTTCACAAGTTTCACAACTTGATGGAGTTGGAGCTTGAACTTGTGATGCCTCGACGTAGATCATCTTCGGCACGAAGCCGACGACCTAGCCCGCCCATTTCTCCGATCAAGCCGACGATTGAGTCCGGGATTCGAGATGGACAGCGAGAGGATGCCTACGTGGAGCTAAGGAAGTGGAGAACTGGATCTACAAAGGTTGTAGCCTTTCTCTTTTAGTTAAATTGTTAACTAGTTTCGTTTTTCGCCTAAACTTCTAGTCAACGATCCGTATTAGGGTTTCTCGGCACCCGTAAAATTTGAAATTGGCATGGTTGATGCCTTGTGAGACCTCATTAGCATGCCTAGGAACCCTACAGTGGTATCAGAGCCTAGCTAGAGCCTTAGGCGAAGTCTAGACGACGTTTGAAACCCGATCGAACCGAAACCCTAATTCCCGATATGCTCTCTGGACTTTTTATAAAATCTGGGATTTTTCCATATTAAAAATGCTTAAAAAATTCAGCAGGGAATTCTAAGAATTACGATGCAAAATTTATCCCATGATCTGCTAAGGGCGCGGTGGAACCGCGGCAGAAGCCTGGCTTCTGCGGCGGTTCCGCGGCCATTTGATGACATCATCTGTCCTTTTTTGCACAGTAATTCATATTTTATTATGCTGAATTTTCTGGGAATTTTTAATTTGACTCAAGAGTTGAGTGTTCTGGGGTTGTATTGGGAATCGACGATTCGATCGGATTATCAAACCTTGTCTATGTGGCTTTCCGGATATTTTAGAATATGTTAAAAGGTTCGACCGGATATAAATACCCAACTTTTCCCCTGCCGGAAAATTTCCAAGTGTTGGATTTTTCTGTGGTTTAAGGACGTTCTAAGTAGTGCAAGTAATGCGATGGTCCCTCTAGAAGACAACAAACCTTAACTCGATTATGTGACCGTCTTGAACTGCCCTTTGAACCTTCGTGTTTGGGGCAGTACGGCGTGCCACATGTGAGGCGTTGGCTTGACCCTTCTACGGCTGGACCGTTGGTACTGAGGTATGAAGTGAATGTCTTTGAACCTATTTCATGTGTTGAACGGTTTCGGGAAAACTTGGGTGTTCGAATGTTCGATCGGAAAGTTTAATATTTTCTATTTATCCGGAATGGGATACAATAATTGGAATTCACAAACAGTTATGAGATAACTGAATGAATGTTATAAATCTAGCAGTTTAGTCTCACTTGATATTGAAAAGAGTTTTCGATAATGAGACTAAAATGCGGGATTTATAATTGTTAGGCATGTGATGTCTAAGTATTTCATTTGATTAGGCATGTGATGTCTAAAGAGGTTGCGGATTCCAATTGTTGTAGTTTTACACTTTCTTTTCTGTGACCGTAAGTGTAATATGTGATATCGCCGGTTTCGTTGCTATATGTCAACGACAATTGGGATGCGCATATTTACTTACGTTGATGACATGTGATGTTATGTGTTGCTCGATATGTTATATTGGATTGTCGTGATTGAATAGCCGGGGGTTTTTATGTGAGATGAGTGTTTTTCATTTTCATTCATATAAAAACTTGTATGTAATATTCTTTTATTGGGACACTTCCAGGTTGCGGAAGCTGTCACCCTTTGTATATTATTTACTTTTCTGCACTAGGATAGACCCAAGAAGGGGAGCACAAGTAACCGAGTTCTAGGGTCCAGTGGGAGACCATCTCGAGGAGTCGAGTCCGGGTCTCCTAACCCTAGGATTGGTAGGGTTGCTTGCCGCTCTCGTAGGGGTCTAGGGGTGTGGGATTGGCTATTCATCACGACCGTGGAATCCGTGTTTTATACTGGCTCGTATTGAAAACACGGACGTCCTAGAATATCCAATGTTTCATATGTTTCTTCTGCTGCGATATCTGTGATGTGATCATGTGATGTTCTGTGATAGATACAGTATATAGTATATATGATATATTATATAGACGTTACTTATGTTTTGCACCCGCACTAGCCCTGCCCTGCTCTGTCGTTAGTTACCTAACCTAACGGTGCATGAGGGGACATCCAGGCGAATGCGGATGGCATAAGTGTACGTCGTATTTATCTGTGATGTTTTAGGTATTTAAATGATGGGACTTCATTAATGTGATTAATGAAAGAAAAGAAGCCTAAAAGATGTTGTAGAATCAAATTTTAAAATAAAACAGGTAGCTACAGTTCTTGCTTTGCATAGCGGTATATATGATATACCCTGCACCTTATTCGATGAGGAAAGGACCGAGATCCCTTCACCGGGAGTGACTCCTTTAGCAATAACTGGCAGATGCTACACACTCGGTTTGACTTCTGATTGCTTCTATAGTTTCTGCTTTGCACAGTGATATATATGATATATCCCGCACCTCATTCGACGAGGAAAGGGCCGACGATCCCTTCACCGGGAGTGACCCCTTTAGCAAAACTAGAAAAGCCTCAAAATCACTCCATTTCAAAACTTCATTTGATTCTACAACGATATCAAGTTCATTACGCAATAGGTTTTCAGAAAAACCTGTCGTAGCCCTCCGTCATTTCAGATAAGTCCTATTTAGTATTCGTGCTACGTTTGTTGACCTCCGTCAAGGCGTAGTGTGCGGTAACTAACTAGTATTTATCTGCTTATGCATATGATGCAGATTGGATTAGGGTAGTCGTGCGGCCTTGTTGACCTCCGTCAAGGGTCGTGCGGGTGGGTTTAATTCGATCAAGAAATGACGGGTTGAACTTGACTAGTAGCCTATGGTTTGTTGACCTCCGTCAAGGTCATAGGGTGCTAGGGGCAAAATATTATCGGGAATTTCAAGTGTTGAAATTTGCAATGAGATTGCATACCTTCTATGAGATAGTTGGATCCCGATACCCACTGCGAGTAAGAGTTACTCCTGGGAGAGTTTTACACATTGCAATTAGCTGATCAAGTAGGTGTCTAGAAAGGTGTCAACGGGGTTACGCCTCTGGGAAAACGAGGTTTACATTAATTAGGTTCGTGCGAAAGCACGGGGGACCTCCCTCAAAGTACCGACACTGGCCTGGCTGAAAGATTGGCGAACTTGTAGTGTGTAATTAATCCCGGCTAGTCTTTCCTTTTAGGGTTTGAAGGAAGATTTGATAAAAACCAGTGGGAGCCATCCTGATTAGATAAGATAATAACCAATCTGATCTTGCAAGAGCTTACGCTAAAGTGTTTTCTTCTCTCTCTCTCCAGGTAGTGACCATTTCATGCCCTAATAAAGATAATAATATGGATGTATTGACCGAACCCGCATGTTATACTGTGCTGGGGAACGTTGGTTCCGTTCTTACCTATAAGAGTTATAGGACTGAATAGGATATAGGGGAATACCAGGATTCCCATGCCACCCGAATGAAGAAAGTACATGATGATGCATTTTCTTCGGGTGTGTTCGTTACAGAGAACTGTTTCTCCATTTGCTCTACGTCCTGGGTATTAGATACCGGGTCAGGATCCCATATATGTAATCAGTTACATGGGCTTAGGAAAGGTAGAGAACTTGGAGAAGGTGATAAAGACATTAGAGTTGGAAATGGTGCAATTGTTGCAGCTAAGACTGTCGGGGAATATCACCTTGTATTACCAACTGGTAATACATTGGTTCTGAACGAATGCTATTACATGCCGAACCTGATATGCAACATTATATCGGTTTCTTTGTTGAGTAAAGAGGGATATAATTTTGTATTACAGGATAATGTTATGAACATTTTCCGTAACCAAAAGTTGGTTGGATCAGGCACGTTGTGCAATGGCATTTATGTTCTAAATCAATCAACAGTTCTGAGCATAACAAACACATACAAGAGGAAGAGTTCAGAACTGAACGAATCCTTCTTATGGCATTGAAGACTGGGTCACATCAATGCGACACGACTAGCTAAGTTGCATAAGGATGGATATTTAAATCCGTTTGAATTTTCATCTTATGACACTTGCCAGTCATGTCTCAAAGGCAAGATGACCAAAACTCCGTTTACGGGACACGGAGAAAGAGTTACCGAACTCTTGGGACTGATACATAGTGATGTATGCGGTCCCATGTCTACACATGCCAGGGATGGTTCTTCGTACTTCATTACATTCACTGACGATCTCTCTAGATTCGGATATGTGTTCCTGATGAAACACAAATCAGAAGCTTTTGAGAAATTTAGAGAATATAAAGAAGAAGTCGAGAACCAAACCGGAAAAAGTATTAAAATCCTACGATCTGATCGAGGAGGTGAATACTTGAGCATTGAATTCCTGGACTTCCTAAAAGAGAATGGGATTCTCTCTCAGCTAACTCCTCTATATACACCACAGCACAACGGTGTATCAGAACGGAGGAACCGCACCCTATTGGATATGGTGCGCTCTATGATGAGTATAGCTGAGTTACCTGTTTCCTTCTGGGGATATGCACTGGAAACAGCAGCATACCTACTGAATAGGGTTCCCACCAAATCTGTGCCTACCACACCATATGAGATATGGGAAGGGAAGAGACCATATCTTAATTTTATTAAGATATGGGGTTGCCCGGCCTATGTCAAAAGACAAAAACCGGACAAACTCGAGACAAGGTCTGTTTTGTGTAAATTTGTTGGATATCCCAAACATTCGCGAGGGTATATCTTCTACCACAGTGAGGAACAAAGAGTATTTGTTGCTCAACATGCCACCTTTTTAGAAAAGGAATTTCTTGCAAAAGAGATTAGTGGCTCTGAGGTAGAACTGGAAGAGGTTCCAGCTGAACAAAACACAACAGAAGATTTAGTGGAACCAGAGGATTCAGTAGCTCCCAATGAACCTCAGCCACTCCGCCGATCTAGTAGGGTTCCTCGTCAACCTGAGAGATACTACGGTTTTCTCATGGATGGTGGGAGCGAGGATTGCATCATGGAGGATGATGACCCAACTAGCTTCGAGCAGGCCATCACGAGTAGGGACTTAGTGAAATGGCTGGATGCAATGCGGTCCGAGATGAAATCCATGTACACCAACAAAGTATGGACTTTGGAAGTTGCTCCTGAAAGGGTAAAACCCATTGGGAGCAAGTGGATCTTCAAGAAGAAACTTGGTGTAGATGGGAAAGTGGAGACTTTCAAAGCTAGACTTGTTGCAAAGGGTTTTCATCAAAGACCAGGTGTGGACTATGACGAAACTTTTTCTCCAGTGGCTATGCTTAAATCCATCCGGATCATGCTTGCCATCGCTGCATATCATGACTACGAAATCTGGCAAATGGATGTTATGACCGCCTTTCTAAATGGTGATTTAGAAGAGTGCGTGTACATGACTCAGCCAGAGGGCTTCGTAGACAGTGGGAGCAGCGGGAAGGTGTGCAAGCTGCTTAAATCCATTTATGGATTAAAGCAACCATCGCGGAGTTGGAACATCTGCTTTGACGTCGTTATCAAAGAGTTTGATTTCGTCAAAAATCCAGATGAACCTTGTATCTACAAGAAGGTAGCAGAGAGTAAGGTTGTCTTCCTCGTATTGTACGTGGACGACATACTCTTGATAGGAAATGATATTCCTATGCTGCAATCGGTCAAGCTCTTCTTATCACAAAGATTCTCAATGAAAGATCTTGGTGATGCCTCCTGCATATTGGGAATTAGGATCTATAGAGATAGATCCAAACGGATATTGGGATTGTCCCAATCCAGGTACATTGACACCATACTAAAGAGGTTTAGTATGGAAGAATCCAAGCGTGGGAACTTGCCCACGATCTCTGGAGTCACTCTCTCCAAAGAGATGTCTCCCAAGACTGATTTGGAGAGAGCTCGCATGCAAGGGATACCCTATGCTTCGGCAGTAGGCTCTATCATGTACGCGATGCTATGTACCAGACCCGATGTAGCATACTCACTAAGTGTAGTGAGCAAGTATCAAGCTGATCCTGGAGAGAATCACTGGACAGCTGTGAAGAGCATTCTCAAGTACTTGCGAAGGACTAAAGAGATGCTCTTGGTGTATGGTAACGGAGAACTCCAAATGGAGTCCTTTACCGATTCAAGCTTCCAGAGTGATAAGGACGACTCTAAGTCGCAGTCGGGATTTGTCTTTACCCTTTACGGAGGGGCGGTTAGCTGGAAGAGTTTCAAGCAAGAAACCGTGGCAGACTCGACGATGGAGGCTGAATACATCGCTGCCAACGATGCTGCCAAAGAGGCTGTCTGGATCAAGAAGTTCATTACTGAACTTGGAGTGGTTCCATCCATTGAGCATCCAATACCTTTGTATTGCGATAACAATGGAGCGGTGGCTTTGGCCAAGGAACCTAGGTCCCATCAGCTATCCAGGCATATTCTGAGGCGGTATCACCTGATCCGGGAGATAGTTGATCGCCGGGAGATCGAGGTCAGGAGGGTTGACACGAAGAACAACACGGTGGATCCACTCACGAAGGCCATTCCCCAGATACAGTTTGAGAGACTCTTTGGGATGCTCGGTATGCGATACTACAGCAGCTGGCCCTAGTGCAAGTGGGAGATTGTTAGTTGTATGTATGCCCTAGAGGCCAGTATTGTACAGATGATGTATATTATATTGGATGCTTGGACATATATAGAGATGACTTTCTTGCTCGATATGATAGTATGCTATCTGGTTACTCTTTATCTTAACATGTACACTTGTCTCTTTAAACTGTCTTATAGTTACATGTTGATAAAGCCCTTAGGATGTGTACTTGACTACCTGGACTATGATGCAGATCATACTAGTGGGGACATGGTAGTCCATAAGTACATCCTTCATGGTCCCTAGTCGTGGGTGTATCGAGACGGGGCATCGATATACTAGTGTAGACTAGCGTATACGCTTCTCGACCCATGAGATGGGCGATGGATGATCCCATATCCATTGGTGCTTGACATCAGAGATGGTATACGGGTGCTCAGTGGAGACTGGGTACACTGGACGGACTCGCCGAGAACTCCCAGATGGTATTATACCTCACGTCAGATGGCAGTTCTCAGGTGACACTTGTACAGGTTAGTCTGTAGACCCGAGATCATCATAGAGTCTTGTGTGATTCCCACTGTGCTTTGATCTCCACCTTACCACGTCCATGAGGGCGTGCAAAACGGTGGTCTTTGGGTACAGTCCCGAGTCACATGGAGGCAATGAGCGATAGGAGGGGTTTTGTCTCTCCCGGTATTGGGGGTTGATGTTGCGCAGTGCTCGATTGGCCGTAACAGGGAAGTCCCTGGCCAGGGCTGATCAGAGATTTGCTGATAAGTGTTACCAGTAGTTTCTCGACCCGTTATGAGCCTCACATCGGCACGACTTATCGGTTATTGGGGTCTGACGTTTACCACCCCTAGACTTGATATGCGACATATCAGACGAACAGACCGGACTGTACGGTAAGTGTTACTGGTTGGATTCACAGGAGTGTGAGCGGGCCAGCTCGTCGATCTTCTTATCGCTCAATACCCGGATGGCTGTTACGTTTAGCAGACCGCTTGCGGCTTGTGGGTGCTTGATATGATCATCATCTGCTACCGGCGTATTGACGAGTCTTTAGAGTCCTACACAGAGGTTTCCTGGCTCAAGCGAAACGAAATAGGAGCGCATATGAGATATGTGCGGGACCGAGAATAATGCGTGTATGTGATACCGTATTTGATTCTCGCGATTAATGTTTCGATTGGTTGTATGTGATATAACCTAGTTATCGAATCGAAGATTGATTCGATAAGCCGATACATTGAATACTAGTCGGTTATGTGCGACATGACCGGATCATTGAATCAAGTGTTGATTTAATGATTTAATGTATAATTATATATTTGATATATTACTTTGCATTAACTAGTATTGGTTCACTTTAAAAGGATTTTCTCACTTGGTGTGCACATTGTATATGTGATATATTTTTGTGCACACATGTATGTATCATGTTTGATGATACATGTTAACTTGTGAGTGTGTAAAGATTAAACCATGGTTATGTAATGGTTAGGGTTTTCTTTTTCTTAATCATTTATTTATTTATCTATATAGAAAAGATTTTGAAGAGAATGGTGGCTTTCTTTGTTTCTAGTTGAAGCTTCATGAAGCTTTGACTTTGTAACCATTCTTGTCTTCATCCTTAACCCTAACCATTCCTACTAACCATGGTCTATTCTATACACTCTACCATAGTTAGTATATGATAAGTATTCATTTTCTTTTCTTTTTGAATTAAGACTTATCATATTCTAGCTTCATCTTCTTCTTCATCTTCAAAGAAAAAGCTTAAGTCCATTAATGGCAACTTGAGCTAAAGTGTGAGAAATCCAATTCTAAAGTGAACCCACCTCCTATTTCTTCACCCTCTACCTCTTGCCAAGTAGTATAGGGTGTTTTCTTCACAAGTTTCACAACTTGATGGAGTTGGAGCTTGAACTTGTGATGCCTCGACGTAGATCATCTTCGGCATGAAGCCGACGACCTAGCCCGCCCATTTCTCCGATCAAGCCGACGATTGAGTCCGGGATTCGAGATGGACAGCGAGAGGATGCCTACGTGGAGCTAAGGAAGTGGAGAACCGGATCTACAAACGTTGTAGCCTCTCTCTTTTAGTTAAATTGTTAACTAGTTTCGTTTTTCGCCTAAACTTCTAGTCAACGATCCGTATTAGGGTTTCTCGGCACCCGTAAAATTTGAAATTGGCATGGTTGATGCCTTGTGAGACCTCATTAGCATGCCTAGGAACCCTACAATGATTACGGTCTGAATGTAAAGACGGATGTGTATTAACCACTCATTTGTAATATACAAGTATAACTACAACTATATGACTCGAGCCTAAACTAGTGTCTATCTAACCCCCTAAGGAACTAAACCTAAGAAACTAGTCAATAAGAAATAAGAGTCCACCTAAGGTCTGAGTTCATATCTCTAATAGTCGGCCATCCAGCCTCAATAGCGTCACGTACGTAGTACGGCTTCCTCGAATCACGAGTGCAGATCAATCATCACATCTATGCCTCGTACGGTAAAATTCATCGCACGGCATCCCAATATCGGGGTACGGGTTAAGTATCACCTACGTACATCATCATTCGTATAATATCATCATCAAATAATGTCAGGATCAATGGTACTGTACTGTAATCGTATGCATCCCAATATCATCAATCATATCTCATGTCTGCGAAAATATACATTGTAATTGGTCCTCAGAAATATCATGTCACATATATCATATCTTGATCAAGTCACATATATCAAGTCGTGATTAAGTCACATATATGTATATATCATATCGTAATCAAGTTACACATATCTCATATCGTAATCAAGTCACAGTTTACAGTCCGGGTTCTATTCTAGAGTCTCATGTACCTCAAAATCATTACCACCTATTATTGTCTATGTATACATATCCATTATCTCATTTTCTAATGATCCGCTAATATCATAACACGACTGTATAGCCAAGAATCACGGCATCAAGCCCAGATATATTGTTTCATCCCCACCTATCATATCACATCCTTGTATCACATATACGTGTTGTGTATATATATACCTACACCTAGTCCTATATAGATATACATACACGTATACGCCACGTCGAGTTTCTATGTGTGCGTGTGTGAGTATCTACCTGAAACCTACGAATCTCCTCCAAGAAATTCATCCTCTGGTAAGGTCTTTCTAAATCAATCTAGTCCAACCTAAAGTCACTACTAGGGTCCTACTCACCAAGATTCTAAGGTCACGTCTGACTTCTTAATGACAATAAGTACTATTCCTATTCTACGTTTGCGGGGGTTCTAAACGCCATCCCCCCGATTTCCTCCCGAGATGTACATCTACTCACCTGGTCCTTATCTGCCGAAAACGATGTCGCCCTCCTCTTCTTCCTCGTCCGAAGTCCACGTGAGGTGTACCTTCAAAGCATGAGATCCAAACATGAAAACATGCTACCAAAATAATGGTTTCCAACTCCAAATTCCATGCTAAATAGGTCAAAGGAAAATGGTAGAGGTTGAATATTGATTTTTGAGGTTTATTTTTGGAATTTTTGATGAATTTTGATGATTTTTAATGCAAAAATGATGGGGGAAAATTTTTGGGGCTGCTCATGGAGGTGAGGCCGGCCATGAGGTGAGAAAAAGAGAGGAGAGTAAGAAAATGTGAAGAAAAGTGTAGAAGGTTTCACAAAAATATCACACAATTAAGTCTTTCATGAATTTAATAAAAAATTCTTTATTTTCCTAACTCCATTTAACCTAGAATGGTCTAGAACCATGGAAAATTTTGAAAATAAATTTTGCATGAAACACACTTGGTTCCAATATGTAATGGTTCACTTTTGCTAATTAATCTCATTCAAATTTGTAATTTACACCAATTTAGTGTATAAATAAAGCTTATGTTAATATTTAAAATAATTAATTTAGGCAAAATATTTAATTAAACTAAAAATTTATAAGTGACTAAATAAACACCATTTACTAGTAATTACATAATTAAAATAGATATTTTTAAATTTATAATGAAAAATAATTATGGTTTAGTTTTATGAAAAATACGTTTTACTTTACCGAAAATCAGGAAATTCACTTAAAGAATTTTATTTATTTATTTATTTATTTTAAAACATTACAAGTTAATTATGTTACCGTATAGCGGTAACCACTTTCTCCTGCTCCAGAAGGTCACTTCGTGTCGTGTGTGTTTGTTTTGTTGTTGGTTGCCCATAGATTGTATACGGAGACTAATTTATGTTATCGTCCGTTGGACGTGGGTTAGTCCAAATCCGTATTTTTTTAGATTTGGGTTTGGGTTGGTTTAAGGATCGTTAATCGTGTTTTAGATTAGGATCAACTTAAACGTTTGTTAAGAATACGTTAGTCTAATTTTAGACTAAGATCTAGTCAACATGATTTTCTTTAGTTTACAAGGACATTGCGGTCCATTGGGTTGAAGGACATCATAGTTCATAAGTTTAAGGACCTCATAGTCCATAGTTTAAAGACGTCATAGTCTATAAAGCTTAGTTTAGGAACGTTACGATCCATTGGGTTTAAGGACATCATAGTCCATGAGTTTAAGGACCTCATAGTCCATAGTTTAAAGACATCACAGTCTATGGGGGTTTTGGTTTGGCGGTTAGGGGATGTGCCAAAAGTTATTGGTTATTGGGACCCTCCATCTCTCTGAAGACGTTGAAAAATTACAATGACATGTATCAGAGGTATGGAGAGATGTACCCTCGAACCATTGTCTCGACTTAGGGGGAATGGGACGAATATTATTTTAGATGCCATCTGTTGGAAGCTCATTAGCTATCTCTGGGAATGAGTTCGGATTTGGAGACCCTGAGCATGAGGAGCTCAATTGACGCTTCTCGGGAAATTTGGTCTGAGTTTGGCTAACATTGGCCTTTCGTAGTGTTAAACACTAGTATATGCTTAGCGCTCACGTGCTCCTACGTGAGGTGCTTGAAATAGTGTTAAACACTAAAAATTAGAGACGCTCGCGTAGGGTCACGTGAGGCACTTGAAGTAGTGTTAAACACTAAAAAATTTTGAGGTGCTGCTTCCTTGGGTTTATTCCCTTGTTCTTTTCTGAGCGCTAAGCGCTATTGGGTCACGTGGGGTCACATGAGGCACCGCAAATGAAAATTGCTTTTTGATTTACTCCCTTTCTATAAGTGCTAAGCACTACTTTGGGGGGGTCACATGGGATCCCGCGAGCCAGTCTCAGTCGTCCTCTTTTGTTCATCAAAGGTGTTCACGTGGGAGCACGTGATCGGTCGTTATCATGTTGGATGCCAATCCTTTTACGTGCATGGAGATCCTTAGTTTCGAGACTTTCAAACCCAATGTTTTGTAAGAATTAAATTCTTAGGTCTCAGTTTTTCTCTTAGATTTGGGATCTGTATGCCATAATCTCCTCGATGAGAATTAAATTTTCAACTTGTGAGGAGATCTGCTTCTGCAGATCTTTCATCATAAAGAATAACTAAGTTCTTATATGAAGGGTTAAACCCTTGTTTTATCAGAGGAATTAAATTCCTATATACTTTTTGGGAGAATTAAATTCTCTGAACTTAGATCTTACCCTAGGTTTTGGATCTGCATGGCAGGATCTCCCCGATGAGAATTAAATTCTCAACTTGTGGGGAGATCTGCTTTTGCAAATCTCAACCAAAGGAAGAACTAAGTTCTTTTTAGAAGAGTTAAACTCTTATGGAGGTGAAAAAGGAGATGAGATATTCTCTGTGTTTCGTTCCTTCTCTTACATAGAGTTTTTTTTTCTCTTTCTCTCTCTGGAGAATTAAATTCACTTTATTTTAAGCTTGCGAGGGGGTTTCTTTTTTTTTTTCTTCCTCCTTTTTTTGTGTCTCTTGGCTCCTATTTATAGGAGAAAGAAAAGAATCAATTTGTTCAGAAAATCTCTTATTGGGAGATTTTGATTGATTTTATAATCAACTAAAATGATCTTTTAGATCAATCGGTGAATTTTATTCACCGTTGGATTTTTAATCCAAGGACTTCTGTTTTACAGAAGATATTTCTCACAAGATTAGGAAAATATTTCCTTATACAGAATCTTTTTCTGTAAATAGATGATTTTTAATCACCATTGGATTTTTAATCCAACGGTGCTCTGCCTTACAGAGCGCAATCTTTCTTGTTTAGAAAGATCTAAGGAAATATTTTCAAATAGGGCTTTGATCCCTTTTATTTAGAACTTAATTCTATTGGTTCAGAAGGCATAGGGGCCCATCACGTGTAGCACGTGACCCCACGAAGCTAAGTCCATCAAATAGCGTCATGTGCTACCACGTGACCTCTTCTGGCCAATTGTTTGTTTTAAGAAGGTGCCTATATACTTTGTATATAGAAGGTCACGTGTCTGCACGTGAGGCTCAGTTTTAGCCTCAATTTTAGCCTTGCTTTATCAAGCGTGGTGCCTTATCACGTGTGGGCACATGATGCTCCATTTGGGGGCTTTTCCTATTGCTTTTATATTTATTATTCAGTTCTCATAAGGGAACAAATGCCTCCATAGCGTTGTTCTCTCGTGGCTTGCACGTGAGTGCAACGCTGTCATCTTTTTAACCGTTGGATTGCCTAGGGGAACGGGGAGGTGAACTACCCTTGTCATGTCTTATAAATGCAAGGGTTTGGTTCCATAGGCAGCCACTATTTCTTTTATCTTCTTCCTTCTTCATTTTCCTTGAGAATTTAATTCTCATCCCCAGAGCTTAGTTCTCTGCCATTGTAATTCTAGAGTTAAATTCTGTCAAAAAGAAACCCTTTTTAGGTAAAGACCTTGCACATCAAAAGAAAGTTTTTCTTTTTGAACAAAATTTCTGGATTTTAAATCCATTATAAGTGCTTTGCTCTCCTCTGAAACCCATCTCTCAGAGATCCAAAGATGTGATCTTTAAGTAGTAAACCTTCATATCTCGGGCATTCCCCTTTGATTTTTGAGAATTCATGGGATTTTGTTTCTCATGTATTTTTATGAGTTTCTGGAATTTAATTCCATCACATAAAAGGAATTTAATTTCTCTGGCGAAGAGCTTAGCTCTGAAAGATCAAGAGGACCCTTCGGGAATTTTATTCCCTAGTGTTCTTGAAAATCTTTTCCTAAGGTTTTACCCTTACTCGCATAAATTTGAATTTGTTGCGTGCTTGACAGAACTTGTTTTCCCAATAATTTGTTTGAATTCCAATGTCTGTTTAAATATTTTCTTGATCAATTTGATTACTAAACTTTCACTGATTTCTCTTTCCAGACACTATGGCCGCTCATCTGTACGATCTTGACGAAATTATTTCTTATGAATGTTTACCGCCGAAAGATGCAGACGAAGACGCGTCGGACGTCTCGCCTGAATTTCGGGGCAGATGCTAATTGGTGCTATCCGTCCACCTCTCCGAAGATGCCAAGTTGATTTATGGAACCATGTATCGAAGGTTTAAACGGATGCGGCCGATGTAGCAGACTTCGTCAGATTCCCCCTCATTCGAGAGGTTTTTGATTGTGGGGACGCTCTTCCCTGCAGGCACAACCTCCTGCAGTTAATTACGCTACCGCATCGCGGTAACCACTTTCTCTTTCTCCAGATGGTCACTTCGTGTCGTGGGTGTTTCTTTTGTTTGTGGTTTCCTGTGGATTGTATACAGAGACTAATTTATGTTGTCGCCCGTAGGGCGTGGATTAGTCCAAATCCGTATCTTCTTAGATTTGGGTTTGGGGGTTGGGTTTAAGGATACGTTAGCCTCATTTGAGACTAAGATCAACTTAAACGTTAGTTAAGGATACGCTAGTCTAATTTTAGACTAAGATCAACTTAACGGGATCATTTAGATCCAACAAAAGAGCATTTGGGCTTTATTGTTTAGTGTAGGGATATTGCGGTCGATTACCAGTTTAAGGACATGGTGGTCCAAGGTTAAGGGCATCATAGTCTGTGGGTTTAAAGGGACCCCACAGTCCAAGGTTAAGGACATCATAGTCCATGGGCTTAAGGACCCCACAGTCCAGGTTAAGGACATCATAGTCCGTGGGCTTAAAGACCCAACAGTCCAGTTTAAAGACATCATAGTCTATGAAATGTATGGTTGTCGGGACCCGTCACCTCTCTGAAGACGTTGAAGGATTACAACGACAAATATCAGAGGAGTAAAGAAATGTACCCTCGAACTGGTGTGAGTTGGTTGAACGATCTGTAGTCCAATTTGGGACTAAGATCTGTTAAATATTCGTGAGCAGATGGGCTCAGTTCAATATAAGTTGAGGACTTATGGCCAATATTGGGCTAAATCCAATAAGATTAAAATATTTAACATTTTATTGTTCTGGGCCGTTGAGCCTTTATTTGGGCTTGGCCCTTTTAATAATGCTGAGCATTAGATCCTGACATTTTTTTTTGTCTTGTATTGAATACATAGCATCATCAGAACAATGTGTGTTTTGACAGCGCGCCACGTGGCGCGCCAGGAACTTTGCGCCAATTAAAGAGCGCATTGCGTTTCTGCCAAGTAGCGCACACGAAAAGGACACGTGTCGCGCTTGGCACTAAGCGCCAGATGATGGGCGCATTGCGCCAGTTTATGAGCGCATTGCGCCAGTTTATGAGCGCATTGCGCTTTCAGTTTATGAGCGCGTTGTGCTAGTTTAGTGGCGCACAAGTGAGTAACACGTGGCACGCTTGGCGCTGAGCGCCAGCCCATGAGCGCAGTGCGCTGTTTCAGAAGCGCAAAGCGCAAGTTGCATGCGTGGTTGTCACGTGAAACGTTTTGGCGCTGAGCGCCGGTCCAAGGAGCGCAGAAGCGCAGTTCAAGAGTGCAAGGCATTTTTCAATAGCGCAAAGCGCATTTGATCAAATTTATGATTTGTGAACAAATTTATGTTCTTTTTTTTAAAGGAAGCTTTGCCTCAAGTTTCAAGAACAACAGTTCTTATTTTTGAAAGGGGCTTTGCCTTTGTAGATTAATGATCTGTGTGAAGAATATGTTCTTCTTTATTATGTGATGAGATCTTTTGATCTCTTTTATGAAAGACCTTGGTCTTTATAGATTTATGATCCTTTAAGAAGATAATTCTTCTGTTTTAATGAGATGATTTCATCTCTTTGTTCAAGAATCATTCTTTTTACCTTGATGAAATGATCTTCTTTCAAGAGCTTGCTCTCTTTCTTTTGAGTTTTCTCAAAGTTTGTAGGGGGGTCTCTCTATATCAGACTTGAAGTCTTGGGGCCTTTATATAGGGCGAATTGATTTGTTAAATCGGTTAAAGAGATCTTTCTCTGGTTGATTTGGGGATATTTCCCCACCGTTGGATCTTTGATCCTAGGGTTTCTGTTTTACAGAAGGCAATTTTCTTGTTTTTAACAAGATTGGAAAAATCTTTCCATAATAGAATTTTATTCTGATTAATTAATGATTTATCATTATTAGATCTTTTGATCTAACAGTGGGGAATTTTATAATTCCAGCGCTAGCGCACCCGTGCTTTGCACGTGGTGCGCTGCTCAGAGCGCAGCGCACCTTACGCTAGCGCACCTACGTTTGACACGTGGTGCGCTGCTCAGAGCGCAGCGCAGCCTGCGCTAGCGCATCCATGTTCGACACATGGCGCGCAACGCGCCTAGCGCTAGTGCACACATAGTGCACTGCCTAGGGCGCAGCGCACCTGGCGCTAGCGCATTCGTGTTTGACACGTGGCGCGCGGCGCGCCTAGCGCTGGATCTGAAGCGTTGCTTCAATTTTTGAATTTTAAATTTCAAAATAGAGATTTGCTCTGATTTGGGATGCACTGCCTAGGGCGCAGCACACCTGGCGCTAGCGAATCCGTGTTTGACACGTAGCGCGCAGAGCGCCTAGTGCTGGATCTGAAGCGTTGCTTCAACTTTTAAATTTTGAATTTCAAAACAGAGCTTTGCTATGATTAGGGGAAACAATGAAGACATTCGCGCACAAGGCCGTTGTCAAAACTAGGAGTTTACAAATGTTCAATGCGTTGAGATTATGAGTCACTTTAATGAATACAACGGTCGACTACTTCCTCGTCGCTCCGCTCTTTTGAAGCTTGTCGTGAGAGCAATTTGGAACGCACTTCCTGAATTTTACAAAGCCATGCCGCTTAAAGCATTGGACGATGCTGAAGACAAGACGCACTCAGTATATCTGATGGTCCTGATCTCGAAGAAACGGCGAGATAATCTTGTTGATATCTTGTATCAAATTTTCCAACAGACGACGATAATTGCTGCTTATCAGAGGGTGGAGGACATTAGCGAGGATCTTGACGCTTGCATTCGTGAGAGGATGCACATGAGAATGGTCAGAGAGGCCAGAAGCATTTTAGATGGCCTTACTTCTGAATTTCTTAATCCGTGTCTTGGATTTAATGTTTTACCGTTGTAAACATTTTCTTTTATTTTTGTATGAATTTTCGGAGTATGAATGACAAAACTTTCCTTTCCCCTCTTTTTACGTTTACATTTGTTTTGTATGAAGTTTTGTCATACTGTTGTTGGTGTTCATGTGTCTTGCGCATGAGGTACTGCTGGGGATTTCAATCCTACATTAGCGCCCGCTCACATATTATGCATGTGCGGTGCCATTTTAATTTCCAATAAAGATCAAGGCTGGAGCTCACGCGCTACGCACGTGAGGCTCTGCTGATGGGGTCATTTCGTCTCCCTACTCTGATTCTAATGAGTCACCTCTTTCATTTCCCATGCTCTCCCCTTTTTCTAGGCCATAGGAATAGTTCCACCATGCACAATATTTTCTGTGCATAGCATTGAATGCTCCCTTTTATAACTTGAAGCCGAGGCCTTTCTTCCCCTCTAAAGAGAAAACCATTTAGATCTTAGGGTGATCATCTTGAGAAACAAACCACAGGTTATGGCTTGCAACCGCCCCCATGCTTGTCGGCAACCATGGGAGGTGCCCATCGAGGAAATGGTTCCTCGCCTTACTGCGCGGCTAGCAGATCCCCTTCTCACCGACGCTCAATGTGACGCGGAGATGTACGAGCTTCTGACTCGTAGGGGCTCTCCTCTTCCTATGGGCTCCATTTGGCTCCGGACGATCTTTCTATCCGTGCATGCCGATATTCCTCCTCATCCGGCAGAGATGACCCTGGCAATTCTTGATACGGCAGAGGATAAGATCGAGTGCTTCCACGAGGCATGTCATGCCCGCTTCCCGGTGTACGGGTAGAGGGCACGACGAGGCCGCTACGTATTTACTCTGAAGTAAATACGCTAAGCGTATCTAAGCAATATAAATATAAATGTACAAGAGACAAGATATAATAAAACAACAACTTTATTTAATCACATTCTTTTGTACAATGCATGGAAAGTAAATACATCTGATGAAAGCAATGCCTAAACAGTGGCATAACAGAAAAGAAAAGTACTGAAATAAAAGTGTACAATATAGCTAGAGCTCTGGTCGTATGCAAGCTGGTCCAAGTGCTCGCTGGTGGGCTCGATCTCCTGAGTGTTCAGATCACCTAACAACATTCCAAAGAAGAAAGAAAAGGAATGTTGTCAGCGAACAATCGCTCGGTAAGTTCCAAAGATAAGAGAGAAATAGAATAGACAGAGGGAGAGAGTAGCTTTTAAAGTTGTATTATATTGTATTAGTGTTAACGCTATTGTTTGTAGCTTGATACAGAAGGATGCCAGTGTATACGAGAGGAGTCTCTATATAACAGAGACTAGAGCAAATAGAAGTATAAGGAACCGTTATGCTACGGTACAACAGCAACGGAATATA
Organism: Agapanthus africanus; assembly: GCA_030015575.1. NCBI lineage: Eukaryota > Viridiplantae > Streptophyta > Magnoliopsida > Asparagales > Amaryllidaceae > Agapanthus > Agapanthus africanus. The sequence goes on from CM057350.1 coordinate 117,168,644, forward strand.
GGTTAGGTGTCTTAATCTTGCAGTCTTGTGCCACTTCTAACACCTTCCGTTCCAATCTACCCCTTAAACCCTGCGATATCTTGTTTATGTTGTATTGTAAATTGTATTGTCTATGTTGTATTATAAATTGTATTGTCTTGTATAGATAGATGACTTGCCGAAACCATTATATCAGTAAATGGATGTAACTGGAGAATCATGTAAATGGAAGTATATCCATGGTTCGGTTCAATCAATACAGATTGAATAAATTGAATATACGTATTCATGGATTCATGTTGGATTGTAGATTGTACTTGAATCATATTCAAGTCAGATTATTTATAATGAGACTCGATCTGAGTCAGAACAATTAGAAAAGAAATTGAAGTCCTGAATGTTTTGATGTTATTGGTAACCGCTGCACATGGGCGGCAGGATTTGTGTCTTTTTCAAAGACGATTACTGTATTGATAACACCGTTGTTAAGTTGTCTACCTTAGATAGGCAAGCACCCACTTCTCCGGCTCCCTGAGGCTCAAGAGATTGGTCCCGCTTAAACCTATGTTTACTAGGGTCCTTAGGGTAATTTATAGAACTTGAGGAGGTTTTATGTAAAAATACTTTTGTATTCAATTTGACTCGACGGTCCGGCGCTAATAGAAGTAGCGTACTCTTCGTCTAGCGAAGGTGCCAGGGCAGGGCTTTTTCGTAGTAATAGTGGGCGAATACACCCCAGGTATTTAATTATTGTCTTTAGAGTTGTCATAGATGTAGATTTTATATTTGTGATATTTCTAGTGAAAATAACCTATTTTTCATAATACATGGTATTTAATTGTAACATTGAACTTGTATGGAATTCATGGTATTTTAATGTAAAGTGATCCTTATGATTTTTAGAAAAAGTTGGAATATTTATATTATTACAAAATAGATATTTTAATGATATATATATGTATAAATAAATTTTAATATATATTATATTTCTAGAAATATCATTTTCTTAAGATATTCGTATTTTAAATCTCTTGAGACCGAATGCTCCTTGCGGAGGTCTGCATCTCACACTACTAAGTCCAGGGATGTGCGATAATCCGCACCATTCCAGTCGGGTTCCCCAAAATGGGTTGTAGCGGCACTTTGCAAAGACTTATAAAAAATACAAATTCTTATAGAAAACGGTTTTAATAGTTATTGGTATTTATTTGAAAGGTTTCATTTTTCCGTATTCTATATTCCCTAAAGGTATTGTGCTATGTTGCATATGAGTGTTGTGAGGAGATAGGTCATTACCTCGTGATCTACTTAAAAGTATAGCAGGATTGTGATGTTTTAATGTCGAAAAGAAACTACATGGTATTTTACTGAAAAAGAGCTATAAAAATTACAAAATGAAATAATTTGTTATGAAACTTGTTCAAGTTGTTTGTTAATGATTACTAGTCAAACATGATAGAGTTTGGTATGGTTTTTGTTTAAGAAAAAGTTAGTTTTTAGGAAAAACCGAATTGGAGATCGGATAACTCCGTTTTTCGTCGGGTTTTAAAAATACGGATTTTGAGAATAGTAAAGTGAAGAAGGAATTGGGACTTACTCACTAAAAAGAAGGAGAGGAGATAGAGGGTGAGAAAGGAATCGTCGGTGCGTCGTTTCGTCGCCGGTTGCTCCTTAAAACGTCGTCGGAAGATCGTCGTAGTTTCGCCCCTTTGCTAACTCCAAAAGTACACTAAACATCTATGGATTTCTTGAGAGTTTTGATCAGAATTTTGGAGCGAGGGGTGTGTATTTAGGGGTTGCATTTATAGGGTAAGGCTAGGGCTTAGGGTAGGTGAAAGATTGAATTGAAAAACTGTATTAAAATGTAATAAAATGTAATAAAAATGGAGTAATTAGGGTTTTAAAAGGTTTCTGGAACCGATCCAGAGAATTAAAGTGTGCAGGAGTGATTGGGAGGTGAAGAGGCAAACTTTTCAAGTTGGGGATTCGGCGGTCCGGCCGAGTCCGGCCGGCGACGGCCCGAGTCTGCTGAGTCGCCGGCCGATTCGGCCGATTCCTGCCGAGTCAGGGTTGCGTTGGGTTCCCCAACGGTTGGTGTAGCCCCTGGGACCGTTTGTTTTATTAGTGTAGTGGGGTTTTTCTGAGTTATGTATGTGTAAACTCTTGGTATTCTAAAATTTCAAAATAAAACAATATTAAAAATAATGTGGGGTATAGGATTTGAACTCTGGTGGCTTGGTTCAGCAGTGCAAGGTATTACCAATGAGTTACAAGCTCCTTCTTGCTATTAATTAGCAAAAGAAATATTTATGGTACTCATAGAAAATGCAAATACCCCAAGTATACATTACTTTTTAAACAAATTTTTGTACACTAAAATTGGAGTTGTTACAATCTACCCTCCTTACAAAAATTTCGTCCTCGAAATTTACAACTTTTATTTGAGGACTAGTTTACAAAGAGGTGAGGATATCTTACATGAATTTCATCTTTCCTTTCCCAAGTTGATTCTCCTGGAGTGTCTTTTCTCCACATCACTCGGACCAAGTTGACTTCCTTGTTCCGAAGTGACTTCACTTTCCTGTCCAGGATCTCCACAGGTTGTTGCTCACAAGATAAGTCGGACTGTATAGTGAGCTCAGAATGATCAAGAACATGGCTGGGGTCACTCACATACCATCTGAGTTGGGATATGTGGAACACATTATGCACTCCATCCAAAAAAGGTGGAAGTGCTAAGCTGTCACGACCCGCAAGGTACGGAACGCGACCGGCACTTAAGTCACGAAACGTCTTAAGGCGTCCGTAAAATAAGTAAGCCGAAGCCCAGAATACAAAACCCAATTAAGAATTAGAGTGAAGGAAAAACCATTTCTACTTAAAGCACTTGTTTCATAAAGTCATATCAAGTCTCTTTTTTTATGAAAAACAACTTCCTGTTCCCAAATTTCTGGCAAAATCTTCTTTGTAAAATAGTTCCCCAGCGCGTACAAAACAGGAATATGAATGAATAACATGAATATGGTATCCCCAAGCGGGAGCTAGCTCTTCGCCTCAAGGCGGTCACAAATCCCACGCAATATAAACTACAATGTGCAATAAAAGCATGAAAGCACAGGCAATATAATATGTCGGCTCAAGTGAGCTCGACCCCAAATATAACATATAATCTACAAGTCTCACAATCTCACCTCTAGGTCAATATACAGTAATCCAAATAAGACTGGTACAGCTGAAAAAGTAGTAGCAGATGGAGTACTCTAGATACAATGAACATAAATAAGATGGTACAAAATGATAACAACCCACCTATGAGCAAAAGCCTCGAGTCCAGGCAAAATGAGCAAAAGAGGCAAAAGTGTCCGCCGCTACAGTGCTGGCGGAACGGACCTGCAGAAAAGCTGTGGCACAACGGGGATGAGTTGCCAGCTCGTGAGTAATAAATAACATCTACAAAGGCTATCGTATGCATGTACACAAGTATCCTAGCATCCCTAAACAGGTATGGCTATATGTACTAGCAGGTATGTATGTATCATCAGTGTACTAATAAGTATGTATGTCACATGGATGGAATAACAGGTATGTATGCCACATGAATATACTATCATGTATGTATGCTATATGAGTCAACTCAAGATCTCATCATGTAGGTATAAGAATTGTTCCTACTTTTGTTTTTGAAACTCTTTTTAAATATCAGCATAATACCCATGAAATCAATAAAATCCGTGTCCAGCAACGCCACCCCAAAACTGTCTCAAATCTCATATATCCATGTCAAGTATCTCTGGCCTCAGCCGTCCAGTTGATCCATATCAAATATCAATATCCCAATCCAGGGGCCATGGTCGGTATCCTCTGGATATCCGCCGTGCCAAATGAAGTCACCGGTAGGTAATCCGTCCCCTGCCAGGCTCAACGCCATCTCCTGCGATCTTCTTGTCCCGGGATACCGTACCGGGCCCACCATGTACCCGAGACGGTTCATCCACCTCCTCGAAACGGGTCTCGAAAACCACAGCAAAACTCATGGTTATAAGTTTGAAAACCGCAACTTTTTTATTTTAAAAGGTTATAAGTTTGAAATCTTGCGGCTTTCTCCCGAAATCCAGAAATATCATAAATCTCATGAAATCATCATGAATGCATATGTCAATGATTATGAATGCATATGGTATCAATTTATAAAGTATGATTTATACTAGATATGAGCAAATGACATAGTGATACATATGCATGAGGATAGTAATTCTTATGATTTCATTTTAAATACTTATTGCAATATCATATTTCTAGGCAATTAACATGTTTCAGATTTATGATTATCTAGTGTCGTGACATGGCAATTACCAGGGTGTGTGTGTCCACATGAATAGTGCTCGTGCTGCATATAAACCTGGTAATGGTGCATGTGTCCTATAATGAGTCTGCGTATGTGGAACATCATGTAGATCCTAACTGCAGCAATTATCATGCAAGTATTCTTATCATAATGTCACAAGTTATATCAAGTCTACTATATCTATCGGGCGACTCGCGCCATCCAAACGATCGTCTCCCGTAGATGTTAAATCTACTCACCCGTGATCCCGTGCTAGGTGTGTCCGACCACCTGCTTTCCTTTCTCCGCTGCGCTTGAAGTCCCCGCCGGTGAACCTAGAATTTACAAAAGTCACCATATAAGGAAAAATCCTGCAAAACGCGATATATCGATAAAAAGGATACGCGTGCGTGAAACTAAACACGCGTGCACATGACATGACGGGACGCGCACAACCCACCAGAACCTAAACTGACACGCTGTGTCGCGCAGCGCGCCACAGAACCACGCGTATCACGCGCGTGTCGCACGAGACTTAAAAACATCGGAAACACGCAAATAGCTCCAGATTTTGCTTCTGGGCCAAACTTGAAAAGTTGCAGGTACCAGAAGCCTAACCTACCCAGAAGGACCCTACACCCAAAACCCCCACACCCCACCCCCCACTCTGGCCGCAATTTGCGGCCAGAAAGAATAAATCGGCGGCCGATAGGGGGGTGGGTCCCCGTGCTCTGTGTGTGTGTTTCTACTAGTCTCACCATGCTACAGTTTTCACAATTTTAGTCTGAAGGGCTCGGGTCAACAGCAGATTCAATAGAGGCTAAAAGTCACTAAAACTGCCAAATTACGCCAAGTAGGTAAGTCGGGTGTCTTTTGTGAAATCGGGGGCAATCCTCTGGTTAACTGGCCTCATCAGTACCTAAAAAGGCTATTCTAACTAACACTACCTTCACTTTTGCCAAAATTCCCTTAAATCACCCAAATCACTACTAAAGCATGAAATAAACACTAATTAAGCTAGATTGCCATAATTTTAGCAATTTAAGGCTATCCATCTAAATTTAACGACACTACTAGGCTAAAACAGACTAATTAACACCAAAAAGGTTCCATTAAGCTACAAGCACTCCAATGTAACTAGATCTAGCATCACTACACAATTCTAGTACCAAAATTTCGATAAAACACTAAACTAGCTAATCAAGCACATAATCTACACAAATTGGAAAAAGTTTAGGAGTTATACCCCCTAGGAACCTTGCAACCAAGGAGAAGGAGAAGAAGGAGGGAGTAGGTGCTGCTGCTACAGCTCCTGGTGCTGCAACTAGGGCTAGAAGAGAGCTGGTCTGCACTTGCTGTTCTGAGGCAGAAGCAGCTGCTGTTGCTGTTGTTTGTGAAGGTGGGGCTGTTGCTATGGTGTTGGTTTGTGTGTTAGGACTGATATGGTGTAGTGTTGAGCTGAGGTGGTATGGTGCTGGGCTGAAAATGTCACTGGTTCAGCTGATGCTGCTGCTGAAGCTAAAACAAGTTTGGGGTGCTTGCTGTTTTGAAGTAGCAGCAGCAGCAGGGGGCTGGGGTGAAGTTGAGGGAAGGCTTGAGTGTTGGGAGGGGGTGTTATGTAAGGAGTTGGGACTGATGTAGTTGCTGCTGCTGCTGATGTTCTGATACAATGGCTGATGCTGATTTGTAGGCTGAATTGAGCTGGAAGTGGGCTGATGTGAGTGTGTGAGAGAGAGTTGTAAGGTTGGGGCTGCTTGTAATGATGTTCGGGGCTAAAGTGGCTGTTTGTACAGCAGTTAAAGTGTTGCTTTGTGAAGAACTGATGCTGGAAAAGAGCTGAGAATGGCTTGATGATGGATCATCAGCTGCTGTAGCAGCAATATGGCTGTTTTGGGGTGGCTGATCTGTTGGTATATGGGCTGATCTTTGTTGTATGAGTGAGAGAGAGGTGAAAAAGGTTTGAAGTGAGGTGATGAGACTTAACCTTAAACCATCATTCTCCCTTTCTCAACCAAAAGCCATCATGACACATCACATCCCTCTCAAGTCAACCTTAAAACTCTCTAAATACTCATGGTCAAAGCCAACCATCCTCAATTTAAACTAAATAGCTTTAACAACCCAATTAACTTAACCAAGGACCTAACCCACCATGGTTAACTTAAACATGATTAACCCACAAGCTCAATTATGTGGCAACCCTTGTCTTAACCCTAGCTAACGTGCACAAGTGTGTGTGGTCGAGATAAAATTCTACAAAAATAACCATAAAACCAGATAAATTATTAGAATCCCGTTTTGGTAAACTTTTTACCAAAACCCCCACATTAACACTTAATTACTACTAACCCTAAACTCAGGTGTTACATAAGCGGTATGCTACTTCACCGACTCGTTCATGTATGTCGAACGGTCCAATGTATCTTGGACTTAGCTTACCCCATCTTCCAAATCGGATCACTTCGCTGTTCAGATATATCTTTAAGAACACGTGATCTCCTGGATGGAACTCCAAGTGACGTCGCTTTGCATCAGCCCAATGCTTCTGTCGATCTTGGGCTATGCACATCTTTTCTTTGATAGTACGAACCACAGCAATAGTTGCTACTATCATCTCAGGTCCAAGAAGTTCCCTATCTCCGATGTCATCCCAACTTAATGGTGATCGACACTTCCTTCCATATAGTGCTGCAAAAGGTGCCATTCCTATGTTTGCTTGGTAGCTGTTGTTGTACAAAAACTCTACAAGATGTAAGTGTTCTTCCCACGATCCTTTGAAGTCTAACATACATGCTCTGAGCATATCTTCCAAGATCTGAATAGTTTGCTCAGACTGACCATCTGTTTGTGGATGATAAGCCGTGCTGAAGTTCAGACTTGTTCCCAAGCTTGCTTTCAGACTCTGCCAAAATTGCGATCGGAACCTGGTGTCACGATCGGGGACAATGCAGACCGGTACTCCATGAAGTCTCACAATTTCCTGTATGAGTTCATGGGTATCAGAGACAGTACATATTTAAAGAGTTTAAATCTTAAGTAGATTATTACCTCCATGTACTTCTTTGCTAATGTCTCAGTTGATTGGCCAACTCGAAATGGGATGAAGTGAGCCGACTTTGTGAGTCGATCCATAATGACCCATACCGTATCGTTACCCTTTGTGATGCGAGGAAGAGCAATCACAAAATCCATTGTGATGTGTTTCCACTTCCATTCTGGGATTGGTAACGGTTGAAATAATCCAGCGGTCCTATGATGTTCAGCCTTTACTTGCTGACACACCAAGCATTTAGCGACGCTTATGGCTACTTCACGCTTCATTCCATGCCACCAGTAATTCTGACGTAGATCTTTGTACATCTTTGTACCTCCAGGGTGTACTGAGTAGGGAGAGCTGTGAGCTTCTTTCATTAACTCTTTCTGAACAGAACCTTTTGGTACACATAATCTGCTGCCGTATCTCAAAGATCCATCTTCATGGATGATGAAGTATGTTCCGAGTCCATTCTCCACTTGTTCCCTGATCTTTTGCAACTTAGCATCACTTACTTGAGCTGCTTTGATCTGATTGACAATTGTTGATTGAACTTGTAAATTTTTCAAACTTGAAGTGTTACCTTGCATGATTACTTCAATATCCATCTGATGCAAGTCTTGTTGAAGCTTCCACTGAGCGGTGAAATGCATTGCTAATGGTTAGTGACTAAGAGTATCTGGAACCACATTCACCTTCCCTGGGTGATATTGCAGGTTGATGTCAAAGTCCGTCATGAGTTCTAACCATCGTCTCTGCCGCATATTCAACTCCTTCTGAATAAACACATATTTCAGGCTCTTATGATCTGTGTATATGCTCATTCGTTCGCCAAGTAGATAATGGCGCCAAATCTTGAGAGCAAAGATTACTGCTGCCAACTCCAAATTATGCATCGGATAATTGCGCTCATGAGTCTTCAGCTGTCTTGAAGCATAAGCCACAACCTTACTGTGCTGATGTAGAACACATCCTAATCCCTTACCGGATGCATCATAATGTACTTCGAATCCTCCAGACTAGTCCGGTATAACGAGAATAGGCGCTGACGTCAACCTTGACTTGAGTTCCACGAAAGCTTGTTCGCATGCTTCTGACCACACAAATTCTTCATCTTTACGTGTGAGCTTGGTCAGGGGTGTTGCTATCTTTGAAAAGCCTTCAATGAACCTTCTATAATATCCAGCTAAACCTAAAAATCTCCGAATGTCCTTCACTGACTTTGGTGTCGGCCATTCGCTTACTGCTAAAACTTTCGCTAAATCCATAAAGATTCCTTCTCCTGATACGATATGTCCAAGAAAACCAACTTTATTTATCCAAAACTCGCATTTGCTGTACTTGGCATATAATTGATTTTTCGTAGAGTTTCCAGTACAATGCGTAGGTGCTTGGCATGTTCTTTCCGACTCTTGGAATACACCAAGATGTCGTCGATAAAGATGACAACGAACCTGTCTAAGTACTCTGAAAAACTTGATTCATCAGGTTCATGAATATTGCTAGTGCGTTGGTCACTCCAAATGGCATCACTAGAAATTCGTAATGTCCATAACGAGTTCTGAAAGCCGTTTTATGAATATCAGCTTTCTTGACCTTCACTTGATGATAATCTGAACGAAGATCTAGTTTAGAGAAAACACAAGATCCACTTAGCTGATCGAATAAATCGTCGATACACGGCAGCGGATACTTGTTCTTTATAGTGACTTCGTTCAAGGCTCTGTAATCAATGCACAATCTGTATGAACCTTCCTTCTTCTTCACATGTAGTACTGGTGATCCCCAACTTGAAGTGTTGGGACGAATCCATCCTTTCGCTAATAATTCGTCCAACTGTGTTCGTACTTCCTTCAAACCTTCCGGACTTAAACGATAAGGTGCTTTGATCACCCGTTGTGCTCCTGGTACTAAATCAATGCTGAATTCAAGAGCTCGATCGGGAGGCAAACCTGATATATCGTCAGGAAACACGTCGTCGAACTCTCGAACCACTTCTGGCCTTGATTCTTCCTCTGCTTGAGTTACTGCAATCACTGCTTCCCTTGGCTTCGCTTTGTATGTACTCGGCTCCAGGGTACAGTCTCCACTTTTGAAATAAAAGACCGGATGGTCTGGAATCTCGAATACCACCCTCCTTTGACGACAGTCGATGGTAGCATAAAACGTTCCGAGCCAATCCATACGTAGAACCACATCGAAGTTCGGTATGTCCAGCACTTTGAAGTCAGCATAGAATTCTCTGCTGCAGACGACTACTGGACACAAGATGTATCCCATTGTTGCCTTTAGAACGCCATTCCCTGAAATGACATTCCAGCTGGATACAAGCGTTGTGACTGGAATCGCATGGGTTCGGACGAACCGTTGCAACATAAAGCAGTGAGATGCTCCAGTATCGAACAGTGCTAGTGCAGGTAGTGAGGCTACTAAGATTGTACCTAAGGTATGTGGGATATGTTTTAGGTAATGGAAATTATGTGAATAGGTATTAAGACTGAAAGAAAAGATTAAGATGAAAGGGGTTACCAGTGATAACTTGGCCAGTGGCCTCAGCTTCTTCCACGGTCATCGTGAAAGCCTGGCGCCGTGGTACATTCCTCCTGGCCTGAGGAGCATTCCTCGAAATGTTCCTTTGAGCTTGATAGAACTGATGAGGAGGAGGTGCAGCTTGTAGTCCTCTCGGTGGTGGAGCAGGTAGTGCAAGTCTTGGAGCAGGTGGCTGAAGGGCTGGTCGCTGCGGGTAAGTGATTGCTGGCCTGGGTGCAGCAACTGGGTTTTGTCTTTGGGGATAAGACCCAATATCATAAGCAGCTGAGCCGTAGACTAAGCAAAGACGGTTGGCTCGCCGACAGTCTTTCATCATATGTCCAGTTCTCTTGCAGTAGGTACAAAAGGCTGGGCTGGGCCTGTTGTTTGGTACTCCGGGTCTCCTTGGCACAAAAGGTGGCCTTGACGAGTCTCCTCCTATCATCTGGTTGACAGGGCACTTAACTCCTGCAGACTGAGGTCCACCCCTCGCCTTTACCACTGCCTCATAACGGCGGGCATCTTTCAGAGCCGATTCATGAGTCGGAAAATCTCCTATGGCCAGTGCAGCCTGGATCTCCGAATCCAAACCTTGTTGAAATCGACGGGCTCTGATCTCATCCGTCGGTATCAGGTGTGCCGCAAATCTGTTAAAGGATTGTGTTAGCTGTGTAGTATGTGAAATTTTAAAATTCGAATTATTGAGACATATCTTACCGACTAAGCATGGTGAACTCAACGTCATATTCATCTACCGACTTGGTCCACATCGAACCTTGTTGCAGACGAATGAACTGTTGTTCCATATCGAACCTGGCAGTCTCAGGGAAGTACTTTGCGTCGAACATGTCGCGGAAAGTCTTCCATTCGATGGGTTGTTCAAGACGGCTTTCTTCCGCCTTCCACAAGTTCCGTGCATTGTCCGTGAGCTGTAATTTTGCAACACGAACCCAAGCTATATCTGGCACTTGTGCTGCTGTCAGATCATCTTCGATACTCTGAGCCCATTCCTCAGCATCCAGTGAGCTCTCCTTTCCTGAGAGCTGTTTAGGGTCCAAAGCCCTGAATTGCTTCACCCCAGGTGCTTCTGCCTCGGGACAGTTCATTAAAAGAGCAGTCTGCTGCTACTGTCCCTCGAGGAGGCTGCGGACTGCCTCAAGCAGAACCGTTTGCTCGTTGAGCGGAACAGGTTTGGCAGGTGTGATTGGTAGTGGAGGTGGAGTGTTATTGAAGTTGGTGCTGGTGTTGTTTGGGGAATCCATAACCTTGAATGAAAATTTTGGGTTAGGACAGATTCAAAGTATATGAAATGATAAGATTCAAGGAACATGAATTGTAAAGAATGTTTTAGTTGCTGGTTCTTGTGTTATATTGCTTAGGTTGTTCACGCAGAACAGAACTGCATGGTAGGGTTCCATACAGCTCAGACCTGCATGGGCCACCAACAAAACCTGTCATGCCCCGCTTTCCGGTGTACGGGCAGAGGGCGCGACGAGGCCGCTACGTATTTACTCTGAAGTAAATACGCTACGCGTATCTAAGCAATATAATATAAATGCACAAGAGACAAGATATAATAGAACAACAACTTTATTTATTCACATTCTTTTGTACAATGCATGGAAAGTAAATACATCTGATGAAAGCAACGCCTAAACAGTGGCATAACAGAAAAGAAAAGTACTGAAATAAAAGTATACAATATAGCTAGAGCTCTGGATCGTATGCAAGCTGGTCCAAGTCCTCGCTGGTAGGCTCGATCTCCTGAGTGTCCAGATCACCTGACAACATTCTAAAGAAGAAAGAAAAGGAATGTCGTCAGCGAACAATCGCTCGGTAAGTTCCAAAGATAAGGGAGAAATAGAATAGATAGAGGGAGAGAGTAGCTTTTAAAGTTGTATTATATTGTATTAGTGTTAACGCTATTGTTTGTAGCTTGGTACAGAAAGATGCAAGTGTATACGAGAGGAGTCTCTATATGCCACAGACTAGAGCAAACGGAAGTACAAGGAACCGTTATGCCACGGTACAACAGCAACGGAATATAGGTTATGTGTCTTAATCTTGCAGTCTCTTGCCACTTCTAACACCTTCCGTACCAATCTACCCCTTAAACCCCGCGATGTCTTGTTTGTATTGTTTGTGTTGTATTGTAAATTGTATTGTCTTGTATAGATAGATGACTTGCCGAAACTATGATATCGGTAAATGGATGTAACTGGAGAATCATGTAAATGGAAGTATATCCATGGTTCGGTTCAGTCAATACAGATTGAATAGATTGAATATACGTATTCATGGATTCAAGTTGGACTGTAGATTGTACTTGAATTATATTCAAGTCAGATTATTTATAATGAGACTCAGTCTGAGTCAAAACAATTAGAAAAGAAATTGAAGTCCTGAATGTTTTGATGTTATCGGTAACCGCTGCATATGAGCGGCAGGATTTGCGTCTTTTTCAAAGACGATTACCGTATTGATAACACCGTTGTTAAGTTGTCTATCTTAGATAGGAAAGCACCCACTTCTCCGGCTCTCTGAGGCTCAAGAGATTGGTCCCGCTTAAACCTATATTTACTAGGGTCCTTAGGGTAATTTATAGAACTTAAGGGGGTTTTATGTAAAAATACTTTTGTATAATTTTCAAAATACACCCTAAGTATTTAATTATCGTCTTTAAAGTTGTCATAGATATAGATTTTATATTTGTGATATTTCTAGTGAAATAACATATTTTTCATAATATATGGTATTTAATTGTAACATTGAACTTGTATGGAATTCATGGTATTTTAATGTAAAGTGATCCATGTGATTTTTAGAAAAAGTTGGAATATTTATATTATTACAAAATAGATATTTTAATGATACATACATACATACATACATACATATATATATATATATTTTAGTTATATGTATGCCCTAGAGGCCATTACTATACATATGATGTATATTGTAGTGGATGCTTGGACATATATAGGGAGGACTTTCTTGCTCGACATGATAGTATGCTATCTGGTTGCTCTTTATCTTAACGTGTACACTGATTGTCTCTCTGTTACATGTTGGTAAAGCCCTTAGGATGTGTACTTAACTACCTGGACTATGATGCGGATCATACTAGTGGGGACATGGTAATCCATAAGTATATCCTTCAAGGTCCCTAGTCGTGGGTATATCGAGACGGGGCATCGATATACCAGAGTAGACTAGCGTATACCTTCTCGACCCATACAGATGGGCGATGGATGATCCCATATCCATTGGTGTTTGACATCAGAGATGATATACGGGTGCTCAGTGGAGACTGGGTACACTGGACGGACTCGCCGAGAACTCCCACATGGTATTATACCTTACGTCAGATGGCAGTTCTCTGGTGACACTGGTACAGAGTAGTCTGTTGACCCGAGATCGTCATAGAGTCTTGTGTGATTCCCACTGTGCTTTGATTTCCACCTTACCACGTCCAAGAGGGCGTGCAAAACGGTGGTTTTTGGGTACAGTCCCGAATCACATGGAGGCAATGAGCGATAGGAGGGGATTCGTCTCTCCCGGTATAGGGAGTTGATGTTGCGCTGTGTTCGATTGGCTATAACCGGAAATCTCTGGCCAGGGTTGCTGAGATTTACTGGTAAGTGTTACGAGTAGTTTATCGAACTGTTATAGACCTCATATCGACACGACTTATCGAGCTATTAGGGTCTGACGTTTACCACCCCTAGGCGAGATATGCGACATATCATACGACGAGACCGGACTGTGCGGTAAGTGTTACTGGTTGGATTCAGAAGAGTGTGAGCGGGCTTGCTCGTCGATCTTCTGATCGCTCAATACCCGGATGGCCGTTACGTTTAGTAGACCGCTTGCGGCTTGTGGGTGTTTGATATGATCTTCACCTGCTGCCGGCGTATTGACGAGTCTTTAGAGTCCTACACAGAGGTTTCCTGGCTCAAGCGAAGCGAAATAGGAGCGCATATGAGATATGTGCGGGACCGAGAATAATACCAGTATGTGATACCGTATTCTATTCTCGCGATGAATGTATCGATTGGTTGTATGTGATATAACCTAGTTATCGAATCGAGGATTGATTCGATAAGTCGATACATTGGATATTAGTCGGTCATATGCGATATGACCGGATCGTTAAATCAAGTGTTGATTTAATGATTTGATGTATAATTATATATTTGATATATTACTTTACATTAACTAGTATTGGTTCACTTAAGATTATTTTTCTCACTTGATGTGCACATTGTATATATGATATAGTTTTGTGCACTAGTTTGTATCATGTTTGATGATACATGCAAACTTGGGTGTGTATGTTTTAAACCATGGTTTAGGTTAATGGTTAAGGTCTTATTTTGTTTCTTTATTTATTTTTGACAAAACTAAATTGTGGCTTTTTGTTATTTTGGCTTGAAGCTTCATGAAGCTTCAAGGCATCTTTGAAAAAGTCATGCCAATTTTGTTTTGTTCCATAACCTAACCATTATACCTAACCCTAGTTTATTCTCTACACTTGTTAACTCACCCATGGTTGCAATATGATAAGGGTCACTTGATTTTCTATTTGAGTTAATTCATTTTTCCATTTTCCTTCTTCTTCTTCTTCTTGAAGAAGAATGAAAAGTCTTGCTAGAAATTATCAAGTGAGAAATCCAAATCCAAAGTGAACCCACTTCCTATTTCTTCATCCTCTACCACTTGCCATGTAGTATAGGGTGTTTTCTTCACAAGTTTCATGACTTGGTGAAGATGGAGCTCGAGTTAGAGTTGCCTCGACGTAGATCATCTTCGGCATCGAAGTCAACGACCTAGCCCGATCATTTCTTCGACGAAACCATTACTAGAGTCCGGGATCCGATGATCGCAGCGGAAGGACGTCAATGCGGAGCTATGGAGGTGGAGGACCGGATCTACAAAGGTTGTATTTCCGTTCACTTAGTAGTTAAGTTGTTAACTAGCTTGTAGTTTCGCCTAATTTCTAGTTAACGATCCGTATTAGGGTTTCTCGGCACCGGAAAATTTTGAATTTGGCATAGTTGATGCCTTGTGAGACCTCTTGAGTGTGCCTAGGAACCCTACAGTGGTATCAGAGCCTAGCTAGAGCCTTAGGCGAAGTGTAGACGATATTAGAAATCCGAACGAACCCCGAAACCCTAACTCAAACCGCTCTCTTGAAATTTTCTGGAATTTTGGATTTTTGTGAATTAAAAATAGCCAAAAAATTCAGCAGGTTTTTCTAGGAATTACTGTGAAATTCGTGGACCCAATTCGACTAAACCGCCGCGGAACCGTGGCCGTACCCTAGGTTGGACGGCGGTTCCGCGGCAATACAGTGAGCTTGTTCACTTCTGTTTGCACAGTAATCTCTATCTTCAGTTGCTGTATTTTATGGGAATTTTTAATTGATACTCAACAGTTGAGTTTTCTGAGGTGTATTGGGGACTCGGTGTTTCGATCGGAAAGTTTAACTCCATCTATGTGTTTTCCGGATAATTTTAGAATATATTAAAAAGTTCGACCGGATATAAATACCCACTTTTTCCCCTGCCGGGAAATTTCCAAGTGTTGGATCTTTCCGTAGTTTAATGACGTTCTAAGTAGTGCAAGTAACGCGATGGTCCCTCTTGAAGACAACAAACCTTAACTCGATTATGTGACCGTCTTGAACTGCCCTTTGAACCTTCGGGTTTGGGGCAGTACGGCGTGCCATATGTGAGGCGTTGGCTTGACCCTTCTACGGCTGGACCGTTGGTACTGAGGCATGAACTGGATGTTTTTAAACTTATTTCATGCGTTGAGCTGTTTAGGGAAAAACTTGGGTGTTTGACTGTTCGATCGGAAAGTTTAACATTTTCTGTTTATCTGGAATGTGATACAATAATTGGAATTCACAAAAAGTTATGAGATAACTGAATGATTGTTATAAACATAGCACTTTAGTCTCACTTGATCGGTTGCCACAGAATTTTGATGCGATCAAAAGTCCGTCGCAATCACGTAGCGCACGCGGATACTCGCCGGGTAAACTTAATAGACAGCTACACACCATAGCCCCGACCAAGTGACTGTAGGAGAACCCCGTCGCCGAAAGCATCCGTTCGGGTGCTCGCAGCAGCGGTGTTCCGCCTTGGTGCACTTCGTCGACGGCATCGGGGGTGCGACCGTCTACTAAAGTTTGCGACGAGCATTCGATCAGGATGTCGGGAATCTTGTTGAATTGCCTGACTTGATATTGAAAAGAGTTTTCGATAAATGAGACTAAAATGCGGGGTTTATAATTGATAGGCATGTGATGTCTAAGGAATTCATTTGGTTAGGCATGCGATGTCTATGCAGGTTGCGGATTCCAACTGTTGTAGTTTTTCACTTTCTCTTCTGTGACCGTAAGTGTAATATGTGATATCGCCGGTTTCGTTGCTATATGTCAACGACAATTGGGATACGCATGTTTACTTACGTTGATGACATATGATGTTATGTGTTGCTGGATATGTTATATTGGATCGTCACATTTGAATAGCCGGGGTTTTTCTATGTGAGATGAGTGTTTTTCATTTTCATTCATGTAAAAATTTGTATGTAATATTCTTTTATTTGGGCACTTCCAGGTTGCGGAAGATGTCACCTTTTGTATATTATTTACTTTTCCGCACTAGGATAGACCCAAGGAGGAGGGCATAAGTAACCGGGTTCTGGAGTCTAGTGGGAGACCAACTCGAGGAGTCGAGTCCGGGTCTCCTAACTCTAGAATTGGTAGGGTTGCTTGCCGCTCTCGTAGGGGTCTAGGGGTGTGGGTTTAGCTATTCATCGCGACCGTGGAATCCGTGTTTTATACTGGCTCGTATTGAAAACACGGACGTCCTAGTATATCCAATGTTTCATATGTTTCTTCTGCTGCGATATCTGTGATGTGATCATTTGATGTTCTGTGATAAATACTTTATACAGTATATATGATATATTATATAGACGTTACTTATTTTTTACACCCGCGCTAGCCCTGCCCCGCTCTGCCGTTAGTTACCTAACCTAATGGTGCACGAGGGGACATCGAGGCGAACACGGATGGCAGAAGTGTACGTCGTATTTATCTGTGATGTTTAGGTGACTTAAATGATGGGACTTCATTAATATGATTAATGAAAGTAAAAAGAAACCTAAAGATGTTGTAGAATCGAATTTCAAAATTAAAACAGGTAGCTACAGTTCTTGCTTTGCACAGAGGTATATATGATATATCCTGCACCTTATTCGATGAGGAAAGGGCCGACGATCCCTTCACCGGAAGTGACCCCTTTAGCAATAACTGGCAGATGCTATACACTCGGTTTGTCTTTTGATAGCTTCTATAGTTTCTGCTTTGCACAGTGATATATATGATATATCCCGTACCTCATTCGACGAGGAAAGGGCTGACGATCCCTTCACCGGGAATGACCCCTTTAGCAAAACTAGAAAAGCCTCAAAAACACTCTATTTTAAAATCATTTGATTCTACAACGATATCAAGTTCTTTACGCAATAGGTTTTCAGAAAAACCTGTCGTAGCCCTCCGTCATTTCAGATAAGTGGTAGTTAGTATTCGTGCTACGTTTGTTGGCCTGCGTCAAGGCGTAGTGTGCGGTAGCTAACTAGTATTTATCTGCTTATGCATATGATGCAGATTGGATTAGGGTAGTCGTGCGACTTTGTTGGCCTGCGTCAAGGGTCGTGCGGGTGGGTTTAATTCAATCAGGAAATGACGGGTTGAACTTGACTAGCGCACTATGGTTTGTTGGCCTGCGTCAAGGTCATAGGACGCTAGGGGCAAAATTATCGGGAATTTCAAGTGTTGAAATTTGCAATGAGATTGCATACCTTCTATGAGATAGTTGGATCCCGATACCCACTGTGAGTAATTGTTACTCCTGGGAGAGTTTTACACATTACAATTAGCCGATCAAGTAGGAGTCTAGAAAGGTGTCAACGGGGTTACGCCTCTGGGAAAACGAGGTTTACATTAATTAGGTTCGTACGAAAGCACGGGGGACCTCCCTCAAAGTACCGAC
Source organism: Agapanthus africanus (assembly GCA_030015575.1). Lineage (NCBI taxonomy): Eukaryota > Viridiplantae > Streptophyta > Magnoliopsida > Asparagales > Amaryllidaceae > Agapanthus > Agapanthus africanus. The sequence goes on from CM057350.1 coordinate 117,186,582, forward strand.
ACTGGCCTGGCTAAAAGATTGGCGAACTTGTAGTGTGTAATTAATCCCGGCTAGTCTTTCCTTTTAGGGTTTGAAGGAAGATTTGATAAAAACAGTGGGAGCCATCCTGATTAGATAAAATATATAACCAATCTAATCTTGCAAGAGCGCACGCTGAGTGTTTTCTTCTCTCTCTCTCTCTCCAGGTAGCGACCATATCACGCCTTAATCAAGATAATAATAGAGATATTTGACCGAACCCGCTTGTTATACTGAGCTGGGGAACGTCGGTCCCGCTCCAACTTATAATTGTTATAAGACAGAGCAGGAAATTGGGGATTACCAGAATTCCCATGCCGCCCAAACAAAGAAAGTGCATATGATGCATCTCCTTCGGGTGTGTTCATTACAAAGAACTGTTTCTCTATATCCTCTACGTCCTGGGTATTTGATACCGGATCAGGATCCCAGATATGTAATCTGTTACATAGGGCTACAGAAAGGTAGAGAACTGAGAACGGGTGATGAGTTTCATGAGACAGAAAACGGTACAAGTGTTGCAGCCAAGTCTGTTGGTCACTGTCACCCTGTATTCCAAATACATTGATTCTGAAAAAATGTTATTAGATAACGAACCTGATATACAAAATCATATCAGTCTCTTTATTAGTAAAGAAATGATAAAATTTTGTATTGTTGGATAATGTTTTGAACATTTCCTATATCAAAAGTTGATCGGTTCAGGCAAGTTATCTAAAAGCATTAACGTTCTAAATCAAACTACAGTTCTTAGTATACAGAACACACACAAGAGGAAGAGTTCAGAAATGAACGAATTCTTCTTGAGGCTTTGTAAACTAGGTCATATCAATGCGACCCGACTGGCTGAAGTTACATTTAGATGCATATTTAAATTAGTTTGAATTTACATCTTGTGAAACTTGCCGGTCATGTCACAAAGATACGATGACCATAGCTCTGTTTATTGGAAACAGAGAAAGAGTTAGTGAACTCTTGGGATGATACATGTTGATGTATAAAGGTCCCCTGTTTACACATGCCAAGACCGGTTCTTTATACTTCATTACATTCTCTGATGATCTCTCAAGATTCAGACATATGTTCTTGTTGAAACACAAGTCCGAACCTTTTGAGATATTCACCGAATATAAGTTAGAAAGTAGAGAACCAAAATACGGGTATAAGTATTATGTCCTTTGATGAGATCAAGGAGGAGAATACTTGTGCATAGAATTCCTGGACTATTATAAAGGAGAATGAGATTCTCTCTCAGCATTACTCCTCCGTATACACCATAGCACGATGGTATATCGGGGCGGAGCAATTGCACCCTATTCGATATGGTGCGCTCTATGATGAGTACTACTGAGTTACCTGTTTCCTTTTGGGAGTTATGCGCTTGAGAAGCTGCATACCTATTGAATAGGGTTCGAATCAGATCACAGCCTACCACTCCATATGAGATATGGTATGGGAAGAGCCCATGTCTTAAGCTAGTTAAGATTTGGGGTTGTCCGGCCTATGTCTAAAAGCAAAATCCGGACAAGCTCGAGGCAAGGTCAGTTATGTTGAACTGGAAAGGTTCCAGCTATGCAAACTAGAGCATATGATTTGATAAAACCAAAGGATTCAATAGTTACCAACGAACCTCAGCCTCTCCGCCAATCTAGTAGGGTTTCTCACCCACCTGAGAGATACTTCTGTTTCTCTATGACAGTGGGAGCGAGGATTGCATCATGAGATGATGACCCAACTAGTTTCGAGCAGGCCATCGAGAGTAGGGACTCTGTAAGAATGGCCGGATGCTTAGCGATCTGAGATGGAATCCATGTACACCAATAAAGTATGGACTTTGGTTGCTATATCTGAAGGGTTAAATCCCCATCAGGAGCAAGTATATCTAGAGAAGATTACTTGGTGTAGATGGAAAAGTTGAGACTTTCAAAGCTAGACTTGTTAAAGGTTTTTCGTCATCGACCAGGCGTGGATAATGATGAAACCTTTTTCCAGTGGCTATGCTTAAGTCCATCCAGATCCTACTTGCCACGGCTACATACCATGACTACGACATCTGGCGGTTGGGTGCCATGACTGCTTTTCTAAATGATGTTTTAGAAGAGTGCGTCTATAAGTACACAGTCAGAGGGCTTCGTAGACAGTGAGAGCAGCGGAAACGTGTGCAAGATGTTTTATGTGATAAAGCAGGCATCGCGGAGTTGGAACGTCTGTTTTGATGTGTTAGTCAAAGAGTTTGACATCATCAAAATGGTAGATGAACCTTATATAAACATAAAGGTAGTAGGGAGTATGGTGGTGATCCTCGTAGAGTACGTGGATGACATACTCTTGATAGGAAAGGAGTTTCCTATGCTACGCTCGATCAATCTCCGCTTATCACAATGATTCTCCACAAAGGATCAAGCTGATACCTACTAAATCCTGGGTTTTGGATCTATAAGATAGATCTAAATGGATGTTAGGATTCTCACTAGTTGTAGTGAGATGGTATCAATCGATCCTGGGGAGAATCACTGGAAGTGTTCCAGGGTGATAAGGACGACTGAATGTCAGTCACAGGCATTGTCTTTACCCTCTATGGAGGGACGGTATGTTGGAAGAGTTCCAAGCTAGATACCCTGACATACTAGACGATTAAAGGCAAGATACATCGCTGCTTAAGATGCTACCAAAGAGGCTGTCTGGGTGTATATTAGTTCATGAGATGAACTTCGTTCCTCCCATTGTGTGACAATAGAGTTGCGGCTTATGCCTAGGAACGCCCGTCCCATCAGTAATCCAGACATATTCTGAGGCAGTATCTCCTGATCATGGAGATGGTTGATCTCCAGGGTGATTGAGGTTAGGAGAACAGACTCAGAGAACAACACGGCGGATCCACTCACAAAGGCCTTTTCCCAGAGAGAGACTATTATGGGATGGTTGAGTATGAGATACTACAACCACTGCTATCAGATGGCCCTAGTGCAAGTGGGAGATTGATAGTTATATGTATGCCCTAGAGGCCATTACTATACATAGGATGTATATTGTAGTGGATGCTTGGACATATATAGGGAGGACTTTCTTGCTCGACATGATAGTATGTTATCTGGTTGCTCTTTACCTTAACGTGTACACTGATTGTCTCTCTGTTACATGTTGGTAAAGCCCTTAGGATGTGTACTTGACTACCTGGACTATGATGCGGATCATACTAGTGGGGACATGGTAGTCGATAAGTACATCCTTCAAGGTCCCTAGTCGTGGGTATATCGAGACGGGGCATCGATATACCAGAGTAGACTAGCGTATACCTTCTCGACCCATACAGATGGGCGATGGATGATCCCATATCCATTGGTGTTTGACATCAGAGATGATATACGGGTGCTCATTGGAGACTGGGTACACTGGACGGACTCGCCGAGAACTCCCAGATGGTATTATACCTTACGTCAGATGGCAGTTCTCTGGTGACACTGGTACAGAGTAGTCCGTTGACCCGAGATCGTCACAGAGTCTTGTGTGATTCCCACTGTGCTTTGATTTCCACCTTACCACGTCCAAGAGGGCGTGCAAAACGGTGGTTTTTGGGTACAGTCCTGAATCACATGGAGGCAATGAGCGATAGGAGGGGATTCGTCTCTCCCGGTATAGGGAGTTGATGTTGCGCTGTGTTCGATTGGCTATAACCGGAAATCCCTGGCCAGGGTTGCTGAGATTTACTGGTAAGTGTTACCAGTAGTTCTCGAACTGTTATAGACCTCATATCGACACGACTTATCGAGCTATTGGGGTCTGACGTTTACCACCCCTAGGCGAGATATGCGACATATCAGACGACGAGACCGGACTGTGCGGTAAGTGTTACTGGTTGGATTCACAGGAGTGTGAGCGGGCTTGCTCGTCGATCTTCTGATCGCTCAATACCCGGGTGGCCGTTACGTTTAGCAGACCGCTTGCGGCTTGTGGGTGTTTGATATGATCATCACCTGCTGCCGGCGTATTGACGAGTCTTTAGAGTCCTACACAGAGCTTTCCTGGCTCAAGCGAAGCGAAATAGGAGCGCATATGAGATATGTGCGGGACCGAGAATAATACCAGTATGTGATACCGTATTCTATTCTCGCGATGAATGTATCGATTGGTTGTATGCGATATAACCTAGTTATCGAATCGAGGATTGATTCGATAAGTCGATACATTGGATATTAGTCGGTCATATGCGATATGACCGGATCGTTAAATCAAGTGTTGATTTAATGATTTGATGTATAATTATATATTTGATATATTACTTTACATTAACTAGTATTGGTTCACTTAAGATTATTTTTCTCACTTGATGTGCACATTGTATATATGATATAGTTTTGAGCACTAGTTTGCAAACTTGGGTGTGTATGTTTTAAACCATGGTTTAGGTTAATGGTTAAGGTCTTATTTTCTTTCTTTATTTATTTTTGACAAAACTAAATGGTGGCTTTTTGTTATTTTGGCTTGAAGCTTCATGAAGCTTCAAGGCATCTTTGAAAAAGTCATGCCAATTTTGTTTTGTTCCATAACCTAACCATTATACCTAACCCTAGTTTATTCTCTACACTTGTTAACTCACCCATGGTTGCAATATGATAAAGGTCACTTGATTTTCTATTTGAGTTAATTCATTTTTCCATTTTCCTTCTTCTTCTTCTTCTTGAAGAAGAAAGAAAACTCTTGCTAGAAATTATCAAGTGATGAAATCAAGTGAGAAATCCAAATCCAAAGTGAACCCACTTCCTATTTCTTCATCCTCTACCACTTGCCATGTAGTATAGGGTGTTTTCTTCACAAGTTTCATGACTTGGTGAAGATGGAGCTCGAGTTAGAGTTGCCTCGACGTAGATCATCTTCGGCATCGAAGTCAACGACCTAGCCCGATCATTTCTTCGACGAAACCATTACTAGAGTCCGGGATCCGATGATCGCAGCGGAGGGACGTCAACGCGGAGCTATGGAGGTGGAGGAACGGATCTACAAAGGTTGTATTTCCGTTCACTTAGTAGTTAAGTTGTTAACTAGCTTGTAGTTTCGCCTAATTTCTAGTTAACGATCCGTATTAGGGTTTCTCGGCACCGGAAAATTTTGAATTTGGCATGGTTGATGCCTTGTAAGATCTCTTGAGTGTGCCTAGGAACCCTACAATATATATATATATATATATATTTATATAAAAATAAATTTTAATATATATTATATTTCTAGAAATCTTATTTTCTTAAGATATTCGTATTTTAAATCTATTGAGACCTAATGCTCCTTGCAGAGGTCTGCATCTCACACTATTAAGGCCTGGGATGTGCAATAATCTGCACCATCCCAGTCGGGTTCCCCAAAATGGGTTGTAGCGGCACTTTGCAAAGATTTATAAAAAAATACGAATTCTTATAGAAAACGGTTTTTAATAGTTATTGGTATTTATTTGAAAGGTTTCGTTTTCCCGTATTCTATGTTCCCTAAAAGTATTATGCTATGTTGCATATGAGTGTTGTGAGGAGGTAGGTCATTACCTCGTGATCTACTTAAAGGTATAGCGAGATTGTGATGTTTTAATCTCGAAAAGAAACTACATGGTATTTTACTGAAAAAGAGCTATAAAAATTACAAAATGAAATAATTTGATAGGAAACTTGTTCAAGTTGTTTGTTAATGATTACTAGTCAAACATGATAGAGTTTGGTATGGTTGTTGTTTAAGAAAAAGTTAGTTTTTAAGAAAAACCGAATCGGAGATCGGATAACTCCGATTTCCGTCGGGTTTTAAAAATACGGATTTTGAGAATAGTAAAGTGAAGAAAGAATTGGTACTTACTCGTTAAAAAGAAAGAGAGGAGATAGAGGGTGAGAGAGGAATCATCGGTGCGTCGTTTCATCACCGGTTGCTCCTTGAAACGTCGTCAGAAGATCGTCGGAGTTTTGCCCCTTTGCTAACTCCAAAAGTACACTAAACTTCTATGGATTTCTTAAGAGTTTTGATCAGAATTTTGAAGTGAGGGGGTGTGTTTAGGGGTTGTATTTATAGGGTAAGGCTAGGGTTTAGGGTAGGTGAAATGTTGAATTGAAAAAATGTATTAAAATGTTATAAAATGTATTAAAATGTTATAAAATGTATTAAAAATGGAGTAATTAGGGTTTTAAAAGGTTTCTGGAACCGATCCAGAGAATTAAAGTGTGCAGGAGTGATGGGGAGGTGATGAGGCAAACTTTTCATATTGGGGATTCGGCGGTCCGGCCGAGTCTGGCCGCCGGCGGCGGCCCGAGTCGGCCTAGTCGCCGGCCGATTCCGGCCGAGTCAGGGTTGCTTTGGGTTCCCCGACGGTTGGTGTAGCCCCTGTGACCGTTTGTTTTATTAGTGTAGTGGGGTTTTTCCGAGTTATGCACGTGTAAACCCTTGGTATTCTAAAAATTCAAAATAAAACAATATTAAAAATAATGTGGGGTATGGGATTTGAACTCTGATGGCTTGGTTCAGCAGTGCAAGGTATTACCAATGTGCTACAAGCTCCTTCTTGCTATTAATTTGCAAAATAAATATTTATGGTACTCACAGAAAATGAAAATACCCCAAGTATACATTAATTTTTAAACAAATTTTTGTACACTAAAATTGGAGTTGTTACAAGGCATGCTTAATTACCTAGGCTCTGAAGGATCGCTTGGTTCATCTATTGGGTCAGATAAGAGCCTGGCGGGTTGTCATGTCTGCTTTTGCTGATGAGCATGGCGCTAATCGGTAGGGATCAACCCCTCACGAAGACCGTCGTTTCGACGTAGTGGAGAGGGCAGAGAGGGATTTGTAGAACTTTGTATTTTGTTTTGTTAACCCATGTATCTCTGATCCCATATTTAGCGATCTTTTCCCCGTATAGTAGTATATTTAAATTGATGTACTTCCTTATTATTGAGTGTTGAATGTTTTCTGCTGAATGTTTTCCTTTCATCATATATTCGTACAGGAATCCCCTCTCTGTATATGAGCTTCATACTTCACCCCTGGGAATTTTCTTTTAAGTGCGAGCGCTAGTTTCGTACATAAATCAGCATGTTTTGGACACCATTTCCATTTAAACACATACGCAGTCTTACTGTCGTGTCTTTTTAGGAAATATGTCTTGTAAATGGTAAATAGCGGATCATCTTGAACTCCTTATAGGGTAGCGATGGCTTAGGAAACAGCTTCAGATCTGCCGCCTAAGGGTCTCATAAAGACTTCTCCCTACGAGTCGAGAGGATCTCGTAGGTGTATTTTCTCCTTAGGAATCGTGAGGATTCCTAAGTGCATTTTCTCTTGAGAGTCATAAGGATCTCACAAGAGAATTTCTCCCTTACAAGTCGAGAGGACTCGTAAGTGGTTTGGTGGGTTGACTTGTTTCCAAGTCGAAGCATTGCTCCAACGGGGAGGTCGTTGGTTGACTTGTTTTCAAAACAGGGTCATTGGACGACGTATTTCCGAGACGGGGTCATTGGATGACGTGTTTCCGCGACGGGGTCATTTGCTGACGTATTTCCGAGACGGGGTCATTTGCTGACGTGTTTCCGAGACGGGGTCATTGGATGACTTATTTCCGCGACGGGGTCATTGGATGATGTATTTCCGAGATGGGGTCATTGGATGACGTGTTTCCGAGATGGGGTCATTTGCTGACGTATTTCCGAGACGGGGTCATTGGATGACGTATTTCCGAGACGGGGTCATTTGCTGACGTGTTTCCGAGACGGGGTCATTGGATGACGTATTTCCGCGACGGGGTCATTGGATGACGTATTTCTGCAACGGGGTCATTTATTGACATGTTTTCGAGATGGGGTCATTGGATGACGTGTTTCCGCGACGGGGTCATTGGATGACGTGTTTCCGCGACGGGGTCTTTAGATGACGTATTTCCGAAACGGGGTCTTTGGATGACGTATTTCCGAGACGGGGTCATTGGATGACGTATTTCCACGACGATGTCATTTGCTGACGTATTTCCGTGACGGGGTCATTTGTTGACGCATTTCTGCGACGGAGGTCACTGGCTGACTCTAGGTTGTCTGTGAACCATAGAGTCTTAGATCTGGGGACTTTGCCGTGTCTCCAATTGGTGGTGTCGCGTCCGTATCCTGCTGGAATGAGGAGGAACGCCGTTGTTGGTCTCTAGGCTGTAGAGGTGGCCGTCGATATTTGGAACTAGGGACTTTGCCATGGCTCCGCTTGGTGGTATCACGTATGTGCCCTGCTGGCATGAGGAGGAACGCCGTTGTTGGTTTCTAGGCTGTAGAAGTAGCCGTCGAGATTTGGAACTAAGGAATTTTCCATAGCTCCGCTTGGTGGTGTTACGTCTGTGCCCTGCTGGCATAAGGAGGAACGCCGTGTTGATTTCTAAGTTATAGAGGTGGCCGTCGAGATTTAGGACTAGGGACTTTGCCATGGCTCCGCTTGGTGGTGTTACGTCCGTGCCCTGCTGGCATGAGGAGGAACGCCGTGTTGATCTTCTGGGATGCATATGTTGCCGTCAAGATCTGACTCTCCTTTTGACAAGGTCCAGTGGGGAAATGTGGTCCCCATTTTGTTTATGCCCATGGATTGTATACAAGGGTTAGTATGAACTCACCTGTAGGGCAAAAGTTTCATTCTTTCATTTTTTTCCGTGAAGCTCTATCATTTCAGCTTTTATATCGCGAAAGTCGCGATTGCCCAATCATTTCGGCTATTTTTCGCGGTGCCCAATCATTTCGGTTATTTTTGTATGCATATATTTTACTTGCTGATTTTGTTACAAGTTGCCCTATCATTTCGGCTATTTCATATGCATTTATGGCTCGCTGACTTTTCACTGCGAGTATGGAACTTGGGATCTGATACTAATCTTAGCATCAGCATCGCTGCGACTGGAATATTGCCAGGAGCGAATCATCATTTGCCGCGAAAGGACTTGGAATTTGTTACCGATTTAGGCATCAGCATCGCTACTACTGGAACATTGCCAGGAGCGAATCATCATTTGCCTTTGTCGATTTAAACAAAGATGGCTTAGCAAACAGGGTTAGAATCCTGTCAACTAAGGCTTTTGACTTCATGAGCCGTAAGGGTCTCATAAAGGTGTTTCTCCCTACGAGTCATGAGGATCTCGTAGGTGCATTTTCTCCTTAGGAATCGTGAGGATTCCTAAGTGTGTGTTCTCATATAAGTCGTAAGGATCTTACAAGAGTGTTTTCTCCTTATAAGTCGAGAGGATTTACAAGTGTCGTTCACCACATGAGGACATCTCGTGCCATTGGTGGAACTTGGTGGGGGAGATGTTTATTTGTGCCCGTGGATTGTATACAAGGGTCAACATTGAACCGTTTGTATGGCAGTCTGGGAAATGTGATAGCTTAAGAACAGGTTCAGATCCATGTAGCTTAAGGCTTTTGAATCTTATGAGCCGTGAGGGTCTCATAAGAGAGTTTTCCTTACGAGTCGTGAGGATCTCGTAAGTGTAAATTTTCTTCAGGAATCGTGAGGATCCCTAAGTGTGTTTCTCCTTTGTGAGTCATAAGGATCCCACGCAGGTATTTTCTCCTTACAAGGTCGAGAGGACCTTGCAAGTGTTTGTTTACCAAATAAGGACATTTCGCGTCGTTGGTGGGACTTGATGGGGGAGGCGTTTATTTGTGCCCGTGGATTGTATACAGGGGTCAATATGGACTCACCTGTAGGGCAGTCTGGGAAATGTGATGGCTTAATGTCACGCCCCGCTTACCAGAGTGCGCTAAGATAGGCACGTGACAGAGCCAACCATACTACCTGTGGATAGGAAACATCCCTCCACGGTCACATTGCGGCTGTCTAAAGATATCAAGAACGGTAGAAATAAAATAAACTATCTAGTACATGTCCATGAGCCAGAATAAACGAGTCAAGAAATAATATGCGGAAGCAATAGATCCAATAAACAATAACATCTGGAAAGTAAACATAACTAAACTGGATACTAACAGGTTCCTCACTGCTCGGCCTAACGGCGGAAATACTCCTGATCAGCCTGCGACAGGGGTAGAGGATCTGGGCCATGCAAAACCTAGACGTCAGTGCGTCGTAATATCAACAATAATATAATCAGGACATAACAGGATATGCAGGCATGAATCATAAACAATAACATGAATATAATAAGTAAACACGGATATAGAACAGTGAAGTGTATCCATGTATGTGACGTGCAGTGATCAGTCTAAACCGTGCTACTGGGTTATCTATTCTAAAGTTTGTTTGAAATTAATTAATGTAATCTTCATCGTAACCCATCGGTCTATGCCTCGTTCAACCCCACGGGACCACGGTAACAAAATATGATAGACTATGAGTCTATATCCCGTTCAACCCCACGGGACCACGGTAACAAGACGTAATAGCCCTTTGAATTACGTTCGGATACATTCTTGATTTCCCCATACCCCCAAGTTATGTGTGTAAGTCAGGTATTGATAAATCTGGAGCTAATGTCAACACAGGATCAAGCATGTACATGTTTGTCTGTATAGACAACAGGAAATGTCCGTAGGGACAACAGGTCAAGATTGTCGGCATTAGTAACAAGATCAGGTAACAAGTCAAGTAGTGATATAATCAGGTCATATCAAGTAGTGCACATGTATCAAGTCATGTCAAGTAGTGCACAAGTATCAAGCGGGTGCTCATAATCAAACTGTAGCAAGTATTGAATCACGGTAAAAGTACGGATGCACAATGTCTATCAGGGATCACATCTACAACTCCATGACTACGTATGATGCACATTATCAAGAATGGTGCACTAATACAACAGTAACATGAAATAATACGGTCTCGGCGTGCAACTAGATATGCAATAAACCGTACGGATACAGACGGATACTATAAAACTATAAATCGGTAAAATTTGATGAATATTAAAACACAAGCATTATTATTTATTAAAAAGATATTGATATAATAATATTAACTTGGATAATATATTCAAACCGATTAATAACTATAAAAGTGGTATTGATTAACCATGCACAAGAAAGATCCGTTCAGAATTCAGCGTCACCCTGATTTGTAAAATAGCTTAAAAATAAAAAACGTTCTCCAAAAGGGACGTGTCTTATACCAAAACAAAGATAATTCAATAAGGTTTTCATTTTTATAATTTTAAGTATCTCAGGTTGTTCCTACGAAAAACTATGAAAATTCGAAATTGAAAGTTTGCTGCTGGAATTTCCCTGGATAACAGTTTAGATATATTTTTATTTGCATTTTACGTTATTTAAAAAATTTATTTTGCAAGTAAATATTTCATAGAGTTATATTATTCTGAGTTATCTTCGTAATGAACTAAAGAACGTATACTAATGATTTTTCTATGATTTATAATGAATTTTATAAGGTAAGGTGTATAGTAAATTTCAGATTTATCATATCCGCTTTGCAACGACGTTTCATGTGTAAACTATAATATTTTCAAACTATATTTTGTATAACATTAAAAAAATGCAGATTATGAACTAATTAAAGATAATAATAAGAAATATTACGACGATATATATTTTAAATGATATGGATGCAAACGGGTATCCGAAAATGGTAAAACTTTAATATGGATGTACAGTGCATTCAACATGTGATATTTTTATTCATATGGATACAAAATAAGATACATAGCATGTAGCAAGATGAATCAGCATACGACTAGATATGTAAATAGTGATATGGATACACATGGATGCCCGAAGACAGTAAAATGGTAATGTGGGATGCATAATTAAACAATAAGTAATGTTATTATTCATATGTGTGCAATATATTGTAGTATATATCATAGCATGTAGCAAGATAAACTTGCCTCGATCGAATCACGCGAAGGATACGCGACGGATACGCACGGCACGTCTGACGTCGGTAAATCGTCGCAACGCACACGCGGCACGCGGGACGGGTCCAGGCAAGGCAAGAAGATGATCACACAGGCAAGATACGTTCACTGGATCACTCGGATCGTCAGTGACGAGCACGGCTCCAGCGGTGATCACCGGAATCAAGAAACAAGATCAAGAAAAAGAAAGAAAAAAGAAGAATAAGAAGTAAGAAGAAGAGCCTGTATATTAAATAAGGAAAGAAAAAAATAAAATATATATAAATATATATATGCAGAGGAGAGAGAGAGAGAAAGGGGTTGTTAGTTTGTTAAGAAATTAGTTTAGATTTAAATTTAAAAAATCTTTTATTAGTTAACTAAATTTTAATTTGTATCAGTTTATAAAATTAATATTATATAAATAAAATTTAATATTCTGGTAAATACAAAGATAGTCCAAAACATGCCCGGTCGGGTCTAAAATTCAGTTTTAAAATACGAAAAATATACATGTTAACCAAAATTAAAATTGGATATCCGGGTAACGAAAATGGATACCCCTATGGACGGATGCACGTAGCGTGCACGTAGCCATCCAAACAAGTCCGTTTCACTGAACGGGACGAGAACAAGATGCGCAGATGCCACGACAGGGTTAGGGGTAGCAGGCAGGCCATGCAATGTATTTTTAAAATATTTTATGTGACTTTAAATGTTATATAAAATTATGCATAAGCCAGATATAATGCCAGTATGCAGTATGTATAATATGAAAATGCACGGATCCCCATAACAAGCCAGGATAAATCACAAACATGAATCAAGACTGGTTTCAAGCATGTGGGTCGGGTCGGATGCAAATACAGATGTCAAATACACTATTCGCATCCAAAACACGGTAAACCAAGAAACTACCATAAATAAAGAAATACTTAACTAGTACCGGTATAAATGAACTAGGGTGTTACATTATACCCAACTACAAAAAGAATTTCGTCCTCGAAATTTCAGGAACAAGAAAAGATAAACAATCAAGAATCTACAAGAATAGGTGTGGAAACTTCTGTCGAATCTCGTCTTCTCGTTCCCAAGTCGATTATCCATGCGAGTGATTTCCCCAAGAAATAAGTACGGGAGGGATAACCTTATTCTTAAGGAATTTTTCTCTTCGATCAACAATCGACATCGGTTGTTCCTCAAAGGTCAAATCCTCTCTTACAGTCAGCTCCGAATGATCCAGCACGTGTGTTTCATCTCGAACATACTTACGGAGTTGAGATACATGAAACACGTCATGAACATTCGCCAAAGATTGTGGTAACGCTAATCGATAAGCCACTTCTCCAACACGCTCCAAAATCTCGAAAGGCCCTACGAATCGAGGACTAAGCTTGCCACAACTCCCAAAACGAATCACTTCTCTAGTCGGTGATATTTTCAAGAATACCAGATCACCAACAGCGAACTCTAGAGGTCTTCTCGATATGTCGGTCCAACTCTTCTGTCGATCCTGTGTTGCCCTCATGTGATTCCGGATAGTATTAACCTTCTCTACTGTTTGGACAATCAAATCCGGTCCCAACAATCTTTGCTCTCCAACATCGTCCCAACAAACAGGTGAACGACACTTGTGACCAAACAATACTTTGAATGGAGCGATCTGAATAGTCGCCTGAAAGCTGTTGTTGTACGAAAACTCCACTAAGTGTAGATGATCCTCCCACTAACCCTTGAAGTCCAACATGCAAGCTCTCAATATGTCTTCAAGAGTTTGGATCGTTCTCTCTGACTGGCCATCTGTCTGAGGATGATAAGCTGTGGTAAACTTCAATCACGTCCCCAAACATTCCTGTAAACTCCTCTAGAAGTGTGATAAGAATCGCGTATCACAATCGGAAACGATGCCTACATGTACTCCATGCAATCTCACAATCTCCTGCATATACCGTTCTGCTAACGCTTTTGTTGACTGACCAACTCGAAATGGAATGAAATGAGCTGCCTTGGTCAATCGATCGACAATCACCCAAGCTGCGTTGTTGCCCTTTGGGACTTCGCGGTAAAGCTGTCACGAAGTCCATGATTATATGTTCCCACTTCCATTGAGGAATCGGAAGTGGTTGCAATAAACCAGCAATTCTTTGATGTTCAGCCTTGACTTGCTGACACACCAAGCACTTCGCTACAAAGAGAGCAATCTCCCTTTTCATGCCTTCCCACCAGAAATGTTGTCGTAGATCACGGTACATCTTCGTGCCTCCTGGATGTACGGAATATGCGGAAATGTGCACCTCCTTCATAACTTCTTCACGAATGTCTCCTTTCGGCACACACAAACGGCTACCATATCGCAACGAACCATCTTCATGAATCAACAAGTCCGTTCGAAGTCCTGCTTCAACCTGTTCTCGAAACTTCTGCAATCTTGGGTCGTACGACTGCGCTGCTTTAATATTATCGATCAATGACGACTGTATTTGTAGCTGCATCAACTGTCCCGAAGAATACGGTAGCACGATCTCCAACTCGAATCTCCGAAAATCTTCGATAAGCTCCTTCTGTGCAGTCAACATCCGAATTGCTGGCAACCAACTAAGCGCATCCGGTATTACATTAATTTTCTCCGGATGGTACTTAAGATCAAGATCGTAGTCAGCCATCAGCTCCAACCATCTACGCTGCCTCATGTTAAGCTCTTTCTGTGTGAACACGTACTTTAGGCTTTTGTAATCAGTGAATACTTCGACCCTTTCACCCAATAAGTAGTGTCTCCAAATCTTCAAAGCGAAAATCGCAGCTGCTAGCTCCAAATCATGAGTTGAGTAATTCTTCTCATGAATCTTCAACTGTCTCGATGCGTAAGCTATAACTTTCCCATGTTGCATTAAAACACATCCCATACCTTTCCCAGATGCATCGCTGTGAATCACCAATCCTCCGGAACCGTCTGATATGGTCAAAATAGGAGCGGTTATCAATCTTTACTTCAATGCCTCAAAAGCTGACGCACATTTATCCATCCATATGAACGGTACTACCTTCTACGTAAGCTTGGTCAAAGATTCAGCCAAACGAGCAAAATTCTCCACGAATCTTCTGTAATATCCGGCAAGTCCAAGAAAACTTCTGATCTCTGCTACGTTCTTCAGAATCGGCCAATCTTGAACTGCTGCAATCTTTTCAGGGTCGACGGTGATTCCTTCTCCGGATACAACATGCCCCAAAAACTTCACTTCTTCAAGCCAAAACTCGCACTTGCTCGTCTTTGCATACAATCTTTCTTGCCTCAATATCTGCAGTGCAATCTTCAAGTGTTCCGCATACTCTTCAATGCTTCTCGAGTAGACCAGAATATCATCGATGAACACAACTATAAACTGGTCCAAGAACGGTGAAAAGATTCGGTTCATCAAGTCCATAAATATCGCCGGTGCATTCGTGACTTTGAATGGCATCACTAAATACTCGTAATGTCCATACCGAGTTCGGAACGCTGTCTTGCAAATATCTTCTGATTTAACTCGGACCTGATGATATCCGGATCGCAAATCCAGCTTCGAGAATACCCTCATGCCACTGAGTTGCTCGAATAATTCGCCAATGCGAGAGATCGGGTACTTGTTCTTAATAGTCATCCGGTTTAATTCTCGATAATCGATGCACATCCTCCTTATGCCATCCTTCTTCTTTACTAGAAGAACTGGAGCTCCCCAAGGTGAATTGTTGCTGCGAATCCAACCCTTCTCAAGCAATTCGGTAACCTGCTTCTTTACTTCTTCCAACTCCACTGGTATCATCGGATAGTACGCCTTTGAGATTGACGCTGCACCAGGAACAAGATCGATCGTGAACTCCACATCTCGTTTTGGCGGTAAACCCGAGATGTCCTCGAACACGTCCATGAACTCACGTACTACAGCCAGCGCTTCCTCCTTATAAACTTCCATCGACGAAAGAACACTGTTTGTCGGCCTAGCCCTAAACTCGACTGGCCCGACGAAACTGCTTCCTCCAGCGAAAACAAACTCCGGATGTCCGAGAATCTGGAAAATCACATCCTTTGCCCTACAATCAAAGTGAGCGTGGAAAGTGCCGAGAAAAATCCATTCCCAAGACAACTTCAATCAACAACGGGATACACCAAAATCGAATAATTCTAATGCAGGAAAAACATGAACAAGTAGGATACCTGAAACGACTTCATCTGAAACCAAGATACTGAAGAAGATAAGCACGGTAAACAGGATTCAAGATTGCGATAAAAAATGAACTGGTAAGCAATGAAACCGAGAGAAGTAAGGTAATATCACGACCATAAAACAAGGAAATGAATCAAGACTAGGACTCCAAGTTACTTAAATAGAGTACCGCATTGTAACCATACTGCAGTTCATAGTTACAATCACATAACTCCGTTCAAGTCACCCAAATCCTAGAGTGAAACAATAGGGAACCAAAAGTTTCAAGTCGAGATGCAAAGTTGTTTGCATATCGTCAAGACAAGGGTCAAGAGAAAGATAAGATTCAAGAATCACGATAACAATGTGGCAGGACATGTTCCTAATTACGGGTTTCCTGCTTTGTGTATTGGGTTCAATACACAACTACAAAAGAATCAACCCGACAACCTAAATCATATGGCTCTGATACCAAACAAACCCTGTCACGCCCCACTTCCTAGAGTGCGCTAAGATAGGCACGTGACAGAGCCAACCATACTACCTGTGGATAGGAAACATCCCTCCACAGTCACATTACGGCTGTCTAGAGATATCAAGAACAGTAGAAATAAAATAAACTATCTAGTACATGTCCATGAGCCAGAATAAACGAGTCAAGAAATAATATGCGGAAGCAATAGATCCAATAAACAATAACATCTGGAAAGTAAACATAACTAAACTAGATACTAACAGGATCCTCACTGCTCGGCCTAACGGCGGAAATACTCCTGATCAGCCTGCGACAGGGGTAGAGGATCTGGGCCATGCAAAACCCAGATGTCGGTGCGTCGTAATATCAACAATAATATAATCAGGAGATAACAGGATATGCAGGCATGAATCATAAACAATAACATAAATATAATAAGTAAACACGGATATAGAACAGTGAAGTGTATCCATGTATGTGACGTGCAGTGATCAGTCTAAACTGTGCTACTGGGTTATCTATTCTAAAGTTTGATTGAAATCAATTAATGTAATCTTCATCGTAACCCATAGGACTATACCCCGTTCAACCCCACAGGACCACGGTAACAAGATATGATAGACTATGAGTCTATATCCCGTTCAACCCCACGGGACCACGGTAACAAGATGTAATAGCTCTTTGAGTTACGTTCGGATACATTCTTGATTTCCCTATACCCCCAAGTTATGTGTGTAAGTCAGGTATTGATAAATCTGGAGCTAATGCCAACACAGGATTAAGCAGGTACAGGTTTGTCTGTATAGACAACAGGAAATGTCCATAGGGACAACAGGTCAAGATTGTCGGCATTAGTAACAAGATCAGGTAACAAGTCAAGTAGTGATATAATCAGGTCATATCAAGTAGTGCACATGTATCAAGTCATGTCAAGTAGTGCACAAGTATCAAGCGGGTGCTCATAATCAAACTGTAGCAAGTATTGAATCACGGTAAAAGTACGGATGCACAATATCTATCAGGGATCACATCTACAACTCCATGACTACGTATGATGCACATTATCAAGCATGGTGCACTAATACAACATTAACATGAAATAATACGGTCTCGGCGTGCAACTAGATATGCAATAAACCGTACGGATACAGACGGATACTATAAAACTGTAAATCGGTAAAATTTGCTGAATATTAAAACACAAGCACTATTATTTATTAAATAGATATTGATATAATAATATTAACATGGATAACATATTCAAACCGATTAATAACTATAAAAGTGGTATTGATTAACCATGCACAAGAAAGTTCCGTTCAGAATTCAGCGTCACCCTGATTTGTAAAATAGCTTAAAAATAACAAACGTTCTCCTAAAGGGACGTGTCTTATACCAAAACAAAGATAATTCAATAAGGTTTTCATTTCTATAAGTTGAAGTATCTCAGGTTGTTCCTACAAGAAGTTATGAACATTCGAAATTGAAAGTTTGCTGCTGGAATTTCCCTGGACAGCAGTTTAGAGATATTTTCATTTGCATTTTAAGTTATTTAAACAATTTATTTTGCAAGTAAATATTTTATAGAGTTATAGTATTCTGAGTTATCTTCGTAACGAAGTAAAGAACGTATACTAATGATTTTCCTATGATTTATAATGAATTTTATAAGGTAAGGTGTACAGTAAATTTCAGATTTGTCGTATCCGCTTTGCAACGACATTTCATGTGTAAACTACAATATTTTCCAACTATATTTTGTATAACATTAAAAAAATGCAGATTATAAACTAATTAAAGATGATAATAAGAAATATTACGACGATATATATTTTAAATGATATGGATGCAAACGGGTATCCGAAAATGGTAAAACTTTAATATGGATGTACAATGCAATCAACATGTGATATTTTTATTCATATGGATGCAAAATAAGATACATAGTATGTAGCAAGATGAATCAGCATGCGACTAGATATGTAAATAGTGATATGGATGCACACGGATGTCCGAAGACAGTAAAATAGTAAAATGGTAATGTGGGATGTATAATTAAACAATAAGTAATATTATTATTCACATGTGTGCAATATATTGTAGTATATATCATAGCATGTAGCAAGATAAACTTGCCTCGATTGAATCACATGACGGATACGCACGGCACGTCCGACGTCGGTAAATCGTCGCAACGCACACGCGGCACGTGGGACGGGTCCAGGCAAGGCAAGAGGGTGATCACATAGGCAAGGTACGTTCACTGGATCACTCGGATCGTCAGTGACGAGCACGGCTCCTGCGGTGATCACCGGAATCAAGAAATAAGATCAAGAAAAAGAAAGAAAAAAGAAGAAGAAGAAGTAAGAAGAAGAGGCTGTGTATTAAATAAGAAAAGTAAAAATAAAATATATATAAATATATATATGCAGAGGAGAGAGAGAGAGAAAGGGGTTGTTAGTTTGTTAAGAAATTAGTTTAGATTTAAATTTAAAAAATATTTTATTAGTTAACTAAATTTTAATTTGTATCAGTTTATAAAATTAATATTATATAAATAAAATTTGATATTCTGGTAAATACAAATATAGTCCAAAACATGCCCGGTCGGGTCTAAAATTCAGTTTTAAAATACGAAAAATATACATGTCGACCAAAATTAAAATTGGATATCAGGTAACGAAAATGGATACCCCCACGGACGGATGCACGTTGCATGCACGTAGCCATCCAAACGAGTCCGTTTCTCTGAACGGGACGAGAACAAGATGCGCGGATGCCACTACAGGGTTAGGGGTAGCAGACAGGCCATGCAACGTATTTTTAAAATATTTTATGTGACTTTAAATGTTATACAAAAATATGCAGATACCAGATATAATGCCAGTATGCAGTATGTATAATATGAAAATGCACGGATCCCCGTAACAAGCCAGGATAAATCATAAACGTGAATCAAGAATGGTTTCAAGCATGTGGGTCGGGTCGGATGCAAATACAGATGTCAAATACACAATTCGCACCCAAAACACAGTAAACCAAGAAACTACCATAAATAAAGAAATACTTGACTAGAACTGGTATAAATGAACTAGGGTGTTACACTTAAGAATAGGTTCAGATCCCTTTAGCTTAAGGCTTTTGAATCTTATAAGCCGTGAGAGTCTCCTAAGAGGGATCTCCTTACGAGTCGTGAGGATTTCGTAAGTGTAAATTCTCCTCAAGAATCGTGAGGATCCCTAAGTGTGTTGCTCCCTTGTAAGTCGTAAGGATCTTACAAGAGAATTTTCTCCCTTACAAGATCGAGAGGACATTGCAAGTGTGCATTAATTTTTTACGAGTCTGCGCCCTTTCGGGTTTTCACAGACTCATCGGTAGCCCTGTTGTTTTTACTCACGGGGCCCTTTTGGGTTTTCATCCATGCCTATTTTGCTTATGGACGTACCGTTTTTTACGAGTCTTCACCCTTTCTGGTTTTCACAAACATCACCGGTAGCCTTGTTGTTTTTACTCACGGAGCCCTTTCGGGTTTTCATCCGTGCCCATTTTGCTTATGGACGTACCGTTTTTTTTACGAGTCTGCGCCCTTTCGGGTTTTCACGAACATCGCCGGTAGCCTTGCTGTTTTTACACACGGAGCCCTTTCAGGTTTTCATCTGTGCCCATTTTGCTTATGGACGTACCGTTTTTTTTGCCACGTCAGCCTGGGGATGCCGGGGGTTTGTAGTAGTTTAAGGACGTTTCAGGACATTACGGTCCGTTGTTAGTTTAGGGACGTTTCGGTCCGGTAGCGATTTTGAGGTAAGGTTTCACTAGATACTACTTATAGAGTTTGGGCTTGGGAAGATAGCGAGTGGACATAGGCGTCGTCATCTATCGTTAACCTAGGCTGTGACTCGTCAGGCGTAGTATTTTTTCAGGAACCGGCCGTTTATTGGCCTGAAGGGTCTTTCGCCATGCATATCCATGAGCAGGTAAGCCCAACCTTGATAGACTTTGTCTATGATGTACGGGCCCTCATAGTTCGGCTCGAATTTCCCCCGTTTGGCACGATTGGGGATCATAGCATGAGTTCGCCTTGGCGAAATGTTCTCGGCCTAGTCAATCTCTCGTATGAGCGTATCATTTTTGCTTTGTAAGCCTCCAAATTTTGCTACGCCATGAGACGAGTTTCATCGAGGGCGTCGAGCTCCTCAAGCCGAAACTGAGCATTCTCTTCATCTGTTAGATCGTAATGAACCGCCACTCGTAAAGAGGGTAGCTCTATCTCCAAAGAGAGTACCGCTTCTGCGCCGAATACCAACGTGAATGGCATCGTGTTTGTGGCTGTCTTGAACGTGGTCCGATATGCCCAGAGAGCTTCATGCAGTCTCTCGTGCCAATCCTTTTTATTTTTAGACACCGTCTTCTTTATGATCTTCGTCAAGGTCTTGTTGAAAGCATCAGCTAAACCGTTAGCTCTGGGATTATAGACCGAAGAGTATCTCCAGTCTATATTATGCTGCTGTGCGAAGCGGCTGATTTTGTGACTTATGTAGGCCGACCCATTATCAGAGATAATCCGTCGCGGAGTGGCGAACCGATAGATGACGTGTGTCTTGAAGAAATGGAGAATACTCTCCGTCTTCACTTCTCTTAGTGGTATGGCCTCTGCCCATATAGAGAAGTAATCGGTTGTCGCCAATATGAACCGATGTCCTCTGAATGACGCTGGTTCGATGGGCCCAATTATGTCGGTTCCCCACATTTCGAACGGCCAGTTGGCGACTGTCAGGTGGAGCGGATTTGGATGCAGGTGAATGAACTCCCCGTGAATTTAGCTTAAGTGACACTGCTTCGCGTATTCAAGGCAGTCCTGAATCATCGTGGGCCAATAGTAACCCATTCTTTTGATCTTCAGCTTCATCTTTGGTCCAGCTTGTTGAGAATCACAGAGTCCGTCGTGAGTTTCTTGGACGACTTTCCTTGCTTCTTCTGGTCCCAGGCATCTCAGCTATAGGGAGTCGAATGATCTCTTATATAGAGTATCATTTACGAAGGTGAAAGACAGAACTCGTTTCATGAGCTGATGTTTTGAGGATGTATCTTCAGGTGTTCGATGAGATTTGAAGTAATCTATACAGACTTATCTCCAATCCTTAGACTTTTCTTGGTTCTCTATTTGTAGGGCCGTTTGCTTGGTTGCTTCCTTTTCTTCAGGCGACTCCGAAGATATTTCCGCGGGTGCAAGAACCCAACGGCCTTGTACAACGATCCTTGCATCATCGAGGTTTTCGTCAGCCAGTTCTTTAGCGAGTTTGGCTAATGCATTCGCTTTGCTATTTTCTGTACGCGGTATGCTTTCCAGGATGTAGGAAAGGATTTGAGTCAGCAATTTTTACACTCTTTCGCTGTATTTTACCAACTCTGGTTTGTACGTCTGATAGTCGCCGTTTACTTGACTAACTACCAGCTGGGTGTCTCCGTAGATAAGGAGGTTTTCTATTTCTATGTCGACAGCGATCTCGAGACCTGCTATCAATACTTCATATTCTACATCATTTTTCGTCCTTGGATCTGTTAGGGAAAAGGCAAAGCGCATTATCCCTCTTTGTGGAGTCACGAAGATGAGGCCTACCCCAGATTTGATTATGGGGGAGCTATGCTTTTGCTTCTTCATGGAAGATGCCCCATCAAAGTAGAGTTCCCATCGGGTATCACTCCTTCCTTTCTCCCTGTCGATCGTGTCAAATGCGTGCTCATCTGGTAATTCGCAATTTAGGGGTGAATCGGCTGGTATCGGATGCTCAGCGAGGAAGTCGGCGATGGCTTGGCCTTTCACCGTCTTGAGAGGTCGGTATGATATCAAGAATTCTATTAATAATAGGACCCATTTAGCGAGCCGCCCTATTAGTATGGCTCTCGAAATCAAATACTTGAGAGGATCCACCTTTGATATGAGATGGACCTCATGCGCCAAAGCATAATGCCAAAGCTTTGTTATAGCAAAAATTAACGCCAGGCAGTGTTTTTCGATGGGGGAGTAGTTGTTTTCTACCCCCAGGAGAACTCGACTCAAATAGTAGAGGGCTCTCTCTTTCCCTTGGTCGTTCTCCTGTGCCTATAGCGCGCCTAAGGAACCTTCAAGGGAGGTTGTGTACAGGATGAGGAGTTTTCCCTTGACCGAAGCGGTCAGTACCGGCGGATTCTGCAGGTATTGCTTGATTTCATCCAGTGCATTTTGGCATTTGCGATCCCAGAAGAACGGTGTCCCCTTCTTCATTAAGTGGCTGTAGGGGCGGCATTTGCCGGAGAGATTGGTTATGAACCGCCGGATATACGCGAGATTTTCTTGGAGAGACCGCAATTTCTTGAGAGTTCTTGGTGAAGGTATTACCATAATCGCCTTGATCTTTGATGGATCTATTTCGATGCCCCGGTATCGGATGATGAACCCCAGGAATTTGCCCGAGGAAACTCCAAATGCGCATTTGAGAGGGTTCATCTTCAGATTCTATTTTCGAAGACGCTGGAACATTATTTTCAAATGCTCCCAGTGTTCCTCATATGATTTTCTTTTCACCACAACGTCATCGATATAGCATTCGACGATTTCATGTATGAGGACATCGAAAATCTTCGTCATAGCCCTCTGGTAGGTAGCACCGGCGTTCTTCAGACCGAAAGGCATCACTTTGTAGCAGAATATGCCCAGAGGAGTCCGGAAAGCGGTATACTCCTGATCTTCGGGATGCATCTTTATTTAATTGTACCCTAATGAGCCGTCCATGAAGGAGAAGACTTCGTGAGTGGACGTGTTGTCTATCATCAGCTCGATAACTCGTACGGGAAAATCATCCTTCGGGCAAACTTTGTTGAGGTCCCAAAAGTTTACGCAGATGTGCACCGTCCCATTCTTCTTCATCACTGGGACAATATTGGCGATCCATTCGGGGTATTGAACTTCCTGGATGAAGCCGGAGTCAATTAGATTTTTGACTTCGGCGTTGATGCTCATTTCAAGTTCGAGCCGCAATCTTCTTGGTGCTTGTTTAACTGGCTTGACGTCCGGAGATATCGCCAATTTATGCACAGCAATTTCTGAATCCATCCCGGGCATCTCGGAATAGTTCCATGCAAAATAGTGCTTATACTGCATGAGCACGTCTTTTAGCGTAGCTACCTGCTCTTTAGACAACAGCTCGCTGACGAACGTTGGCCGCGAGTCGTTAGCCGTCCCCAAGTCGATTTTCCTCAGGTTGTCCGCGATGGTGTGTATCCCATCTTCCAACTCTTTTGGCGCCGGTGGAAATTCTGAGATCAACTCATCTTCATCCTCATTTTCGAAGTACCAGGAGAGGCCACTCATATTCTCGGGCATTCCTTCTTCTGACAGCGTTATCACATGACAGGTACGAGATTGTTTTCAAGACCGATGTTGATCTGGTTCTACTCCTGCTATATACGTTGCTTTTGGCACATGCTTTTGTGGTGGGACTACCCTCCTACTGTTGAATAGAGCGAACCTGCCGAGCTGATATTGGTTTTCGACCCAGTTTTTGAAGGTGAAGCAGCCTTCAAGAGGATATCCTATCGCTCGGTGATAGGAGCAATAATCCGGGTGGTGAACCTCGTTTGCTTGATCAGGGTGCTGGGACTCCGGGAGTGTCATCATTTGATGTTTCATGACAAGGTCATAGATTCTTCTTGTCTTGTCTCGAGGGAAAGAATATGCTCGATCCATCTTTTTCATAAGAGACGAATTCCGACTGACATTTTCTTGATCACGTGGCCTTTTGGATCCGTTTTGCCGCTGTCGAACGTTTTCTTTGTTCGTTGACTTGTTTTTGCCTCTGCGTCGGGTCTTTTTCTTATCGTAGGAATGCATGGCGGGCTGACGGTGAAGGGCATCGTCGTCCTCCGTAGCTTGCTGAAGGAGGCGTTGCATCTTGGCTTTCTCGTAAATGGCCATTTCATGGCTGTAATCGTTCCGAACCTTTTGACTCGCTTCCCTTATTAGCTTGTCCATCTGTTCTTCAAATGATGGACTCGGCACTTTTATGGCAGGACCTCGTTTTAGTTCAATGTCAGCATCCCCTTTTTCATCGAGATCATTTATGACATAGCAGTCATGAAAATGCTCCCGTTTCTTAGACTGGACATATCCAAGCCCAATCATCACCATTTTTCCGTTGGGCAATTTTCGCTGTGTTCCGGGGACGTTCCAAATCCTGTTGTAGAACTGGGCTTGTCGAGGAGTTTGTTCGAATGGTACGCCTTGGCATCTTAATAACCTTTTCAATCTCTCGATGTAATACCTGGGCAGACGAATGGGTTAGAGCCTGTCAAGTGCAGGATCGGGACCATGCCAGACTTCTCTTTCGATTTTAGTCTCCGTGGATCGATAGAATAGGATCGCCTTTTCACCTCTTTGCCTGGGAGGGACGTAGAATGTCTGCAACTCTTGCACACTATATGTCTCTAGCGCATCAAGCTCTCTGTAGTGCCGCTGCGGAACCATGGCGATCTGCAAACTCTGATCTACTCCAACGAAGGTTTGCATCGACGACCGGACGGAGAATACGGCGTTGATTTCATCTTCGGAGTCACTGCAAAAGACCAAAATCGGAGCGGATGGTCCGGGTTTATCATTCCATTTCTGAGGCTGTCCCGAGTAGACTATTTCTTCATCCTCCTCGGTATCGCTTCCAACGGTAGGAATGGGAGTGATGGGCTTCCGTTTAAGCTACGGCTTATGACACTTCTCCATGTCTTCGAAGTCTGGAAGGAAGTACTTGCCGTCTTCATATTTTCGGACTTTGTTCACAGAGAATGGGTTTAGCTCTCCCGTAACAGTATACTCGAGGCCGTCTTTGAATTACTTCATACACTGGTGTTGTGTACAAGGGATGACGTTATATTCGTGTAACCAAAGCCGACCAAGTAGAGCATTGTAGCAAGTCTTAGCGTCGATGACATGAAATTTGATGTCTGTGATGAGAAGTCCAAAGCGCAATGTCAGTATCACGGACCCGAGCGTCTGTGACAACTGTGAATCAAAACCAGAGATAGTGATTTTATCTCGGGCTAAATGCTGAACGCTCATGCAGATTTCTTTTAGCACCCGCAAGTTGAGAAGGTTGACAGAGGACCCATTGTCAACAAGTATTTTCCCTATTTTGATGTCATAGAAGTATCCAGTGACATATAAAGGGCGGTTGTAGTCGCACGTACCAAGGAGAAGATCCTCGTCGTTAAATGTAATGTTAGCCGTGTGGACCTCTGCCAGCTCATCTTGCATTTTCTTCTCTGCGATGCAGGCCTGGAACTGATCGGACCCTTGTAACGCCTTGACCAAGTAATCTCGTGCTTCTTTAGACAGAAAGAGGGCATCCGGTATGCTTAGTTGTGAGGGTATCTTCCTCAAATGCGCTAGGATATTGTAATCCACCTTGCTTTTCTTAGGCGGGTCTTTGGCTGCGAGCTCTTTGACGACCCCATCATCGAGGGCAATCTCCTCATGGATTTTCTCCTACCCCTTGTCTTTTTTGTTCGAACCTTTGTTGGAAGGTCCGAGATTCTTTTCAGGTAACATACGATTACGCAGCTGGATGTTCTCACAGTTCTTCATCTCTTCTTCTCTCTCAGAGGCGGGTTCCTTAAAGAGGAAGTCAAGGGCCATTTCTTTGTCAGAATCGCTCCCGAAGGTGAGGACTTGAGGTTTCGGTGGCATCCACCATGTGACAGTTACCAGCTGTTCCTTTATGCTCATTTGTCATGCTTCTTTGTTCCCGATGAGCCTTGCGCTTCAATCGCTTGACGTGTTGTCGGTGGGCAACATATCCCTGCCACAAGTTTTTAAAGGCGTTGCACTCTTCGGTTGGGTGCGTGATCCTCTGATGGTATAAGCAGTATTTTGGATGCCCATCCGTTTCGTCAAGGTGTATGCGGCCAGGAGTATTTCCCTCGGGAGATGGCAGCTTCATTCCCATTGATAGGTCTTTAGCGAACCGTTTCCTTGCTTTAAGCTTGCTTTTGTCTGCCGCGGGCGTGCTTCGATCTGGTTGAAGCGCTTTGCGACTCATCCCTACCACGACTTCCTTAACTTGATGCCGACGCCTGGCTCTTTCGAATATGGCCATTTCACACTCTTGATCAGCTTTGCTCTTCTGACGGGCTTTGTTTAGTATCATGTCGATCATCTCGTCTGACGGTCCTAAGGATTTTAGCATTGATCCTGCCCCCAGCTCCTCTACATTATCTTCTGATGCCGAGTGAGCTTCTTTGTTATTTAGCGACGAATGAGAGATCATATGGCAACTTGCCACATAATCTTTAGGTTCTTGTGACGAGTCTTCTCCCTCATCATTGTCGTTATCTCCGCCCTCCATGATATGGTTGAGAAATTCTTGGAGTGTGACCGGGATTCGTGGCTTCTGGTCATATTCCTCCAACGCGTCAATATGCTTTTGCAGGTCCGTGCGCTTCTGGTCAGGCTGCGCGGGCTTCTTGGTCTTCTTCTTTTTCTTTGAAGACTTTGACGGCTGAGCCTGGGTGTTTTTCCCATCGTTACCAATTCTCGGTGTTGGACGTAGTTTCAGCATCCCCTCAATGATTTCTGGCTCTAGGGGGCTTCTCCATCTGATTGCTGGGCATGCTTGAAGATCCTATGACCCCGTCGCGGAAATACGTCATCCAATGACCCCGTCTCGGAAATACGTCAGCAAATGACCCCGTCGAGGAAATACGTCATCCCATGATCTTGTCGCGGAAATACGTCATCCAATGACCCCGTCGCGGAAATACGTCATCCAATGACCTCGTCTCGGAAATTAGTCAGCAAAATGACCCCATCATGGAATTACGTCATCCAATGACTCCGTCGCGGAAACAAGTCAGCCAACGACCTCCCTGTCAGAGTAATGCTTCGACTCGGAAACAAGTCAACTCACTAACCACTTACGAGTCCTCTCGACTTGTGAAGGAGAAAATTCTCTTATGAGATCCTTACGACTCTCAAGAGAAAACACACTTAGGAATTCTTACGACTCCTAAGGAGAAAATACACCTACGGGATCCTCTCGACTCGTAGGGAGAAAAGTGTTTATGAGACCCCCACGGCTCATAAAGTTGAAAAGTTTTAGGCGGCAGATCCTAACCCTGTTTCTTAAGCCATCGCTGCCCTACAAGCAAGTCCAAACTGACTCTTGTACATTATTCATGGGCCACACTCTCCGAAGTCGAATCTTGACAAGGAGGGAAACAACTATTTATGAATACTCTCAATTCGTAAAGGGGAAAATTCTCTTGTGAGATCCTTACGACTCTCGAAAGAAAGTACACACTTAGGAATCCTCATGATTCCTAAGGAGAAAATATACCTACGGGATCCTCTCGACTCGTAGGGAGAAAAGTCTTTATGAGACCCTCACGGTTCATAAAGTTGAGAAGTCTTAGGCAGCAGATCTGAACCTGTTTCCTAAGCCGTCACTGTCCTGCGAAGAGATCAAGATAGATTATCTACAAAATGCATTTGCTAAAAAGGACACGCCACCGTGAAACAAAATATGTCTTTTATTCATAAATCTAAATGAATACAAAGTACAACTATAAAAGAATAAAAAAAATACTCTCATTCAGGAGTAAGTACAAAAGGAGAATACCAAAAAAAAAACATATATATCTTCAGGCCGGCGGACGATGCAATAAGTTCGTCAATTTGTTATTCTTCCGCTGGGCCTCGGCTTCAAGCTTTATTATGGCTACAAGAAGGGTCTCTGCCAGAGACTGTTGAGCCTGGTACGAGGCGAGCCGACTCTCAAGCTCCCTTTCAGCTACTTTGTGAGCTTCAACCATATTGTGGGTAAAAATAACTGCTTTATCAAGAGCTACCACCTCCGTGATAGCTTCTTGAAGCACCCGCCAAAGTTCGTACGCACGAGTGGTCTTAGCAGTGAGTTGAGCTTGAAGTTCCCCCAAAGAATTTGAAGCTAGCTCCCTCTCTGAAAATTTCCGGTTGAGCCTCTTTTCGCAGGACTGAAGATTAGCGGCACACCGCTCAATCCACCCCCGCAGGCTCACCTTGGTAGTTAAAAGCTCGGAAAGAAGGTGGATACACTCAAGATTATGTAAGCAAGCTTCCACTCTGCGACAATACTCAACCCAGATGCGTACCAATGCTTCATCATGATAGGTAGAGAGGACGGAAAAGCAAGCATTGGCTTCGACAGCAAATTCTTCGGCCGGGACAGAGGTACCGGCGCGAAGGTCTTCAATGAGAGCCATCAGTGAATGGTTGCTTTGCTTTGCCATCCTTTCGGATGCACGCCGGGCACAAGGACCCGGTGGCATGAAGATCCGAGATTCCAACGGAGTTAGGGATGGCAGAGCTGTCAAGGTTTGTGAACAGTCGGTGAGAGCCACCAACATGAAATAGGTAAATCAATGCCAAAGATAAAAGCCTAACTTACCCGCAGTCATGCAAGGAGGGTTTGAGAGATCCCCAGGCCCATCGAGGATCTCGACCTCGTCATCAGCCTCCAGAACTGTGGAGCGAATATCAACGTTATTATAAAGAATAATAATAAAAAAGGGGGGTCAAAGAACACCAACCTTGCCCAGAAGAGAGGACGATACTTTGCAGGGATATTGCCTGTGGGGCGGCCATCTCGAGCAGACGCTGAAAAGACTTCCTAGGGGATAGATCCACGATGAACGCCGCCCAACCCCCATAATTCTGAGAAGACAGAAAGATTCAGATAATGGAAAGATCATTAAAACAAAATATAGAATACTACCTTCGATGATCCTCCCGCTTTGAGCTGGAGGGATAGCAGCTTCGGCAGCCTCCTCCGTATCCTCAGGCACATCACCGAGGACGTGGGCTGGCGTAGCAGCTTCCAGTCGCGAAATGACATCTGCCATTTCAGGCTCCAATGAGGGAACAATGGCCATGGAGGTGCTTTCTACAATCTTCGAGGCGCCAACAGAAAGATCCATCGGCTCTATAACTGACAAGGTCGCCTCTATGGAAGGTGTAGGCAATGAAGAAGTAGAGGCTATCATCGAAAGCTCCGTAGCAGGAATAACAGCTATAACAATCTCCTCCGCACCTGCCGGTGCCTCATCGGAGACATTTGTAAAATCCACAGATGGAGCATAACTTGGACTCAAATCCTCTGTCATCACCGAAGTCCCTGCAAAGTTTTTCACAAAGATAAGGAGATATAAAAAGCAATACAAATTATTTGCTGAAAGGAAAAAATACAGAAAGCACACATACCGATGCGCCAAGATGCTTTTAGTATGGCTTTTTCAAGCCGTCATTCCTTCCTAGGGAAGTGTGCTCGCCAGGTTCAAATGCAGATTCATGGCCGCCGGTTTTTAATGCCAGCTCATCTTCGGAAGCGGCTAAGATAGGTTGCTTGAGGGCTATCTCATCTTCCCATCGCAGGGGACCCATATGTACCCTCCGTAGTGATGAGGAATCTTCATAGAATATGACGGGAGGGTAAGGTTTCTTCGGGATACCTACATTCTCAGTTTTGTCTTGTGAGCTCCTTATAACCTCAGCCAATTGTGCGGCTTCCTCGGCAGACGAACCCGGAAAGAGAAGACCGTCATCCGGCTCTTGCATGGATATTGGCTCATCTTGAACAATAGGCTCGGATTCCAACAAAACGTCAAGTAGACCGGTGACCGTCTTCTTTCTCCTCTTCGAAATAGAATTAACGCTGGAAGAAGATCATTTCCTTCCCTTCGGCGCTTTGGCGCGATGTTGACCCATTTCGCCTCTACTATCCACTTTTGGCAACACCATTGCTGATAGCGTCGCTACTAATGGCACTGCCGCTGGCGCTTCGGCGGAAGCCTTTGCTTGAGCTCTAGTGTGCATTGGCATCCCTACAGTGGGAACAATCGATTCGGTTTCTGCGACTTGCGAGATAAGGACCACACCACCATCCCTCAAGAAAGGGCGAACGACTGACCGCGGTCGCAATGGAACACTGGCAGCTTGGGTTAGAGCAGGAGTCTTATACTCGAATAGTACCCGCCTCTCCTCAGCAATAACAGGACCAACCCGATGGCGATACCAGCCCACAAAGAACCCTACAGGCCTTGAGAGGTAGTCAAGTTCAGGGATCATGAACATAGAGCCAGTGTTCAGCCGCATGAAGTGATGAATCACGTCGTGAATAACTCCCAGAGATGAGGTAGGCTCAACCAAAAATGCTTTGAAGGGGACGCCCTAATTATAGCCCAATTGCCGAGCGAAGCAGTGCGGATTATACCGTATAAGGAGAGCCGTATCATTCCGGCGGAACACCAAATAGCCCGGCCTAATCGAATACAAATGCATGATCTCCTTAGGCTTTAAAGATGGTGCTCCCCCTTTCGACAAGTCGAATAGCTGTTGGATGGGCCCCGCCGGGGCAGAAAGAACTTGATCAGTAAACACCATCCCACTCACATTAGCATATGTATTGAGCAGAACGCGGAAGGCCCCTAGCTGAGTCGGATCGGGAGCGGAGGCATCCACCAATCTCATAACTCGCAGGAAGGTGTAAGAGTCATAGGAACTCGGCCGTCGATGTGCTGCGAATGCCCCCAGCACATGCATTTCGATCCAAGATGTGAAGTAATGAAGGGGGAGATTCACAACATCTACACCTGGAGTTGAAGTGTTGGCTGCAACACTTAACCCATGATAAAGGTGTGATAATCCCGCAATACCAACGGCCAACCTTGCCACTTCAGCTGCACGATAGGCGGGGTAGAAGGCAGAAGCTCTCATAAAGCGGCGGTGGGTTGGTATCGCAAACCAACTGAGCCAAAGGCTAATAAAGCCGACGAATAAGGTCTATTCGTCTATGCCGGGGGCCGCACTTGCATCAAAAGACATGGCCGACGTGATCGGGTTGTAAAACTGCTGTAAATCTTCTTCTTTGGCCGCCAGCTTATTCAACCCAAACCCAAAAGGGTTGTCGATACTCGCAAACTTCGGGGCATCCTTAGATAGAGCATCTTCCCGGATGAAGCAGGGGATGAAACTCTTGAAAGTGACGCCCTGCCTCTCTGACTTCGTAAACAATATGTCAAAGATACCCAGAGCCTTGATTAGACTAGGATACTTATGACGGACAACAGTTTCGGGCATCAGGCCGTCAAGTGTAGCCGGCATGGTGGAGAAAACATATTCATCTAGAGGCAGCAACTCCTCGTATTGCTCACCCCTGATTGGCAACCCCGAAATCTCACGAAACTCATCCAATGAAATAGACACATCTCGATCCCCTAGCAAAAAGATGATAGTAGGCAGATTCCATTGGTTTACGAAAACTTTGATCCACCAGATGTGAGGAGCCTGATAGTGGAATAGCAACGTGTATACTGCCTGATACAGCCCGACCTTTTGCAATCTTTCTTGATGGACAAAAAGAATGTAGCGAGCCTAAATAAGGTAGCCCACCGGGTGACTGGGAGTAACGCCCACTTTATAAACCTTCCCCCAAAGTCGAGCTTCACCTTGGAAAATCCGACGCCCCAAGATGTCTATAGCCGACAAGGGCTGGTTGGGTATCCCGAGTGTAGAGGGCTCCAGCCGGTCCGAAGAAGTCCAATTAGTCACCTCCACCGCGTAAGCAGTCTGTGGGCGTTCCATCGGCAGTATAGGGCGAAGAGTTTCCGCTGGCTCTTCGCAAATAAAACTTCGGCGCTCCCCGATGATGTGGCCATACCAAGTGCCCCATAAGAGCAGACTTGTACGGTCTTTATCATGGGCTCTGATCGTAGCCATTGCGATTGTGGAAAGGCGGCATCCGAGCGGGTGTATGGGAAATAAGAAAGAGAAGCCGTTGTTCCTGAAATAAGGAAAAGAAGAAGCATTAGTGAAACCCATACACATAAATACATATATATAAATAATAATAATAACAAAAAGAAACGACAAGATATCTGTCTTGCGGGACCACGGCCTACAAAACACATGGACCCCACAAAATCAATTGGCGACTCACTAATGATGAGACAGGGCAATTATTGTGAGAATCAAGAAGATCCTCGGTAAACAGACATTGGAATTCAAACAATTCTTGGGAAAGCAAGTTCTGTTAAGTTACTAACAAATTCAAATTTGTGCGAATAAGGGTAAAACCCAATGAAAAGGTTTTCAAGAACACCAGGGAATAAAATTCCCAAAGAGTCCTCCTGATCTTTCAGAGCTACGCTCTTCGCTTTAGGAATTAAATTCCTTTTTATATGATGGAATTAAATTCCAGAAACTCATAAAAAACATATATGAGAAATAAGATCCCATGAATCCTCAACAACAGAGGTGAATGTCCGAGATATGGAAGTTTACTGATCAAAGATCACATCTTTGGATCCCTAAGTGAATGGGTTTCTAAGGAGCGCAAAGTTCTCATGATGGATTTAAAATCCAGAAATTTTTTGTTCAAAAAGAAATTTTTTTTATGATGTGCAGGATATTTACCTAAAAAGGGTTTTCTTTTTGACAGAGTTAAACTCTGGAATTACAATGACAGAGAACTAAGCTCTGAGGAAGTGAATTGAATTCTCAAAGAAAACGAAGGAGGAAGAAGATGAAAGAACGGAGGCGTTACAGAGATGAGACCCCTGCATTTATAAGACATGATGGGAAACGGTTCATCTTCCCTGTTCCCTAGGCAGATCCAATGGCTGTAAAGGTGACAGCGTTGCACTCACGTGTAAGCCACGTGAGAACAATGCTGTGGGGGCATTTGTTCCCTTATAAAAATTCAGAAAGAGAAAGGGAAGGGGAAAATTCCGCACTAATGGAAGCATCACGTGTAAGCACGTGATTATCAATCCCTTACAAAGAGACTCAGAGAAGGAAAAGAAAAAATTCCCGCTAGTGGAGCATCACATCCAAGCACGTGATGCACCTGTATGCAGAGTAAGTGGCTCCATTTAGTAGGCGGCAGCTAAAGCCTCACGTGCAAGCTCGTGGTTGTCTTTCACACAAAACGTGTGGGACTCAGTTATAAAACATACAAAGAACAAAGAAGCTCACGTGTTACCACATGATGCCTTCCGTCTGTTTGGACTCCTGTATACAAACAAACCAAATTAATTCTGTGAAGGGTCACGTGGTACACGTGATGCCTCCTATGCCTTCTGAACAAATAGAATTAAATTCTAAACAAAGGGATCAAAAGCGCTATTTTGGAAAATATTTCCTTGGATCTTTCTAAACAAGAAAGATTGCACTCTGTAAAGCAGAGCGTCGTTGGATTAAAAATCCAATGGTGATTAAAAATCACCAATTTACAGAAAAATTCTATTCAAGGAAATATCTTCCCAAACTTTCTAAGAACAACAAATGAAATATCTTCTGTAAAACAAAAGTCCTTGGATTAAAAATCCAACGGTGAATAAAATTCACTGATTGATCTAAAGGATCATTTTGGTTGATCAAAATCTCTCAATGAGAGATTTTCTGAACAAATTGATTATTTTCTTTCTCCTATAAATAATAGCAAAGGGACCAAGAAAAGGAGAAAGAAATAGAGAAAAAAATTTCATCGTAAGCAAAAGAAAAGAGAATTTAATTCTCTAGAGAGAAAAAGACCTCCTCAAGGACAAAAAGAAACCCTAGGTAAGGGAAGAAACAAAACACAGATCCTTTCACATCTTCTTCACCTTCACAAGAGTTCAACTCTTCTAAAAAAAACTTAATTCTTCATCTGGTTGAAGATCTGCAGAAGCAGATCTCCTCATAAGTTGAGAATTTAATTCTCATCGGGGAGATCTGTTATGCAGATTCAAAACCTAAGGGGGGATTGAGTTCAAAGAATTTAATTCTTTCAACAGAGCATATAGGAATTTAATTCCTCTAAATAAAACTAGGGCCTAACCCTATAAAAGAATTTAATTCTTATTAAACAAGGGGCTTGAAAGTCTCAAAACTCAAGATCTCCATGCACGTAAAGAAAAAAAGAGATTAGCACCCAACAGGATAGATCACGTGCGCCCATGTGAGCACCCTTGTTGCATAAAAGAGAACAATTGGGATCAAGTCACGTGACCCCACGTGACCCCTGAGAAGTGCTCAGCACTTATAAAAGAGAAAAGGGAATAAACCCTATTTTTGGGACGCCTTACGTGATCCCACGTGACCCCCGAGAAGAGCTTAACACTTGTAAAAGAATAAGAAAATAAAAGAGGAAGCGCCCAACGCTAAGCGCCTCACGTGAACCCTAACTTTTAGTGTTTAACACTACTTCAAGCAAGATGGGCACGGATGAAAATCTGAAAGGGCTCCGTGAGTAAAAATAACAAGGCTACCGGCGATGTTTGTGAAAACCCAAAAGGGCGCAGACTCGTAAAAAACGGTACGTCCATAAGCAAGATAGACACGGTTGAAAACCCGAAAGGGCTCCGTGAGTAAAAATAGCAAGGCTACCGGCGATGTTTGTGAAAACCCGAAAGGGCGCAGGCTTGTAAAAAAATCATGCACAATTACGAGGTCCTCTCGACCTTGTAAGGAGAAAATACCTGCGTGAGATCCTTACGACTCACAAGGGAGCAACACACTTAAGGATCCCCACGATTCCTGAGGAGAAATTACACTTACGAGATCCTCACGACTCGTAAGGAGAACCCTCTTATGAGACCTTCACGGCTTATAAGATTCGAAAGCCTTAAGCTATAGGGATCAGAACCTGTTCTTAAGCCATCACATTTCCTAGACCGCCCTACAAGCGGTTCAATACCGACCCTTGTATACAATTCACGGGCATAAATAATCATTTCCTTGCCGAGTCCCACTAACGACGAAGAAGCCCTCATTTGATGAACAAACACTTGTAGGTCCTCTCGATTTTCAAGGAGAAAACACTCTTGCAAGATCCTTATGACTTACAAGAGAACATACACTTAAGAATCCTCATGATTCCTAAGGAGAAATCGCACCTATGAGATCCTCACGACTCATAGGGAGAAACACCTTTACGAGACCCTTACGGCTCATGAAGTCAAAAGCCTTAGTAGACAGAATTCTAACCCTGTTTGCTTAGCCATCTTTGTTTAAATCGACAAAGGCAAATGATGATTCGCTCCTGGCAATATCCCAGTTGTAGCGATACTAATGCCTAAATCAGTATCAAATTCCAAGTCCTTTCACAGCAAATGATGATTCGCTCCTGGCAATATTCTAGTCGCAGCGATATTGATGCTAAGATTGGTATCAGATCTTTAGTTCCATACTCGCAAAAAAAATGCATATGAAATAGCCGAAATGTTTGGGCAACTCGCAATAAAAAAGCAGCGAGTAAAAAGGAAAATAGTCGAAATGTTTGGGCAGCTCGCAATAAAAAGCAGCGAGTAAAAAGAAAAGTAGCCGAAATGATTAGGCACCGCGAAAAAATATCCGAAATGATTGAGCAATCGCGAATTTCGTGATATAAAAAGCTGAAATGATAGAGAATCGCGGAAAGAAATTAAAAAAATGAAATGAAACTTTTTGCCCTACAGGCGAGTCGATACTGACCCCTGTATACAATCCATGGGCATAAACGAAAAGGGAACCACATGTCCCCCACCAGATCCTTTCAAAAGGAAAAGTCAGAGCTCGACAGCAATGTCTGCATCCCAGAAGACCAACAATGACGTTCCTCCGTATGCCAGCAGGGCACGGACGCGACACCATCAATCGGATCCACGGCAAAGTCCCTAGTTCCAAGACTCTACGGTTCACAGAAAACCAAGAGTCAGCCCCGACACCACAGAAAGCGGAGCAAGTCAACCCGACCTCGTCTCAGAAATACGTCAGCAAATGACCCCGTCGCGGAAATATGTCATCAATGGCCCCGTCGCGGAAATACGTCATCCAATGACCCCGTCTCAGAAATACGTCAGCAAAATGACCCCGTCACGGAAATTCTTCGTCCAATGACCCCGTCTCGGAAATGCATCAGCAAATGACCCCGTCACGAAAATACGTCAACCAATGACCCCGTCGCGGAAATACGTCATCCCATGACCCCATCGAGGAAATACGTCATCCAATGACCCCGTCACGGAAATACGTCAGCAAATGACCCCGTCTCGGAAACACGTCAGCAAATGACCCCGTCACGGAAACACGTCATCCAATGACCCCGTCGCGGAAATACGTCATCCAATGACCTCATCACGGAAATATGTCAGCAAATGACCCCATCTCGGAAACACGTCAGCAAATGACCCCGTCTCGGAAATATATCATCCAATGACCCCGTCGCGGAAATACGTCAGCAAATGACCCCGTCGTGGAAATAAATCAGCAAATGGCTCCGTCGCGGAAATACGTCATCCAATGACCCCGTCGCGGAAATACGTCAGCACATGAGCTCGTCACGGAAATACATCATCCAATAACCCCATTGCGGAAATACGTCATCCAATGACCCCGTCGCGGAAATATGTCAGCAAATGACCCTGTCGCGGAAATACGTCATCCCATGACCCCGTCGCGGAAATACGTCATCCAATGACCCCGTCATGGAAATACGTCATCCAATGACCCCGTCTCGAAAATACGTCATCCAATGACCCCGTCGCGGAAATATGTCATCCAATGACCCCGTCACGTCAGCAAAATGACTATCACGGAAATACGTCATCCAATGACCCCATCGCGGAAACAAGTCAGCCAACGACCTCCCTGTCAGAGCAATGCTTCGACTCGGAAACAAGTCAACTCACCAACCACTTACGAGTCCTTTCGACTTGTGAAGGAGAAAATTCTCTTATGAGATCCTTACGACTCTCAAGAGAAAACACACTTAGGAATCCTCATGACTCCTAAGGAGAAAATACACCTACGGGATCCTCTCGACTCGTAGGGAGAAAAGTCTATATGAGACCCCCACGGCTCATAAAGTTGAAAAGTCTTAGGTGGCAGATCCTAACCCTGTTTCCTAAGCCATCACTGCCCTACAAGCAGGTCCAAACTGACTCTTGTACATTATTCATGGGCCACACTCTCCAAAGTCGAATCTTGACAAGAAGGGAAACAACATTTACGAATCCTCTCGATTCATAAAGGGGAAAAATTCTCTTGTGAGATCCTTACGACTCTTAAGAGAAAGTACACACATAGGAATCCTCACGACTCCTAAGGAGAAAATATACCTATGGGATCCTCTCGACTCGTAGGGAGAATAGTCTTTATGAGACCCTCACGGCTCATAAAGTTGAGAAGTCTTAGTCAGCAGATCTGAACCTGTTTCCTAAGCCATCGCTGTCCTGCGAAGAGATCAAGATAGATTATCTACAAAATGCATTTGCTAAAAGGGACACGCCACCATGAAACAAAATATGTCTTTTATTCATAAATCCAAATGAATACAAGGTACAATCTATAAAAGATTTAAAAAAATACTCTCGTTCAGGAGTAAGTACAAAAGGAGAATACAATATATATATATATATATATCTTCAGGCTGGCGGACGATGCAATAAGCTCGTCAATTCGTTATTCTTCCGCTGGGCCTCGGTTTCAAGCTTTATTATGGCCACAAGACGGGTCTCCGCCTGAGACTATTGAGCCTGGTACGAGGCGAGCCGACTCTCAAGCTCCCTTTCAGCTACTTTGTGAGCTTCAACCATCTTATGGGTAAAATAACGGCTTTATTAAGAGCTACCACCTCCGTGATAGCTTCTTGAAGCACCCGCCAAAGTTCGTACGCACGAGTGGTCTTAGCAGAGAGTTGAGCTTGAAGTTCCCCCAAAGCAATTGAAGCTAGCTCCCTCTCCGAAAATTTCCGGTTGAGTCTCTTTTCGCAGGACAGAAGATTAGCGGCACACCGCTCAATCCACCCCCGCAGGCTCACCTTGGCAGTTAAGAGCTCGAAAGGAAGGCGGATACACTCGAGATTATGTAAGAAAGCTTCCACTCTGCGATAATACTCAACCCAGACACGTACCAATGCTTCATCATGATAGGTGGAGAGGACGGACAAGGAAGCATTGGCTTCGACAGCAAATTCTTCGGACGGGACAGAGGTACTGGCGCGAAGGTCTTCAATGAGAGCTGTCAGTGAATGGATGCTTTGCTTCGCCGTCCTTTCGGATGCACGCCGGGCATAGGGACCCGGTGGCATGAAGATCCGAGATTCCAACGGAGTTAGGGTTGGAAGAGCTGTCAAGGTTTGTGAACAGTCAGTGAGAGCCATAAACATGAAATGGGAAAATCAATGCCAAAGATAAAAGCCTAACTTACCCGCAGTCATGCAAGGAGGGTTTAAGAGATCCCCAGGCCCATCGAGGATCTCAACCTCTTCATCAGCCTCCAGAACTGTAGAGCGCATATCAGCGTTATTATAAAGAATATAATAATAAAAGGGGGGTCAAAGAACACCAACCTTGCCCAGAAGAGAGTACGATACTTTGCGGGGATATTGCCTGTGGGGCAGCCATCTCGAGCAGACGCTGAAAAGACTTCCTGGGGAATAGATCCACAATGGACGCCGCCAACCCTCGTAATTCTGAAAAGACAGAAAGATTCAGATAATGAAAAGATCATTAAAACAAAATATAGAAGACAACCTTCGATGCTCCTCCCGCTTTGAACTGGAGAGATAGCAGCTTCGGAAGCCTACTCCATACCCTCAGGCACATCACCGAGGCCGTGGGCTGGCATAGCAGCTTCCAGTTGCGAAACGACATCTGCCATTTCAGGCTCCAAGGAGGGAAAAATGGCTATGGAGGTGCTTTCTACAATCTTCGAGGCGCCAACAGAAAGATACGCCGGGTCTATAACCGACAAGGTCGCCTCTGTGGAAGGTGTAGGCAATGAAGAAGTAGAGGCTATCATCGGAAGCTCCATAGCAGGAATAGCAGCTATAACAATCTCCTCCGCATTTGTCGGTGCCTCATCGGAGACATTTGTAAAATCCACAGGCGGAGCACGACTTGGACTCAAATCCTCCGTCATCATCGAAGTCCCTGCAAAGTTTTTCACGAAGATAAGGAGATATAAAAAGCAATACAAATTATTTGCTGAAAGGAAAAAATACGGAAAGCACACATACCGATGCGCCAAGATGCTTTTAGTATGGCTTTTTCAAGCCGTCGTTCCTTCCTGAGGAAGTGTGCTCGCTGGGGTTCAAATGCAAATTCATGGCCGCCGGTCTTTAATGCCAGCTCATTTTCGGAAGCGGCTGAGATAAGTTGCTTGAGGGCTATCTCATCTTCCCATCGTAGGGGACCCATATGTACCCTCCGTAGTGATGGGGGATCTTCATAGAATATGACGGGAGGGTAAGGTTTCTTCGGGACACCCACGTTCTCAGTTTTCTCTTGTGGGCGCCTTATAGTCTCAACCAATCGTGTAGCTTCCTTGGCAGACGAACCCGGAAAAAGAAGACCGTCATCCACCTCTTGCATGGATATTGGCCTATCTTGAACAATAGGCTCGGATTCCAGCAAAAGGTCAAGCAAACCGATGACCGTCTTCATTCTCCTCTTTGACCCAGAATTAACGCTGGAAGAAGATCGTTTCCTTCCGTTCGGCGATTTGGAGCGATGTTGACCCACTTCGCCTCTACTATCCACTTTTGGTGACACTGTTGCTGATAGAGTCGCCACTAATGGCACTGCCGCTGGCGCTTCGGCGGAAGTCTTTGCGTGAGCTCTAGTGCGCATTGGAATCCCTGCAGTGGGAGGAATCGATTCAGTTTCTGTGACTTACGAAATAAGGACCACGCCGCCATCCCTCAAGCGAGGGTGAACGACTGACCACGGTCACAATGGAACGTTGGCAACTTGGGTTAGAGCAGGAGTCTTTTTTCCCTGATAAAATATCAGGAAAAACCCCAATGGGGCATCACGTGCTCACACGTGACCAAGGGTCACGTGCTGACACGTGATGATTTCCCACGCACTCTGTTAAAATAGAATTAAATTCTAATCAAGCAAGCAATTAGGGGAGTCACGTGCCCATACGTGATGAGCCTTTAAAGAAACCACTGAAGGAATTAAAAAGCATAATAAAACAGCAAGGAAAGATCCCAGTGAGGCATCACGTGTCTACACGTGACCAAGGGTCACGTGATGACACGCGATGAGTCCTTAGCTTTTTAAAACAGCAGAATTAAATTCTGATTAAAATGTTAATCAAGGGGGGTCACGTGTCAACACGTGATGAGTTCATAAGATCTTTAATTAATAGAATTAAATTC
Source organism: Agapanthus africanus (assembly GCA_030015575.1). Taxonomy (NCBI): domain Eukaryota; kingdom Viridiplantae; phylum Streptophyta; class Magnoliopsida; order Asparagales; family Amaryllidaceae; genus Agapanthus; species Agapanthus africanus. The sequence continues at coordinate 117,227,298 of CM057350.1, forward strand.
TATTTAAATGATCAAACAGTAGGTCACGTGCTAACACGTGAAAGACTCTTAAACCTTCTGAACTAATAGAATTAAATTCTAATTAAGGGAAATCAAAGACCCTAACTGGAAAAATATTTCTTTAAATCTTTCTAAACAAAAAAGATGGTGCTCTGTAAAATGGAGCACCGTTGGATTAAAAATCCAATGGTGATTAAAAATCACCAATTTATGGAAAGATTTTATACAAGGAAAGATTTCCCTGAAATTCACCAAGAATAACAGACAGAATATCTTCTGGATTAAAAATCCAATGGTGAATAAAATTCACTGAGTGATCTAAAAGATCACGTTGGTTACAAAAACAACCAAAATCTTTTAATGAAAGATTGACTAAACAAATTGATTCTTTTCTTTCTCCTATAAATAGGAGCTAAGGAAAGAAGAGAGGGGATCTTTGGAATTTTTTTTAAGAGAAATACAACAACAGAGAGAAAAAAGAGAGGAGAATTTAATTCTCAAGAGAGAAAAGAAGATTTCTTCATAAGAGAAAAGAAACCCTAGGCGAGAAAAGGGGAAAGATACCTAAGTTCCATAAAACAAAAGAGAATTTAATTCTTAATTTTAGAGTTTAACTCTTCTGAATAAGAACTTAATTCTTCTTTCGGTTGAAGATCTGCAGAAGCAGATCTCCCCACAAGTTGAGAATTTAATTCTCATCAGGGAGATTCTGCCATGCAGATCCAAAACTTAGAGGGAGAATTGAGTTTAAGGAATTTAATTCCCCCAAATTCATAGGAATTTAATTCCTCCAAATGAAACTAGGGTTTAACCCTACATAGGAATTTAATTCCCCCAAATTCATAGGAATTTAATTCCTCCAAATGAAATTTGGGTTTAACCCTACATAAGAATTTAATTCTTCCATATTCATAAGAATTTAATTCCTCCAAATGAAATTAGGGTTTAACCCTACATAAGAATTTAATTCTTCCATATACATAGGAATTTAATTCCTCAAAACAGAATTAGGATTTAACCCTACCATAGAATTTAATTCTCAAACAAAGGACTCAAATTATCCATGCATGTAAACGTGGTCACGTGGCAACACGTGACCCTTCCTTTAATGATCAGAAAAGAATGAATGAGACATGGTCACGTGCCCCCACGTGACTCTCAAACAGATTCCTCAAAATGAGAAAGAAAAAGCTTGGAGGCAATGCCTCACGTGCTCACACGTGACCCTCAAAACAAAAGGGAACAAATCCAAGAACAGAATCAACTTTGGGCGCCCTCACGTGTCCCCACGTGACCCCTAATAAATACTTTAATAATCAATGCATGGGTACCCATCACGTGCCCACACGTGATGACCTGAAGACCAAAAATGTTTAACACTTATTTGAATATTCTGAGAACAAAATAAAGGAGGTTTGGCCCCATCTTCAGGCGCCCTCACGTGACCCCACGTGACCCCTTCTTTTCTGGTGTTTAACACTATTTTGAGCATTTTGACCCCAGAGTTTAACACTGTTTTAAATACATCACATGGGGACACGTGACCGCCAGATGTCCTCTAGTGTTTAATACTATTTTAAAACCAGTCTTAGCCCAAATTGGCTAAGTCTTCCAGAGGCAAGACTGCCCTTTGACTGAGCTTCAAATATACCCTTATCTTCCAAGATTGATCATCTCATATAGCATATGATTGCTCGGCACTTAATAAAAGATAAAGACATGGTCAGAGTCCAGACTCATGTTTAGCATTGCTAAATAATGGGGGGTTGAACCCAGACAAATGTTCAACAGTCCCAACAAAAGTCCAACACTTCAAACTTAATTGGACTTAGCCCAAGTAGGCCATAAGTCCTAAATTCAGATTTAACTGAGCCAATGTGCTCATAAATCTTTTAACAAATCTTAGTCCCAAATTGGACTACAAATCCCTCAACCAAAATTGGTTCAAGGGTAGATCTCTTCACTCCTCTGATATTTGTCGTTGTAATCCTTCAACGTCTTCAGAGAGGTGACGGGTCCTGATAACCAATCATTCTATGGACTGTGGGGTCCCTAAACTCATGGATTATGATGTCCCTAACCTTGGACTGTGGGGTCCTTAAGCCCGTGGACTATGATTTCCTTAACCTCGGACTGTGGGGTCCCGTTAAACCCATGGACCGTTAAACCCATGGACTATGATGTCCTTAACCTCGGACTGTGGGGTCCTTAAGCCCATGGACTATGATGTCCTTAACCTTGGACTGAATGTCCTTAAACTAATATTGGACCACCATGTCCTTAAACTGGTAATCGACCACAAAGTCCCTAAACTAAAACAATAGAGCCCAAATGCTCTTTTGTTGGATCTAAATGATCCTGTTAAGTAGATCTTAGTCTAAAATTAGACTAACGTATCCTTAACAAATGGTTAAGTTGACCTTAGTCTAAAATTAGACTAACGTGTCCTTAACAAACTGTTAAGTAGATCTTAGTCTAAAATTAGACTAACGTATCTTTAACAAACGTTTAAGTTGATCTTAGTCTCAAATGAGACTAACGTATCCTTAAACCCAAACCCCAAACCCAAATCTAAGAAAATACGGATTTGGACTAATCCACGCTGTTCCCCTCCGAAAGACGGCGCGACATGACGTCTTGCCTGAGATTCGGGGCAGATGCTAATAGGTGCTATCCGTCCACCTCTCCGAAGATGCCAAGTTGATTTATGGCACCATGTATCGAAGGTTTAGACGGATGCGTCCGATGTAGCAGACTTCGTCAGATTCCCCCTCGCTTGAGGGGTTTTTTATTGTGGGGACGCTCTTCCCTGCAGGCGCAAGCCCCTGCAGTTAATTACGCTACCGCATTGCGGTAACAACTTTCTCCTTCTCCAGATGGTCACTTCGTGTCGTGGGTGTTTGTTTTATTTGTGGTTGCCCGTGGATTGTTTACGGAGACTGAGTTATGTCGTCGCCCGTAGGGCGTGGACTAGTCCAAATCCGTATTATCTTAGATTTGGGTTTGGGGGTTGGGTTTGAGGATACGTTAGCCATATTTGAGGCTAAGATCAACTCAAACGTTTGTTAAGGATACGTTAGTCCAGTTTGAGACTAAGATCAACTTAACGAGATCGTTTAGATCCGACAAAAGAGCAATTGGCTCTAATGTTCCAGTTTAGGGACATAGTGGTCCATCGTTTGTATGGCTGTCGGGACCCATCACCTCTCTGACGACGTTGAAGGATTACAACGACAGATGTCAGAGGAGTTCAGAGATGTACCCTTGAGCTGGAGTTAATTTGGGGGATTCGTAGTCCAGTATGTTTGAGGGTTTAAGGACGCGTTAGCCATCTTCGAGGCTAAGATCAACTTAAACGGGACCGTTTAGGTCCGACAAAAGAGCATATGAAGGGCTCTATTGTTCTAGTTTGGGGACGTTGCGGTCCATGGGTAGTTTAAGGACATTGCGGTCCGTGGGTAGTTTAAGGACATTGCGGTCCGTTGTTAGTTTTAAGACATCTCGGTCAAGGTTAAGGACGTCGTAGTCCATGGGTTTAAGGACCCCACAGTCCGGTATGTGCTCTGGATGCTTCACACGGGTTCACTGCCGTGCTTAGCGAGGACCAGGCTCCGCTCTGGACGTTTTCCGTGGGGTCAAAGAGTGACGTTATCCACGTTCCGCGTGACCAGGAATTTGTATGAGTTTAAGGACCCCACAGTCCATATCATGGGTGGTCGTCGGGACCCGTCACCTCTTTGAAGACATTGAGGGATTACAATGCCAAGTATCAAAGGAGTGAAGAGATGTACCCTAGAACCGGAGTGGCTTGAGCAGTCCCTGGCCCAATTTGAGGTCAGGACTGATTAATTATGTTATGAGCCTATTGGCCCAATTAGTCACGAATTGAGGACTTATGGCCAGCTTGGGCTAAGTCCCATCATGTCTGGAATATTGATTCCTTGTGAGTCCATCGAGGGAGAAGCTTTGCCTCTATCCCTTTAGCCAATTGGGCTATAGACTAGTGTTAAACACTTCAAAGCAATCAGTGTTGAACACTGGGAATGAGTTTGACAAGTTAGTGTTTAACACTAGAAGAATAATTGGTGTTAAACACCAGCAACAAGGCCTTGAAATGATCATAAGCACTAAAACAGCTCAGTGTTGAACACTGGCAATGGGGATCTCAAATTAGTGCCGAATATTAAAACAATTAGTATTGAACACTACGAACAAAATTCTTTAATTAGTGTTGAACACTAAGGCCCGATAGCATTTCAATACTGGATTCGAGGGTTTTAACTTAGTGTTAAACACTACAGCAAGAACGGTCACGTGGCCCCACGTGAGAGTGCCTTCCCTTCAATGATTCTGCCGAAATTACTGTGTCTTTGATAGCGTCACGTGTCAGCACGTGACGGGCATTCAAATGCCTATGTGTTAAGGCTTCTGCTGAAAGTCACGTGGGTCACGTGGGGTGCTGCCTCAAAGGGGCTTTCTGTAGGGCTTTTGGGGGGGTCACGTGGTGACACGTGACCCTGCCTCAATGTTGTTTTTTTTTTGGAGGATCTGTTACTCCTCTTTCAGGAATTAAATTCCTCGAACTTTTAATTTCAGAGGAATTAAATTCCTATTTCCTTTTGAAGGCTTATATTCTGGAATAGAGTTTAAATCTGAGTTTTCTGTGGGAATTAAATTCCTTGTTTATGCGAAGAACCGAATAGGGTTAAACCCTAACAAAAGCTTTTAAGGAATTAAACTCCCCTTTTCTGAGGATTATGATTAAAGGAATTAAATTCCCACCGTTTCAACAGAACTATGTTCTTAATTAGGGTTCAACCCTGTTTCTTTTTGTTTTGAAGGAATTAAATTCCCATGATACAGGGTCGAACCCTAACTTTATTTTGGAGGAATTAAATTCCTATAGTTCTATGAGAGTTAAATTCTCATGCTTGCATTCCTTCTTTATGTTTTGGATCTGCATGGCAGGATCTCGACCCATTGAGAATTAAATTCTCAACCTTAAGGGGAGATGTGCACTTTGCAGATCCTCTATCAAAGAGGGAGGAGATACGCTCTCTCGTTTTATGCCTCAGAGTTAAACTCTGTTGAGAATTGAATTCTTTTTCTTTCCAAAAGGCTTTCCCTTTCTTACCTAGGGTTTTTTGCAGAAGATCTGAGTCTTTTCAAAATATCAAAGCTCTTCTCCTTTCTCTTTTCTTCTCTGCGTATCCCTCTTTTTTGTGTCCCTTGGCTCCTATTTATAGGAGAAGCAGCCGAATCAATCAGTCTTTTGTGAATCTTCATTGAGAGATTTGATTTGCGTCCATCATTCATTTTGGGCCTTTGGATTATCAGGTGAATTTTATTCACCATTGGATTTTAAATCCAGAGATTTTCCTTTGTTATTTTGGTTAGATTTTTAAGGGGGAAATCTTTCCAAACCCGAGATTTTCCATAGATAGATGATATTTAATCATCTCTGGATCTTTAATTTGATTGGTCCCAAATAATTACTTTCCTTTGGAAAGATTCGAATTTCCTTCAGAATTTAATTCTGTCGTCAAAAATGGGCTTTGAAAGCCGGTCACGTGTGACCACATGACCCATGGTCACGTGTAGACACGTGACCCTCTTTGGAATGAAGAATCCTCTTCCTTTCTGCGCTATCTTCCGGTTGCTGTTGTAGCCATCACGTGCTACCACGTGACGCCTGGTCACGTGTGAGCACGTGACCCCTGTCTGGCACTTCTTTCTTTGGTTCAATTGGAGAGCGAGTTTGCTGCTTTGAACGTCACGTGTCGACACGTGACCCTGGTCACGTGACCTCTTCTGAAGCTCTTTTCCTTGACTTGATCAGCGAATCAAAGAGCGCTTTTTCTGTATTTTATAGGTCACGTGTCAACACGTGACTGCTGTCACGTGTAAGCACGTGGCCTCTTTTGAAGCTTTTCCCAGAAGCTTTCCTGATTTTAAATCAGGAAACAAATGCCCCCACAGCGTTGTTCTCACGTGTCAGCACGTGAGTGCAACGCTGTCACCTCTCGCGACCGTTGGATTCCTTTAGGGATCTGGGGAGATGAAACGTTTTCACTATCTTCTATAAATAGCTCTGTCTCTTCATAGGAGCCTTCACCTTGTTCGTCTTCTTCCTCTGAGAATTTCTTCTTTGAGAATTTAATTCTCACTTCCAGAGCTTAGTTCTCTGTCTTGATCATTTCCCAGAGTTTAACTCTGTTGACGGATCCTTTCCCTCAGGTAAGAATGTTAAACGGCCAAAGCGCCTTTGTCTTTAAAAGAACTCTTTGGATTTCAAATCTATATTAAGGGTTTCGCCAAGAACCCATTTTTCTTCAAGTTTCTCCATAAGAACAGGGAGCCTTCGAACTGTAGATCTCTTAGGTTTTAGGTGACTTTTGGGGAGATGATGACAACGTTTCAACTCCATGGACTTTAATTCCATCAAAATTATTTCTGGGAATTTAATTCCCTTTTTTCTAATAAGGAATTTAATTCCTATGAAGAACTCAATCTCTTCACACAGAGGCTCCTTGGGGTCTCTTGGCCCGAGGCTGTTCTTCTGCAATTAATGCGATGGGGATTTTGTAATGATGCCCTCTGTGGGAATTTAATTCCCTTGATTTTGTTGGGTTCACTGTAGAGCCCGAGACAGATTCTGTTGGGGGAATGTGCATGGCCAACATTTTTTATTAAATGAGGATATTCCCTTTCGTTTTATTGTAATTGTTTGGTCTCATTATTAATGAGCCGTCATCCGGATTCTGTGGGGCCCATGTGTTTTGTAGCCAATGGTCCCAGGAAACTTTGCTGTTGTTTTCTCCCGCTAGTCTTCATGTTCGTGCATGAATATATATCGCTGACCTTCCTTTTAATGGTTTTCTTTTTATTGGATTTCAGGTGCGATGGCTTCTGCTCCACGCTTTCCCTTTTCTCGCTCGGAGGCGGCTTTTCCTCAGTCACCGTCTGATGAGGAAGCGATGGCGATGATTCGGGCTCATGACCCGAACTGCACCAACCTTCTTCAGTGGGGGTCTTGGTACAGTCAGATTATTCAGGGTCGTCGGAGTTTTCTCTGCGCGGTGCCAACAGAGCCTACTTTCCCCTTTTTACCGATGGATCCTCCAAGGACAGCTTTTGCTGTGGAAATGTCCAACTGGACTCCAACGGGGAGGCTTGAGCCTTCGACGACCGGTATTCCGAACCATCCGATTCCGGCCATAGACATCTTGGGGCGGCGTATCTTCCAGGGTGAGGCCCACCCGTGGGGGCAAATTTATAAGATAGGGCTCACTCCCCGGCATCCCACGGGCTATCTTCTCTGGGCTCGCTACATCCTTTCTGCCCATCGTGCGCGGTTGCAGAAAGTCGGGCTTTATCAGGCAATATACGCGTCGCTATTCCATTATAAGTCCCCGCATGCCTGGTGGGTTAAGGCGTTTTTAAACCAATGGAATCTCCCTACCAACACTTTCATCCTAGGAGATCGTGAGGTCTCGATCTCTCTTGCAGAATTTTATGAAATCTCGGGATTGCCAATCAGGGGCGTACTGTATGAGGAGTTATTGCCTCCTGACGAGTATGTCTTCGAGCCCGAGTCTGCACCGGTTGACGGTTTGTCTGTTGAGAACGCCGTTCGCCATAAGCGCCCTAGTTTAATTAAGGCCCTAGGCATCTTCGACCGATTATTCACCGAGTTATTCACCGAGTCCGAGGAGCAGGGTGTCACTTTCAAGAGCTTCATTTCCTGCTTCCTTCGTGAGGATATCATATCGAAGACTGCTCCGAAGTTTGCTAACATCAGAGATCCCTTTGGGTTTGGTCCGAAGAAGCTACCGACTGCTGAATCGGACCTGCCACAATATTATATCCCCATCGTGTCGCCGATGTCTTTTGAGTCCGTTGCAGCACCCGGTATGGATGAGGAAACATTCTTTGTGGGGTTTGTCAGTGTTTGGCTTAGCTGGTTCGTTATCCCGATGCATCGCCGCTTTATGAGAGCCTCGGTCCTCTACCCGGCTCATCGTATTGCTGAGGGGACGCGGTTGGCCATCGGCATGCCGGCCTTGGCGCACCTCTATAATGGATTGGGCACCGCAGCTAATACTTCTACGCCTGGCGTGGACGTGGTAAACTTTTCGCTTCATTATTTCACGTCCTGGATCGAAATGCATGTATTGGGGGCTTTCGCCATGCATCAGAGGCCCTCATTTTATGATGCCTACCCCTTTCCACGACTTATGCGATTAGTGGATGCTTCTGCCGCCGACCCGACTCAATTCGGGGCTATTCGGGTGCTGATTTCTCCTCATGCCACCGCTGGCGGGTTGGTTTTTAATGATCGGGTCTTGTCTACTCCTTCGGGTCCCGTTCAACAACTCTGGGATCAGTCGAAAGACAACGCACCTTCTTTGAGGCCCCGGGAGGCCGCGCATTTGTATACAATTAGACCGGGCTACTTGGTGTTTCGCCAGGATAGTGCAGCTCTTTTCATGCGGTACAATCCGCATCGATTTGCCCGCCAGCTTGGATACGACCAGGGCGTTCCTTTCGAGGCTTTTATAGTTGCCCCGATCCCTTCGCTCGATGCTGTTCGCGATGCCGCTCATCATTTCGTGAGGCTGAATACCGGCTCTTATTTCATGGTCCCTGAAGCCGAGTACATGCCTCGATGCGTGGGCGCGTTTACGGGTTGGTATCTTCATCGGGTCAGCCCAATCATTCTCGAGGAAAGGAGGGTGCTTCTTGGCCACGATGCCCCTCCTCTAGCTCCCGGGGTTGAGTTATGACCGAGGGTTCCAGTCCGCTTTCCTTTGAGGGAGATCGGCACCGCGCTCATTCCAGGGGAGTCTGGGGTAGACCTTAATCCGACCGCTGGTATGCCCTTGGGTTCTCGATCGCGAGGTAGACGGGCTCCAGTGGTAGCACCTCTGCCGGTGGCGACACCGCCCCCCGCGGCGTCGACGACGTCGACGTCGCCTTTGGTCGTGGCACCGAGTGAGAGTAACAGGGACGAGGGTGTTGAAGGCGATGTGGGCCAGCGTCGCCCTAAGGCTTCGCGAGGGAGGAAGCGGTCGTCTTCAGCGGCCGGCTCTGGGTCTAAACGGCGAAGGAAAGTGGTTACTCCCTTGCTTGATTCTTTGGTGGAATCTGAGCCTATCCTTGAAGACGAACCCTTGGCCTTGCAAGGGTCAGATGCTGGGCTTCTCTTTCCGAGTTCGGCTGACGAGGAGGCTGCACAACTGGCTGAGGCCTTACGGCGTTCGAAAGACCCGTCTCATAACGCCAAGGTTCCGAAGAAGTCTTACCCCGCTGTAATTTTCTATGAAGACCCTTCGTGGATTCGGCGACGGTTTATCGGTCCTTTGGAGGAATGGGGGGAAAGGGCTTTGAAGCAGGCCGCTTCAGAAGATGCGGCTGATGCACTTTCTTTATGGACTGGCGGTCATGAGTCTACTCTTGAACCTCGGCGAGCTTACCTCCTTGAGAAGGAGAAGCGGCTTGAAGAAGCAATGTCGAAGGCTTCTTTGCGTATAGGTATGTTGTGCTTCTTCTGTAATCTTTCCGATTATTTATGCTGGTGCATATGTATCATTATTCTTATTTGAATCGTGCAGAACCTTCGACGTTGGGGGAGCTTCCTACTGGCCCGTTAAAGCTAAAGCCCGCCGACATTCTTAACGAAGCTTTGCCGGATGTGGAGAGGGCTGATGAGGCTGCTCCTCTCATGATAGAACCTCCAGCAGCGGCTCTTGGTCAGGGGGTGCTTGCTCCTTTGGGGACTGCTCCCTTGGAGGTCGTCACCCCAATGACTCTTGCTGAGGGTGGCCCAAAGGCTGGAAGCGGGGCAGTCGGGACGACTCTCCCTTTGTTGGAGCCTGAGGTCACGGCGGAGACTGTTGAAGCTGCCATCCCTCCGGCTCAGAATGGGAGGAGTGTTGAAGGTATCCCTCTGCGTTTTAACTTAGCAACCCCTTCATAGTCTGAATTCTTTTATCTTTCCCAGAATTGCGCGGCTTGGCGGCCACGATCGCGGATCTGTCGCCTCGCCAATCATTTCAGCGTTTATTGGAGATGGCAGCTCCGCAAGCGATCCCCCCTCAGCGTATTGTCCTTTCCTCTGGGCGAGGTTAGTGTCATTTGCCATTTTTTTTTTATAGCCTCATTACTATTTTGCGAAATGACGTTGATGTCTCTTCTAGTTTTGGAAGCCGACGATGAGGTTGAGGTCGTTGAAGGGCCAGGGGGAACTTCAGCTCCTACTTGCATGAGTGTCGGTGAGTGACGTTTTATCATAGTCCCGTTCATTCTGCGTTTAAGAGTTTTATCAACATTAGTCAAATTTGAACAGCCCTGCCAGTCTCCATGGTTTTGGAATCGCGCATTGTGATGCCGCCCGGCCCCTACGCTTTGCGGGCTTCAGAACGCTTGGCCCAATTGAGCCTTCTCTCCCTATCTTCTTTCGTCGAGGAGCTCCGCGCTGGTAGTGCGACCACGTCCGAAGCGTTTGCCGCTGAAGCCAACGGCTCTCTTCCTTTTCTCGCCACCTATCATAGCGAGGAGGTGGTGCGGGTCTGGGTGGAGTTCTGCAGGAAGGTGGAGGCTTGTTTGTATGCTCTTGAATGTTCTCGCCTTTCCTCAGAAGCCGTGGCTGCAAAAGCGGAGTTGCGAGGTCTGATAGCACGATGTGCGGCAAACATGACGTCATGTGAAAAGAGGCTTGGCCGCAAATTCTCGGAGAGGGAGCTAGCCTCTAAGGCGCTGGGCGAGCTTCAAGCCAATCTCACAGCCAGGGCCAATAAAGCGTATGAACTGTGGCGGGTGCTACAGGAGTCCATCAAAGAGGTGGTGGCTCTTGATAAAGCCGCCACGTTTACTCGCGAGAGGGTTGAGGCTCATAAGGCTACTGAAAAAGAGCTTGAAGCCCGGCTCGCTTCATATCAGGCCCAGCAAGCTCAGGCGGAGGCGCGTCTTATGGAGATCCTGCGTCACGAAGCCGTAGCTCAACAACAAAATGATGAGCTGGTAAAATTATTGCACCGCCCGCCAGCTTGAGGACTTGTATTTTTTTTTTTTTTTTTTTTTGTGCATACTCATGGATGAGAGTATCTCTTTTTTTTTGTTTTGAATTGTATTTTGTATCCATTTTGGTTTATGAATAAAAGATACAATTTTCCTCTCAATGATGTGTCCCCTTTTCATTGAATGCATTCTGCGGATATTCTATCTTAATCTTCTTGCAGGACGGCCGTGGCTTAGGATTCAGGGTTAGGATCTGTTTCCTGAGGCCTTTGCATCTTATAAGCCACGAGGGTCTCATAAGGAGTCTTTCTCCCTATAGGTCGAGAGGATCCCATGGGTGTGAGTTCTTCTTAAAGATCGTGAGGATCCTTAAGCGGGTTTTCCCTTGAGAGTCGTAAGGATCTCACAAGAGAGTTTTTCTTCCTTACAGGTCGTGAGGGCCTGCAAGTGCCGGGTGTGATCACCTCTTTCCGTGTTTCACGGGGTTAGGGATCTCTCAAGGTATCGTAGTTTAAAGACGTCGCGGTCAAGGTTAAGGACCTCATAGTCCGTGGATTTAAGGACTCCACAGTCCGATGTTAGTTTTAAGACATCACGGTCAAGGTTAAGGACCTCATAGTCCGTGGATTTAGGGACTCCACAGTCCGGTGTTTGGTTGCAGGGACCCGCCACCTCTTTGAAGACGTTGAGGAATTACAACGCCAGGTATCAAAGGAGTGAAGAGATGTACCCTTAAACCAAGGCGAAATCCGTAGGGAATCGGGGGGGTTGATCGTTAGTTTTAAGACATCACGGTCGAGGTTAAGGACGTCATAGTCCGTGGATTTTAAGGACTCCACAGTCCGGTGTTTGCTCTGGATGCTTCACACGGGTTCACTGCCGTGCTTGGCGAGGACCAGGCTCCGCTCTGGACGTTTTCCACGGGGTCAAAGAGTGACGTTATCCGCGTTCCACGTAACCAGGAAGTTTTCACTAGATGCTTCACACGGGTTCACTGCCGCGTTAGGCGAGGACTAGGCTCCGCTCTGGATGCTTCGCATGGGTTCACTGCCGTGCTCTGCGAGGACCAGGATCCGCTCTGGACGTTTTCCACGGGGTCAAAGAGTGACGTTATCCGCTTTCCACGTAACCAGGAAGTTTGCACTAGATGCTTCACACGGGTTCACTGCCGCGTTAGGCGAGGACTAGGCTCCGCTCTGGATGCTTTGCACGGGTTCACTGCCATGCTCTGCGAGGACCAGGATCCGCTCTGGACGTTTTCCACGGGGTCAAAGAGTGACGTTATCCGCGTTCCACGTGACCAGGAAGTTTGCACTAGATGCTTCACACGGGTTCACTGCCGTGTTAGGCGAGGACTAGGCTCCGCTCTGGATGCTTCGCACGGGTTCACTGTCATGCTCTGCGAGGACCAGGATCCGCTCTGGACGTTTTCCACGGGGTCAAAGAGTGACGTTATCCGCGTTCCACGTGACCAGGAAGTTTGCACTAGATGCTTCACACGGGTTCACTGCCGCGTTAGGCGAGGACTAGGCTCCGCTCTGGATGCTTCGCACGGGTTCACTGCCGTGCTCTGCGAGGACCAGGATCCGCTCTGGACGTTTTCCACGGGGTCAAAGAGTGACGTTATCCGCGTTCCACGTGACCAGGAAGTTTGTACTGATTGTATCCGCATTTCGCGGGATGGAGGCTTGACTGTTGGCGATGTGTATACCACCGAGCCATGGAACTGGGAGCTGCCGCTGCTCTGCTTTGTTTGAAGTCATGTCCGTTGTTACGAGACGAGTGTTTGGATGATCTCTAGGTCGCTTGTGGCCCGTCGAGACCTGGCTTCTTTTTCTGATGAAACCTGGGGGAGAAGTATGATCCCTTTTTTGTTTACGCCCTTGGATTGTGTACAGGGTGTGATGGAATATCACCTGTAGGGCATAAATTTTATTTTTATTTTATTTCTTCTTCCGCGATGCTCTATCATTTCAGCTTTTATATCGCGAAAATCGCGATTGCCCAATCATTTCGGCTATTTTTCGCGGTGCCCAATCATTTCGGCTATTTATTTATTTTCTGCTCGCTGCTTTTTATTGCGAGTTGCCCCATCATTTCGGCTATTTTTCATGCCTTCATTTTTACTTGCTGCTTTTTATTGCAAGTTGCCCCATCATTTCGGCTATTTCGTATGCATTTTTTTTTTTAGCTCGCTGATTTTTTCTCGCGAGTGTGGAACTTGGAATCTGGTGCCAATCTCAGCATCAGCATCGCTGCGACTGGAATATAGCCAGGAGCGAATCATCATTTGCCTTGAAAGGGCTTGGAATTTGATACTGGTTTAGGCATCAGCATCGCTGCAACTGGGATATTGCCAGGAGCGAATCATCATTTGCCTCTGTCGATGTTTGAACAAAGGTGGCTTAGTAAACAGGGTTAAGGATCCTGTCGGCTAAGGCTTTTGACTTCATGAGCCGTAAGGGTCTCACAAAGGTATTTCTCCCTACAAGTCGTGAGGATCTCGTAGGTGTGTTTTCTCCTTAGAAATCGTGAGGATTCCTAAGTGTATGTTCCCCTGTAAGTCGTAAGGATCTTACAAAAGGGTTTTCTCCTTACAAGTCGAGAGGACTTATAAGGGTTGTTCACCGTATGGACATATCCCCAGTCACGGGTGGGACTTGGTTAGGGAAATGTTTATTCGTGCCCGTGGATTGTATACAAGGGTCAGTATTGAGCCTCTTGTAGGGCAATATTGGAGGTTGTGGAGGATTTTGCTTAAGAACAGGTTCAGGTTTTTGTAACTTAAGACTTTCAAATCTTATGAGCCGGGAGGGTCCCATAAGAGAATTCTCCTTACGAGTCGTGAGGATCTCGTAAGTGTATTTTCTCCTTAGGAATCGTGAGGATCCCTAAGTGTGCTGCTCCTTTATGAGTCGTAAGGATCTCACGCAGGTGGTTTCTCCTTACAAGGTCGAGAGGACTCTGTAAGTGTCTTTTAACGAGGTTGCGCCCTTTCGGGTTTTCACAAACACTCGCCGGTAGTCCTGCTGTTTTTACTCACGGAGCCCTTTCGGGTTTTCATCCGTGCCTATTTTGCTTATGGACATACCGTTTTTTTTTTATTCTTTTTCACTTTTTTTTTTCTCTCTTTCCTTTTTTTTTTTTTTTCTCGTCAGCCTAAAGATGCTGCGGTAGTAGTTTTAGGGACGTTTCGGTCCGTCGTTAGTTTAAGGACGTTTCGGTCCGCCGTTAGTTTAAGGACGTTTCGGTCCGTTGTTAGTTTAAGGACGTTTCGGTCCGGCATTAGTTTAAGGACGTTTCGGTCCGTAGATAGTTTAAGGACGTTTCGGTCCGTCGCTAGTTTAAGGACGTTTCGGTCCGTCGTTATAGGAAGGCCGGCTGCTGCTTGTAAAATCTGAGCCTGGGAAGATAGCGAGCGGACATAGTCGTCGTCATCTATCATTGACCTAGGCTGCAGCTTATTAAGCATGGTATTTCTTCAAGAAGCGGCCGTTTACTGGCCTGAAAGGCCTTTCACCGTGCATGTCCATGAGTAGATAGGCTCCACCCTGGTAGACCTTGTCTATGATGTATGGGCCTTCATAGTTTGGCTCAAATTTTCCTCGCTTGGCGCGATTGGGGATCATAGGTCTTTTGACCACTAGTACGAGTTCGCCTTGGCGGAATGTCCTCGGCCTGGTCAATCTTTCGTACGAGCGCGTCATCTTTGCTTTGTAGGCCTCTAGATGTTGTTGCGCTATGAGCCGGGTTTCGTCGAGGGCATCAAGCTCCTCAAACCGAAGGTGAGCATTTTCTTCGTTCGTCAGCTCGTGGTGGACTGCTACTCGTAGAGAGGGTAACTCTATCTCGAGGGGGAGAACTGCTTCCGTCCCAAATACCAACGCGTACGGCGTTGTGTTCGTGGCCGTCTTGAATGTAGTTCGATAAGCCCAAAGGGCTTCTTGCAGCCTTTCGTGCCAGTCTCTCTTATTCCTGGAGACGGTCTTTTTTATGATCTTCGTCAAGGTCTTATTGAAAGCCTCGGCCAGACCGTTAGCTCGTGGGTTGTAAACTGAAGAATATCTCCAGTCTATATTGTGCTGCTGTGCGAAGCGGCTAATCTTATGGCTTCGGTAGGCCGGCCCATTATCGGAGATAATCCGTCGTGGAGTTCCGAACCGATAGATGACGTGCGTCTTGAAGAAATGGAGGATATTCTCCGTCTTCACTTCCTTCAGTGGTACTGCTTCTGCCCATTTGGAGAAGTAATCAGTTGTCGCCAGGATAAAGCGGTGTCCCCGGGATGATGCTGGCTCAATGGGGCCGACTATGTCAGTCCCCCACATTTCGAATGGCCAACTAGCCAGCGTCGGGTGTAGTGGATTCGGATGTTGGTGGATGAAGTCTCCATGGATCTGGCATGAGTGGCATTGCTTCGCATACTCGAGGCAGTCCTGGATCATCGTGGGCCAGTAGTAACCCATCCGTTTAATTTTTAACTTCATCTTTGGGCCCGCTTGATGAGAACCGCAAAGCCCGTCGTGAACTTCTTGAACGACTCTTTCTGCTTCGTCAGGTCCCAAGCATCTCAGCCATAGAAAATCAAACGATCTCTTGTACAGGGTATCGTTGACGAAAGCGAAGGATAGAGCTCGTTTCATAAGCTGATGTCTTGAGGACGCTTCTTCGGGCATTCGGTGGGACTTAAAGTAGTCTATGAAGACTTCCCTCCAGTCTTCGGCCTTCTCACGGTCTTTTATTTGTAGGGTCGCTTGCTCAGTCGCTCCCTTTTCTTTATACAATTCCGGAGGTATTTCTGCCGGGGCGAGCACTCGACGGCTTTGTACCACGATTCTGACGTCATCGAGGTTCTCGTCGGCCAGTTCTTTAGCGAGCTTGGCCAACGCGTCTGCTTTGTTGTTCTCCGCGCGCGGTATGTTCTCTAGAATATAGAAGGGGATCTGGGCCAACAGTTGTTGCACCTTTTCGCCGTACTTCACCAATTCTGGTTTGCACGTTTGGTAGTCACCATTTACTTGGCTAACGACCAGCTGAGAATCCCCGTATATGAGGAGGTCTTCAATTCCCATGTTGATGGCGATTTCGAGGCCTGCTATCAGGGCTTCGTATTCGGCTTCATTGTTTGTCCTTGACTCTGTTAAGGAGAAGGCGAAGCGCATTATCCCTCCTTGTGGAGTTGCAAAGATAAGGCCTATCCCCGATTTGATGATCGGGCTACCCTGTTTCTGTTTCTTTATGGAGGACGCTCCATCGAAATAGAGTTCCCATCGTGTGCTTCCACCGCCAATTGCGTCAAATGCATGCTCGTCCGGCAAATCACAGTTCAGAGGAGAGTCGGCCGGTATCGGGTGTTCAGCGAGGAAGTCGGCAATGGCCTGGCCTTTCACTGCCTTGAGGGGTTGATATGTTATCGAGAACTCCATCAAGAGCAAGGCCCATTTAGCGAGTTGTCCCGTCAATATAGCCTTTGACATCAGGTATTTAAGGGGGTCCACCTTCGAAATGAGACGGACTTCATGCGCCAACGCATAGTGCCTGAGCTTCGTTATTGCAAAGATTAATGCCAAGCAATGTTTTTCGATGGGCGAGTAATTGCTTTCTGCCCCCAGCAGCACTCGACTTAAGTAGTAAAGTGCTCTTTCTTTCCCCTGATCGTTCTCCTGTGCCCATAATGCGCCCAAAGAACCTTCAAGGGCGGCCGTGTAAAGAATGAGAGGCTTTCCTTTCACTGGGGCAGCCAACACCGGAGGATTTTGCAAGTATTGTTTGATCTCGTCTAGTGCACCTTGACATTTGTGATTCCAAACGAACGGGGTTCCCTTTTTCATCAGGTGGCTGTAAGGACGGCATTTGCCCGAAAGATTAGCGATAAACCGCCGGATGTATGCGAGCTTCCCTTGGAGAGACCGCAACTGCTTGAGGGTTCTTGGCGGAGGCATTTCCATAATCGCTTTAATCTTTGACGGATCTATTTCAATACCTCGGTGTCGAACGATGAATCCCAGGAATTTACCCGAGGAGACTCCAAACACGCACTTGAGGGGATTCATTTTCAAATTGTATTGCCGAAGGCGTTGAAATACGGTTTCGAGATGCTTTAAATGCTCTTCGTATGACATGCTCTTCACTACGAGGTCATCGATATAGCATTCGACGATGTCGTGTATGAGATCGTCGAAGATTTTTGTCATGGCCCTTTGATAGGTGGCGCCAGCGTTCTTTAGGCCAAAGGGCATAACCCTGTAGCAGAATATGCCCAAAGGAGTCCGGAAAGCGGTGTGCTTCTGGTCTTCGGGATGCATCTTTATCTGATTGTATCCTGATGAACCATCCATAAAGGAGAAGACCTCGTGAGTGGATGTGTTATCTATCATTAGCTCGGTTACTGGCACCGGGAAATCGTCCTTTGGGCATGCTTTATTGAGATCCCTGAAATCCACGCATATGCGCACCGTTCCATTCTTCTTCATTACCGGGACGATGTTGGCAATCCAGTCGGGATATTGGACTTCCTGGATAAATCCGGAATCGATCAACTTCTTGACTTCGGCGTTGATGCTCATCTCCAGCTCAAATCGCATCCTCCTTGGCGCCTGCTTGACTGGCTTGATATCTGGGGATATTGCTAATCTATGCACCGCAATCTCCGGATCCAATCCTGGCATCTCGGAGTAGTTCCACGCGAAGCAGTCTTTATGCCGTAGGAGCACGTTCTTTAACGCGGCCACCTTTACCTCGGATAACAGCTCGCTGACAAATGTCGGTCGCGGGTCGTCTGCCGATCCCAGCTCGATCTTCTTGAGGTTATCTGCGGTAGTATGTATACCGTCTTCCAGTTCTTTCGGAGCGGGCGGAAATTCCGAGATCAACTCATCATCGCTGTTCTCGAAGTACCGGGGAAGGTCATCTTCGTTCTCGGGCTCTTCTTTTAATATCGTAATCATATAACAGGTGCGAACCCGCTCCCAAGACTGAGGTGGATCCGGTTCTGCTCTTGTGGCTTTGGGCTCGTGCTTTTGCGGCGGCGTTACTTTCCAACCGTCGGATAAAGCGAATCTACCCCGTCGGTACTGGTCCTCGACCCAGTTCTTGAAGGTGAAGCAGTCTTCGGTAGGATGTCCTATGGCTCGGTGATAAGAGCAATAACTCGGATGAGAGACCTTGCTAGCTTGCTCAGGATGCCTAGAATCTGGAAGCGTGATCATCTGATGTTTTAGGGCGAGCTTGAGCAACCGTTCCGTCTTGTCTCGGGGGAAGGAGTATACTCGACTCATCTTTTCCACGAGGGACGAATCCGAGCCGCGCAGTACCCGTAACCCTCTAATCCTGCGTCGTTGTTGTCGGCTTCTTTTCCCGTTTCTTAATTTATTTCCGTCCCCGCATCGGGCCTTTCGTATGACGGGTTGACAATGGTGAACATCTTTATCTTTTGCAGCCTGTGCAGTCTGTTGGAATAGACGTTGCGTTCTGGCCTTCTCATAGATGGCCACTTCGTGGTTGTGGTCTTCCCGAATTTTCTGATCCGCTTTCGTGGTAGGCTTGCCCATTCGTCCTTTAAACAACGGGTTTGGCGCTTCGATCGCGTGGTTTAGTTTTGATGAGGGATTGGCCTCTCCTGACAGGGCGCCTTCTTCTTCATCAGAGGTATATATGGCGTAGCTGCCGTGGGCTCGCTCCCGTTTTCCGGTTCTCGCGTACCCAAGCCCAAGTGTTTCCATTTTTCCATTGGGCAATTTGCGCTGAGTCCCGGGGACATCCCAAATCCTGTCGTAGAACCGAGCCTGCCGCACCGTCTGTTTTAAGGGTACTCCTTGGCGCTTCAATAACTTCTTCAATCCATTTGTATAGTATCTAGGCAGACGGATGGGTTGGAGCCTGTCAAGTGTAACATCCGCGCCGTGCCAGATCTCTTTCTCCACCTTCGACTCTGAGGATTGGTAGAATAGGATCACCTTCTCACCCTTTCGCCTGGGAGGGACGTAAAATGTTTGCAGGTCCTGCACGCTGTGAGCTTGAAGCGCGTCGAGATCCTTATAGTGTTCTTGCGGTACCATGGTGATTTGCAGACTATGGTCCTCGCAAAGGGGTGCCTGTATTGACAGCCGACTGGAGAATACGGCGTTAACCTCGTCCTCCGAATCACTCCCGAAGACCGGTATGGGGGTGGGCGCCCCCAGGTTGTTGCGTTGGGATGGCCCTGTATACACTATTTCCTCCTCTTCTTCGGTATCGCTCCCAAAAACGGGAATGGTGGCGGCGGCTTTGTCCTCTGGGTCGCGACACCTTTCTGTATCTTCGAAATCTGGCAAAAAGTATTTCGCGTCTTCGTATTTGCGAACTTCGTTTACAGAAAACGGGTTCAACTCGCCTGTTACGGTGTACTCGAAACCATCCTTGAAGTACTTCATACACTGATGTTGCGTAGAAGGGATGATGTTGTACTCGTGTAGCCAAGGACGACCGAGCAAGGCGTTGTAGCAGGTCTTAGCGTCAATGACATGGAATTTGATGTCTGTGACGAGAAGTCCGAAGCGTAACGTCAGTATTACAGATCCGAGAGTCCGTGACGATTGAGAGTCGAAACCGGAGATAGTAATTTTGTCACGAGCGAGGTGTTGCACACTCATGCAGATTTCCTTCAACACCCGAACATTAAGGAGGTTGACGGAGGATCCATTATCCACCAGGATCTTGCCTATCTTGATGTCATGGCAGTATCCAGAGACATATAGGGGGCGGTTGTGGTCGCACGTCCCGAGAAGGAGGTCTTCATCACCGAAAGTGACATCGGCCGTGTGCACTTCCTCCAGTTCATCCTTCATCCTTTCAGTGGCGAGAAAGGCTTGGAATTGTTCAGGCTCTTGCAACGCCTTAACTAGTGAGTCTCGTGCTTCCTTTGATAATAGAAGGGCATCAAGAATGCTAAGCTGAGAGGGTAGCTTCCTTAAGTGCGCGAGGATGTTATAGTCCACCTTACCCTTTTTGGGAGGGTCTTTGGTAGTTAGCTCTTTTGTGACCTGGTCATCTAAAGTGATATCTTCAATGACCTTTTCCTTTCCCTTATCTTTTCGGCCGACGGGCCCGAGATTCTTTTCTGGGAGTGTGCGATTGCGCAGCTGAATGTTCTCGCAGGCCTCCGATTCCTCCTCTTTCCTTAGAACGGATTCTGTAAAGAGAGGGCCCATAGCCATTTCTTCATCAGAGTCGCTCCCGAAGGTGAGAACTTGTGACCCTCTGGCGTCAGCCATGTAACAGCTGCCAGTAGTCTTGTTGTGCCCTTCGACAGTACTTCTTCGCTCCCGACGACTCTTGCGTTTCATGCGCTTAAAATGTTGCTGACGAATAACATATCCTTGCCACCATATTTTAAAGGCGTCGCACTCCTCCGTGGGGTGTGAGATCTTCCGGTGATATGTGCAGTAGTCAGGGTGCCTCTCCGCCCCATTGTGCCTATTTCCTTCCGAAGGTGGTAGCTTCATTCCCATTGACATGGCTTTGGCGAACCTTTTCCTTGTCTTGAATATTTTCTTGTTTGCTTCAGATGCCTTATGTTCCGGCAGGGGTAGTTCAACTCTTTCGTTCGGTTGCCCGTATTTGGCTCCTCCGACGTGGTCATCTCACGCTCCTGGTCCGCTTTACATTTTAGACGAATCTCGTCTAGAAAAGCGTCGATCATTTCATCTGTTGGCCATGCGCGTTCTGGTACAGGCTCTGCCTCCAGTTTCCTAATGCCAGGAGTTTTCCCATCATCGGTAAACGAGTGGGAGATTACATTACAACTCGCCACATATCCTTCGGATTCATCCGACGAGCTTTCTCCATCATCTTCCTCTTGAAAGATGTGGTTGAGGAACTCTTGCAGTGTGACAGGAGTTCGCGCCTTTTGGTTGTACTCTTCCAATGGGTCGATTTGCTTCTGCAAGTTCGTGTGCTCTTTTCCAGGCTTCACGGACTTCTTGGATTTCTTTTTCTTCTTCTTCGAAGATTTTGACGATTGGGCGTGAGTATCTGGGCCATTATCGCGAGTCTTCGTAGTTGGGCGGGGCTTCAACATCCCTTTGATAATTTGAGGGTCAAGAGGGTCCTTCTATTCGATCGCAGGGCACGCATGAAGGTCTCTCAGCATTCTTTTGGTTTTAGTTGATAGCACGACCTCCCATGGAGCTTCTACAATAAAAGAACATGTTGCCCCCGGTGTATCCGCTTTTCTAGGAGCATGCGGCTGTGGGGGGTTCACCTTCCACTTTTCGGACAGTACAAACTTCCCCTGAAGGTACTGGTCTTCAATCCATCCTTTGAAGACGAAGCAATCTTCAATCGGATGACTTACCGTTTGATGGTAAGGGCAATAATTAGGGTTATTCACTTCCGTGGGTTGCGGCGGTCGCCTTGGATTTGGTAGGTTTATAAGTCTGTTGCGTATTGCCAGCTCGAATAACCGTTTCGTCTTGTCCCGTGGGAACGAGTAGGGACGCTTCATCTTCTTATTATAATACCGACGTCTTTCCTCCATTTGATCTGCCGGTTTCGGGGCGTTAAGTTGCTGTTGGGCATTTGCAACAAAGGTTGCCCTTCCTTTACCCTTGTCATTCTGAGGTTCCGACTTCGGGGGAGGTGGTCTATGACCCATCTGGTCCATCTGAGCCAACTTGTCGATTAAAGCCTGGAATGTGGTTGGCTTAAAGAACATCATAAACTGGGAGATAGTTGCGTGGGGGTCTAGGGTTCCCACGAACATGCCCACCGCAGGTGCTTCCTCGATGCGTTGCTCACATCTCGACCACAAGTTCCGCCAGCATATAGCGTACTGGACCCAGGTTTCGCCCGGTTTTACCCTGGCGTTAATAAGTGCGGTTATTGGAGTGCGTTCGCTGGCACTTGCAAATCGCTGAGTGAACAACAACTCCATTTCAGCGAACGTTTTGATGGAATCGTTCGGGAGTTCTGAATACCATTCGAACGCTGTTTCTGATAAGCTGCCCACGAACTGGCGAAGCAACAATTTATCGTCACCGCCGGTGTTACCGCAGAGGGCCCGGAACTGGGCAACATGTTGATGGGGATTGCCGGTCCCCTTATACACATGGAATTTCGGTATCGTATAGCCTTGCGGGTATTTGATTTGATCGTACCAGCTCGGATACGGCCGCCCCGTTTTCACGACTTGACCAGCTGCCTCAGTCGCATGATGAACTCGGATTTGCTGGGCTATGTAGTCAGCCAAGTCAGCCTTAGAGATTGCATCCTCCTTGGCCGTTGAGAGGGCTGGTGGTGGATTTGACGTTTCTCCTCGGTCGTCTTCAAGAACGATCGGGGGATCCTCGGCGGGTGAGTCCTGCTGGATCATCATTCCTATCACGTCTTGAAAGAGAAGGCCCATCCGTTGTATGTTGGATGCTTGTTCAGCAGCCTCTTTGTCCCTTCTCTCCAGTGTTCGGCGAAGGAATTCAGCATCGGTTTCTTCCTCTCGGCGTGCGTCTGAGGACGTTTCTGGGTTTTCTTTTGGCCCGGTGAGCGCGGCCATAGCATTCATCATTTCTTGCAGCTTCTGTTGCTGTTCCTGGGCTTTTGTCACGGATCGGGTTAGCGGTCGGTGGCCTGTAGAAGTGCGGCTTTCCTCTTTTCCAGAGGCCATGTAAACAGTGTGCACCACCATGCCCCCAGACTTAGGGCGCCTGGGCTTAGTGCTTTCAGTCGTCGCTGCATGCTGTGAGGTCCTCTCTGGCCTCCTCCTTTTGTGAGTCAGTTGATCACCAGCTTTTTGGGGTTTAGCCTGGTGACCGGCTTCAGGTTGGATTTTCAGCTTCTTGTGCTGGCGGGAGAAGTTTGGATCGATGATCGAGTCTCGGGCCTGCCGCCAAGCCTTATAGATTTTGGAAGACAGCCGTTGAGGAGATCGGGGCTGTTCGGGTTTTGTTTCCACAACCTTTTTCAATGAGGGAGGAGACCTCTTCAGTACTGCCGTGGGGGAATTCCTTCGCACCTTATTGAGCATTTCAAAGCTGTTCCCAGTTGGAACAGCAGCATTGACCTCTGCCACCGGGGCCGCTGGAGTCAACCCGGAGGGAGAGTTGCCCCCAGCCTTCCTTACTCGGCGCCAATGGCGACGTCGAGCGCGTCGAGCGGGCGGCGTTGGGTCAGCAGTAAGAATGGTTCCTTCTTGCCCCCTGTGTGGATGGGGGGTTGTTGTTGGTGTTAGCCTATCGAAGACCGATGTCCTCTGGGAAGCGGGAGCAAAGGCCGGAGCCGTCAATCTTGTAAAGACTGACTTTTTGGCTGGAGAGGTCGCCTTGGCGATTTCGGGAACGGGAACGGCCACTTTCTTAAAAGCAGCCTTCTCTGAGATTGTAGGCCCCGTGATGAGCTCGCAGGATTCCTGGCCCAATCTAGAGAAGACCGAGGCATCGACGTTGGGCGACTCGTTGAGAGGAGCCGCGGCAGGGGTAAGACGATCAAAGACCGACTTCCCGAGAGTTTTCTTTGTCAGCACTGGAGCGGTAAAGTTTGTCGGCGGGATCATAGTCCCAAAGAACAATCCTGTGGTGGCGCGAGTGACCTGTTCCACTGGCATTGTGAATAGCGAAGCAGCTTGGGGTCCATAGGCTATACCTCCTGGCGAGGCAGAGCGTCGGCTGCAATTGCCGTCTGAGCAGTTGGAGGATTTCGCAGGGGTGGAAGCCATCGATCCTTTGCTTTGTGCCATAAGCGAGATGCCAATTCTCAGTACCTTGAAACCCGAGGGCAACTATTAGCGAACCGCGATTGGTTCGCGAATCACGACACACGAAGTGTGGAATGGAAAGAGGAAGAGGTCCCACCGGGCGTGCCAGAATCTGTTCCCCTCCGAAAGACGGCGCGACATGACGTCTTGCCTGAGATTCGGGGCAGATGCTAATAGGTGCTATCCGTCCACCTCTCCGAAGATGCCAAGTTGATTTATGGCACCATGTATCGAAGGTTTAGACGGATGCGTCCGATGTAGCAGACTTCGTCAGATTCCCCCTCGCTTGAGGGGTTTTTGATTGTGGGGACGCTCTTCCCTGCAGGCGCAAGCCCCTGCAGTTAATTACGCTACCGCATTGCGGTAACAACTTTCTCCTTCTCCAGATGGTCACTTCGTGTCGTGGGTGTTTGTTTTATTTGTGGTTGCCCGTGGATTGTTTACGGAGACTGAGTTATGTCGTCGCCCGTAGGGCGTGGACTAGTCCAAATCCGTATTATCTTAGATTTGGGTTTGGGGGTTGGGTTTGAGGATACGTTAGCCATATTTGAGGCTAAGATCAACTCAAACGTTTGTTAAGGATACGTTAGTCCAGTTTGAGACTAAGATCAACTTAACGAGATCGTTTAGATCCGACAAAAGAGCAATTGGCTCTAATGTTCCAGTTTAGGGACATAGTGGTCCATCGTTTGTATGGCTGTCGGGACCCATCACCTCTCTGACGACTTTGAAGGATTACAACGACAGATGTCAGAGGAGTTCAGAGATGTACCCTTGAGCTGGAGTTAATTTGGGGGATTCGTAGTCCAGTATGTTTGAGGGTTTAAGGACGCGTTAGCCATCTTCGAGGCTAAGATCAACTTAAACGGGACCGTTTAGGTCCGACAAAAGAGCATATGAAGGGCTCTATTGTTCTAGTTTGGGGACGTTGCGGTCCATGGGTAGTTTAAGGACATTGCGGTCCGTGGGTAGTTTAAGGACATTGCGGTCCGTTGTTAGTTTTAAGACATCTCGGTCAAGGTTAAGGACGTCGTAGTCCATGGGTTTAAGGACCCCACAGTCCGGTATGTGCTCTGGATGCTTCACACGGGTTCACTGCCGTGCTTAGCGAGGACCAGGCTCCGCTCTGGACGTTTTCCGTGGGGTCAAAGAGTGACGTTATCCACGTTCCGCGTGACCAGGAATTTGTATGAGTTTAAGGACCCCACAGTCCATATCATGGGTGGTCGTCGGGACCCGTCACCTCTTTGAAGACATTGAGGGATTACAATGCCAAGTATCAAAGGAGTGAAGAGATGTACCCTAGAACCGGAGTGGCTTGAGCAGTCCCTGGCCCAATTTGAGGTCAGGACTGATTAATTATGTTATAAGCCTATTGGCCCAATTAGTCACGAATTGAGGACTTATGGCCAGCTTGGGCTAAGTCCCATCATGTCTGGAATATTGATTCCTTGTGAGTCCATCGAGGGAGAAGCTTTGCCTCTATCCCTTTAGCCAATTGGGCTATAGACTAGTGTTAAACACTTCAAAGCAATCAGTGTTGAACACTGGGAATGAGTTTGACAAGTTAGTGTTTAACACTAGAAGAATAATTGGTGTTAAACACCAGCAACAAGGCCTTGAAATGATCATAAGCACTAAAACAGCTCAGTGTTGAACACTGGCAATGGGGATCTCAAATTAGTGCCGAATATTAAAACAATTAGTATTGAACACTACGAACAAAATTCTTTAATTAGTGTTGAACACTAAGGCCCGATAGCATTTCAATACTGGATTCGAGGGTTTTAACTTAGTGTTAAACACTACAGCAAGAACGGTCACGTGGCCCCACGTGAGAGTGCCTTCCCTTCAATGATTCTGCCGAAATTACTGTGTCTTTGATAGCGTCACGTGTCAGCACGTGACGGGCATTCAAATGCCTATGTGTTAAGGCTTCTGCTGAAAGTCACGTGGGTCACGTGGGGTGCTGCCTAAAAGGGGCTTTCTGTAGGGCTTTTGGGGGGGTCACGTGGTGACACGTGACCCTGCCTCAATGTTGTTTTTTTTTTGGAGGATCTGTTACTCCTCTTTCAGGAATTAAATTCCTCGAACTTTTAATTTCAGAGGAATTAAATTCCTATTTCCTTTTGAAGGCTTATATTCTGGAATAGAGTTTAAATCTGAGTTTTCTGTGGGAATTAAATTCCTTGTTTATGCGAAGAACCGAATAGGGTTAAACCCTAACAAAAGCTTTTAAGGAATTAAACTCCCCTTTTCTGAGGATTATGATTAAAGGAATTAAATTCCCACCGTTTCAGCAGAACTATGTTCTTAATTAGGGTTCAACCCTGTTTCTTTTTGTTTTTGAAGGAATTAAATTCCCATGATACAGGGTCGAACCCTAACTTTATTTTGGAGGAATTAAATTCCTATAGTTCTATGAGAGTTAAATTCTCATGCTTGCATTCCTTCTTTATGTTTTGGATCTGCATGGCAGGATCTCGACCCATTGAGAATTAAATTCTCAACCTTAAGGGGAGATGTGCACTTTGCAGATCCTCTATCAAAGAGGGAGGAGATACGCTCTCTCGTTTTATGCCTCAGAGTTAAACTCTGTTGAGAATTGAATTCTTTTTCTTTCCAAAAGGCTTTCCCTTTCTTACCTAGGGTTTTTTGCAGAAGATCTGAGTCTTTTCAAAATATCAAAGCTCTTCTCCTTTCTCTTTTCTTCTCTGCGTATCCCTCTTTTTTGTGTCCCTTGGCTCCTATTTATAGGAGAAGCAGCCGAATCAATCAGTCTTTTGTGAATCTTCATTGAGAGATTTGATTTGCGTCCATCATTCATTTTGGGCCTTTGGATTATCAGGTGAATTTTATTCACCATTGGATTTTAAATCCAGAGATTTTCCTTTGTTATTTTGGTTAGATTTTTAAGGGGGAAATCTTTCCAAACCCGAGATTTTCCATAGATAGATGATATTTAATCATCTCTGGATCTTTAATTTGATTGGTCCCAAATAATTACTTTCCTTTGGAAAGATTCGAATTTCCTTCAGAATTTAATTCTGTCGTCAAAAATGGGCTTTGAAAGCCGGTCACGTGTGACCACGTGACCCATGGTCACGTGTAGACACGTGACCCTCTTTGGAATGAAGAATCATCTTCCTTTCTGCGCTATCTTCCGGTTGCTGTTGTAGCCATCACGTGCTACCACGTGACGCCTGGTCACGTGTGAGCACGTGACCCCTGTCTGGCACTTCTTTCTTTGGTTCAATTGGAGAGCGAGTTTGCTGCTTTGAACGTCACGTGTCGACACGTGACCCTGGTCACGTGGGAGCACGTGACCTCTTCTGAAGCTCTTTTCCTTGACTTGATCAGCGAATCAAAGTGCGCTTTTTCTGTATTTTATAGGTCACGTGTCAACACGTGACTGCTGTCACGTGTAAGCACGTGGCCTCTTTCGAAGCTTTTCCCAGAAGCTTTCCTGATTTTAAATCAGGAAACACACGCCCTACGGGCGACAACATAAATTAGTCTCCGTATACAATCCACGGGCAACCAAAAACAAAATAAACACCCACGACGCGAAGTGACCATCTGGAGAAGGAGAAAGTGGTTACCGTGATGCGGTAGCGTAATTAACTGCAGGGGCTTGCGCCTGCAGGGAAGAGCGTCCCCACAATCAAAAACCCCTCAACGAGGGGGAATCTAACGAAGTCTGATACATAGGTCGCATCCGTTTAAACCTTCGATACATGGTGTCATAAATCAACTTGGTATTTTCGGAGAGGTGGACGGATATCACCAATTAGCATCTGCCCCCAAATTCAGGCAAGATGGACCTACGCGGTCGTGTCTCCGTGTTCGGAGGAGAACAGTCTTATACTCGAATAGTACCCGCCTCTCCTCAGCAATAACAGGACCAACCCGATGGCGATACCAACCCACAAAGGACCCTACAGGCTTTAGGAGGTAGTCAGGTTCTGGGATCATGAACACAGAGCCAGTGTTCAGCCTCATGAAGCGATGAATGACGTTGCGAATAACTCCCAGAGATGAGGTAGGCTCAACCAAAAAGCTTCGGAGGGGGCGCTCTGATTATAGCCCAATTACCGAGCTAAGCAGTGCGGATTATACCACATGAGGAGAACCGTATCATTCCGGCGGAACACCAAATAGCCCGGCCTAATCGAATACAAATGCATGATCTCCTCAGGCTTTAAAGATGGTGCTCCCCTTTTCGACAAGTCGAATAGCTGTTGGATGGGCCCCGCCGAGGTAGAAAGAACTCGATCAGTAAACACCATCCCACCCTCATTAGCATATGTATTGAGCAGAACACGGAGGGCCCCTAGCTGAATCGGATCGGGAGCAGAGGCATCCACCAATCTCATAACTCGCGGGAAGGTGTAGGAGTCATAGAAACTCGGCCGTCGATGTGCTGCGAATGCCCCCAGCACATGCATTTCGATCTAAGATGTAAAGTAATGAAGGGGGAGATTCACTACATCTACACCTGGAGTCAAAGTGTTGGCTGCAACACTTAACCCATGATAAAGGTGTGATAATCCCGCAATACCAATAGCCAACTTTGCCCCTTCAGCTGCACGATGGGCGGGGTAGAAGGCAGAAGCTCTCATGAAGCGGCGGCGGGTTGGTATCGCAAACCAACCGAGCCAGAGGCTAATAAAGCCGACGAAGAAGGTCTCCTCGTCTATGCCCGGGGCCGCAATTGCATCAAAAGACATGGCCGACGTGATCGGGATGTAAAACTGCGGTAAATCTTCTTCTTTGGCCAGCAGCTTATTCAACCCAAACCCAAAAGGGTCGTCGATACTCGCAAACTTCGGGGCATCCTTGGATAGAGCATCTTCCCGGATGAAACAGGCGATGAAACTCTCAAAAGTGACGCCCTGCCTCTCTGACTTCGCAAAAAATCTGTCGAAAATACCCAGAGCCTTGATTAGACTAGGATACTTATGAAGGACAACAGTTTCGGGCATCAGGCCGTCAAGCGTAGCCGGCATGGTGGAGAAAACATATTCATCTGGAGGCAGCAACTCCTCGTAATGCTCACCCCTGATTGGCAACCCCGAAATCTCACGAAACTCGTCCAATGAAATAGACACCTCTCGATCCCCTAGCAGAAAGGTGTTGGTAGGCAGATTCCATTAGTTTACGAAAACTTTGATCCACCAGACGTGAGGAGCCTGATAGTGGATTAGCGATGCGTATACTGTTTGATACAGCCCGACCTTTTGCAGTCTTGCGCGATGGGCGAAAAGAATGTAGCGAGCCTAAATAAGGTAGCCCACCGGGTGCCAGGGAGTAACGCCCACTTTATAAACCTTCCCCAAGGTCGAGCTTCACCTTGGCAAATCTGACGCCCCAAGATGTCTATAGCTGACAAGGGCTGGTTGGGTATCCGGGGTGTAGAGGGTTCCAGCCGGTCCGAAGAAGTCCAATTAGTCACCTCCACCGCGTAAGCAGTCTGTGGGCGTTCCATCGGCAGTATAGGGCGAAGAGGTTCCGCTGGCTCTTCGCAAATAAAACTTCGGCGCCTCCGGATGATGTGGCCATACCAAGTGCCCCATAAGAGCAGACTTGTCTGGTCTTTATCATGGGCTCTGATCGTCGCTATTGCGATTGTGGAAAGGCGGCATCCGAGCAGGTGTAAGGGAAATAAGGAAGAGAAGCCATTGTTCCTGAAATAAGGAAAAGAAGAAGCATTAGTGAAACCCATACACATACATACATATATATATAATAATAATAATAACAACAAAAAGAAACGACAAGATATCTGTCTTGCAGGACCACGGCCTACAAAACACATGGACCCCACAAAATCAATTGGCGGCTCACTAATGATGAGACAGGGCAACTATTGTGAGAATCAAGAAGATCCTCCGTAAACTGACATTGGAATTCAAACAATTCTTAGGAAAACAAGTTCTGTTAAGTTACTAACAAATTCAAATTTGTGCGAATAAGGGTAAAACCCAATGAAAAGGTTTTCAAGAACACCGGGGAATAAAATTCCCAAAGAGTCCTCCTGATCTTTCAGAGCTAAGCTCTTTGCATTAGGAATTAAATTCCTTTTTATATGATGGAATTAAATTCCAGAAACTCACAAAAAACATATATGAGAAATAAGATCTCACGAATCCTCAAAAACAGAGGTGAATGTCCGAGATATGGAAGTTTACCGATCAAAGATCACATCTTTAGATCCCTAAGTGAATGGGTTTCTAAGGAGAGCAAAGCCCTCATGATGGATTTAAAATCCAGAAATTTTTTGTTCAAAAAGAAAAGTTTTTTTATGATGTGCAGGATATTTACCTAAAAAGGGTTTTCTTTTTGACAGAGTTAAACTCTGGAATTACAATGACAAAGAACTAATCTCTGAAGAAGAGAATTGAATTCTCAAAGAAAACGCAGGAGGAAGAAGATGAAAGAACGGAGGCGTTACAGAGACGAGACCCCTGCATTTATAAGACATGATGGGAAAAGGTTCATCTTCCCCGTTCCCTAGGCAGATCCAATGGCTGTAAAGCTGACAGCGTTGCACTCACGTGTAAGCCACGTGAGAACAACGCTGTGGGGGCATTTGTTCCCTTATAAAAATTCAGAAAGAGAAAGGGAAGGGGAAAATTCCCCACTAATGGAAGTATCACGTGTAAGTACGTGATCATCAATCCCTTACAAAGAGACTCAGAGAAGGAAAAGAAAAAATTCCCGCTAGTAGAGCATCACATACAAGCACGTGATGCACCTGTATGCAGAGTAAGCGGCTCCATTTAGTAGGCGGCAGCTAAAGCCTCACATGCAAGCACGTGGTTGTCTTTCACACAAAACGTGTGGGACTCAGTTATAAAACAAACAAAGAAGCTCACGTGTTACCACGTGATGCCTTCCCTCTGTTTAGACTCCTGCATACGAACAAACCAAATTAATTCTCACGTGTGAGGGGTCACGTGGTACACGTGATGGCTCCTATGCCTTCTGAACAAATAGAATTAAATTCTAAACAAAGGGATCAAAAGCGCTATTTTGGAAAATATTTCCTTGGATCTTTCTAAACAAGAAAGATTGCACTCTGTAAAGCAGAGCGCCGTTGGATTAAAAATCCAATGGTGATTAAAAATCACCAATTTACAGAAAAATTCTATACAAGGAAATATATTCCTAAACTTGCTAAGAACAACAAATGAAATATCTTCTGTAAAACAAAAGTCCTTGGATTAAAAATCTAACGGTGAATAAAATTCACCGATTGATCGAAAAGAGCATTTTGATTGATCAAAATCTCTCAATAAGAGATTTTCTGAACAAATTGATTCTTTTCTTTCTCCTGTAAATAAGAGCAAAGGAACAAAAAAAGGAGAGAGAGAAATAGAGAAAAAAATTCCCTCGTAAGCAAAAGAAAAGAGAATTTAATTCTCCAGAGAGAAAAAGACCTCCTCAAGGACAAAAAGAAACCCTAGGTAAGGGAAGAAACAAAACACAGAACCTTTTACATCTTCTTCACCTTCACAAGAGTTCAACTCTTCTAAAAGAACTTAGATCTTCCTCTGGTTGAAGATATGCAGAAGCAGATCTCCCTATAAGTTGAGAATTTAATTCTCATCGGGGAGATCTGTTATTCAGATTCAAAACCTAGGGGGAATTGAGTTCAAAGAATTTAATTCTTTCAACAGAGCATATATGAATTTAATTCCTCTAAATAAAACTAGGATCTAATCCTATAAAAAATTTAATTCTTATTAAACATGGGCTTGAAAGTCTCAAAACTCAAGATCTCCATGCACGTAAAGAAAAAAAGATATTAGCACCCAACATGATAGATCACGTGTGCCCATGTGAGCACCCTTGTTGAACAAAAGAGAACAATTGGGATCAGGTCACGTGACCCCACGTAACCCCTGAGAAGTGCTCAGCACTTATAAAAGAGGATAGGGAATAAACCCTATTTTTGGGGCGCCTCACGTGATCCCACGTAACCCCCGAGAAGAGCTTAGCACTTGTAAAAGAATAAGAAAATCAAAGAGGCAGCGCCCAACCCTAAGTGCCTCACGTGCCATACGTGACCCCTAACTTTTAGTGTTTAACACTACTTCAAGCGCCTCACGTGACCCCACGTGAGCGCCTCAAATTTTTAGTGTTTAACACTGCTTCAAGCGCCTCACGTGACCCCATGTGAGCGCCTCAACTCTTAGTGTTTAACACTACCCCAAGCGCCTCACGTGACCCCGCGTGAGCGCCTCAAATTTTTAGTGTTTAACACCGCTTCAAGTGTATCACGCGACCCCAAGTGAGCGCCTTAACTTTGAGTTTTTAACACTACTCCAAGCGCCTCACGTGACCCCACGTGAGCGCCTCAAAATTCTTAGTGTTCAACACTACTATAAGGCCCCACGTGGGAGCACGTAAGCGATGAGCATATACTAGTGTTTAACACCATAAGAGGTCAGCTTCAAACCCTAGATTGGCTAAGTTTTCCTGAGATTAAATCTCTAAATAAACCGAGCCTCCATGGCTCATGACTGATGACGACTCAATCTAAAATCTGGTTCAAGGGTACATCTCTTCATACCTCTGATACATGTTGTTGTAATTCTTCAACGTCTTCAGAGAGATGATGGGTCCCAATAACCAATAACTTTTGGTGCATCCCCAAACGGTTAAACCTTACAGACTATGATGTCTTTAAACCGTACAGAATATGACGTCTTTAAACCAGACTATGATGTCTCTAAACCTTACGGACTATGAGTTCCTTAAACTCATGGACTATGATGTCCTTAAACCCAATGGGCCGCAATGTCCCTAAACTAAAATGATAGAGTCCAAATACTCTTTCGTTGGATCTAAATGATCCCAAAGGCTTGTTAAGTAGATCTCAGTCTAAAATCAGGCTAACGTATCCTTAATAAGCATTTAAGTTGATCTTAATTTAAAAACGAAATGCACTCTTTTCTTTCTGAACCCAACAACAAGATTAACGATCCTTAAACCAACCCAAACCCAAATCTAAGAAAATACGGATTTGGACTAATCCACACCCTACGGGCGACAACATAAATTAGTCTCCATATACAATCCACGGGCAACCAAAAATAAAACAAACACACACAACACGAAGTGACCAGCTGGAGAAGGAGAAAGTGGTTACCGCTATGCGGTAGCGTAATTAACTGCAGAGGCTTGCGCCTGCAGGGAAGAGCATCCCCACAATCAAAAACCCCTCGTAAATGAGGGAGAATCTAACGAAGTCTGCTACAACGGCCGTATCCGTCTAAACCTCCGATATACGGTGCCATAAATCAACTTGGAATCTTCGAAGAGGTGGACAGATAAAACCTAAATAACATCCGCCCTCAGAATTCAAGCCATATGTCCCAACGTCCCGGTCGCGTCTTTCGGCGGAGAACAAGGAGCCTCTTCTATGCGTTGTTCGCACTTCGACCATAGGTTGCGCCACCGAATTTCATACTGAACCCATGTCTCCTCTGACTTCACTCGGGCGTTGATCAACGCCGTGATTAGGGTGCGTTCACTAGCACTTGCGAAACGCTGAGTGAATAGAAACTCCATCTCCGTGAATATTTTGACGGAGTCATTGGGAAGCTCCGAATACCATTCGAAGGCCGTCTCCGCCAAGCTGCCGACGAATTGGCGAAGCAGAAGCTTATCGTCACCTCCAGAATTACCGCAGAGAGCCCTGAACTGGGCGACATGCTGGTAGGGGTTGCCTGTCCCCTTATATACATGAAATTTAGGGATTGTGTATCCTGGCGGGTACTTAATCTAATCGTACCAGCTGGGATAGGGTCACCCAGTTCTGATGACTTGGTCAGCAGTTTCGTTCGCTTGATGAGCTCATATCTGTTGAGCTATATAATCATCGAGCGCAGCTTTCGAGATTGTTTCCTCCTTTGCTGCTGAAAAGGCCGGAAGAGGGTTTGATGTCTCCCCTCTGTCGTCTTCAATGATCATCGGAGGCTCCTCCACTGGAGGGTCCGGCTGGATCATCATGCTCACCATGTCCTGGAACAATAACGCCATTTGATTTATGTTGGCCGCTTGTTCTGCAGCTTGTTTATCTTTCTTCTCGAGTATTCTGCGGAGGAACTCGACATCGGTTTCTTGCTCCTGGCATTGCTCCGACGATGACTCCGGGCTTTCTTTTGGCCCAGTGAGCACGGCCATCTTTGTTAACATTTCCTGGATCTTATGTTGTTGCTCCTAGGCCTTTGTTACGGATCGGGTGAGTAGTCGGTGACCCCCGGAAACGCTGCTCTCCTCTTTCCTTGAAGCCATATAAACAATATACACCACCATGCCCCCAGACTTGGAGCGTCTGGGTTCAGTGCCCTTGAGATTCATCGCAGGCATAGGGATCTTCTCCGCCCTCCTCTTTTTATGGACAGTTGAAGTTGAGGGGGTTGCTGATGTAGGCACCCGTGCAGACGACACCTTTCGTGGCGTGGAAGAGGGATGGTCCTCCTCTTACCGAACCCTCATCTTCTTTGGTTGGTGGGAGTAGTCATTGTTGATTACAGAGTCTTGGACTCTTCACCAGACCCGATGGATTTTGGAGGACAGCCGCTGAGGGGGCTTCTCTGGCTTCGCCTTTGTGATATTTTCAGCGGGTGGAGGAGACCTTTTCAATACGGCAGTTGGAGAGTTCTTGCTCACCCTCCTGAGCGGCTCAAAGTTATTCCTAGTTGGAACAGCAGCATCGACTTCCACCATAGAAGCTGGTGGAGTGAGTCCAGAGGGAGAGCTACCCCCAGTTTTCGTCACTCGATGCCAGTGGCAACGTCGAACATGCTTTGCAGATAGGACTGGCTCAGTTATGGGGATGGCTTCATCATGTCCCCTGTTCTGGTGAAGGGTTGTTGTTGGTGCCAACCTATCGAAGACTGAAGTCCGCTGAGAGGGAATGGTCAATCTTGCAAAGACCGACTTTTTGGCAGGGGAAACATTCGTAACGACCTCACCCGAAGCAGGAATTGAGATGTCCAGTCTTGAAAAGACCGACCCCTTAGCAGGAGAAGCCCTTTTGACGACTTCGTCCGTCGCAGTTGGAATGGCTATCCTCTTCGGGATGACTCGTTCAGGTATTGCAGGCTTCTTCATTGTAGCATTTTAAAAATTTAGAAATAAATAAATTAAGTGATTTAATAATAAAATGATAAATCACAAAGTTATTAAAAACAAATAAGTTAATTTCATAAGATTATGTAAAACAATTTAAATTAAAATTTTAGTATGCAACATAAATAAGTTATAAGGGTTTTAGTGCTAATTTTAGCTTCATTTTAATAAAATGTGTGATTTATAATAAACTAAGTTGTGAGGGGGTTTTAGGTAAAGTTTAGGTTTTTGTGCAAAAGGAAATTGTTAGGGGTGTAAATGAAAAAGGGATAGAAAACATTTTAGTTCAGAATTTTAGTGTAGATTAAAACAAAATTTAGAGATAATGCATGCACACCTCTTACTTTCATGCACACACACACACCACCACCACCTACTTGCATGAGAATGGCACTCATTAACCCTTGACACCTCCATCTACCACCTCATCCTTTCCTCTTCTCATATATAGAATATGTTCAGATCAATTACCAAGTTTAACATCTGGAAAATTTCTGAAAGAAAAACAAAATTAAAGAAAACAAGAAAGAACAAGAGAAATAAAAAGAAGGAAGCTAGGTTCTAGGTTTTCTCATCATCAAGCTAGGACAAGGGGCTTAGCATCTTGGAGGGGTTATTCCAACAAATTATTGTGGGTAATATTCTTAATCACAGTAGGAAATTAAGGTTCTGTACTTAGTTTAATTTGAAATGAACAAATTCTATAATTTCGTATTTTAAGTAAAAGATAGGCTCTGTTGAATCTGCTATTATTCAGAGAAAAATCAACTTAACAAAACAGTGCTAAAATGATGTATGTTGAACATAGAGCAAACCATAGGACTACGAACCTAGGGGATCGGATTTGGGCCGGCGGCTAATAAGAAAATTCCGGCGTCGCCGGTTTTGTAGGATGCTAGGTGGTTTTGGATGGTTGGGTGGGTTTCTGTGTATAATTTTGGCTATTTTGGTGTTATTTAATCAAGTTAGTTTCACTGCAGATAGAATCTGGAAGTTTATATCAGAAAAGATATCTAAAAACACAAAATACGACACGGTTAAAACGCATCGCGATTTAAATTCTGTAGCGATGCAGGTTAGGGTTAAAATCCAGTAAGGTTAAGTGTTTAATAGCTCGATATAGTCGTATACAATATAACTAGTACGTGGGAACGGGTGTTTTTCATTTCTGTCATGTCGGAGTAGCCGTTTCCTTATATAAGTTAAATTGTGATGTTAGATTTGAATACGGGATTTTCGGAGACAGCGAGGAAAGGAAAAGGATTGGCAATTCCTGAGTAGATTCGACATTTTCCGGTGAGTAGGCTAAACATCTACCGGGGAATTTTGTAAAGATGGCGTGTTACGCCCGTGGTTTATTTAAATAAATGTTTTATTTTGTTATACTAAATTGACAATAATTTGCATTCATATTCACATGTACCTTTCTTAGTTGCTAGGACACTGCACAAGTATCGACGAGTTATGCCACGTGCATATCTTACATGTTACACACACCTCGTCGATATTACCATGTCACTTTTACACTTAGTAAGATTCTTATTAAAAATTATTCATATCATATCTTAAACACTAATAATAGTAGTAAATTGCATCATTAACATCATGATTCATTATTGGAGTATTCTATGTTAATGCAAGAGGTAATGGTATTATTGAGGATTTATGGTTTTGAGTTTTGAATACTATTACATAAATCCAGTGATTTTCATAATTGGTGTGACATGTACACCGTGAGATGTTTTATGATTTGGTTTTATTCCAAACCGAGTCGGTGGATATACGGTTATGGATTTATAGTTTTATTCCGAACCGAGTCGGTGGATATACGGTTACGGATTTGTAGTTTTATTCCGAACCGAGTCGGTGGATATACGGTTATGGATTTACAGTTTTATCCAGACTGAGTCGATGGGGAATACAGTTGGATACATGGTGGACTTTGTTGATTTCAGGATCATTCGAGGAATGATGCATGTGAGAAATGGATGTTTTTTGTCGATGTTGGACACGGGGAAACGAATTTTATTGGGAATAAATGATGAGATTTCAGTTTTGACTATGAGATTCGTATTATAGATTCATAATTTCCACATATAATCATACCTTATACTTGTTCACATTTCAGTTAGTATGATCGTCATATTTACATTATTAACCGTTATATGTTAGTTATATTCACTGAGTTAGTAACTCACCCCCGTTGTGCCACAGTTCCTTTCAGGGGTAGAGTGGACGGTTAGCAGCGGTGCAGATCTACTTTTTGCAGCTTTTTCACATATTTTGATAGGTGGGTTACATATGTAGTAACCTTCTCTTTTGGGTATTGTATTTTGTATCTAGAAGATCTCCATCAGACCTGTATTTTGAGCTAGAGTGAGAGATGGTTATATATATATATTATTTGAGAGTTGAGATCGTTTAGTTCTATAAATTGTTATTTCTTTTCTTATGTCTGGGATTCGTATTGGTGTCTTATATACTGAGATTTTATCTTCCGCTGTTGATATTGTTGATCCCAACTAGGGATGCAACCAAACTTAATACTTTATACTTGGTTAATATTATAACTTCATAAACTGTGATTTTTACTTAAAACTAAATTTCTATATAAAGAATTCCGCAAAAAGAATTTTGATCTTGGTTTTCGGCTTACTTGGACTGTGTGCATATCTTTAGATATTATACAATCTAAGTGCCGGCCACATCCAAATTTTGGGTCGTGACAAAGTTGGTATCAGAGCCTAGGAGTAACCTTACGGAATTGAGTAGGGAATTAAAATAGATTGACGTGAGTCCGCGAGTTAGGATGACCTTTGGTTTGATGGAGTAGGCGAATTAGGATGAGTGCGGTACCGTACGTATGTTCCGCGTCATATTTACGTTACCGTACTTAGCCTAACTAACCTTAGGATGTATATCTTGATCTATTCTTCCGTTGATTCTCCGTTATTAATTGTTCCTATTTATAAGCCTTATCAACTCTCGTTTATTGTTCCAGTTGCTATGGCTATAGGGGCTAGGCGAGCCGCAGTCAGAGATGCAGCTAGGGCGAGTCCGCCTATGATGGCGACTGGTACACCGGACGTTCCGGCGGTGCATGAGCATGTTGATCCACCTCCTCCAGATCGCAGGACTAGGATAGAGGAAGGCATGTTGGGATTATAGCGAGTGGTGGGACAGTTAGCTGAGGCC
This sequence comes from Agapanthus africanus, assembly GCA_030015575.1. NCBI lineage: Eukaryota > Viridiplantae > Streptophyta > Magnoliopsida > Asparagales > Amaryllidaceae > Agapanthus > Agapanthus africanus. Next base: position 117,265,381 of record CM057350.1, read on the forward strand.
ACTCGAGTACTGAGGCAGGATCCGACACCGACCGTGGAAGAGTCCGAGGTACAGCCTACGCAGACGGTAGCACTTCTAGATACGAGAGTGATGGAGGTATCGCTTACAGAGTTTATGAGATTGAGACCTCCGGTATTTACAGGGACCGATGTAGCGGAAGATCCTCAGTCCTTTCTTGATACGATGGCGAGGATTGGCAGATCATTGCAACGTTCTGATGCGAGGTCAGTTGAGCTGACTAGCTTTCATTTGGAGGGACTTGCACAGGAGTGGTGTGAGTCGATGGAGAGAAGGCGAGCAACGGGTCTTCCTCCGATTCGTGGACCGAGTTTTCCGCGGTCTTTCTTGCTATATTTCTTCCCCAGAGTGTGAGGGACGCTAGAGCTAGCAGTTTTGAAGCGTTGCAGAAATCGGCGAGTATGTCAGTGGCAGATTATGATTTACGATTCACCCAGTTGTCGCGATATGCTCCATACTTAGTACCTACGGAGGAACTTAGGGTGAAAAGGTTCCTAAGGAGTCTGGACACGCAATTGTATTTAGCTATAGGCTCCCAGCATTTTGATACGTATGCGCAGGCCATGGATGCAGTAATACGAGTAGAGGAGCGGTTGAGAGAGGTAGTGGTTGTTCCGGAGCCAAAGAGGAGTAGGCCGACTGGGCCACTAGCTAGACAGTTTGGCGGAGGTAGAGGAAGATATACTCCAGGCCGCAGTTTAGGACGAGGTTGGACTCAGGGCCAAATGTTCAGTTCATACCTCGATGATCAGGGGACCCCACTTACATGTTATAATTGCGGGCGTCCAGGGCATACGGCTAGAGGGTGTACACGTTATAGAGGGACTGTTACTCCACAGGTTGCTTTACCCCTTCCACCTTCTACGCCGATGGCTTTACTTCCTCCCCCAGTTGGCGCTACACGCCAGGCAGTTGCACTACGAAGTCGAGGCTTTATGGGACGTTCTCAGAGAGGTCGAGGAGATAGAGGTAGAGGACGACAGGATGCGGGCAGGGGCCAGGCACGGGTATTTACGCTGACTCCACAGGATGCCCAGGCATCAAATGCAGTCGTGACAGGTACTCTTATAGTGTGTTCGTTAGAGGCACATATTTTATTTGATCCCGGTTCTATGCATTCTTATGTATCTTCACGATTTGCACTTTCTTTAGGGGAAAGAGTCATCGATGTTAGAGTTACCATTGGTAGTGATTACCCCGGTAGGAGATTCTTTTATAGCTCGGCACGTATTCAGGTCATGTTCTGTGCGTATTGGTGATAGAGATTCGCTAGTTGATCTGATTCTCCTGGATATGTTAGATTTTGATATACTTCTTGGTATGGATTGGTTGGCCGCTTGTCATGCCTATGTAGATTGCCGGGGGAAGGCGGTTAGATTTTGTTTTCCAGGTGAACCGGTTTTTGTTATGCAAGGGGACTGTAATATTACTCCTGCCAACATGATTCTGCTTTTTGTGCGGGATGACTCTTGAAGAAGGGTTGTCATGGGTTCTTGGCGTTTGTTCAGGACTTAGGAGTCACTGAGATTCCATTGGACCGGGTTCCGATCGCATGAGAATTTCCAGAGGTATTTCCTGCTGAGTTACTAGGATTGCCACTCGATCGTGACATTGAATTTTGCATCGACTTGATTCCAGGTGCGGGGCCTATTTCTATACCATCCTATCGTATGGCACCGACGGAGTTGAAGGAATTCAAAAGCCAGTTGCAAGAGTTGTTAGATAGAGGGCTTGTTCGTCCCAGTGTATCACCGTAGGGAGCTCCTGTCTTATTTGTAAAGAAGAAGGACGGTAGTATGAGACTGTGCATCGACTACCGATAGCTGAATCGTGTCACTGTGCGAAACAGGTATCCATTACCACGTATATATGACTTATTCGATCAGTTGCAGGGAGCTGGTTACTTCTCGAAGATTGATTTGCGGTCGGGGTATCACCAGTTAAAGGTTCGGAAGGACGATATTCCGAAGACTGCGTTTCGCACAAGATATGGGCACTATGAATTTCTGGTGATGTCGTTCGGACTCTCCAACGCCCTGGCAGCTTTTATAGATATGATGAACCGTATCTTCAGACCCTTCATTGATCAGTTTATGATCGTATTCATAGATGATATTCTTGTTTATTCTCGGAGTCGGGAGGAGCACGAGCAGCATTTGCGTATTACGTTGCAGACCTTGAAGGAGCATCAGCTGTTTGCAAAATTCCCCAAATGTGCGCTTTAGCTGGATAGTGTGGAATTCTTGGGACACGTAGTTACTAGAGCTGGGATATGTGTGGACCCGAAGAAGATTGAAGTGGTACAACACTGGCCAGGACCTATGTCAGTTACAGAGGTTCGAAGTTTCTTAGCTCTGGCAGGTTATTACCGACGCTTCGTGCTGGATTTTTCACGGATAGCTGCACCTTTGACCGGATTGACTAGGAAGGAGGTTCCATTTCAGTGGACAGATGCATGTGAGCAGAGTTTCCAACAGTTGAAGACGCGCTTGACGACTGCACCAGTCTTATCTTTACCTTCAGGGTCAGGTGGTTTCGTTGTGTATTGTGATGCATCTCGAGTGGGGTTAGGCTGTGTGTTGATGCAGCACGGCAGGGTTGTAGCTTATGCTTCTCGACAGTTGAAGAGGCACGAATAAAACTACCCCACTCATGATCTAGAGATGGCTGCTGTGGTATTCGCATTGAAGATTTGGAGACATTACTTGTATGGAGAGTCGTGCCAAATCTTCACAGATCATAAGAGCTTAAAGTATATTTTTCAGCAGAAGGATCTGAACCTAAGGCAGCGCAGATGGATGGAACTGGTGAAAGATTACGATTGTGAGATCTTGTATCATCCAGGCAAGGCAAATGTTGTAGCAGATGCTTTGAGTCGAAGACCTGGAGGTAGCATATCTTATTTGCGCACCTTACAGAGACAGTCTTCTACAGACTGGCAGATTTTATGTGATAGCCGTATACATTTTGAGTTCACCCCAACAGGAGGACAGCTAGCACATGTTCGCACCCGACCTCAGTTATTGGATCGTATTCGAGAGGCACAGCCCACAGATGCTCGTATATTGGAGCTTATGGAGCAGGTTAGGCAGGGCAGGGAGACGGAGTTTGTGATTGATGATCATGGAGTATTACGCTTTAGGACTCGTCTCTGTGTACCAGACTCAGATGGGTTAAGGCGTGAGATCTTAGAGGAGGCTCATAGATCAGCATATAGTATTCATCCTGGTTCCACCAGGATGTATCATGACCTGAAGGATGTTTACTGGTGGGAAAGAATGAAGAAGGATGTTACGGAGTTCGTTTCAAGATGCTTGACTTGTCAGCAAGTCAAGGCAAAACACCAGAGGCCAGCCGGAGAGTTGCAGCCCTTACCCATTCCAGAGTGGAAATGGGAACAGAATTCCATGGATTTCGTGGTGGGTCTATCCAGGACTAGCAAAGGGTATGATTCCATTTGGGTGATTGTAGATAGATTGACAAAGGCAGCTCATTTTCTTCCAGTGAAGACGACGTATAGTTTTGCACAGTATGCTCAGATTTATATCGATGAGATTGTATGTCTGCATGGAGTTCCGACGTGCATAGTTTCAGATAGGGGTACCCAGTTTACTAGCAGGCTATGGCAGAAACTTCAAGAAGCTCTGGGTACACGATTGAGTTTTAGTACAGCTTTTCACCCACAGACAGATGGTCAATCGGAGCGGACCATTCAAACACTAGAGGATATGCTTCGGGCTTGTAGCCTTAATTTCGGTGGTAGTTGGGATCGTCACTTACCTTTGATAGAATTCTCGTACAACAACAGTTTTCAGGAGACGATCCAGATGGCACCCTTTTAAGATTTGTATGGGAGGAAATGTCGATCACCCGTTTGCTGGACGGAACTGAGCGAGAGTTGCATCTTGGGACCGCAGATAGTACAGGAGACTACAAAGAAGATTCAATTGATATGGGATAGAATGAAGGCGACCCAATGCAGACAGAAATCGTATGCAGATCGACGACGTCGTAGACTCAAGTTTGGAGTGGGAGATCATGTGTTCCTTCGTGTATCTCCGATGAAAGGTGTGTTGTGTTTCGGGAAAAAGGGGAAGCTCAGCCCCAGATATGTCGGACCATACGAGATTCTGGAGAGAGTGGGTGCTGTAGCTTATCGTTTAGCACTTCCACCGAGTTTTCCCGATGTGCATCCGGTGTTCAACATTTCGATGCTTCGCAAGTATCTTCACGATCCTTCTCACGCGATCCAGCATTAGACCTTACAGCTTGAGCAGAATTTATCCTACATAGTGCAGCCAGTCACTATTCTTAACAGGAAGGCAAAGAGACTACGATCGAGGGTACTTCAATTTGTAAAGGTTTTTTGGCAAGGAAAGAATCGCGAGGAGATTACTTGAGAGACCGAGGATGCGATACGGAAAAAATTTCTACATCTTTTTGAAGGTATGTCTAGATAAATTTTAAAATTCGGGGACCGAATTTTCTTAAGGGGGGAATATTGTAGCATTTTGAAAATTTAGAAATAAATAAATTAATTAATTTAATAATAAAATGATAAATCACAAAGTTATTAAAAACAAATAAGTCAATTTCATAAGATGTATGTAAAACAATTTAAATTAAAATTTTAGTATGCAACATAAATAAGTTATAAGGGTTTTAGTGGTAATTTTAGCTTCATTTTAATAAAATGTGTGCTTTATAATAAACTAAGTTGTGAGGGGTTTTTAGGTAAAGTTTAGGTTTTGTGCAAAAGGAAATTGTTAGGGGTGTAAATGAAAAAGGGATAGAAAACATTTTAGCTCAGAATTTTAGTGCAGATTAAAACAAAATTTAGAGATAATGCATGCACACCTCTTACTTGCATGCACACACACACCCACCACCTCTTACTTGCATGAGAATGGCACTCTTTAACCTTTGACACCTCCTTCTACCACCTCATCCTTCCCTCTTCTCATATATAGAATATGTTCAGATCAATTACCAAGTTTAACATCTGAAAAATTTCTGAAGGAAAAACAAAATTAAAGAAAACAAGAAAGAACAAGAGAAAGGAGAAGAAGGAAGCTAGGTTCTAGGTTTTCTAATCATCAAGCTAGGACAAGGGGCTTAGCATCTTGGAGGGGTTATTCCAACAAATTATTGTGGGTAATATTCTTAATCACAGTAGGAAATTAAGGTTCTGTACTTAGTTTAATTTGAAATGAACAAGTTCTATAATTTCGTATTTTAAATAAAAGATAGGCTCTGTTGAATCTGCTATTATTCAGAGAAAAATCAACTTAACAAAACAGTACTAAAATGATGTATGTTGAACATAGAGCAAACCATAGGACCACGAACCCAGGGGATCGAATTTGGGTCGGCGGCCAATAAGAAAATTCCGGTGTCGCCGGTTTTATAGGATGCTAGGTGGTTTTGGATTGTTGGGTGGGTTTCTGTGTATAATTTGGGCCATTTTGGTGTTATTTAATCAAGTTAGTTTCACTGCAGATAGAATCTGGAGGTTTATATCGGAAAAGATATCTAAAAACACAAAATACGACACGGTTAAAACGCATCGCGATTTAAATTCTGTAGCGATGCAGGTTAGGGTTAAAATCCAGTAAGGTTAAGTGTTTAATAGCTCGATATAGTCGTAAACAATATAACTAGTACGTGGGAACGGGTGTTTTTCATTTCCGTCATGTCGGAGTAGCCGTTTCCTTATATAAGTTAAATTGTGATGTTAGATTTGAATACGGGATTTTCGGAGGCAGCGAGGAAAGGGAAAGGATTGGCAATTCCTGGGTAGATTCGACGTTTTTCGGTGAGTAGGCTAAATATCTACCGGGGAATTTTGTAAAGATGGCGTGTTACGCCCGTGGTTTATTTAAATAAATGTTTTATTTTGTTATACTAAATTGACAATAATTTGCATTCATATTCACATGTACCTTTCTTAGTTGCTAGGACACTGCACAAGTATTGACGAGTTATACCACGTGCATATCTTACCTATTACACACACCTCGTCGATATTATTATGTCACTTTTACACTTAGTAAGATTCTTATTAAAAATTATTCATATCATATCTTAAACACTAATAATAGTAGTAAATTGCATCATTAACATCATGATTCATTATTGGAGTATTCTATGTTAATGCAAGAGGTAATGGTATTATTGAGGATTTATGGTTTTATGTTTTGAATACTATTACATAAATCCAGTGATTTTCATGATTGATGTGACATGTACACCGTGAGATGTTTTATGATTTGGTTTTATTCTAAACCGAGTCGGTGGATATACGATTATGGATTTATAGTTTTATTCCGAACCGAGTCGGTGGATATACGGTTACGGATTTGTAGTTTTATTCTGAACCGAGTCGATGGATTTACGGTTACGGATTTACAGTTTTATCAGAACTGAGTCGGTGGGGAATACAGTTGGATACATTGCAGACTTTGTTGATTTCAGGATCATTCGAGGAATGATGCATGTAAGAAATGGAAGTTTTGTGTCGATGATGGACACGGGGAAATGAATTTTATTGGGAATAAATGATGAGATTTCAGTTTTGACTATGAGATTCGTATTATAGATTCATAATTTCCACATATAATCATACCTTATACTTGTTCACATTTCAGTTAGTATGATCGTCATATTTACATTATTAACCGTTATATATTTGTTATATTCACTGAGTTGGCAACTCACACCCATTATGCCACAGTTCCTTGCAGGGATAGAGTGGACGGTTTGCAGCGGTGCAGATCTACTTTTTGCAGCTTTTTCACATATTTTGATAGGTGGGTTACATATGTAGTAACCTTCTCTTTTGGGTATTGTATTTTGTATCTAGAAGATCTCCATCAGACCTGTATTTTGACCTAGAGTGAGAGATGGTTATATGTATATTATTTGACAGTTGAGATCGTTTAGTTCTATAAATTGTTATTTCTTTTCTTATGTCTGGGATTCGTATTGGTGTCTTATATACTGAGATTTTATCTTCCGCTGTTGATATTGTTGATCCCAAATAGGGATGCAACCAAACTTAATACTTTATACTTGGTTAATATTATAACTTCATAAACTGTGATTTTTACTTAAAACTAAATTACTATATAAAGAATTCCGCAAATAGGATTTTGATCTTGGTTTTCGGCTTACTTGGACTGTGTGCATATCTTTAGATATTATACAATCTAAGTGCCAGTCACATCCAAACTTTGGGTCGTGACAAAATTGGTATCAGAGCCTAGGAGTAACCTTACGGAATCGGGTAGGGAATTAAAATAGGTTGACGTGAGTCCGTGAGTTAGGATGACTTTTGGTTTGATGGAGTAGGCGAATTAGGATGAGTGCGGTACCGTACGTATGTTCCGCGGCATATTTACGTTACCGTACTCAGCCTAACTAACCTTAGGATGTATATCTTGATCTATTCTTCCGTTGATTCTCCGTTATTGATTGTTCCTATTCGTAAGCCTTATCAACTCTCGTTTATTGTTCCAGTTGCTATGGCTACGCGGGCTAGGCGAGCCGCATCCAGAGATGCAGCTAGGGCGATTCCGCCTGTGACGGCGACTGGCACACCGGATGTCGCGGCGGTGCATGAGCATGTTGATCCACCTCCTCCAGATCACATGACTAGGATAGAGGAGGGCATGTTGGGATTACAGCGAGTGGTGGTACAGTTAGCTGAGGCCACTCGAGTACTGAGGCAAGATCCGGCACCGACCGTGGCAGAGTCCGAGGTACAGCCTACGCTGACGGTAGCACTTGTAGATACGAGAGTGATGGAGGTATCGCTTGCGTAGTTTATGAGATTGAGACCTCCGGTATTTACAGGGACCGATGTAGCGGAAGATCCTCAGTCCTTTCTTGATAGGATGGCGAGGATTTGCAGATCATTGCGTTGTTCTGATGCGAGGTCAGTTGAGCTGACTAGCTTTCGTTTGGAGGGACTTGCACAGGAGTGGTGTGAGTCGATGGAGAGAGGGCGAGCTACGGGTCTTCCTCCGATGTCGTGGACCGAGTTTTCCGTGGTCTTTCTTGCTAGATTTCTTCCCCAGAGTGTGAGGGACGCTAGAGCTAGCAGTTTTGAAGCGTTGCGGAAATCGGCGAGTATGTCAGTGGCAGATTATGATTTACGATTCACCCAGTTGTCGCGATATGCTCCATACTTAGTACCTACGGAGGAACTTAGGGTGAAAAGGTTCCTAAGGAGTCTGGACACGCAATTGTATTTAGCTATAGGCTCCCAGTATTTTGATACGTATGCGCAGGCCATGGATGAAGCAATACGAGTAGAGGAGCGGTTGAGAGAGGCAGTGGTTGTTCCGGAGCCAAAGAGGAGTAGGCCGACCGGGCCACTGGCTATACAGTTTGGCGGAAGTAGAGGAAGATATTCTCCAGGACGCAGTTTCGGATGAGATTGGACTTAGGGCCAAATGTTCAGTTCATACCCCGATGATCAGGGGACCCCACTTACATGTTATAATTGCGGGCGTCCAGGGCATACGGCTAGAAGGTGTACACGTTATAGCAGGACTGTTACTCCACAGGTTGCTTTACCCCTTCCACCTTCTACACCGATGTCTTTACTTCCTCCCCCAGTTGGCGCTACACGCCAGGCAGTTGCACCACGAGGTCGAGGCTTTGCGGGACGTTCTTAGAGAGGTCGAGTAGATAGAGGTAGAGGACGACAGGATGCGGGCAGGGGCCGGGCATGGGTATTTATGCTGACTCCACAGGATGCCCAGGCATCAAATGCAGTCGTGACAGGTACTCTTACAGTATGTTCGTTAGAGGCACATGTTTTATTTGATCCCGGTTCTACACATTCTTATGTATCTTCACGATTTGCACTTTCTTTGGGGAAAGAGTCATCGATGTTAGAGTTACCATTGGTAGTGATTACCCCGGTAGGAGATTCTTTTATAGCTCGGCACGTATTCAGGTCATGTTCTGTGCGTATTGGTGATAGAGATTCGCTAGTTGATCTGATTCTCCTGGTTATGTTAGATTTTGATATACTTCTTGGTATGGATTGGTTGGCCGCTTGTCATGCCTATGTAGATTGCCGGGGGAAGGCGGTTAGATTTTGTTTTCCAGGTGAACCGGTTTTTGTTGTGCAGGGGGACTGTAATATTACTCCTGCCAACATGATTTCTACTTTTTGTGCAGGACGACTCTTGAAGAAGGGTTGTTATAGGTTCTTGGCGTTTGTTCAGGACTTAGGAGTCACTGAGATTCTAGTGGACCAGGTTCCGATCGCACGAGAATTTCCAGAGGTATTTCCTGCTGAGTTACCAGGATTGCCACCCGATCATGACATTGAATTTTGCATCGACTTGATTCCAGGTGCGGGGCCTATCTCTATACCACCCTATCATATGGCACCGACGGAGTTGAAGGAACTCAAAAGCCAGTTGCAAGAGTTGTTAGATAGAGGGCTTGTTCGTCCCAGTGTATCACCGTGGGGAGCTCTTGTCTTATTTATAAAGAAGAAGGACGGTAGTATGAGACTGTGCATCGACTACCGACAGCTGAATCGCGTCACTGTGCGAAACAGGTATCCATTACCACGTATAGATGACTTATTCGATCAGTTGCAGGGAGCTGGTTACTTCTCGAAGATTGATTTGCGGTCGGGGTATCACCAGTTGAAGGTTCGGAAGGACGATATTCCGAAGACTGCGTTTCGCACAAGATATGGGACTATGAATTTCTGGTGATGTCGTTCGGACTCACCAACGCCCCGGCAGCTTTTATGGATATGATGAACCGTATCTTCAGACCCTTCATTGATCAGTTAATTATCGTATTCATAGATGATATTCTTGTTTATTCTCGGAGTCGGGAGGAGCACGAGCATCATTTGCGTATTACGTTGCAGACCTTGAAGGAGCATCAGCTGTTTGCAAAATTCTCCAAATGTGCGTTTTGGCTGGATAGTGTGGAATTCTTAGGACACATAGTTACTAGAGCTGGGATATGTGTGGACCCGAAGAAGATTGAAGCGGTACAACACTGGCCCAGACCTGTGTCAGTTACAGAGGTTTGGAGTTTATTAGGTCTGGCAGGTTATTACCGACGCTTCGTGCAGGATTTTTCATGGATAGCTGCACCTTTGACCGGATTGACTAGGAAGGAGGTTCCATTTCAGTGGACAGATGCATGTGAGCAGAGTTTCCAGCAGTTGAAGACGCGCTTGACGACTGCACCAGTCTTATCTTTACCTTCAGGGTCAGATGGTTTCGTTGTGTATTGTGATGCATCTCGAGTGGGGCTAGGCTGTGTGTTGATGCAGCACGGCAGGGTTGTAGCTTATGCTTCTCGACTGTTGCAGAGGCACGAACAAAACTACCCCACTCATGATCTAGAGATGGCTGCTGTAGTATTTACATTGAAGATTTGGAGACATTACTTGTATGAAGAGTCGTGCCAAATCTTCACAGATCATAAGAGCTTAAAGTATATTTTCAGCAGAAGGATCTGAACCTAAGGCAGCGTAGATGGATGGAACCGGTGAAAGATTATGATTGTGAGATCTTGTATCATCCAGGCAAGGCAAATGTTGTAGCAGATGCTTTGAGTCGAAGACCTGGAGGTAGCTTATCTCATTTGCGCACCTTGCAGAGACAGTCTTCTACAGACTTGCAGTTTTTATGTGATAGCCGTATACATTTTGAGTTCACCCCAACAGGAGGACAGCTAGCACATGTTCACACTCGACCTCAGTTATTGGATCGTATTCTAGAGACACAGCCCACAGATGCTCGTATATTGGAGCTTATGGAGCAGGTTAGGCAGGGCAGGGAGACGGAGTTTGTGATTGATGATCATGGAGTATTACACTTTAGGACTCGTCTCTGTGTACCAGACTCAGATGGGTTGAGGCGTGAGATCTTAGAGGAGGCCCATAGATCAGCATACAGTATTCATCCTGGTTCCACCAAGATGTATCATGACCTGAAGGATGTTTACTGGTGGGAAGGAATGAAGAGGGATGTTACGGAGTTCGTTTCAAGATGCTTGACTTGTCAGCAAGTCAAGGCAGAACACCAGAGGCCAGCCAGAGAGTTGCATCCCTTACCCATTCCAGAGTGGAAATAGGAACAGATTTCCATGGATTTCGTGGTGGGTCTACCCAGGACTAGCAGAGGGTATGATTCCATTTAGGTGATTGTAGATAGATTGACAAAGGCAGCTCATTTTCTTCCAGTGAAGATGACGTATAGTTTTGCACAGTATGCTCAGATTTATATCGATGAGATTGTACGTCTGCATGGAGTTCCGACGTGCATAGTTTCAGATAGGGGTACCCAGTTTACTAGCAGGCTATGGCAGAAACTTCAAGAAGCTCTGGGTACACGATTGATTTTTAGTACATCTTTTCACCCACAGACAAATGGTCAGTCGGAGTGGACCATTCAAACACTACAGGATATGCTTCGGGCTTGCAGCCTTGATTTCGGTGGTAGCTGGGATCGTCACTTACCTTTGATAGAATTCTCGTACAACAACAATTTTCAGGAGACGATCCAGATGGCCCCCTTTGAAGTTTTGTATGGGAGGAAATGTCGATCACCCGTTTGCTGGACGGAACTGAGCGAGAGTTGCATCTTGGGACCGCAAATAGTACAGGAGACTACAGAGAAGATTCAATTGATACGGGATAGAATGAAGGCGGCCCAATGCAGACAGAAATCGTTTGCAGATCGACGACGTCGTAGACTCGAGTTTGGAGTAGGAGATCATGTGTTCCTTCGTGTATCTCCGATGAAAGGTGTGATGCGTTTCGGAAAAAAGGGGAAGCTCAGCCCCCAGATATGTCGGACCATATGAGATTCTGGAGAGAGTGGGTGCTGTAGCTTATCGTTTAGCACTTCCACCAAGTTTTCCCGACATGCATCCGGTGTTCCACGTTTCGATGCTTCGCAAGTATCTTCACGGTCCTTCTCACGCGATCCAGCATCAGACCTTACAGCTTGAGCAGGATTTATCCTACACAGTGCAGCCAGTCGCTATTCTTGACAGGTAGGCAAAGAGACTACGATCGAGGATACTTCCATCTGTAAAGGTTCTTTGGTAAGGAAAGAATCGCGAGGAGAATACTTGGGAGACCGAGGATGCGATGCAGAAGACATTTCCAAATCCTTTTGAAGGTATGTCTAGATAAATTTTAAAATTCGGGGACCGAATTTTCTTAAGGGGGGAATATCGTAGCATTTTGAAAATTTAGAAATAGATTAATTAATTAATTTAATAATAAAATGATAAATCACAAAGTTATTAAAAACAAATAAGTCAATTTCATAAGATGTATGTAAAACAATTTAAATTAAAATTTTAGTATGCAACATAAATAAGTTATAAGGGTTTTAGTGATAATTTTAGCTTCATTTTAATAAAATGTGTGCTTTATAATAAACTAAGTTGTGAGGGGGTTTTAGGTAAAGTTTAGGTTTTTGTGCAAAAGGAAAATTGTTAGGGGTGTAAATGAAAAAGGGATAGAAAACATTTTAGCTCAGAATTTTAGAGCGGATTAAAACAAAATTTAGAGATAATGCATGCACACCTCTTACTTGCATGCGCACACACACCCACCACCTCCTACTTGCATGAGAATGGCACTCTTTAACCCTTGACACCTCCTTCTACCACCTCATCCTTCCTTCTTCTCATATATAGAATATGTTCAGATCAATTAACAAGTTTAACATCTGAAAAATTTCTGAAGGAAAAACAAAATTAAAGAAAACAAGAAAGAACAAGAGAAAGAAGAAGAAGGAAGCTAGGTTCTTGGTTTTCTCATCATCAAGCTAGGACAAGGGGCTTAGTATCTTGGAGGGGTTATTCCAACAAATTATTGTGGGTAATATTCTTAATCACAGTAAGAAATTAAGGTTCTGTACTTCGTTTAATTTGAAATGAACAAGTTCTATAATTTCGTATTTTAAGTAAAAGATAGGCTCTGTTGAATCTGCTATTATTCAGAGAAAAATCAACTTAACAAAACAGTGCTAAAATGATGTATGTTGAAAATAGAGCAAACCATAGGACCACGAACCCAGGGGATCGGATTTGGGCCGGCGGCCAATAAGAAAATTCCGGCGTCGCCGGTTTTGTAGGATGATAGGTGGTTTTGGATGGTTGGGTGGGTTTCTGTGTATAATTTTGGCCATTTTGATGTTATTTAATCAAGTTAGTTTCACTGCAGATAGAATCTGTAAGTTTATATCGGAAAAGATATCTAAAAACACAAAATACGACACGGTTAAAACGCATCGCGATTTAAATTCTGTAGCGATGCAGGTTAGGGTTAAAATCCAGTAAGGTTAAGTGTTTAATAGCTCGATATAGTCGTATACAATATAACTAGTACGTGGGAACGGGTGTTTTTCATTTCCGTCAGGTCGGAGTAGCCGTTTCCTTATATAAGTTAAATTGTGATGTTAGATTCAAATACGGGATTTTCGGAGGCGGCGAGGAAATGGAAAGGATTGACAATTCCTGAGTAGATTCGAAGTTTTCCGGTGAGTAGGCTAAACATCTACCGGGGAATTTTGTAAAGATGGCGTGATACGCACGTTGTTTATTTAAATAAATGTTTTATTTTGTTATACTAAATTGACAATTATTTGCATTCATATTCACATGTACCTTTCTTAGTTGCTAGGACACTGCACAAGTATCGATGATTTATGCCACGTGCACACCTTACATGTTACACACACCTCGTCGATATTACCATGTCACTTTTACACTTAGTAAATTCTTATTAAAAATTATTCATATCATATCTTAAACACTAATAATAGTAGTAAATTGCATCATTAACATCATGATTCATTATTGGAGTATTCTATGTTAATGCAAGAGGTAATGGTATTATTTAGGATTTATGGTTTTGAGTTTTGGATACTATTACATAAATCTAGTGATTTTCATGATTGATGTGACATGTACACCGTGAGATGTTTTATGATTTGGTTTTATTCTAAACCGAGTCGGTGGATATACGATTATGGATTTATAGTTTTATTCCGAACCGAGTCGGTGGATATACGGTTACGGATTTGTAGTTTTATTCCGAACCGAATCGGTGGATATACGGTTACGGATTTACAGTTTTATCAGAACTGAGTCGGTGGGGAATACAGTTGGATACATTGTAGACTTTGTTGATTTCAGGATCATTCGAGGAATGATGCATGTGAGAAATGGAAGTTTTGTGTCGATGATGGACACGGGGAAATGAATTTTATTGGGAATAAATGATGAGATTTCAGTTTTGACTATGAGATTCGTATTATAGATTCATAATTTCCACATATAATCATACCTTATACTTGTTCACATTTCAGTTAGTATGATCGTCATATTTACATTATTAACCGTTATATGTTAGTTATATTCACTGAGTTGGCAACTCACCCCCGTTGTGCCACAGTTCCTTGCAGGGATAGAGTGGACGGTTAGCAGCGGTGCAGATCTACTTTTTGCAGCTTTTTCACATATTTTGATAGGTGGGTTACATATGTAGTAACCTTCTATTTTGGGTATTGTATTTTGTATCTAGAAGATCTCCATCAGACCTGTATTTTGACCTAGAATGAGTGGTGGTTATATGTATATTATTTGACAGTTGAGATCGTTTAGTTCTATAATTTTTATTTCTTTTCTTATGTCTGGGATTCGTATTGGTGTCCTATATACTGAGATTTTATCTTCCGCTGTTGATATTGTTGATCCCAACTAGGGATGCAACCAAACTTAACACTTTATACTTGGTTAATATTATAACTTCATAAACTGTGATTTTTACTTAAAACTAAATTTCTATATAAAGAATTCCGCAAAAAGGATTTTGATCTTGGTTTTCGGCTTACTTGGACTGTGTGCATATCTTTAGATATTATACAATCTAAGTGCCGGTCACATCCAAACTTTGGGTCAAGACATTCATGGACCCACTTGAGCTTTGGCTTAGTCTGTTAAAGACCGAGGCAATAAACTTGGAATTGGACGGCCCGTTGAGAGAGGCCATGGTAGTTGTATGCTGATCGAAGACCGACTTCTTCGGAGCTTCCTGTGACGGCATTGGGACGCTGAAGCTTGCTGGTGGGATCATGGTCCCAAAGAACAGTCCAATGGTGGTCTGAGTCATCTGTTCCACCGGCATGGCGAATATGGAGGCCGCTTGGGGCCCATAGGTCACTCCTTCGGCGAGGACGGGGTAAGAGTTATTGTTGCAGCTGGTGCAATTGGAAACCATTTTCTCTTCTGCACGGAGCAAGACACTAAATCTTAGTACCTCGAATCCAGGGGCAACCATATTAAACCGCAATTTGTTCGCGAACATGACACACAAAGTGTGGAGTGGAAAGAAGAAAAGGTCCCACCGGGCGTGCAGAATTTATTCTCCGCCGAAAGACGCGATCGGGACGTCGGGACGTCCGGCCTGAATTTGGGGGCAGATGCTATTTGGTTTTATCCGTCCACCTCTCCGAAGATACCAAGTTGATTTATGGCACCGTATATCGGAGGTTTAGACAGATGCGGCCGATGTAGCAGACTTCGTCAGATTCTCCCTCGTTGTGAGGAGTTTTTTTTATTGTGGGGACGTTCTTCCCTGCAGGCGCAAGCCCCTGCAGTTAATTATGTTACCGCATAGCGGTAACCACTTTCTCCTGCTCCAGAAGGTCACTTCGTGTCGTGTGTGTTTGTTTTGTTTTTGGTTTCCCGTGGATTGTATACGGAGACTAATTTATGTTGTCGCCCGTAGGGCGTGGATTAGTCCAAATCCGTATTTTCTTAGATTTGGGTTTGGGTTGGTTTAAGGATCGTTAATCTTGTTTTAGATTAAGATCAATTTAAATGTTTGTTGAGGATACGCTAGTCTAATTTTAGACTAAGATCCACTCAACAGGATTTTCTTTAGTTTATAAGGATATTGTGGTCCGTTGGGTTTAAGGACATCATAGTCCATGAGTTTAAGGACCTTATAGTCCATAGTTTAAAGACGTCATAGTCTATAAAGCTTAGTTTAGGAACGTTACGGTCCATTGGGTTTAAAGAAATCATAGCCCATGATTTAAGGACCTCATAGTCTATGGGGGTTTTGGTTTGGCGGTTTGGGGATGTGCCAAAAGTTATTGGTTATTGGGACCCTCCATCTCTCTGAAGACGTTGAAGAATTACAACGACATTTATCAGAGGTATGGAGAGATGTACTCTCGAACCAATGTCCCGACTTAGGGGGAATGGGACGAACATTATTTTAGATGCCATCTTTTGGAAGCTCATTAGCTATCTCTGGGACTGAGTTCGAATTTGGAGACCCTGAGCATGAGGATCTCAATTGACGCTTCTCGGGAAATTTGGTCTAAGTTTGGCTAACATTGGCCTTTCGTAGTGTTTAACACTAGTATATGCTTAGCGCTCACGTGCTCCCATGTGAGGTTAAACACTAAAAATTGGAGGCGCTCGCATGGGGTCACGTGAGGCTCTTGAAATAGTGTTAAACACTAAAAAATTTTGAGGCGCTGCTTCCTTGGGTTTATTCCCTTGTTCTTTTCTGAGCGCTAAGCGCTATTGGGTCACGTGAGGTCATATGAGGCGCCCCAAGTGGAAACTGCATTTTGATTTACTCCCTTTCTATAAGTGCTAAGCACTACTTGGGGGGTCACGTGGGATCACGTGAGCCGGTCTCAGTCGTCCTTTTTTGTTCATCAAGAGTGTTCACGTGGGAGCACGTGATCGGTCGTTATCATGTTGGATGCCAATCCTTTTACATGCATGGAGATCCTTAGTTTTGAGACTTTCAAACCCAATGTTTTGTAAGAATTAAATTCTTAGGTTTCAGTTTTTCTCGTAGGTTTGGGATCTGTATGGCAGAATATCCTCGATAAGAATTAAATTCTCAACTTGTGAGGAGATCTGCTTCTGCAGATCTTTTATCATAAAGAAGAACTAAGTTCTTATATGAAGGGTTAAACCCTTGTTTTATCAGAGGAATTAAATTCTTATATACTTTTTGGGAGAATTAAATTCTCTGAACTTAGATCTTCCCCTAGGTTTTAGATCTGCATGGCAGGATCTCCCCGATGAGAATTAAATTCTCAACTTGTGGGGAGATCTGCTTCTGCAAATCTCAACCAAAAGAAGAATTAAGTTCTTTTTAGAAGAGTTAAACTCTTATGGAAGTGAAAAAAGAGATGAGATATTCTCTGTGTTTTGTTCCTTATTTTACCTAGAGTTTTTTTTCTCTTTCTCTCTCTGGAGAATTAAGTGCTCTTTGTTTTAAGCTTACGAGGGGGTTTCTTTTTTTTCTTCCTCCTTTTTTTGTGTCTCTTGGCTCCTATTTATAGGAGAAAGAATAGAATCAATTTGTTCAGAAAATCTTTTATTGAGAGATTTTGACTGATTTTATAATCAACCAAAATGATCTTTTAGATTAATCGGTGAATTTTATTCACCGTTGGATTTTTAATCCAAGGACTTCTGTTTTACAGAAAATATTTCTCACAAGATTAGGAAAATATATCCCTATACAGAATCTTTTTCTGTGAATTTGTGATTTTTAATCACCATTGGATTTTTAATCTAACGGTGCTCTGCCTTACAGAGCGCAATCTTTCTTGTTTAGAAAGATCTAAGGAAATATTTTCGAATAGGGCTTTGATCCCTTTTATTTAGAACTTAATTCTATTGGTTCAGAAGGCATAGAAGCCCATCACGTATAGCACGTGACCCCACGAAGCTAAGTCTATCAAATAGCGTCACGTGCTACCACATGACATTTTCTGGCCAATTGTTTGTTTTAAGAAGGCGCCTATATACTTTGTATATAGAAGGTCGTGTGTCTGCATGTGAGGCTCGGTTTTAGCCTCAATTTCAACCTTGATTTATCAAGCGCAGTGCCTTATCACGTGTGGGCATGTGATGTTCCGTTTGGGTGCTTTTCCTATTGCTTTTATATTTATTATTCAGTTCTCATAAGGGAACAACACTTTTAACCAGAAATTCAATTTCCATTGTACCGTGGCTGAACGGTTCATTGTGCTCTGTATACCTTAGTCTCCGGAATAGTGGGACTCCTCTCGTATACACTGGCATTCTTTTGTACCAAGCTACAAACAATAGCGTTAACATTAAATACAACATTATAACAATAAACTCTCTATTCTGTCTATTCCATTCTTGTCTATATACGGGACTTACCGAACGATTTGTTCGCTGACGACATTCTTTTTCTTCTTTTTTGGAATGTCATCAGGTAATTCGGACTCACTGGAGGTCGAGCCCACCAGCGAGAATTTGGACCAGCTAGCTTTCGACTCAGAGCTTTAGATTCCTTATACACATTTACATTCTGTATTTTCCATTTTTGTATGCCACTGTTTAGGCATTGCTTTCCATTCCATGTATTTACTTTTCAGATGTATTGTAAAAAAAATGTTAATAAATAAAGTTGTTATTCAATTATATCTATTGTCTTTGTCTCTTGTACATTTTACTTATATTGCTTAGATACGCTTAGCGTGTTTACTTCAGAGTAAATACGTAGCGGTCTCATCGCGTCTTCTCCCCGTACACTGGGAAGCGGGGCATGACAGGTTTTGTTGGCGGCTCATGCAGGTCAGAGCTGTATGGAACCCTACCATGCAGTTCAATTCTGCGTGGACATGCAGGGTTGTCTAGCACGGCAATAAGGTTTCGGGAGGCATCGTCCATGCCATATTTAAATTTTTGCCGTTCTAGCTAACCCTAACCCTAGAATCGAAACTAGAAAATCTGACGAAACGATATGTAAACACTTTACAACTAAAGTAAACAAGGAATACAACCTTTGTAGACCGGTCCTTCACTTCAATAGTCCATATAGTAGTCCCTTCGCTGTGATCACGAACTTCCGGATTCTAGAGAGGCTCCCATGAAGAAACGAACAAGCTTGCATCGAAGTCTTCGAGGCCGAAAATGATCAACATCGAGGAAACTTTAACCCAAGCTACCCCTTCACTAATTATAGAATTAGTGAAGCAAACACCCTATACTAAATGGCAAGTAGTAGAGGATGATGAAGTAGGAATTTTGCTCATTTTAGTTTTCATTTTCTCACTCAATTCCATCACTTGATCAAAAGCTAGCGAGCTTTCAAGAGGAAGATGAAGATGAAAATGATGAAGTGATGAATGAATAATTCGTGTGAGGTTAGAAATGCAACCATGGTGAGTTAATGTCATGCTTAACACATATAGAGACTAAACCATAGCTATGAGTTAAGGGTTGGATTAACAAATATCTTAAGCTAGACAAACAAGTGGACTTGGTCAATGAAACCTACACGCTTCTACAAGTTTTGAACCATGACTCATTATCCAAGTGTTTGAATTACTTAAAACAAATAAAACCCTAACTTTAACCTAGCATGGTGTGAGTCTCATACTAACATGTTGCATGTGTAACCTAGCATGACACAACAATATATATCACATATATATTTTGTGTGCAAAAAAAACAATTAACATATATCACATATATGTTAAGTGTATCAAATGTGAGAAAAAGAAAAGTTTTAAGTGAGCTAATATTAGTTAATGTAATTTAATATATCAAATATATAATTCTACATTAAATTATTAAATCAACACTTGATTTAATAATCCGGCTATAGTGTGTATAACTGACTAATATCAAATGCAACAACTTATCGAATCAACACTTGATCCGATAATCTGGCTATATCACATATAACCGACCAATGTCACAAGCCGCGATAATAGAATGCGGTATCACATATCGCATTAATCTCGGTCCCACACATATGTGCTCATACTCCGTTTCGCTTGAGCTAGGAAACCTCTGTGTTGGACTCTAAAGACTCGTCAATACGCCGGCAGTAGGTGATGATCATATCAAACACCCACAAGCCGCAAGCGGCCTGCTAAACGTAACGGCCACCCGGGTATTGAGCGATCAGAAGATCAACAAGCAAGCTAGCTCGTACTCCTGCGAATCCAATCAGTAACACTACCGTACAGTCCGGTCTCTTCGTCTAATATGTCGCATATCATAGTCTGGGGTTGGTATAACGTCAGACCCCAATAACCTGATAAGTCATGCCGATGCAAGGTTCATAACGGTTCGAGAAACTACTGACAACACTTACCAGTAAATCTCAGCAACCCTGGCCAGGGATTTCCTGTTATGGCCAATCGAACATAGCGCAATATCAACTCCCAATACCGGGAGAAACGAAACCCCTCCGATGGCTCATTGCCTCCATGTGACTCGGGACTGTACCCAAAAGCCACCTTTTTGCACGATCTCTTGATCGTGGTATGGTGGAAATCAAAGCATAATGGGAATCACACAAGACTCTATGACGATCTCGGGTCTACAGACTAACCCGTACCAGTGTCACCATAGAACTGCTATCCGACGATAGGTATAATACCATCTAGGAGTTCTCGGCGAGTCCGTTCAGTGTACCTAGTCTCCACTGAGCACCCGTATACCTTCTCTAATGTCAAACACCAATGGATATGGGATCATCCATCGCCTATCATATGGGTCGAGAAGCGTATACGCTAATCTACTCTGGAGTATCGATGCCCTGTCTCGATACTCCTACGACTAGGAACATTTGAAGGATGTACTTACCGACTACCCTGTCCCCACTAGTATGATCTGCATCATAATCCTGGTAGTCAAGTACTCATCCTTATGGCTTTATTAACATGTAATAGAGAGACAATTAGTGTACATGTTAAGATAAAGAGCAACCAGATAGAATACTATCATATCGAGCAAGAAAGTCCTCCCTATATATGTCCAAGCATCCACTACAATATACATCACATGTACAGTAATGGCCTCTAGGGCATACATATAACTAACAGGACAACCTAAGCAATATAACACAAGAACCAGCAACTGAAAACATTCTTTACAATTCATATTCCTTGAATCTTATCATTTCATATACTTTGAATCTATCCTAAACCAAAATTTTCTTTCAAGGTTATGAATTCCCTAAACAACACCAGCACGAATGTCAACAACACCCCCCCACCACTACCACTACCACCTGCCATCGCTGCTCCGATCAACGAGCAGACGGTTCTGCTTGAGGCAATCTGCAGCCTCCTGGAAGGACTGCACCAGCAGACTACTATATTATTGAACCGACCAGAAGTGGAAGTAACCGGTATGAAGCGCTCTGCCACCCAGATGGCAGGAGGAACCCATCCTATACAACCTTCTAAACCCAAGAGATAGAAAGAAACAATTAACCAGTCAAGTCCAAATTTTTTTTCTACTGCAAGAAGGATGGACACTTGTGGAAGGACTGTAGGCGCGCAAAAGGCTTATGCCTAGTTTGTGGCGCGTCTAATCATGAAATTGGAACTTGTCCTTATAGACGCAACTCAACTCACACACCCACCAACCATCCGCAGCGGCCAACTATCCAGGATCCTCCACCTCGTCTTGCACTCCCAGCTCCACCACTTGCAGCCTACTCGCCAATTCCATCAGGCTCTGAGGAACATGCCTCGAGGGCAGAGAAACATACCCCAAGGACAGAGGAATGTGCCTCTAGCTAGGAGGAATGAACCACGGCGTCAGGCTTTCCTTTTAGCGGCCGAAGAAGCAGAGACTGTAGACAAAGGTACCCCTGGTAATTTCCTCAACTCTTTTCAAACCTCTCGCATTCTTTCGTTCTCTCACATATTTTTTCAGACACTACCAATAGTTTTATCACCAAACTTTCCTTGAATCTGTTACACTTTCCTTTTTCAAATTTCGAGGACGAAATTTTTATAAGGAGGGTAGAATGTAACAACTCCAATTCTTGTGTACATAAAATTGATTAAAAGTTAATATATATTTGGGGTATTTACATTTTCTGTGAGTACTATAAGTATTTGATTTATTTTTGAACAACAAGAAGGAGCTTGTAGCTCATTGGTAAGACCTTGCACTGCTGAACCAAAGCACCAGAGTTTAAATCCCATCAGCCACACATTATTTTTTATTTAAAATTCTTTTAATCTTTTAGAAGCCCAAGAGTCTACACGTGCACTATACGTAATAGGGTAAGTTACAGAATAAACAAACGTGACCACGAGGCTAGACCAATCGTCAGGAACACGTTGCAGCAAAACGAACCCCGACTCGCCCGACTCGGGCCGGCGAAGCGGTTGAATCGGCAGGCGCCGCCGGGTCAACTCGGTCCGATCCTACTTTTTCTTGAACCCCCTGCACCCTTTGAACTACCCCACTCTCCATGCACTGTTTAAATTCTCTACAATTAACTAGAGAATTAAAATACCCCTTTTTAATCCTTTATAATACAAATTTAAATACAATTTTTATCACACCCTTTCACTACCCTAAACCCTAGATTTTCCTATAAATACCACGCCTCAAATGACCCCCTCACTCAAAAATCCCTGCCCAAACTCTCAAGAGAATTCCCAAGTCTTTAGTGTGCAAGTGGAGTTAGCAAAAGGGCAAAGTTTCGACGAACTTCCAACGACAATCCGAGGAGTTTTTGACGACGAAACGACGCACCGGCAACTCCCACCTCTTCCTCTTTCTCTCCTCTAGCCAATCATCCAGTAAGTCCCTACTTCTTCCTATTTTCTCTATTCTAAAAACATTCAAAACTAAAACCCGACGGAAGCGGTGTTAGTCCGACTTCCAATTCGGTTTTTCTTTAAAAAAAACTACAATTTTTCTTAATCAAGATCCCTTCATATCATCACATATTATTCATTAAACATTAATAAATATCTTTAACAAGTTTCATCACAAAAGATTGTTATATGCATCTTTTATTGCAATTTTACATTAAAATACCTTCATGTTTCATTTCGACTTACTTGAACTTTTAAAACCGTATTACCTTAAAAAACACACGAGGTAATGACCTACTTCCTCACAACACCCATATCTAACATAGCACGATGGAATTTGAGAACATAGATTTGGAAAAATACGACTTTACACATAACTACCTCCGACTTATAAAAATCTTTTTCTACAAGATGTGTATTTTAACAAATCTTTGCAATTGCGCCTCTATAACCTATTTCGGGGAACCCGTTCGGGATGGTGTGGATTATCGCACATTCTCGGACTTAGTAGAGTGAGATGCAGACCTCCGCAAGGAGCATACGATCTCGAAAGATTTAAAATACAATTTTCTTTAGAAAATATGATTTCTATTATAAATAAAACTTATATTTTTAGTAAACAAATATATATGTAATTAATATCAAAATACCTATTTTTAATATTTATAATATTGCACATTTCCAAAATTCAAGAAAAACATCTCATTTATAAGAAAATACCATACAAAATGTCACATTGATAAAATATATATCAATGAAAACTCTAAAGATGATAATAAAATACTTGAGGTGTATTTTGAAAATTATACAAAATTATTTTTACATAAAACCCTCTCAAGTTATACTAAATTACAATAAGGACCCTGGTAAATATAGGTTTAAGCGGGACCAGTCTCTTGAGCCTCAGGGAGCCGGAGATATGGGTGTTTTCCTATTTAAGGTAGACAACTTAACAACCGGTGTTATCAACACGGTAATTATCTTTGAAAAAGACACAAATCCTGTCGTCCATGTACAGCAGTTACCGATAGCACCAAAACATAATTCAGGATTCAATTTCTTTTCTAATTGTCTGACTCAGACCGAGTCTCAATATAATCAATCTGACTTGAATATGATTCAAGTATCAAACTTCAATACAACATGGATCTATGAATCCGTCTATTCAATCTAATCAATCTATATTGACCGAACCGAACCATGGATATACATCCATCTACATGATTCTCCAGTTACATTCATTTACTGATATCATGGTTTCGGCAAGTCATCCATCTATACACAATATACAATTCAAACAATACATCAATACAATTAATACATCGCGGGGTTTTATAAGGGGTAGACTGATATGGAAGGTGTTAAAAGTAGCACGAGATTGTAACCATAATACACCTAACCTGAATTCAATTCCTGTTGTACCGTGGCTGAATGGTTCCTTGTGCTCCGTATACCTTAGTCTCCGGAATAGTGGGACTCCTCTCGTATACACTGGTATTCTTCTGTACCAAGCTACAAACAAAAATGTTAACATTAAATACAACATTATAACAATATGCTCTTTATTCTGTCTATTCCATTCTTGTCTATTTACGGGACTTACCGAGCGATTTGTTCGCTGACAACATTCTCTTTCTTATTCTTTGGAATGTCGTCAGGTGATTCGGACTCACCGGAGATCGAGCCCACCAGCGAGGATTTGGACCGGCTAGCTTTCGACCCAGAGCTTTAGATTTCTTGTACACATTTACATTCTGTATTTTCCATTTCTGTTATGCCACTGTTTAGGCATTGCTTTCCATTCCATGTATTTCTTTTCAGATATATTGTAAAAAATGTTAATAAATAAAATTGTTGTTCAGTTATATCTATTGTCTTTGTCTCTTGTGCATTTTACTTATATTGCTTAGATACGCTTAGCGTGTTTACTTCAAAGTAAATACGTAGCGGCCTCGTCGCGTCCTCTGCCCATACATTGGGAAGCGGGGTATGACAGTTTTTATAGTCATCGCATGGAGCGAGCGGGCGTGAGATCGTAGCCGTCAGTTACGCCCCAGCGTTATCCTCGCATTAATGGCGGGATGCACCCATTAATAGGGGACGCGCTAGCGTGGGACGAGGAATGTGGGGAGGCGGATATCTCGCCCTGGCGAGATACGCAGAGCCGTTGTGGGGGCGCTTGGGTTCCATGCTCTCGGTTGTGGGGGAAGCCAAAGAAGCTCGGGCCAACAAACGGCTCGGAGACGAGCAGTGAGGCCGAGGAAGCTCGGAGACGAGCAGTTGGTAGCTTTCTAGGCAAGTACTCATGGAAGTCTCCTGAAAGCTCGGGAACTTCCTCGAGACGAGGTCATGAGGAATGCCCTTAATGCAAGTCATTTATTCCACCTTCGTAGCCTTCAGGACATGTCATCCTCCACGTGTCGTAATCTGAGAAAATACTACTTGTGAGCATCATCATTAGCCCTTCATTCTCATTCCGGCCTATTTATGGGTTGGGTTGAGAGTGGCATGCCCGGTTTTTCTTCGGCTCAGTCTTGCGCCGAGAATCAGAATGTGGATCCTCCGGGAACGACATGGCGTTTGGCAGTGGCGTCATTTTCGATCTTTGGTACCACGTGTCGTCTTGTCGTGCGCCTGAATTTTCGTGCGTATCTCCGATTGCATCAACGGAGTAGTGAAATGATTGCAATTTAAAGAGGGGGCACCATTTCAGTCGATTCACTAGTTAGGATACGGGCCATGTGTCGGACGTCGGTTGGCGGAAGCGACATGCTGTCTCTGACTCCTGCAGTTGAAGAGACGCCCCCAATGGCCGGTCGCCACGTAGAGCTTCGACTGCCGCTTGGGCGCGACGTTTCATTTTGACGGGAATCAATATGGGTCGTATGATGTTCTCTTTTGGGGTGTATAAAAAGGAGGGGACCATCCTAGAGCCGACACTTTGCTTTAATTCTCTTTCATTGCTGAAGATTGCCCGGCGCTCCACTTTTTAGATCGGATCCTCTATTGATTTTCCTCGGTGAGTCCTTTCCTTTGAATCAGGTTAGATGTCTTCATCCGAGGAGTCTATAGAGATAGTAAGGGTAGAGTCGGACGATGAGGCCTCAGTTTCTGGGGCCGAGTCCAGTGGGTCATCCTCCTCTTCGGCTTCAGATAGCCAAGAGGGTTCTTCTTCTTCTTCTTCTTCTTCGTCTTCTGTGTCGGGTTCGCCCCTAGGGTCAGGGTTGCCCTTGTCATTCACCATCAGGCGGCGACAAGGGCTCCCAAGGTTCGCATCGGGAACACCCGCGATGCGCCCTCCATTTTGAAGAGTCTAGACGAGCTTTCCGAAATTCGGAATCGATTCCACATCCCTTCTAACTATTCTATCCATTTAGCTAGAAAGGGTGAGCGGGCGGACCAGGTGCAAGGAAAGAAGATTGCCCTGTATTTGGAAGCTTTCCAGGCTGGAATGCGTCTGCCCTTCCCAACCGAGGTTTGTGGGGTGCTTCATTGCTTCCGTCTTGCCCCGGGCCAGCTAGCGCCGAACTTGTGGAGAATCCTCCTTGGGTTTCTGGTGCGGCTAAAACTCAATCATCTCCCTTTCAGTTTGAGCCTCCTAGTGTCTTTCCTTTGTTATAAAAATCACCCAGGCACCAGCAAGGAAGAGCCGAGCTGGGTGTGTTTTTCGTATAAAAAGCGTAAGGGTGGGACGGCCGGGTTGGGGGTAGTAGTCGTCCCTTCTTCCATCCACGAATGGAAGGAGAAGTTTGTATTCGTCGAGCCACCTGAGGGCGAGAATTGGCATGTACCTACACAGTGGCACAGGACCGACTGCCCGAGGGCAAAGCAGTTGACACCCCCCAAGGCGAGGGTGGTGTCCTAATGGGAACCAATCTAGCGGGCGGATATTCTGCTATTCGAGCAGACATTGAGCTGGGCTGGGCTTAGTCCTGCGCGTTTTCTGGGTAAGTTAAGGCCTTCGACGACCTGTTTAGACTTCGTTAACTTCTTTCTCCTTTTTAGTGTCGCTAACACCCTTTTTTGTGTGTTCTTTTTTGCAGAGCCCTTGAACCGATCGAAGATCCTAGCCGCCATGGCCGCCAAGAACCAAGGAAGGAAAGCCGGGGGCACAAGCTTGTCCCGACCCGGTCCAAGCTCGGCCCCGAGGCCAACTCCACCGTCCAAGCCTTCCGCCGCTCCCCGAGCCCCAGAAGAACGCTACGGGGGGAGATCATAAGCACGTGTGGGACCCGACGCCCCGGGCAAGAGAGGAGGAGGAGACTGAGCCCGTCGAAATCCCCCTAAAAAGGCTGAAGCGGACGGTCTCTCAGCCACGTTCTGCTGGGATCCCAGTGCAGGAGGGTGACTTCTGCATTGAGGTGCCATCAGGGCTCTCCGTCGCCAACAGCTTGCTTTCGGATATGGAGCAAACAGCCGGGGGCAAGATTCCCCGGAGGACCATGAAGGCCCAAGTGGCCACCATAGCGCAAGAGGCGGTTCAGATCAGTACTTGACTTTTCATAAAATTTCTTAAGTCTTGTTTCCTTGGTATGAGGTTTCTAACCCGTTTGCTGCTTTTCTCAGGTCCTTCATCGATGCGCTCTCCTCATCTCCATGGAATCCGAGGAGATAGTCCTAGCCATGAAAAATGCGAGCGAATCATTCTCGCGGGAGGAGGAACTCCGCCTCCAGCTGCAGCAGGCGGAGGAGAAGGTAGCTCTCCTCGATACTCGACTGATCGCCGAGGGGCTGACGAACTCCAAGTTGAAGGAGTCTCATCGGCTGCTGGATGAGTCCAACCGGGCCATCCAGGCCAAGTTGGAGGAGGAGCATAGCTTCTACAACTTGATGAAGAAGTCGAGGGACGCCCTCAAGAGGGATGTCCGGGTGGTTATGGACGCGGTGAAGCTCGCCGAGAGCCGGACGACGAAGGCCGTGGAGGGATACAAGACATCCGACCAATTTTACACCGATCTCGCCAAATCCATGGCCGTCGTGTGGCACAGCACCCTTGACGTCGTCAAGGAGTCTATGCCGGGGTTCGATGACAGCGAGCTTCGCGCTAAGTACCTCCTGACCGAGGAAGTGCCGCAAGGGGAAGTTGCCGAGGCAGCCGTTGGGGGTGAGGCTGTCGGCGTAAGCGTCGACCCTGAGGTCGCAATTTTGGTCCTTGATGGCGGCCTCGAGCAGGGTGAGATCTCGGCTGAGCGGGCGGCCTGAGCTTTACTCCATTAAAGATTTTTTTCTTTTCTTAAAATTTTGTAAGCCTTCGGGCATTTCTGTGAGGCTGAGGAGCCCAGAATACTTTGTATTTATCTTTGATTATAAATAAAGTTTTCTTAAAATTTTGTAAGCCTCCAGGCATTTCAGTAAGGCTGAGAAGCCCAAAATACCTTGTATTTATCTTTGATTATAAATAAAGTACTCATTTTTCCTTTGCCCAAATGTCTGCTCGCTGTGCAAGTACTTTTAGCTTGTATACTTTTCATTGTTCGAATCTTCATTCTGCAAGTATTTTTAGCTCGTGGGTCTTTTTATCTTGCAAGTACTTTTAGCTCGATGTCCGCCCTTCCCGCACTTGCCGACCGTTCATTGAGTAGAGTCGAACGATGGCCCAGTGTAGAAAGTTCGGTGTCCTCCTTTTCCCCAGGGTCAAGGTAGCGACCGTGCATCAAGTCGAACGATAGACAAGTGTAGGAAGGTCAGTATCATCCCTTCCCCCGAGTCGAGGTAGTGATGGTGCATCGAGTACGAACCGATTGATGGGTCGAACATCAATCTGCTCGGCGGCCTCGTGAGGAGGGCTTTTAGATCCGCTTTTTTGTATGGCAGGAATCTACCCGCTGCGGATGGACCGAGCGGGAAGCTACTTGGCTGTCTCGATGTCGAGGGCTTTGGATCCACAGTATTGATGGGCAGGAAGCTACCCACTGCGGATGGACCGAGTATGAAGCTACTCGGTGGCCTCATGAGGAGGGCTTTAGATCCGCAGTATTGATGGGCAGGAAGCTACCCACTGTGGATGGACCGAGCAGAAAGCTACACGATGGCCTCTTGGTGAGGGCTTTAGATCCTTAGTGTCTTGGGTAGGAAGCTACCCGCTAGGGATGGACCGGGCGGGAAGCTGCTCGGTGGCCTCGGGATGAGTGATTTTAGATCCGCTTCTTTGTAGGGCAGAAATCTACCCGCTGCGGATGGATCGAGCAGGAAGCTACTTGGTCTCCTCGACGTCGAGGGCTTTGGATCAATAGTATTGATGGGCAGAAAGCTACCCACAGCGGATGGACTGAGCAGGAAGCTGCACGGTGGCCTCGTGAGGAGGGCTTTGGATCCACAGCATTGATGGGGAGGAAGCTACCCACTGCGGATGGACCGAGTAGGAAGCTACTTGATCGCCTCTTGGTGAGGGATTTAGATCCTTAGCGTTGTTGGATAGGAAGCTACCCGCTAGGGATGGACCGAGCAGAAAGCTACTCGGCTGTCTCAGGATGAGGGCTTTGATCCTTAGTGCTGTTGGGTAGGAAACTACCTACTAGGAATAGACCGAGCAGGAAGCTACTCGGTCGCTTCTTGGTGAGGGCTTTATATCCACTTCTTTATAGGGCAGGAATCTACCCGATGTGGATGGACCAAGCAGGAAGCTACTTGGTCGCCTCGATACCGAGGGCTTTGGATCCACAGTATTTGTCACGCCCCGCTTCCCAAAATACGGAAAACGAGGGATGACTAGGCCAGCCATGCTCCTACGGTCAAGGAAACATCCCGCCGTAGTCACACTTCGGCTTCTAGCATTGCATGGTAATCAGTAAATAAAGCGCAGTGGTAAAGGAATCACATTACTAATCTATTACATCAATATTCCATTGTTCACAAATTACAGATAACGGGAACAAATACTAACAAAAGTCAACTTACGATCACTTTTATGGAAAGCAGAAAATAGAAAGTACACCAGTCTAAATCTCCGTGAACTCGAAGGATAGATCCGTCTCCTGTGCTGGTCCTCCCGCGGGATCTGAGCATGCATACTCAGGTCGTCAGAGCGACACAATAACAATTATATTATAATGAGGTGAAACAGGCAAATGAGGTGATACTGGTATAAAGCAATGCAAGTAGTCACTATGTCACTGTATGATGCAGAATATGATAATGTCCCTATCGGTCTCTAGGTCATGTTTGAAATCACATAGTGGAAGGAGGATCATGTTTAACAGGAGTCTCGTACATACCCGAGACAACGGCCCACATGCTCGGGACATAACCCTGTCAGCCGGATCGCTAGATCCTATCCTACATGTATCGATATCTCTGTTCGAATGATCATCCTCTAAAATCGGTCCCGCTAAATACGATACTCTTTCCACTTTGATTTCCCCTTTTTCCCCAGGTTCTCACTAGCTATGATCTTGATCCAGTTATGTACAAGTATATCAATGGCACGATTTTTATCACTGTTCACTGTATCAATCACTGTCACGAATATTCATTTTCCATTGATGTACTTGTCACAACTAAATCAACATCCGTCACGTACGATAATGCAATGTCCACACGTACTAACACTGAGTATATGGCAAGGGTATGATATATGTATGTATGCTATCAATGAGTTTTGTATATTATGAATCAACATGCATGTCATGAAAATAAATTGTACAAATTAACATGTTAAGAATTCAGTACAAATGATGTAGGTAAGATACATAGAACAATCAGTCGGTAATTCACCAAAATTTGTTTCAGTTAAATCGGAGTTTCGGTTCTCAAGATATAGCTATTTCAGTTTTAAGTGCTCGCGGCTGGAAATTCAGTTTCAGAACTGAACGTCCATTTCGCGGCACGAATTGCACCCACTTGGGCTCAGAATTTAGCGTCGTTACAGTTACATGAAATTTGGGGTTTCCAATAGAGTATTCAACGTAACAGACGGATCTTCAATCGCATCTGTACGTTGAAAGTTATACACAGTTTAACTTCAATATGTCACTTCAGAATCTGTTCTGAACAGCCATACGTTCTGCCCCTTTTAATTACATTTTAAAATACAAACGGCGATGGATCGGGGTGAAACCACTTGTTTTGCTTAGCTAACAGAATTATCTCTAATCCAATGTAAAGTTCCGCGAAGTATGATTTCAGGAAACACAGTAACGCAGGTCCTTTGAACATAAAACAATAATCAGAAACGCTCTGGACTGCAGTCCAGAGTCGTGTTCCGACCCAGATATCATCATGATTACAGAACAGAAATCATTAGGATTTTCCATAGGGTTAAAGTTTGTCAAGTCGGGTTCGATTTAAGCCCTAGAACACATCAATCCATTATGCATATGATTTATGGTGATTTTATCCGTTTTCAGGCACAAGAAGATTCTAGTTTTAACGGCATATTTTGGGGTATCAATTTTTGTTACAAACAATCGTGTTTTCCAACGAGATTCATACACTATATCTATCACTATATGGGCCAACAGATAGCATCAATTTCCGTCAAAATAAACAATCGTTTTCATGAGAGAATAGCATCGAACACTTTGATCGTATTATGCATTAGTATTCGGCAATTCCGTAAACTAGTTATTTTAGGTTCATATCACTAATACTTTAGCATGAAGCAAGTAAACACTTGCCTGGTAACGACTCGGGGTCACGGGGAAGTAACGTCGTCACAAACACGCGTTGTACGCCGCGGAACAATTTCGCGCGAGCCTCGATCGAATACGGATTTTGCGTCGGAATCTCCCGGAGTCGTCTTGCGTGCGCTGGAAGCTTAGAGAAGCTCTGTGGTTCACTTGGGACTTGCTGGGGTCGACGGTGGTCGGCCGTGGTCGCTCCGGCGACGTGCACAGTGCACGGGGGTTTCTCTATTGGAGAGAGAGAGAGAGAGAGAGAGAGAGAGAGAGAGCAGTGGGGCTCGGGTGATGGGGTGGTGATGCTGAGGATGTAGGGGGGTCGCCGAGGTGGTTCAGGCGAAGTGGGGCTCGCCGGAGTTGAGGGCAGAGGGAGGCCGAGCTCGGGATACGGGGTGTGTGCAGGGAATGTTCTGCAGGGGGAAGGCTCGGCAGATGGAGGAGGCTGCAGGGATGCTCTGTTGGTGGAGGAAGGAGAGTGAGGGAGGATGAAAGAGGGGGTTGCAGTCGTCGGCGACGTCGTCGTCGGGGGTGGAGTGCAGAAGGCTGTTTCGAAGTGGGTTCGTGGGGGAAAACTCGGAGGGGTTAGAGTTTTGAGGAGTTTGGAGGTGAGAGGGAGGTGAGGAGTTGGAGAGGTGTGGAGTCGTGGTCGAGGGTCGTGGGCGACGGCGAGGCGACGTGGGGAGCACAGGGACGTGGGTTCGCGAGAAGGAAGGAAGGAGAACGAGCGGGAAAGGAGTGGGGAAGAAGGAAAAATAGGAATCGAGTTGGGTTGGTAGGCAACGGGCCTGGGGAGAAATGGGCCGGGCTCGCGGGGAAAATATTAATTCCCCTCTAAAGAAAAACGAGGTGGGCTGGGATTTATGGGAACGGGCCGAGGAGAAAATAAAAAGGGTTGTGAAAAGTGTTTGGGCCGGGAATGAAAATGAATTCTTTAAAAGAAAATTTTGGGCTGAGGTTGGGATTGTGTGTGTTAGTATAGATTTTATTTTGGGTTTTAACTTTTGGGTTTGGAAAAATACAATTATTTAGCTTAACAACCAATTCAAATATGAAAGAAAAGAGGGGAACCACTGGAATCCAGAAAATAGGAGACTTTCTATTAAAATGGAAACGGGGATTTACATCATACCCCCCTTAACAAAAATTTCGTCCTCGAAATTTAACAAGGATACAAAGAAACAATAGCACTAAACAAAGAGGTGTGGATAACGATCACGGATGTCTTCCTCCCACTCCCAGGTGGATTCTCCTGGGGAACGACCGCCCCAAGACACTCGGACTAATGGAATGACCTTATTCTTCAGCACTTTCTCTCTGCGGTCGAGAATGGTAGTAGGCTGCTCCTCGTATGACAGATCAGTACCCAAAACTAGCTCTGAGTGGTCCAGGACATGGCTCTCATCTCGAACGTAACACCGCAACTGTGACACATGGAAGGTATTGTGCACACCAGCTAGCGATGGAGGCAAGGCAAGTCGATAAGCCACCTCTCCTACTCGCTCTAGCACCTCAAAAGGTCCGATAAAGCGGGGACTAAGCTTTCCCCGACCTCCGAACCTGATAACTCCACGAGTAGGAGAAATCTTCAAGAACACATGATCTCCGACTTCGAACTCAAGTGCCCTTCTGCTGGTATCTGCCCAACTCTTCTGCCGATCCTGAGCCGCCTTGATATGTTGTCTGACCATTTGGACTTTGTCAACTGTCTGAACAATGAGTTCGGGGCCCAGTAGCCTTCGCTCTCCCACATCATCCCAACATACTGGTGATCGACATTTCCGCCCGTACAATGCTTCAAAAGGAGCCATCTGAATACTAGCTTGATAACTATTGTTATAAGAGAACTCAACTAGATGCAGATGGTCCTCCCAGAAACCTTGAAAGTCCAGCATGCAGGCTCTCAACATGTCCTCGAGCGTCTGAATCGTACGCTCGGATTGTCCATCCGTCTGTGGGTGATAAGCTGTGCTGAAATTAAGGCGGGTACCCAAGCTTTCCTGTAAGCTCTTCCAAAAGTGCGACAAGAATCTCGTGTCCCGGTCTGACACAATGCTGACTGGAACACCGTGAAGTCGTACGATCTCCTGCATATATCTTTCCGCCAAAGATTCCGTCGACTGTCCTACTCGGAAAGGTAGAAAGTGTGCAACTTTTGTAAGGCGATCGACGATAACCCAAATGGCGTTATTGCCCCTAGGGCACCGTGGTAAGGCCGTCACGAAATCCATAGTAATGTGCTCCCACTTCCATTCCGGTATTGGCAGGGGTTGTAACAGTCCTGCTGTCCTTTGATGCTCCGCCTTCACCTGCTGACATACTAAGCACCTGGATACGAACCTCGCAATTTCCCGCTTCATTCCGTTCCACCAAAAGTGCTGCTTTAGGTCCTGATACATTTTTGTGCTTCCCGGATGTACAGAATAAGCTGAACTGTGTGCTTCAGCCAACACTTCTTCTCGAACACCTCCTTTAGGTACGCAGAGTCTGCTACCGAATCTCAGCGAGCCATCTTCATGTATAGTCAATTCCGTTCTCAATCCAGCTTTCACTTCCTCTCTGAACTTTTGCAATCGGGGATCGTCCGCTTGCGCAGTCTTGATGCGGTCCACCAGAGAAGATTACACCTGCAGTTGCCAAAGTTGACTGAGTGCGTTCGGCGTAACGACCTCAAGTGCAAGTCTCTGAAAATCCTCAATAATACTCCTCTGATCGGTCAACATCATGACCGCTGGCTTGCGACTGAGCGCATCAGGTACAACATTTATCTTCCCCGGGTGATACTGAAGGTTCAAGTCGTAATCTGCCATCAGCTCCAGCCATCGGCGCTGCCTCATATTCAATTCCTTCTGGGTGAAAACATACTTTAAACTTTTGTGATCTGTGTACACCTCCACTTTCTCACCCAATAGATAGTGCCTCCAAATCTTCAATGCAAAGACTACCGCAGCTAACTCCAAGTCATGTGTGGGGTAGTTCTTCTCGTGATTTCTCAGTTGTCGAGAGGCGTAAGCAACCACTCGTCCGTGCTGCATCAAAACACAGCCTAAACCTTTCCCTGAGGCATCACTGTGTATCACCAAACCACCTGAATCATCTGGTACAGTAAGAATAGGCGCCGTGGTTAACCTCTGCTTTAGTGTGTCGAAAGCCTGAGTGCACTCCTCTGTCCATGTAAACGGCACGTCCTTCCGTGTTAGTCTCGTCAATGGTTCCGCAATTCTGGAGAAATCTTGGACGAATCTCCGATAATAGCCTGCTAATCCCAGAAAACTCCTGATCTCAGCCACTGACTTCGGCGTCGGCCAATCTCTGACGGATTCTATCTTTGCCGGGTCCACCGAAATGCCTTCGCCCGAAACAATATGTCCCAAAAACTGCACCTTGTCGAGCCAGAACTCACACTTGCTTAGCTTCGCATACAGCTTCTCCTCCCGAAGAATTTGTAGAACTGTGCGCAAATGTTCAGCGTGCTCCTCCTGAGTCTTCGAGTAGACAAGTATGTCGTCGATAAACACAACGACAAACGTGTCCAAGTATTTTGCGAACACCCTGTTCATCAAGTCCATGAATATTGCTGGGGCGTTGGTAACGCCGAACGGCATCACAAGGAACTCGTAATGTCCGTATCGGGTCCTGAAAGCTGTCTTGCACACATCCTCGGCTGCTACCCTGATTTGATGATACCCAGAACGAAGGTCCAACTTTGAGAAAACCTTGGCTCCACTTAGTTGATCAAATAGGTCGTCAATGCGCGGTATTGGGTATTTGTTCTTTATGGTAACCTTGTTTAGCTCCCGGTAATCTATACACATTCGCAACGATCCATCCTTCTTCTTTACCAATAGAACTGGTGCACCCCACGGTGAAGCGCTTGGCCGAATGAATCCTTTCTCCAGTAGTTCTTCAACCTGCTTCTTCAATTCCGCCAATTCAACCGGTGCCATTCTGTATGGGGCTCTGGATACTGGGGCTGTACCTGGAATCAAGTCGATTGAGAACTCCAAAATTCGAGAAGGGGGTAGACCTGGTAGATCCTCGGGAAAAACGTCCAGAAAGTCCCGAACAATTTCTGGGTTCGGACTCCTATCAATCTCCATAGCTGTCAGCTCCTTAGGCTTTGCTCTGTATTTAGCTGGCTCCAAAGATTCGCTTCCGCCCTCGAAAATAAACTCCGGGTGATTGGGAATGCGGAAAATCACATTCCTTGCACGACAATCTATTACAGCATGAAAAGTGCTCATCCAATCCATCCCAAGAATTGCGTCGTAACTGCCTGTCCCAATTAGGAGGAAATTCGCATAGAATTCCCTGCCGCACACTACAACCGGGCATAATCTACATTCTCGGCTAGATATAATAATGCCATTACCCGTATGAATTTCCCATCCCTTAGCTAGTGTTTCATGTGGTATTGAGTGTGTAGTAGTGAAATGCTCAGACAAGAAACAATGCGATGCTCCCGAATCAAAAAGTACTCTAGCTGGTAAGGAATGCACGAGTAGAGTACCTGTAACCACATCTCCTGACGCTTCTGCCTGCTCGGCGGTCAAGGTGAAAGCCCGTCCCTGACCGCGACCTGTAAAGGGCTGTCTCTGCTCCTGCGGCCTCTGCTGTGGCGGTCCAGAACTTCCCTGTACCTCTGCTCGCTCAGGGCAACTGCCAATCTGGTGCTGACTGGAACCGCAAATCAAACACTGTCCCTTGGCACGGCGACAGTCCTTCTGGGTATGTCCTCCTCTACCGCAATAGCCGCAAGTTACGCCATGTCTCTGGGGGCGATGCTGTGGTACAAACGGGCGCTTCATTTGCGTCGTCCCTGGCCTGTGAACCGGTACGGCTCCTCGAGATGGCGTGTGGGTACGTACTGGAACGACTGGGGGTCTCCTGAACTTGTTAATCAGTTGCTCCTGAACTCTCGCCGCATTGAGTACCTGTGCGAAAGTCTGCAGATCCAACGAAGCAATCAACTGCTGCAACTCAAAATCTAACCCCTGAAGGAAACGCCTGGCCCTGGTGACCTCTGAAGCGACCATGTACGGAGCGAAACGACTCAAGCGGTTGAACTCTGCCGCATAAACATCCACTGGCCGTCCATTCTGCTTCAAAAGAATGAATCTCTCCTCCATTTCTGCCTTGGCTGTGGAAGGAAAGTAATGATCTAGGAAGCACTCCTTAAACTTGCTCCATTCGATCGGCCTGTCAAGTCTGCTCTCTTCCACCGACCACCATGTGCGGGCCTCGTCTTCTAATTGTATCTTTATTACGTCCACTCTGTCTTCCTCTGGAACCCGGGCGGCAGTCAATAGATTCTCCATATTCACCAACCATTGCTCAGCCTCAAGGGGTTCAGCTAGCCCTGTGAACGCAGCTGGGTGTAACCGTCGGAAGTCTGCTACTGTACCAGCCCTAGCATGATACGCTGGTGGAACAACGCTCTCGGAGGCGGTAATAAATGCGGAGGGTCCTCCTGTGGCGGTAATCGCCCTGAGTCCCTCAGTGAGCAAGTCGGTCTTCCTCTCCTGAGCTTCCGCGAGAGTAGTCAGTGCGCTGAGCATCCTTTCCGTGCGGTCCTGAGTGCTGGAGTCCGAGGAGGGGTCGTTCGGGGACGTCATATTACTGGAAGATTCAAAAGGATAGGATCAGATTCAAGGATGGAAATTAAGAGCAGTGAAACAAGAATAACGTAATACTGCATAGTTAATGTTATCCCTTGATACTAAACACAGGCTTTGATACCAACTAAACCATGTCACGCCCCGCTTCCCAAAATACGGAAAACGAGGGATGACTAGGCCAGCCATGCTCCTACGGTCAAGGAAACATCCCGCCGTAGTCACACTTCGGCTTCTAGCATTGCATGGTAATCAGTAAATAAAGCGCAGTGGTAAAGGAATCACATTACTAATCTATTACATCAATATTCCATTGTTCACAAATTACAGATAACGGGAACAAATACTAACAAAAGTCAACTTACGATCACTTTTATGGAAAGCAGAAAATAGAAAGTACACCAGTCTAAATCTCCGTGAACTCGAAGGATAGATCCGTCTCCTGTGCTGGTCCTCCCGCGGGATCTGAGCATGCATACTCAGGTCGTCAGAGCGACACAATAACAATTATATTATAATGAGGTGAAACAGGCAAATGAGGTGATACTGGTATAAAGCAATGCAAGTAGTCACTATGTCACTGTATGATGCAGAATATGATAATGTCCCTATCGGTCTCTAGGTCATGTTTGAAATCACATAGTGGAAGGAGGATCATGTTTAACAGGAGTCTCGTACATACCCGAGACAACGGCCCACATGCTCGGGACATAACCCTGTCAGCCGGATCGCTAGATCCTATCCTACATGTATCGATATCTCTGTTCGAATGATCATCCTCTAAAATCGGTCCCGCTAAATACGATACTCTTTCCACTTTGATTTCCCCTTTTTCCCCAGGTTCTCACTAGCTATGATCTTGATCCAGTTATGTACAAGTATATCAATGGCACGATTTTTATCACTGTTCACTGTATCAATCACTGTCACGAATATTCATTTTCCATTGATGTACTTGTCACAACTAAATCAACATCCGTCACGTACGATAATGCAATGTCCACACGTACTAACACTGAGTATATGGCAAGGGTATGATATATGTATGTATGCTATCAATGAGTTCTGTATATTATGAATCAACATGCATGTCATGAAAATAAATTGTACAAATTAACATGTTAAGAATTCAGTACAAATGATGTAGGTAAGATACATAGAACAATCAGTCGGTAATTCACCAAAATTTGTTTCAGTTAAATCGGAGTTTCGGTTCTCAAGATATAGCTATTTCAGTTTTAAGTGCTCGCGGCTGGAAATTCAGTTTCAGAACTGAACGTCCATTTCGCGGCACGAATTGCACCCACTTGGGCTCAGAATTTAGCGTCGTTACAGTTACATGAAATTTGGGGTTTCCAATAGAGTATTCAACGTAACAGACGGATCTTCAATCGCATCTGTACGTTGAAAGTTATACACAGTTTAACTTCAATATGTCACTTCAGAATCTGTTCTGAACAGCCATACGTTCTGCCCCTTTTAATTACATTTTAAAATACAAACGGCGATGGATCGGGGTGAAACCACTTGTTTTGCTTAGCTAACAGAATTATCTCTAATCCAATGTAAAGTTCCGCGAAGTATGATTTCAGGAAACACAGTAACGCAGGTCCTTTGAACATAAAACAATAA
The DNA here is from genome assembly GCA_030015575.1 of Agapanthus africanus. Taxonomy (NCBI): domain Eukaryota; kingdom Viridiplantae; phylum Streptophyta; class Magnoliopsida; order Asparagales; family Amaryllidaceae; genus Agapanthus; species Agapanthus africanus. The sequence continues at coordinate 117,303,919 of CM057350.1, forward strand.
TCAGAAACGCTCTGGACTGCAGTCCAGAGTCGTGTTCCGACCCAGATATCATCATGATTACAGAACAGAAATCATTAGGATTTTCCATAGGGTTAAAGTTTGTCAAGTCGGGTTCGATTTAAGCCCTAGAACACATCAATCCATTATGCATATGATTTATGGTGATTTTATCCGTTTTCAGGCACAAGAAGATTCTAGTTTTAACGGCATATTTTGGGGTATCAATTTTTGTTACAAACAATCGTGTTTTCCAACGAGATTCATACACTATATCTATCACTATATGGGCCAACAGATAGCATCAATTTCCGTCAAAATAAACAATCGTTTTCATGAGAGAATAGCATCGAACACTTTGATCGTATTATGCATTAGTATTCGGCAATTCCGTAAACTAGTTATTTTAGGTTCATATCACTAATACTTTAGCATGAAGCAAGTAAACACTTGCCTGGTAACGACTCGGGGTCACGGGGAAGTAACGTCGTCACAAACACGCGTTGTACGCCGCGGAACAATTTCGCGCGAGCCTCGATCGAATACGGATTTTGCGTCGGAATCTCCCGGAGTCGTCTTGCGTGCGCTGGAAGCTTAGAGAAGCTCTGTGGTTCACTTGGGACTTGCTGGGGTCGACGGTGGTCGGCCGTGGTCGCTCCGGCGACGTGCACAGTGCACGGGGGTTTCTCTATTGGAGAGAGAGAGAGAGAGAGAGAGAGAGAGAGCAGTGGGGCTCGGGTGATGGGGTGGTGATGCTGAGGATGTAGGGGGGTCGCCGAGGTGGTTCAGGCGAAGTGGGGCTCGCCGGAGTTGAGGGCAGAGGGAGGCCGAGCTCGGGATACGGGGTGTGTGCAGGGAATGTTCTGCAGGGGGAAGGCTCGGCAGATGGAGGAGGCTGCAGGGATGCTCTGTTGGTGGAGGAAGGAGAGTGAGGGAGGATGAAAGAGGGGGTTGCAGTCGTCGGCGACGTCGTCGTCGGGGGTGGAGTGCAGAAGGCTGTTTCGAAGTGGGTTCGTGGGGGAAAACTCGGAGGGGTTAGAGTTTTGAGGAGTTTGGAGGTGAGAGGGAGGTGAGGAGTTGGAGAGGTGTGGAGTCGTGGTCGAGGGTCGTGGGCGACGGCGAGGCGACGTGGGGAGCACAGGGACGTGGGTTCGCGAGAAGGAAGGAAGGAGAACGAGCGGGAAAGGAGTGGGGAAGAAGGAAAAATAGGAATCGAGTTGGGTTGGTAGGCAACGGGCCTGGGGAGAAATGGGCCGGGCTCGCGGGGAAAATATTAATTCCCCTCTAAAGAAAAACGAGGTGGGCTGGGATTTATGGGAACGGGCCGAGGAGAAAATAAAAAGGGTTGTGAAAAGTGTTTGGGCCGGGAATGAAAATGAATTCTTTAAAAGAAAATTTTGGGCTGAGGTTGGGATTGTGTGTGTTAGTATAGATTTTATTTTGGGTTTTAACTTTTGGGTTTGGAAAAATACAATTATTTAGCTTAACAACCAATTCAAATATGAAAGAAAAGAGGGGAACCACTGGAATCCAGAAAATAGGAGACTTTCTATTAAAATGGAAACGGGGATTTACAGTATTGATGGACAGGAAGCTACCCACTGCGGATGGACCGAGCAGGAAGCTGCTCGGTGGTCTCGTGAGGAGGGCTTTGGATCCAAAGTATTGATGGACAGGAAGCTATCCACTGTGGATGGACCGAGCAGGAAGCTACTCGGTCGCCTCTTGGTGAAGGCTTTAGATCTTTAGCGTTGTTGGATAGGAAGCGATCCGCTATGGACCGGACAGGAAGCTACTCGGTCGTCTCGGGATGAGGGTTTTATTGACTCTATAGTATCTTCTTGAGCGTCGTTCAACCTCCATTGCCCCGTAAAGTGCGCGAATGGTGACCGTCATGGGTGATACGTGGCAATGCCATATTGGGAAAGTACGATATTCCATGATTTCCGTCGCTGTGCGAGTAAATCTCGGCCGTTGGAAGATTTTTGTTGAAGCTATAAATACTGAAGGTACATTGATTTCTTTCTTTTCTCGCACTCCATGAAGATGGCAGGCCGTGTGTATACTATCAGGGAGATCGTTTCCCGTGACGACGTATACTTTTACAACCTTGATCGCTCCAAGGAAATGTACGAGGCGGCGATAAGCCGCCTAGACCGCTGCGGACACTTACTTCCCCGGAGATCTCCTCTCCTTCAGGTATTGATTTATACGATATGGAGGACTTCGCCGAGTTTGCACAATGCCCTATCCCGCGACTGATGGACGAGGTGTTCGACAAAATGTACACGGTCCATGGGCTTGGTCTGTAACGACTCTGTTTTAATGTACATAAAATTTGTTTAAAAGTTAATGTACAAATGGAGTATTTGCAATCCTGTGTATGCTATAAGTATTTGATTTGCTTTTAAACAGTAAGAAAGCACTTGCAGCTCATTGATAAAGACTTGCACTGCTGTGACTTAGCCCCTATGTTCAAATACCCCCAGCCACATATTGTTTTTAATGATTTTTGTTTTAAACATTTAGAAGCCCAAAAGTTTACACGTGCAAAACACGTAAAAATAAAAAGTCTCATAAAACAAACATATGGAAAATGATAATTAAGCAGACCCTGACACGTGGCCAAGATCCAACCCCCAACCCTATGGATCCGACATGCTAGATCAACATATGGAACTGACACCGCCGGTTAAATCCGTAGGGAATGCCTCCATCTTTTAACCCTGGCACTCTTTGGCCTACCCCACTAACCCTAGTCTGTTTGTTTTCCCTGCACATTAACAGAGAATTTAAAATGAGGCATTAATCCATAATTTTAATACATTTTTAATTCTCTCTTCACTCACAAAACCCTAATTCTATACTATAAATACCCCCTACACTTTGGCCCTCCTCATTCAGAAATCTTTTGTCAAAACTCTCTAAAATTTCCAAATCAAAAGTTGTACAAGTGGAGTTAGCCAAGGTCAAAGTTCCGGCGAGGATTTGAAGCACTTCCGGCGACCCCGCAACTCCGCGATGACCATAAACCTTTTCCTTTACCTCTCCTCTAAACCTAAGCTTATAAGTCCTCCCATCCCTTCTCCAATTCTAATCTAAAACCTCTTTTCAAAACTCGTTGGAAGCGGAGTTATTCCGACTTCCGATTCTTTTTTCTTTAATAATTCAACTTTTCTTAAACAAAAATTTACCATCTTTTCATATATTGTTTAACAAACATAAAACAACAATTTGACCAAGATTCAATTCAAAATTTAATGTTAATTAAATTCTATTTCACTTTTTCGGTAAAATACCATCAAGTTTACATACAACATTACTTTATCGTTTTGCTCATTTTACCTTTAGAAATTGCACGAGATAATGACCTACCTTATCACAACACTCATCTTGACATAGCACGATAGCTTTTGTAACAATTTTTGTGGGATAAAACACAATTTACATTAAAATATCTTAAACTATCAAAACCCATATTTTTTAAATTGTTTTAATTAATTCCATACAAATAAGCCTCTACAACCTAGTTTGGGGAACCCGATCGGAATGGTGCGGGTTATCGCACGTCCTCGGGACTAGTAAAGCGAGATGCAAACCACCTCACAGAGCATTCGATCTCGATGGAATTTTTATTACAATTTTTAAGAAAACGTGATTTCTATTTGATAAATAAATTCTATATATATATATATATATAATCAAAATATCTATTTTAAATATAATATATATTCCATGTTTTCTAATCAAAAGAAAAGAATAACAAACGATCATGAAATTACCATCACATTCAATACAAGTCAAATTACAGGAAAATACCATATACTATTCAAACTTAGGTTTATATCCACTAGAATATTTCATTTTATAAAAATTACAACTATGAAAACCATAAAGACGATAAATAAATACTTGAGATTTATTTTGAAAATATATCAAAATTATTTTTCATAAACCCCCTCAAGTTATATTAATTTACAATAAGGACTCTAGTAAATATAGGTTTAAGCGAGACCAGTTTTCTTGAGCTTCACGGAGCCGGAGAATATGGGTGATTGCCTATCTAAGGTAAACAACCTAAAAATGGTGTTATCAATACGGTTATTGTCTTGGAAAAGACAAATCCTGTCGTCCATGTGCAGCAGCTACCGATAACATCAAAACTAATTCAGGACTTCAATTCGTTTTAAGTGTCTGACTCAGACAAAGTCTCAGTCTAATCTAAAATCAATCAATCTATCATTGAATATGATTCAAGTAAAACTCCAATTCAACATGAATCCATTTATTCCAGAATTCAATCTATATCAACATGACTCAACTGAACCAAACCATGGATATACTCTGATTACATGATTATCCGTTCTGTTTACATGAACTACTGATATCATGGTTTCGGAAAGTCGTACATCTATTAAACAAAACAATATATATATCAATACATAATACATTACGGGGTTTTAAAGGGGTAGACTGGTACAGAATATGTTAGAAGTGGCACGAGACGGTCACTTTAATACACCTAACATGAATATCCATTGTTGTTGTTCCGTGGCTTAACGGTTCCTTATGCTCCGTATACCTTAGTCCACGGAATAGTTGGACTTCTCTTGTATACACTGGCATATTCTATACCAAGCTACAAACAACTGCGTTAATATAACAATCAAATAGTATACAGTTATATTCTTTGTGTCTATTGTATTTCTACCTTCCTTTAGGACTTACCAAGCGATTGTTCGCTGACGGCATTCCTTCTCTTTTCTTTCTTTGGAATGTTGTCAGGTGGATCAGACTCACTGGAGATAGAGCCCAGTTCAAAGGACTTGGATCAGTTCGGCGAGAACCCCGAGCTTTAGACTCTTGTATATACTTTACTTTCATGTTCATGCCATTGTTTAGGCATTGCTTTCATCATTGTATTTACTTTTCAGTTGTATTGTAAAGAAATATTTAATAAATAAAAGTTAATGTTCATTTATTTTTCATGTCTTCTTGTGTATATTTATATTATATTACTTAGTTACACTTAACGTGTTTACTTCTGAGTAAATATGTAGCGGGCCCAGTCACGTCTCGTTACCCGTACATTGGGAAGCAAGGCGTGACAGGTTTTGTTGGCGACCCATGCAGGTCAGTTCTGCATGGACGTGCAGGTCAGTTCTGCATGGACATGTAGGTCAGTTCTGCATGAAGTCCTAAGCAATATAACACAAGAATTAGCAACTAAAAACATTCTTTACATGTCATATTCCTTGAATCTTACAATTTCATATTCTTTGAATCTATCTTAACCCTATTTTTTTTCTTTTAAGGTTATGGATTCTCCAAACAATACCAGCACAAACTTCAACAACACACCACCTCTTCCACTTACGCCTACCGTTGTAGGTCCGATCAATAAGCTAACGGTATTGCTTGAGGCAATCCAAAGCCTCCTGGAAGGATAGCAGCAACAGACTGCTATCTTATTGAACCGCCAAGAAGCGAAAGCACCCGGAGTGAAGCAATTCCGGGTATTGCACTCGAAGCAATTTTCTAGGAAAAAGAGCACTTTGAAAGCTGAAGAATGGGCTCAGAGTATTGAGGACGATCCGGCAGCAGCACAAGTGCCAGAGATCGCTTGGGTATGGGTTGCAAAGCTGCAACTCACCGACAATGCCCGGGTATGGTGGAAGGCGGAAGAAAGCCGTCTTTCCTAGCCTATCGAATGGAAAACTTTTCGCGACATGTTTGACGCGAAGTATTTTCCCGAGAGTGATCGATTCAATATGGAGCAGCAATTCATCCATTTACAACAAGGCTCTATGTGAAGCAAATTGGTGGATGAGTACGATGCCGAGTTCACTGTGTTGAGCAGGTAAAGATATGTCTCAAATATTCGATTTTCTTATATCACATACTACACAGCTAACAAAAGACCGTAACAGGTTCGCGGCACTTCTCATTCCGACTGCTGAGATCAGGTCCAGACAATTTCAGCAAGGGTTAGATCCAGAGATCCAAGCTGCCTTAGCTACAGGGGATTTCCCAACCCACGAACTGGCTCTGAAAGCTGCCCGTCGATATGAGGCAATAGTAAAGATGAAGGGCAGACCCCAATCTACTGGAGTGAAGCGCCCTGCCACTCAGATGGCAGGAGGAGCCTCTTCAAGGCTACCTTTTGTATCCAGGAGACCGGGAGTACCTTTTAACCGGCCCAATCTAGCCTTTTGCACCTACTGCGGGAGAGATGGACACCTGGCAAACGATTGTAGGCGTGCTAATCGCCTTTGCTTAGTCTGCGGCTCAGCCACACATGATATTGGGTCCTGTCCTCGTAGACTCAATCCAAATGCTGCACTCAGACCAGCAATTACCTATCCGCGGCGGCCAGCTATCCAGGCACCTGCTCCATAACTCGCTCTCCCAGCTCCACCTCCTCGTGGACCGACTGCACCTCCTCCTCGTCAGTTCCACCAAGCACAAAGGAACTTACCTCAAGTACAGAGGAACAGATAGAGGAATGCTCCTCCAGCAAGGAGGAATGTACCGAGGCGACAGTCTTTCACAATGACTGTAGAAGAAGCTGAAGCCACTGGCCAAGTCATCACTGGTAACTATTTCCTTTCAAGCTTTCTTTTAGTCTTTATACATACCCATATATCTTTTATACCTAAACCTATCCCACATAACTTAGGTACGATTTTAGTAGCCTCACTTTCTGCACTAGCACTCTTCGATACTGGAGCATCTCATTGCTTTATGTCGCAATGGTTCGTCCGAACTCATGCGATTCCAGTCAAACCACTTGTATCCAGCTGGAATGTCAGTTCAGAGAACGGCATTCTAAAGGCAATAATGGGATACGACCTGTGTCTAGTGGTCGTCTGCAACAGAGAATTCTATGCTGACTTCAAGGTATTGGACATACCAAATTTCGATATCATTTTGGGTATGGATTGGCTAAGAACATTCTATGCTACCATTGACATCGTCAAAGGAGGGTAGTGTTCGAGATTCCAGAACATCCGATCTTTTATTTCAAAAGTGGAGACTGTACCCTGGAGTCAAGCACATACAAAGCAAAATCGAAGAAGACAATGATTGCAACTCTACAGGCGGGAGAAGATAAGCAGTTCGAGAGTTCAACGATGTATTTCCTAAAGACATATCAGTTTTGTCTCCCGATCGAGCTCTTGAATTCAGTATTGATTTAGAACCTGGAGCACAACCGGTGTTCAAAGCTCCGTATCGCTTGAGTCCCGAAGGTTTGAAAGAGATCCGAACTCAGTTGGACGAATTATTGAAGAAAGGATGGATTCGTCCCAGCACTTCAAGTTGGGTATCCCCAGTTCTACTTGTGAAGTAGAAGGAAGGTTCATACAGAATGTGCATTGATTATAGATCTCTAAACAAAGTAACTATAAAGAACAAGTATCCACTTCTGCGCATCGACGATCTGTTCGATCAGCTAAGTGGGTCTTATGTTTTCTCCAAGTTAGATCTTCGTTCGGGATATCATCAGGTGAAGGTCAAAGAGTCTGATATTCCGAAGACGACATTCAGGACTCGCTGTAGGGTTGCTAGGCACACGTACAAGGGTCTACGAGGCATCAACCATGCCCGATTAAAATTTTAGCCGTGCCGAACAACCCAAAGCCGGATCTTTAAACTAGGGTTTAGGCGAAAACAAGCATGTTAAACTCTTTAACACAAAGTGAAAGGGATTACAACCTTTGTAGATCCGGTCCTTCACTTCTTAAGCTCCGTGTTGAGGTCCTTTCGCTGCGATCATCATGCATCCGGACTCTCGAGAGGCTCCACGAAGAGAATGATGCAACCTTGCTTCCGATCTTCGATAACAAAGATGATCTACCTTGAAGTTTCATGAACACAAGCTAACACTCACTAAATGAAGTGAACACTCTCATCTAAATGGCAAGAATAGATGAGGATGATAAAGTAGGATTTTTGCTCTCATTTATAATCTTTTTCTCACTCATTTTCATCACAAAAGCAAAACTAGAAAGCTTTTCAAGAAGGAACTCAAGGAAGAAGAAGAATATCATAATCCTTTTGTGATGAATAATGAATTATTGTAGTGGTTACAAATCTAACCAAGGGTTAAGCTAAAGGAGTTAACCCTTGTAGAGAATTAACTAGAGTTAATGGTTTGGATTGGGTTAACATAATATCTTCACAAAATATCAAGCAAAACACAAAGTCAAAGCTTCATGAAGCTTCATGGAAGCTTCATACAAAAGCTAACCCTAATCCAAACCCTAACCAAGTTTAAACCCTAAACCATTGTTAAATTTGTAACCCTAACATGTTACAATATTATATATCACATATACAATATATTTTGTAACAATAGAAAATAATACAATTAACATATATCGCATATATATCAATATATTATCCCGTGAGAAAATGAATCTTTTAGTGAGCTAATATTAGTTAATGTAATTTAATATATCATATATATTATTATACATTAAATTATTGAATCAACACTTGATCCGACAATCTGGCTATATCGCATATAACCGACTAACGATGATCCGGCTATATCACATATACCCGGCCGATATCTCATATCGCGAGAATCCAATACGGTATCACATACCACATTATCCTCGGTCCCGCACATATCACATATGTGCTCCTACTCCGTTTTTCCTGAGTCAAGAAAACTCTGTATAGGACTCTAAAGAATCGTCAATACGCCGGCAGTAGGTGATGATCATATCAAACACTCACAAGATGCAAGCGGTCAGCTAAACGTAACAGCCACCCAGGTATTGAGCGCTCAGAAGATTAACAAGCAAGCCTGTACATTCTCCTGTGAATCCAATCAGTAACACTCCCGTACAGTCCGGTCTCGTCGTCTGATATGTCGCATATCTCGCCTAGGGGTGGTAAACGTCAGACCCCAGTAGCTCGATAAGTCGTGTCGATATGAGGTCTATAACAGTTCGAGAAACTACTGATAACACTTACCAGTAAATCTCAGCAACCCTGGCCAGGGATTTCCAGTTATAGCCAATCGAACACTGCGCAACAACAACTCCCTATACCGGGAGAGACGAATCCCCTCCTATCGCTCATTGCCTCCATGTGATTCGGGACTGTACCCAAAAGCCACCTTTTTGCACGCCCTCTTGGACGTGGTATGATGGAAATCAAAGCACAGTGGGAATCACACAAGACTCTATGACGATCTCGGGTCAACAGACTACTCTGTACCAGTGTCACCGGAGAACTGCCATCTGACGTGAAGTATAATACCATCTGGGAGTTCTCGGCGAGTCTGTCCAGTGTATCCAGTCTCTACTGAGCACCCATACACCATCCTTGATGTCAAACACCGATGGATATGGGATCATCCATCGCCCATCATATGGGTCAAGATGCGTATACGCTAGTCTACTCTGGTGTATCGATGCCCTGTCTCGATACACCCTCGACTAGGAATAGTTATAGGATGTGCTCCTCGACTACCGTGGCCCCACCAGTATGATCTCATCATAGTCCCAGTAGTCGAGTACATATCCTAAGGGCTTTATTAACATGTAACATAGAGACAATCAGAGTACATGTTAAGATAAAGTACAACCAGATAACATACTATCAAGTCGAGCAAGAAAGTCCTCCCTATATATGTCCAAGCATCCATTACAATATACATCGTATGTACACTAATGGCCTCTAGGGCATACATATAACTAACACTCGCTATGATCATTATGAGTTTCTTGTGATGCCATTTGGAGTGACCAACACACCAGCTATATTATTGAACCTAATAAATCAAGTTTTTCGAGAGTACCTAGATAGGTTTGTTGTTATCTTCATCTACGACATCCTGGTATATTCTAAGAGTCGGAAAGAACATGCCAAGCACCTATGAATTGTCCTGGAGATTTTATGACAACATCAACTCTATGCCAAGTACAGCAAGTGCGAGTTTTGGTTAGATCAAGTCGGTTTTCTCGGACATATTGTATCAAGCGGTGGAATCTCTGTAGATCCAGCTAAGGTATCAGCAGTAAGCGAATGGCCGACACCAAAATTAGTGAAGGACATTCGAAGTTTCTTAGGTTTAGCAGGATATTACAGAAGATTCATTGAAGAATTTTCGAAGATTGCAACACCCCTGACCAAGCTCACGCGTAAAGATGAAGAATTCGTGTGGTCAGAAGCATGCGAATAAGCTTTTATAGAACTTAAGTCAAAATTGACATCAGCGCCTATTCTCGCAATACAGGACCAATCTGGAGGTTTCGAAGTGCATTGCGATGCATCCGGTAAGGGATTAGGATGTATTCTACATCAGCACGGTAAAGTTGTAGCTTATGCATCAAGACAGCTGAAAGTTCATGAGCGCAACTATCTGACGCATGATTTGGAGTTGGCAGCCGTTATCTTCTTGGAGAAAGAGTGGACATATACACAGACCATAAGAGTCTGAAATATGTGTTTACTCGAAAAGAGTTGAATATGCGGCAGAGAAAATAGTTAGAACTCATGGCGGACTTCGACATCAACCTACAATATCATCCAGGGAAGGTGAATGTAGTACCTGATGCACTTAGTCTCCAACCACTATCAATGAATCTCACCGCACAGTGAAACCTTCAACAAGATTTGCATCAGATGGAGATAGAAGTGGTCATGCCAGGTAACGCTTCAAGTTTGATGAACTTACAAGTTCAATATACCATTGGCAATCAGATCAAAGCAGCTCAAGTAAGTGATGCCAAGTTGCAAAAGATCAGAGAACAAGTAGAAAGTGGACTTAGAACAAACTTCATCATCCATGAAGACGGATCTTTGAGATACGATGGTAGATTGTATGTACCACAAGGTTCTGTTCGGAAAGAATTGATGAAAGAAGCTCACAGCTCTCCTTATTCAGTACACCCTGGTGGTACAAAGATATACAAAGATCTGCGGCAACATTACTGGTGGCATGGAATGAAGCGTGAAGTAGCCAGAAACGTAGCTAAATGTTAGGTGTGTCAGCAAGTGAAAGCTGAACATCACAGGACTGCTGGTTTACTTCAATCGTTACCTATTCCAGAATGGAAGTAGCAACACATCACCATGGACTTCGTGACTGCTCTTCCTCGTAGCACAAAAGGTAACGATACGGTATGAGTCATTGTGGATCGACTCACAAAGTCGGCTCACTTTATTCCTTTTCGAGTTGGCTAATCTACCGAGACATTGGTAAAGAAGTACATGGAGGTAAGTTTGAATCTAAGTAAGATTTAACTCTTCAATATGTACTATCTCTGATACCCATGAACTCATGCAGGAGATCATGAGATTACATAGAGCACCGGTTTGCATTGTCTCCGATCGTGACACCAGATTCCGATCGTAATTTTGGCAGAGTCTGCAAGCTAGTTTGGAAACAAGTCTGAACTTCAGCACAGCTTACCATCCACAAACAGATGGACGGTCTAAACGAACTATTTAGATACTTGAAGATATGCTAAGAGAAAGGTGAAGTCACTTCGGAATAAGGAAGTAAACTTGGTTCGAGTGATATGGAGAAAAGACACACCAGGAGAATCGGCGAGGGAAAGAGAAGACGATATGCATGGAAGATACTCTCACTTGTTTGTAAATTAGTTCTTAAAATAATTGTAAATTTCGAGGACGAAATTTTTGTAAGGAGGGTAAAATGTAACAACTCCGTTTTAATGTACAGAAAATTCTTTTAAAAGTTAATGTACAAATGGAGTATTTGCAATCATGTGTATGCTATAAGTATTTAATTTGCTTTTGAATAGAAAGAAAGCACTTGTAACTCATTAGTAAAGCTTTGCACTGACATAGTCCCTGTGTTCAAATCCTCCCAGCCACATTATTTTTTTAATGATTTTTCTTTTAAACTTTTAGAAGCCCAAAAGTTTACACATGCGATACACGTAAAAATGAAAAGTCTCATAAAACAACACATGTGGAAAATGATAATTAAGTAGACCCTGACACGTGGCCAAGATCCAAGCCCCGACCACTCGGATCCGACCGGCGAGAACAACATATGGGACCGGCACCGCGGGTTAAATCCATAAGGAATGCCTCCATCTTTTAACCCTAGTACCCTTTGGCCTACCCCACCAACCCTAGTCTGTTTGTTTTCCCTGCACATTAACAGAGAATTTAAAATGAGGCATTAATCCACAATTTTAATGCATTTTTAATTCTCTCTTCACTCACAAAACCCTAATTCTATACTATAAATACCCCCTACACTTTGGCCCTCCTCATTCAGAAATCTTTTATCAAAACTCTCTAAAATTTTCAAGTCAAAAGTTGTACAAGTGGAGTTAGCCAAGGTCAAAGTTTCGACGAAGATTTGATGCACTTCCGGTGACCCCGCGACTCCGCGAAGACCACAAAACTTTTCCTTTACCTCTCCTTTAAACCCTAAGCTTGTAAGTCCTCTCTTCCCTTCTCCATTTCTAATCTAAAACAACATCTTTTCAAAACTCGTTGGAAGCGGAGTTATTTCGACTTCCGATTCTTTTTTTAAAAAAAAATTCAATTTTTCTTAAACAACAATTTACCATCTTTTCATATATTGTTTAACAAATATAAAACAACAATTCGACCAAGATTCAATTCAAAATTTAATGTTAAACAAATTCTATTTCACCTTTTTGGTAAAATACCATCAAGTTTACATACGACGTTACTTTATCGTTTTGCTCATTTTCCCTTTAGAAATGGCACGAGATAATGACCTAGCTCATCACAACACTCATCTTGACATAGCACGATAGCTTTTGTAACAATTTTTGTGGGACAAAACACAATTTGCATTAAAATATCTTAAACTATCAAAACCCGTATTCTTTAAATTGTTGTAATTAATTCCTTACAAATAAAACTCTACAACCCATTTTGGGGAAACCGATCGGGATGGTGTGGATTATCGCACGTCCTCGGGACTAGTAGAGCGAGATGCTGACCTCCTCACGGAGCATTCGATCTCGATGGAATTTTTATTACAATTTTTAAGAAAACGTGATTTCTATTTAATAAATAAATTCTATTTTTTTATAATTATATATATATATATATAAATATTATCAAAATATCTATTTTAAATATAATATATATTTCATATTTTCTAATCAAAAGAAAAGAATCACAAAAGATCATGAAATTATCATCACATTCAATACAAGTCAAATTACAGGAAAATACCATATACTATTCAAACTTAGGTTTATATCCACTAGAATATTTTATTTTATAAAAATTACAACTATAAAAACTTTAAAGACGATAAATAAATACTTCAGATTTATTTTGAAAATATATCAAAACTATTTTTCATAAAACCCTCTCAAGTTATATTAATTTACAATAAGGACCCTAATAAATATAGGTTTAAGCGGGACCAATTCTCTTGAGGCTCAGGGAGTCGGAGAATATGGGTGCTTGCCTATCTAAGGTAGACAACCTAAAAATGGTGTTATCAATATGGTAATTGTCATGAAAAGACACAAATCCTGCCGTCCATGTGCAGCAACTAGCGATAACATCAAAACTAATTCAGGACCTCAATTCATTTTAAAGTGTCTGACTCAGACAGAGTCTCAGTATAATCTAAAATCAATCAATCTATCCTTGAATATGATTCAAGTATAACTCCAATTCAACATGAATCCATTTATACCAGAATTCAATCTATATCAACATGACTCGACTGAACCGAACCATGAATATACTCTAATTACATGACTATCCGTTCCGTTTACATGAACAACTGATATCATGGTTTCGGTAAGTTGTACATCTATTAAACAAAACAATATATATCAATACATAATACATTACAGGGTTTTAAAGGGGTAGACTAGTACGGAATGTGTTAGAAGTGGCACGAGACGGTCACTTTAATACACCTAACCTGAATATCCATTGCTGTTGTTCCGCGGCTTAACGGTTCCTTATGCTTCGTATACCTTAGTCCACGGAATAGCTAGACTCCTCTTGTATACACTGGTATATTCTGTACCAAGGTACAAACAACTGCGTTAATATAACAATCAAATAGTATACAGTTATATTTTTTGTGTCTATTGTATTTCTACCTTTCTTTGGGACTTACCGAGCGATTGTTCGCTGACGACATTCCTTCTCTCTTCTCTCTTTGGAATGTTGTCAGGTGGATCCGACTCACTGGAGATAGAGCCCAGTTCAGAGGACTTGAATCACTTCAGCGAGGACCCCGAGCTCTAGACTCTTGTATATAATTTACTTTCATGTTTATGCCATTGTTTAAGCATTGCTTTCATCATTGTATTTACTTTTAGTTGTATTGTAAAGAAATGTTTAATAAATAAAAGTTGATGTTCATTTATTTTTCATGTCTTCTTGTGTATATTTATATTATATTGCTTAGTTACATTTAGCGTGTTTACTTCTGAGTAAATACGTAGCAGGCCCAGTCACGTCTCATTATCCGTACATTGGGAAGCGGGACGTGACATGGTCTGATCTCAAAGAGTAGCCAGGATCGCTCGATGGACTTTCTTCTTGAAAGTTTCCAGCAAAGGTGGGTCACCGCTTCCTGCTTGGCGGAAGAGTATCTTCCCTCGCTCGGGGAATCCGTGGCTTCTAGGGTCTGCGAGTACCGTCGGAGGGAGCGGGTCGAAGCTGCTCGGGATCGGCTGGAGGAGCTTTCCTCGGCGTATCACCGACTATACTTCCTTAATCCCCAGCCCCCTTTGTTGTAATTGTTGAAAGGCTAGGGAGCCCACAGTACCTCTTTAATAAATAAATTCCTTCTTTTGTTGAGGTGTATTTTCTCTTTTTATCCCTTAAATTGCGAGTTGCTGGAGACGTTTGTCTTCCCCGGCTTTCGGCGGTAAACAGATTCTGGCACGCCCGGTGGAACTTTTTCCTCTTTCCACTCCACACTTCATGTGTCGTGTTCGCGAACGGATCGCGGTTTAATATGGTTGCCCATGGATTTGAGGTACTAAGATTTGGCGTCTTGCTCCTGTGCAGGAAGATAACATCAATGGCTTCCAGCTGCACCAACTGCAACGGCAACTCCCATTCCGTACCCGCCGGAAGAGTGACTTACGGACCCCAAGCGGCCTCCATCTTTGCAATGCCAGTGGAGCAGGTGACTCAGGCCACCACTGGATTGTTCTTCGGGACCATGCTCTCGCCAATGAGCTTCAATGCTTCAGTGACATCACATGAGGCTCTGAAGAAGTCGGTCTTTGATCGACTTGCAACCACCACGGCCCCTCTGAATGGGTCGTCCAAGTTTGCCACCTTGGTCTTTGATAGACTGAACCAAAGCTCAAGTGGACCCGCAAAGAGGCTCGCAATACCTGAAAGGGTTATCCCTAGGCGGATAGCCATTCCAATTCCGGCAGATAAAGTCGTCAAGGGGCTTCTCCTGCTAATGTATCGGTCTTCGCAAGACTGGCCGTTCCAACTCCTGCTGCAGGCGAGGTCGTTAAAAATCCTTCCCCTGCTAGAAAGTCTTCCTTCGACAGATTGACCGTTCCCTCTCAGCGGACGTCAGTCTTCGACAGGCTGACACCGACAGCAGCCTCTCATCAAAGCAGGGGGCATAACGAGGTCGCTTCCACAACAGAGGTGGTCCCGTCTGCACGACATGCTCGACGTCGCCACTGGCGCCGAGTAAGGAAGGCTGGGGGCAATTCCCCCTCTGGACTTACCCCACCAGCTCCAATGGTGGAAATTGACGCTGTTGTTCCAACTGGGAACAGCTTTGAGCTGCCCAGGAGGGTGCGCAAAAACTCTCCAACCGCCATACTGAAGAAGTCTCCGCCACCAGTTGAAAGCATGACACAGGTAAAGCCAGAACATCATCCTCAATGGTTGTCCTCCAAGATCCACAGAGTCTGGCGGAAAGTCCAAGACTCTGTAATTGACAAAGAATACTCTTGCCGACTGAAGAAAACGAATACTCGGCAAGAGGAAGACCATCCCTCCGTCGTACCACGGAAGGTATCATCTACATGGGTGCATGATGCAATGGCCCCCTCAACTTCGACCTCCCACAAGAGGAGAAGGTCGGAGAAGATCCCCATGCCTGCAACAAATTTTAAAGGCAATGAACCTAAATGCCCCATGTCTGGGGGCATGGTAGTGCACACTGTGTACATGGCTTCCAGCAAAGAGGAAAGCCGTACTTCTGCGGGTCATCGACCACTTACACGGTCTGTGACAAAGGCTTAGGAGCAACAACAAAAGCTCCAAGAGATGTTGAACAGGATGGCCGCACACACTGGGCAGAAAGAAAGTGTAACGCCTTAGATTTCGATTAGTGTTAATTAAGCGTTAGTGCGGGTTTTTGGTAAAAAGTTTACCAATTTGGGTTCCTCACATTTTATAACATTTAATTAATAATTTATTATTATTTGTTATGGCTTGCACGCATGTGTGCACGTTAATGTGAAGGTTTGTTTGTGCTAATCTAGTTTAGTGACCATGACAACTTTAAGCTAATCCAATCCTTGTTTAACCTTAACCTAAACCTTTATATATTTGTATGAGATATTTCTTTGGGTTTTGTTTTGGGGAGAGGTGGCATGGTGAGCTTAATGTGTGCATTAATAAGGAGTTAATGCATGGGTGCACTCACCTCTCTCTCTCTCATTATCCTCACATCTCTCTCTTTTCATCTCACCCTCTCTCATTTCTCTCATTCTCTATCTCTTTCTCATTGTTTCTTCATCCTCTCATTACCTCAACTGAACACTCACCCTACCCTTCACAAATATTCACTAATCCATCACTAAACTTCATCAAATCTCACAAAAATCACATCTTGAGCCTTGCTTTGCCTCTTGGATGCCTTAGAGCTTGGAAAGCTAGGATCTTTGAGCTTGTAGGTGTAGATAATGATCTCTATCCGTTAGTTAAGTCTTTTTAGTGTTGCGTAGCTTATTCGTTTCAGTTTAGAACGCTTAATGTATCGTTTCGTGCAAATATCGTATTTTTAGTGTAGTTTTGGGTCTCGGATGATCTGCTATCAAACCAGGTATTTGTTGGAAAAGTTCCCATCACGGTGACCTTGTGTAGTGACCTAGAACCCACCGTAGAAACCCGAGCCCAATCCCTTTCTTTTTGGCCGCAGATTTAATGGTTCTGGCCGCAATTTGCGGCCAGAGTGGGGGCTGGGGCGTTGTGTTTTGGGTTAGGGGTCTCTGGTGTAGTATGTGGTCTTGTGGTATGTGCAACTTTTACAAATTGTTTGTGTAGCAAAATATGGGATCACTTGCTTGTTTTCTAGTGTTTCGTTTACGCGCGTTACGTTATCCGATACAGTTCGTGTCATTGTATATCTGTTACTCTTGAGTTGGTTTCGTAATGTCGCTATGCACGTTAGCTACTAAGCGAACACTTGAGAGTATATTTGGAGTTGGTGCGTCGGTCAAACGTAGTGGTTACGTGTTATTGGTCGATTGCTAATATATACACTTGCTTTGTTGTTTTGTAATTTTAGGATCGCATGCGAGGACTTCGGACGCTGCAAAGAAGGGGAAGCGAGTGATTGGCTTTACTTAGCCAGGATCATCTGTGAGTACATTTAACATCTACAGGGGAATCGTCCGCATGGCGTTATGCGTCTGGGCTAGAGATGATATGATATTAGTCGCATATTCTATTGCATATATAGAGTTTGCGCATACACCTCATTGCATATTATTACTTGTTGTGCTTGGACTTGTACCCTTTGGACACTACACTATTATTGACGGCTCATGTTGCACGAGCACTGATTGTATGCCACTCACACCGTTAATAATTGCCATGACACGCACAACACACATACATATATGATATTGTTTGGTTAGGGACATTGAGACATTGATTCTTATTCCTTTATGTATATGACATATAGCATACATGTATACCTACATGCTTACACATATGCCTTGCCATACCTACATGCTAGCTACCCATATACCTACATAGTATTGTACCATTAGAATAGGTATATACACATATGAGATATAGCTACATGTACATCTTGCTTACATACTTACATACACCAGTATGGTATTACTTCATTACTGATAGGTAGATATACATATCTTGCTATACCGACACGGTTACACATACCTGGCTATAGCTACATGTTCACCTTTATATGATATTGTATGGATTTGGAGAAATTAGGAACCGCGTGATATATTAAATAACTTGCTGCAGTTAAATAGCAATTTTTCCTTTATATGCTCATATTACTGTTTTATGTTGCATATATTATATTTCATGGATTTCGCATTGATATATGGATTTCACATGATGTTTTCTGGATTTGAGGACCGTGGTAGTTTCATGAAATTATGCATTATTTGAAAAACTCGGTTTCTCTTGATATGATATTTCAGCATCCACCATGAGATTTCTCGGTTCTGATATATACCCCATGTGAGGAGGCGTCGTGGGCCATGTGTGGGTACATGGTGGGGCCTAGAGGTACCCCGGGGCAAGAAAGGTATGTAGATGGTTCACGCCGATGAGCCTGGCAGGGGAATCATACCTACCGCTGACAGTATTGGACTCGTCGGTGATCGCGTAGATATCGACCAGAGTCACGTACGTATGGATACGGGAAATTCGAGTGCCGACAGCTGGGTACTCGGGTTTCCGATGGACATATGATACGTACATATCAGAGGCAGTCGTGGTGACGACGCCTGATAGATGAGTATTTATGTGTCGATGCTAGACACTTGTTTTCATAATATTTTACTCCTAAGTATATATATCAGTGGTATGGGACGCTGTTATATATGCACGTGTGTGTGTATGTGTGTGTCAGTGGTATGGGATGCTGTTATATATATATATATATATATATAATATCAACATAATGTTCTGTGCAAGTATACTTATTCATTATATATGAGGTCCGATGTTATGGCCGATATCAGGGCCGATATGAGGGCCGATGTTATGGCCGATATGAGGGCCGATCTGATGGCCGATATGAGGGCCGATCCGATAGCCGATTTGAGGATATTTGGGATTTGGATTGTCTTGATAGACATTGGTCCTACCACGATGAGGATTCCGTGAGGATGACATGTTTTATCCCATATTCCGCATTTATTTTATATGCATTGCTTTATGTATTAGTAGTACCTGATAGAGTACCGTTCATGATTGTTGCATATACATATTACCATATTATTGCTTCATGTATTAGTAGTACCTGATAGAGTATCTTTCATGACTATTGCATATACATATTGCCATATTATTGCTTCATGTATTAGTTGTACTTGCTAGAGTACCTTTCATGACTGTTGCACACATATGGCCATTTATTGCTATTAGCTTGCATGTGATAAATTCGCGCAGTACGTGCATACTTGCAATTACCTGCATATGTTATTTACTATTCACGAGTTGGCAACCCACCCCCATTGTGCCACATTGTTTTGCAGGTAGTCTCTCAGGGCAGTCGAGGCAAGGCTTTCTACCTATCGTATCATCTTTTGCTGCGGATACCGCTACGGCTGACTGTGTGCAGTTTTGCTATAGGTGGGTTTTGCAATTATTCGATGGTTCTCATTGTATATCTTTGTACCTTGTACTCTCCATCTACCATTATCATGTATTGACTTAGAGACGAGTTGTAAGGATGATATTGTATATTATTTTGTGACTTGAAGGTCTTTTATGCAATTTAGTTATATCGTCTTTTTCTTCGCTACGGTGTCGTATATTTGCTTGTGGTGGTTGTTTTCCGCCGTTGGGCATGGATTTGCTCCCGTTGGGGATGCTTTACTTATATATTTATGTTGTACCCCTTTGGGGGCTTATTTTTCAAAGGAGATGCTGCCGAAATTTTGAAGGAAATAAAGTTGGACTTTAAAGAATTTGGTTTGAGATTTCAAAAGTTTTAAAAATGTTATTATCACTTACTACTTTTGTTGGTTTATATTTTTGGGTTTTCGTCTTACTTAAATTGCGTTACACCTGTAGACGTTGCGTAGTTTAAGGGCCGTCACGTGCCAATTTCGGGTCGTGACAGAAAGCCGGGAAGCATCGTCGGAATAACGCCAGGAACAAGAGACCGACACCGAATTCCTACGAAGAGTGCTTGAAAAGAAAGATAAAGAGGCCACGGAACAAGCGGCTAATATAAAACAAATGACACTCTTATTCCAAGATATGGTGGGGTTGATGATCCAGCCAGATCATCCAGCCGAAAACTCTCCAATAATCGTTGAAGACGACAGAGGGGAGACATCAAACCCTCTTCCGGATCTATCAGCAGCCAAAGAAGAGACGATCTCTAAAGCTGCCCTTGACGACTACATAGCTCAACAAATACGAGCTCATCAGGCAAGCGAAGCGGCTGGCCAAGTCGTTAGAACTGGACGACCTTATCCAGGATGGTACGATCAAATCAAGTACCCGCCAGGATATACGATCCCTAAATTCCAGGTGTATAAGGGGACAGGCAATCCCCATTAGCACGTCGCTCAGTTTAGAGCTCTATGCGGCAATACCGGAGGTGAAGACAAACTGGTGCTTCGCCAGTTCGTCGGTAGCTTGGCAGACACAACATTTGAATGATATTCGGAGCTTCCGAATGACTCCATCAAAACTTTCACAGAAATGGAGTTGCTGTTCACACAGCGTTTCGCAAGCGCAAGAGATCACCGCATTGATCAATGCCAGGGTGAAACCGAGAGAAACCTGGGTTCAATACGCAATTCAATGGCGGATCCTATGGTCAAAATGCGAGCAACATATAGAAGAAGCTCCTGCTGTGGGTATGTTCGTGGGGACCCTTGATCCTCAGGCGACTATATCACAATTTATGATGTTCTTCAAGCCGACCACCTTCAAGGCCTTGGTCGACAAGCGGGCCCAAATGGACCAGATGGGTCATAGGTCGTCCCCTTCAAAGACAGATCTTCGGAATAAAAAGGGCAAAGGGAAAGCGACATTCGTCGCCAACGCTCAACAACAACCGAGTGACCCGAAACCGGTAGCTCGCCAAAACAACAAACCAAGATCCCTCGAAGAGAAGTTGATACGTCCTTACTCATTCCCCCGAGATAAAACGAGGAGCCTATTCGAACTGGCGGTACACAACAGGCTCATCACTCTGCCGGATCCGAGACGCCCACTGCAACAGAGCGACGTCAACAATCCCAATTACTTCCCCTACCACCGAATAGTGGGCAACCCAATCGAAGATTGCTACGTCTTCAAAATCTGGGTTGAAGACCAATACCAACATAGCAAGTTCGCGCTATCCGAAAACTAAAAGGTAAACCCACCACAGCAGCACGCTCCTAAAAAGGTGGATATGCCGGGGGTATCATGCTCATTTATAGAAGAAGCTCTGTGGGAAGTTGTCCTCTCGGCTAAAACTAAAAGAATGCCGAAGGATCTTCAAGCGTGTTCGGCCATCAAATGGAAAAGCCCGCTGGAGCCCGAGATTATTGACGGGATACTAAAATCGCGCCCGACATCGAAAGTTGGTAACAATGGGCAAAACCTCCAGGCCGAGCTTTCTATGTCTTCAAAGAAAAAGAAGAGGACCAAGAAGCCCGTGCAGCTTGACGACAATCGTACGGGTTTGCAAAAATACATCGACGCACTGGAGGAATGCAACCAAAAGGCATGGACCCCGATCACATTGGAAGAGTTCCTCAAGCATATTCTTGAGAATGGAGACAGTAACATTGATGAAAGAGACGACTCGTCAGAAGAACCTGAGGATTACGGAGCGAGTTGCCACATGATCTCTCACTCATCGGTAAATGGCAAAAAAGCTCCTGACGTAAAGAAATTGGGGGCAGAACCAGAGCCAAAATCCCTGGAACCGTCAGACGACCTGATCGACAGGCTGTTGAGCGAAGCACTTCAAAAGAGTAAAGCTGCTCGAGAATGTGAAGCGTCCATATACGAAGAGGCCAAGCATCGATGTCAGGCCGAAGAAGCTCCGGTAATGAGAAGCCATAAAGTACCTCAACCGGATCGAAGTGCCCTTACCACCAGTAAGAGCAGAATCAAGATAAGGAAGCAGTTCGCCAAAGCTCTGTCAGTGGGAATGAAGTTGCCACCTTTCAAAGAAAATACTTATGGGAGTACATGCCATGATGAAGCGAACGTACATCCGAACTACTGCTTGTATCATCGGAGGGTCACACACCCTACCGAAAAGTGCAATGCCTTCAAGAAGTGGTGGCAGGGATACGTTGCCCACCGATAACACTTCAAGCGAATAAAACGCAAAGCCCATCGGGAGCAGAGAAGCACGATAGATGAGCGTAAAGGAACGGCCGGTAACTGTCAAATGGTTAATTCCACCCCAACAAAAGGAAAATCTTAAGTTCTTACCTTCGGGAGCGATTCAGACGAAGAAATGGCACTCGGCCTTCTCTTCAAGGAATCCACCTCTGGAAAAGAAGAAGAGGTGGAGAAATGTGAGAACATTCAACTGCGTAACCGTACGTTGCCTGAAAAGAATTTCGGGCCCTCAAACAAAGGATCATGCAAGAAAGACAAGGGTAAGGAAAAAGTCTCTAAGGAGATTGCCCTCGATGATAGAGTCGCCGAAGAGCTCACAGCCAAGGACCCGCCCAAGAAGAACATGGTGGATTACAATGTCCTGGCACATCTGAGAAAGATACCCTCACAATTGAGTAATTTGGATGCCCTTCTCCTATCTAAAGAGGCACGAGATTCCCTAATCAAGGCGTTATAAGAGCCCGACCAGCTTCAAGCTTCCTTGCAGAAGAAAAGATGAAGGACTAGCTGGAAGAAGTCCACACGGCTGACATCACCTTCAGCGATGAAGACCTCCTTCTCGGAACGTGCGAGCACAACCGTCCGCTGTATGTAACCAGGTACTGTCACGATATCAAAATAGGAAAGATCCTGGTCGACAACGAGTCCTCCATCAACCTTCTCAATGTAAGAGTGTTGAAGGAGATTTGCATGAATGTGCAGCACTTGGCTCGGGATAAAATTACCATCTCCAGTTTTGATTCCCAATCATCACAAACGCTTGGGTCTGTAATTCTGACATTACGCTTCGAGCTGCTCGTCACTGACATCAAGTTCCATATTATTGACGCCAAGACTTGCTACAACGCTTTGCTTGGCAGGCCTTGGTTACAAGAGTACAACATCATCCCTTCTACACAACATCAGTGTATGAAGTACTTTAAGGACGGCCTCAAGTACAGAATTACAAGGGAGCTGAACCCATTCTCCATAAATGAAGTCAGTAAATATGAAGACGCCAAGTACTTCTGACCAGACTTCAAAGACATGGAAAGATTCGCAAACCGGAGAATAAACAAAAAGCCATCGCCACTATCCCAATATTTGGGAGTGATACCGAGGAGGATGAAGAGATGGTCTACTCGGGACAACCCCAAGGCAACAGGCCAGGACCATCTACTCCTATTTTGGTCTTTGACAGTGACTCTGAGAACAAAGCCAACGCAGTGTTCTCCATCCGCCCGCCAATGCAGACCTTTGCTGGAGCTGACCAGAGTTTACAGATTACCATGGTTCCGCAGCGGCTTTACAAAGAACTTGATGCACTTAATACGTACAGCGTGCAAGAGCTGCAGACCTTCTACGTCCCTCCTGAGCAAAGAGGTGAAAAGTCGATCATTTTCTACCAATCCATGGAGACTAAAGTAGAGAAAGAAGTCTGGCACGGTGCCGAACCTGCGCTCGACAGGCTTCAACCAATTCGTCTACCTAGATACTATGCAGAGGGACTGAAAAGGTTATTGAGATACCAAGGCGCACCCTTCAAACAGACTGCTCAAAAAGCCCAGTTCTATAACAAGATTTGGGATGTTCGCAGGACTCAGCGAAAGATGCCCAATGGGAGAATGGAGACGACTGGTCTTGGATACATTCGGTCCTAGAAATGGGAGCGATTCCATGGCTGCCAGGTTATAAATGATTCCAGAGGGGAAGGGAATGCTTTTCCGGATTGCGCCGATATTGAACCACAGCAAAATCCCGCCATAAGAATACCTAGTCCGTCATTCGAAGAACAGATTGACAAGCTAATAAGGGAAGTGGGTTAAAAGGTTCAGAATGGCCACAGCCGCGAAATGGCCATTTAGGAGAAAGCCAGGACGCAACGTCTCATTCAGCAGTCTATGGAAAAAGAAGACTACGATTCCCTTCACCCTCAGACCGTTGTGCGCTCTCGTGGAAAGGGAAAAGCCCGACGTAGAGGCAATAACAAGGTGAAGAACGGGAATGATGTTCAAAAACAGCGAAGCGGATCCAAGAAGCTACGCGATCGAGAAAAAGTCAGCTGGAATCCGTCTTTTGTGAAGAAGATGGTTCAGGAATATTCATTCCCTCAAGACAAGACAAAGAAGATATTCAACCTTGTCATGAAGTATCAAATGATGACGCTCCCGGAGTATCGGCGCCCCGAACAAATAGACGAGGTCCATCACCCGGCTTATTGCTCCTATCACCGAGCAATAGGACATCCTCTTGAAAACTGCTTCACCTTTAAAAACTGGGTTGAAGAGCAGTATCAGCAAGGCAAGTTTGCTCTATCTGACAGTTGGAGACTAACCCCGCCACAAAAGCATGAGCCAAAAGCAATCTATAGGGCGAGAATAGAACCAGAGCAATATCGGTCTTGGAAACGGACTCGTACCTGCCACGTGATAACGTTCTCAAAGAACAGAGAGCATGAGAATATGGATGGCCTCTCCTAATGCTTCGCAAATGAAGATGAAGACGAAGTGATCTCAGAATTTCCACCAGCACCAAAGGAGTTGGAAGACGGGATACATACCACAGCAGACAATCTGAGGAAAATCGACTTGGGGATGACAAACGATCCAAGGCCAACGTTCGTCAGTGAGCTACTGTCTAAAGAGCAGCTGGCTACATTAAAAGACGTACTTATGTAGTATAAAGACTGTTTCGCATGGAACTATTCCGAGATGCCAGGATTAGATCTGGAGATAGCTGTGCATAAATTGGCGATATCACCGGACGTAAAGCCAGTCAAACAAGCGCCAAGAAGAATGCAGCTCGAACTTGAAATGAGCATCAACGCCGAAGTCAAGAAGATAATTGACTCTGGCTTCATCCAAGAAGTTCAATACCCCGATTGGATTGCCAATATTGTCCCTGTGATGAAGAAAAACGGGACGGTACGCATTTGCGTAGACTTTCGGAACCTCAATAAAGCTTGCCCTAAGGATGATTTCCCAGTACCGGTTACCGAGCTAATGATAGATAACACATCCACTCATGAAGTCTTCTCCTTCATGGATGGGTCCTCAGGATACGACCAAATCAAGATGCATCCTAAAGACCGAAAACACACTGCTTTTCGGACTCCGCTGGGCATATTCTGCTACAAAGTGATGCCCTTCGGTCTGAAGAACGCTGGCGCCACCTACCAGAGGGCTATGACAAAGAACTTCGATGACCTCATACACGAGATTTTTGAATGTTATATCGACGACCTCGTGGTGAAAAGCAAATCGTACGAGGAGCACTGAGAGCGTTTGAAGATAGTGTTCCAGCGCCTTCGGAAGTACAACCTAAAGATGAACCCTCTGAAATGCGCGTTTGGAGTTTCCTCAAGCAAATTCCTAGGATTCATCGTACGACACCGAGGCATCGAAATAGACCCATCAAAGATTAAGGCGATTATGGAAATGCTCGCGCCAAGAACTCTCAAACAACTGTGGTCTCTTCAAGGAAAGCACGGTATATCCGGCAGTTCATAGCTAATCTCTCCGGCAAATGCCGCCCCTACAGTTATCTAATGAAGAAAGGGACCCTGTTCATTTGGGATCATAAATGCAAAAGTGCACTGGACGAAATCAAGCAATATCTGCAGAACCCGTCGGTATTGACTGCTCCAGTCAAGGGAAAACCCCTCATCCTATACACGACAGCCCTTGAAGGTTCTTTAGGCGCGCTATGGGCACAAGAGAACGACCACGGGAATGAGAGAGCTCTCTACTATTTGAGTCGAGTTCTCCTAGGGGCAGAAAACAACTACTCCCCTATCGAAAAGCATTGCCTGGAATAAATCTTCGCGATGGCAAAGCTTTGGCATTATGCCTTGGCACATGAGGTCCATCTCATATCAAATGTGGATCCTCTCAAATATTTGATGTTAAGAGCCATACTAACGGGAAGGCTTGCCAAATGGACCCTCCTCTTGATGGAATTCTCGAAAATCTATCGACCTCTTAAGACAGTGAAAGGCCATGCTGGCACGCCCCGCTTTCCAATAGACGGAAGCAGGTACGTGACGAAGCCGCGACGTATTTATTTCGAGAAGGTCATTTCCCGAAATAAATACACTAAGCGTAATATAAGCAATATAAAAAGACAAGATAATAAGCATGAAAGTAAAACTTCAACAACTTTATTTATATTCAACTTGATTCATTTACAATACATGATTTTTAACTGAAAGAAAATACAAAGATTGAAACGCCTAAACAGGTGGCATACATCAACAGAGAAAAGGTAACTGGTCTAGGCCTGTGACTCAGTCTGTTGGTGCTCCTCCTCTAGGATGTCTACTCTTTCAGTCTCCTCTGTATCTGACGAACATTCCAAGAAAATAGAGAAAGGTGGAATGTCCGTCAGCGAACTTTCGCTCGGTAAGTCCCAAAGAAAAGGGGAGTAAAGAAAAATATGTAATGATAGGGAAAAATTATAATATGAATTATTGAGTATGTCATATCATCTTGTCAAGTTTATTTAGCATGCGGTTTTATTGTAATACAAATGAACAAGTATAGTAATGTGTGACGAGTATATAAACTTGATATCATGAGCATGGTAGTATAAAAGTAACATAGCCATATCATGTAAGTGTAGTGAACATGCAGTGAAGGTAAGTATCTTAACAGGTCTCTACTTGGGTATACTAATCTAACGTAAGTTCAAGGGTGAATGTTAACCAATCTCAAGAGTGCTCTCGAACCCAACAGGCTGTAATTCAGGGGTAAGGAACCACAGGGCCGAATCAAATGTTAGTAACAGGACTTCAACCTAGTGTTGAAGTATTCCAAACTCAACAGGCTATAATCCAAGAGCAAGGAAACATGGGCCCTCATGATAGCTTGCTTGTGTTGGTAGACATGGATTCATGATATATGGGGACTCTTGAGATTTTGTTGTATTCACGCATGAACTACCCCAACACCCCGTGTATTTATTGTATTGATAGTAATGATTGTACTGATGGTATTGTATTGTATTGTATTGTATTGTATTGTATTGTATTATAGATTGTATAGATGGACGACTTGCCGAAACCATGATATCAGTAAATGGATATAACTGGAGAATCATGTAGATGGATGTATATCCATGGTTCGGTTCGGTCATGATAGATTGAATAGATTGAATATATGGATTCATATTGAATTGTTATATATATACTTGAATCTTATTTAAGTCAGATTGATTATATCGAGACTCAGTCTGAGTCAGACAATTAGAAAAGAAATTGAATCCTGAATTAGGTTTTGGTGTTATCGGTAACCGCTGCACATGGACGGCGGGATTTGTGTCTTTTTCAAACACGATTACCGTGTTGATAACACCGTTTGTTAAGTTGTCTATCTTAAATAGGCAAGCACTCATATCTCCGGCTCCCTAAGGCTTAAGAGACTGGTCCCGCTTAAACCTATATTTACTAGGGTCCTTATTGTAATTTAGTATAACTTGAGGGGGTTTTATGTAAAAATAATTTTGTATAATTTTCAAAATAAATCTCAAGTATTTTATTATCGTCTTTAAAGTTTTCATTGATATACATTTTATCATAGTGACATTTCTAGTGAATAAAACCTATTTTTCATAATATATAGCATTTAATTGTAAAGTATTGAACTTGTATGGAATTGCATTGTATTTTCATGTAAAGTGATTCTTTTTTATTTAGAAAAGTTGGAATATTTATACTATATCAAAAATAGATATTTTTATGATACATATATATTTATAAAATAATTTAATTTATTATTTTTCTAGAAATCTCATTTTCTTAAGATATTTGTATTTTTAAATCTTTCGAGACCGTATGCTCTTTGCGGAGGTCTGCATCTCGCACTACTAAGCCCAAGGATGTGCGATAATCCGCACCATCCCGAACGGGTTCCCCAAAATGGATTGTAGCGGTGCATTGCAAAGATTTGTTAAAAATACATATGTTGTAGAAAAAAAAAGGTTTTTATAAGTCTGAGGTAGTTTTGTGTAAAATCGTATTTTCCCAAAACTATGTTCCCAAATATCATCGTGCTATGTTACATATGAGTGTTGTGAGGAGGTAGGTCATTATCTCGTGAGTTATCTAAAGGTATAGCAAGGAATTATATGGTTTTATGTCGAAACTAAACTATATGGTATTTTTCTGTAAAAGTGCTATAAAAATTGAAATATGAATTCTTTTGATATGAAACTTGTCAAGATGTTTTTTTAATATTTAATGATCATGATGTGAGAGTTTGGTATTATTGTTCTTTAGAAAAATATGATTTTTAAGGAAAAACCGAATCGGAAGTCGGATTAACTCCACTTCCGTCGAGTTTTAGAATTCTAAGTTTTTAGAATAGTAAAAAGAAGGGGGAGAAGGGACTTATGGGATTATAGCTTAGAGGAGAGGAAAAGGAAGAACTGGGAGGCACCGGTGCGTCGTTTCGTCGCCGGAATCTCCTCGAATCGTCGTCGGAAGTTTGCCGGAGCTTCGCCCTTTGCTAACTCTACTTGCACACAAAAAGTCTAGGGAATTTTTCTTGAGTGTTTGGACAGGAATTTCAGTGTGAAGGGTGTGAAAAATTGAGTGGGTATTTATAAGGAAAACTAGGGTTAGGGCGTGATAAAAAAAATGCATTAAAATTATGGATTAAAAAAAGTTTAATTGGATTTTTAATTCTTTGGAATAATGCAGGGAATTTAAACAGAACAGGGGTTATAGGGAGACAAAGAGGCACGGTTTACAAAAAGGAAAATCGGATTTAGGACTGAGTCGGCCGGCGGCGGCGGCCGATCCAAGCTCCCCGCCGGCCGAGTTGGGGTGAGTCGGCCTCCGTCTTGGCGCCACGTGTCCCTTGTCGCTTGGTCTATCTCTTGGACCCATTTGTTTTTAGTGTGACTGTTGGTTTTACGTGTAGACTCTTGGGCTTCTAAAAGATTAAAAGAATTTTAATCAAAAATAATGTGTGGCTGATGGGATTTGAACTCTGGTGCTTTGGTTCAGCAGTGCAAGGTATTACCAATGAGCTACAAGCTCCTTCCAATTGTTCAAAAGCAAAACAAATTTATAACCTGTACTCAGGCAAAAGTACCCCTTTCTGTATTTTTGAATAAAAATTGTACTGAAAGTTTAGGGTTGTTACACAGGCCATCGCCGACTTTCTCGCAGAGCATCTGATACCCGCCGACTCTCCCTTGAAATGCGAGTTGCCGGACGAACACGCGTTTGACGCAATCGACGGGGAGAAAGAAGGGAGTGATACCCGATGGGAACTCTACTTCAACGGGGCATCGTCTATGAAGAGGCGGAAACAAAGCACCCCCATAATCAAAGCCGGAGTGGGCCTTATCTTCGTAACTCCGCAAGGAGGGATAATGCGTTTCACCCTCTCCTTAACAGAGCCAATAACAAACAACGAGGCTGAATATGAAGCTTTGATAGCGGGTCTTGAGATTGTTGTCGACATGGGAATCGAAGATCTCCTCATATATGGAGACTCCCAGCTAGTCGTTAGCCAAGTAAAGAGCGATTATTAGACGTGTAAGCCAGAATTGGTGAAATATGGCAAAAGAGTGCAGCAACTACTATCTCAAATCCCCTCCTACATTCTGGAAAGAATACCACGAGTGGAAAACAACAAGGAAGATGCGTTAGCCAAACTCGCTAAAGAACTGGCTGATGAAAACCTCGATGACGTAAGGATTATTATGCAAAGCCGCCAGATTCTCGCGCCAGTAGAAATATCTCTGAAGTCGTCTGAAAGAAAGGGAGCGACTGAATAAGCGGTCTTCCAAATACAGGAAGAAAAGGCTGACGATTAGAAAGAAGTCTTTATAGACTACTTCAAATCCCATCGAACGCCCGAAAATGCATCATCAAGACATCTGCTCATGAAGCGAGCTCTGTCTTTCGCCTTCGTCAATGATACTCTATATAAGAGATCGTTCGATTGTTTTTGGCTAAGATGTTTGGGACCAGAAGAAGCAAGGAGAGTCGTCCAAGAAACTCATGACGGACTCTGCGGGTCTCATCAAGCCGGGCCAAAGATGAAGCTGAAGATCAAAAGAATGGGTTACTATTGGCCCACGATGATTCAGGACTGCCTCAAATATGCAAAGCAGCGTCACTCGTGCCAAATTCACGGGGACTTCATCCACCAGCATCCAAATCCGCTACACCCAACACTGGCTAGCTGGCCATTCGAAATGTGGGAAACCGATATAATTGGGCCCATCAAACCGGCATCATCCAAGGGACATCGGTTCATATTAGCAGCGGCCGATTACTTCTCCAACTGGGCAGAAGCAATACCGCTAAGAGAGGTGAAAACGGAGGACATCCTCTATTTCTTCAGGACACATGTCATCTACCGGTTCGGCACTCCGCGACGGATTATCTCGGACAATGGGCCGGCCTACAGAAGCCATAAGATCAGCCGCTTCGCACAGCAGTATAAAATAGATTGGAGATACTCTTCGGTCTATAATCCCCAAGCTAACGGTCTAGCTGAGGCTTTCAACGAGACCTTGACAAAGATTATAAAGAAAACGGTGTCCAGAAATAAAAAGGACTGGTATGAGAGATTGCATGAAGCTCTCTGGGCTTATTGGACCACGTTCAAGACGGCCACGAATACAACGCCGTTCGCGTTGGTATTCGGCACGGAAGCAGTACTTCCCTTGGAGATAGAGCTACCCTCTCTACGAGTAGCAGTTCGATACGAGCTGACGGATGAAGAAAATTCCCATTTTCAGCTTGAGGAGCTCGATGCCCTCGATGAAACTCGTCTCATGGAGCAGCAAAACCTGGAAGCTTACAAAGCAAGGATGACGCGCTCATACGAAAGATTGACTAGGCCGAGAACATTCCGCCAAGGCAAACTCGTGCTAGTCGTAAAAAGATCTATGATCCCCAATCGTGCTAAACGGGGGAAATTCGAGCCAAACTATGTGAGTTCGTACATCATAGACAAGGTCTACCAAAGTGGGGCCTATTCGCTCATGGATATGCATGGTGAAAGACCCTTCCGGCCAATAAACGGCCGGTTCCTTAAGAAATACTACGCTTAACAAGTCACAGCTCAGGTTAATGATAGATGATGACGCTCGTGTCCGCTCGCTGTCCTTCCAAGTCCAAACTCTATAAGAAGTATCCGGCAAATCTTCGCCTCGAAGCTGCTATGGACCGAGATGTCCTTAAACTAACATTGGACCGAGATGTCCTTAAACTAACAATCGGCCATAATGTCATTAAACTCAATACGTTGTCTCAAACACGGCGATAGTGGAACCCACGCCCACAAGTCCCAGCGGCGAGGATTGCAACTTAAGTCCCGCTGGCTGCACAACCGCCCCAATGGCGAAATACCCCCTAAGTGCCATTGGCAAACGGAGGAGTTAAAAAAATGCAGTACATCCATAAGAAAAAGGGATACGGATGAAAACCCGAAAGGGCGCCGTGAGTAAAAATAGCAGGGCTACTGGTGAGCTTGTGAAAACCTGAAAGGGCACGATCTCGTGATGTAAAAAAACCGGTACGTCCACAAGCAAAATGGGCATGGATGAAAACCCGAAAGGGCGCCGTGAGTAAAAACAACAGGGCTGCCGGCAAGCTTGTGAAAACCTTAAAAGGCGCAATCTCATTAAAATAAAGACACCTGCAAGGTCATCTCGACCTTGTGAGGAGAAAATACCCACGTGAGAGCCTTACGACTCACAAAAGGGAGCAACACACTTAGGGATCCCCACAATTCTTATGGAGAAATTACACTTACGAGATCCTCACGACTCGTAAGGAGAATTCCCCCTATGAGACCCTCATAGCTCATAGGATTCAAACGCCTTAAGCTACAGAGATCTGAACCTATTCTTAAGCCATCACACTCCCTAAGTTGCCCTACAAGCAGTCCGATAGTGACCCTTTTATACAATCCACGGGCACAAATTAACGTTTCCCCCATCAAGTCCCACCAACGACGAGGAATGTCCTCATGTGGTAAACGACACTTGTAAGTCCTCTCGACTTATAAGGAGAAAACACTCTTGTAAGATCCTTACGACTTATAAAAGAACACACACTTAGGAATCCTCACGACTCTTAAGGAGAAAACACACCTACGAGATCCTCACGACTCGTAGGGAGAAACACCTTTATGAGACCCTTATGGCTCATGAAGTCAAAATCCTTAGTCGGCAGGATCCTAACCCTATTTGCTAAGCCACCTTTGTTCGAATCAGCAAAGGCAAATGATGATTCGCTCCTGGCAACATTCCAGTGGCAGCGATGCTTATGACTAAATTAGTATCAAATTCCAAGTCCTTTCAAAGCAAATGATGATTCGCTCCTGGCCATATTCCATTCGCAGCGATGTTAATGCTAAGATTGGCATCAGATCTCAAGTTCCATACTCGTAATAAAAATCAGCGAGCAAAAATGCATATGAAATAGCCGAAATGATAGGGCAACTCGCGGTAAGAATAAAGGTATGCATATAAAATAGCCGAAATGTTTGGGCAACTCGCAATAAAAAGCAGCGAGTAAAAAGAAAAAACAGCCGAAATGATTGAGCACCGCGATAAAAAGCCGAAATGATTGGGCAATCGTGATTTTCGCGATATAAAAAGCTGAAATGATAGGGCATCGCAGAAAAAAATAAAAAATGATGAAATGAAACTTTTGCCCTATAGGTGAGAT
Organism: Agapanthus africanus; assembly: GCA_030015575.1. NCBI lineage: Eukaryota > Viridiplantae > Streptophyta > Magnoliopsida > Asparagales > Amaryllidaceae > Agapanthus > Agapanthus africanus. The sequence goes on from CM057350.1 coordinate 117,336,875, forward strand.
CACATTGACCCCTGTATACAATCAATGGGCACAAACGGAAAGGGAACCATATTACCCCACCGGGTTTCGTCAAAGGGAAGTCAGATCTCGATGGCTACAACTACAGCCTAGAAATCAACAACGGCATTCCTTCTCGTTCCAACCAGAAGCAGATACGACGTCAGTAAAACAGAGCCATGGCAAAGTCCTCTAGTTCCAAATCTCGACGGTTCACATACAGCATAGAGATTACCTCGGAGCCACGGCAAAGTCCCCTAGTTCCAAATCTCCACGGTTCATAGACAGCCTAGAGACTACCTCGGAGCCACGGCAAAGTCCCCTAGTTTCAAATTTCGACGGTTCACAGACAACCTAGAGACTACCTCGGAGCCATGGCAAAGTCCCTAGTTCCAAGTCTCGACAGCAGCATCCACAGCCTAGAGATCAATAATAGCGTTCTTCCTCCCTCCATCAGGATACATACGCGACATCAACAAACGGAGCCATAGCAAAGTCCCCTAGTTCCAAATCTCGACGGTTCACAGACAACCCAGAGACAACCTCGACATTCGTCGTAATATTACAGACACGATGTCAACAAACGAAGCAAAGGGTCTTGACGGCAACTCAAATGAGACCTGAAAGACTATCGGAGATCATCCTACTCCAGTGCGTAGTGGTCATGACTCATCGGAGCTCCCAAACTGAGCCTAACCTCAAGTAAAAAGCGACATGGAATATCCCTAACGCTTGCTCTTTCGACAATAATATCACCTGGAAGATTACTTGAAGACGTCTTGTCCAGCCCCCGAAGGGATCAGAGACACGACAGTCGTGGGGCTACTCAAACAGCAAGATTGCGTATCGAGGAATACAACGGCCAACGTGACGGTACGACGGGTAAAAAACACTAGTACCACAGACCCTAACGGACTTCTATTAGCAGGAGTTAACTGTGACGTTAGGACATCCTTGAGAGAACTTCTCGACTCATCTTGACTCGTGGGGAAAATAATGTTCCTGCGAAAACTTCTCGACTCGTCTCGACTCATAGGGAAAAGCCTTAGGCAACGGGAATAAGGACATGTTTCCTAAGCACTGGGGCCCTGCAAGGAGGTCATGATGGACTATCCACGGGCCACACTCTCCAAAGTCGAATATCGACAAGGAGGGAAACTGTCATGGCCCGAAGGTACGGAATGTGACCGACACTTAAATTACGAAACGTCTAGAGGCGTAACGTAATCTAAGCAAGCCGAAGCCCAGAAATCTAAACCATTTAAAAGAAGAAGTGTAGGAAAACAAGTTTTAAAAGCAACATCAAATTTTCTCAAAAATTTCGGCAGAGTCTCCTTTGTACAAACTGGCCCCAAATAGGTAAAAACAAGAATATATACATAAGCAATAATAAAAAGGCATTCCCAAGCGGGAGCTAGTTCTTCGCTAATCGGCGGTCACAACCACGCAAGCAATATAATATACAACGCCAAAGGGCGAGGAAAAAAACTCAAAAGAAAACCCAATCCACCAGAAAAACCATAATAATACAAGCGCGACTCTAAGGGCGAAAGAATAAACAACTAGCCTTCTAAATCTATCAAGTAATACAAGTCTGGTTGATGGAGCTTACTAGATACAAACGTAATAAATAACAGTACAACGGCGGTCCCGATACAATGAACCAACCTACCAAGCAAATCACCCTGAATGAAATGATGTGCCAGCAAGCTACCAAGGAAACATATACATCGAAACCTGTAAGAAAATTTGGCACAACGGGGGTGAGTTGCCAACTCGTGAGTAAAAGACATCTGCGAGTAGAAATCGCATGCACGACGCTCTGCTAGGTCATATAATATACTCAACATAACCCTAGACATCTAATAGTGATAGGGTAATAGGCTATGCATAAGTGTAACACTCAGTGCTCGTGTCAGTGTCACTAAGTAGCAATATGTCATATGTATGCGTATGATTTATGAATGCTTCATGAATGAAACAATCCGCCAAGAAATCTGGATAATCTGATATAAGAAAATATGTATTTTTATCTTAGTAAAATTCTTCTGAAATAACTGAAGTATCATCAATGAAATCCATGGAAATCCGTGTCAAGTATCGACACAAAGCATGTAAATCTCAAAGTCTCGATATCTCATATCTCTGTATCTCAATCTCATATCTCTATATCTCAAATCTCATATCAATGTATCTCAAATCTCAATATCTCGGGCTCCGGCCGTCCGGATCGACCCATATCATCAAATCACAAGACTACGGTCGGTATCCTCCGGATATCCGCCGCGTCACAAATAACTGGTAGGTAGTGCTCCCCTGCCGGGCTCAACGCCATCATCTGCGATCTTCTTGCCCCGGGGTACCATACCGGGCCCACCATGTACCCGCAGACGGTGCATCCCCCTCCTCGAATCGGGTATATGATACTGCTCAAGAATCGAGAAAACTCATGGTGGACAGCATACACATCACATCATGAGAAAACCGCAAATTTCTATTTTTAAATAATGATAAAAAGTTTTATAAAATTCTTGCGGTTTTCCCCAAAATCCAGAAATCTCATGAAAATCCGAAATCCAAGAATCAAGAGTCAATAAGCATGAATACCAGCATAAAGCCACCATATAGCATGACCAAATGAAACTATGAATGCATGAAGTGTCTAAGTAAAGAATGCAATATCTCACTAGTGAAGGAGGGCAATAACACTAATATTATATTGGAACTATCATTTAACTGATTATATCGATGAGATAATATGTTCTAAAGTGTACGTGACATGGCAATTACCGATGATGATGTGTGTGAGACGGCAAATAAGTGTATGTGGAACATGCGCATCATCGGTAATGGTGTTGGTGTCCTAACATGCAGAGTTTCATATTAGCTAAAGAAATATATGTATGAACATGCAATGCGATGAATACAACATGAACATAACGGTGAATGTGTAGTAAACGCACAACTAAAGAATACATACTAACTACGAGTCATACAGTTTGTTGTTTGAAAAAGCACGAATCGTGGTTTTTAGAAAATTAGGGGCTACGGGGGTTTTTAAGAAAATATATGCCCATTGAAAAATCTGTAGTATCCCTCAGGCTATCTTTAAAAATGCGCATGATTCGTTAGTTTTGAAAATAAGTATGACTCGAGCCTAAACTAATATCTACCTAACCAGCTAAGGGACTAAATAAAGAAACTAGTCGAAAGGTAAGAAGAATCCTCCTGAAGTATGAGTCAATATCTCTAATAGTCGGCGATCTAGCCTCAATAGCGTCACGTACGTAGTACGACTTTCTCGAGTCAAGAGTGCGGATCAATCATCACATCTATGCCTAGTACGGTAAAATCTATCGTACGGCATCCCAAAATCAGGGTACGGGTCAACTATCACATATATACATCATCGTTCGTATAGTATTATCATCAAACAATATCATGATCAAGGGTACTGTACTATAATCGCGTACATCCCAATATTATCAATCATATATCATCGTCTGTGTAAATATATATCGTCAAATGATCTACTAAAATATCATGTCATATATCATATCGTGATTAAGTCATATATTACAATCCGGGTTCTATTCTAGAGTCTCGTACATTTCAATGTCATCATCACCTATTATCGTTTATGTATAAATATACACTTTCTCATTTCCCAACGATCCGCTAATATCACAATACATCTCATATCATAATTCGATCGTATATTTAATATCTTACGGCATTAAGCCCAGTCATACCGACTCATCCCCAAGCATCATATAATATCCTCGTATCATATGTATATGTTGCGTGTGTGTGTGTGTCTCTCTCTCTATACACACACACACACACACACACCCCTACACATATTCCTACACGCACGCGCGCGCGCGCGCACACACAGACACACCAAGTCAAGTTTATGTGTGTGCGTGTGTGTGTGTCTACATGAAACCTACGAATTCCCTCCAAGGCAATCATCCTCTGGTTAAGTCTTTCTAAATCAGTCTAATCCAACCTAAAGTCTTCAATAGTACCCTACTTGCCAAGAATCTAAGGTTACGTCCGACTTCCTAATAATAGTACATAATATCCTTATTCTATGTTCGCGGGGATGCTATACGCCATCCACCCAACTTCCCCCGTAGATATATACCTAGACCTTTTCCTTGTCTGCCGAAATCGATGCCGCCATCCTCTTCTTCATCGTCTGAAGTACACGTGAGGGGTACCTATACGCAAACATATATAATATTATAAACCGAAATCGCGGACAAAATCAAAACGGCGCACGAAACACGCATAGGTTAAAACCTATGACCCGCTCATGCAAAAGAACCCAGTAACCCTCAACATCGGCGTACAAACGCCGATTGTTCAAGATAAAATACAAACATACAAATCGTAGTTCCAAAACTCACTAATTATAATATAGAATAGGGTTTAAATCATCAAAACCTTAAAGTAAGCAAATCGTTTTATTTCGCAAAAACCTAAAAAGCGCTTAATTACCGTTTTAATTCGTACTTAATGTTTTAACAAAACTAATGCCCAAAATATTCACTAAATATCATAACTAGGTCATATAAACTATTTCTATAATTTATTCTCATCAATTTGTATTAAATCCAAAATTCTAGTTTGCAAAAATATCCAATTTAAACACTTTTTAAGGCAAAATTCACAATTCAACAACTAAGCTTGGTTTTGCATGAACTAAAGTATTAAACTACAATTTATAATGTTAATAATGTCATGAAACCCTAATTAGATTTTAATCTCAATTATTTAATCAAATTTCAAAAACCTAGTTAACAAAATTAGCATAATTAGCAAAATTTTTAAACTAACAATTAGCAACTAGTAACTAGATTAGATTGTGCATTCCATTAACATGTTAATCTTCTCATTAAAATTATAACCTAATGATAAAAACCCTAATTTGATTTAAAAAACCCTTTCTTGAATTTTTAATTTAGCAACTAAAACCATAATTAAACACCGAAATCCATTCAATTTAAGTAATTAACTTACAATTAACACTAAGGTTAGAGTTATACCTCACTAAACATGACATCAAACATGAAAATCATAGCCTCCAAAGTGCTAACTTTGCTCCAAGATCCATGCTAGATAGGCCAAAAATTAATGGGTAGAGATTGGATTTGGATTTTGAGGTTTTATTTTGGATTTTTGATGAATTTTTGGAGATTTTTGAAGAGGAAATGAAGTGGGGGAAAATTAGGGCTTCCTCATGAAGATTTCGGCCAAGATGGGAGAGGAGAAAAGAGAGAGTGAATTGTGTAGATAAGTGTAGAAGCTTCATCCTTTATTACATCATTTCATTCATTTCTTTAATTATTTATATTTTCTTTTACTAAAAAATCCTAGAATTCTCTAGAATTTTGGATGCAACTCAAAAAGAAAAAATCATGTTACAAACTAAATTCTAATATGTCATGGCTCAATTTTGTAAAATTAACCCATTCCAATTTGTAATTTGCACCCATTTAATGTATAATTAAAAGCTTGTGTTAAAATAATTATTTAAGGAAAAATATTTAGGTAAACTAATAATTTATAAGTGACTAAATAAATACTAAATACTAGCAATTATATAGTTAAAATAGGCATATTTAAATCTATATTGAAAAATAATTGTAGTTGAGTTTTACGGAAAATACGGTTTATTTTACCGATTATCTGAAAATCATCTAAAGGATTTTATTTATTTAATTATGTATTTATTTATTTTTAAAACGTTACAATCTTCCCACCTTAAAGAAATTCGGTCTCCGAATTTAAATTAAAACTCCCCCAAATACTAAAACATTTCATCAAAATACTCAAATCGTCGGGGCTCCGAAATCATCAATACTTAGAACACATCTTAGCGTAATGCATGCGCATGAAAAACAAGTACATAACTCAAAATCAAAACTTCGTCAAGCATAACGCAATCATCGGAGTTATGGTGAAAATACAATGTCAAAGTCCAATACAAAAACCAACATGATATACATCAAAACTATAACTTGTATATAGTGCGCATCGTAGTAAAATCGTCCAAACATCTAAATAGAGAAGCATGCAAAAACACCTAGGTACTGGTCTCAGAACAGTCCTGCTCGATTATTAAACCAAATACTAAATATCATAAAAACATACTGCTCAAAATGAAATCAGTCTCAAATACAGCATACAAAATACCACGTACGTCCGGTGCGCACGGGAATCGAAATCAAATACGGATGCTATGACTATGCACATAAACAAAACTGAGTGCAACGGGTGTGCACCAAAAACATCTGTCAAGTGCAACGGGCGTGCACGACAACAATATCAGGTGCATCTAATCTGCATAAAATCTCGATTTAGTGCATCTGGTGTGCATAAAATCGCATCAAGTGCGCCAAATGTGCGCAAGAATCTCAACCAAGTGCACATGGTACCCGAAATCATATATCGAATATCAAAATCGAAATCAGCGGTATACGACATACACCGACTCAAAATCAAGTATACCGCGATAGATAAACTTACAACCACCAGCATCACTGTGCACAAAACCAATTAAAAGTACGAAGAGTGCATGAAAACTATACTGAAAGCAGAAGTCCAAAATCATGTGCAACCCATATACACGAAATCAAATCAGTATCTCAGAATGCATAAAAATCAAAATCAAGTGCAAAGGGTATGCACAAAACGAACATCAATATAACTGATACATGGAACGCTAATCGAGTGCAATGAATGTGCACGTAGGAAATACCAATCATAAAATGAAATCCTTAAAATACCAAAATCCAAACAACGAAAATATGAAATTCAAATCACCAAATCGCAAATCGTAACACCGACGGCAATGTGCTCCTCTTTTCTCTGGTGTCGACTGGTTCGAACTCGTCTCTTCGTAGCTGTATGAACGACGCTACAAACGGCTATACTCATATCTAGAATCTCCCAAGTAATGTATCTCATCACATGATATCCTGACTACGTTAAACTTTTCGATCGATTCATCAAAGTCCCAAAGTTTCCCGAGAGCTCAACACTCGAGTACAGTTTAAAAATATCCAGTGCATGCCCCAGCATCTGCGGACCAGCCGTAGAAGGGCAAACCAAAGCCTCACTAATGGCACCGTGGAACTGCCGTAAACCCTAAGGTTCAAAGGCATTCTCATGGTCATTATGTCGAGTTAGGATTTCATTCTTCTAGAGGATCCATAGAAATACCTGCATGTCCTTCCGAATACCTTAAACTTGGGAAAATGGGTTTCTGACAATCGTTCGAACCTTTTAACTTCGTCTAGACGACAAGTGAATATCCTTCGCCCGCACGCTAAACAATGCTTCAATTCTCAAGAATAGACGATACCCTAACGGTCATCGCATTCGAGCCGCAGCTCCCTCTGCCCGTGCGACCGTGGTAACAGAAACCACCATCCGGCATTGACGAAGATAAATCATAGGAACGAATAAAATACGATGCAAAGAAATGTACATCCTAAGGTTTCTTAAGCATAGCAGCGTATAGTAAGTATGCCGAGGATCATACCCACGGTACGTCACTCTACCTAAATCACCTACTCCATCAACCAAGGTCAACCTAGACTCGGACAAAGGTTAAACCTAGCGCTCTGATACAAACTTTGTCACGACCCGAAGGTACGGAACATGACCGGCACTTAAATTACGAAACGTCTAAAGACGTAACGTAATCTAAGCAAGCCGAAGCCCAGAAATCTAAACCATTTAAAAGAAGAAGTGTAGGAAAACAAGTTTTAAAAGCAACATCAAATTTTCTCAAAAATTTCGGAAGAGTCTCCTTTGTAAAAACTGGCCCCAAATGGGTACAAACAAGAATATATACATAAGCAATAATAAAAAGGCATCCCCAAGCGGGAGCTAGCTCTTCGCCAATCGGCGGTCACAACCACGCAAGCAATATAATATACAACGCCGAAGGGCGAGGAACAAAACTCAAAAGAAAACCCAATCCACCAGAAAACCATAATAATACAAGCGCGACTCTAAGGTCGAAAGAATAAACAACTAGCCTTCTAAATCTATCAAGTAATACAAGTCTGGTTGATGGAGCTTACTAGATACAAATGTAATAAATAACAGTACAACGGCGGTCCCGATATAATGAACCAACCTACCAAGCAAATCATCCTGAATGAAATGATGTGCCAGCAAGCTACCAAGGAAACATGTACATCGAAACCTGTAAGAAAATTTGTCACAACGGGGGTGAGTTGCCAACTTGTGAGTAGAAGACATCTGCGAGTAGAAGACACCTGCGAGTAGAAATCACATGCACGACGCTCTCCTAGGTCATATAATATACTCAACATAACCCTAAACATGTAATAGTGATAGGGTAATAGGCTATGCATAAGTGTAACACTCAGTGCTCGTGTCAGTGTCACTAAGTAGCAATATGTCATATGTATGCGTATGATGTATGAATGCATCATGAATGAAACAATCGCCAAGAAATCTGGATAATCTGATATAAGAAAATATGTATTTTTATCTTAGTAAAATTCTTCTGAAATAACTGAAGTATCATCAATGAAATCCATGGAAATCCGTGTCAAGTATCGACACAAAGCATATAAATCTCAAAGTCTCGATATCTCATATCTATGTATCTCAATCTCATATCTCTATATCTCAAATCTCATATCTCTGTATCTCAAATCTTAATATCTCGGGCTCCGGCCGTCCGGATCGACCCATATCATCAAATCACATGACTACGGTCGGTATGCTCCGGATATCCGCCGCGTCACAAATAACCGGTAGGTAGTGCTCCCCTGCCAGGCTCAACGCCATCATCTGCGATCTTCTTGCCCCGGGGTACCATACCGGGCCCACCATGTACCCGCAGACGGTGCATCCCCCTCCTCGAATCGGGTATATGATAATGCTTAAGAACCGAGAAAACTCATGGTGGACAGCATACACATCACATCATGAGAAAACCATAAATTTCTATTTTTAAATAATGATAAAAAGTTTTATAAAATTCTTGCGGTTTTCCCCAATATCCAGAAATCTCATGAAAATCCGAAATCCAAGAATCAAGAGTCAATAAGCATGAATACCGGCATAAAGCCACCATATAGCATGACCAAATGAAACTATGAATGCATGAAGTGTCTAAGTAAAGAATGCAATATCTCACTAGTGAAGGAGGGCAATAACACTAATATTATATTGGAACTATCATTTAACTGATTATATCAATGAGATAATATGTTCTAAAGTGTACGTGACATGGCAATTACCGATGATGATGTGTGTGAGCCGGCAAATAAGTGTATGTGGAACATGCGCATTATCGGTAATGGTGTTGGTGTCCTAACAGGCAGAGTTTCATATTAGCTAAAGAAACATATGTATGAACATGTAATACGATGAATACAACATGAACATAACGGTGAATGTGTAGAAAACGCACAACTAGAGAATACATACTAATTACGAGTCATACAGTTTGTTGTTTGAAAAAGCACGAATCGTGGTTTTTAGAAAATTATGGGCTACGGGGTTTTCAAGAAAAGATATGTCCTTTGAAAAATCCGTAGCATCCCTCAGGCTATCTTTAAAAATGCGCACGATTCGTTAGTTTTGAAAATAAGTATGACTCGAGCCTAAACTAATATCCACCTAACCAGCTAAGCGACTAACTAAAGAAACTAGTTGAAAGGTAAGAAGAATCCACCTGAAGTATGAGTCAATATCTCTTGTAGTCGGCGATCCAGCCTCAATAGCGTCATGTACGAAGTACGTCTTTCTCGAGTCAAGAGTGCGGATCAATCATCATATCTATACCTCGTACGGTAAAATCCATCGTACGGCATCCCAAAATCAGGGTACGGGTCAACTATCACATATATACATCATCGTTCGTATAGTATCATCATCAAACAATATCATGATCAAGGGTACTGTACTATAATCGCATACATCCTAATATCATCAATCATATATCATCGCCTGTGTAAATATTCATCGTCAAATGATCCACTAAAATATCATGTCATATATCATATCGTGATTAAGTCACATATTACAATCCGGGTTCTATTCTCTAGTCTCGTACATTTCAATGTCATCATCACCTATTATCGTTTATGTATAAATATACACTTTCTCATTTCCCAACGATCCGCTAATATCATAATACATCTCATATCATAATTCGATCGTATATCTAATATCTCACGGCATTAAGCCCAGTCATATCGACTCATCCCCAAGCATCATATAATATCCTCATATCACATGTATATGTTGTGTATACACACACACACACACACACACACATACACCAAGTCAAGTTTATGTGTGTGCGTGTGTGTGTGTCTACATGAAACCTACGAATTCCCACCAAGGCAATCATCCTCTGGTTAAGTCTTTCTAAATCAGTCTAATCCAACCTAAAGTCTTCAATAGTACCCTACTAGCCAAGAATCTAAGGTCACGTCCGACTTCCTAATAATAGTACATAATATACTTATTCTACGTTCGTGGGGGTGATATACGCCATCCACCCGACTTCCCCCGTAGATATACATCTACTCACCTGGTCCTTGTCTGCCGAAATCGATGCCGCCATCCTCTTCTTCATCGTCCGAAGTCCATGTGAGGGGTACCTATACGCAAACATATATAATATCGTAAACCGAAATCGCGGACAAAACCAAAACGGCGCACGAAACGCGCATAGGTTAAAACCTTTGACCCGCTCATGCAAAAGAACCCAGTAACCCTCAATATCGGCGTACAAACGCCGATTGTTCGAAATAAAACACAAACATACAAATCGTAGTTCCAAAACTCACTAATTATAATATAGAATAGGGTTTAAATCATCAAAACCTTAAAAGTAAGCAAATCGTTTTATTTCGCAAAAACCTAGAAAGCACTTAATTACCGTTTTAATTCGAACTTAATGTTTTAACAAAACTAATGCCCATAATATTCACTAAATATCATAACTAGGTCATACAAACCATTTCTATAATTTATTCTCATCAATTTGTATTAAATCCAAAATTCTAGTTTGCAAAAATATCCAATTTAAACACTTTTTAAGGCAAAATTCACAATTCAACAACTAAACTTGGTTTTGCATGAACTAAAGTATTAAACTACAATTTATAATGTTAATAATGTCATGAAACCCTAATTAGATTTTAATCTCAATTATTTAATCAAATTTCAAAAACCTAGTTTGCAAAATTAGCATAATTAGCAAAATTTTCAAACTAACAATTAGCAACTACTAACTAGATTAGGTTGTGCATTCCATTAACATGTTAATCTCCTCATTAAACATAACCTAATGATCAAAACCCTAATTTGATTTTAAAAACCCTTTCTTGAATTTTTAATTTAGCAACTAAAACCATAATTAAATACCGAAATCCATTCAATTTAATGTTAGTTGTATGTATGCCCTAGAGGCCAGTATTGTACAGATGATGTATATTATATTGGATGCTTGGACATATATAGAGATGACTTTCTTGCTCGATATGATAGTATGCTATCTGGTTGCTCTTTATCTTAACATGTACACTTGTCTCTTTAAACTGTCTTATAGTTACATGTTGATAAAGCCCTTAGGATGTGTACTTGACTACCTGGACTATGATGTAGATCATACTAGTGGGGACATGGTAGTCGATAAGTACATCCTTCAAGGTCCCTAGTCGTGGGTGTATCGAGACAGGGCATCGATATACCAGTGTAGACTAGCGTATACGCTTCTCGACCCATGAGATGGGCGATGGATGATCCCATATCCATTGGTGTTTGACATCAGAGATGGTATACGGGTGCTCAGTGGAGACTGGGTACACTGGACGGACTCGCCGAGAACTCCCAGATGGTATTATACCTCACGTCAGATGGCAGTTCTCAGGTGACACTTGTACAGGTTAGTCTGTAGACCCGAGATCGTCATAGAGTCTTGTGTGATTCCCACTGTGCTTTGATCTCCACCTTACCACGTCCATGAGGACGTGCAAAACGGTAGTCTTTGGGTACAGTCCCGAGTCACATGGAGGCAATGAGCGATAGGAGGGGTTTCGTCTCTCCCGGTATTGGGGGTTGATGTTGCGCTGTGCTCGATTGGCCGTAACAGGGAAGTCCCTGGCCAGGGCTGATCAGAGATTTGCTGGTAAGTGTTACCAGTAGTTTCTCGACCCGTTATGAGCCTCACATCGGCATGACTTATCGGTTATTGGGGTCTGACGTATACCACCCCTAGACTTGATATGCGACATATCAGACGAACAGACCGGACTGTATGGTAAGTGTTACTGGTTGGATTCACAGGAGTGTGAGCGGGCTAGCTCGTCGATCTTCTGATCGCTCAATACCCGGATGGCCGTTACGTTTAGCAGACCGCTTGCGGCTTGTGGGTGCTTGATATGATCATCATCTGCTACCGGCGTATTGACGAGTCTTTAGAGTCCTACACAGAGGTTTCCTGGCTCAAGCGAAACGAAATAGGAGCGCATATGAGATATGTGCAGGACCGAGAATAATGCGTGTATGTGATACCGTATTTCATTCTCGCGATGGATGTATCGATTGGTTATATTCGATATGACCTAGTTATCGAATCATTGATTCGATAAATCGATACATTGGATACTAGTCGGTTATGTGCGACATGACCGGATCATTGAATCAAATGTTGATTTAATGATTTAATGTATAATTATATATTTGATATATTACTTTGCATTAGCTAGTATTGGTTCACTTTAAATGAATTTTCTCACTTGATGTGCAAGAAGTATATGTGATATACTTTTGTGCACATATTTGTATCATGTTTGATGATACTTGATAATTTAGTTAAGTGTATAGAATTAAACCATGGTTAATTTGATAATTAGGGTTTTGCATATTCATTTATTTATTTATTTGTTCATTTATTTATTTGGAAAAGATTTAGATAAGAATGGTGGCTATGTTTGTTTTTAGTTGAAGCTTCATGAAGCTTTGACTTCTTAACCATTCTTGTCTTCATGCTTAATCCTAACCCATCCAAGTAACCATGGTCTATTCTCTACACTCAACTATGGTTTGCTTATGATAAGTATTGAATTATTTTTCATTTTAATTCAACACTTATCATATTCTTTCCTCTTCTTCATCATCTTCTTCTTCAAGAAAGCTTGATGCCATCAATGGCAACTTGAGTTCTAAAGTGAGAAATCCAATTCTAAAGTGAACCCACCTCCTATTTCTTCACCCTCTACCTCTTGCCAAGTTGTTTTGGGTGTTTTCTTCACAAGTTTCACAAATTTGTGAAGTCGAAGCTTGAACTTGTGATGCCTCGACGTAGATCATCTTCGGCACGAAGCCGACGACCTAGTCCGCCCATTTCTCCGATCAAGCCGACGATCGAGTCCGGGATTCGAGATGGACAGCGAGAGGACACCTACGTGGAGCCAAGGAAGTGGATATCCGGATCTACAAAGGTTGTAGCTTCCTATCTTTAGTTAAGTTGTTAACTAGTTTACTGTTTCGCCTAAATTTCTAGTCGACGATCCGTATTAGGGTTTCTCGGCACCCATAAAATTTGAAATTGGCATGGTTGATGCCTTGTGAGACCTCTATAGTGTGCCTAGGAACCCTACATTTAAGTAATTAACTTACAATTAACACTAAGATTAGAGTTATATCTCACTAAACATGAGATCAAATATGAAAATCATAGCCTCCAAAGTACTAACTTTGCTCCAAAATCCATGCTAGATAGGCCAAAGAATAATGGGTAGAGATTAGATTTGGATTTTGAGGTTTTATTTTGGATTTTTGATGAATTTTTGAAGATTTTGGAGAGGAAATGAAGTGGGTAAAAATTGGGGCTGCCTCATGAAGATTTCAGCCAAGATGGGAGAGGAGAAGAGAGAGAGTGAATTGTGTAGATAAGTGTAGAAGCTTCATCCTTTATTACATCATTTCATTCATTTCTTTAATTATTTAAATTTTCTTTTACTAAAAAATCCTAGAATTCTCTAGAATTTTGGATGCAACTCAAGAAGAAAAAAGCATGTTACAAATTAAATTCTAATATGTCATGGCTCACTTTTGTGAAATTAACCCATTCCAATTTGTAGTTTACACCCTTTTAATGTATAATTAAAAGCTTATGTTAAAATAATTACTTAAGGAAAAATATTTAGGTAAACTAATAATTTATAAGTGACTAAATAAATACCAAATACTAGCAATTATATAGTTAAAATAGGCATATTTAAATCTATATTGAAAAATAATTGTAGTTGAGTTTTACGGAAAATACGGTTTATTTTACCGATTATCTGAAAATTCACCTAAAAGATTTTATTTATTTATTTATTTTTAAAACGTTACAATCTTCCCCCCTTAAAGAAATTCGGTCCCCGAATTTATATTAAAACTCCCCCAAATACTAAAACATTTCATCAAAACACTCAAATCGTCGGGGCTCCGAAATCATCAATACTTAGAACACATCTTAGCGTAATGCATGCGCATGAAAAACAAGTACATAACTCAAAATCAAAACTCCGTCAATCATAACGCAATCATCGGAGTTATGGTGAAAATACAATGTCAAAATCCAATACAAAAACCAACATGATATACATCAAAACTATAACTTGTATATAGTGCGCATCGTAGTAAAATCGTCCAAACATCTAAATAGAGAAGCATGCAAAAACACCTAGGTACTGGTCTCAGAACAGTCCTGCTCGATTATTAAACCTAATAATAAATATCATAAAAACGTACTGCTAAAAATGAAATCAGTCTCAAATACAGCATACAAAATACCATATGCGTCCGGTGCGCACGGGAATCGAAATCAAATACGGATGCTAACTAGCCTTCTAAATCTATCAAGTAATACAAGTCTGGTTGATGGAGCTTACTAGATACAAATGTAACAAATAATAGTACAACGGCGGTCCCGATATAATGAACCAACCTACCAAGCAAATCATCCTGAATGAAATGATGTGCCAGCAAACTACCAAGGAAACATATACATCGAAACCTGTAAGAAAATTTGTCACAACGGGGGTGAGTTGCCAACTCGTGAGTAGAAAACATCTGCAAGTAGAAATCGCATGCACAACGCTCTCCTAGGTCATATAATATACTCAACATAACCCTAGACATCTAATAGTGATATGGTAATAGGCTATGCATAAGTGTAACACTCAGTGCTCGTGTCAGTGTCACTAAGTAGCAATATGTCATATGTATGCGTATGATGTATGAATGCATCAAGAATGAAATAATCCGCCAAGAAATCTGGATAATCTGATATAAGAAAATATGTATTTTTATCTCAGTAAAATTCTTCTGAAATAACTGAAGTATCATCAATGAAATCCATGGAAATCCGTGTCAAGTATCGACACAAAGCATGTAAATCTCAAAGTCTCGATATCTCATATCTCTGTATCTCAATCTCATATCTCTATATCTCAAATCTCATATCAATGTATCTCAAATCTCAATATCTCGGGCTCCGGCCGTCCGGGTCGACCCATATCATCAAATCACACGACTACGGTCGGTAACCTCTGGATATCCGCCGCTTCACAAATAACCGGTAGGTAGTGCTCCTCTGCCGGGCTCAACGCCATCATCTGCGATCTTCTTGCCCCGGGGTACCATACCGGGCCCACCATGTACCCGCAGACGGTGCATCCCCCTCCTCGAATCGGGTATATGATACTGCTCAAGAACCGAGAAAACTCATGGTGGACAGCATACACATCACAACATGAGAAAACCGCAAATTTCTATTTTTAAATAATGATAAAAAGTTTTATAAAATTCTTGCGGTTTTCCCCAAAATCCAGAAATCTCATGAAAATCCGAAATCCAAGAATCAAGAGTCAATAAGCATGAATACCGGCATAAAGCCACCATATAGCATGACCAAATGAATCTATGAATGCATGAAGTGTCTAAGTAAAGAATGCAATATCTCACTAGTGAAAGAGGGCAATAACACTAATATTATATTGGAACTATCATTTACCTGATTATATCAATGAGATAATATGTTCTAAAGTGTACGTGACATGGAAATTACCGATGATGATGTGTGTGAGCCGGCAAATAAGTGTATGTGGAACATGCGCATCATCGGTAATGGTGCTGGTGTCCTAACAGGAAGAGTTTCATATTAGCTAAAGAAACATATGTATGAACATGCAATGTGATGAATACAACATGAACATAACGGTGAATGTGTAGTAAACGCATAACTAGAGAATGCATACTAATTACGAGTCATACAGTTTGTTGTTTGAAAAAGCACGAATCGTGGTTTTTAGAAAATTATGGGCTACGGGGTTTTCAAGAAAAGATATGTCATTTGAAAAATCTGTAGTATCCCTCAGGCTATCTTTAAAAATGCGCACGATTCGTTAGTTTTGAAAATAAGTATGACTCGAGCCTAAACTGATATCTACCTAACCAGCTAAGGGACTAACTAAAAAAACTAGTCGAAAGGTAAGAAGAATCCTCCTGAAGTATGAGTCGATATCTCTAGTAGTCGGTGATCCGGCCTCAATAGCGTCATGTACGTAATACGATTTTCTCGAGTCAAGAGTGCGGATCAATCATCACATCCATGCCTCGTACGGTAAAATCCATCGTACGGCATCCCAAAATCAGGGTACGGGTAAATTATCACATATATACATAATCGTTCGTATAGTATCATCATCAAACAATATCATGATCTAGGGTACTGTACTATAATCGCATACATCCCAATATCATCAATCACAAATCATCGTCTGTGTAAATATACATCGCCAAATGATCCAATAAAATATCATGTCATATATCATATCGTGATTAAGTTACATATTACAATCCGGGTTCTATTCTAGAGTCTCGTACATTTCAATGTCATCATCACTTATTATCGTTTATGTATAAATATACACTTTCTCATTTCCCAACGATCCGCTAATATCATAATATATCTCATATCATAATTCGATCGTATATCTAATATCTCACGGCATTAAGCCCAGTCATACCGACTCATCCCCAAGCATCATATAATATCCCCATATCACATGTATATGTTGTGTGTGTGTGTGTATACACACACACACATTCGTACACACGCACACACATACACACACCAAGTCAATTTTATGTGTGTGCGTGTGTGTGTCTGCATGAAACCTACGAATTCCCTCCAAGGCAATCATCCTCTGGTTAAGTCTTTCTAAATCAGTCTAATCCAACCTAAAGTCTTCAATAGTACCCTACTCACTAAGAATCTAAGGTCACGTCCGACTTTCTAATAATAGTACATAATATCCTTATTCTACGTTCGCGGGGGTGCTATACGCCATCCACCCGACTTCCCCCGTAGATATACATCTACTCACCTGGTCCTTGTCTGCCGAAATCGATGCCTCCATCCTCTTCTCATCGTCCGAAGTCCATGTGAGGGGTACCTATACGCAAACATATATAATATCATGAACCGAAATCGCAGACAAAACCAAAACGGCGTACGAAACGCGCATAGGTTAAAACCTATGACCCGCTCATGGAAAAGAACCCAGTAACCATCGACATCGGCGTACAAACGCCGATTATTCGAGATAAAACACAAACATACAAATCGTACTTCCAAAACTCACTAATTATAATATAGAATAGGGTTTAAATCATCAAAACCTTAAAGGTAAGCAAATCGTTTTATTTCGCAAAAACTTAGAAAGCACTTAATTACTGTTTTAATTCGAACTTAATGTTTTATAAAAAATAATGCTCATAATATTCACTAAATATCATAACTAGGTCATATAAACCATTTCTATAATTTATTTTTATCAATTTGTATTAAATCCAAAATTCTAGTTTACAAAAATATCCAATTTAAACACTTTTTACGGCAAAATTCACAATTCAACAACTAAACTTGGTTCTGCATGAACTAAAGTATTAAACTACAATTTATAATGTTATTAATTTCATGAAACCCTAATTAGATTTTAATCTCAATTATTTAATCAAATTTCAAAAACCTAGTTTGCAAAATTAGCATAATTAGCAAAATTTTTAAACTAACAATTAGCAACTAGTAACTAGATTAGGTTGTGCATTCCATTAACATGTTAATCTCCTCATTAAAATCATAATCTAATGATAAAAACCCTAATTTGATTTTAAAAACCCTTTCTTGAATTTTTAATTTAGCAACTAAAACCATAATTAAACACCAAAATCCATTCAATTTAAGTAATTAACTTACAATTAACACTAAAGTTAGAGTTATACCTCACTAAACATGACATCAAACATGAAAATTATAGCCTCCAAAGTGCTAACTTTGCTCCAAGATCCATGCTAGATAGACCAAAGAATAATGGGTAGTGATTGGATTTGGATTTTGAGGTTTTATTTTGGATTTTTGATGAATTTTTGGAGATTTTTGGAGAGGAAATGAAGTGGGGAAAAATTGGGGTGCCTCATGAAGATTTCAGCCAAGATAAGAGAGGAGAAGAAGAGAGTGAATTGTGTAAATAAGTATAGAAGCTTCATCCTTTATTACATCATTTCATTCATTTCTTTAATTATTTAAATTTTCTTTTACTAAAAAATCCTAGAATTCTCTAGAATTTCGGATGCAACTCAAGAAGAAAAAAGCATGTTACAAACTAAATTCTAATATTTCATGGCTCACTTTTGTAAAATTAACCCATTCCAATTTGTAATTTGCACTCATTTAATGTATAATTAAAAACTTATGTTAAAATAATTGCTTAAGGAAAAATATTTAGGTAAACTAATAATTTATAAGTGACTAAATAAATACCAAACACTAACAATTATACAGTTAAAATAGGCATATTTAAATCTATATTGAAAGATAATTGTAGTTGAGTTTTACGGAAAATACGGTTTATTTTACCGATTATCTGAAAATTCACCTAAATGATTTTATTTATTTATTTATTTATTTATTTATTTTTAAAATGTTACAGAAACAACCACCTACGAGTCCTCTCGACTTGTAAAGGAGAAAATTCTCTTGTGAGATCTTTACGACTCTCAAGAAAAAACGCAATTAGGAGTCCTCACGACTCTTAAGAAGAAAATACACTTACGGGATCTTCTCGACTTGTAGGGAGAAAAGTCTTTATGAGACCCTCACGGCTCATGAAGTTGAAATGTCTTAGGCGGTAGATCTAAACCTGTTTCCTAAGCCATCGCTGCCCTACAAGGAGGTTAAGATGGACTATCTACAGGCTACATTTGCCAATGTTTCATGCCACTGAAATAAAGGAGCTATTTATGAGTCCTCAAGATTTGTAAGGAAAAAATATCCGAGCGAGATCCTGGAGACTCAAGGAGGCGATGAACGCTTGGAAGTCCTCACGATTTCTAGGGAGGATGTGCTCTCCCGACTGTAATATGACCTGGGAGATTTTGAAGACGTCTTGTCCAGCCCCGAAGGGATCGGAGACACAACAGCACAACTGCGTATGTACTTAAATAGAGCTAGTGTTCAAAGCATGCTGATTTATGTATGTGTAAGAAGGATTAGCGTACAACACAACAATGGTGCTCGCACTTAGCAAAAATTCCTATGGGTAAAATATAAAGCTCATGCATAGAGGCGAGATACACGTACAATATATGATGAAGAGGAAACATTCAGCGGAAAACATTCAACAGTCAATAATAAGAGAAATACATTGATATAAACATACTACTCTACAGGGAAGAGATCACCAAATATGGGATCAGAGATACAAGGGTTAACTGTCACGCCTCGCTTCCCAGAGTGCGCTAAGATCGGCACGTGACAGAGCCAACCATACTACCTGTGGCTAGGAAATATCCCTCCACGGTCATATTACGGCTGTCTAGAAGATATCAATGTTCCAGCCAAAAATTTCTGCACAAAAGAGCCCAAGGCTGGCAGCGATACGTTTAAGAAAATGTGAACATGTATTTTCCGGGATGTATTTTGACAAACTCCCGAATGAAAAATAGCTAAAATCTGATGGTATTGAAAGAATCTTAAAAAAACCTTCGATTTGATATATTATGGGCCCCATAATTCATCCGGGATCAAAAGTTATGAGCAAATGTCTATGCACATGTGATCTAAGGAAGAAGATGCGAACCAGTATTTTCTGAGCTGTATTTTGATAAACTCCGGAATGCAAAACGGCTAAATTCTGATGGTATTGAAAGAATCTCGAAAAAACCATCGATTTGATATATTATGGGCCTCATAATTCATCCGGGATCAAAAGTTATGAGCAAATGTCTATGCACATATGATCTAAGGAAGAAGATGCGAACCAGTATTTTCCGAGCTGTATTTTAATAAACTCTGGAATGAGAAACAGCTAAATTCTAATGGTATTGAAAGTATCTCAAAAAATCCTTTGATTTGATATATTATTGGCCTCATAATTCATCCGGGATCAAAAGTTATGAGCAAATGTGCTATGCACGTGTGATCTAAAGTAATGCTCTACTACATGGGGAATGCATTTTTTAGTTCCACATCGGGAAAAAGAGAGATGGCTTCTCTACCACTCCCATATAAATAAGAGGGGATACCTCTTAGAAAGGATAGAGTTCAATCCTCAAAGGATTCAATACTCAAAGGAGCTTAGTTCTCCATAGGAGCTTAGTTCTCCATATATAGAAGCCCTGCTTCTTCTCATAATGCGCATGTGCGCTACGTGCAACGCACGTGTGCCCGCCGCGTGCGCACCACGTGCAACGCACGTGCACACCACATGAGAACATTTAATAATATTAAAAGGAGTTTAGTTCTCCATATCTCCTCATAATACGCTACGTGCAATGCACGTGTGCCCGCCGCGTGCGCACCACGTGCAACGCATGTGCGCACCACGTGCAACGCACGTGCACACCACATGAGAACATTTAATAATATTAAAAGGAGTTTAGTTCTCCATATATAGAAGACCTGCTTCTCCTCATAATGCGCATGTGCGCTACGTGCACCGCACGTGTGCCCGCCACGCGCGCACCACGTGCAACGCACGTGCGCACCACATGAGAATATTTAATAATATTAAAAGGAGCTTAGTTCTCCATATATAGAAGCCCTGCTTCTCCTCATAATGCGCATATGCACAAGCTCCATGTGCGCTACGTGCAAATATGAGCGCCCAACACGTGCGACGCACGTGCGCGAACGCAAAAACCCCTTTTTCAGCAGCGAGAAGCTTAAGCTCCAGCCTGTTCTTCCCCCCTAATGAATGAGACATGGTTCAAAGGGTACATCCCTCCACACCTTCGATATATGACACTGTAATCTCCCAGTGTCGTCGGAGAGATGGTGGGTCCCAACGACCAATGATCCTTCTTTCTAAAATAAAAAAAAAAAGAAAAGGGATAAATATGGACAGAGAGAGAACTCACAGAAATCTTCTGAAAACTTTGAGAAAGAACTCAGAAAAAGAAAAAGGTAAACCTTTGAAAAGAAAAATTTCTTCTGAAAAGATCAATGATCTAAGAACAAAATCAAGATCTTAAATAAAAGAAAAGATCAAATAATAAGAATAAAAAAAGAAGTAATATACTTCTTTATTAGATCTTTTGATTTACATATAAAGGCACAGCCTTTTGATGAACCATTGGTTCTTTAAATCATAAGGTAAACCTCTTGAAACAAGAAAAAACTTATTTTCTTTGATCTAAATTTGATCAAGTGATTAAACAGTGCCCTGCACTTGTAAAATTTGCACTGTTGCGCTCTTGGATTGGCGCAAGCCACCAGAGAGCGCCACGTGTCAGCCCTAGAACAAACTGCGCCTTGCGCTTTACAAGAATGAGCATTGCGCTCTTGGATTGGCGCAACTCACCAGAGCGCGCCACGTGTCAGCAGCGCACTAGCGCAGCGCAATGGCGCAACGCACTGCGCTTGCGCTCACCAGAGCGCGACACGTGTCGCCATCACATAAGTTTGCGCCTTGTGCTCCTCAATTGGCGCAAAGCGCCTGACAAGCCACGTGTGGCGCTGTCAGATCATTTAATGCAATGCATTACTAAGGGCAGAGCCCAATAAAAAAAGGTCTATTAGACCAAACAAAAGTGTTGTGCACTATCAAAAGGGGCAGAGCCCAATTAAAAGAAAAAAGTCTAAACAGACCAAAATAAAATGCTTTGCATTATTTTAAAAGAGGGCAGAGCCCAAACAAAGGCCTAACAGGCCAAACATAAATAAAATGTTGAACATTGTCAACTGGACTTAACCCAATCATGGCCGTAAGTCCTCAAATTAAAATTGACGGAGCACGACTGCTCTCTTAAATCAATTTACACCCGGTTCAAGGGTACATCTCCGAACTCCTCCGATATTTGTCGTTGTAATCCTTCAACATCGTCAGAGAGGTGACGGGTCCCGACAACCACACATTGACATGGACTAATGTGTCCTTAAACTCTCGGACTAATGCGTCCTTAAACTCACGGACTAATGCGTCTTTAAACTCACGGACTAATGCGTCCTTAAACTCACGGACTAATGCGTCATTAAACTCTCGGACTAATGCGTCATTAAACTCTCGGACTAATGTGTCATTAAACTCACGGACTAATGCGTCCTTAAACTCACGGACTAATGCGTCCCTAAACCAATTTGCGTCCTCAAAATGGGAACAATGGACCACCATGTCCCTAAACTGGTAAGATAGACTAATGCGTCCCTAAACTCATAGACTAACGTTTAAGTTGATCTTAGCCTCAAATATGGCTAACATATCCTTAAACCAAAACCTTCAAACAGACTGTAGTCCTAAATGGGACTATAGAGCTCCTAATCAACTTTGGTTCAAGGGTACATCTCTGAACTCCTCTGACATCTGTCGTTGTAATCCTTTAACGTCGTCAGAGAGGTGATGGGTCCCGACGGCCATACATTAAATGGACCACTATGTCCCTATACTGGAACAACAGAGCCCCCAAATGCTCTTTTGTCGGATCCAAACGATCCTGTTAAGTTGATCTTAGTCTCAAATCAGACTAACGTATCCTTAACAAACGTTTGAGTTGATCTTAGCCTCAAATACGGCTAACGTATCCTCAAACCAAAACCCCAAACCCAAATTTAAGAAAATACGGATTTGGACTAATCCACGTCCTACGGGCGACGACATAAATTAGTCTCCGTATACAATCCACGGGCAACCACAAACAAAACAAACACCAACGACACGAGTGAACATCTGGAGAAGGAGAAAGTTGTTACCGCGATGCGGTAGCGTAATTAACTGCAGGGGCTTACGCCTGCAGGGAAGAGCGTCCCCACAATCGAAAACCTCTCTAACGAGATGGAATCTAACGAAGTCTTCTACATCGGCCGCATCCGTCTAAACCTCCGATACACGGTGCCATAAATCAACTTGGTATCTTCGGAGAGGTAGACGGATAAAACCAAATAGCATCTGCCCCGAATCTCAGGCAAGACGTTCAGTCTTGGCCGTCTTTCGGAGGGGAACAGATTCTGGCACGCCCGGTGGGACCTTTTTCTCTTTCCACTCCACATTTCGTGTGTCGTGTTTTTCCCGCGATCAAATAATCGCGGTGTGTATGTTTTTGGTTGCCCTTAGGGGAGTGGATATTGAAGCCGGCATTTCGTCTCTATGAAGAATGGCATTTACTCCCACCCTAGCAACTCAAGCTCTGTCATATCCGACGGAGTCAAGTATGGGTCACTTGCAGCCTCAAATCTCTGCAATTCGGCTCTTCAAGAAATCAACGGGCTTCTTTTTGGGTCGATGCTCCTACCTCCCACCCTCGGTGCCTCAACGCCGATGGAGGAAGCCCAGAGGATGTCTGTCGTCCACAATCAGGCTCCCCAAGCAGCAGCCTTGCCGACGGAATCAGTCCTCAAACAACTGGCACATGCCAAAGACCAAGGTCGACGCAGGGGGCAGAATATTCAAGCTCTTCAAGAAATCAATGGCTTCAAACTGCACTAACTGCAACAGCAACTCTCGCTCTGTCCCATCTGGAGGAGTAACCTACAGGCCCCAAGCGGCCTCTCTTTTCACTATGCCAGTGGAGCAGATAACTCAAGCCACCACTGGGCTATTCTTCGGGACCATGCTCCCGCCAACGAGCTTCAGCGCTCCTGTACCATCGTAAGAAGCTCCCAAGAAGTCGTTTTTCAGCACTCCTGTGCTTATTTACGCCCTACTTTGCGTTATACTATATATAAGCACACACAAAAAAATTGTAATAATAAAAGAGTAGAAAGTGAAAAATTATATTTAAAAGATAGGAATAGTTTAAGAAAAACAAGAAAGTTGGATGTTTTCTTAAATGAAACTGGTAATAAGTAGTTATGAGCTGTTGTCCCAAGGGTTAATAAGATGAAGGAAATTACTAATCTGAGGATAAAAATAAGCCTGAAAAATAGTTCCTATTCTGGAAGCCAAACATTTGAACATTGATACCCTACTATACGCACTTACACACATCTTGAAACTCGGGATAGTAGAGGATACCTTGAAATGCTCTTGTCTAAAAGCCAAAGTATGAAGAAAATAAAAGTGGAGAATAAAAGATAAAATGGTGAAAAGAAAAATGAACACTTGTTTTGTTATCACCGAGGCAGCAATAAAAAATATAGCGAGGGTGCTTTATCACCTAGTGCCTTAGACCAACTGGTTTGGGAGCCACTGCTAAGTCTTAGGTGTTGCAAGACGAGGAAAAACACCTAATTAGCAAGCACATGAGTAATCGGTCGGTTAGTACCTTAAGAAGTATTAACGGTCGCATGAAGAATGTGTGAGCAAATTCCATCTAAATATCTATTAAAATGTATAAGGTAGATGAACAAGAGTATGATTGCTTGAATTGAATTCTCTGAGTGTAGGGATGTCCAGTTTACACACGTAGGGGTATATGATCAATGTTTGGAAGAAAGGTAGGAATGAAAACTAAAGGCGATGTTTTATTGAGGGATAATGTGATTTCTAACATTTTTTCATGACCATTAAGATAGGGCTCATAGCAACTGAAAAGCTGGTATAGTTGAAAACTCTTATTTTCAAGTTCTTTCTTTTATAGTTCTTATCTTTATATAACTTTCACCATCTCTCTTTTATTATAGGATTTTGTAGGTGTAATCCGCTGAAAACCCTCAGGAGACAACACTCCTCCTACTAGGGATATGCCACTGGCGCCGAGTAAGGAAGGCTGGAGGCAACTCTCCTTCTGGGCTAACTCCGCCAGCTCCAATGGTGGAAATCAATGCTGCTGTTCCGACTGGGAATAGCTTTGAACCGCGCCAACTGCCGTATTTAAAAGATCTCCTCCACCTGCGGATAATGCCCCAAAGGTGAAGCTGGAGCAGCCCCCTCAATGTCTGTCCTCTAAAATTTATAAGGTCTGGAGTCAAGTCTAAGACTCCGTGATGGATCAAGACTATCTCCGCCGACAGAAAAAGATGAAGGTTCAGCAGGAGAAGGACTACTCTGTCAAGCCACAAAAAGTGACAGCTACTTTGGTGCCCACTACAACGGCCCCCTCAACTTCGACCGCCCACAAAAGAAGGAGGTCGGAGAAGATCCCTGTGTCTTTGGCAAATCGCAAAGACACTGAATCTAAACGCCCCAAGTCTGGGGGCATGGTGGTGCACACTATCTATATGGCATCCGGGAAAGAGGATAGCCACGCTTCAACGGGTCACCGACCACTCACTCGATCTATCACTAAGGCTCAAGAGCAGCAGCAGAAGCTCCAAGAGATGATGACTGCGATGGCCGCACTCACCGGGCCAAAAGAAAGCCCAGAAGAATCCTCGGATCAACGCCAGGAGCAAGAAACCGATGCCGAGTTTCTTCGGAGAATCCTCGAAAAGAAGGACAGAGAAGCAGCAGAACAAACTGCCCACATAAAACAAATGGCACTTCTGTTCCAAGACATGGTAGGAATGATGTTACAGCCGGACCCTCCAGCTAAATACCTCCGATCATTATGGAAGACGATAGAGGGGAGACATCTAATCCTCATCCGGCTCATTCAGCAGCCAAGGAGGAAACCATTTCCAAGGCTGCACTAGACGACTATGTAGCTCAGCAGATACGAGTTCACTAGGCGAATGAAGCGGATGGGCAAATTGTTAGAACCGGACGACCCTATCCGGGCTGGTATGACCAAATCAGTTACCCGCCGGGATATACGATCCCTAAATTCCATGTGTACAAGGGGACAGGGAATCCACATCAGCATGTCACTCAATTCAGGGCCTTATGCAACAACACTGGAGGCGACAACAAACTGTTGCTTCGCCAATTCGTCGGCAGCTTAGCAGAAATGGCCTTTGAATGGTATTCGGAGCTACCTAACGACTCTGTCAAAACATTTGTGGAGATGGAGCTACTATTTACACAAAGATTTGCAAGCGCTAGTGAGCGCACCCCGATAACGGCATTGATCAACGCCAGGGTGAAGCCAGGTGAAACATGGGTGCAATACGCAATACGATGGCGAAACTTATGGTCAAAATGTGAGCAGCGCATAGAAGAAGCTCCTGCAGTAGGCATGTTCGTGGGGACCCTCGACCCTCAGGCGACCATCTCACAATTCATGATGTTCTTCAAACCAACTACTTTCCAGGCCTTGATTGACAAGCTGGCCCAAATGGACCAGATGGGCCATAGGCCTTCTTCTTCAAAGACGGAGCCTTGGAATGAAAAGGGCAAAGGGAAAACGACTTTTGTCGCCAATACCCAACAACAGCCGAACAACTTAAAGCCGGTCGTTCGCCAAAACAATGTGCGTCCACGCCCATCCCTCGAGGAGAGATTGGGACGCCCTTATTCGTTTCCCCAAGACAAAACAAGGAGATTATTTGAGCTGGCGGTGCGTAACAGGCTCATCAATCTCCCGAATCCAAGACGACCGTTGCAACCCGGCGAGGCTAATAGTCCCAATTATTGCCCTTACCACCAAACGGTAAGTCACCCGATCGAGAATTGTTTCGTCTTTAAGAGATGGATCGAGGATCGGTACCTACAAGACAAGTTTGCGCTGTCTGAAAAGTGGAAAATAAATCCACCACAACCGCACACTCTAAAGAAGACGGACACACTGGGGGCAACTTGTTCTTTTGTTGAAGAAGCTCCGTGGGAGGTTGTGCTATCAGCCAAAACCAAAAGGATGCTGAATGATCTCAAGACATGCCCGGCGATCAGGTGGAAGAACCCGCTCGAACCCCAGATCGTCGAAGGGATGCTGAAACCGCGCCCAACTCCAAAGATCGGTGGTGATGGCATAAGCACTCATACCCAGCCGTCCAAATCTTCAAAGAAGAAGAAAAAGAGATCCAAAAAGCCCGTGAAGCCTGGCAACAAGCGCACGGATTTACAAAAACAGATTGACGCGCTGGAAGAGTATAACCAGAAGGCGCGGATCCCAGTTACGCTCCAAGAGTTCCTCAGCCACCTCCTCGATGCGAAAACGATGGAGAAGACTCATTAGATGAATCTGAGGACTACGTAGCAAGTTGTCATGTAATCTCTCACTCGTCGATAGATGATAAAGAAGCTCCTTGCACCGAGAAACGGGGGGCAGGTCCTAAACCGGAACTTCTATGGCCGTCAGACGAGGCGATCGATGCCTTCCTGAATGAGATTCGTCTGAAAAGTAAAGCCAATCAGGAGCGTGAGATGGCCATATTGGAAGGAGCCAAACGCCGGCGGCTAGACGAAAAAGTCGAGGCACTCCCGTCAATTCAAAAGACATCCGCTGCTGATAAAAACAAATTCAAGACGAGGAAAAGGTTTGCTAAAGTCATATCAATGGGAATGAAGCTACCACCCTCTGAAGAAAACACTCTCGGTGGAGTAGAGATGCATCCTAATTACTGCTTATATCATCAGAAGATCGCACATCCCACTGAAGAATGCGACTCCTTTAAGTGTTGGTGGCAAGGATATGTCGCTCACAGGCAACACGTCAACAGAACAAAGCGTGAAGCTCGTAGACAGCGACAAATACGACAGATGAGCATAAAAGAGTTGCCGGCGATTGTCATAAGGATGATCCTGGAGGATCATGAGTTCTCACCTTCGAGAGTGACTCCGATGAAAAAGTAGCCCTCGGCCCTCTCCTCAAGGAGTTCGTCTCTAAAGAATTGAGGAATTGCGAGAACATTCAGCCGTACAATTGTACGATACCCGGAGAGAATCTCGGACCCACAAACAAGGGATCGAGCAAAAAGGGTAAAGGAAAGGGAAAAAACGACCTTCGTCGCCAACGCTCAAGAACAATCGAGTGACCCTAGACCGGTTGTTCGCCAAAGCAACAAGCGGCAACCCCTCTATGAGAAGTTGAAGCGTCCTTACTCATTTCCCCGGGATGAAACAAGGAGGCTGTTCGAAGTGGCAGTACGCAACAGGCTTATCACTCTACCGGAGCCGAAACACCAGCTACAATTGAATGATGTCAACACTCCTGATTACTGCCCTTACCACCAAGTATTGGGCCATCCGATCGAAAACTGCTACGTTTTCAAAAACTGGGTTGAAGACCAATACCAACAGGGCAAGTTCGCGTTGTCCGAAAACTGGAAGGTGAGCCCGCCACAACCACATGCTCCGAGAAAGATGGATACGCCGGGGGCATCATGCTCATTCATAGGGAAAGCCCCATAGACCGAAAAGTCAGTAAACTAGATATTCGCCTCAAATACGGCGACGGTGGACCGCAATGTCCTAAAGCTTGCAAATGACCGAAACGTCTTTAAACTACTACCACGGTATCCTCAGGCGGACGAGATAAAAAAAAAAGAATAAAGAATAAAATAAAAAAAATAAAAATAAAAATAAAAAAATGGTATGTCCATAAGTAAAATGGGCACGGATGAAAACCCGAAAGGGCTCCGTGAGTAAAAACAGCAGAGCTACCGGCGAGTGTTTGTGAAAACCTGAAAGGGCGCAACCTCGTTAGAAAAAATAAAAAGAATAAAAAAAAAGAAGAAGAAAGACAGTATGTTCATAAGCAAAATGGGCACGGATGAAAACCCGAAAGGGCTCTGTGAGTAAAAACAGCAGGACTACTGGCGAGTGTTTGTGAAAACCCGAAAGGGCACAACCTCGTTAAAAGACGCTTACAGCGTCCTCTCGACCTTGTAAGGAGAAACCACCTGCGTGAGATCCTTACGACTCACAAGGGAGCAACACACTTAGGAATCCTCTCGATTCCTAAGGAGAAATTACACTTGCGAGATCCTCACGACTCGTAAGGAGAACTCTCTTATGGGACCCTCACGGCTCATAAGATTTGAAAGTCTTAAGTTACAGAAGCCTGAACCTGTTCTTAAGCAACTCCCACAACCTTCGATATTTCCCTACAAGTGGCTCAATACTGACCCTTGTATACGATCCATGGGCGCGAATAAACATTTCCCTAACCAAGTCCCACCCGTGGTTAGGGATATGTCCATATGGTGAACAACCCTTATAAGTCCTCTCGACTGATAAGGAGAAAACCCTTTTGTAAGATCCTTACGACTTACAGGGGAACATACACTCAGGAATCCTCACGATCCCTAAGAAGAAAACACACCTACCAGATCCTCACGACTTGTAGGGAGAAATACCTTTGTGAGACCCTTACGGCTCATGAAGTCAAAAGCCTTAGTCGACAGGACCCTAACCCTGTTCGCTAAGCCACCTTTGTTCGATATCGACAGAGGCAAATGATGATTCGCTCCTGGCAATATCCCAGTTGTAGCGATGCTGATGCCTAAACCGGTATCAAATTCCAAGCCCTTTCATGGCAAATGATGATTCGCTCCTGGCAATATTCCAGTTGTAGCGATGTTGATGCTGAGATTGGCGTCAGATTCCAAGTTCCACACTCACGATAAAAAAAAATCAGCGAGCCATACATGCATACGAAATAGCTGAAATGATGGGGCAACTTGCAATAAAAAGCAGCAAGTGAAAATGTATGCATGCAAAATAGCCGAAATGATGGGGCAACTCGCAATAAAAAGCAGCGAGTAAAAATAAAATAAATAGCCGAAATGATTGGGCAACTCGCAATAAAAAGCAGCGAGTAAAAATAAACTAAATAGCCGAAATGATTGAGTAACTCGCAATAAAAAGCAGCGAGTGAAAATAAACTAAATAGCCGAAATGATTGGGCAATCGCGACCTTCACGATATAAAAGCTGAAATGATAGAGCATCGCGGAAATAAAATAATAATATAAAAAAATGAATGAAACTTCTGCCCTACAGGCGATAGCACAGCAATCCCTGTATACAATCTAGGGGCGCAAACAAAGAAGAAAACACGTCTTCCCTCCCCATGCTCCATCAGAAAACAGAGCCAAGTCTTGATGGTAACTCATATAAAACCGGAAAGACAATCGGAGATCATCTCGCACCAGCGCGGAGTGGTCACCACCTCGACTTCCGTCTCAATACAACAGAAGAGATGTCACAACAGCGTTCTTCCTCCAAAAGGACTCGGACGTGACAGAGCAAACGAAGCAAAGGCCAAATTCCTAGCTTCAGGGTCTTAACGGAAAGTCATATAAAGCCTGAAAGACGATCGGAGATCATCTTGCACCAGTGCGGAATGGTCACCACCTCGATGTTCATCTTGATACAGCAGACGAGATGTCACCCCAGCGTTCTTCCTCCAACAGGATTCAGACGCGACAATCAAACAGCGGAGCCACGGCAAAGTCCCTAGTTCTAAATTCCGACAGTTCACCAACAACCTAGAGACAACCGCGACATTCGTCTCGATATAGAGGATGCAATGCCGGCAAACGAAGCAAAGGCCAAATTCCTAGCTTCAGGGTCTTGACGGCAAGTCATATAAAGCCTGAAAGACTATCGGAGATCATCCCACACCAACGCGGAGTGGTTATGACTCATCGGGGCTCTCCAAAATAAGCCTAACCTCAAGTAAAAAGTGACATGGAATATCCCTACGCTTGCTCTTTCGACGGTAAGATTATCTGGAAGATTACTTGAAGACGTCTTGTCCAGCCCCCGAAGGGATCAGAGACACGACAATCGCAAGGCTACTCGAATAGCAAGATTGCATATCGAGGAATATATCAGCCAACGCGACGGTACGACGGCCAAAACCCTAAGTACCACAGACCCTAACGGACCTCTGTCGTAAAGAGCAGAGGTTAACTGTGACGTTAGGATATTCTTGCGAGGAGTGCTCGATTCGGCTCGACTCGTGAGGAAAAGCCTTAGGCAGTGGGGATTGAAAAACTTGTTTCCTAAGCACTGGGACCCTGCAAGTCGGTCCAAAACGGACTCTCGCATACTATTCACGGGTCACACTCTCCGAAGTCAAATCTTGATAAGGAGGGAAACAACCACTTACGGGTCCTCTCGACTCGTAAGAGGGAAAAATTCTCTTATAGGATCCTTACGACTTATAAGAGAAAACGCACTTAGGAATCCTCACGATTCTTAAGGAGAAAATACACCTACGAGATCCTCTCGATCCGTAGGGAGAAAAGTCTTTATGAGACCCTCACGGCTCATAAAGTTGAAAAGTCTTAGGTGGCAGATCCTAACCCTGTCTCCTAAGCCATCACTGCCCTACAAAGAGATTAAAATGGACCATCTATGAGCCACGCTTGCCAAAACTACATGCCACTGAAATGGAGAACTTACTCATGAGCATATAAACTACTTCACGCCAGAGTAAGACATAAAGAAATAGAAGGGTGTGGCTCATCGAGTTGAGAGTTTGGAACTATATCCCTTAGGAGTTGAGATTTGAGTCAATGATAAATAACGACGCTTGTGTCCGCTCGTTATCTTCTCAGATCAAGATTCTGAAAGTTATATACCAACCCGAAACTGGTCATACGCCATGCATAACTCTGCACTACTTCACCTACGTACATACTTACGCGGGCAAAGTAGTGAGGGCATTTGTTCCCGCCAAAAATTTCTGCACAAAAGAGCCCAAGGCTGGCAGCGATACGCTTAAGAAAATGTGAACCTGTATTTTCCGGGCTGTATTTTGATAAACTCCCGAACAAAAAATAGATAAATTCTGATGGTATTGAAATCATCTCGAAAAATCCTTCGATTTGATATATTATGGGCCTCATAATTCATCCGGAATCAAAAGTTATGAGCAAATGTTTATGCATATGTGATCTAAGGAAGAAGATGCGAACCAGTATTTTCCGAGCTGTATTTTGATAAACTCCGGAATTCGAAATGGCTAAATTCTGATAGTATTGAAAGCAAACACCTTCGATTTGATATATTATGGGCCTCATAATTCATCCGGGATCAAAAGTTATGAGCAAATGTCTATGCGCATGTGATCTAAGGAAGAAGATGCGAACCAGTATTTTCTGAGCTATATTTTGACAAACTTCGGAATGAGAAACAGCTAAATTCTGATGGTATTGAAAGTATCTCGAAAAAACCTTCGATTTGTTATATTATGGGCCTCATAATTCAACCAGGATCAAAAGTTATGAGCAAATGTGTTATGCATGTGTGATCTAAAGTAATGCTCTACTACATGGGGAATGCATTTTTTAGTCCCACATCGGGAAAAGGAGAGATGGTTTCTCTACCACTCCCATATAAATAAGAGGGGATACCTCTTAGAAAGGGTAGAGTTCAATTCTCAAAGGATTCAATACTCAAAGGAGCTTAGTTCTCCACAGGAGCTTAGTTCTCCATATATAGAAGCCATGCTTCTCCTCATAATGCGCATGTGCACTACGTGCAACGCACGTGAGCCCGCCGCGCGCGCACCACATGCAACGCATGTGCGCACCACGTGCAACGCACGTGCGCACCACATGAGAACATTTAATAATATTAAAAGGAGCTTAGTTCTCCATATATAGAAGCCCTGCTTCTCCTCATAATGCGCATGTGCGCTACGTGCAACGCACGTGTGCCCGCCACGCGCGCACCACGTGCAACGCACGTGCGCACCACATGAGAATATTTAATAATATTAAAAGGAGCTTAGTTCTCCATATATAGAAGCCCTGCTTCTCCTTATAATGCGTATATGCACAAGCTCCATGTGCGCTATGTGCAAATATGAGCGCCCAACACGTGCGACGCACGTGCGCGAACGCAAAGAACCCTTTTTCAGCAGCGAGAAGCTTAAGCTCCAGCCTGTTCTTCCCCACTAATGAGTGAGACATGGTTCAAAGGGTACATCCCTCCACACCTTCGATATATGACACTGTAATCTCCCAGTGTCGTCGGAGAGTTGGTGGGTCCTAATGACCAATGATCCTTCTTTCAAAAATAAAAATAAAAAAAGAAAAGGGATAAATATGGACAGAGAGAGAACTCACAGAAATCTTCTGAAAACTTTGAGAAAGAACTCAGAAAAAGAAAAAGGTAAACCTTTGAAAAGAAGAATTTCTTCTGAAAAGATCAATGATCTAAGAACAAAATCAAGATCTTAAATAAAAGAAAAGATCAAATAATAAGAATAAAAAAAGAAGTAATATACTTCTTTATTAGATCTTTTGATCTACATATAAAGACACGGCCTTTTGATGAACCATTGGTTCTTTAAATCATGAGGTAAAACCTCTTGAAACAAGAAAAAACTTATTTTCTTTAATTTAAATTTGATCAAGAGATTAAACAGTGCCCTGCACTTGTAAAATTTGCACTGTTGCGCTCTTGGGTTGGCGCAAGCCATCAGAGAGCGCCACGTGTCAGCCCTAGAACAAACTGCGCCTTGCGCTTTACAAGAATGAGCATTGCGCTCTTGGATTGGCGCAACTCACCAGAGCGCGCCACGTGTCAGCAGCGCACTAGCGCAGCGCAATGACGCAGCGCACTGCGCTTGCGCTCACCAGAGCGCGACACGTGTCGCCATCACATGAGTTTGCGCCTTGCGCTCCTCAATTGGCGCAAAGCGCCTGACAAGCCACATGGGGCACTGTCAGATCATTTAATGCAATGCATTACCAAGGGCAGAGCCCAATAAAAAAAGGTCTATCAGACCAAACAAAAGTGCTGTGCACTATCAAAAGGGGCAGAGCCCAATTAAAAGAAAAAAAGTCTAAACAGACCAAAATAAAATGCTTTGCATTTTTTTAAAAGAGGGCATAGCCCAAACAAAGGCCTAACAGGCCAAACATAAATAAAATGTTGAACATTTTCAACTGGACTTAACCCAATCCTGGCCGTAAGTCCTCAAATTAAAATTGACGGAGCACGACTGCTCTCTTAAATCAATTTACACCCGGTTCAAGGGTACATCTCCGAACTCCTCTAATATTTGTCGTTGTAATCCTTCAACATAGTCAGAGAGGTGACGGGTCCCGACAACCACACATTGACATGGACTAATGCGTCCTTAAACTCTCGGACTAATGTGTCCTTAAACTCTCGAACTAATGCGTCCTTAAACTCACGTATTAATGCGTCCTTAAACTCACGGGCTAATGCATCCTTAAACTCTCGGACTAATGCGTCCTTAAACTCTCGGACTAACGCGTCCCTAAACCAATTTGCGTCCTCAAAATGGGAACAATGGACCACCATGTCCCTAAACTGGTAACATGGACTAATGCGTCCCTAAACTCATAGACTAACGTTTAAGTTGATCTTAGCCTCAAATATGGCTAACATATCCTTAAACCAAAACCTTCAAACAGATTGTAGTCCTAAATGGGACTATAGAGCTCCAAATCAACTTTGGTTCAAGGGTACATCTCTGAACTCCTCTGACATCTGTCGTTGTAATCCTTCAACGTCGTCAGAGAGGTGATGGGTCCCGACGGCCATACATTAAATGGACCACTATGTCCCTAAACAGGAACAACAGAGCCCCCAAATGCTCTTTTGTCGGATCCAACCGATCCTGTTAAGTTGATCTTAGTCTCAAATCAGACTAACGTATCCTTAACAAATGTTTGAGTTGATCTTAGCCTCAAATACGGCTAACGTATCCTCAAACCAAAACCCCAAACCCAAATCTAAGAAAATACGGATTTGGACTAATCCACGTCCTACGGGCGACGACATAAATTAGTCTCCGTATACAATCCACGGGCAACCACAAACAAAACAAACACCCACGACACTAAGTAAACATCTGGAGAAGGAGAAGTTGTTGCCGCGATTCGGTAGCGTAATTAACTGCAGGGGCTTGCGCCTGCAGGGAAGAGCGTCTCCACAATCAAAAACCCCTCTAACGAGGGGGAATCTGACGAAGTCTGCTACATCGGCCGCATCCGTCTAAACCTCCGATACACGGTGCCATAAATCAACTTGGTATCTTCGGAGAGGTAGACAGATAAAACCAAATAGCATCTGTCCTGAATCTCAGCCAAGACGTTCAGTCTTGGCCGTCTTTCGGAGGGGAACAATCAAGAACAGGAAAAAAATAAACAATCTAGTACATGTCCATATGCCAGAATAAACGAGTCACGAAAAAATATGCGGAAGTAATAAATCTAAATAACAATAACAATCTGGAAAGTACGTCCCAAATACGGACTCACATCAGGAAATGAAAATACGGAAAGAAAACTAAACTAAACAAAGCTAAATACTAACAGGATCCTCATTGCTCGGCCTGTCGGCTGAAATACTCCTGATCAGCCTGCGAAAGAGATAAAGGATCTGGGCCATGCAAAACCCAGACGTCAGTGCATTATAATATCAAACAATAATAAATGAACAAGATACACGAGATATGCAGGCATGTGTATGAACGGTAATGAGTGTATAACAAGTAACACGGGTATGAAACAGTGAAGTGTATACGTGCGGGTGAAGTGCGGTAAATAATCTAAACTGTGCTACTGGGTTATCTATTCTAAAGTTATTCGAAATCAATTGATATACTCCTCATGTAACACAAAGAATATGTCCCGTTACCCTCCGGGACCACGGATCAGGATATGTGAACCAAGAATGGTTCTGTCTCGTTATCCCTCGGGACCACGGACCAAGTTGTAAAAGTCACGAATGACTCTATCCCGTTACCCCCCGGGACCACGGACCAAGAAGAATCACGAATGATTCTGTCCCGATACCCCCCGGGACCACGGATCAAGTAATACCCTTTTAAGTTACACTCGGTTACACCTTTGATTTCCCCATACCCCTAAGGTTATGTGTTCAAGTCAGGTATTGATAAACTGGAGCTGATGCCAACACAGGATGAAGCAGGTACAGCTTTGTCTATACAGACAACAGGATACGTCCGTCAGGACAACATGTCAGGATTGTCGGCATTAGAAACAGGATCAGGTAACAGGTCAAGTAATGGTGTATTGGGTCAGGTAGTGCACAGGTATCAAACGGATGCTCATAATAAAACTGTAGCAAGTACGGATGCACGATAAAAGTACAGATGCACAGTAAAACACAGATGCACAAATATCTATTAGGGATTACATCTACAACTCCATGATTACGCATGATGCATATTATCAAGCATGGGGTGCTAATATAACAGTAATATGAAATAATATGATATGGCATGCAGCTAGATATGTATTAAATGATACGGATGCGAACGGATATCGGAAAACGGTAAAACTGTAACATGGATGCACAATACAATAAACATGCCATATTTTTATTAATATAGTTGCAAGTATAATAATATAGCATGTATCAAGCTAACTTGCATGCAACCAGATATGTAATTAATGATACGGATACGAACGGCTATCCGAAAACAGTAAAACAGTAACATGGATGTACAATGCAGTAAACATGTGATATTTTTATTCATATGGATGCAAAATATGTATCATAGCATATAACAAGATAAACTTGCATGCGACTAGATATGTAAATAACGGTATGGATGCATACGGGTATCGAAAAACTGTAAAATTGTAATATGGATGCACAATGAAATAAACATGTAATATTTTTATTCATATGGATGCAACATATGTATCATAGCATGTAGCAAGATAAACTTGCCTGAACGGATCTCATGACGGGGTGCGTACGCCACATCTGACGTCGGGTAAACGTCGCAATGCACACACGACGCACAGAACAGAACTAATCAAAGCAAGAACACGACCACGCTGGGTAGAAACGTCCACTGGGTCGCCTGGATCGTCAGCGACGAGCACGGCTCCGGTGGCGATCGCCGGGAAAAAAGCCAAGAATCGAAAAAGAGAAGAAGAAGAAGAAAGAAAGAAGAGAAAAGAAGGAATGGGGTATGGCTCGGCTTGGTTGGGTTCTGGGACAGAGGAGAAGACGACGAGGTCAGGGTGATCTCCGGGGATAAGGGGTGCCGGCGTCGGGGTGTAACGGTAAGGCAGCGGGATTCTTAGGTTGTAGGTTGATGGTGGTGGTGGTGGTGTCAGGAGATCGGGAGAGAGGGATGAGGAAGGTGAAGAGGCCGGGATGAGGTCGGGTGATGGGGACGGTGACGAGGTCGGCGAAAGCAGGGGGCAGACAAGATGATGGGTTCATCACGGGGTTGTAGGTTGGGCAGTAGAAGAGAGATGTGGTGTTGTCGGAGAGGGAGATGAGGGTGACGGGCGAGGGTGGAGGAAGCGACGACTAGATCGGTGGCGGCGAGGATGATGACGAGGCGAAGGACGCGGGCTCGGCTGGGTTCGCGTGACGACGAGGCGAGAATGAAGGGAGGTGAGAATAGCGAAAGAGGGGGTGATGGGATTCATGAGATTGATAATAAATATATAGTAGAAGGAGAGAGAGAGAGAGCGCTGAGATGAAAAAGAATAGGGTAAAAAAATTAATATAAAAAATATATAAAGAATATATATTTGACAGAGGGAGAGAGAGATGGTCTGTTTAAAAAAAAATCTTTTAAAAAAATATTTAAAACTAAATAAAGTATACGAAAGTATTTTTAACAGTAAAAATCTTTAAAATAAAATAATGATTGCAATTGAGATTTTTGGGTAATACAAAAATAGTCCAAAACACGCCCAGGTTGGGTCTAAAATTATGGTTTGAAAATAAGGAAAATATACGTATCAATCAAAACCAAAACAGGATATCCGGGTAACGAAAATGCATACCCCCAAGAACGGATACACGTAACGTGCACGTAGCTATCCAAACGAGTCTGTTTCACTGAACGGGGTGAGAACACGATGCACGGATGCTACCACAGGGTTAGGGGTATGGTGCAGGCCATGCCATATATTTTTAAAATATACTATTTGACATTATATGTTATATTGAAAAAATGCAGATGCCAGATATAATGCAGTGCTATAACATGAAAGTACATGGATTCTCATAACTAGCCGAGATAAATCATAAACAGGAATCCAGACGGGTTTCCAGCAAGCGGGTCGGGTCGGATACAAATACAGATACCAATTACACTATTCGCACCCAAAACACAATAAATCAAGAAATAGCCATAAATAAAGAAATACCCAAAACAGAACCGGTATAAATAAACTAGGGTGTTACATTAACAAAACAATAAATAAAGTTCTCTAATTCTCTCTCTGCCCTCTCTACTATGTCGAAGCGGCGGTCTTCGCGAGGAGTTTCTCCCCATCGATTATGTAACGTTTTGAAAATCGTTTCGGTGAAATTTCAGAAAATCGGTAAAATAAGGGGGTTTTCTGTAAAAAGTCAAAATACAAATATTTTTATTATAAAATTAAATATATATATTCTAGCTATGAAATTGCTAGTATTTGGTGTTTATTGAGCCACTGGTGAAATTTCAAATTTTCTGAAAATTTTCCGAAATTAATTATTTTAATATTATTTTAAGCCGTCACTAATACATTTAATTAGGGAAAATTACAAATTAGAATGGGTTGAAACAAATTTTGTGCATCATAACACATTAAACAAAATTTTATCATGTGGTTTTTGAAATGAAATGGTTTGCCAAAACGGTTTGGAAAATATCGAAGAAAAAGGCTTTTTCGGTGAAATTAGTGTTAATGGAAATTGGGGCATAACCTTTATCTTTTTCTCTAGCCCACACACCCACACCTCACCCTCTCTTTCCCATCCCAAGTGGCTGGCCCCCCTTGATCAGCCCAACATCTTGGGCCTCTCATCTCACTAAAGCAAGGAAAAGAAATGAATTAAGGAATTTAAAATGAAATGAGGTGGGTGCTTTATTTCCCTAGTTGACTTGGACTTTTCCCCACCTCAATCTCTCTCCTCCCTCACCCCCATACCTGGCCGAGCCCCACTTTCCTGCAACAGCAGCCCCCCTCCCATTTCCCCTTCTCTTTTCTCTTCAAAATCCATCTAAAATGCCTCCAAATCCACAAAAAAATCAAGCTAAAATCAAAATCTAATCCCTACCCATTTTTACTTGACCATTCTAGTATGGATCTAGGGGACAAGATGGCAAATTGGGAGGCTAGATTTCAAGTTGGATCAATGGGTGGTGAGGTATAAAAATCTTAACATTTTTGTTAAATTGTTGGTTATTGCTTTAATCTAACTTATTTAGGAAATGAATTGTGGTTCTAATTGAAAGATTGGGTTTTCAAGAGAAGGATTAAATTATAGTTATTGTTGTGTGATTATGGTTACAAGGTGGAATTCATCATTTTGTGAAATGTGAAACATAACCAAGATTGTTAGTTGCAAATTGTTAAGTTGGAATTGTAATAATTAAGCTATATTGCTAACTAGGTTTTTGTAAACCATGTTTTTTATTAAGAGAAAAATGTAATTAGGGTTTTTATGACTTCATTAGCATTATAAAATGTAGTTTAATGCTTTAGATCATGCAAATCCAAGCTAGATTGTTGTATGTGTATTTTTGCTATAAAATTGTTAAAATTGGTTAATTTGTAAACTAGAATTTTTGGGCTAAAGAAATTTAATGAGATTAAATTATGGAAATGGTTTTTATGACTTATTTAAGATGTTTAATAAGTATTATGGCCACTAGATTCGTTTAAACGTCGAGTTTTGTACTAAAACGGGTAATTTTTGCTTGCTAGATTTTCGGAAAAATGGCTTTTAAGGTGAATTTGGGGTTTTTGTGAATTTTAACATATTTTGTATTATAATTAGTGTTCGTGAATGCGCAAATGAGTGTGTTTAGGTTTTCTCGATGGTTTGACGTTTGTACATCGACATCGAGGGTTGGTTTGGCTATTTTTGCATGCGTAGGCGATAGGTTTTGACCTATGCGTGATACGCGTGCCGATTTGATTTTTGTATGCCGTTTCGATTTTGAATTTGGTTTTAATGCAATACGGTGCGTTATGATATGTAGGTACCCCATGTGGACTTCGAGACGACAAGCAAGCGCGTGGCGACGTCGGCACCGGCGAGCGAGGACCAGGTGAGTAGATTTATATCTACGGGAAGAAGTCGGGTGGATGGCGTATAGCACCCCGCAGTTCGTGGTGATGTATACGAATACGTATACACACATATATTTTGATTATATATTTTATGTTGATATGAGACTTGATGGTAAAGGTAGATTCTAGGTGTTCATGGATTAGTTCAGTATTAGTTGCGAAACCCTAGAGTAGTCCTTACACCCACACACGCACACACACACATGCATACATCTATGTTATTACCTGTGCGTATATGGGGAGATGTGTTTATGTGTTCACCTGGGTATGGGACTAGGTGTTCACATACTGGATTTGCGGATGATATTTGGGATTGAGATGAGTCGATGAGATTTGAGTTGAGACCGTGAGATCGGTGATATGGCAGGATTCGTACTTGAGATGCGTCCTGATGTTATAGCGGATCTTTGGATGACAATACCATGTGAATAGTGATATTAGTAGTGTACTAGACGTAGGTCAGTACCCCAAATGATGATCTTGATAAAGAGGATACCAGATGAACAGTGTGATGAGTATGATATTGACCCGTACCCAGATTTGGGGATGCCGTACGATGGATTTACGTACGAGCTATATATTGATGATTGATCCGCACTCTTGACTTGGGGTGTCTGATTATAGATGTGGTATCGGATATGATATTATTGAGGCGGGATCACCGACTAATATATATACAGGTATGTATACGTATCGACTCAGATGTTAGGCGGTTTCTTTACCTGTAGTTCAGCTTGTTAGTTCAGCCGTATAGTTTAGTGTAGTTGTTAGACTAGATTAGACTCCTACCTATTTCAAAACTAACGAATCGTGGGTATTTTAAAAGACAGGTCAAGGGATTCTACGGATATTTCAAAAGATGTAACTTTTCATAAAAACACCGTAGCCCTTATTTTCAAAACACCGCGATTCGTGTTATTTAAAAAGGCACTATTGTAGGACTTATATTAGGTTAATGCAGTTTAGTTATCGTTGTGTCTAGTATTCAGCTCCCGCATATTATTGCTGTTGCTCCGCATCGCATACTTATTGTAATTCATATTTCATTATTGATATCATGCTGTTAGGACACTATCACCATTACCGATGATGCGTATGTACCGCGTACACTTACTTGCCGGCTCACACACATCTTCATCGGTAATTGCCATATCACGTACACTTAGAAAATACTATTACATTGACATAGCCTGTTAGCTAATAGTTTAGACATGATATTAGTGTACTTGCCTTATATGTTAGTTTAGACATTGTAGTTATTACCTGCTACTTCATGCATACTGTTATTCATTGTTATGCCGCATTCATGGATTCTCATGCATATATTCACTATTTTACGTGCTATTGAGGTTTTGGATTCGGATTTCCATGAGATTTTCTGGATTTGGGGGAAAACCGCAAAACTTATACAAACTTCTTCTCTCTCTTTTTAAATGAAAAGCGCGGTTTTCCCATGATGTATGAGTCGTCCACCATGAGTTTGCTGATGGATTTCGAGACCCGATTCGAGGAGTTGGATGAACCGTTTCGGGTACATGGTGGACCCGGTAAGGTATCCCGGGGCAAGAAGGTCGTGTTGCTGACGTTGAGCCTGGCAGGGGAGCACTACCTACCGGTGATTTTACTCGACGCGTCGGATATCCGGAGGATACCGTCGTGGTCTTGAGATGGATGGTAGGGGCCGGTCTGGACTGACGGCGCCCTAGATATTGTGATTGAGACATTGAGATTTTAAGATATTGAGATACAGAGATTGTGATACAGAGATATCGAGATATTTGGACACTTGTTTTGTGTCAATGCTGGGCACTGTTTTATGCTGATTTCATTTATGGTACCTCATTTTTAAAATACAAAAATCTCACTGATTTATGAAAGCAGTTTTCTTCAGTACATACATTCTGTTTCGTGCATTCATACATCATCCATGTGATACATTGCTACCTAAGGCACTGACACGGGCATATGGGATTGCACTTGGGTTAGATATTTGCCCTAACCATGGTTATGGGTTGCTGGTTATATATTTAAGGATTATATATTATGATCGTATGACCTAGGATTGCGTCATACATGCGATTTTTATTCGTAGATGTTTTTCTACTCACGAGTTGGCAACTCACCCCCGTTGTGCCCCAGTTTCTTGCAGGTTTGCCGTACAGGTTTCATTATGGCTTTGCGGGCACAGTTTCGTTCGGGTAACTTGTTAGTAGGTGGGTTTATTGGTATCGTACCCATCATATTACCTTGTATAATATTATTCAGTTGTATCTAGTAAATTCCATCAACCAAACATGTATTTATTTTGAGATAGAGACCAATGATGTTATTCTTTCGACCTTAGAGTCGCGCGTTATATTTCTGTGGATTTCTTGTGGTTTTGAGTTTCCTTTTGAGTTTTGATCCTCGCCCTTGGCGTTGTATATTTTATTACTTGTGTGGTTGTGACCGTCGATTGACGAAGAGCTAGCTCCCGCTTGGGGATGCCTTTTATTGATTTCGTATACTATTCATGTTGTATCCCGTTTGGAGGCCAGTATTTACAAAGGAGACTCTGCCGAAATTTTCAAGAAATATTTGATGTTTTTAAAAACGCATAATTCGGCTTATGCTAATAAAACTACTTGATTTGAATTGGTTTTTCCTTCACCTACTATTTTTCTTGGTTTAGATTTCTGGGTTTTCGGCTTACTTAGATTACGTACGCCTCGAGACGTTTCGTAGTTTAAGTGCCGGTCATGTTCCATACTTTCGGGACGTGACAGATTAGCACCGTGCTCATCAGTAAAGGCAGACATGATGACCCGCTGAGCTCATATCTGACTCAGTAAATGAACTGAACGGCCCTTCAGAGGTTAAGTAATCAAGTGTGCCTCATAGAAACACTCAACCTTGTCCTCCGCCGCATCAAGAATCGGCGGAGTCATCTCCGTCGGATAAGGAGGGATATCAGCAAACACGGACAAGAAAATCATCCGGAGCCAAATGGAACCCATAGGAAGAGGAGAACCCCTACGAGCCAGGAGATCGTACAATACCGCGTCACATTGGTTATCAGTGAGAAGAGAATCCACTAACCGTGCGGCAAAACGAGGAATAATCTCCTCGATAGGCACCTCCCTGGGTTGCCGACGAGCATGGGGACGGTTGCAAGCCATAACTTTTGGTTTTTTTCTAAAAAATGACCACCCTAAGGTCTGAATGATTCTCTCCCTGTGAAGAAAGAGGAAGGCGTAACTTCAGGTTATAAAGAGAAGCATTCAAATCTAGGCACGGAAAACTCTGTGCATGGTGGAACTATTTCCAAGGCCGAAAAAAGGGCATGGGGAAACAAGGTAGTTGACCCATAGGAATCAGGGTAAGAAGGTGAACCGATCCCGGCAGATCCAGCGGCTATAAGGGTGACAGCGTTGCACTCACGTGCAAGCCACACAAGAACAACGTTGTGGGGGCATTTGTTCCCTTATAAAAAAAGAGAACGAAAAAAAAACACACAATGAAAAAAATTCACCTGATGGAGCATCACGTGCCCACACGTGATGCGCCTATAAACAAAATTCATAGGCATTGCGCTTAACTATTAAGGCTGAAATTGAACCTCACGTGCAAGCACGTGAGCATCTATATACAAAATATATAGTCGCCTTTTTTTTAAAACAAATAACAAGCCAGAGAAACTCACGTGTCAGCACGTGATACCTTTTTTGGGTTGTTGCACATAAGCAAACGAGTTTAACTCTGTGGGGTCACGTGCTGCACGTGAGTAGTCTCAAACGTTTTCTGAGCCGATAGAATTAAATTCTAAGTAGAGAGATCAAAACCCTATTTGGAAAATATTTCCTTGAATTTTTCTAAACAAGAAAGATTGCTCTCTATAAAACAGAGCACCGTTGGATTAAAAACCCAAAGGTGATTAAAAATCACCAAGCTACAGAATAAGCTCTGTATGGGAAAATATTTTCCCAATCTTGTTAAAAACAAGAAAAATATTTTCTATAAAACAGAAGTCCTTGGATCAAAAATCTAACGGTGGATAAAATCCCCAAATCAATTAAGATCTCTCAATGAGAGATTTTTTTAACTAAATCAACAAACTTGCCTCTACTATATAAAGGACCCAAGACTGCAAGTCTTAAATGGAGAAACCCCCTAGAAGATTCGAGAAAACAAAAAGAAGAAGAGGAGTTCTCTTTTAAGAAAAGAAACCCTAGGTAAGAAGAAAGACCTAGAGATCAGTTTATCTCTTCTTCACTGCTTCAAGAGTTTAACTCTTTTAGAAAAAAAGAACTTAGTTCTTTCTCTGGTTGAGGTCTGCAGAAGCAGATCTTCCCACAATTTGAGA
Organism: Agapanthus africanus; assembly: GCA_030015575.1. Classification (NCBI taxonomy): domain Eukaryota; kingdom Viridiplantae; phylum Streptophyta; class Magnoliopsida; order Asparagales; family Amaryllidaceae; genus Agapanthus; species Agapanthus africanus. The sequence continues at coordinate 117,381,588 of CM057350.1, forward strand.
ATTTAATTCTTATTGGAGAGATTCTGTCATGCAGACTCAAAACTTAGAGGAAAGAACTAAGTTTGAACAGTTTAATTCTTCCCAAAGATATAGGAATTTAATTTCTCTGATAAAACTAGGGTTTAACCCTGCATAAGAATTTAATTCTTATAAGACAAGAGACCTGAAATTCTCAAAACTAAGATCAAGATCCCCATGCACATAAAAGAAACGATTAGCGTTCAACGCTATCACAACAGATCACGTGTTCCCACGTGAGCACCTCTGAGGAACGAAAGGAACAATTGACATCGAGTCACGTGATCCCACGTGACCCCCTAATAGTTCTTGGCACTTTCAAAAGGAAAAGGGGAATAAACTAAAGACAGATCCCATTTTGGGGGCGCCTCACGTGATCCCACATGACCTCCTAATAGTGCTTAGCACTTTCAAAAGGAAAAGGGGAATAAATCAAAGACAGATCTCATTTTGGGGCACCTCACGTGATCCCACATGACCCCCAATAGTGCTTACCACTTATAAAAGAAAAAGGGAATAAACCCAAAGAATCAGTGCCCAATTCTCAGGCGCCTCACGTGCCATACGTGAGCGCTCCAAATTTTAGTGTTTAACATTACTTTAGAGCCTCACGTGGGAGCACGTGAGCGCCGAGCAGATATTAGTGTTTAACACTATGAGAGGCCAACCTTAGCCCAAATTAGCCAAGTCTTCCGAGGCCAAAACCCTTTTGATCACCAATCAACCGAGCCCTCCTATGCTCAGGTCTCCCCAAGTCGATCTTAGTTCCAAAGATGACTAATGATCTCCTAACAGATGGTATCTAAAATGATGTTCATTCCACCATGATCTCTCCCTTCAATCTGGAATTCGGTTCAAGGGTACATCTCTCCATACCTCTGATACATGTCATTGTAAATCTTCAATGTCTTCAGAGAGGTGGAGGGTCCCGACAACCAACAGCTCTTTGGAGCACTCCTAAAACCATGAGCACACCCCAGTGGACCGCAATGTCCTTAAACTAGTTGTGGACCGAAATGTCCTTAAACTATCTACGGACCGTAACGTCCTTAAACTAGCTGTGGACCGCAACGTCCTTAAACTAAACCCTCACCCTAAAAATAATGATCTGTGGACCGCAACGTTCTTAAACTAACAACGGACTGTAACATCCCTAAACTAAAGCAAGAGAGCCCAAACGCTCTTTTGATGGATCGAAAACGATCCTAAACCTCCGTTAAGTAGATCTTAGTCCAATATCGGACTAACGTATTCTTAACAAACATTTAAGTTGATCTTAATCTCAAACGAGATTAACAATCCTTAAATCAACCCAAACCCAAATCTAAGAATATACGGATTTGGACTAATCCACGCCCTACGGACGACAACATAAATTAGTCTCCGTATACAATCCATGGGCAACCCAAAATAAAACAAATACACACGACACGAAGTGACCTTCTGGAGCAGGAGAAAGTGGTTATCGCGATGCGGTAACGTAATTAACTACAGGGGCTTGCGCCTGCAGGGAAAAGCTGTTTCCCCCAATCAGAGCAAAGATCTGTTTGAAATTTAAAATTCAAATTGAAGCAACGCTTCAGATGCAGCGCCAAGTGCGCTGCGCCCTAAGCAGCGCACCACGTGTAAGACACGAGTGCGCTGCGCCCTAAGCAGCGCACCACGTGTAAGACATGAGTGCGCTGTGCTCTGAGCAGTGCACCACGTGCAAAGCACGGGTGCGCTAGCGCTAGGTGCGCTGCGCTCTGAGCAGCGCACCATGTGTAAGACACGGATGCGCTAGCGCTAAGTGCGTTGCGCTCTAAGCAGCGCACCATGTGCAAAGCACGGGTGCGCTAGCGCTGGAACTAAAAGCTCCTCACCGTTAGATCAAAGATCTAATAATAATGATAAATCATTAATTGATCAGAATTAAATTCTGTTAAGTAAAGATCTCTCAAATCTTTCCAAACAACAAGATTGTGCTCTGTAAATCAGAGCACCGTTGGATCAATGATCCAATGGTGATTAAAAATCACTGAAAAATACAGAATAAATTCTGTTCAGAAGATTTCCCAATTTTTGTTGAAAATAAGAAGATTACCTTCTGTAAATCAGAAGCCCTAGGATCAAAGATCCAATGGTGGGGAAACATCCCCAAATCAATTAGAGAAAAGATCTCTTTAACTGATCGAACTGATCAGCTTGCCCTATATAAAAGCCCCAAGACTTCAAGTCTTAAAGAAGAGAACTCCCCATAAGCTTTGAGATTTCAGGAAGAGAAGCATAGCTCTCAGCAAAAGAAGATTTTTTTCTTCAAGGCAAAAAGAATGGTGATGAACAAAGAGATGAAAACATCTCATAATTAAAAAGAAGAATTATCTTCTTAAAAAATCATAGATCTACAAAGACCAAAGTCTTTTATAAAAAGATCAAAAGATCTCATCATAAAAACAAAGAAGTACTTACTTCTTTCACAGATCATAGATCTATAAGACAAATTGTCTTTCTGAGATCATGAACATCTCATTATAAAGGGGGAGAAAATTATTAAATTCTCTTAAGGATCATAGATCTATAAAGGCAAAGCCTTTCATTAATACAAGAGATTGAAGTATCTCCTATAAAGTAAGAACTTTTGTTCTTCTAATTTTGAGACAAGTCTCTTCTAGGGGAAAATTTATTTCCCAGATCAAAAAATTGATCAAATGCGCTTCTGCGCTCCTGGACTGGCGCTCAGCGCCGAGCGTGCCACGTGTCACTCACGAGTGCGCCACTTAACAGTTAGCGTTTTGTGCTCTTGAATTAGCGCACTGCGCTCATAAACTGGTGCAAAGCGCCAAGCGCACCACGTGTCATTCATGTGTGGGCCATTGAATTAATAGCGCAATGCGCTCATATATTAGCGCGATGCGCTCATCATCTGGCGCTCAACGCCAAGCGCGCCACGTGTCACTCACGTGTGCGCTACTCAGCAGAAGCGCATTGCGCTCTTTGACTGGCGTAAAGCGCCAAGCGCACCACGTGTCCCTCACGTAGGCGCTGCCAGAACATAAATTGTTCTTTAATAAGCCCAGAGCTCTGATGAATGCTCTGCATTCAATAAAAGACAAAAATATTGTCAAAAGGGCCAAGCCCAAATAAAGGCTCAACAGCCCAAAATAAAATGTTAAATATTTATTGGACGTAGCCCAAGATTGGCCATAAGTTCTCAACCCATATTAATTGAGCTCATCTGCTCATAAATATGTTAACAGATTTTAGCCCCAAATTGAACTACAGATCTTTCAACCAACTCACATCGGTTTAAGGGTACATCTCTGAACTCCTCTGATATTTGTCGTTGTAATTCTTCAACGTCTTCAGAGAGGTTACGGGTCCCGACAACTATACATTTCATGGACTGTGGGCTCCTTAAGCCCACGGACTATGATGTCCTTAACCTTGACTGTGAGGTCTTTAAACTCACGGACTATGATGTCTTTAACCTTGACTGTGAGGTCTTTAAACTCACGGACTATGATGTCCTTAACCTTGACTGTGAGGTTTTTAAACTCACGGACTATGATGTCCTTAACCTCGACCGCAATGTCTTTAAACTAACATTGGACCACCATGTCCTTAAACTGGTAATCGACCGCAATGTCACTAAACTAAACAATAGGGCCCAAATGCTCTTTTGTTGGATCTAAACGATCCCGTTAAGTTGATTTTAGTCTAAAAATTAGACTAACGTATCCTTAACAAACGTTTAAGTTGATCTTAGTCCCAAATGAGACTAACTTATTCTTAAACCTAACCCCTAAACCCAAATCTAAGAAGATACGGATTTGGACTAATCCACGCCCTACGGGCGACAACATAAATTAGTCTCCGTATACAATCCACGGGCAATCAAAAACAAAACAAACACCCACGACACGAAGTGACCATCTGAAGAAGAAGAAAGTGGTTATCGCGATGCGGTAGCGTAATTAACTGCAGGGGCTTGCGCCTGCAGGGAAGAGCGTCCCCATAATCAAAAACCCCTCAGATGAGGGGGAATCTGACGAAGTTTGCTACATCAGCCGCATCCGTTTAAACCTTCGATACACGGTGTCATAAATCAACTTGGCATCTTCGGAGAGGTGGACGAATAGCACCAATTAGCATCTGCCCCGAAATTCAAGCAAGACGGATCTGCGCGGTCGCGTCTCCGTGTTTCAGCGGGGAACAAAAGCGTCCCCACAATCAAAAACCCTCGCAAACGGGGGGGGGGGGAGAATCTGACGAAGTCTGCTACAACGGCCGCATCCGTTCAAACCTCCGATATACGGTGCCATAAATCAACTTGGAATCTTCGGAGAGATGGACGGATAAACCAAATTGTATCTACCCCCAAATTCAGACAAGACGTTTGTCTTCCCCGGCTTTCGACGGTAAACAGTACTTTTTATATACATTTTCTTAAAACGAACCTAGGGGTCTCGGAACCGAGAGAAGAAACAAAAGTTGTGCAAAAAGTCTCTTCTGTGAGAGGACCTAGCTCAGGAGACTTAATTTAATGCCAATAGAAATTACATTGTTTCAAAAGAAGAAAGCATGTTTATCTATACAACTTAAGTTTTTCAGCGTTACAAGACCGAAGAAACTTACGCCCCCCGGCGTCTTATAAGCGGTATGCTCCACCGGGCAATGCTTCTGCTACGAGGAATGGTCCGTCCCAGTTCGGGGAGAATTTATGCAGTCTCTCTTGATCTATGAACTCATTTCTTCGTAAGACCAGATCTCTCGTCTTGAAGGCCCGATGTTTAACTTGGGCATTGTAATAGCGTGCGGTTTGCTGCTGGTAGACGGTCGCTCTGATTTGCGCTCGATCCCGCTTTTCCAATATGATGTCCAAGTTGCTTTGGAGCACCGAGGTATTGGCTTCATCGTCAAAATATTCTACCCTGTAACTGGGCAGTCCAATATCCATGGGGACCTTTGCCACGGTACCGTAGCAGAGGCTGAACGGGGTTTCTCCCGTGCTCCTTTCTCTCAACAAACCTAAATAAAACTACTTCTAAACCTAAAACAAAAGTAAAGCCATTGATTTTTTGCATTAAATCTAAGGAAAAGAAAAGAAGAAGAGTTCTTGGGGTGAAATCCATGGGCTTGCACCCCAAGCAAGCACTATGGATGAAAAACCTTGATGAAACCCATCAGTTTCATCTCAAGACGCCCAAAATTGATGACTTTAGGCCAAAGTTCATAGCTTTCTCCCATGGAACCTCCTCACCACCAATCACTCATGAGATCCGAAGGAACATGGATCACAACCCCATGTTCCTTGTAAAAACGAAAAAAAAAGAACGAACACGGGATGTCCTGTGTTCAGCATCGGGATCCCTCTCTTCGGAACCCCCCCAAAAGGGGAGGTTCCCGCTGTCAGGACCCCCCCCCCCGGGTCCCCCAATTTTGGAACCCACCCAAAGAGAAGGTTCCCGCTGTCAGAACCACTCCTGGGATCCCCCCAGTTTCGGAAGCCCCAAAGGGGAAGTTCTCGCTTCAGGACCCCTCCCGAGGTTCCCCATTTCGGAACTAGTTCGCCGCCGAAAACAGAGACGAAACTGCGTAGGTCGTCTTGCCTGAATTTGGGGGCAAATGCTATTTGGTTTTATCTGTCCACCTCTCCGAAGATGCCAAGTTGATTTATGGAACTGTATATCGGAGGTTTAGACAGATGCGGCCGTTGTAGCAGACTTCGTCAGATTCCCCTTCGTTTACGAGGGGTTTTTGATTGTGGGGACACTCTTCCCTGTAGGCGCGAGCCCCTTCAGTTAATTACGCCACCACATCGCGGTAACCACTTTCTCCTTCTCCAGATGGTCACTTTGTGTTGTATTTGTTTGTTTTGTTTTTGGTTGCCCGTGGATTGTATACGGAGACTAATTTATATTGTCGCCCGTAGGGCGTGGATTAGTCCAAATCCGTATTTTCTTAGATTTGGATTTAGGTTGGTTTAAGCATCGTTAATCTTGTTTCAGATTAAGATCAACTTAAACGTTTGTTGAGAATACGTTAGTCTAATTTTAGACTAAAATCTACTCAACGGGATTTTGGATCTTTTAGATCCAACGAAAGAGTATTTGGACTCTATCGTTTTAGTTTAGGGACATTGTGGTCCATTGGGTTTAAGGACATCGTAGTCCATGGAGTTTAAAAATATCATAGTCTGTGTTTAAAGACATCATAGTCTAGTCTAAAGACATCATAGTCTGTGGGGTTTAAAAACATCATAGTCTGTAAAGTTTCTGGTTGTCGGGACTCGCCACCTCTATGAAGACGTTGAAGAATTACAACGACACATATCAAAGGTGTGAAGAGATGTACCCTTGACCCAAGGTTGGTTGAGAGATCTGTAGTCAAGGTTTAGGACTAAGACCAATTAAAGAGATTGTGAGAGATCTGTAGTCAAGGTTTAGGACTAAGACCAATTAAAGAGATTGTGAGTACATGGGCTCAGTTAATCTGAATTAAGGACTTATGGCCAACTTGGGCTCAGTCCACTCAGATTTGAATAAAATGTTGAATATTTATTTGGGCCCAGTCCCTTTTGGTTCAATAATGCTGAGCATTAATTTGGGTTTTGACGCCTCTCTTTCTTTTGTTTTTTATTGGGTGTTGAACACTCTTTATGGCGCAGAGTGCTTTAAGTAAAGAACACTTTGTGTTTCCTCAGCGCACACGTTAGGAACAAGTAGTGTGCTTGGCGCTGAGCATCAGACTTGGAGCACTAAGTCTCTTCTTGTAAAATAGCACACACGTGAAGAGCACGTGGTGTGCTTGGCGCTAAGCGCCAGACCTGGAGCGCTAAGGCGCTTCTTATGAAATGGCGCGCATGTGAGGAGTACGTGGTGCGCTTGGCGCTGAGCGCTGGTCAATGAATGCAGAGCGCTCTTCTAAAATAGTGCCTATATGAGGAACACGTGGAGCGCTTGGCGCTGATCGCCAGACTTTGGGCGCTAAGGCGCTTCTTGTAAAATAGCGCACACGTGAGGAGCACGTGGTGCGCTTAGCACTGAGCGCCAGACTTGGAGCGCTAAGGCGTTTCTTATAAAATAGTGCACAAGTGGGGAGCACGTGGTGCGCTTGGCGCTGAACGCCAGACTTGGAGCGCTGAAGCGCTTCTTTTGAAATAGCGCACATGTGAGGAGTATGTGGTGCGCTTAGCGCTAGACTTGGAGCGCTGAAGCGCTTCTTATGAAATAGCGCACACATGAGGAGCACGTGATGCGCTTGGCGCTAAGCACCAGACTTGGAGCGCTGACGCACTTCTTTGGCATTTCTGGTCAGTTCTGTGCTCTGAGAATTAAATTCTTGTCTATAAGAGAGTTTGTCTCATGGATTTAAGAATTAAGTTCTTCTTTTTATGAAGAGATGTTATGATCTCTTCTGTTTTTATGAAAAACTTTGTCTTACGGATCTGTGATCTAGAAAAAGAACTAAGTTCTTCTTATTATTTTTTTTTATCAAGAGATGCTATGATCTCTCTTCTTTTTATTTACCTTGAAGAAAATTTCTTCTTCTTAAAACTTGCTCTTCTTTTTTCTTTTCTGAGAACTTGAAGTTTATGAGGTGGTTCCGCTGTGTTCTTCTTCTTTCAATTTGAGAACTTATGGGGAGGTCTTTCTCTACAAGACTTGAAGTTTTAGATCCTTTAAATAGGGAAGGCTGATTTGTTGAATCAGTTAAGGAAATCTTTCTCTGATTGATTTGGGGATATTTCCCTACCATTGGATCTTTGATCCTAGAGCTTCTGTTTTACAGAAGAAAATTTTCTCGTTATTAACAAGATTAGGAAAATATTTTCCTATACAGAACTTATTCTGTATCTTGGTGATTTTTAATCACCATTGGATCTTTGATCCAATGGTGCTCTGATTTACAGAGCACAATCTTTCTTATTTAGAAAGATTTGAGGAGTATTTGCTCAATCAGAATTTAATTCTGTGATTTGATGATTTATTCATCTCAGTTGGATCTTTGATCCAATGGTAGAGAACATTTAGTTCTAGCGCTTGGCGCTCTTGTGCTTTGCACGTGAGGCGCTGCTTCAGAGTCTTTAACTCTTAGCGCTGGCGCTCATGGCTCGTGCTTTGCACGTGAGACGCTGTCTCAAAGTCTTTGACTCTTAGCGATGGCTCTCCTGGTGCTAACGCTCTCATGCTTTGCACATGAGGCGCTGCCTCAGAGTCTTTGACTCTTAGCGTTGACGCTCCTGGCACTAGCGCTCTCGTGCTTTGCACGTGAGGCGCTGCCTCGGAGTCTTTGATTCTTAGTGTTGGCGCTCTCGTGCTTTGCACGTAAGGCACTGCCTCAGTTTAAATTTCAAATTTTGAACAGATTCTTGCTCTGATCGGGAGAAACAGAACCCTTCCCCCAAAAGGGAGGTTCCAGCTATCGGGACCCTCCCGGGGATCCCCCAGCTTCGGAATCCCCCAATGGGCAGGTTCTTGCTTTGGGACCCCTCCCGGGGTCCCCACCATCGGGACCCTCAAATTGAGGGTTCCCGCTTCCGTGGGGAACTCCCCCAAAGGGGTCTCCGCTGCCTCGGGATTCCTCCCGAACTCGGGAGACACCAAAATCACTTCTCTTTCTCTTTTCCCTTTTCGGAAGCTTACTAACACACTCAAAACACTCTTGCCCTTCAAAAAAATTCTAATGAGGCGCTGCCCTCACTCCGCAAACCCCCAACCTGCTGACCGGGCAGCGGGACCGCCGTAAACTCTGCAAGACCCCTGATATGCCCAAGGCACCATCAAAATTGTTTTAAAACACAATACGCGCGTATTGCACACTGCATTCGCATGATCCATACGACCCGCTAATCGGAGGTTCTCTCGCCTTCAAACGAGGGGTAATTAACGGTAGTTTTGTCCGCGGCTGCCGGAGATTAGAATCCTCATAATCAATAAACCCCTACCTATTTTAGATAAGGGGAATCTGCACACGCTTGATAAACGAGCGCATCATATCTCAATAGGGTGACGATTAAGACTCTGCACTAATATCATAGAAAGGAGGACTCATGAAATATTATTGTTTTGTTGTTTGATTTAAAAAAAAAAATTAACATTCCTTTAATCTACATTCCATCCCATGATCCATATCATCTTAGAAAACTACTTACATGATTTTTTAATCTACATTCCATCCCATGATCCATATCACCGTCTCTTAGGAAAATACTTACATGATTTTCTTATGTAAAGGCATTTCAAAATTTTCTTGGGCCGGTAATAAAGTAAATGCGAAGAAAAAAAGAATTGCAAAGTAATAAGGAAAAGGTTAATGCAAGTGACACAATTAGTATTTTTTTTTCAAACTCCCCCGAAGAATCGAATTAATGATCTCTCACTATTCTCTATCTGTATATTCTACTACTAGAAAGTTGGGTGAAATGCGGAGTTTTAATTATTCCATATTTTTGGCGTTGACTTTTGACTTCATATGCTATCCTCATTGGACTGAAGATGCCACTTTGAAGATCTAGGTAATAGAGTGAGTGCTTTTATGGAAAATTGGTGCCAAATTTTTGCTTCACTGTAGCCCATTTGGACATCAAGCTTGTATGAAGGAAAATTTGTCTTGTGGGCTCCACTTGCTTTGCTAATCTCTTTGGATAATGATGAAGTAGATGGACTCTTTGAGGTATAAAGTTAAAAAAACATTTTATGAAAGCCTATCTTAAAAAAAATTCTAAATTATTTTTATACTTCTATTTTAAAATAAAAATTACAGGCTTTAACAATTTTAATCATTGTTGCAAATAAATACTAATATAATCTTCATGCCAAACTTGCAACGCTTTTTAGATCAATAGCATGGACTTTGTTTGTTACAAATATATACCATGCATATTCAATATTTTTCAGATAAATAATATGAACTTTGTTTCTTACAAATAAATATCAATATCCAACGTTCTCCGGATAAATACAATAGAATTTATTCAACAAAAATAAATACCATGGAGTTCCACCATTTTTCGGATAAACATTATAGGCTTTGTTTTTCACAAAAAAATACCATGGACTTCCACCGTTTTTCAAAAAAGTACCATGGATTTTATTTGTTGTAAATATATACCGCAAACTTCCACTGTTTACCGATAAATCATGGGTTCTATTTTTCGTAAATAAATATCATGAACTTTGTTTCTTGCATATTAAAAAGAAACATCGACTTTTATATCGATAAATTTACGAATCATATATATGGCTTTATATAATCAATTTTTTCCAACAAACGCATATATATTCGTAAATTATGCGCATCAGGTTTAACCCTAGTCCTATAAAACACGCTTTTATGGTAAAGAGGAAACTTATACCAAATGCGACTCACAATCTCATTGCATAACCCTTTTCACTATTATTTTATTTTTTTCCTTGTTTGATTCTGCCTCTATAATGTTAAAAAGGCAATTCGTAGAGAAGTCTTGCTGACATGTGGACCATGTCAATATGAACTCTATCTCGTGATCAAAACCAAACCAAGAAAAAGTCTTGCTGCCAATGGAACATCTATGGCACAACTTGGGAGGTTCTCCATATGCATACAAACAATTCCTGATAGGTAAATGCAATTCATTCGTCCACGCCATGAAATCGCCAACGCCTCGACGTATTCAGATAAAAGGAACCAAGAAATATATAGTTAGAAAGAGAGAGTTACAGCCTTACAAGCATTAATAAGTTTGTTAGGCAAATGTGATCTCGTTTTTCACAAGACGTCATTTCACAACAGCCAAACAAAAGAAAAGAAACCAAAAAAGAAACATATCTTGATTTTTTTTGTTCAACAAACAATAAAATCATAAATCAATAAAGATAATGACTTGCTTTTCATGACCTTCTCATTGAAAACAAACAAGCCGGTAGAAAGATTATAGGGTTTCTTTATAGGATTAATTGCACATGATCCTCGCTTAACCCCCTCAGTCATAAAAATAAGCACTTTCACCTCTTGGGGTTAAAATTTTGCGATTTACCCTTCCAACCCCAATAACGTTATTATTTCGGATAGTTATTTCCAAAACTTGTACTCCATTTTTCTACCATTATTTCATTAGTATGTTGACCAAAGGGTATTTTAGGAGTAGAAATTTATTAGGGAAAAAAAGTTAACAGTTGTTAAAGTAGCTTCGTAAAAGTGCAAATTTTTCCACTCGACTATGGTGGGCAAAGGTTTTGGGGTTTCCTTCAATTTAAGCCAATTAATACTTGCATCTTTATCGTAAAAGCATAAATCTATTTAAAGAAAGAAACAAATTCATTTCCATTAACGGATTAGGGTTTCCCCCATATATTAAACGAACCCGACCCATTTACATCCCTAACCTTCACCTCTCTCTGTTAATTTTCCCCCTTAATTAAATTGCGGCCATGGCTTCAGAGCAGCAGCAGCAGCAGCTCAGGGCGTCATCATCATCAGAGATCAACACAATAACAAAGCACGAGGGGTCATCGTCGAGGAAGAGATTGTCGCTGTGGAGAGATCACGACGCCCGCATTCTCTCTTCCCGCCACCCCCACTGCAGCTCCGGCGAGCGCGGCGGCGATCTTGGTATAAAAATCTCATCTTTTCTCTTAAAGTCTCCATTTTTAATCAAAGTTTGAATTTTTTCTTATTTTTTTGGTGAATTGTTAAGATTTGGAATGCATGCATCAACAAATGCAACATTGTTGTAATGACAATATCACGATCTGATTTTGACTGTGTAACGTGACCGTGGTGAAAAAATTGTGTTAAAAATGCCATTTTGGGTCGTGATGTTAAATGCATTATTGTATTCGATTATTTTATTATTTTGTGTGTGGGGGTGTTTGGCTTGGTACTTATGTAGAGTCGAGAATTCTTTTTGGTAAGAACAACAGTAACTTGTGAGGTGCGATTATGATTTCACTGTATCATATCCTTTTGCATTGGCCCATGGAAATTTTATCAAACTGGTTAGAATCAACATATAAGAGCCAACGAAATTTACGCCCCTTTGTGAATGTGACTCCAGCCACACTAATATGGACTGTATGATTTCAATAGTAGGGGAAAAAATATCAAAGGATCAGGATCCATTGATTAGGTTCAAATTTCGGAGCGCCGACACACCATCCCTTGTGTAGGGCAGGCATAATACTCTGATTGGGCAGATATGGCGTTCCAAGCGTAATATTCCTGCTGTCACAGGAAAATGTCTATAACTGTTGTGTCTTTGTCAGTCGTTGTCAATATGTTTCCAATTAAACCGAATGATATTTCGCCCCTCAGAAATTCTTTGTTCTATGTATTAGACGTCTTCTTAGACCAAAACAAGCTTAATATTCCTGCTGTCACAGGAAAATGTCTGACTGTTGTGCCTTTGTCGGTCATCGTCGATATGTTTCCGATTAAGCCGAATGATATTTCGCCCTCATAAATTCTTTGTTCTATGTATTAGACTTAACATGTATTCAACTTTCTAAATTATAATAGTTCAATGGAGATGAACGAGGGAGAGTTATTTTTTTCTTTTACCAAAATAAAAATCAAAACAGCCTTCTTAGACCGCTAATGCTATTGAAACCGGAATTAATAGGCTCTGAAACTAAAACCAAGATCCTTGATTCATTTCTTATTGGTTCTAAAGTCAAGATGTCAGATCGAAAGCCTCCGGAATGCCTGTTCTTATTTTAGTATAGTCATATGGGACTTTGGACCTGGAGCATGAGCAAGTATTTTGTTGTGGGTTTGGGTAGTATGAAAATGTCTCGTCTCAGCTTTCATATGATTGCTTGCACATGCTAAGTTTCAATGGATTTGGTCGTGTAGAAGCATGCCACTGATTCTTAGTGATAATATGCCTTTCCTGTATCCTGACACCTTCATATATGTCTGTTTTCAACTAACACCGTTGTATTTTAATTTCATTTTAACTCGTGCATTGGTGAGTTTTCTTCACAGTATAGCATTTTAATCCATATCTGAAGCGTGTATTGGAATGCTTTAAGAAGTTTGAAGCATTTCTAGTCCTATTTAATGTTTTAAGCAGACATGACTGTTACCACATACACTCATATTTTTAATTTTTTTGGTATCCGCTGTATTACATAGCTTAAAGCTGTATAAAAGTTACTGTCTTCTTGAGGAGCTCAAATGATCTTGCATGTGTGGTAATGAGTATTGTTAACCTTCACGTTACTCCAGATCATAAGCTACAATGCTGTGTCAACTGATTAATTTAGCATAGAGGAAGTAATGATGAATTTGAACTCAAAACCGTTTTATAAAAAAAAGTAATGGAACTCTGATACCACTCACCTACACTCTTATATACATTATCAATTCCATACAAAACGACAATTATATTTATACCCCTAATACGACACCACCATATTTCAGCTTGCAACGCTCCCCCTTAATGTGGGCTTATTTGTGCATATGCCATCTTATTGTATGTATGCCTACTTTCAATTTACCTTGAGGTTTTGGTGAACAAGTGGTGAAATTGATGTGCAGATTTTGATTTGTATAGTAGATAGTAGTTCCTCTTCCACAACGTTTTCCCTAACATATTGGCAATCATCCTCAATACGTTTCACTTGGAACATTCTAGTGGCTACTTGATTATTATATCGCAAGACACTTTATATTCTCAACTAGATCTAACTCATAGATATTGTGTGCCATAGCTATTTATGCCTGAAGCTCCAACTCAGTACAGATATAACCACAACACCTTGCTTTCTTGCTTTTGAATGCACAAATATCTATAGTGACCTTCCATCAAGTGAACCTGCCAATTGTTTGTTTGTTTGAGAGAAATATCAGAATGAAGTTTATTTTTCTGAAGTTTCGTGTATCTAAATTCATAATGAAATTGTCAAACAATTAGACTACTTGAATACAGTCTTTGAAGCGTTTAGTTGTGATTCATTTGCTCGAACATGTTTGAAGTTTCTTCATTAATGTGATATTGGTGTACAAAATTACTTTATCTTGTAGTTTAAAATCTGTTAAACATCATCTTTATAATCTTTGTTAAATTTTTAAGGTTTTGGTACCATCAATCTTCAGAAACCTTAGTCCTCTTTACCCCTGATAATAATACCTCATTGCTATTTGAGATGAATTATGAATTTGAGGCGACTCTTTGTCTACTTATTTTGGGAACAAGAATAGAAACAAGGAATGTATTCTTGTATGCTCTTTTATATTGTTTATTAATTATGACTGCAGTTAAACTTGTAAATGATAAGAGAGCTTTACCAAAGATGGGATGGGAAAGTGCTTCTCATGAGAGGTCACAAGATCAAGTCCACCTTGTACAGATTACTGTTACATCTAAGAGTGTAAAGAATCTCAAGAAAGGTACATCAATTCTCCTCTTTCTTCTTATATCATGAGACATGATCCTAATAATACGTGCAAACAGTTTGTGCCGATCTTGTTAGTGGTGCAAAGAACAAAAGGCTCGCAGTTAACGGAGACGAAGTGATGCCGGAGAATGTTTCACCCATCGCCACACGGCCTATGTTTGATGGAGGTACCAGCCTTCCTGAGACTAAAAACTTGTCCTAACTCCTAACTGTTTAGTATCTCCTTACTGTTTTTGGTTAATTTTGTTGAAAATCTCAGACCTCGATTAATTGGGAAAAATAAATGTAAAACATCCAGGCTATTAACTTACTATATACAAATTTTGCTTAGAAGAGTTGCGAGGTAGTTTTCCTTGGATAGGGCTGTTAATATTGATCTCTTTTGATTGGCTAGTAGCGACTATTAAGTCAAGAGGTATTATTAAAGCAGTTGATTAGGCTTTGAGTTCCCGGTGATGTAAACATTTCCAGAAATCTGCTTTTCTAATTTATAAACTGTTCTGATTTGGTATAATTATTGGACATGTACTTGACAGAAGGCAGAGATAAATCATACTCATCAAAGTTGCTTCCCTGACACTGACTGTTGGTGGTCCTTGTCTCCTTGATTATGTAGAGCATGGCATGAAATTATGTATTCATTGGTCAGATCGATAAAACCTTTCCTTTTGTTTGGGGATTGTTTTTTGAGTTTAGCCTAAACATTCAAATTACAGTTCGAAACATCAACTAAAACTTTTTTTGGTTACAGATGGCGATTTTCATCTGACTACTTACATCCTTGATTGTTTTCAATTACATAACCAAATTGTTTAGTGTTTTGTTTTGAGTTTTTCAGTAATCAGTCTCTAATAAAAAATCTGATGTCGGTTTTTTGATTTTATTATTATCATTATTATTTTTTGTAATTTCAACTGTTAGGAATCTATACCCCTAACCTACAATATCAGCGGCCAAGGAAAAAAGGTTGCACCAACTTTCGGTGGAGCCCAGCAATGACTCGCTTCCTTCTCCCATTCCTTATACGGCAATCAAATTTTGGATTAAAGATGGGTAGAGCCTTCAAAAAGGAAGCATTCATAGCTGCGGCCGAGGCTGTTGCTAAGAAATTCAAGCTTCACTGCAACGATGGAAATGTTGAAAATCATCTGAGAACTATCAAGGCCAAGTATCAACAGATAAAGAGCTTGCAGAGTCTGAACAATACTGCTTGGGATGAAAAGGAAAAGAAGATCATCATGAATGACAAAGATTATGGCCAATATGTTTCGGTATGCATCCACTTCTCTCTCTAAAGTTGCATGTAAATTATGTCTAAATTGCAGTCGTATAGCAGGAATTCATCCTCTCTTCTCAAAATTTGCAGTTTGCTTCCTGTTTAAAAGACCGTGAAGTAGAATAAAATGCACAGCGTTTAAAAAAATTAGGCTAAGATGCATGAAACCATTCTCAGTTTGAAAAACCTGCACTTTGCCCCTCTACTTTAAGGATACAATTTTCCATTTATTTTAATTTCTTTCGCCAAAATATCCCTCGGTTTTAGATATTTACTGTGACTAGTAGATGAAACATTGGTAGAAAAATGATGGAAATTATGGTTAACGAAAATAATAAAGCCGGAAGGTCGGAAGAGTACAGTGCAGGTTTTCAAAACTAAGGGGGTTTCCTGCAATTTGTGCATATTTAAAGGGAGTTTCTTGCTATTTAGTCAACAAAGAGGGTGAAATTATGCTGTACAGGCAAAATGAGTTAGGTTTTCTGCAATTTAGCCTCGACTTTTACATATCAACACTAATTGACCAAACCCATTTTTATGAATGCAGGCTAATCCAAGAGATGAACCCTTTCTGAACAAGCCAATTGAAATGTACGATGAGATAGTTTACATATGTAGTAACAACCCCGCACATGACAATTTCGATCGTGAGTACGTCAAGGAGAATAATGAAGAAGAGTTTCATATTCCCGATGAGAACAATGAAGATGGTTTTATATCCAGGGATGAAAATGAGGCGGGTTTCATGACTACAGAACCCATTAACGAAGACAGACATGAGGAAGACGCCAACATGCTAATGGTAGATGATAATGAAGATGTGGAGATTGAAGAGCTAGGAGAGGAGGCGACTCCACCTCCACCACCATCGTCTAGGTCACCACAAGTCTCCACGTCCCCGGGCTCATTGGAAAGAATAGGGCAGAACGGTAAAAAGAGGAAGAGACATAATCTCGGGGGGAAAATTGATTACTTGGCTTCTCAAATTGGTGAGTTGGCGGAGGCTATTAGAACTAGCAGTAGGGGAATCTCGTCCGAACTCTATTCTGAGGTGATGAAATGTGAAGGGTATGATGAGGTGTCTCTTGGGAAAGCATTCGACTATCTTAACGAGAACGAGAATCTTGCGAGGGGTTTCCTTGTAAAGAATCATAATTTGAGGCAGGCATGGTTGTCTGAATTCTTTTCTGCTGGTACTCTGATGGTCTAGTTTCTTTTTTCTTTTCTTTCTTTTAAACAGACAGATAGGATTTAGTAATACGCAACAGATCAGAGGAAATTGAAAGTATAGAGTTAACAGTTTTCCGGCGGTTTTAATTTATAAAAGCTACAGAATTTGGCCTCTTTCTGCCTTGTGTCGTGTGCTTACCTTCTTCGTATCTTTTCACAGTTCTTACTTCATTTTATATTTCGACATATCTGGTTCTCGAGAAAAAGTATTCGGTGCCTTCAAGTTACCACATCCTAATGCTAGCTGTGGAGAACCAAACTTATGGCAGCCAAAAATTCAGCCATGGCTTGGATGCCTCATGCCTGAAGGAAAATTTCCCGTGAGTATTGAGGCGATGACGGCGGGTCCAGATTGACTGGCGGTGGGGTCACGACTGGATCTTAGCTAAGGTGATTGAAGCCGACGACACGACGGAATCTGAGAAGGAAGACGCGAATTTTTCACAGCAAATATGATTAAAACTCCTCTATCTAATTTCTTCATGAATCATTTTTCCACTTTTGCTAAATGAAAACCAATTTAAAAAGGTTTGAAATATTAGGTTGATTAAAACTGCAAATCCCATAGAAGCATGCAGTTAACTAAATTTCAACTGCAAAAGATTTTCTTCCTTTGTTATCTCTTTTCTTTATTCTTCTTATTTCCCCCCTTCATTTCTTCCTTGTTGTTTGGGTGATCAACAAATCAGCCATGGAAGAAGCAGCCAGAGGAGGAAGGCAATAGATTTGATTAAGTTTTTATTTTATTATTTTTTATTACTTTTAAGGCTTGATGGCTGTGCCTCTTTAATGATGTCCTGAACTGTTTAAACGCATGCCACGTGTCTTGTTATCATGGGAGATGTTTGATGTGGTACCTTGGGAGTAAGTATTTACCTGCAAGTTACCACATCGACATCTAGCAACACTTCCCATAAAAAGTGGACACCTGTCACACTGAATTACTCGCTATCCTCAGGATTCGGGATGAGTGTTATTTTGAACCCACAGTGTTGATGCTATTCAAGATTCAATAGGTCAAACACCGACGGTGTTGTGATCTTGATGCAGGATTTTGGAAGCAGCAGCACCAAATCAAAATTCCTGTCCTCCCCTTATCAGTCGCCATAAGCACCTCCTTGGCTGTCGCGCCAAATTCTTGTTTGGAGTTTGTGCTTTTCATTCATCAAATACTTGCTTTTCATTCATCGAACTCTGATCTCAATTTTTTTTTTAATTTTTTAATTTTTTTTTGTAAATGAAAACTCTGATCTCGAAATAGAAGCTTGAGATGGCCAAATTCTTGTTTGGAGTTTGTGCTTCTGCTCAAACTAATTACTAGTTTCTTCTAAATTTTGTGTTTTTATAGAAGAAGGTATTATATGGTTCAATGAAGTAGCTAGGAAGTGATTTGATTTCTTTGGCTTTGCATATATTTTCGAATCTATTTTTCGATTGAAGATGTTGAGCGGTTTTCCCTAAGTTCGATTTCCCCGCAAAGTTAAGTTGTTACCGGCGGCCATGAGAGGAACAGTGAGCAAGCAGTTGTTGATCAACTTAATCATGCAATTAAATTTTAAAATTGATGGGATTGTAATTGATTTGGGAAGACCTAACGGCACTAAAATGTCTCGTCGTCCTCTCCCTCATCTACACCATCATGTTCTACGCCACACACAAGATCGTCCACATGCACCACATCATCTCCCCAAGGATCGGTTCTCCGAGGCTCGAGCCATCCGCAGGCTCTCCGTCGATGTCGACGACGGCCGTCTGGTTCGGGCCTCGTCATTTGTTTTTTCCTTTTGCATGAAATGGAGCAGCTTTTTGTGGTCAAAATGGGTGAGAATTTGTTTTTGTTTTTCTTGATTTAGGAAGGGCGTCAGGGGTTGGAGGAGACGATGGCGGAGTATATAAAGGGGGAGAGTGCTAGGGATCTCAGTTCAGGTCAGTTTAGAAAGTTAACTGGTCGTTTTTAGGTTAATTTGATTCTTGTTTGATTTGTGCTGGCCATAAATTATGATATGTTTTGTTTTTTGTGAAAATAAATTATTATATGTTGGCTATGATTAGTATTTGGCAACATGAAAGTGTTATCCAACTTCTTTTTCCCCCTTACTTTTTTTAAAGCTAATTAAGGACGTGTTAAAGCTAATTAAGGACATGTGCGCATCCCTTTATCCATATAACGTGGAGAGATTTTCTACTCTGTAAATAGTTGGTGGCACGGGTCAGAATTTTCATGCGGCACATTTCGATAAGAAAATGATGCCTTCTGTTGGTGAGAGGAGTTACTAGAAAAAAATGAAATCTTTGGCATGTGATTGAGATTTAGTAATGCCCGAACACTTTTGCATGTTATGCCCCAACGTCCCGATAATGTCATGGAACAGGGGATGCAAAAAGTAGCGTGTTATTAGCGTATCTCATGCACGTCTAGGCATTATGCTTTAAAAAATTTACACTCTAATATGAAACCTAACTTATAAAAATATTGAGCTATGAGGATGGATATTCTACTTTCCGAGAAAGAAATAACACCCATTGAGTTTACAGACCAATCCATAAAATTTATAGATCTTCAATGTAGATAATGGAAATGACTAGATGCTAGTATTATACGAGGGAATCTTTCTTTTGTCGAATGTTGCAGCTGCTAACCATCAGAAAACTCAATTGACAAAGGTGGCATGGTGAGTGGTATAAAAATTGGGACATTGCAATTTGTCATGTTTTAGAAAGGTCAAAGGTGCCAAAATGTCCCAAGAAATTTAATTATTTTTCCAAAGAAATTATAATATCTGATGTTTTGTTTCTTAATCTCGTTCTTTGTAGTTTATTGTAATGCACACAAAGTGGAGATAGACGAAACACTTGTCAGTGGTTCTTTCAACATGACATTATTGCGTCACAGCGTCGCGCTTGGGTATAGAAATCACAAAATATCGCCATGAGGTAAATCTGCGATGATTTGTTTATATTTTCCATGAACATGACATTTCATCGTAAAAGTTTACATCAATCTGCTTTTTTATAGCTGGGAAATATGGATTCTATTGATTCGAGTTCCATTGAAGATTTGATGTTTTGATATATAATTCCACAGTGCCATTTTAGATATGAGGTCATTTAGGATGGGAATACGAATCAATGAGACGAGCTAATTCTTCCATTAACTAGTTCCTTACAATATGCCAATGCTGTCCTTATAAAGCAATGATTAATCTAGGGAACCATATATCATTTCTGTTTATTATGAAGGTGCATACACCTTCCTCTGGTGATGATTGATGACTCATATTGAGAGGTGTGATGCCTGATGTGTAATTGACTTCAATTTGCATATGACAAATAGAGCCATTTAAGATGAGGTGTTTCTGGGTTTCTTGTTAATTTCATTGGAAAGCATTAATACGACATGATCAAGTGCTCTATGGGACATATAAGGAACTGGAGTCTTCGTTATCCTGTGAGCTTATTATTAGTAGGTCTTGTTTTGGGCTCTTAATTCATTCTCTTTGGAGGCTTTTCTGGTAGTACCATCTTTCTTTTCTATCTCTCCTCTTGTTTCTCTGTGTTCTTGCTGGAAGTTTAAGGCACGCACATTCTTCAATCACTATTATAATTGCCAATTTGGGGAAGGCCCTCATGCGAGTTTACTAAAAGGACTCGCGTCTTTTATTTTGGGTTTTTCTTTTGGGGTTGGGGTGGGTGGGTTTGGGGTTGGGGTTGGGATGATGGTGGTTCAATATCGGACTTATAGCTTTCCAGTATTTCTTCTGCTATGGCAGGCAGTCGTGTTCTCTGGAGAGCCTTGTTGTGAGAGTGTCTCTATGCGGTGGAAAAGACAGATAAGCTTGGAGTGCAATTAAATAAATAAATAAACTTAAAATAAGGTCTCAGAATACACGGTAAAACAAGAAATAGTCTATGGCACAATCCGAGCAATTTTGGGATCTAGACAGTATGGTTGCCCAAGTCAAATTGATCTAATGGTGGAAAACCTGCTCTCTTGGTTGAACTGGTTAAATTATTTGTCAGGTTGGAGACTTGCTGTTAATGTCGAATATGACTATCAATTTGAAATGGTAGGCTACCTGCTATCTAGTCACTAGTTGGGTTCCACTGACCGTCCTCCTTTAGCTTCATTTTTCTATTATTTTCAACTGGGGCACGCTTTTGCCTTTCTTCTCACATTGGTTCTTAATGTAAACTCAAACTCTTATTTCATTTAAATAGTTGAACTGTTGATAAACTTGGTCCTTAACAATTATGTACTGTTCTGGCTCCTAATGAAACATAAAATATATTTTGCAATATACCTGTGAAGTTGACAATGATTGCTTTGGGAGGTTCATCTTGAATACGATTCCATCATATAATTTCCACATATTTTCACTTAGAATATTCTGTTATTCATTATAACCAACTTACATTATCTCTGGATTAAGCTGGTTGTGCCTTTAACCTGCACTTACCTTCATAGCAAGTAGGTGATACAATCAACTATGCAAGCTGAGAATGATCCCTCCCTCTGTGTGTGTGTGCGTATGTGTGTGTGGCTTTATCCATGCCTCAGTTGAATATTGTTTCCTGACTACCAGAATTTTTGAAAGTTTACTCCCTGGTTGCCGAGCACAAACTGCATTATCAATGTTGTCCTGAATGTGAACTTTTTACAATTTATACAAGCCCTTCTCTTGCGTATAATTGCTTGTAGCCATGTGTTTGGAACTTTTGGAGTTCGACATTAGGGGACTACCAGTCTTGCATTATCGATTATCACATATCTTTTATGGAGCAGTCTGATCCATAGCTGTCTTAAATGAGAAAGTCCTCAGTGATGATATTCTAGCTGAAGAATGGATTTTTGAAACATTCTCTTAAAGCGTCATTTGTAGCAGATAAAAGCAAAAAAGGGGGAAATTTATTTAGTGTTTCTGCAAATTATGTAATTCTGTCGACTTATTAATTTATCATCATATCCTGCAGCAAAGGCAATTTTGGACGTTGACTCTAGAACCGTAGAGGACAACTGTAATAAATGGGGCGGGCTATTGGTGTTAAGTGTTTTGTAAGGCAATATTGGACACGGAGACACAGAAGCTGCTATTCAACTCAAGGATATTAAAAATGAAAACTCAGGGCCTGAACCACATCCTTGTATGGGACTGGTGTTGACGAATATACGATACAGTGCATTAGAGCAGTGAAGGTTAGAGCAAACTAAACCAAACTAAGAAGAATTACTCACATTTCTAAGCGTAGGAGGAGCCAAAAGAGAAAGTAAAAAAAAAAAAAATTACTTTGTTCTTTTAATCCCCATTACAAAGAATCTTGAACTATATATGATTGTATGGTCTAAACATCTGACCATTTTTACTCTTTGTGGTTTTCTCAGGATTACTTTGTAAATCATCTAAAGACAATGAACCATCCATCTTAGTGCATGGTCACTTTGACGGTCCACTTGGTTCACCGGGTGCAGGCGATATCATACTATTCACTGTATTTTATGATTAATCTTCAACTTCATTTTTTCTTCTAACTGAAAACTGAAGGCTTGCCTTACTTTTTTCAGCATGAACTAGCACGGCTAGTGGTTGATTCAAGCTGGGTTCCACCTCAACCTCTAATTTTGCTTTTAACGGCGCCGAAGAAATTTTCCTTTTGGTAACAAACCACATTTGGAAAGAGTTTATCCCCCCTCTACACATACACGTGTACACATACACATATGTTTGTACATATACGTGTATATATGACACATACACGTGTATATATGTACATATATATACATCAATATACATACGTATGTTGCTTTAGTTGCTCTTCATCTTCGTCATTTCTATTGATCTTTTCCTATTTTTTTCACGTAGTTATCTCTGGCTATTGAGCTATCCATATAATGTTCAAGTTTGTAAACTGCTGTCTTCTTTTACCAGTCCCTTTAGATCTTTCATGACGAGATATAGCATAATCTGATTAAAGAGGAAAAAGATGGAAATAGAGTTCAAGATATTTCTTTCATTTGTTTTGTTCTTAGTGAAAATGAAAGAGAGAGCAAAAATTAGAATCTAAATCAGTTCCAGGTGATTGGAAATGTTTTTCTAGTTATAGATGCAACCGAAAGAAGAGACTTAAATTTCTTTATCCACCTCAGTTCTTCAAAAGCATGAAAAAAGTGCAGCAGGAGTGCTTGGCCGCTAAAGCGCTAAGCAACCAACAATGTCTTATTTTGGTTTAATTTTGTTATTTCTAGTATTATTTTTTTTGTTAAATAATATTAATGTGGTTTTAAAAACTATTCTTAAATATTTGATCCCCTTCTTGAGTCGAGTTTCTAATTCAAAATTCATACTGCTCGAATCATTGATCCCCTCTTCGGATCAACAAGCTACGGATTCTCCATCTTTGTACTGTATCGGTGTACCCTATATCTTGTGCTGATGATTTGGACACCTTGCTAATCTTATCATTGTACCTCCCTAGCCTGCTGATGAATTTTCATTTATACCCTTGTACGTTGGGTTCACATAGAATATTGACAAAGATCACATTTATGTCCTTTGATTCTGCTGCAACTTATTTGCGTATATTTTTTCAGAACAGTTTTCATGCGCAATTGATCTTATAATTGTCAAGAAACACTTGCTGCCAACTTGTATCTCCTATATTTGCACTTCAAGAGACTGTAGTACTCAAGTGCTAAAACAACGTTTCTCAATATGGGTGCAAATAATATTAAGTTTTAAGCTCACCAAAAAAAAAAATTAAGCTTTAAGGGTCATAGCTGTTGGACTTCCTCCTAGGACCACCACCGTACCACAAAAGTTGGGGGATATGCTGCTCCTATCCTGGAAGCCGAAAGATTATTGCCTCTACTGTAACCACATATTTTGACCTCATATTCTAGTTAAATTTCGCCTGGTTTAGCTGTACATCCAGCTCTTTAGAGGGTGATAATACTCGATATTGGCGACCTCCAAGATCAGGACACGTGGCAGATGACGTGTCCCAAGACTTAGAAGAAAGGGCCCACAGAGGCCGACTAGGCCACCCTGTGCCCGATCTGCAAGCGCAAACTGGCCCACCCATAGTCACAAATTCGCCGTTCGGGAATAATTCGGCGAGGTCGAAAATTCGGATTCGGAGAACTATTCGGAAAAAATCGGCAGGTGTTCGGGAAAGATTCGGTAAGTGTTCGGGAAATGTTCGGGAAGGATTTCGAGCAATAAATTAATATATGAGACGCTAGGTTTTGATTTTGTGAATTATTTGCTTTTTTTTGAATTATTCGCTGTTTTTACACATAATTCGCGAATTATTCGTGAATAATTCGCGAATTATTCGGCCAGTTCGGCAATTGCGATTAATTCGGAGATTAATTCGTCTGAACAAAAATTCGCGAATTATTCGTGAATTCGGCGAATAATTCGCGAATTATGTGACTATGGGCCCACCTCGGGAGCCCCTGCAAATTAGCCTCCACGGCCTCTCAGCTCGTCCCCGAGCTACCACAGGACCAAGACGCCTCGGCTCTTCCGCTCGTTCCCGAGCTCTCCTGCCGAGGTCATCTTTCTCGGTTCCTCTGACCGACCAACTCCACCACTCACAGGCGTAACCGCCGCTCCGCAAATCTCGCCATGCGTGGATTCTCCGCCGGCAACATCCCACGTTCCACGCCATCACGATCCCCATTAACGGGCGATCCGCTCATTACGTGGGCGTGACGTCGGGAGCGTAACTGCCGGCGAGATTCTCGCGCCTGCTGCTTCGTGCTGCCGCCACTATATAAGCCCCTATCACAGAAGGGTCAAGTAAGCCATTCTTTACACTTACGTCGTTACTCTGCTCGGATATTGTCACTGACTTAAGCGTCGGAGGGTCCTCGGTGGTACCAAACCATCCCGGGACTTCTTTGCAGGTACACGGCGGCAGCCTTCTCATCTCAATTTGTTCTCTTAAAACCCATTGAGACCCACACGCAACAAAGGACAATCAACCCAGTTCATCTTGAGATCAAAGGAAGACAACATCTGACGGAGGCCCGAAAAGGAGCTCCATCAGTTGGCGCCGTCTGTGGGAAAACTAACTCCCCAAAATACAAAGTTGGCCTTCCGATCTCCGCCCGCATGGCAACCGACTCCCCTAAGGATCCAAACGCCTACTACCGCCCCCTGCGCAACGGAGGCGCGGGCGGATCCTCGCCCGAGGTCGCCGGCCTCCCCACAGGCTGCCACCCCACACGCTCCGGCGGCCGCCCGACCAAAGGAGCTAGGAGCCGGGAGCCCATCACCTTTGGCGACGAGGATCTCCACGGCATATCTGTGCCCCATAGTGACCCACTGGTGATCGTAGCGCGAATTCACCGATACGAGGTCCACCGAATACTCATCGATTCAGGCAGCTCAGCGAACATCCTCTTCCACGACTGCTTTCTGCGGATGGGGCTGGCCCCAGCAGACTTAAGGCTGACCTCCCACGTCCTCTCGGGATTCACCAACCACTCCGTCCCGGCGCAAGGGGTGGTCATCCTGCAGTTCACGATCGGGGAGCCCGGCCACCCGCGCACGCTGCCGGTAAACTTTATCGTGGCTAGGGTCCCTTCGGCCTACAACGTCCTCCTCGGCCGGCCAACTCTGAACTCCCTCCAGGCCCAGATCTCGACGTACCACCTAGCGATAAAATTCCCCCTCGACCAAGGTGGGGTGGGCAGGGCCTACGGGAGCCAACGGGTCGCGGAGGTAGGTCTGGCAGAGGCATCTCCCCCCGAGCAGCACGCTGATAGCGCCGATGCATGCGACGACATGGAGGGGTCCCTCGACACCAGGGACGAGCGGAAGGAGGTCCGTGGGGCGTCGGTCGAGCCGCTGACCGAGGTGCCCTTAGCGGAAGGAGACCCAGGGAAGACCGTCCAGATCGGGTCACTCCTGACGGGAACCCAGCGGGATGACCTGACCGAGTTCTTCCGGAGCAATTCCGACGTCTTCGCCTGGGCCCCCGCCGACATGCCTGGGATCGACCCCAAGATCATCTCCCACAAGCTCGGGGTTGATCCTGCGGCCCGTCCCGTCCGGCAGAAAAAGAGAAGCTTCACCCCGGTCAAACAAAAGGCCGTCGAGGAAGAAGTTGACCGACTCCTCGCCGCCAACTTCATCCGGAACGTGCCCTACTCGGAATGGCTGGCCAACGTGGTCCTGGTCAAGAAATCGAGCGGGAAGTGGCGTATGTGCGTCGACTTCACCGACCTCAACAAGGCCTGCCCTAAGGACAACTTCCCGCTTCCCCGCATAGACCAGCTCGTCGACAGCTCGGCCGGGCACGAGCTCCTGAGCTTCATGGACGCTTTCTCCGGCTACAACTAAATCCACATGAACCCTGACGACGAAGACATGACCGCATTCACGACGGACCGAGGGGTGTACTGTTACAAGGTGATACCGTTCGGCCTCAAGAATGCCGGGGCCACATACCAGAGGCTGGTCAACCGCATGTTCAAGCCGCAGATCGGTAGAAACATGGAGCTCTACGTCGACGACATGCTCGTCAAGTCCGTCTCATCGGCCGACCATGTCGGGGACCTGGGCGAGGCGTTCAAGGTGCTCCGCAAGTTCAACATGAAGCTGAACCCCGCCAAGTGCGCGTTCGGAGTGACCGGAGGGAAATTCCTCGGGTTCATGGTCACCCACCGCGCGATTGAAGCTAACCCGGAGAAGATCGACGCCATCCTGAACATGACTGCACCCCGGACCAACGTCGAAATCATGCGGCTCACAGGGCGGATCGCCGCTCTGAGCCGTTTCATGTCCAGATCGGGGGAGAAGTGCTTCCCGTTCTTCAAGGCGCTGAGGAAAATCCCAAGGTTCGAGTGGTCGGAGGACTGCCAAGCAGCCTTCGACCAGCTGAAGAGGCACATCGCGACGCCATCCCTACTCCCCCGGCCCGTGGAAGGGGACGACCTGTCGCTATACCTGGCGGTATCCGACCAAGCAGCGGGGTCGGTGCTCGTTCGGGAGGCCGAGGGGGTGCAGAGGCCAATGTATTATGTGAACCATGTCTTCAAAGACGCGGAGACGAGATACCCCGCCATAGAGAAAATCGTCCTGGCCCTCGTGGTAACCTCGCGGAAGCTGTGGCACTACTTCCAGGCACACACCGTCGTCGTCTTCACTGAGCGCCCCTTGGGGGCTATCCTGGTATCGCCAGAGTCCTCTGGCCGCCTAGAGAAATGGAGATGGGAGCTGTCTCAATTCGACATAAGGTATCGCCCGAGGCAAGCCATCAAGGCGCAAACCCTGGCCGATTTCGTTGTCGAATGCACCATCCCCAGTAGGAAGCTGGATCCCACGCCGCCCCTCGCAGCCCGGCATCCCAACCAGGAAGGCCGTAGCTCACCCCCGGAGTGGATCATCTACGTCGACGGGTCTTCCACCGAGGATGGCTGCGGCGCTGGCCTCATTATCCGAGGCCCGAACGAAGCCGAGATGGAGTATTCCTTGAGGCTCGGTTTCAAAGCATCAAACAACGCGGCGGAGTACGAGGCCCTCCTAGCCGGCCTGCGCATGGCCGTCGGGCTGGGGTTGAAGGTCGTTCGGGCCCGCAGCGACTCGGCCCTAGTCGTCGGCCAAGTGACCGGCCGCTTCGAGGCAAGGGAGCCCCTAATGATGAAATACCTAGACGAGGTGAGAAAGCTCCGAAGAAACTTCGACGAAGTCCAGGTGGAACAAATACCCAGACAAATGAATACTCAAGCAGACGCCCTGAGCAAGTTGGATTCATCATACTCGGCCAGCAACAGGCGCTCGATACTCTTCGAAACCTTGGCCCGACCCAGCGTTGAAGACGAGGCAGCGACGCTCCAAGTGTACACGACACAGGAGAATGACCCAGATTGGAGGAAGCCCCTTGTGGAATTCCTGAAAGACGGCACGCTCTGGGAAGACAGGGCATCTGCCCGCCGCCTCCGGGCCAGAGCCACCCACTTCGTATGGAGCAACGGGAACCTCTACAAGAAGGCCTTCACTCAGCCCCTGCTCCGGTGCGTCGACCCTCACGAGGCCAACTACGTCCTGCGGGAAATCCATGAAGGGGTGGGCGGCGCACACCAGGGGGCTCGAACCCTCACCCAAAAGGCACTACTTCAGGGGTATTATTGGCCCACTATGCACGAAGACGCCCTGAAGCTGGTCAGGAGGTGTAAGAGCTGCCAACTCCACGGCAGTATCCCCCGCCTCCCGGCTACCGAGCTAACGGCCCTGGCGTCCCCGTGGCCGTTCGCCCAATGGGGATTGGATATGATCAGCCAGTTTCCTACAGGGACTGGCGGACATAAGTACGTCCTCGTCGCGGTGGACTATTTTACCAAATGGATCGAGGCCGTTCCCATCAGGAAACCGGACGCCACCACAACCATTAAGTTCCTCCAAAACAACCTAATTCACCGGTTCGGGATCCCAAGGTGCATCATCACCGACCACGGAACGAACTTCGAGAACGAGAAAGTAAGGGACTTCTGTAAAGAATACCACATCCTCATGAAGTTTGCCGCGGTCGCGCACCCCCAATGTAACGGGCAGGCCGAGGTCGCTAACCGGGACGTCCTCAGGGGCCTCCGAACCCGCCTGGAAGGGAGGCAGGGCAGTTGGGTCGAGGAACTACCCCGGGTATTATGGGCCCTGCGCACGTCAAAAAAGACTCCTACCGGGGAGACCCCTCTCAGCCTCTGCTACGGGACTGAAGCAATGGTCCCAGCAGAGATCGGGCTCCCCAGCCACCGAGTCGAGCACTTTGACGATGAAGCGAACACCATGGCACTACGAACCAACCTCGACGTATTATTGGAGAAAAGGGATCGGGCCCAGATTAGAGCCGCCGCCTACCAACAGCAAACGGCCCGGTACTATAACGCTCGGGTAAAGCACCGATCCTTCAAGGCCGGGGGCCTAGTCCTGCGGCGGAACGAGTTCATCGACCAAGGCAGGCTTCACAAGTTCTCCCCAAAGTGGAAGGGTCCCTTCCTCATCTACGAAGCGCTTCCCGGCGGAGCCTACCGCCTGCAAGATGGGGACGGACGGAAGCTACTGTAAGTGCACGGCGGCGCCCCGGTCGTCAATCCGACGGCCAAATGCGGAAACGGTGATAATGTTTAATTTTGCGAACTTAGCAAACCGGCACCACCGCGCACTAAACCCCGGATCGGGCCATTAAACTAGATCTAGCTAACAACAAGACGGGTTAGAGATATACCGAGTGATCCGAGTCCTCCGGTCTTCTCGTCATCGTCCCGATCTCCATCTCCTCGCCGGAAGGGCACCACGTCGCCTGTTTCTTTTACGGGCTCCCGCCTCTATACCGAGGCAACTCGGGCATGAAGCTGGCAAGTCGACATGCCCAAGATTGGCTGTAGAATGTGTAGGGTTGTGTCTCATTTGGGGTTTTGTTGCCTTTGTAGATGGAGGAATGAGGTTAAGAAAAATGGTGCTTTCATTTTTCATGCAAGGAAATTGAGATGAAGATAAAATGCCATAAGCTCACGAAATGAAACTCTCTCTTTTTGACTCAAAGAAGTGGCCGGCCCTTCTCTTATGAGAATGGTGGAGGGAAGGGATTTGTAGCATGAAGGGAGGTGATGGTAGTATAAAGTAAGAGGTGACCATTAACAAAACATCATGATAACAAACATACATCCAAACCATAACCCTTTCCAATCACAATTAATGCAAGTGATGGTGGAAAAGAAAAGATGCCATCATAATCTCTCATCTCACAAATAAACCCTCCACAAAATGTTATTTGCAAACTTGCAAATAACCCTCTCCATCGGAAAAGTCCGGCCGGGAAAGAACAAAGGAAAACCGGCTGGAACGGAATGCAAACTGGCAACTCCAGAAAACTGGTCCCGTAATAAATTACAGGAAAACCCCGATACTGTGCATACACACCTGCATCTGTATTCCGACCGGATACAAATGCAATGAAACAAAATCTACACTGTACTATACTAGGATCCGGCTTAAACCAAAGCCGGCTAGTAATATCCGTCCGATCCTGATCCGTGCAATACCGCACGTATCTGATCGAACCCTGCCATATATCTATACGGCCTCTAGTACAAACCGTCCGATCCTGATCCGTGCAATACCGCACGTATCTGATCGGACCCTGCCATATCTCCATACGGCCTCTACAGCAAACCGTCCGATCCTGATCCGTGCAATACCGCACGTATCTGATCGAACCCTGCCATATCTCCATACGGCCTCTACAGCGTTTCGCCCGAAAGCCTAAGTAACTGAAAGTGTGGTGGACTCTAAAGACTCGTCAATACTATGGCTGTGGATTTAACCACTAGCACGTCAGAGGTATAAGCCAATACGTAACGGGCTACTAGCTATTGACCAAAAGGGACGTCGATGAGCGAACTCATCCTGACACCCTACTGAGCCTGTCAGTGACAATATCCGTACAGTCCGGTCCGTTCGTCTATGAGCATCGCATGTCGGGCCTAGGGGGTTGGTAAAAGTCAGACCCCCACAAGCGGTACAAGTCGTGTCGGAGTGTAGCCCAGAACACCCTGAGATACTACTGGAATACCTACCAGTAAATCTCCTGCCTTGGCCAAGGACTTTGTGTAATGGCTCTCCTAGACACAGCGCGACCTCACCCCCAATACCGGGAGAGACGAACCCCTGAAGATCCGCTCACTGCCTCCATGTGGCTCGAGACTGTACCCAACTAAAACCTGTTTGCACGACTCCTTTGAGCCGTGGTAGGGTAGTAATCAAAGCACAGTGGGAACTCACACGAGACAAATGACGATCTCAGGTCGATGAACTAACATGTACACATGTCACCTGGGAACTGCTATCTGACGTCAGGTATAAGACCAACTAGCATGTTCCCGGCGAGTCCTGTCCGGTGTACTCATAACCCAATGAGCACCTGTATACATCTTAGGTGATCCAACTGACACCAGTGGCTTGTGAGACCGGCCACCGCCCCTCGTCGGGGTCTCGACTGTATACACTAGTCTACTCTGGAGAATCGATGCCCTGTCTCGAAACTCCCACGACTAGGGACCTTTTAAGGATGTGCTTATAGACCCCAGCTTCCACTTATATGATCGCCCTCATACTGCTGGCAGTCAAGCAAGAATCCTAGGGGCTCTATCAACGTGCAATAGCGACCTGTCAGGTCACCTAAAGCAGTACACGATGATAAAGGTAAACCAGATAGCATACTATCATCTCGAGTAAGACTGTCATACCGGGATAGGTCCTCCCTCAATCATTGCAATCACGTGCCTGTGATCCAATAATTGATTCTGAGGGCACTATCTCCAACAGCTACCTCGGCCTTACAACGCGGAGAAGCTCAAGCTATACCTATGAAGTCAAAACTAGCAAAACGCCGTGCCCCGGCTACCACTCAAAATCTCCCTTTTGAATGATGATGTATAGCGTTATATAAAATTCATATCCATGCGAACAAAGAAACTTTCGAACCTTCTTTCCCGGTAGGGTTCCCCCTGTACAACGAGAAAGGCCCCCCAGGGATGGTCGGGCTCGAGGTTCCCTCGCTCGACTGTCTCCAGCGGGCAACTCCCCTGCCACGGCGCCAGGAACCAAAGCCCTCTCAGAGGCAGCCGAGCCCGAGGTTCCCTCGCTCGGCTATCCCACGCGGGCAGCTTCCCCGCCACAACGCCGGGGATCGGAAAGCCCTCCCAGAGGCAGTCGAGGCCAGAGGTTCCCTCGCTCGGCTATCCCCCGCAGGCAGCTCCCCTGCCACAACGCCGGGGATCGAAAAGCCCTCCCAGAAGCAATCGAGGCCAGAGGTCCCCTCGCTCGGCTATCCCCCGCGGGCAGCTCCCCTGCCACAACGCCGGAGATCAAAAAGCCCTCCCAGAGGCAGTCGAGGCCAGAGGTTCCCTCACTCGGCTATCTTTCAGGACAAAAGCCCTCGCCAAGAGGCACCGGGCAGTAACCCTGCCCGGCCAAGGGTCCTTGGTGGCTTCCTACAGCCTTATAGCTTTCCTCGCGCCAAGGGCCAAAGTCCTCCCAGAGGCAGTCGGGTCCTCACCCGGCTATCCCATGCTGGTAGCTCCCTACCACAACCGACAGGGATCAAAGTCTTCGCCAAGAGGCACTGGGCAGTAACCCTGCTCGGTCCCCGTCGTGGAAGATCTGAAAGCCTTCCCAGAGGCGGTCGAGCTCGAGGTTCCCTCGCTCGGCTATCCCCAGCAGGCAGCTTCCCTGCCACACGCTGAGGATCAAAATTCCTCCCCGAAGCGGTCGGGTCCTTGCCTGACCGTCGATGGCTGGTAGCTTCCTACCACCGTCCTGAAGGATCGAGAGCCCCCGCAAGGGGCAACCGAGCAGCTACCCTGCTCGGCCGATCCCGGCGGCTACCCTGTGGCCGCGCTCAAGGATCTGAGACACCCGGAAGCACAACAATACAAGCAAGGTGTTGGAGATAGTGCCCTCAGAGTCGATTATTGGGTCACAGGCACGTGATTGCAATGATTGAGGGAGGACCTATCCCGGTAGGACAGTCTTACTCGAGATGATAGTATGCTATCTGGTTTACCTTTATCATCGTGTACTGCTTTAGGTGACATGACATGTCGCTATTGCACGTTGATAGAGCCCCTAGGATTCTTACTTGAGTACCGGCAGTATGAGGGCGATCATATACGTGGGAGCTGGTAGTCTATAAGCACATCCTTAAAAGGTCCCTAGTCGTGGGAGTTTCGAGATAGGGCATCGATACTCCAGAATAGACTAGTGTATACAGTCGAGACCCCGACGAGGGGCGGTGGCCGGTCTCACAAGCCACTGGTGTCAGTTGGTTCACCTAAGATGTATACAGGTGCTCATTGGGTTATGAGTACACCGGACAGGACTCGCCGGGAACATGCTAGTTGGTCTTATACCCGACGTCAGATAGCAGTTCCCAGGTGACATGTGTACAGGTTAGTTCATCGACCTGAGATCGTCATTTGTCTCGTGTGAGTTCCCACTGTGCTTTGATTACTACCCTACCACGGCTCAAAGGAGTCGTGCAAACAGGTTTTAGTTGGGTACAGTCCCGAGCCACATGGAGGCAGTGAGCGGATCTTCAGGGGTTCGTCTCTCCCGGTATTGGGGGTGAGGTCGCGCTGTGTCTAGGAGAGCCATTACACGAAGTCCTTGGCCAAGGCAGGAGATTTACTGGTAGGTATTCCAGTAGTATCTCAGGGTGTTCTGGGCTACACTCCGACACGACTTGTACCGCTTTTGGGGGTCTGACTTTTACCCACCCCCTAGGCCCGACATGCGATGCTCATAGACGAACGGACCGGACTGTACGGATATTGTCACTGACAGGCTCAGTAGGGTGTCAGGATGAGTTCGCTCATCGACGTCCCTTTTGGTCAATAGCTGGTGGCCCGTCACGTATTGGCTTATACCTCTGACGTGCTAGTGGTTAAATCCACAGCCATAGTATTGACGAGTCTTTAGAGTCCACCACACTTTCAGTTACTCAGCTTTCGGGCAAAACGCTGTAGAGGCCGTATGGAGATATGGCAGGGTTCGATCAGATACGTGCGGTATTGCACAGATCGTGATCGGACAGTTTTTACTAGCCGGCTTTGGCTTAAGCCGGATCTTAGTATTTGATAGTGTAGTTTTGTCTCTTTGTATTTGTGTTCAGTGGGAATACAAATGCGGGCATGTATTTGCAGTATCGGGGTTTTCCTGTAATTTATTACGGGACCAGTTTTCTGGAGTTGCCAGTTTGCATTCCGTTCCGGCCGGTTTTCCTTTGTTCTTTCCCGGCCGGACTTTTCCGATGGAGGGGGTTATTTGCAATTGTGTAAATAACACTTTGTGGAGGGGTTTATTGCATAAGTTTTGATTTGATTGCATCTTTGCTCCATGATGCATTAATTTTAGACATGAAAGAGTATGGGTTTAGTGGTGGGGCCGGCCACTGTTTGAGTGGAAATTTGATAAGGGCCGGCCACTGTTGGGGTATGGAGTGTGTATTGTGTTAAGGGATTAATTAATATATATTTGATGGCATTGTGTTAAATATGAGTGTGTGCTGGAATTGAGATTTGAGGTGTGGATGAATTAATATATATATTCATCTTGGTTGCTTTGAGTGCTGTGAGAGCTTGCTTAATTTTACACATTTCCAGTGAGCAAACAGGGGCTGGCCGAGCTCAACGGTGCATGGATGCTCCATTTTTCTTAAGCATCCATGGAAAAATTCTTGTCTACAAAATTCCTCCATAATGGCAACTATCCTAAACCCAAAGAGACAACTATACTATACATTCTACAGCAAATCTTGGGCGCGTCGGTTAGCCAACTTCGCTCCCGAGTTGCCTCGGTATAGAGGTGGGAGCCCGTAAAAGAATCCGGCTACGTGGTGCCCTTCCGACGACGAGGAGGAGACCGGACATTCCGCGGGAGATCGGGACGACGACGAGAAGACCGGAGGACTCGGATCACTCGGTAAATCTCTTCCCCGTCTTGTAGTTTGCTAGACCTAGTTTAATGGTCCGATCCAGGGTTTAGTGCGCGGTGGTGCTGGTTTGCTAAGTTCGCAAAATTAAAGTTTATCACCGCTTCCGCATTTGGCCGTCGGATTGACGGCCGGGGCGCCGCCGTGCACTTACATTGGTATCAGAGCCTCGCCATTAACTTAGTCTAGCTTTGTGTAATGTGTTTTTCAGTTTCGATCGATCAAATGTTCTAAAACCCGTATTTTGATCACATCAGTTTTCTGTTGGAAATTTTTAGTGTCGAAAAAATTTTCAGGTTGTATAAAATTGATGTACTGGAAGATCTAAGAGTTCTGGAAAAAGTCGAGACACTCATCTCCTCAGGGGAGCGCGGAACCGCGGCAAAACCCTACTTGTTGCCGCGGTTCCGCCGCAGTATGGAGGATTCAGTGGGTCGAGTTTTTTCAGTGGGCTTCTGGGGTGATTTTAGGGGTTTTGGAATGTTAAATTTGGGCCCATTATTTCTGTGAGTGCTACAGTATTGCTTGGGGGCCCACTTGTTAATTTTTGATTGATCGGATATTTTAAACACATTTTTCACAGTATTTACATTATATCTGCGACCGTGAATGTCACTCGATCGGTAAATCCGGTCTGACTGCTATAGCCCGGTTAGACGGATTTGCGAACGTGACCTTCACGTTGATGTTCTATGTTTTTGCTGTGATGTTGCGGATCGGTCGTGGGGATAGCCTGGATGCAATGCTAGTACTGTGTTGTTGTATTATGTACATTTGATATTGCGGGGCGAGCGTCCGACATGTGGACTGCCGTCACTGCCTGATTGTTTTATTATTTTGGGGCACGACCAGGTTGCGGTCGATGTACCCGGTGTATGTATATTTTACTTTCTGTACTAGGGTTACCCCGCGGAGGGGTGCACGGATAGCCGGGTTCTAGAGGGCAACGGGCCCGCATCTCAGGGCATTGAGACGGAGGGGGCTTCAGTCTGGAATTGGCGGGCTATTCGCTGCACTCGTAGGGGGTACAGGTTGACCCAGGAGGGGTGCCCAAGTTACCGGATTCCGTGAAGTGCTGGGTGGTCCATTCACGGCACTGAAAGGGGCTGCCTCGCTTCAGGTTTTGGCAGGTGACTTGCTGCGCCCGTAGGGGTCTAGGATTTCATTGCACAGGCTATCCACACGACCAGGGGAACGTCGAGTTTCAGTAGTGGCTCTGTGAAACCCGGGGATCCCAGATATCTGTATTGTTCTGTGATGCTGTACATTTCTGTGATGTTGCATTTCTTATCACGCCTTGAGCGAATATAATATATTGGTATATATATTAGTAGATGTTGTATATGTTTTTCATCCGCGCTAGTCCAGTCCCCACTCTGCCGTTAGTAAGCTAACCTAACGGGTGATGACGGGACCCAGTGGCGAATGCGGATGGCATATACGTACGTCAGTATATTTTCGTTCTTTGTGGTGTGATCAATTGATGGGACTGCGTTGATTCGGATCAATGCAAGTTAAACAAACCTATTCTGATGTTGTTGGAACACTTTTCAAGAAGCTGTTATTGCAAGGACGTTCACTTTTGTTTTGCATCGTGGTATTCATTTGGAATATCCTGCTCCTCAGTCGACGAGGCAAGGGCCGAGATCCCTTCACCGGGAGTGACCCCTTGGACAAACAGTTTGCGTCAGGGCAATGACTTCACTATAGCCGATTACTTTTGCTTTGCATCGTGGTATTCATTTGGAATATCCTGCACCCCATTCTACGGGGAAAGAGCCGAGATCCCTTCACCGGGAGTGACCTCTTTAGTAAAGGTTTTCGTCACTATATTTTCTAAAAAGCTATACGTTCCTTCAACGATATCTAGTTCACTACGTTAAAGGTTTTCGCCAGAAACCATTCGTAGCCCTCCGTCGTTTCATATGGGTAGTCAATAGTATTCAAGCTGTGTTTGTTGGCCATAGTCAAGGCACAGTGTTTGGTAGCTGTTGGTTATTCATATGCAGCATAGATAGATGCGTTGGTTTGGGACAGTCGTATAGCCTTGTTGGCCCTAGTCAAGGGCTTGTACGGGTGGGTTCAAATCAACCTGGACAATGACGGGTAGAACTTGACATGTGACTTATGATTTGTTGGCCTTAGTCAAGGTCATAAGAGCATGGGGCAGAAATCACATCGGGAGTTTCAAAAGAACTGAAACTTGCCAGATATGCGCATACCTTCTGGAGTGTGATACCGTGAGCGGATTCCGTCACGTTATCATGCGATGAGAGTTGGATCCCGATTCCCACTGATGAGTTGGTTTACTCCTCGGGTGATCCCGACTAATTCTTCTTTCAGGTTTGGAGGAGAATTTGAGATACAGTGGGAGGTTTCCAGATTAGATAAATTGGTAACCATTCTGATCTAGGATAGAGTGCACGCTGAGTGTTTCTTTTCTCTCTCTCTCTGGCAGCGACCATTGACCCGACCCTATGACTATGACTCAGTGACCAAGTTGACCGAACCTTCTTTACACTGGCTTTTGGATTGTCAGAGTTGCAGACCTCATTGCCACTCCTACTTTTACCCTTTTCTCCAGGACACCCCGTATTACTGCGAACGTCCACTTCCATTGGACAAAACCATCGTATGGTTAGATACGAACTCGAAGGAATTTATTCGAGGATGGTTTCTGGTTCTGGAGAAAACGGATAAGGTTTATTCAGTTGTCTTTTCCTTTTTGCCTTCTCTCAAGTTACGAGTACTCCTTAGTTTAGGAGATAGTACACCTATTACGCAAATTGGATAGTCTTCTTCCAAACTTTAGGCTGGTGCCGAACTGTGGGGAATAAAGAAAACCAATTAGCATAACGATGGTGTGCAGAAGGTATTAAGATTAAGACAAAGCAAGGGATTAGTAAGAGGGCAAAGTAAAATGTGACTGATATTCACGACCAAACCAAGTATTTCTTTGCCAATCCTAAATCACTTTTGTATTTCTCCAGGACACTCCGTATCACTACGAAGATCCACAGTTTATTGGATACTCCATCGTATGGTTATATACGAACTCGAAAGGAACTTGTTCCAGTTCGGGGATGGATTCTGGTCCAGGAGAAATAGGAATAAGGTTTATTCGGTTGTCTTTTATCTTCACCTTCTCTCGCATTGCGAGTGCTCCTAGGACTAGGACAGTACACCCATTATGCTTATTGGATAGTCTTCTTCCAAACCATAGGCTGGTACCGAACGGTAGGGAAGGAAGAAAACCATTTGGCCTAAGGGGTGTGCAGAAGGTAATGACTAAAGACATATAAAGGGATTTGGAGAGGTGGCAAAGAATTATACGGTTATAGTTGTGAATCTGGATAATGGTAGTGGCATTACTAGGAATACCAGGATACCCCATCGAAACATTTCAATGTTTCAGTTCAACTGTGTACTGTTAAAAGAAAACTGATTTCCCGATTAGATACTTACTCCAGGGTATGTATTTACCAGGTATGATTCTCACATCTGTATGGTTTTACAGATGATGAGTGGGAGTAGGTTATTGGGAATAGGGTGATCATCCTCATTATATCGGGATTCGTTGTAATCAGTGATATTTGAGGAGATCATCTGGGCTGTTTGCCGGTCGGCAAATATTTGGTTTTGAATATCCGATGTTGTGCACCAATTTCAAATTGATATATCTGTACGTCTATTTTCATAGAGTGAGATATACCTTTTGATATTATGTTGATGACATTTACCTATATCAGTGGATGGTTAGGTAAGGAGCATTAAACAGCGGTGTAATTCTTCTTAACCATAAGTACAGTTTTCAACCTACGACACACAGTGAAAGAGTTATTAGACTCGGCGGACTTATACAGAGTATTGTATGTTGTCCAGTGTCCATTAGGACAGAGGGGTTGGTTCTCATACTATATTTTGTTTACTTTTAACTTCTCTAGTTCTTAGACATGTGTTTCGTAGAAACACAGGGTCTAAGTTTTGAGGAGTTATAGGTATTTGAATAGAGTAGAGAACCAGGTGTAGCAAGTATCGGGATTCTTCAAAGTGATCGAAGATATAGATACTTGTGTATGGTATTCAGTTGATAGTAATTACTTCTCTTTCAGGTTACTCATAATTGGAAGCATTCCTAAGTTGAGTAACACTGATCGGCCTCCTTCCATTTAGTTGACATGCACTGGAGATAGCTGCATGATTTGAATCTGGTTCAATTAAATCAGTGCCTCTGGTTCTATATTGGATATAGAACAATTCATATCTTAACGTTGTTAAGGTACGGGGAGTTGTCCGGCTTATGATTAAAACCAGACACTGGACAACTCAAGGCACGTTTCTGTAATGGCTGTTTGTGGGTTGACCCAGGCTATGACGAGGGTTGACTTTCTACCATCTGGCAGATCAATAGAAATATTGTTCTAGACTCGCCACAGTTTTATTAAAAATGGATTTTTTCAAAAACAGAAGTGGGAGTATGGTAGAACTGGAAGTGATTCCAGAACCGCAAACGATTACTGAAGATTTGATAAGGAACCTAAAGATTCAATCTGATTTGACATTTCATTGGCCACTCCGCAGATAAGGTGGGTAACTTCAGGCACCCGAGAGGTACTCCGGTAGCCTCAAGGACGGTGACAGGGAAGTTCTTGTTTACCCACACTTGCCATTGCTGTTGTTCCAGGCTGCGAGACCCGGCAGGAGGATGAGTATAGCGTCGTTCTGAACTAGTTTCAGAAGTGTACGTGTATATGACTCTGCCAGAGGGTTGTCGTAGTCAGTGGGAGCAGCGGAAGCATTGGTGGACATCAGGCTTATGTCTATTTATAGACCAAAGCAGATGTAGCGGAGATAGATCATCTATTTCTGATGTGACAGTCATAGGTTTGACGTCATCAGAATAGGGGATGGATCTGTTGAGAAGGTAGTAGGAAAGGAAATTCCTATATTACGATCGGTTATACTTTGGTCGTCACACAGTGGTTTCTACACAAAAGGACTTGGACATTACATCAGACATACTGGTTACTAGATCTATGGTTTTAGATCTAGATTTGGGTGGTTTCCCAATCTGGGTACTTAGACAGCATTCTAAGAGTATTTAGAATGGACGACTCCTGGCATGGTAATGTACCTGCAAGTAATGGAGTCACCCTCTCTAAAGGTGTCTTACAGACTAAAGGGGAGAGGGATGTTCATGATTGGCAGATCACTTGCTTAGGCAATTGAGTCAATCATGAGATGTCAAGTACCACACCAGATGTTGTTCTTGCACTAAATGCAATAAGTTGACATTGATCCAATCCTGGAGAAACAGTCGGAAGCAGTTTTAGAACATAAGTGAATGTTCTAGGGATATGATAATGGCTGCCTCCTTTAGGAGACGGTTATCACTCCAGGCTTCCAAGGTGACATGGACGACAGGGTGATTGTCAGAGTTTTAGTTTTCCTTCTGACGAGGGGCAGTATTTTGGACAGGTGGTCCAAGGCAATAGTGAGGGTGGCATGGCGTAGGATACTGATTAAGTTCAGTTGACGATACAGTCTAAGAAGCTTGGATTTGGAGTTCATTTATGAGCTAGGTCCCATCAGACATCCAGACATTCTAAGACAGGTATTGCTCATTTCGGGAGATGGCTTTCTCCGCGAACTTGAGAGAGACATAGAAAGAAACATCAAGGCGGATCCACTCACTGAGGCTATTCCTCGAACGCAATAGTTTCACAAACGGTTTTTGTGAGACTGACTAGTAGAGGAGTTGGGTGTTCGGTATCACACGGGCTGTGAGTATGCGACATCGCAATAATTAGCCTTGAGTGCAAGTGGGAGATTGTTGGAGATAGTGCCCTCAGAGTCGATTATTGGGTCACAGGCACGTGATTGCAATGATTGAGGGAGGACCTATCCCGGTAGGACAGTCTTACTCGAGATGATAGTATGCTATCTGGTTTACCTTTATCATCGTGTACTGCTTTAGGTGACATGACATGTCGCTATTGCACGTTGATAGAACCCCTAGGATTCTTACTTGAGTACCGGCAGTATGAGGGCGATCATATACGTGGGAGCTGGTAGTCTATAAGCACATCCTTAAAAGGTCCCTAGTCGTGGGAGTTTCGAGATAGGGCATCGATACTCCAGAGTAGACTAGTGTATACAGTCGAGACCCTGACGAGGGGCGGTGGCCGGTCTCACAAGCCACTGGTGTCAGTTGGTTCACCTAAGATGTATACAGGTGCTCATTGGGTTATGAGTACACCGGACAGGACTCGCCGGGAACATGCTAGTTGGTCTTATACCCGACGTCAGATAGCAGTTCCCAGGTGACATGTGTACAGGTTAGTTCATCGACCTGAGATCGTCATTTGTCTCGTGTGAGTTCCCACTGTGCTTTGATTACTACCCTACCACGGCTCAAAGGAGTCGTGCAAACAGGTTTTAGTTGGGTACAGTCCCGAGCCACATGGAGGCAGTGAGCGGATCTTCAGGGGTTCGTCTCTCCCGGTATTGGGGGTGAGGTCGCGCTGTGTCTAGGAGAGCCATTACACGAAGTCCTTGGCCAAGGCAGAAGATTTACTGGTAGGTATTCCAGTAGTATCTCAGGGTGTTCTGGGCTACACTCCGACACGACTTGTACCGCTTTTGGGGGTCTGACTTTTACCCACCCCCTAGGCCCGACATGCGATGCTCATAGACGAACGGACCGGACTGTACGGATATTGTCACTGACAGGCTCAGTAGGGTGTCAGGATGAGTTCGCTCATCGACGTCCCTTTTGGTCAATAGCTGGTGGCCCGTCACGTATTGGCTTATACCTCTGACGTGCTAGTGGTTAAATCCACAGCCATAGTATTGACGAGTCTTTAGAGTCCACCACACTTTCAGTTACTCAGATTTCGGGCAAAACGCTGTAGAGGCCGTATGGAGATATGGCAGGGTTCGATCAGATACGTGCGGTATTGCACAGATCGTAATCGGACAGTTTTTACTAGCTGGCTTTGGCTTAAGCCGGATCTTAGTATTTGATAGTGTAGTTTTGTCTCTTTGTATTTGTGTTCAGTGGGAATACAAATGCGGGCATGTATTTGCAGTATCGGGGTTTTCCTGTAATTTATTACGGGACCAGTTTTCTGGAGTTGCCAGTTTGCATTCCGTTCCGGCCGGTTTTCCTTTGTTCTTTCCCAGCCGGACTTTTCCGATGGAGGGGGTTATTTGCAATTGTGCAAATAACACTTTGTGGAGGGGTTTATTGCATAAGTTTTGATTTGATTGCATCTTTGCTCCATGATGCATTAATTTTAGACATGAAAGAGTATGGGTTTAGTGGTGGGGCCGGCCACTGTTTGAGTGGAAATTTGATAAGGGCCGGCCACTGTTGGGGTATGGAGTGTGTATTGTGTTAAGGGATTAATTAATATATATTTGATGGCATTGTGTTAAATATGAGTGTGTGCTGGAATTGAGATTTGAGGTGTGGATGAATTAATATATATATTCATCTTGGTTGCTTTGAGTGCTGTGAGAGCTTGCTTAATTTTACACATTTCCAGTGAGCAAACAGGGGCTGGCCGAGCTCAATGGTGCATGGATGCTCCATTTTTCTTAAGCATCCATGGAAAAATTCTTGTCTACAAAATTCCTCCATAATGGCAACTATCCTAAACCCCAAAGAGACAACTATACTATACATTCTACAGCAAATCTTGGGCGCGTCGGTTCGCCAACTTCGCGCCCGAGTTGCCTCGGTATAGAGGTGGGAGCCCGTAAAAGAATCCGGCTACGTGGTGCCCTTCCGGCGACGAGGAGGAGACCGGACATTCCGCGGGAGATCGGGACGACGACGAGAAGACCGGAGGACTCGGATCACTCGGTAAATCTCTTCCCCGTCTTGTAGTTTGCTAGACCTAGTTTAATGGTCCGATCCAGGGTTTAGTGCGCGGTGGTGCCGGTTTGCTAAGTTCGCAAAATTAAAATTTATCACCGCTTCCGCATTTGGCCGTCGGATTGACGGCCGGGGCGCCGCCGTGCACTTACACAAGGGCATCCTACGGACGTCCTTCACACAAAAAGAGAGAGAGAGAGAGAAGAAAAAGGGGGGGGGGACATAAACCGACGAGTTAAGGGTTCTTTTTTTATTGCCAAAATCAAGATCTTTACAAAGGGTACTCTGGGCCCCCGGCCCTACATACTGTCCGGAGGCTTACTTCGGCCACTTCGTCGTCGGCGTCACGGCCCTACCACCGAAGACTTTGCCACCAAGGGCGCGCCAGGCCCCCCTCGTCATCTCTTGTCGGAGGCCTCGTCGCTGGAAGCGGGACCCGAGTGCGGAGTTCACCATCGTCGAACTCGGGAAGCTGCTCCTTCACGGCGTCCAAAGCCTTATTCCACGCAACAGCTGAATACTCCCCGAGCTCGGTGTAAAACTGCTCCGACGCCTTGTACTCGTGTCACGCCCCGCTTCCCAAAATACGGAATACGGGGGTTGACAAGGCCAGCCATGCTCCTACGGTCAAGGAAATATCCTGCCGTAGTCACACTTCGGCTTCCAGCTTTATGTGGTAATCAGTAATACAATGCACAGGTAATGAGAAATGCAGTAACTGAAACAAAACAAATACAAGAACTAACCCGAAGGAGATCAAAAGAGTATAGCTCTGGATAGCTGATCAAGATGGCCGCGAAGTACGTCTGGTCCTGGTCCAAGCTAGATCCACATCTCACTCTGAGCATGCATACCCAGGTCTTCAGATCGACGCGATAGCAATATATATGTATAGATGCAGTTGTAACTCGAACAGTGATAATAGATATATAACAGTAAATCAAGACAGTAAAGATGTGAACATGGAGTAACCAATGCGGTGTCTAATAGAGCAGGTGAACGGTAGCGCAGTAAAATAATATGTCAGGTGTGTCAATACAGCAAGTAATGCATGTCGATGTCACTATCCCTATTAGTCTCTAAGTCTCACTGTACAGGTCACTAAGCTTATCGTCAGTCCAAGTGTGAGAGTCAACCACTCGCGAGTGTCCTCCACCCAAGGGTAGGACCCAAGGGTAAGGGACCACGGGCTCAAAATATAACTCACGGTAATAATCATGTACCCTGTAAATATTCATATATCTCCATATATACATATGCCGGCATGGGACTCCCGAGATTCTGTTGAACTCACACTCAAACTACCCCACACCCCGTGGTCTATATCAAACTCCAACCATAACCTCAAATACCAGCCGGTCCATGACAAGTCTACGCGAGAACTGAAGACGGGGTCTCCATCAAGCACGTCTCGACTGATACCCAAGATCAATGGACAATGTTTGGTGCCTTACCTGTGACACCCATACAAATACTTCCATAAGTGTTCCATACCACTTATAGTCACACTTATACGTGTCCTACAGACGTCGACAATGCAATAAATCGATAGGGTCCACTGATTGTGTACAAGCACGTATCACTTTCACTTATCCATTCATGCACGAACACTAACGTACTTGCCACAATCACCACTAATACCTAACACTGGGTAATGCACATGATCATTAGATTACCAATGCAATGACATATATATATGATGTGATGAGAAAACAGTATGTAAGGCATGATTAAGATGTCATATGTCGGTATCCTACCATTTGCATAATTTATCATAAATCATACCTGCCAAATTTAGTGAAACAAAGAACAGGGGATAAGTAGTATGTTTGATTATCTATCCATCAAAATTGGTTTCACGTTAATCGGGTTTTAGGATCACTAGATATGGCCAATTCATTTTAAGCGTTCACTGCTGGAAATCCGGTTTTAGAATCGGAAGTCCGTTTCGTAACACATTTTAATCCCAGTTTGGATCAGAATTTAGTGACGCTGCAGTTGGATGAATTCTAGGGTTTTCAATAAGGTTTTCAACGCAATAGACGGATTCTCAATCGCGTCTGTACGTCAAAAGTTATGCACTGTTCAACACTAAGATATCAGTTCTGGTTCGGTTTGGGACTGCTATACGTCCCGATCTATTAAATTGCATTTTATATAATAAACGATGATAAAACAGGGTGAAATCACTTGCGTTAGTTAGCTAACGGACTCACCTTCGATAAGGTGTAAGGTTCCGCAACATACGAGTTCAGACAACAAGGTAGTAAGGATTACGGGACAGAAATAATAACCAGAGTCGTCCTGGACTGCAGTCCAGAGCCACTCTCCGAACCAAATATCGTCACAATATTAGTACAGAAACCATTAAAAACTTGCATAGGGTTACAGGTCGTCGAGTCGGCTTCGATTTGAGCCCTCGAACGCATCATTTCAATATGTATACAATTAATTGTGATTTTAACGATTTTCAGGTGCGGGAAATCTCCAGTTTTTACGGGTGTAATTGGGGTGTTCATCTAAGTCGTT
This sequence comes from Agapanthus africanus, assembly GCA_030015575.1. Lineage (NCBI taxonomy): Eukaryota > Viridiplantae > Streptophyta > Magnoliopsida > Asparagales > Amaryllidaceae > Agapanthus > Agapanthus africanus. Next base: position 117,426,376 of record CM057350.1, read on the forward strand.
AGCGGTCATATTTTGCAGTGAAACTTGTACACAAGGCTCATTATCACACGGGCCACACTACGCAATCAAGTTCCGTCAAATTAATTGAAGGTTTTCATTGGGATCGTATATCGGACACATAACTTATAACAATTTTACACGAAAAGTATAAGCGGGAATTAAAGGTGATTGAAATGTAATATCACAAGTAGCATGAAGCAAGTATTAAACTTGCCTGGAGACTTGTCGATGAGGGTCCGGCAGCGGCAACAGCACGATCACATCACGGGCGCAGCACCGGTTCGACCTTTTGGAATCCGACAATTGTACTCGATCCAGTCACTCTCCGTGCCCTCCTTTTCTTCACTGCCATAAGCTGTTCCTTGTTTTGATGCGGGGGGAGGTAGAGATGCCGATAAGGAGAGAGAAAAATTTTTAGAGAGAGAGATTTAGAGAGAGAGAGAGAGAGGCAGAGATTGAGAGAGAGAAAGGCAGAGAGAGAGAGACAGAGATTGAGAGAGATTTACCGAGTGCTGGCGTGGGGTCGATGGAGGCGCCGTCGGGGTAGCCAAGGCGGCCGATGGGAGGAGGCCGAGGCGGCGGCGAGGTTGTGTCTCCGGCGATGGGTAGTGGCGGCGGCGGTGTTGTGAAGGTGAAGCTCGGTTTGGGTTTTTGAAGAGGAGAAGGAGCTCGGTTGTAGGAGAAGAGGGTGAAGGAGTTGGGTCGGTGATCGGAGCTGCCGGTGGTGGGTTCGGTTGGTGACAGAAAGGTGGTCGGCGACGGCTCAGAAGAGGTGGTGCTTGGTTTGGTGGTTTTGGGTTGCAAGAGGAGTGGAAGTGGGGGAGTTATGGAGGTCGCGGTCGATGGAGGTGGGTTTTAGTGGTAGTAGAGAGCCCGTTGGCGTTGCTGGGGGTCGGCCGACGGTGCTCAGGCGGTGGGCGCAGTGAGGAGCTCGGGTTTGATAAAGAAAAAGAGATTGTAAGATGGAATGAAAAGAGAGATATGGATGGAGGTATGGGCGAGGGAAGCTCGGTTGAGAAGGAGAGGATTCGAAGGAGCGGATCTCGGGTGAACGTTGGGAAACTCGTCGGTGGTATGAGATGGGGAAGGAGAGAGAGAGCTTGAGAGAAATGGAGAGAGGGAGAAGGAAAAATATATATGGAAAATAAAAGAATTGGGAATTTAAAATACTATAAATATGAATAAATAAATTTGTAAATAACCCTTTTTATAAAAATACGGATATAGGTGTACAAAAGAACTGGGTATTACAACTCGTCCACAGCTTTCTTAGCCCGAGCCTCAGCAACCTGAGCCCTCAGCAGCGCCGACTCAGCATCCCCCCTACTTGCGTCCCTCTCCTTCTCCAGTGCCGCAAAGCGTCCGGCCAGGTCTGCCAGCTTCCTATCAGCGACCGGAGTGACGCGTTCAGACGGCGAAGGGCACCCCGAGTCACTGAGTTGGCGAGCTCCGCGGCCTCCGCCCGGCCTGCCACGACGTTAGCCTTGTCCCTCTCCCGGCGCAGGTCACGTCGCAAGATCTCGACCTTCGAAGGAAACGCCTCCACTGGCCTCGGGACGTGGAACGCTCCCTCGGCCTCCATGCGAACGGCTAGGGCGCAGTGCTGAAGAACCTGACAGAAAGCCAGTGAGAAACCAAGAAGAGGCATACCAAGGCGAGTGCGCGTGGGAGGATTCATACCTGAACCGCCCCTTGGGCCATAGCCTCCAACTGATCCCTCAAGGAGCCACACGGGAGCCTTCCCCCGGCCGATTCCTCCATCCCGGCGAGCAAACCAGTAGCAACGGAAAGCCCAGACGGCACAGTGAAGACAGAGCCCCCTCCATCTCCGGGGGCCTTCGACGGCGGCGTGCGAGAAACCGTCCTTCTCCTCTTAAAAAGAGGCCGGCCCTCGCCTGTCCTCCCACCACCAGTCGGGAACTCGGGTGACGGCTGGCGACTCCGGCCGCCGCCAGAAGAGCTCCCAGGTGCCGCTGACGAGATGGACGGCCCGGCCGTCGGCGAAGAATCAGGCGGAGGGCGCAAGTTGGCCGGGGGCTCGGCCATGCCACTAACCTCCCCCCGGCGCGAGCCGCCCGAAAAATGGGAACGAACCATGTCTCGCGAGGGGAGAAGAACGCCGAGCGATAGCGACTCAAGGAAGGAAGGAGATGAAAGGTCGGGGGCCCTGGGGCAGGCCTCGCCTGTATTTATTACCGCATACGGCCTCATCCAACGGCGCCCGTCATCTCCCGCCGAAACGGCTTCTTACGCCCAGCAACTCCGATCGCTCCACGTGGCAGCCCAGTGATTGACCGCACCCCGTCAGGCGCCGCAAACTTGCGCACGTCACATCCGCCGGTTGGCGCTCGACACGTGGACCGTCGCCTCGATTGCAGAATGCACGAACCGGCGCGTCCTCCTTAAATGCGAAGATCTCGCCTCGATTCGCTGGCAAGAAAGACAACCGATGACCCGAGGACTCGTCCCGACGAGACCCTGGAGGGGACCTCGCCTCAGGAGGCCCGGCAGTCCACTCCTGCCCCGACCACTATCTGGTCGGGACAAGAGTGGGGGGCTGATGATAATACTCGATATTGGCGACCTCCATGATCAGGACACGTGGCAGATGACGTGTCCCAAGACTCAGAAGAAAGGGCTCACAGGGGCCAATCAGGCCACCCTGTGCCCGACCTGCAAGCGCAAACTGGCCCACCTCGGGAGCCCCTGCAAATTAGCCTCCACGGCCTCTCAGCTCGCCCCCGAGCTACCACAGGACCAAGACGCCTCGGCTCTCCCGCTCGTTCCCGAGCTCTCCTGCCGAGGTCATCTTCCTCGGTCCCTCCGACCGACCAACTCCACCACTCACAGGCGTAACCGCCGCTCCGCAAATCTCGCCATGCGTGGATTCTCCGCCGGCAACATCCCACGTTCCACGCCATCACGATCCCCATTAACGGGCGATCCGCTCATTACGCGGGCGTGACGTCGGGAGCGTAACTGCCGGCGAGATTCTCGCGCCTGCTGCTGCGTGCTGCCGCCACTATATAAGCCCCTATCACAGAGGGGTCAAGTAAGCCATTCTTTACACTTACGCCGTTACTCTGCTCGGATATTGTCACTGACTTGAGCGTCGGAGGGTCCTCGGTGGTACCAAACCACTCCGGGGCTTCTCTGCAGGTACACGGCGGCAGCCTTCCCATCCCACTTTGTCCTCTTAAAACCTATTGAGACCCACACGCAACAAAGGACAATCAACCCAGTTCACCTTGAGATCAAAGGAAGACAACATCTGACGGAGGCCCGAAAAGGAGCTTTGCAAGTATAATGAGGAACATGTATTGACTTGACTCTTCACTTTGTATATACCATCTTTAAAGCAAGCCTTCCGCTGCCATTAGACTCGAATAGAGAGTATATGGAGGACTGCTATCTGGTTCAATAAACTTAAATTGCAGAAAAGTAAACATAGGTAGCCTCCTCCCAATTGAAGTGCTCACACAGATTTTATGGAAGCATATTCGCGATCCCCCGGGGATACAGACTACAAGAAAGAGGAACCTTGTCGGGAACAAAGCAAGAACAATTTAAGATGATTAAGGATTATACTAAGATCCGTGGAAGCATAAGCCTTAGAAGGATGAAAGAAGATGGGATCATTGGGATGCGAGGGACTCGTTCAATAATTAAGGTGGATTTCTGAACATTAATGAGTTCTGATCTGAAATGGCCCCAGCCAACAGATAAAAAGGTCTATTATGGCTTCTATGAGGACACAAATGGATCCCAAATTAAAGCTCTTTTAAGTTTTAAGCCTTTTGGAGGGCCCATCATCAGCTACGAAAATCTACTGTAATGCTACCTCGGGACCTGATCATATATCATTATTAAACAAAGTTGGCATTTGGCTAGCTTGACCCTTTCCTGCTTCAGTAGGGTTAGGTCCAAACCCAAGATAATCGGGCTTCTGGCATGCCTACAACTAGAAAATACTTGTTGGCTTAAATATTTTGTCATCCCACCCCATATCAGAGAATTTAGAGGTTTGGTTGATCTTAAGATAAAATACTTGCATAGTTTGCAAGAGCACTGGACCTGTCACTTTCCTCTTCTTATTATCACACATATCATTGGGAAGCATGAATGTACATTTATTGCCCTGCAAGTTCCGAGTGTTCCAATATTTACTTTTTGCATCTCTTTACCGGTTATCAGGCAAAGCCATCTGAGGCACTTAGTGCTAGGGACTCCGACTATACATGGAAAAAGCGTAACATTGCATGAACCTACTTGGGCTGTTGCTAGATTTCCCATCATCTCACTTTTATTTATTCCAGTGCCTACTTTATAAGTAACTCCTTGTAATTTTCTAGTATTTTCTATCACCAAGCTCTACTCCAATCCACCTGTTACCAATTCATGCAAGTATTCATGAGCCACCGGAACAAGATGGTTGCATGGCCATCGATGAAGCACGGATCCGGACCCGGACACAGATACGGGACACGTCAAGTTTGTAAAAAGGTGGGCACGGGAACACGGTTATATTATTTATCTATATATTTAATTATATATATTAAACAAAAGATAATAAACTGTAAGCAGAGATATGTACTAATACAACCTTAAAGACATAATAAAATAAAAATAAATATTATAAGTTTATCCAAACTGTGTCATTTAAGAGATTTACTTTTTCCGGTAGTGCGTTAGTGCGTTGTGAAAGAGATTTAAACCCTACATTGGAAGAGCATTTACTGCATCATGAAAGAGATTTAACCCTCCATGCTATCGAGAAGTGTCGGGCACGTTCAATATGGGCGGAAACGGCCCAAGTATGTTCGCAAGTGTGTCCAGCGGAGTGTCTAAGTATTCAATATATGTCAGAGTGTCGGACACGGATATGGCAAGCAAATAGAAGTGTCCATGCTTGCTAGATGGCCATATAAACTTCCGTTTTGTCCATGACCCAGAGCCAAAAATCTCGATCCATGGAAAGTATGATACTTTCTTTAGTATGCTTATGTGAGTATGGCTTTGCCAATGGCAAGCTGGCAATTTACTTTTGTATTACTGCATAGCCGATACATAGTTTAGTTATCAACTTCCCTATTACATGTGTCATTGTAGCTTCTATTCATTTCTTGACATAAATTGACCATATTCTCGGTAAAGAATTAGAGAGAGATTTATGAGAGAGAATGTTTAGGAAAATGTAATGGATAGTTTGGTCTAAGCCTAATCTTCCTGTTTATATAGGCAAAAGCCATTTTGCTATTACACCCATATTAAGTATCTAATTATATATAATAAACCCGTATAAGCAGTTGACCCCCTTGCTTCTCTCATGGTACAACCCTCTTCCCGCTGAGAGGTAATCCGTTCGGGACCACTCGTTGAATACGGGTATTCTAACACTCCCCTCAAGCTGGAGCTTACACATCAAACATGTGTAACTTGTTACAAATAAATTGCACTCTATTCGTTTCTAAGGGCTTTGTGAATAAATCTGCTAACTGATGAGCAGATTGAATATAGTAAGTATCGATGATCCCGTCTTCAACTTTCTCCCTCACGAAGTAGTAATCCACCTCAATGTTCTTCGTTCGCTCATGTAACATCGGATTAGAGGCAATATAGATTGCAGTCTTATTATCACAATATAGCCGCATAGAGAAAGTGAGCTCAAAGTCAAGCTCTCCCAACAGAAAGGGAATCCATACAAGCTCACAAGTGATATTCGCCGTGGTCCGGTACTCTGACTCGGTGCAGGAGCGAGATACTATGCTTTGCTTCTTACTTTTCCAAAAGACCAACTTACTTTTACAAACTCACAATATCCTGTAGTAGATTTGCGATCAGATAGAGACCCGGCCCAATCTGCGTTGGTGAGGTCTGCTACTCGAGAATGTCTATAATCCTAGTACAGTAGACCCTTCCTTGAAGCATTCTTCAAATAGTAAAGTATCCAAATGAGCTACTCGAGGAACGACCATGAATTGACTCACAACGTTAACTGAATATGAGATATCAGGTCAAGTGATGGTGAGATAATTCAACTTGCTGACCAACCGTCAGTATCTTCCGGGATCTTCAACCGAGCCACCTTTTCCCGAAAGTATTTTAGTATTAGAATCCATTAGAGCTTCTATGGGTTTGCACCCTAACATCCCGCTTTAGTTAGCATATCAAGCACATACTTCCGCTGTGAGATGTAGATGCCATCCTTCGACCGAGTAACATCGATACCCAAAAAGTATTTAAGGCTCCCAAGGTCCTTGGTATGAAATTTTGTTTGAAAGTGCTGCTTAAGCTCTGCAATATCAGTCGCATCATCGCCAGCAATCACTATATCATCTACATATACTAACAAAAGAATGCGAAGGCCATTGGTGTTATTATGGTAGAACACCGAATGGTCATGTGTACACTGTCTGAGACCAAACGAAATAACTACCTCAGTTAATTTCTCAAACCATGCTCAAGGAGACTATTTCAAACCATGTAATGACTTCTTCAATTGGCAAACTTGAACAGACTCTCCCTGAGCAATAAAACCAGGTGGTTGCTCGATATAGATCTCCTCAGCTAAAGTGCCATGAAGAAACACATTCTTCAAATCAAGCCGATGCAGTGGCCAATGATAGGTAGTCACAAGAGGCATAAGTAGACGAACAAAAGTCATCTTGGCCACCGGAGAAAATGTCTCTTCATAATTAATGACGTAAGTCTGGGAATACCCTTTGGCAACCAAACATACTTCCAAGCAGGAAAGGGTCCCATCAAGTTAAAGCTCCACAGTGTATACCCAGTGGCACCCTACAGCCTTCTTCCTAGCCGAAAGAGAAATCAGATCCCACGTCTGATTCAGTTCAAGGGTAAGCATCTCATCAATCATAGCATTGGTCCACCCTTTATGAGACAGAGCATCAGAAAAGGACTTGGGTAGAGCATGGGAGTCGAGAGAGGAGATAAATGCTCGATATGCCGAGGATAAGTGAGAAGTGGCTACTTGATGAGCTATAGGGTAAGAAGTGCAGCTCCGGGTGCCTTTCTGTAAGGCAATAGGGAGATCAATGTCAGCCTCTGGCAAAGCTTAAAACTTTGGGAGATGGCAGCAGGAGGCTGAGGTTCAAGAGCTGTACATGCTCGACGAGCATACACCCTTGTAACCGGTGGTATGGGACCCAACAGTAGGAAATCGAGTGTGGAAGGTGGGTCAATATGAACGGCACATGATTTTTCAACACAGGAGGTGGAGAATCAACCACTCAGAAGGGATGCGTGACGAAAAATATGAGAAATCTAAAGGAAAGTCCTTGTCTATGTCTACAGGAGAGTGGGATGTAGAAAAGGATGGGGTGGACTCATAAAAATTCACGTCAGGCGATATAAATCGACGACGTAATTCAGGATTAGAGAAACGATATCCTTTTTGACTCCGAGAATACCAAGAAAAATGCATTTAATGGCCTTGAGATCTAGTTTAGAACCCCTGGTTGTAGATCATGGACAAAACAAACATATCCAAATACCCGCGGAAGGACAGAAAAAGAGACCACCGACGGGAACAATATGGAATGAGAAATCTGTCCATCTAGGACAGAGGAGGACATACAATTGATCAAGTAATTAGCAGTAAGGACTGCATCCCCCAAAAGGATTAGACACTCACACATGAAACAAAAGAGTTTGAGTGACCTCTAACAAATGTCTGCTCTTTTCTACCACCCCATTCTGTTTGGGTATAAGAACAAGAGAATTCATGAATAATGCTAAGTTGCTCCATTTATGTTCTAAAGGGTGTACTAAAATACTCCTTGGTATTATCACTCCTCAAGGTACTCACAGTGACTCTAAATCGAGTCTTAACTTCAGAACAAAAAGTCTAGAAATGAGAGAACACTTCATTTCTAGATTTCATCAAATATAACCACGAGACTCGAGAAAAATCATCAGTAAAAGTCACAAAGTAGTAAAAGCCTCCTTGGACAATAATAGAGCATGGCCCCTAAATATCAGAATAAACTAAATCAAAAAGTTTTTCAGCTCTCTTATTAATACGAGATGGGTAGCTAAAGCGATGATCTTTACCCATTTCACATGATTCGCACTCTAGAGTAGACAAAGAACCAAAGATGAAACTATCTTCTTCAATGTCTGTAAGGAAGGATGACCAAAACGGCAATGAGCATCAAAGGCTGATGTAAAGCTCGATCTTGGACAGGCTATAGGGCGTGGGTGCTCATTAAGGTGGTATAACCCATCAATCTCTGTCCTGGTGCCAATCGTTCGCTTCGTCTCAAGCTCCTGAAACACACATCCTCCATGGAAAAAAGTGGCACTGCAATTCAATTGTCGAATCAGTTGGCTAATGAATAGCAAGTTGAAAGGGGATCGAGACAAGTATAGAATGAAAGTTAGGGATAATTGTGATGTAGCCAGAACCAAACCACTTCCTCTATATCAGCTGTATTACCATTTGCTAAAGCTACTGGTTTAGTTCCATAACTCACCTTACAGGACGACAATATATTTTGCTCCCCTGTCATGTGATCAGTAGCTCTAGAATCAATAACCCAAGGACGTAGAACATATGTCGGCGAGAGGCAAGATATATGATCGCCTCTTACCTTGATTAAATCTGAAGTGAGTGAGGACAAAAGAAAACGAAGTCTGTATTTCGTCATTTATCGATGCTTCTTCTGAAATAAGAGAAGATGCAGCTGATGTCATCATCATAGCTACTTGTAAACACCAAAGATGAAAAATTCTTCTCAAACAATCTATCGAATACCTGATGGGGATGGCTTAAGCTCACCAGTTCCAACAGTCAAATAACAAGAAATAGATCTTCAAACATCCAACCCAAAGAATCATAGTTGATCTCCCAACATCCAACTACTGATCTAATAACAATCTTCAACCTTCTCAAGCTATAAGTTCGAAATCAATCACGATCTCTGACAGCAAAATAAGAAGGAACAATAGGGTCATCATAAATAAGGATGATAATGAAGGGGTAACTAGTATCGCAAACGGGAAAATTCGAATGAAATAATTCCTTGAGGCAACAGCTCTCAGAATAGTGCTTGTCTCTTCAAATGAGCAGCTTGAATACACACACCAAAGAAAGAGATCTCCTAAGATCTCACCCAAATTCGACCAAGAATGCCAACCCAGAAATCGACCAACTCAATCGGATCCAATCACGGTCTCCGAGAGTATAAACTTCTCAACAACATAATCAATGGAGTAACTCATGAAGATAGACACAATCGACATCAAGATGTGCTAATAATAACCTCAAATCAACTCTAAACACCCAAAATCAGCGAGAAATTACCAAAAAGCAGCAAGAAATCTGATCAAGAATTGATTGATCCAGCCCAAAATTACAAGTCGAGACCAACTCCCAAAGTCCCCAAGTCGAGTACTAACCTGAGTTCAAGAACACAAAATCCCCAAATCGAGCACTAAAATCTCCACCACCAGCATCAAAATACCAGGTCGAGCGCAAAACTGAGCCAAGTCGAGGTCAAAGAGCAGTAGTCGAGGTAAAGGAGGGGATCGATCTATCTGCTGAGGGAAGGGAAGGGGTCGATCTCAAACCGATCACCTTTTTAAAGAGAAAATAGGGGAAAACTGAAGGATTAATATCCAACTCATGGGTACCCTCACGTGTCCCCACGTGATGATCATAAAAGATCAAGTTTCTAATGCTTATATGCATATTCTAGGAGCAAATATAGAAGAAGTAAGGCCCAATCTTCAGGCGCCTCACGTGACCCCACGTGAGCGCTTCAGTCCTAGTGTTTAACACAACTTTAAGCGCATCGTGTAGGAACACGTGATCTTCAAGTATACTCTAGTGTTTAACATATTCAAGCCAATCTTAGCCCAAATTAGCTAAGTCTTCCAGAGGCAAGATCCCTTGAAACTGAACCCCAATTATACTCTTGTCTTCCAAAATTGATCATCCCACATGACATTCAAAATAATTCGCAGAGCCTTTCAATCAACATTGGTTCAAGGGTATATCTCTTCATACCTCTGATATATTTTTTTGTAATCCTTCAACGTCTTCAGAGAGATGGAGGGTCCCAATAACCGATAACTTTTGGTGCATCCCCAAATGGTTGAACCAAAACCACACAGACTATGACGTCTTTAAACTGGACTATGATGTCCTTAAACTTTATGGACTGTAGGGTCCTTAAACTCATGGACTATGATGTCCTTAAACTTTATGGACTGTGAGGTCCTTAAACTCATAGACTATGACGTCTTTAAACTATGGACTATGATGTTCTTAAACTCCATGGACCGTAATGTCCTTAAACTAATTATGGACCATAAAGTCCCTAAACTAAAACAATAGAGCCCAAATGCTCTTTTGTTGGATCTAAATGATCCCGTTAAGTTGATCTTAGTCTAAAATTAGACTAACGTGTCCTTAACAAACGCTAAGTTGTTCTTAGTCTAAAAACTAGACTAACGTATCCTTAACAAACGTTTAAGTTGATCTTAGTCTCAAATGAGATTAACGATCCTTAAACCCAAATCTAAGAAAATACGGATTTGGACTAATCTACGCCCTACGGGCGACAACATAAATTAGTCTCCATATACAATCCACGGGCAACCAAAAATAAAACAAACACACAGGACACGAAATGACCATCTGGAGAAGGAGAAAGCTGTTACCGCGATGCGGTAGCGTAATTAACTGCAGGGGCTTGCGTCTGCAGGGAAGAGCGTCCCCACAATCAAAAAACCCCTCAAATGAGGGGGAATCTGACCAAGTCTGCTACAACGGCCGCATCCGTCTAAACTTTCGATACATGGTGCCATAAATCAATTTGGCATCTTCGGAGAGGTGGACGGATCAAACTAAATAGCATCTGCCCCCAAATTCAGGCAAGACGTTTGTTTTTCCCGGTCTTTCGGCGGAGAACAGATTTTGGCACACCCGGTCGGACCTTTTCCTTTTTCTACTCCACACTTCGTATGTCGTGTTTCGCGAATGAATCGCGGTTTGCTATAGTTGCCCCTGAATTCGAGGTACTAAGAATTGGTGTCTTGCTCCGTGCAGAGAAAATGGCTTCCAACTGCACAAACTGCAACAACTCCCACTCTGTCCTCGCCGGAGGAGTGACCTACGGGCCTCAAGCGGACTCCTTTTTTACGTTGCCGGTGGACCAGGTGACGCAAGCTACCACAGTGCTATTCTTTGGGACCATACTCCCACCAATGAGCTTCAACGCCCTATTGCCGTCGCAAGAAGCTCCGAAGAAGTCGTTCTTTGATCGGCTTACAACTACCGCGGCCCCTCTCAACGGGTCGCCCAAGTCCAGTGCCTCAGTTTTCAACAGATTGGGCCAAAGCTCATGTGGGCCCGTGAGGAAGCCCGCGATACCTGAAGCGGCCATCCCAAAGAGGATAGTCATTCCTGTTCCTGAAGTCATCAGAGCGACTTCCCCTGCTAAGAAGTCGGTCTTTTGCTAGACTGTTCGCTCTAACTCCCGCTTCAGGCGAAGTCAACAAGGCTGCTTCCCCTTCTCGGAAGTCTTCTTTCAACAGGTTGGCCATCCCCACTCAACGGACGCCAGTTTTCAATAGGCTGGCACCAACAGCAACCCTTCACCAAAACATGGGGCATGATGAAGCCACCACCGTAACTGAGCCAGTGCCATTTGCAAGACATACTCGACGTCGCCACTGGCGCCGAGTGAGGAAAGCCGGGGCAGTTTCCCTTCTGGATTGACTCCACCAGCTCTGATGGTTGAAGTCGATGCTGCTGTTCCAACTGGGAACAGCTTTGAACCACTCAGGAGGGTCCGCAAGAACTCTCCGACTGCCTTACTGAAAAGATCTCCTCCACCTATGGAGAATGCTACAAAGACAAAGCCAGAGCAGCCCTTTCAGCGGCTGTCCTCTGAAATTCACAAGGTCTGGCGACAGGTCCAGGACTCGGTGATAGATCAAGACTACTCCCGCCGACCGAAGAAGATGAAAGTTCGGCAAGAGAGGGACCGCCCTATCGTCCCACAGAAAGTGCCGTCCACTTGGGTGCCTACTGCAACGACCCCCTCAACTTCGACCGCCCACAAAAGAAGAAGGTCGGAGAAAATCCCCGTGTCTGCGACAAAGCTCAAAGGCACTGAATCCAAACGCCCCAAATCTGGGGGCATGGTGGTGCACACTGTCTATATGGAATCCGGGAAAGAGGATAGTCGTATCTTTACGGGCCATCGACCACTCACCAGATCCGTAACAAAGGCCCAAGAGCAACAACAGAAGCTTCAGGAGATGCTAACACAAATGGCCGCACTCACTGGGCCAAAAGAAAGTCTGGAGACGTCGTCGGAACAGCGTCAAGAACAAGAAACCGATGCTGAGTTCCTCCACAGAATCCTCAAGAAGAAGGACAAAGAGGCAGCGGAACAAGCTGCCAACATAAAACGAATGGTGCTTTTATTCCAAGATATGGTCGGGATGATGTTACAGCCGGATGCTCCAGCTGAAAACCCTCCGATTATCTTTGAAGACGATAGGGGAGAGACATAGAACCCTCTTCCGGCTTGTTCAGCAGCCAAGGAAGAGACCATTTCCAAACCGCCCTGGATGACTATATCGCTCAACAGATACGAGCTCATCAGGCGAACGAAGCGGCCGGCCAAATTGTTAAGACTGGACGACCATATCCGGGTTGGTACGACCAAATAAAGTACCCGCCAGGATATACGATCCCTAAATTCCACGTATATAAGGGGACGGGAAATCCACACCAACACGTGACTCAATTCAGGGCTCTGTGCGGCAACACCGGAGGTGACGATAAGCTACTGCTTCGCCAGTTTGTTGGCAACTTGTCGGAGACAGCGTTTGAATGGTACTCTGATCTCCCGAATGACTCCGTTAAGACATTTACAGAAATGGAGTTACTGTTTACACAAAGATTCTCAAGCGCTAGCGAATGCACCCCAATCACGGTATTGATCAATGCCAAGGTGAAGCCGGGAGAAACATGGGTTTAGTACGCAATCCGGTAGCGGAACCTATGGTCGAAATCCGAACAACACATCGAAGAGGCTCCTGCAGTAGGCATGTTTGTGGGAACTCTCGATCCGTAGGCGACCATATCTCAATTCATGATGTTCTTCAAGCCAACTACCTTCCAGGCCCTGATAGACAAGCTGGGCCAGATGGACCAGATGGGCCATAGGCCATCTTCTCCAAAAACGAAGCTCCGAAATGAAAAGGGGAAAGGGAAAGCGACCTTTGTTGCCAACACTCAACAACAGCCGAGTAACATAAAACCGGTTGTTCGCCAAAGCAATGTGCGCCCACGCCAATCCCTCGAGGAGAAACTGGGACGTCCTTACTCGTTTTCCCGAGATAAAACAAGGAGACTGTTCGAACTGGTAATACGCAATGGGCTCATCACCATGCCGGAGCCGAGACACTCATCGCAACCCGATGACGCCAACCATCCTAACTATTATCTCTACCATCGAGTAATGGGTCATCCAATCGAAAATTGCTACGTCTTCAAAAAACTGGGTTGAAGACCAGTACCAGTAAGGCAAATTCGCGTTGTCTGAAAATTGGAAGGTGAACCCGCCACAACCACATGCTCCGAAAAAGATGGACATGCCGGGGGCATCGTGCTCATTCATAGAGGAAGCTCCATGGGAAGTTGTTCTTTCGGCAAAAAATAAAAGAATGCTGAAAGATCTTTATATATGTCCGGCCATCAGGTAGAAAAGCCTGCAAGAGCCGGAGATCATCGATGGGATGCTGAAACCACGCCCAACATTGAGAATTAGTAGCAATGGGAAAAACACCCAGGCCCAGCCGTCAAAGTCTTCGAAGAAAAAGAAGAAGACCAAAAAGCCCGCGCAGTCTAACGACAAGCGCACGGATCTGCAAAAGCATATTGACGCGCTGGAGGAATACAACCAGAAGGCGCGAACCCTAGCCATGCTTCAAGAGTTTCTCAATCACATCCTTGAAAGTGAAGATAACGACAATGATGAGGGAGACGACTTGTCAGAAGAACCCGAAGATTATATGGCAAGTTGCCACATGATCTCTCATTTGTCGCTAAGTAACAAAGAAGCTCACTCGGCGTTAGGAGATAACGTAGAGGAGCCGGGGGCAGGAGCAATGCCAAAATCCTTGGATTATGTGACAAGGTCTATCAAGGGGAAACCTACTTGTTCATAGAGCATCCGGCGAAACTTCGCCTCAAAGTTACTATGGACCGAAAAGTCCGTAAACTAGAAATTTGCCTCAAATATGGCAACAACGGACCGAAATGTCCCTAAACTAGCAATGGACCGAAATGTCCTAAAACTAACGACTAACCGAGACGTCTATAAACTACCACGGACCGCAGCATCCCAAGGCTGGCGCAAAAAAAATGGTACGTCCACAAGCAAAATGGGCACGGATGAAAACCCGAAAAGGCTCCGTGAGTAAAAACAGTAAGGCCACCGGCGATGTTTGTGAAAACCCGAAAGGGCGCAGACTCGTAAAAAAAAAGGTACGTCCAGAAGAAAAATGGACACGGATGAAAACCCGAAAGGGCTCCGTGAGTAAAAACGGCAGGGCTACCGGCGAGTTTGTGAAAACCTGAGAGGGTGCAAGCTCGTAAAAAAATTCGTGCACACTTGCGAGGTCCTCTCGACCTTGTAAGGAGAAAACACCTGCGTGAGATCCTTACGACTCACAAAGGAGCAACACACTTAGGGATCCCCATGATTCGTAAGGAGAAATTACACTTACGAGATCCTCACGACTCGTAAAGAGAATCCTCTTATGAGACCCTCATGGCTCATGAGATTCAAAAGTTCTTAACTTACAGGGATCTGAACCTGTTCTTAAGCCGTCACCTTTCCCAGATTGCCCTATAAATGGTTCAATATTGACCCTTGTATACAAGCCACGGGCATAAATAAACGTCTCCTCCACCAAGTTTCCGCCAATGGCGCGAAATTTCCCCGCTTGGTGAACAACACTTGTAAGTCCTCTCAACTTATAAGGAGAAAATACTCTTATGAGATCCTTACGACTTATAAGAGAGAACACCACTTAAAAGTCCTCACGACTTTTAAGGAGAACGTACAACTATGAGATCCTCACGACTCGTAGGGAGAAATATCTTTATGAGACCCTTACGGCTCATGAAGTCAAAAGCCTTAGTTGGCAGGATCTTAACTTTGTTTGCTAAGATACCTTTGTTCGATATCGACAAAGAAAAATGATGATTCGCTCCTGGCAATATCCCAGTTATAGCGATGCTAATGCCTAAATTGGTTTCAGATCCCAAGTCTCATACTCGTGATAAAAAATCAGCGAGCCAAAAATGCATATGAAATAGCCGAAATGATGGGGCAACTTGTAATGAAATCAACAAGTAAAATATATGCATACAAAATAGCCGAAATGATTGGGCAACTCACAATAAAAAGCAGCGAGTAAAAAGAAAAATAGCCGAAATGATTAGGCACCGCGAAAAATAGCCGAAATGATTGGGCAATCGCAACTTTCGCGATATAAAAAGCTGAAACGATAGAGCATCACGGAAAGAAATATAAAAAAAAGATGAAATGAAACTTTTTTCCCTGCAGGTAAGTCCATACTGACCCCTGTATACAATCCATGGGCATAAACGAAAAGGGAACCACATGTCCCAACAAACTCCATCAAAGGGAGAGTCAGGTCTCAGCGGCAATATCTGCATCCCAGAAGACCAGCAGCGACGTTCCTTCTTATGCCAGCATGGCACGGACGTGACACAACGAAACGGAGCCATAGAAAAGTCCCTAGTTCCAAATCTTAACGGCAACATCTACAGCCTAAAAATCAGCAACGGTGATCCTCCTCATTCCAACGGGATTCGGACGCAACATCACCAAACGGAGCCATGGAAAAATCCCTAGTTTCAAATCTTAACGGCAACATCTACAGCCTAAAAATCAGCAACGGTGATCCTCTTCATTCCAACAGGATTCAGACGCAACATTACCGAACGGAGCCAGGGCAAAGTCCCCAGTTCTAAGACTCCACGGTTTACGGACAACCTAGAGTCAACTAATGACCTCCCCGCCAGATCAACGCTCCGTCTCGAAAACAAGTCAACCAATGACCTCCCCGCCGGATCAACGCTCCGTCTTGAAAACAAGTCGAACAATAACCTCTCTGCCGGATCAACGCTCCGTCTCGGAAACAAGTCAACCGACCCCCAGGAAAATCAGTGTCCTTGGCAAAAACTTCGATTCAGGGAAATCAGCGTCCTTGACGAGAGCATCTCGATTCGTTTCGACCCGCAAAGAAATCGGTGTCTTTGCAGGAATCTCTCGATTCGTCTCAACTCCAAGAAAATCAGTGTCCTTGGCAAAACCTCGATTCAGGGAAATCAGCGTCCTTGACGAGAGCATCTCGATTCGCGTCGACCCGCAAGGAAATCAGTGTCTTTGCAGGAATCTCTCGATTCGTCTCAACTCCGAGAAAATCAGCGTCCTTGGCAAAACCTCGATTCAGGGAAATCAGCGTCCTTGACGAGAGCATCTCGATTCGCGTCGACCCGTAGATAAATCAGTGTATTTACAGGAATACCTCGATTCGTCTCGACCCCCAGGGAAATCAGTGTCCTTGGCAAAAACCTCGATTCATGGAAATCAGTGTCCTTGACGAGAGCATCTCGATTCGTTTCGACCCGCAAGGAAATCAGTGTCTTTGCAGGAATCTCTCAATTCGTCTCAACTCCGAGAAAATCGGTGTCCTTAGCAAAACCTCGATTCAGGAAAATCAGCGTTCTTGACGAGAGCATCTCGATTCATATCGACCCGTAAGGAAATCAATGTCTTTGCAGGAATCTCTCGATTCGTATCAACTCCGAGGAAATTAGTGTCCTTGGAAAAACCTCGATTCAGGGAAATCAGCGTCCTTGACGAGAGCATCTCGATTCGCGTCGACCTGCAGAGAAATCGGTGTCTTTGCAGGAATACCTCGATTCGTCTCGACCCCCAAGGAAATCAGTGTCCTTGGCAAAAACCTCGATTCAGGGAAATCAGCATCCTTTACGAGAGCATCTCGATTCGCGTCGACCCGCAGAGAAATCAGCGTCTTTGCAGGAATACCTCGATTCGTCTCAACCCCAGGGAAATCAATGTCCTTGGCAAAACCTCGATTCAGGGAAATCAGCGTTCTTGACGAGAGCATCTCGATTCGCGTCGACCCGCAAGAAAATCAGTGTCTTTGCAGGAATACCTTGATTCGTCTCGACCCCCAAGGAAATCAGCGTCCTTGGAAAAATACCTCGATTCAGGGAAATCAGCGTCCTTGACGAGAGCACCTCGATTCGCGTCGACCCGCAGAGAAATCAGTGTCTTTGCAGGAATCTCTCGATTCGTCTCAACTCTGAGGAAATCAATGTCCTTGGCAAAACCTCGATTCAGGGAAATCAGCGTCCTTGACGAGAGCATCTCGATTCGCGTCAACCCGCAGAGAAATCAGTATCTTTGCAGGAATGCCTCGATTCGTCTCAACCCCCAGGGAAATCAGTGTCCTTGACAAAAACCTCGATTCAGGGAAATCAGCGTCCTTGACGAGAGCATCTCGATTCGCGTCTACCCGCAGAGAAATCAGTGTCTTTGAAGGAATTCCTTGATTCGTCTCGACCCCCAGGGAAATCAGTGTTCTTGGCAAAAACCTCGATTCAGGGAAATCAGCGTCCTTGACGAGAGCATCTCGATTCATTTCGACCCGCAGAGAAATCAGGGTCTTTGCAGGAATCTCTCGATTCGTCTCAACCCCAGGGAAATCAGTGTCCTTGGCAAAACCTCGATTCAGGGAAATCAATGTCCTTAACGAGAGCATCTCGATCCGCGTCAACCCGCAGAGAAATCAGTGTCTTTGCAGGAATATACGACGTCAGCAAAACGAAACCACGGCAAAGTCCCCTAGTTCCAAACCTCGACGGTTCACAGACAACCTAGAGACCACCTCGACATTCATCTCGTTACAGTAGATCCAACGTCAGCAAAGCGGAGCCGCGGCAAAGTTCCCAGTTCCAGGACTCGGCGGTGCACAGACAACCCAAAGTCAACCCCTGACCCCATGGAACACGGCTAAAGTCAATCCTGACTCCGTGGAAAACGGCCAAAGCCATCCTTCGACCCCCCGTCAAAGCAATGCTTTGATTCGGGAATATGTCAACTCATCAACCACTTATGAGTTCTCTCGACTTGTAAGGAAGAAAATTCTCTTGTGAGATCCTTATGACTCTTAAGAGAAAACACACTTAAGAATCTTCACGATTCCTAGGGAGAAAATAAACCTACGAGATCTTCTCGACTCGTAGGGAGAAAAGTCTTTATGAGACCCTCACGGCTCATAAAGTTGAAAAGTCTAGGCGACAGATCTGAACCTGTTTTTCTAAGCCATCGCTGCTCTACAAGGAGGTCAATATGGACTATCCGCGGGCTACATTTGCCAAAGCCACATTCGCCGCTGAAATAAAGAAGCTACTTACGGGCCCTCACGATTCGTAAGGAAAAATACCCGAGTGAGATCCTTACGACTCACGGAGGCGATGAACACTTAGAAATCCTCACGATTTCTAAAGAGAATTTACACCTATGGGATCCTTTCGACTTGTAGGGACAAAATCCTTCTTGAAACCCTTACGGTTCATGAAGATGGAAAAAGTCTTAAGCTACAAGGACCCTAAACTTGTCTCCTAAGCCATCAATTCTCTGGCCACGCATAACATTGCACTACTTCACCCACGTACATACTTACGTTGGCAAAGTAGTGGGGGGCATTTGTTCCCGCTAAATTTTTTGGCCAAGAGCTACTTGTTCCCTTATAAAAAGGGGGGAGAGTCCTGTGTATCACGTGCTCACACGTGACCGGGCCTCACGTGCAAACACGTGACCTTTTATGGGCAGATTCTATCTACGCCTGAATGCCTAATTGATAAAGTTACGTGCCCACACATGATAGGCTCTTGAACCCACTGAATTAATAGAATTAAATTCTAATTAAAAGGAATTAAAAGCATTTGTTCTCTCATGGGAACTGAATAAAATACAAATAAAGCAGCAAGGAAAACCCCCAAAGGGGAGCATCACGTACCCACACGTGACCGGGTCTCACGTGCAGGCATGCGACCTTTTTCAGGCAAAGCTTATAGGCGCTGAATGAAATAAACAATTGGAAATGCTTAATCAGTGGGGTCACGTTTTAACACGTGATGGGTTCCTGAGTCCTATGAACTAATAGAATTAAATTCTAATTAAATACTTTATCAGTGGGGTCACGTGCCAACACGTGATGGGTTCCTGAGCCCTCTGAACTAATAAAATTAAATTCTAATTAAATGCTTAATCAGAGGGGTCACGTGCCAACAGTGATGGGTTCCTGAGCCCTCTGAACTAATAGAATTAAATTCTAATTAAATACTTAATCAGTGGGGTCACGTGCCAACACGTGATGGGTTCCTGAGCCCTCTGAACTAATAGAATTAAATTCTAATTAATACTTTATCAGTGGGGTCACGTGCCAACACGTGATGGGTTTCTGAGCCTTCTGAACTAATAGAATTAAATTCTAATTAAATGCTTAATTAATAGGATCACATGCTAACACGTGATGGGTTCCTGAGCCCTCTGAACTAATAGAATTAAATTCTAATTAGATGCTTAATCAGCGGGGTCACGTGCCAACACATGATGGATTCCTAAACCCGCTGAACCAATAGAATTAAATTCTAATTAAAAGGAAATCAAAAGCCCTAATTGGAAAAATATTTCCCTAGATCTTTCCAAACAGAAAAGATTGCACTCTGTAAAGTGGAGCACCGTTTGATTAAAAATCCAATGGTGATTAAAAAATCACCAATTTATAGAAAAATTCTATACAAGAAAATATTTTCCTAAAATTTGCCAGGAACAACAAATAAAATATCTTATGAATTAAAAAATCCAATGGTAAATAAAATTCACCGAATGATGTAAAAGATCATGTTGGTTATAAAATCAATCAAATTCTCTCAATGAAAGATTAGATGAACAAAATGATTCTTTTCTTTCTCCTATAAATAGGAGCCGAGAAGAGAAGAGAAAAGAGAGGATACAACACCAGAAAGAAGAAGATCTCTTCAGAGAAAAAAAAGAAAACTCTGGGTAAGAGAAGGAAGGAGTTCATTCTATAAGCTCCCACAAAACAAAATAGAATTTAATTCTCAAACCAAGAGTTTAACTCTTCTAAATAAGAACTCGATTCTTCTTCTGGTTGAAGATAGAGGGAGAATTGGGTTTAAAGAATTTAATTCTTTCAAACACATAGGAATTTAATTCCTCTAAATAAAATTAGGGTTTAACCCTATAAAAGAATTTAATTCTTAAATAAGGGATTTAACTCTCCATGCACGTAAAAGAGATCAGTACCCAACATGATCATATGTGTCCATGTGACTCCCCCCTCAATGATCAAAAGAGAACGGATGAAATTAGGTCACGTGCTTCCACGTGACCCTTGAACAAACTTCTCAAAATAAAAAGGGAGTTAAGCCAAGGCAGAACAGATTTTGGGCATCTCACGTGTTCCTACGTGACCCTTAGCAATGCCCGCCTAAAGGATGCCTCATGTGTCTCCACGTGACCCTCGACAAACACCTTTTTAATGAGAAAATAGGGGAAAACTGAAGGATTAACATCCAACTCATGGGTACCCTCACGTGTCCCTACGTGATGATCATAAAAGATCAAGTTTCTAATGCTTATATGCATATTTTGGGAGCAAAAATAGAAGAAGCAAGGCCCAATCTTCAGGCGCCTCACGTGACCCCACGTGAGCGCTTCAGTTCTAGTGTTTAACACTATTTTAAGCGCATCACGTGGGAACACGTGATCGTCAAATATACTCTAGTGTTTAACACTATATTCGAGCTAATCTTAGCCCAAATTAACTAAGTCTTTCAGAGGCAAGATCCCCTGAAACTGAACCCCAATTATACTATTGTCTTCCAAAATTGATCATCCCACATGACATTCAAAGTAATTCCCAGAGACTTTCAATCAACATTGGTTCAAGGGTACATCTCTTCATACCTCTGATATATGTCGTTGTAATCCTTCAACGTCTTCAGAGAGATGGAGGGTCCCAATAACCGATAACTTTTGGTGCGTCCCCAAATGGTTGAACCAAAACCACACAGACTATGATGTCTTTAAACTGAACTATGATGTCCTTAAATTTTATGGACTGTGGGGTCCTTAAACTCATAGACTATGATGTCCTTAAATTTTATGGACTGTGAGATCCTTAAACTCATAGACTATGACGTCTTTAAACTATGAACTATGATGTCCTTAAACTCCATGGACCGTAATGTCCTTAAACTAATTATGGACCGCAAAGTCCCTAAACTAAAACAATAGAGCCCAAATGCTCTTTTGTTGGATCTAAATGACCCCGTTAAGTTGATCTTAGTTTAAAATTAGACTAACGTGTCCTTAACAAACGTTAAGTTGATCTTTGTCTAAAAACTAGACTAACGTATTCTTAACAAACGTTTAAGTTGATTTTAGTCTCAAATGAGATTAACGATCCTTAAACCCAACCCAAACCCAAATCCAAGAAAATACGGATTTGGACTAATCCACGCCCTACGGGCGACAACATAAATTAGTTTCCGTATACAATCCACGGGCAACCAAAAATAAAACAAACACACACGACACGAAATGACCATCTGGAGAAGGAGAAAGTTGTTACCGTGATGCGGTACCGTAATTAACTGCAGGGGCTTGCGCCTGCAGGAAAGAGCATCCCCATAATAAAAAAACCCTTCAAACGAGGGGGAATCTGACGAAGTCTGCTACAACGGCCGCATCCGTCTAAACCTTCGATACATGGTGCTATAAATCAACTTGGCATCTTCAGAGAGGTGAACGGATAAAACCAAATAGTATCTGCCCCCAAATTCAGGCAAGACGTTTGTCTTTCCCGGTCTTTCGGCGGAGAACACCCGTGCAGTTAATTACGCTACTGCATAGCGGTAACCACTTTCTCCTTCTTCAGATGGTCACTTCGTATCTTGTGTGTTTGTTTTATTTTTGGTTGCCCGTGGATTGTATACGAAGACTAATTTGTGTTGTCGCCCGTAGGGCGTGGATTAGTCCAAATCCGTATTTTCTTAGATTTGGGTTTGGGTTGGTTTAAGGATCGTTAATCTTATTTTAGATTAAGATCAACTTAAACGTTTGTTGAGGATACGTTAGTCTAATCTCAAACTAAGATCTACTCAACATGATTTGAGGATCATTTAGATCCAATGAAAGAGCATTTGAACTCTATCGTTTTAGTTTAGAGACGTTACGGTCCATTGTTAGTTTTAAGACATTGCGGTCCATGGAGTTTAAGGACATCATAGTCCACAGTTTAAAGACGTCATGGTTTATAGAGTTTAGTTTAGGGACGTTGCGGTCCATGGTTTAGGGACATCATAGTCCGTGAAGTTTAAGAACATCATAGTCCATAGAGTTTAGTTTAGGGACGTCGCGGTCCATAGTTAGTTTAAGGACATTACGATCCATTGGGGTGTATCCATGGGTTTGTAAATGTACCAAAAAGTTGTTGGTTGTCGGGACCCACCACCTCTCTGAAGACGTTGAATAATTACAGTGACATGTATCAGAGGTGTGGGGATATGCACCTTTGAACCAAATTCCAAATTGAGGAAACATCAGTCATGAGCATGGAGGCTCGGTTTATTTAGATATTTAATCTCAAGAAAGATTTAGCCAATCTGGGGTTGAAGTTGGCCTCTTATAATGTTAAACACTAGTGTATGCTCAGTGCCCACGTGCTCCCACGTGATATTCTAAGGCAGTGTTAAACACTGAGATCTGAGATGCTCACGTGTGGCACGTGAGGCGCTATAGCAGTGTTAAACATTGAAAGTTGGGGCGCTCACGTGTGGCACGTGAGACGCTTAGAGTTGGGCGCTGCCTCTTTTATTCTCTTATTCTAGTGATGAGCGCTGTTAGGGGGTCACGTGGGATCACGTGAGGCGCCCCAGAAATAGGGTTTATTCCCTTTTCTCTTTTATAAGTACTGAGCACTTCTCAGGGGTCACGTGAGGCGCCCCAAAAATAGGATTCATTCCCTTTTCTTTTTTATAAGTACTGAGCACTTCTCAGGGGTCACGTGGCTAGATCTCAGTCTTTCCTTTTTCGTTCCTCAAAGGTGCTCACGTGGGGACGCGTGAGCTTTTATTGTGTAGTGTTGAACGCTAATGAATCACCAGGCTGTTCTTCTATGGTTCTGAGGAATCAAGTTCTCTTTTTGTTCTTTGTAGGGATTAAATTCTTTTTAAAGGGTTAAACCCTAGTTTCAGAGGAATTAAATTCCGATATGTTTTGTAAGAGTTAAACTCTTTTGGATTCAGTTCTTTCCCCTAAGTTTTGAATCTGCATGACAGAATCTCCCCGATGAGAATTAAATTCTCAACTTATGGGGAGATCTGCTTCTGCAGATATTAACCAGAGGAAGAACTAAGTTCTTTGAGAAGAGTTAAACTCTTGGTTTGAGAATTAAATTCTCTTTTTTTTGGGAGCTTCTGGGAAGGGTTTCTCTTCTTTAGAGAATTAAATTCTCTCTCTATTTTTCTTCCCCTCTCCCTCTGTGTCTTTTTTTTCCTCCTCACATTGCTCCTATTTATATGAGAAGAAAAAAAATTAATTTGTTAAGGGAATCCCTCATTGAGAGATCATGATTGATTTCATGATCTTTTAGATCAATCGGTGAATTTTATTCACCATTAGATTTTTAATCCAAAGGCTCTCTGTTTAACAGAGAAGATTTCTTGTTTGTTTAACAAGATTATGAATATCTTATTAGTTTTGACAAGATTAGAATTTTATTCTATCATATCTTTTTAGTTTAACAGGATCAGAAATATATTTTCTTAATATAGAATTTAATTCTATCATATAGATATCTCGTTAGTTTAATAAGATTAGAATTTTATTCTAACATAGAATTCTGATCATATGAATATCTTGTTAATTTAACAGGATTAGGAAAATATTTTCTTAATGATAGAACTTTATTCTACCAGATGATCACCGTTGGATCTTTGATCCAAAGGTCCTCTGTTTAATAGAGAAGATCTTTTTAGTTTGAGAAAGATCAGGAAAATATTTCCCAAAATAGAATTTAATTCTAGAATTTGATAGGAACATTTTTAATTGGGGCGCTCACATGCATTGCATGTGAGAGGCAAGAGCTCATGTGTTTAACACGTGACCCCTGCTGTGGGTTTTAGCCTATTTATGTTCAGAGCTCATGTGTTTTACACATGAGGCATGTTAATCTATTAATTGTTTTATTCAGTGCTCATACGCTTTGCATATGAGCGCTCATATGTTTTACACGTAAGACCAAATTTTGAGGACTCTTCCCCCCCTTTTTATAAGGGAACAAGTAGCTCTTGGCCGAAAATTTTGGCGGGAACACTATACTTCAAGCAATTTAAGGTCAATGAATTGGGTCGCTAACTACAAATAGAACCTGTCACGACCCGGAATTGGCACGTGACCGGCATGAGAATTACGTGAAGTCTACAGGACCCTGCCGTAATTCAAGTAAGCCGAAGTCTAGATATCTAAAACTTTTTGCGGAAAATAGTGGAGGTGTAGTTTTGAAATATCAGCACAAGAAATTCAAGCCTTTATTTTAAAAGTATAAGTCATATCATATGAAAATGCAATGATTGTATACTAACTTGAAAATATTTTCGTCCTTGAAATTTGGGCAGCACCTCCCTTGTATATTTTGATCAAAAACCACATACATGCAAAATATAGGCATCCCCAAGCGGGAGCTAGCTCTTCGCCAATTGGTGGAATCATAACCACGCAATAAATCATATATACGACGCCTTACGGTGAAGATCAAACACAGAAAGAGAATAAGTAGAACCAAGATATCATCCAGCTCAAATAGTGAACATACACCCATCTCGCTCTAAGTCTCGCAAATATACAAGTCTGTGTCTAGGTCTACCAAATATACAAAGTCTGGTTTTGATTGATAGAGCTTTAACTAGATACAATAGAAATAATAGGTACAAGAGTGGTCACGATCCAAATGTGTATCCCACCTACCAAAGCAAAACACGCAGAAGAAAGCTATGTGCCAGCGATGTCGCTACTGATCCAAGCGGTCGAACCTGCAAGAAAACTATGGCAAAACGGGGGGTGAGTTGCCAACTCGTGAGTAAAAAATATCAGCAGATAGAAATCGAATAAACAACGATCCCTAGGTCCTACTGTATCATGAAGCTAATACTATGGTATCTAGTGTGATCATGTATGCACATGTATACAATAGAGTCGTGCCAATATCAGTATATAATGATAATCATCTGAATATATATGCATGTATGCATGTGTATTGTAACGTTTTGAAAATCGTTTCGGTGAAATTTCGAAAAACGGTAAAATAAGGGGGTTTTCTGTAAAAAGTCAAATTGCAAATATCTTATTATAAAAATTAAATATACATATTCTAGCTATGTAATTGTTAGTATTTGGTGTTTATTGAGCCACTGGTGAAATTTCAAATTTTCTGAAAAAAAATTATTTTATTATTATTTTAAGCCGTCACTAATACATTTAATTAGGGAAAATTACAAATTGGAATGAGTTGAAACAAATTTTGTGCATCATAAAACTTTAAATAAAATTTTATCATGTGGTTTTTGAAACGAAATCATTTGCCAAAACGGTTTAGAAATTTTTGAAGAAAAAAGGCTTTTTTTTAGTATAAATGGATATTTGAGGTATAGTATTTATCATTTTCCATCACCCCACACCCATACCCACACTCACACCCCCCCATTTTTCTTCCCCCTTGGCTGATTTCAGCAGCCCCCGCTCTCTTGTCCCCACTTGTTTTGCAAAAGAAAAGAAAAGAAAAGAAAAGAGTAGAAAATGATAGAAAATGGTGGACTTTGACTTTTTCCACTTTCTCCACCTCACTCTCTCTCCTCCCTCACCCATTCCCCATCCCATGCTGGCCGAAACCTGCTCATTTCCAGCAGCCCTCCCCTCTCATTCCTCATCTCATCTCTTCTAAAAAAAAATTCACAAAAATTTCATGAAAAATCAACAAAAACTCAAAACCGAAATCCAACTCCTACCCATTATTTATTTGCCTATCTAGCATGGATTTTGGGAGCAAGAGAGCAATTTGGGAGGCTATGGGTGCTTGTGGGATCTTCAAATTGATTGGGTATAAATTCTAACCCCTTGTTTAATTGTTGTTAAATACTTTAAATCAAACATAATTAGTTAATGTTATGGGTTTAATTGAATAATTGGAAAATCTAGTAAGGGTTTGTGATTTGCAATTAGGGTTCTTATCATGTAATCATGGTTGCAAAGTGTAGATTATCATCTTAAGGAAATGAAAACTTAATCTTTTTGATAATATGTAAATTGCTAGATGTAAAATGTCCAATTTAAGCTTTTTTTTATATTTTATCTAAACTAGGTTTTTAGAAATTATTGAAAATGTGAAATTTAAAATCTAGTTAGGTTTTTTTTATAAATTGATTATGATTTTAAAGTGGAGATTAACATGTTAATAGAATGCTAAAACTAACCTAGTTGCTAGTTTTCTAATTGATGCTTGTAATTGTTAAAATTGGAATTTTATGCAAACTAGGTTTTGGAAATTAATTGCAAATGTTAGACTAAAAATCTAATTAGGTTTTTCATGACTTCATTAACTTTATTAAGTGTAGTTTAATGCTTTAGATCATGCAAATCTAAGCTAGATTGTAGTTTGTGCATTTTTGCTAGGAAATTGTTAAAATTTAGGTAATTTGTAAACTAGAATATTAGGGTTTTTGGAATTTAATGAGATTAAATTCCGGGAATTGTTTTTATGACTTATTTAAGATATTTAGTGAATGTTGTGGCCGCTAGAATGGTTTAAACGTCGAGTTTTGTACTAAAACGGGAAATTTTGCTTGCTAGTTTTTCGGAAAAACGGCTTTTAAAGTGAATTTGGGGTTTTTGTGAGTTTTAACCTATTTTATATTAAAATTAGTATTCGTGAATGTGCAAATGAGGGTATTTGGGTTTTTCTCGATGGTCTGGCGTTTGTACGCCGATGTCGAGGGTTTCTGGGTTGATTCGTGGAAGCAACCATAGGTTTAGACCTATGTGGGTTTCGTATGTCGTTTTGATCATGAGTCGGATTATAATGCGATACGGTGCGTTATGATATGTAGGTACCCATATGGACTTCGAGACGACAAGCAAGCGCGTGGCGACGTTGGCACCGGCGAGCGAGGACCAGGTGAGTAGATTTATATCTACAGGGAGAAGTCGGGTGGATGGCGTATAGCACCCCCGCAGTTCGTGGTGATGTATACGAATACGTATACACACACATATATATTTTTCTATATATTGTTTGAGTATATTGATGATAATATGGATATTTGGTGTTCTTGGATATTTAGTGTCGCGAAACCCTAGAGTAGTGGTCGCACCACACATGCACACACCAACCCATACTTGCATACCTTCTTCTTTAATTTGTGCTTATACGGGAATATATAGTTATGTGTTCACATCGGTATGGGGCTATGTGTTCACATACGGATTTGAGAATGATACTTGGGTTTGAGATGAGTCGATGATATTTATATTGAGGTTGTGAATTCGGTGATATGGCAGGATTCGTATTTGAGATACGACATGACGTTGTAGCGGGTCCTTGACGTAGTGTTTCACACACGTCCATGTATACTTAGGCGGTATCAGTATTGTACTAGACGTAGATCAGTACCCCGATCATGATATTTGATAAAGAGGATACCAGGTGAATAGTATGATGAATGTGATATTAACCCGTACCTAGATTTGGGGATGCCGTACGACGGATTTACGTACGAGCTATATTTTGATGATTGATCCGCACTCTTGAGTTGGGATGTCTGATTATAGATATGGTATCGGATATGATATTATTTAGGCGGGATCACCGACTAATATATATACAGGTATGTATATGTATCGACTCAGATGTTAGGCGGTTTCCCTACCTGTAGTCCAGCTTATTAGCTTAGCCCTTTAGTTTAGTTTAGTTTAGTTGTTAGATTAGATTCGATTCTTACCTATTTCAAAAACTAACGAATCGTGGGTATTTTAAAAGACAGCCCAAGGGATCCTACGGATATTTCAAAAGACGTATCTTTTCATAAAAACACCGTAGCCCCTATTTTCAAAACCCTATGATTCGTGTTATTTCAAAAGGCACCATTTGTAGGACTTATATTAGATTAATGCAGATTAGTTATAGTTGCGTCTAGTATTCAGCTCCCGCTCATTTTGGTTGCTCGCTCCGCATCGCATATTTACATTGTTATTTCATATTGCATTGTTGACATTATGCTGTTAGGACACCAGCACCATTACCGATGATGCGTATGTACCACATACACTTACTTGCCGGCTCACACACATCTTCATCGGTAATTACCATGTCACGTACACCTTAGAAAATATTATTGCTTAACTTAGCTTGATAGCCAGTAGTTTGACATAATATTAGTGTACATACCTTATATGCCAGCTTAGATATTGTAGTTATTACTTGTCGCTTCATGCATACTGTTATTCAGTCTCATGCTTATATTCATGGTTTTACATGCTATTGATGATTCGGATTTCCATGATATTTTCTGGATTTGGAGGAAAACCGCAAAACATATATAAACTGCTTTCTCTCTTTTTAAATAAAAATGCGGTTTTCCCATGATGTATGAGTCGTCCACCATGCGTTTGCTGATGGATTTCGAGACCCGATTCGAAAAGTTGGATGAACCGTTTCGGGTACATGGTGGACCCGGTAAGGTACCCCGGGGCAAGAAGCTCGTGGTGATGACGATGAGCCTGGCAGGGGGAGACTACCTACCGGTGATTTTACCCGACGCGTCGGATATCCGGAGGATACCGTCGTGGTCTTGAGATGGATGGTAGGGGCCGGTCTGGATGACGGCGCCCTAGATATTGTGATTGAGATATTGAGATTTTGAGATATTGAGGTACAGAGATTGTGATACAGAGATATCGAGATATTTGGACACTTGTTTTGTGTCGATGCTGGGCACTGTTTTATGCTGATTTCATTTATGGTACCTCACTTTTAAAATACAGAAATCTCACTGATTTATGAAAGCAGTTTTCTTCAGTACATGCATTCTGTTCCATGCATTCATACATCATCCATATGATACATTGCTACCTGAGGCACTGACACGGGCACATAGAATTACACTTGGGTTAGATATTTGCCCTAACCATTGTTATGGGTTGCTGGTTATATATTTGAGGATATATTATGATCATTGACCTAGGATTGCGTTATTTATGTGATTTCTTTTCGTAGATGTTTTTTCTATTCACGAGTTGGCAACTCACCCCCGTTGTGCCCCAGTTTCTTGCAGGTTTGCCGCACAGGTTTCATTACGGCTTGCGAGCATAGTTTCCTTCGGGTGATTCGCTAGTAGGTGGGTTTACTTGTATCGTACCCCCATTATATATCTTGTATATTATTATTCTGTTGTATCTAGAAGTTCCATCAACCAAACATGTATTTATTTCAGAGATAGAGACCAGTGATGTTATTCTTTCGACCTTAGAGTCGCGCGTTATATTTCTGTGGATTTCGTGTGGTTTTGAGTTTCCTTTTTGAGTTTTGATCCTCGCCCTTGGCGTTGTATATTATATTGCTTGTGTGGTTGTGACCGTCGGTTGACGAAGAGCTAGCTCCCGCTTGGGGATGCTTTTTTTTGATTTCGTATACTATTCATATTGTATCCCGTTTGGGAGCCAGTATTTACAAAGGAGACTTTGCCGAAAGTTTTTTAGAAATATTTGATGTTTTAAAAACGCATAATTCGGCTTATGCTATTAAAACTACTTGATTTAAATTGGTTTTTCCTTCACTCTACTACTTTTCTTGGTTTGGATTTCTGGGTTTTCGGTTTACTTAGATTACGTACGCCTCGAGACGTTTCGTAGTTTAAGTGTCGGTCATGTTCAGTACTTTCGGGACGTAAGCAACATGTGTCCATCAACGACACATCAACATCATGAAACCTGAGTGTCCAACATCGACACTTGAAACATCATAAAACCTATGTCCAGTATCGACACGTAAATCCTCATATCTCAGGTGCCGCATCATCGGATCGGCTTTCATATCTATCCGATCTCACGACTCCGGTCGGCATCCTCTGGATAACCGCCGGGTCCAAACTATCACCGGTAGGTAGTGCATCCCCTGCCAGGCTCATCATCTACTCCACGATCTTCTTACCCTAGGGTACCATACCGGGTCTGCCATGTATCCGTAGACGGTTTCTCCTCACTCCTCGAATCGGGTATCACATAGCTCAGAACCGAGAAAACTCATGGTGGACACGAAATATCACATCACAAGAAATCGCGTTTTTAAAACAATTCTAATTTCCTTTGAATATAACCGCGATTCTCAAATTCAGAGATCTCATAAAAACAACATCTAAATGTATGTAACTATAAAGTACAGTATATGCAAATATAGAAGAGTACTATAAGCATCTCAAGCATTATCATGTAGGCATATCATGTGGTAATTACTGAACAAATGATTGTACTTTACAGTTAAGAATAATACCGTGATATAGCAGTTCTACTGTGTAAGTGGTATGGCAATTACCGATGATGAATGTGTAAGCCGTCAAATCTATGTAAGTGTAACATACGCATCATCGGTAATAGTGCAGGTGTACTAGTAGACAAGGCCATATGCAGGTAAGTGCTGGGAACATAGTACGTATGTCACGGAAAATAATATAGCATAACATGAACGGTGATAAGATATGTAACTACCCTTGGATATATCAAATATAACCCATTATCCACTAAGGCGTTTATCAGCAAAGATTCTCCGAATCAAGACAAATCCATAAGTCGGCGATTCAGCCTCATAGCATTAGATGTGATATAATCCTCGTACATCATCCTCGAGTCGAGAGTGCGGATCAATCATCCGGTATCCTATCACGTACGGTATAATCCACCGTACGGTGTCATCAAATCAGAATAAGGATCTATCATCATAATACCTAACATCATCTCATATTCTCATATATATATATATATATATATATACACATACATATATAGATATCTCATGTCATATCTATATCAATCTCGTATCATATCTATATCAATCTCATATCATATCTCATCAATCTCATAACATATCTTGGCATATGTATCTATGTTTTCATATCGTCTTACATCTTCATATCAAGCATATCCGCTCATGTTATCTTATTTCATCATATCAATATATCAATCAAAGTCATCTTGTATTTATCATATCATCTCATACTAAATCTTTTGATCATATCCATAAGTTCATAGCATAGGTTTCTCCAAAATATATTCTATATATCGATTCTCCATTATTATGGTTACGGGGGTGCTATACGCCATCCACCCGACTTTCCCCCGTAAATATAGATCTACTCACCTACTGATCTCGCTCTAGCCGAAATCGATGAACAAGTTGCTCTCCTTCGTCGTCCCGGAAGTCCACGCGAAAGAATATCGTATCGTAAACAAAATCAAATCCAAAAACCGATACGGCAAGCAAAACGCACATAGGTTAGAACCTATGGTCCACACATGCAAGAACAACCAAATAACCCTCGACGTCGATGTACGAGCGTCAAACAACCGAGTCAAAACACAAATATCCAAAAATCAAGTTTCAAAAGTCGCAAAACATCACCAGAAATAAAGTAAAATGACTCTAGATTTTTCTTAAGGTGAAATTAGACTTTTTTGCATACAGGGTAGGTCTAGTTATTTAATGAGTGAGCTACAGACCAAGTTTCACACCCTAATTCCAAAATTGGGCCGCAAATTGCGGCCAAATCGAATAAAACGGCGGCCATAAAATGAAGGATTATGCTCAGGCTTCTGGGGTAGCTTCCTATGGGTCTGCACATCTCACTGTATATGCTAATTAATTTTCAGAGTCTCCGAGTTATAGCTGATCCTAATTCATCATCACATTTTCCACAAAACCCGATATCGGAAAAACTTAAGTTCATGTTTGGAACTTCTAAACTCAGTTTGGTCCAGAATTCTAACACTAGAAGGGTTGTGGTCGCTAACTAAACCTCAAATACACCTCCACAACTCAAAACATCTCCTAAATCTCATCCTAGAATTTTCCAAGTTCACTAATCTATCATAATTGAACTCTAAACATGTGTAGGAGACTAAGAACTTAAAATCATGAAGGAAAGTCAAGGTTTTACCTCTTGGAAGTAACTCAAGGAAAACCCTAGATGATTGAAAGTCCTCAAAATCCAAACTTGAGCTCACTAGGGGGTGTAGGATGAGGTGGTGCATATTTTTTTGTGAAGTTTTCATGAAGTTTTGGAGATGATTTTGTGGTGGTAATGAGAAGGAGGAGGTGGAGAATGAGGAGATGAAGAAGATGAAGGAGTTTTAAAGAAATAAAATGGGAATGAAGTGAGATGCCATGATCAAGGGAAGACCCCCCTCTCTCTTGGCCCATGCCTCCATATCCCCAATATCATCTTTTATTTTTCTTTCCTTTTTCTTTTCTCTTTTTCTCTTTTAAAAACCAATTACCCCAAATAAAAATGAAACAAACATGCAACAAAATATTATATGTCATGGTGCACTAACCGTGGTTAATACAAAGTGGATTTGGCTTAATCATGATTAGTAGTACACTAATCAAGTTTAATATAAACTTGCATATAATTAATTGCATAATTATTTATAAAATAT
This sequence comes from Agapanthus africanus, assembly GCA_030015575.1. Taxonomy (NCBI): domain Eukaryota; kingdom Viridiplantae; phylum Streptophyta; class Magnoliopsida; order Asparagales; family Amaryllidaceae; genus Agapanthus; species Agapanthus africanus. Next base: position 117,459,276 of record CM057350.1, read on the forward strand.
CCAAATCCAATAAATACCTTTATAATTAATAATTCATATTAATATCCAATTATTTTTCAAATATTGGTATATATAATTATACCATTTTACGAAAACCCCAAATTTATACTCGAATAGTTTTCGTGAAATATATTATTTTATTATTTAAATTCCAAAAATAATATTTTGTATTTCTGAAATGTTACAGAACCCAAGCCCAAACTAAAGCTAAACCTAGGCTTTGATACCAACAAAACCTTGTCACGTCCCTCTTTCCAAAATACACTAAACACGGGACATAACCCGGACAGCCATACTACCTACGGTAAGGAATTATCCTTCCATAGTCATATTAAGGCTGTCTGCAGTAATCATGCAACATAAATATATTTCTAACACTAATACATGTCCAATTCCACAATAAAACAACAGCGGAAGAGAAATACTGGAATAACAAGTCTCAAATGATCCAATGAATAAATAAGAACAATAAACAAAACTAGTCCCTTATGGGCTCATAAAAGAAATCCAAGAAAATAGTTCGATACTGAACATAAACCTAAACCATCAATAACCAGATAAACAAACACCCTTCACTGCTCGGCTATTTTCTCGAAGTACTCCTTATCCTGCGATTCTAATGTCAAGGCATCTGGGCCATGCAAAACCCAGATGTCAGAGCGTCATAGATAATATATTCATAATATGATGATAACCGGCAATATTATATAATATATCATTAGACAATAAATAGGTATATGTGTACATACAATAGCATTAGCAATATCAGGTGATATTACAAGAAAAATATAGCAAGGTAATCATGTCATGTGTAACCTATGGGTCAATATCACCAGCAGTTATTTATCCTAAGGGTATTTGAAATCAATGAGCGAAATCTTCCTTGTAACTTAACAGTATCCCGTTCCGGGACCACGGTGTCATGACTCTCGGGGCTGAATCCGAGTCATGTTGCTAGGCAGTAAAACAATGTCAAGCCCGGATGAGTGATATCAACTCATCATTCCGGAGCCCGAAACCCGTATCAACTGATCAATCTCTAACAATCAATATCCTCTTGAGTTACGATTTAGGTTCCATTCTTGATTTCCCCTTTTTCCTCATGTTTATGTTTCATATCAGGTATCGGTATAATATTTACCTAATGCAAATACTGGAACAATCATGTACATATCGTGTCAATCAATACAATTAGGTCAAGTCAAGTGGTATCATGAAATCGTTAGCATTTGGATAAACATTATATTGCAAGAATATTTGACATGATAACAATAGCAAGACAATATCAATAACAAGACAACATGGATATATGAAATCAATCAGTATAATAGCATGTCAAGAATAGTATAGTTAATCAAATAATATATCAGAGATATATCATAAATATGTCAAGTAAAATATCTCGTATGTGTAAATCGATGTAACTTATCAAGTTGAAATATCAGTTGAAATATCACTTGATACAGCTCAGGGATGTCTGAGACGGCTCAAAAGTTGTTCAGAATAAGCATTTCTTGTCTGGTTGCAAGTAACGGCTCATGAAAATCTTAAGCCGGCTCAAATTCCTTCTTGAGATGCTCAGTCTCTTTTGAGACGTCTCACAATATGCCAGGAAATACATATTTCTATCTGTTTACATGCGACGGCTCGTAGTTCTTTTGAGCCGGCTGTTTACCGCCGAAAGACCGGACTGAGAAGTTAGGATATTTAGCCTAAATTTGGGGACAGATACTATTTGGATTTATCCATCCACCTCTCCGAAAATGCCAAGTTGATTTATGACACCATATATCTAAGGTTTGGACAGATTCGACCGTTGTAGCAGACTTTATCAGATTCCCCCTCATTTATGAGGGGTTTTAGATTGTGGGGACGTTCTTCCCTGCAGGTGCAAACCCCTGCAGTTAATTACGTTATCGCGTTGCGATAACCACTTTCTCCTTCTCCAGCAGTTCACTTCGTATCGTGTGTTATGTTGTTTCTTAAGATTGTCCATGGATTGTATACAGAGACTATTTTATGTCGTCGCCCGTAGGGCGTGGATTAGTCCAAATCTGTATATTTGAGATTTGGGTTTTTAAATATTTTGTTTTATTTAAGGACCGTTAATCTAGTTTGAGATTAAGATCAACTTAAATATACAAGCATTTGGGCTCAATTTATTTTAACTAAGGATACATTAGTCTTATTTGAAGCTAAGATCAACTTAGCAACATTTTAAGATTCACTTTTTTTTAAGATCTAACAACAGAGAATTTAGGCTCAGATGCTAGAAATTTCAGAAAAAGACTTTTAGCCAATTTGGGCTTGGTCTGCTTAGTTTTTTCTTCTTTCTTTTTCTTTTATTCAAAAGTGCTATACACTTATTTGGATTCTGTTTGCTCAGCCCTTTTCCTTTTATGCAAAAGTGCTAAGCACTTATTTGGGGTTCTGGCGCTCACATGTGTATCATATGAAGCCTTCGGTCATGGGCGTCGTCCAATAAGTGCTAAGCACCTTAGTCATTTTGACTGAATATGAATTGCTATGCACTTTTGTATGGCATCCACATGAGGAGCACGTGCGGCGCTGGAATGTGGGCATTGCTCAATTAGTGCTAAGCATTCATCCGTTTTGGCTGCATATGAAGTGCTAAGCACTTTTATATGGCATCCGCATGAGGAACACGTGCGGTGCTGTCTTATTTATTTTGTTGGGCGCTCACATGTGTTTCACGTGAGGCGCTGGTTGCTGCCCAATCAGTGCTAAATATTCAGCTGTTTTGACTGCATATGAAGTGCTAAGCACTTTTACTCAGCGCTCATGTGTCTTTCACGTGAGGCACCGACCTTCTGTTTTGGGCGCCCATGCGTTTTTCACATGAGACGCTAAGTCCTTTCTTGGGGGCACCCACGTGGGAAGCACGTGAGGCGCTAATTCCTTTTCTTTTCTAGATATTGAATCTCTGTTAATGGCATTTTGACTATTAATGATCGCCAAGATCTTTGTTTTAAAGATTAGGGATCAAGTCATCTTTAAGAACTAAGTTCTTATTATTTAGAGGAATTAAATTTCTACAACCTAGGTTTTTTTTCTTTCTCTTTCTTTTTAACCTAATTCTTTTCCCCTAGACTTTGAGTTTTAAGAACAGGGTCTTCCCGGTGAGAATTGAATTCTCAACTTGTAGGGAGATTTGCTTTGCAAATCTCTAATCAGAGGAAGAACTAATGTTCTTGTATGAAGGGTTAAACCCTTGTTTCCATTACATTAGGCAAAAGAGATATTTTGATCTCTTCCTTTTCTTTTACCTCGAGTTTTAAAGGAGGGAGATTTTCTTCTTCTTTTGAGAATTAAATTCTCTATTTTTTCTTTTTGTGGAGAAACTTATGGGATCAATCCTCTATATGAGACTTGAAGTCTCGGGTTCTTTATATAGGAGAGGTAAGTTTGTTAATTAATTTGAGAAAATCTCTCTTTGAGAGATTCCAATTGATTTTATTGGTCTCAAAATTATTTGGGAAATTTTATCCACTGTTGGATTTTTGATCCAAGAATTTCTGTTTTACATAATATGTTTTCTTGTTTTTAACAAGATTGGGAAAATATTTTCCCGTATATAAAATTTAATTCTATCATTGGATTTTTGATCCAACCGAGAATATCTTTCTCATTTAGAAAGATTAGGGAGATATTTTCTCCTAGTAGAATTTAATTCTATTATTTGATGATTTATCATCACCATTGGATTTTTTATCTAATGGCTCTGTTTAACAGAGAATATCCCAGATTTTAGGGAAATGTCCCCCATATAGAATTTAATTCTACCTGCTTTTAATTTGGACGCCGACGCTTACGTGTTATGCACGTAGGCGCCACTTAAGAATTTAATTCTTATATATGATAGGCGTTCCCGTGCTTTGCATAATGGCACCCATGTGAACTTCACGTGCGGCACCACCATAGAATTTAATCTTATAAGAGGTTGGCGCTGGCACTCTCGTGGGGAGCACGTGAGGCGCTGCCTTATTAGAATTTAAAAGAGCTTAGCTCTTTTTATTATATGTTTAATTATTAAGGGAACAAATGCCCCCACCGTTATTCTCACGTGGCTTACACATGAGTGCAACGGTGTCATTTTTACCATTGTTGGATCACCTAAGAAGTTGAACCGTTCTCCCCACGTCTTATAAATAGGGTCTCAGGCTTTGGAGATGACTGCTATCTGTTCATCTTCTTTCTTGAACATTCCTTTCTTCTGACAATTTAATTCTCGTTTCCCAGAGCTTAGATCTCTCTCTCTCTCTCAGAACTCTTTTGAACAGAGTATACTTTGCCAAATTTCTTGGTATGAACTATAAACAAAACTTAGCTCTTAAGAACATGTATATATTTTCTTAGTTTCGGATTTTAAGTCTATTATCTGATTCGACAGAGTTTAGCTCTCTCTCTCTCTCTCTCTCTCTCTCTCGATCTCTTGGAGATCTAAAACTTTTTTTTTATAGATCGTGGATCTTAATGTTCTCATCCAAGACTTGAGAATTTTTGATTCTCCTTCTTAGTGTTTTACCCTGCTGTCAATCTTGTCATTTTTGTTCCGGAATTTGATTCCATGAATTAACCCATGGGTTTTTTCTAACATGGGGCACTCTGGGATTTAATCCCACTATTGGGGGAATTTAATTCCATTTTTTTTTACAGATCTTAGCTCTGATTTGGATCTTAAGAACTTTGGGAATTTTATTCCCTTTACTGTTCTTTTTCTTTTCTGGAATTTTTGAGGTTTTTATCCCTTCTCTTTTTTCTTCACAGATTTGAATCTGTTGTTTGTTTTGAAGAACCCGTCTTTCGAGGAATATTGAGAGTTTTTAACTCCACTGTTTAATGAGCACTATTCATTTAATGAGAATCCTTTTGGATTTTCACAATAGGCACATGTCTCATCATTAATGAGCCACCACCTTGATTTTGTGGGGTCCACTGTGTTGTTTTTTTACTTAGTGATTTTAGCCTTTTGATTGTTACCCTTTCGTTGGTTTTACTTTTCATGTACCATGGCTTCTGGTTCCTTTTTTCTCTATGTTCGTTCGGAGAGTGCTTTTGCCGACGCGCCTACTGATGGTGAAGTCCTTGCTTTAATCCAGGACTACGATCCGGAACGAAAATCTCTTCATCTATGGGGAGCGTGGTATAGCTATATTATCCGGGGTCGACGCAGTTTTACTTGTGCGGTGCCATAAAAACCGATCCCTTTGATTCATTATGCTGACCCTCCACAAGTCGCTTATGTTGTAGAAGAGATCAATTGGACCGCAGAGGGTCGTCTCCAATCTTCCATGGCGTCGATACTAGTCCAGCCGCCGATGGCCCTAAATATTTTGGGGACGTCACATGTGTCAAGAAGAAGCACGTCCTTGGGGTCAGGTTTACACAATAGGAGTGACTCCTCGACACCCCGCTGGTTACCTCCAGTGGGCCTGCTACATCTTATCGGCCAAGAAATCACTACTGCTGAAAACCAGGTTATACCCAGCGGTCTACGTGTCTCTCTTTTATTACCACACTCCTCATGTATGATGGGTTAAATCCTTCTTGGAACAGTGGAATATTCCGACCCACACATTTCTTTTATCGGACCGTGAGGTATCGATTTCGCTGAAAGAATTCGCAGATATTTCCGAGTTACCCATAAGAGGGGAGCATTATGAGGAGATACTTCCTCCTGACGAGTATATCTTCGCTACCGAATTGGTAGTCATGGCCCTTACTCCGGAAAACGCTATCCAGCACAAGTTCCCGAGTCTTATCAAAGTGTTAAATATATATGAAAGCTTGTTTTTGGAGTCTGGGGGGCATGGGGTTAGCTTTATGGACTTTGTTTCCCGCTTCCTTCGTCCGGAGGTTTTATTGAAGATGGCTGTGAAGTTTTCCAAGCTTGATGATCCGTTCGGGTTTGGCTTGGACAAATTGTCGACTACAGATGCGGATTCAGTTCTTTATTCCGGACACCCCCATCGTCCTTTTTGCAGAGATTGTTATTCCGAAAATTGACGAGGAAACGTTTCTCGTGGGCTTCATTAGTTTGTGGCTGAGTTGGTTTGCACTCCCAATGCATCCTCGCTACATGAGACCATCTGTTTTCTATTCGGCTCATCGTGTTGCGGCGGGGTCGCGTATGGCTATTGGGGTTGTAGGATTGGCCCATTTGTATCATTGCCTAAGTATAGCCGCCGATACCACCCAGCCGGGTTTGAAGCCCGTAAATCTCCCTTTGCATTATTTCACCTCATGGATCGAGATGCACTTGTTGGGTGCTTTTTATGTGCATAAAAGACCTAGATATTATGAAGGGTATAATTTCCCCGGGGTTATGCAATTGGTCGACGCTTCTTTTCCGGACCCAACACAGCGAGAGGCTCAGCGATTGCTCCTGCATCCGCAAATGGTTGGGGACAACATGACCTTTGTTGATAGGGTCCTGACCATTGGTAAAGAACCCTCCAAAGTGGTCCAACTGCTTCATGATATCTTTAAGGATGGGGTTTCTTCTTTGAGGGCCCGGGAGATCGTGCATCTGTATTCCATCAGGCCGGGTTTCCTAGTATTCAGGCAAAATGCCTCGGTGTTATTCATGAGGTATAACCCGCATCGCTTTGCTCAGCAATCCGACTATAACTAAGGCGTTCCCCTCGAAACATTTCTCGTCGATTCAGTTGCTTCAGAAGAGAGTGTGCGCAACGTGGTGCACCATTTTATGCGGCTGAACACAAGGTCTTATTTTTTGATTGCTGAGCCAAATCATATCCCGAAAGCTTCAAATGCCTATATAGCCTGGTATCAGTTTGCGACGAGCGCCGTTATCAAATAAGAAAGGCAGATGCTCCTTAATCACAAGGATTCTGTCCCAGCCAGTAATCCCGCGGTTCTATTGAAACAACAAGCAGTTGTCCGTCCTTCCTCAAGAGAGAGCTATACGGTTGTAGTTCCGCGAGCCTTTCCAATGGTGTCAACGGCTAAGCCACGACCGGATGTAAGTGCTCCTGGTGATGTGATGGCTGCAGCTTCTCCTGAGTCGGGTATTGACTCAGAAATCAGGATTCGCCGTCCCAAGAGGCATGTAAAGCGCAAGCTCCTATCGTCAAGTGTTGCTGCTGGCTCTCAGAAGAAGAAAAAATCCATGTTTTCGGCTGACATTGTATTTGGTCAGGAACCTCATGCTCCCTATAGTGAAAGCTTGTCCGAATACAACACCAATGACAGTCTGTTTGAAGTTTCTACTGATGAGAATGACGCAGCTAATCTTCAAGCTGCTATTGAGGCTCAACATTAGGTATATATCTCATTTATAATCATTTGTATATTTTAGAGTTTATTACGCTTTATTAACGCTCCTTTCTTAACAGGCATCTCCATTGAAGAGCCTCTTTTGGCGTCCCTCAAAACATTTGAGGAAAAGGAGAGACTTCGTGCTTCTATGGGTCTCGGTATGATTCGTTTTGTGATGCCTTTAAAATATTTAGCTCATTTTGTTCACACCCTGACTCCCCTCTTTTTTTATTACAGGAACCACTACAGCTTGTGCCGTTCTGAATGCGATGCCATCTTTAGGTGGTGGTGTAGAGGATATTCTTCCCTCGATGATACCTACAGAACCATCAGAGCTACCGGTTACCATTGAGGCCACCCTAGGGCTGCTACGGGAAGCAGCCGATGACTGACACTGTAGCAGATTCGGAGGCTGAGTCTGATTCGGATAAAAATGTTCCTCTGTCTGTGGTTCTGGAGAGATCTCTCCGCATAACTAAAGCCGAGAAGAAGCATCGGAAGCATGCAGCGAGGGAGCGTCAGGCTAACTTGGCCACAGGTGCGGGTTCGACTGAGATACGACCCCCTAATGTTCCCATGGAGGACATTCCTTATGCCTTGTCAACTGCTCATAGGCAGATCGCGCGTGTAGCTCATGAAGAGGCTGAACGGTTACTTCAAGGTGAGAAAGCGCACGATATTTTAATGAAACCTAGTAGGACTTATTAAATTTTCCAAGTTTCTTTCCATAGTAGTTTTTCTTGAATTATAACACATTTTTCTCGAATGATATAGCAGGGCCAAATTTAGGTGTCAGCGCTGCGGGTGAGCTGCCAGTGTTGGGGATTCTGGGGCGTCGGGCCTCCATTTTGAATCTGACGCTATTCCTGCGGCCACTTCCTCTCCTTGTGGATCCCCAATATCCGTGGGTGACGCTAGCGTAACGACGGCCCTTATTGATTCAGGAGACAAAAGTGTAGACATTGAATTCGTCTTCTCGGTGATGATGGAAATCGAGAAAGCTGTTATAACTAGTGACGCTCCAGATACCACTATGGTTCCGCACCGTCAGGTATTTCTCGTGTTATCACTTTTAGACCCTCAATCCTGCTAGACACATTCGCTAACATTTCCTTTATTTTTTGATATAGGCACGGTAAATCCTGGCGATCTGGTGATTGAAGAACCCCCGTCAGCCATCACCAAGACTGTTGCTGTTCCACCTATCTCTTTCACCCCCCCCCCCCGAGTTCTCTCGGGCTTAGCGACGGAAGATAAAGATCTTTTATTTCCTCATTTCAGTATTGATATTATTCCTTGGATTAATTTCTTACCGTATATTGTTGCAATCTTGTAGGAGCGTTTTTCAACCACTTGTGCCAAGTTAACCTCGCACTTCACCTTCCAATCAGGATTCGTATCTCCTTCTGGCGTTGGTCAGGATATCTTTCATTTCTTATTTCATCTTTCTATGAGTAATCCTTTTTTGATAAGCTTTTTTCGTATTGACCACAGCCTTACGGCTTGAAGAGAGGACGAAGGACTAGCTGAGCCCTTTATGCTCCCTGATTTTTCACTTTCGACTATTGGTAGGTTAGATCTCATTCATCATTTTTTTATTTTATCTTGAAATACAACCCTTCTTAGTACGTGTCTTATTCCGTAGCAACTACACCGGCTTTGGTTCCTTTCGAGTCTCGTTTTTCTATGCCCGCAAGGCCCTTCGCTAAACGTCAATCTTTCAGAGGTGTAGCAAATAGCAGGTGCATGCTAAGTGAGTTTATTGAAGACCTTGATGTCGAGACTCTCACTTCTACTGCGGACTTCGCGGACGGGGTCAACCCCATGCTGGCGACTCTTGTGATTTTCCATAATGAAGATTTTGTCAGCATCTGGGTTGATTACTTTCATGAGATCGAGCACAAACGTCTTACGCCTGAAGTATTATTCTCGAAGGCTCAATTGGTCGCATGGATCGAACAAAGTGCTACTTCCGTTGAATATTTCGAGCAGAAGCTAGTCCTGAAGCAGAAGGAGCATGAGACGGCTTTTAACGAATCAAGCCAATTACGTGCCTGTTCACCGCCGGAGACGAAGACGAACTGGGATGGATCGTCTTGCCTGAATCTGGGGTGAGATGCTATTTGGATTTATTTGTCCACCTCTCCGAGATGCCAAGTTGATTTATGGCACCGTATATCGGAGGTTTGGATGGATGCGGCCGTTTTAGCAGACTTTATTAGATCCCCCTCGTTTATGAGGGGTTTTTGATCGTGGGGACACTCTTCCCTGCAGGCGCAAACCCCTGCAGTTAATTACGTTACCGCATTGTGATAACTACTTTCTCATGTTCCGAAAGTTCAATTCGTGTCATATATGTTTTTATTTGTTTTGGTTGCCCGTGGAATGTATACGGAGACTAGTTTATATCGTCGCCCGTAGGGCGCGGATTAGTCCAAATCTGTATATTTTTAGATTTCGATTTAGTTTATTTAAGGACCGTTAATCTGATTTGAGATTAAGGCCGACTTAAACATATGAGCATTTGGGCCGAATTATTTTAGTTTAAGGACATCAATGTCCATTATTGCCATGTTTGAGGCGAATATTAGTTTAGAGACATTTCGGTCCAAAATTCCCATTTTGGGGACGGATGTTAGTTTAGGGACATTTCGGTCCATTATCGCTATGTTTGAGGCGAATAATTAGTTTAGGGACATCTCGGTCCGACATTCATCTTACGCGCATACGTATTTGTTATGTGACGAAGTGAATAATGTTGATATGGAATGTGCCCAATTTAGGAGACGATCCGATTTGAGGCATGCACGTCAATTTGGAAGTGCATCAAGCAGTTGTTGGTTATCAGGACCCGCCACCTCTCTGAAAACGTTGAGGAATTACAACGACATGTATCAGAGGTGTGAAGAGATGTACCCTTAAACCAAATCCCGTATTTGAGAGAAAAGAGGTTGTTGTGAACTTAAAAATCGTTAGTCATATTTGAGACTAAGATTACCTTAGGGGATATAGGATGAATATCATTTTGAATATCATCAATGAGAGATCATTAATCACGTTTGAGACTAAGATCAGTTTAATAATATTTTGGGATCACTTTTACTTAAGATCCAGCAAAAAGAGCATTTGGGCTCAGCTGCAAGAAAACTTCTGAGACTTAGCCAATTTGGGTTTTAGTCTTCCTACTCTTCTTCTTTTTTTATTCAAAAAAGTGCTAAGCACTTATTTGGGCTCTGTTTGTTCAGCTCTTTTCTTTTTATGCAAAAGTACTAAGCACTTATTTGACGCTATGACACTTACATGGGTGTCATGTGAGGCATTTAATTATGGGCGCCGCCCAATGAGCGCTGAGCACTCTGCCACTTTGGCTGTTTATGAAGTGCTAGGCACTTTTCTTTCTTCTTTTCTTTTTTGGTGGCACCCACATGAGAAGCACGTGAGGCGCTGGACGCTGCCCAATCAGTGCTAAGCACTCGGCTGCTCTTATTATTTTTATGGCGTCCACATGAGAAGCACGTGAGGCGCTGGGCGTTGCCCAATCAATGCTAAGCACTCGCCCGTTTTGGCTATTTATAAAGTGCTAAGCACTCTTTATGTGGCGTCCACGTGAGGAGCACGTGAGGCGCTAGGCGCTGTTGAAGAGGGGCGCCCATATGGGAAACACGTGAGGCGCTAGTTTCTTTTATATGAAGATTTAATCTCTGTTAATATTTTTAGAGAACTTAAATTCTTGTTAATGGTAATTTGACCATTAACGATCACCAAGATCATTATTTTGAGGATCTTAGATCGTTTTTTTAAGAACTAAGTTCTTAATTTGAAGGAACTAAGTTCCTGGAGTATTATGAACTCCATGTTTTTTTTATGTTGTTGTATCCATATTTTTCTCTGAATCTTTGATTCTTAAGAACAAGATCTTCCCAATGAGAATTAAATTCTCAACTTATGGGAGACTTGTCTTGTGGATCTCAGATCCAGAGAAAGAACTAAGTTCTTTTGAAAGGGTTAAACACTTAGATGTGATATTATAGAGATATTTTGATCTCTTTTCTTTACCTAGAGTTTCGAGAATGAAGCTCTTCTTCTTTTCATGAGAAATGAGTTCTTTTTTGTTTTTGAAGCTTTCTATATTTTTTCTAAAAGCTTATGGGGGGTTCCCTCTATATAAGACTTGAAGTCTCGGGTTCTTTATATAGTAGAGGCAAATTGTTAATTAGATTTGAGAAAATCTCTCATTTAGAGATTCCAATTGATTTTATTGGTCTCAAAATTGATTTGGGAAATTTTACCCATCGTTGGATCTTTGATCCAAGAACTTCTGTTTTACAGAATATGCTGTTCTTATTTTTAACAAGATTGGGGAAATATTCTCCCATATACAGAATTTATTCTGTCAAGTGGTGATTTTTAATCACCATTGGATTTTTAATCCAAGAGTTCTTTGTTTTACAAAGAGCAATCTTTTTTTATTTAGAAATATTGAGGGAATATATTCCTAAAATAGAATTTTATTCTATTATTGGATCATTGATCCAACCAAGAGCATCTTTCTTTTTAGAAAGATTTGGGAGATATTTTCTCCTAATAAAATTTGATTCTATAATTTGATGATTTATCATCTCCGTTGGATCTTTGATCCGATGGCTCTATTTGACAGAGAGTAGAATTTAATTTTACTTGAGCGTCGGCGCTCACGAGTTGTACACGTGAACGCCATTTAAGATTTTAATTCTAAAGATGGGTATTCCTGTGCTTTGCACATTGGCGCCCGCGTGAGGAGCACGTACGGCACCATTTAAGAGTTTGAGTCTTATTTAATAGATTCCTTAGTGCTTTGCGCATTAGCACCCGTGTAAGGAACACGTGCGGCACCACCAAAGGATTTAATCCTAGCGTTGGTGCCCTCGTGGAGAGCACGTGAGGCGCTACCTCATTTAATTCAAACAGAGCTTTGCTCGTTCATTAGGTTAAATATTAGGGAAACAAATTCCCCCCACCGTTGCTCTCACATGGATTACGCGTGGGTACAACGGTGTCACCTTTTCTACCGTTCGATCTCCTGGGGAGTTGAACCGTCCTTTCATGTCTTATAAATAGGGCCTTTGGCCCTTAAAATGACTGCCGTTTCATCATCTTCCTTCTTCTTTCTTAAGAATTTAATTCTCTTTTCAGAGCTTAGATCTCTGTTCAAAGAAACTCTTAGAGTTTAAACTCTGTTTAAGAAAATTGTTAAGGATTATAACCATTTTTCTCTTAAAAGAGACTTTTTTTTGTTTTGGATTTTTAACCCATTAGAGTTTTCTCTTCTCTTGAAACAATCTCTTAGAGATCTAAAAACTTTGTTTAGGTAGACCATGGGTCTCGAAGATCTTAGGGTTTTACCCTATTACTGATTTTGATCTTTGAAGGTTATTTGGAATTTAATTCCATTTCCTGAGCAGATTTCTGGGATTTTATCCCATTATGAGAGGAATTCAATTCTAGGTTGTTCTACAGAGCTTAGCTCTGAGAAAATTTCTTTTTTATGAAGTTCTTTTGGGAATTTTTATTCATTTTCTTATTTTCTTTTTAGGGTTCTTTTTTGCAGATTTGAAATCTATTGTAGAACACATTTTTCATGGGAGTTTAACTCCATAGTTCAATGAGATTTCTCATTAAATGAGAATCCTTTTGGATTCTTACAATGAGTGTCTTTCTCATCATTGATGAGGCGTTATCTTGATTTTGTGAGGTCCATTATAATGATTTTGGTATTTTGATTGCTAACCCTTTACTGGTTTTTCTTTCCAGATACTGTGGCTTCTCATCTTTATGATCTTGAAGAGATCATCTCATATGAGGACATTCACGTTCACGGCCGCTGTCAAGGCCAGGAATTCATTGATGCCCAATGTGCTGAGGTTATGCACGTGAGGTGCCGCTCTAATTCCGGAAAGAATCAATGCGGGTGCTCACGTATCATGCACGTGAGGCGCTGTTGATGGAGTCGTTTCACTTTCCTACTCTGATTCCCATGAGTCAACCTTTTCTTTTCCCATGCCCTTTTTTCAGGTCGTGGAAATAGTTCCACCATGCACAACATTTTCGATGCCTAGACTTGAATGCTTCCATTTATAATCTGAAGCTCTGCTTCCCTTTTCTTTCACAAGGAGAAAATCTCTTTTTAACAAACCAAAGTTATGGCTTGCAATCGTCCGCATGCTCGTCAGCAACCGTAGGAGATACCTATTGAGGGAATTGTCCCCCGTTTTGCTGCGCGTTTGGTAGATACCGTTCTCACTAATGACTAGTGTGACACGGTGATGTACGAGCTTCTGGCTAGTCGGGGCTCTCCTCTTCCTGCCAGCTCTATTTGGATTCGGACGATCTTCTCATCGGTACTTGCTGATATCCCTCCTCATCCAGCGGAGATAACTCTGGCGATGCTTGACGCGCAGAGGACAAGATCAAGTGCTTCCATGAGGCTTGTTTGATTACCCTGCCTTTGAGGGATTGTTCGGTTCATCAGCTAAGCTAGATACGAGCTCAACGGGGCATCATGTCTGCCTTTGCTGATGAGTATGGTGCTGACCGATAAGGAGAGAATTCTCGCGAGGATCGCCGCTTCGACATAGTGGAGAAGGCAGAGAGGGAATTAAAGAATCTTGTATATCGTTTTGTCAATCCATGTATCTCTGATCCCATGTTCGGCGATCTTTTCTTTGTGTAATAAATAATAATAATAATAAATAATGTCGACCACTGAACGTTTCATCCCCGGCGCATATTCACATGGGCATCCTGCCTCTGTACACACATTTTGTATTTTAATCTTTAGAAGTTTCTGATGCATGCATCCAGATATAGGTGAACATTGGACTGAAGTGATGCATAGCATTTGGCCGGTTTCGAGCTGGCATACACGAATTTTACTAGAATTTTGGTCTGAGAAGATAGTGAGCGGATACAAGTGTTTTCCTAAATCTTGATCCTTAAGAAATGTAGTTCTGAACCCCGAGGCCTATGAATTGCGCCTTTTCCGTTTCTTGGTGTCTTGATTCAGCGCCCATTAGTTTACTTGCTCATTTCGGAGCCTATAGGTTATTCACTCATCTTGGAGTCTCTAGTTTATTCACTCCTCTCGGAGTCTCTAGTTTATTCACTCATTTCAGAGTCTGTAGTTTATTCACTCGTTTCGGGGTTTCTAGTTTATGTACTCATTTCGGGGTTTATTTGGTTTGCCTCCCTTGGGTTTACAGGCAAAGTTGTCCTAACGTTGTATGTAGATAACCCCCATTCTTTACGATGGAGGTCCATTAGGATTGTGGTACTAGGGTTTTGGTCCATGGTACCGTCGCGTTGGCTGATGTATTCCTCGATATACGGTCTTTAAGCCGTTGTTCAAGTAACCCCGCGACTGTTATGTCTTTGATCCCTTCGGGGGCTGGACAAGACGTCTTCAAATAATCTCCTTATGTCATATTATCATCGGAAGAGCAAACGTTAGGAAGTTGCCATGACGCTTTTTACTTGAGGTTAGGCTCAGTTTGGAGCCCCAATGAGTCATAACCATTCCGCACTGGTGTGGGATGATCTCCGATAGTCTTTTAGGCTTTATATGTGTCATGCCCCGCTTCCCAGAGTATGCTAAAATCGGCAAGTGACAGAGCCAACCATGCTACCTGTGGCTAGGAAACATCCCTCCACAGTCACATTACTGCTGTCTATAAGATATCAAGAACAGTAACAAAAAATAATCTATCTAGTACATGTCCATCTGCCAGAATAAACGAGTCAAGAAATAATATGCGGAAGCAATAAATCCAATAAACAATAATATCTGGAAAGTACGTCCCAAATACGGGCTCACATCAGGAAATGAGAGTGCTGAAAGAAAACTAAACTAAACCAAACTCCAACCTGCTCCTCACTGTTCGGCCTGTCGGCTGATGTACTCCTGGTCGGTCTGTGAAAGAGATAAAGGATCTGGGCCATGCAAAATCCAGACGTCAGTGCGTCATAATATCAAACAATAGAAAATAACCAGGATGTAACAAGATATGCAGACGTGAGTATAAATAGTAACATGAAGTAAATAGGTAAGCACAGATATAGAACAGTGAAGTGTATGAGTGTATGTGTCGTGCGGTGAGTAATCTAAACTATACTACTGGGTTAATTACTCTTAAGTTTTTGAAATCAATTTAATGAATCGTCGATGTAACTCAATAATATCCCGTGCATGCCCGGGACCACGGTCAAGACTCTCGGGCTGAATCCGAGACGTGCCGCTAGGCAGTAAACAAGTAACATGTACAGACGAATGATGTCAGCAACATCATCCCGGGGCTGGCCTAGCCCATAAAACTGATCAGTATAAGCATCAAACTGTTGAGTTATAAGTCAGGTTTCATCTTTGATTTTCCCTTACCCCCAAGTTACGTGTTCAAGTCAGGTATTGATAAATCTGGAGCTAATGCCGACACAGGATCAAGCAGATACATGTTTTGTCTAAATAGACAATAAGACACGTCCATCGGGACGACAAGTCAGGAATGTTGGCATTAGGAACAGGATCAGGTAACAGGTCAAGTAGTGATGTATCAGGTCATATCAGGTGGTGTAAAGTGTATCAAATGAATGCCCAACAGTAAAATGCAGCATGTATCGAAACACGGTAAAAGTACGGATGCACAAATAGAAATCAGCGGTAACATATAATGAGTCCATGAGTCGTATGATGCACACTAGCAAGCATGGTATATGAATCTAGCAGTAACATGAAGCAATCAGGTTCCGGCATGCAACTAATTACGTAATATACATTACGGATATGAACGGGTATCGTAAAACAGTAAAACGGTAACATGGGATGCATAACTAAACAACATGTAATATTATTGTTCACATGAATGTAAAATATATACCATAGCATGTAGCATGATAAACTTGCATGCGACTAGATATGTAATAAACTGTACGGATGCTAACGGATATTGTAAAACTGTAACATAGAATGCACAATGCAATGAACATGTAATATTATTATTAATATGGATGCAAATATAATACATAGTATGTAGCAAGATAAACTTGCATGCAACTAGATATGTAATAAATGATACGGATACGAACGGTTATCCGAAAATAGTAAAACGGTAACATGGATGTACAATGCAGTAAACATGTGATATTTTTATTCATATGGATGCAAAATATATATCATAGCATGTAGCAAGATAAACTTGCATGCAACTAGATATGTAATAAATGATACAGATACGAACGATTATCCGAAAATAGTAAAACGGTAACATGGATGTACAATATAGTAAACATGTGATATTTTTATTCATATGGATGCAAAATATATATCATAGCATGTAGCAAGATAAACTTGTCTGATCGGATCTCACGACGGGTGCCTACGCTGCGTACGATGTCGGAAAATGTCGCGATGCATGTGCGCGCGTACAGAACAGAACCAGGCAAAGCAAGAATGTGACCACGCTGGCTGGGGATGTCCACTGGGTTGCTCGGATCGTCGGCGACGAGTACGGCTCTAGAGATCACCGGGAAACACGAATCAAAAAAAGAAAAGAAAAGAAGAAGAAGATAGGTTCTCTGGGTTTGCTCTGGCCTTGGGTCAGAGGCGAGGAAAAAGAGGGTGACGACGAGCTATGGGTCTCCGGTGATGGGGTTTGCCGGCGAGGGGAGTGGGCTGCGGCTCTTGGAGTCGGGTGAGGATTTTGTGCAAGGGTTCGAGCTCGATAAAAGAGGGAGAGAAGGAAAGAGAAGGAGGTGAGGTGTTCTAGGAATGGCCAACGACGGCGAGGAGAGCTTGGCGACGAGGACAGAGGCGACGATGGGTGCAGGGTGCGGGCGTGTTGGGTTTCTTGGGTTGAGGTCGCGACGAGGTTTGCAGGGAAGAGGAGTGGAGATGATACTGAGGAGATGGTTGAGGAGGGGCAGAGACGAGGACGAGGGTGGAGGTGGGGACGGCAAAGCGAAGGTGTGGGTAGGGTTACTCGTGACGAAGGTGGGAGGCAAGAACAAGAACAAAGAATGAAGAAGAAGAAGAAACAGAGGACATGAGGTAAGTATGGGATTTTAAAATGGGTTAAAGTTACTAAAAGAATATATATATGATTCTATATGAGAGGGTGGTGTCAGGATCTGAACTAAAAATATTTTGAAAATATTCTTTTGTTCAAAACTGAAACGGTTTAAATATATATAAGAATATAATATTAAATAAATTTGAGTTTTCTGGGTAATACAAACTTGCTCCAAAATATGTCCGGGTTGGGTCTAAAATTATGGTTTGAAAATACGAAAAATATACGTGTCAACCAAAACCAAAATAGGATAACCGGGTAACGAAAATGCATACCCCCAAGAACGGATACAAGTAGCGTGTACGTAGCGATCCAAACGAGTCCGCTTCACTAAACGGAATGAGAACACGATGCATGGATGCTACCACAAGGTTAAGAGTACGATGCAGACCATGTTAGATATTTTTAAAATATATTATTTGATTATAATTGTATTATTAAAAAATGCAGATGCCAAATATAATGCAGTTATACAACATGAAAGTGCACAGATTCTCATAACGAGCCGGGATAAATCATAAACAGGAATCAAGACGGGTTTCCAGCATGCGGGTCAGGTCGAATGCAAACACAGATATCAATTACATTATTCGCACCCAAAACACAATAAATCAAGAAATAGCCATAAATAAAGAAATGCCCAAAATAGAACTGGTATAAATGAATTAGGGTGTTACAATATGAGTTGCCTTCAAGACCTGAAGCTGGGAATATGCCGTTGCTTCATTTTTTATTTTGACGATGTCGCGCCGATTCTTTGCTGAAATAGGGTAGACATCTGTAAGACTTCTATGCTGTATTTATCGCAGTTGAAGTCCGGAGCTAGGAATACGTCATTGCTCCAATTTTATTTGATAGCCGCATTCGCATCCTACTAAAATGAGGGGGAACGTCGGGATGGTCTCTGAGTTGTATATCAACCGTCAAGACTTGGAGTTAGGATTTTGCCGTTACTCCATTTTTTTTCTGTTCTGGCCTGTATGGTGTTTTTCGTCACCCCATTGAGATGGGGATATATGCGCGCTTATCAGGTGCATTACAGATTCCCCCTGCCTAGGGTAGGCTGGGGTTTATTGATTGTGGGGATCCGAATCTCCGGCAGCCGCGGACTAAGCTGCCGTTAATTACCCCTCGCCTTTGGAGCGAGAGAACCTCCGATTGATGGGTCAACTAGCTCATGCGAACTCAACGTGCAGTGTTGTGTTTTGAAGGGGTCTTCGATATATCAGGGTCTCGCAGAGTTTTTCCGGGGGAGGTATTTTTAGTGTGGAGTGTATATAAAATGAGGGGGGAAATGGCGTCCAAAGGACGCGTTGGTACCCGCGCCTCACGTGCCTAGCATGCGGGCGCTGGGCGCTAGCGGCTCACGTGCCCGGCATATGGGCGCTGGGCGCTTGGGCGCTAGCACCTCACGTGTCCGGCAGGTGGGCGCTGGGCGCTTGGGCGCGAGCGCCTCACGTGCCCGGTACATGGATGCTAGCACCTTACGTTTCCGGTACGTAAGTGCTGGGCGCTTGGGCGCTGGGCGTTTGGGCGCCGGCAAAAAGAAGGGTTTTTGCCCCTGGAAATAGGAGTTAAACTTCAAAAGAGGAATTTGAGTGGAGTTAAACTCCAAAAGATTTTGATTTGGAGTTAAACTCCTAAAGGATCTGGATTAGGCGTTAAACTCCTTTGAGAATTTGGGTCTTGGAGTTGAACTCCCCAAAAATCTTCAGAGGTTCTTCTTTCTTAAGCCTTGGATCTTCTCTTGAACCTTGGATCTTTTCCAAAGTGGGATTTTCGGAGATGGGTCTCCTTCTTCCTCCTCTTTGTTGGCCGAATCTTGGAGGAAAAGCGGGGGTGAGATTCAAAATCTCCCATTTTTGAGAACTGATGGAAGATCCGAGTTCCCCTTCAAGGGTTTGATGGTGAAAACAATTTATTTTTAGAAAAGGAAGAGTTAAACTCTTGATTTAATTCAAAAAGAGGAAGAAGGTTTTAGAATCTTGAGGAAGGAGAAGGAGTACAGACCCTAATTTTTTAGAGAGAGAAATGTTATTGAGATATTTTCATCATGTTTGTCTTTATAGGCTACACACTTTACATATAACCCCTTGGGCTTTACGAAATGGCATTTTGCCCATCCCATACCTCATGTGCTCATTTCTTTTGCACATGAGCCATGGGTTTTACAAAATTTGGCTTTATGCCCATTTTTCTTACATTTATTCATAAAATAAAATAAAAGAAATACACCAAAATTATTTATTACAAAAAATTTATTTTGGCATGAGGGAGACCGGCCGCTTCATGTTCGGGCTCGATCCGGGCATTGGTACACTTGACCTGGACTTGGGCCCACTTGGTTTGGTCCCACTACACTTTGAGACTAGCAATCTCCTGCTCTGGTTGACTTTGATTTTGACTTAGTCAACCAGGGTGTAAATTTTTGGCCCAGCTTCTCATATTCAAGGCAGTCCTGAATCATTGTGGGCCAATAATAACCCATTCTTTTGATCTTCAGCTTCATTTTTGGCCCAGCTTGGTGAGAACCGCAGAGTCCGTCGTGAGTTTCTTGGACGACTCTCTTCGCTTCTTCTGGTCCCAGGCATCTTAGCTACAGACAGTCGAACGATCTCTTGTTTAGAGTATCATTGACGAAGATGAAAGACAAAACTCGTTTCATGAGTTGATGTCTAAACGACACATTTTTGGGCGTTCGTTGGGATTTGAACTAGTCTATGAAGACTTCCCTCCAATCCTTGACCTTTTCTTCGTCCTCTATTTGGAGGATACTTGTTCGGTCATTTCTTTTCCTTCGGATGGCTCTGATCCCCCGAAGATATTTCTGTCGGCATGAGGATCCTGCAACTTTGTACGATAATCTTTACGTCATCAAGGTCTTCGTCGGCTAATTCTTCAGCAAATTTGGCCAACGCATCCGTCTTGCTGTCTTCCGCACGCGGTATACTCTCCAAGACGTAGGAGAGGATTTATGTCAAAAGTTGTTGCACCCTTTCGCCATACCTTATCTGCTCCGGCTTGCATGTCTGATAGTCGCCATTTGTTGGATATAGTGCCCTCAGAGTCAATTATTGGATCGCATGCACGTGATTGCAATGATTGCGGAGGACCTATACCGGTAGGACAGTGTTACTCGAAATGATAGTATGCTATCTGGTTTGCCTTTATCAGCGTGTACAGGTTCAAGTGACTGATCACTGTTACACTTTGATAGAGCCCTTAGGATCTTGCTTTACTACCAACAGTATGATGGCGATCATATACGTGAGAGTTGGGTGGTTTATTAGCATATCCTTAATTGTGGTCCCTAGTCGTAGGAGTTTCGAGACAGGGCATCGATACTCCGGAGTAGACTAGTGTATACAGTCGAGACCCCGACGAGGGGCGGTGGCCGGTCTCACAAGCCACTGGTGTCAGTTGGATCACCTAAGATGTATACAGGTGCTCATTGGGTTATAAGTACACCGGACAGGACTCTCCGGGAACCTGCTAGTTGGTATTATACATATCGTCAGATAGCAGTTCCCTGGTGACATGTGTACAGGTTAGTTCATCGACCTGAGGTCATCATTTGTCTCGTGTGAGTTCCCACCGTGCTTTGATTTCTACCCTACCACGGCTCAAAGGAGTCGTGCAAACAGGTAGTTTTTGGGTACAGTCCCGAGCCACATGGAGGCACGTGAGCGGATCGGCAAGGGATTCGTCTCTCCCGGTATTGGGGGTGAGATCGTGCTGTGTCTAGGAGAGCCATTACACAAAGCCCACGGATGTGGCAGGAGATTTACTGGTAAGTACTCCAGTAGTATCTCAGGGTTAGGCTACACTCCGACACGACTTATACTGCTATTGGGGGTCTGACGGTACTAGCCCCCTAGGCAGATATGCGATACTCATAGACGAACGAACCAGACTGTATATACATTGTTACTGTTAGGCTCAGTAGGGTTTCCGGATGAGTTCGCTCATCGGCATCCCTTGAGGTCAGTCTATGGGCAGCCGTTACGCACAGCTAGTGCCGCTGACGGCTTGTGCTTAAACCCACTGCCAGGGTACTGATGAGTCATTAGAGTCCCCCACAGACAGTTTCCCAAGTTTGGGCGAAACGTTGTAGATGCCGTATAGTTTTATGGCAGGGTTCGGAAAATACACGTGCGTTTACGCACGTGTCATATTTCAGGCAGATAATACTGGTGGGCTTTGGTTTAAGCCGGATCCGAGTATTATATTGAGTAGATATAATATCTTTGTCTCAGTTGCATTTGTATTCGGTCGTAATACAAATACGGGTATATTTATACAGTTACGGGGTTGTCCTGAAATTCGTTTCAGGATCACTTTTGGAAGTTGCCAGTTTCCTGTTTCCAGTTTCCGTATTTGACATTCGGTTAAATGCAGATTTATCTTTCCGTCACTCTGGTGAGTCGTGAGGGTGAGTCGTGCTTCTAGAAGCTTCTAGAATGGTGACTAGGTTCATGAACCTTTGTTTGCATTAATAATATGATGACTAGGTTTTAATGACTCATGCTTTTACATTAATGCATTTTGTTCTTGCTTAGATTTTTTCTTCATGACAAGCTTCATGTTTATGGTCACCACTTGGTTCCTACCCTCACCTCCCTCTTCCTATATATTGGTCGGCCCCCTTGAGTGAGATAGAGAGAGGTTGATTTCATTTTGGAAAAAGACTATGGTTTAAAGTGTATGGAAATTTGATAACTCATTTCTCATTCCATTTCATTTCGAGTGGAAACTTTATTAACCGATCGTCCATGGCTTTGGACGAAGTGAGACAAAGTGTTCTACTCATTCTCTACATCAATCTCGGTCGTCTCTTTTAGCAAACTTGACGATCGAGTTGCCTCGGGTCAGAGGCGGGAGCCCGTTTAAAGAATCGTTGACGTGGTGCCACCTGGACGAGCAGATCGGAGATCGACGAGATCGGAGCAGCCGCAACAAAGCGTGGGATGATGGTTGAAGAACGAAGGACTCGGATCATTCGGTATAACCTTTCTACCCTCTTTACAGTTTGTTAGTTTAGCAATAATGGCATATCCGGGTTATAGTATACGATAGCGCCAGTTAAAAGTTTTTGTTCCGCATTTGGCATCTGTTAGATATCCGGGGCACTACCGTAGACTTACAGTGGTATCAGAGCCTCACCATTATGCTTTACGAACTTATGCTAACGCGTTTAAAACATCAATCGGACCGAATATCAAAAACTACAAATTTTCAATTCACAGTTTCTGTCGATTTAAAATCAAGTCCTAAAATTATTTTGCATATCACAGAAAGTTGTGCAGGGTTTTATAAGCACGTGGTACAAATTTGGGCACGTGACTCAACAAGATCGCCACGAAATCGCGGTTAAACCTAGGGTTTGACCGCGCATCCGCGGCCAGTCTGTGAGATCATGGTTCCAAATTTGTACAGTAGCTTCTCTTGGGTAAATTGTGGCTTTTGGTATATGTCTTTTGGGCCCATATTTTGTTACTGTACAGCAGATGTTCGTGGGGCCCACTTCGTGATATTTAGTCGATCGAAATTTAAACATGTTAGTTTTTCAGTACTTACATTATATCTCCGACCGTGAATGTCATTTGATCGGTAAACTGCGTCTGATTGCTATAGTTCTTTTAGACGGGTTTGCGAACGTGACATTCGCGTTGATGTTCTGTGTTGTGCTGTGATGTTGCGGATTTGTCATGGTGGATAGCAGTGTGCAATGGTAGTGCAATTTGGATTTATTTGTACATTTGATATTGCGGGGCAAGCGTCCAACATGTGGACTGCTGTCACTGCCTGTTGTATAATGTTCTTTTGGGGCACGACCAGGTTGAGGTCGATGTACCTGTTGTACTATTATTTATTTCTGTACTAGGTTTACCCCGCGACGGAGTGCACGGATAGCCGGGTTCTGGAGGGCAACGGGTCCGCATCTCATGGCTTTGAGAGACAGAGGGGCCTCACTCTAGAATTGGCAGACTATTCGCCGCACCCGTAGGGGATTCAGGCTGACCCAAGGAGGGGTGCTCAATTTACCGGATTCCGTGAAGTGGCGGGTGTTCCATTCACTATGCTGTGGGGGACTACCTCGCTTCAGGTTTTGGCGGGTAACTTGCCGCACCCGTAGGGGTCTAGGTTTCATTGCACAGGCTATCCACATGACCAGGGGAACGTCGGGTTTCAGCAGCGGCTCTGTGAAACCCGGGGATCCCAGATTATCTGTATTGTTCTGTGATGCTTTTTACTTTTCTATAATATTGCATATTATCACGCCTGGAGCGATTATTGTATATTGGTATATATACTATTAGATGTTGTATATGTTTTGCACCCGTGCTAGTCCAGTCCCCGCTCTGTCGTTAGTTAAGTAACCTAACGGATGATGACGGGACCCAGTGACGAATGCGGATGGCATGTACGTACATTTTATTTTCGTTCTTTTCTGGTGTGATTGTTGATGGGACTGCGTTGATTCTGATCAATGCAAAGGAAAACAAACCTATTTGGAGTTGTTGGAACATTTTTAAAAGGTGTATTACAAAGACGTTTCCTTTTGTTTTGCATAGCGGTATTCGGTTGGAATATCCTGCACCTCATTCGACGAGGCAAGGGCCGATATCCCTTCACCGGGAATGACCCCTTGGGCAGAAGTTTGCGTCAGGGTAATAACTTCACTATAGTCGATTACAAGTTGCTTTGCATCGCGGTATTCAGTTGGAATATCCTGCACCTCATTCCACGGGGAAAGAGCCGAGATCCCTTCACCGGGAGTGGCCTCTTTAACAAAGGTTTTCGCCACTATATTTTTATAAAAAGCTATCAGGTTCCTTCAGCGATATCAAGTTCAAGCTATGTATTTTGACCAACGCCAAGGCATAGTGTTTGGTAGCTGCTGGGTATTCATTTGTTGCATCGATAGATGAGTTGGTTTGGGACAGTCGTTCTGCCATTTTGGCCAACGTCAAGGGCATGTGCGGGTGGGTTCAAATTGACAAGATAGTGACGGGTAGAATTTGGCATGTGACTTATGACATTTTGACCAACGCCTAGGTCATAAGAGCATGGGGCAAAAATCTTATCGGGAGTTTTTAAAGAAACTGAAACTTGCCAAGTATGCGCATACCTTCTGGAGTGTGAGTAACGTGAGTGAATTCCGTCACGTTATCATGCGATGAGAGTTGGATCCCGATTCCCACTGATGAGTTGGTTTACTCTTCGGGTGATCCCGATTGATTCTTCTTTCAGGTTTGGAGGAGAATTTGACAGGACAGTTGGAGGTTTCCGGATTAGATAAAGTGATAACCATTCTGATCTAGGTTAGAATGCACGCAGAGTGTTTCTTTTCTCTCTCTCTTTGGCAGCGACCTTTGACCGACTCTAGACTATGACTCAGTGACCAAGTTGACCGAACCTTCTTAAAATACTGTCTTTTGGATTGTCTATGTTGCATATGTCATTTCCACTCCTTCCTTTACCCTTTGAATTTCTCAGAACACCCCGTATTACTACGGACATCCACTTCCATTGGATAGATCCATCGTATGGTTATATACGAACTCGGAGGGATTTCTTCGAGGATGGATCAAGGTTCAGGAGAAATAGAATTGGTTTATTCAGTTCTCTTTTATTATCACCTTCTCTTAGCTTGCGAGGGCTCCTTGGTTTAGGAGAGTACACCTATTACGCTTATTGGATAGTCTTATTCCAAACCATAGGCAGGTGCCGAAAAGTAGGGAATGAAGAAAACCAATTAGCCTAAGTAGGGTGTGCAGAAGGTAATATGTAAAGACAAAATAAAGGGATTAGAAAGAGGGCAAAGTAAATTGCGAT
Source organism: Agapanthus africanus (assembly GCA_030015575.1). Lineage (NCBI taxonomy): Eukaryota > Viridiplantae > Streptophyta > Magnoliopsida > Asparagales > Amaryllidaceae > Agapanthus > Agapanthus africanus. The sequence continues at coordinate 117,484,514 of CM057350.1, forward strand.
TGATATCATTCACGACCAAACCGCGTACTTCATCGCCACTCCTATTTCACCTTTAATGGAATAAGGTATTATTCAGTTGTCTTTTACCATCGCCTTCTCTCAAGTTGCGAGTACTCCTTGGTTTAGGAGGGTACACCTATTATGCTTACTGGATAGTCTTCTTCCAAACCACAGGTTGGTGCCGAACGGTAGGGAAAGAAGAAAACCATTTAGCCTAACGATGGTGTACAGAAGGTAACGACTAAAGACAAATAAAGTGATTTGGAGAGATGGCAAAGAAATATACGATTATAGTCATGAATTGGATTATGGAAGAGGCATTGCTAGGAATACCAGGATACCCCTACGAAACATTTTCATGTTTCAGTGCATTGTTAAAAGAAAACTGTTTTCCCGATTAGATACTTACTCCAAGGGTATGTATTTACCAGGTTTCATTCTCATATCTGTATGGTTTTACAGATGATGAGTGGGAGTAAGTTATTGGGAATTAAGTAATTATCCTCATTATATCGGAATTCGTTGTAATTGGTGATATTTGAGGAAATCGTCTGGGTACAGTTTTCAACCTACGACGCACAGGTTTTGAGTTGTTCAACTCAACGGACTTATACAGAGTATTGTATGATGTCCAGTGTCCATCAGGACAAAGGGTTAGGTCCTCATACTATGTTCTGTTTACTTATGACTTCTCTAGTTTTTAAACAAGTGTTTCGTAGAAATACAAGGTCTAAGTTTTGAGAAGTTGTGGGTATAAGAATAAAGTAGAGAACCAGATATCACAAGTATCGGTATTCTTCAAAGACATCGAAGATGTAGATTCTTGTGATTGGTATTCAGATAATAGTAATAGTTTTGAGAAACTTGTTTCTCTTTCAGGTTACTCATAATTGGATAGATTCCTAAGTTGAGTAATGCTGATTAGCCTCTTTCCATTAAATTGATATGCACTGGAGACAGCTGCATGATTGAATCTGGTTCCAATTAAATAAGTGCCAAAGTTTCTATATTGGATATAGAATGGTTCATATCTTAACGATGTTAAAGTACGGGGAGTTGTCCGGCTTATGCTTAAAACCAGACTCTGGATAACTCAGGGCACGTTTCAGTAATAGCAGTTTGTGGGTTGACCCTAGCTATGACGAGGGTTGATTTTCTACCATCTGGAAGATCAATAGTGATATTGTTCTTGACTCGCCACAGTTTTAGTAAAATGGATTTTTTCAGAAAACAGTAGTGGGAGTATGGTAGAACTGGAAGTGATTCCAGAACCGCAAACGATTACGGAAAATTTAATAGGACCTATATATTCAATCAGGTTTGACATTCCATTAGCCACTCCGCAGATATGGTGGGTAACCTCAGACACCCGAGAGGTACTTCGGTAGCCTCAAGGACGGTGACAGGGAGGTTCTTGTTTACCCAGACTTGACACTACTATTGTTCCAGACTATGAGACCAGGCAGGAGGTTAAGTATAGCGTCATTCTAAACTAGCTTTAGAAGTGCACGTGTACATTATTCTGCCAGAGAGTTATCGTAGTCAGTAGGAGCAGCGGAAGCATAGTGGGCAAGTGGCTTATGTCTATTTATAGACTTGAGCAGATATAGCGGAGATAGATCATCTATTTTTTATGTGACAGTCATAGGGTTGACTTCATCAGAATAGAGGATGGATCTGTTAAGAAGGTAGTAGAGTGTGATGTCATGGTATTTGGATGACATACACAGAGTAGGAAGTAAAATTCCTATACTACGATCGGTTGTACTGTGGTCGTCACATAGTTGTTTGTCCAGACAGGATATGGATATAATATCTGACATTCTGGTTTCTAGATCTATGGTTTTAGATTTGGGTAGTTTCCCAATGTGGGTACTTTGACAGTATTCTGATAGTATTTAGAATAGATGACTCCTGGTATGATGGTGTACCTGCAGGTGATGGAGTCACCCTCTCTGAAGGTGTCTTACAGACTAAAGGGGAGAGGGATGTGCATGATTGGCAGATCACTTGCTTAGGCAATTGAGTCGATCGTGAGATGTCAAGTACCACACCAGATGTTGTTTTTGCACTATATGCAATAAGTTTGTATTAATCCAATTCTAGAGAAACATAAGGAAGCAGTTTTAGAACATAAATATATGCTCTACGGATTTGATGACGGCAGCCTCCTTCGGGAGACGATTATCATTCCAGGATTCAAAGGTGACATGGTTGACAGAGTGATTGTCAGAGTTATAGTTTTCCCTCTGACGAGGGACAGTATTATGGACAGGTGGTCCAAGAGGATACTGTGGGAGGTATGGTGCAGGATACTGATTAGGTTCAGTGATTGATACAGTCTAAGAAGTTTGGATTTGGAGTTCATTTATGAACTAGGTCCCATCAGATATCCAGACATATTCTAAGACAGGTATTACTCAATTCGGGAGATGGCTTTCTCCGCGAACTTGAGATTAAGAGAGACATAGAAAGAAACATCAGGGCGGATCCACTCACTAAGGCTGTTTCTCGAACACAATAGTTTTACAAACGGGCTTTGTGAAACTGATTACTAGAGGAGTTGGATGTTCGGTTTCACACGGGCTGTGAGTAGTCGACATCGCAATAATTAGCCTTGAGTGCAAGTGGGGGATTGTTGGATATAGTGCCCTCAGAGTCAATTATTGGATCGCAGGCACGTGATTGCAATGATTGCGGAGGACCTATACCGGTAGGACAGTGTTACTCGAGATGATAGTATGCTATCTGGTTTGCCTTTATCAGTCGTGTACAGGTTCAGGTGACTGATCACTGTTACATTTTGATAGAGCCCTTAGGATCTTGCTTTACTACCAACAGTATGATGGCGATCATATACGTGAGAGTTGGGTGGTTTATTAGCATATCCTTAATTGTGGTCCCTAGTCGTGGGAGTTTCGAGACAGGGCATCGATACTCCGGAGTAGACTAGTGTATACAGTCGAGACCCCGACGAGGGGCGGTGGCCGGTTTCACAAGCCACTGGTGTCAGTTGGATCACCTAAGATGTATACAGGTGCTCATTGGGTTATGAGTACACCGGACAGGACTCGCCGGGAACCTGCTAGTTGGTATTATACATATCGTCAGATAGCAGTTCCCTGGTGACATGTGTACAGGTTAGTTCATCGACCTGAGGTCGTCATTTGTCTCGTGTGAGTTCCCACCGTGGTTTGATTTCTATCCTACCACGGCTCAAAGGAGTCGTGCAAACAGGTAGTTTTTCGGTACAGTCCCGAGCCACATGAAGCCACGTGAGCGGATCGGCAGGGGATTCGTATCTCCCGGTATTGGGGGTGAGATCGTGCTGTGGGAGAGCCATTACACAAAGCCCACAGCCGTGGCAGGAGATTTACTGGTAAGTACTCCAGTAGTATCTCAGGGTGTTTTTTAGGCTACACTCCGACACGACTTATACTGCTATTGGGGGTTTGACGGTACTAGCCCCCTAGGCAGATATGCGATACTCATAGACGAATGGACCGGACTGTAAATACATTGTCACTGTTAGGCTCAGTAGGGTTTCCGGATGAGTTCGCTCATCGGCATCCCTTGAGGTCAGTCCATGGGCAGCCGTTACGCACAGCTAGTGCCGCTGACGGCTTGTGGTTAAACCCACTGCCAGGGTACTGATGAGTCATTAGAGTCCCCCACAGACAGTTTCCCAAGTTCGGGCGAAACGTTGTAGAGGCCGTATGGTTTTATGGCAGGGTTCGGAAAATGCACGTGCGTTTACGCACGTGTCATATTTCGGGCAGATAATACTGGTGGGCTTTGGTTTAAGCCGGATCCGAGTATTATATTGAGTAGATATAATATCTTTGTCTCATTTGCATTTGTATTCGGTCGTAATACAAATGCGGGTATATTTATACAGTTACGGGGTTGTCCTGAAATTCGTTTCAGGATCACTTTTGGAAGTTGCCAGTTTCCTGTTTCCAGTTTCCGTATTTGACCTTCGGTTAAATGCGGATTTATCTTTCCGTCACTCTGGTGAGTCGTGAGGGTGAGTCGTGCTTCTAGAAGCTTCTAGAATGGTGACTAGGTTCATGAACCTTTGTTTGCATTAATTATATGATGACTAGGTTTTAATGACTCATGCTTTTACATTAATGCATTTTGTTCTCGCTTAGATTTTTTCTTCATGACAAGCTTCATGTTTATGGTCACCACTTGGTTCCTACCTTCACCTCCCTCTTCCTATATATTGGTCGGCCCCCTTGAGTGAGATAGAGAGAGATTGATTTCATTTTGGAAAAAGACTATGGTTTAAAGTGTATGGAAATTTGATAACTCATTTCTCATTCCATTTCATTTCGAGTGGCAACTTTATTAACCGATCGTCCACGGCTTTGGACGACGTGAGACAAAGTGTTCTACTCATTCTCTACATCAATCTTGGTCGTCTCTTTTAGCAAACTTGACGACCGAGTTGCCTCGGGTCAGAGGCAGGAGCCCGTTTAAAGAATCGTTGACGTGGTGCCACCTGGATGAGCAGATCGGAGATCGACGAGATCGGAGCAGCCGCAACAAAGCGTGGGATGATGGTTGAAGAACGAAGGACTCGGATCGTTCGGTATAACCTTTCTACCCTCTTTACAGTTTGTTAGTTTAGCAATAATGGCAGATCCGGGTTATAGTATACGATAGCGCCCGTTAAAAGTTTTTATTCCGCATTTGGCGTCTGTTAGACATCCGGGGCACTACCGTAGACTTACACCATTTACTTGGCTAACGATCAGCTGGGAGTCCCCATGTATGAGGAGGTCTTTGATTCCCATGTCGACAGCGATCTCGAGACCTGCCATCAAAGCTTCATATTCATCTTTGTTATTAGTCCTCTGCTCCGTTAAGGAGAGGGTGTAACGCAATATCCATCCTTGTGGAGTCACGAAGATAAGGCCTATCCAGGCTTTGATTATGGGGGTGTTTTGCTTTTGCCTCTTCATGGAAGATTCTCCATCGAAGTAGAGTTCCTATCGGGGATCATTTTCTTCCTTCTCTCCTTCAATTGTGTCAAATGCATGTTCATCCGGCAACTCGCAATTTAAGGGGGAGTCGGCTGGTATCAGATGCTCGGCGAGAAAATCTGCGATGGCCTGGCCTTTCACTGCTTTGAGGGGTCGATACGTTATCGAGAACTCCATCAGGAGGAAGGCCCATTTGGCAAGCCTTCCTGTTAGTATGGCCATTAACATCAGATATTTGAGAGGATCCACCTTTGATATGAGATGGACCTCATGTGCCAAGGCGTAATGTCTGAGCTTCGTTATCGTGAAGATCAGTGCCAGGCAATACTTTTCGATGGGGGAGTAGTTATTTTCTGCCCCCAGGAGAACTCGGCTCAAATGGTACAAAGCTTTCTCCTTTCCCTGATCGTTCTCTTGTGCATATAGCATGCCTAGAGAACTCTCAAGGGCTGTCGTATATAGGATAAGGGATTTTCCCTTAATCGGAGCAGTCAAAATCGGCGGATTTTGCAGATATTGCTTGATTTTGTTTAGTGCATTTTGGCACTTTTGATCCCAGGCGAACGGGGTCCCCTTGTTCATCAGATGACTGTAGGGACGGCATTTTCCGGAGAGGTTGGTTATGAACAGCCGAATAAATGCGAGCTTTCCTTAAAGAGATCGCAACTGTTTGAGGGTCCTTGGCGTGGACATTTCCGTAATCGCCTTGATCTTTGAGGGATTGATTTCGATACCCCGGTGCCGTATGATGCATCCTAGGAATTTGCCTGACGAGGCTCCAAACGCGCATTTTAAAGGATTCATCTTCAGATTATACTTCCGAAGACGTTGGAACACTACGTTTAGATGTTCCCAATGTTCCTCGTAAGACTTACTCTTCACCACCAAGTCGTCGATGTAACATTCGACAATCTCATGGATGAGGTCATCGAAGATCTTCGTCATGGCCCTCTGGTAGGTAGCGCCAGCGTTCTTTAAACCGAAAGGCATCACCTTGCAGCAGAATATGCCCAGCGGAGTCTGGAAGGCGGTATGTTTTTGGCCTTTAGGATGCATTTTTATTTGACTATATCCTGAAGATCCATCCATGAAGGAGAAGACCTCATGGGTAGATGTGTTATCGATCATCAGCTTAGTAACAGGTACTGAGAAGTCTTCTTTCGGGCAAACTTTGTTGAGGTCCCGAAAGTCCACGCAGATGCACACCGTCCCATTTTTCTTCATCATCGGAACGATATTATCGATCAAGTCGTGATATTGAATCTCTTGGATGAAACCGGAGTCGATTAGTTTCTTGACCTCGGTATTTATACTTATCTCAAGTTTGAGCCGCATTCTTCTTGGCGCCTGTTTGACTGGCTTTATGTTCGGCGATATGGCTAGTTCATGTACCGCTACCTTTGGATCTAGACCCGGCATTTCGGAATAGTTCCATGCGAAGCAGTCTTTATACTGCATGAGTACGTCTTTTAACGTGGCTACCTGTTCTTTAAATAGCAGTTCACTGACGAACGTTGGCCTCGGATCATTTTCCGTCCCTAAGTCAATTTTCCTATTGTTGTCCGCCGTAGTGTGTATCCCATCTTCCAACTCTTTTGGTGCTGGTGGAAACTCTGAGATCACCCCGTCCTCATCTTTATTTGCGAAGCACTTGAAGGGGTCATCTATAGTCTCATGCCCTCCCTCCTTTGAGAGTGTTATCACATGGCAGGTACGGGTTCGCTTCCATCCTTGATATTGAGATGATCATATCCTCGCGGTATAGGTTCTCTTTGGCTCATGCTTTTGCGGTGGGGTTACCCTCCAGCTGTCGGATAAAGCGAACTTGCCTTATTGATACTGGTCTTCGACCCAGTCTTTGAAGGTAAAGCAATCTTCTAGGGGATGACCCATGGCTCGGTGGTAGGAGCAATAATCCGGATGACAGACCTTATTTATTTGTTCGGGGTGCCGAGACTCCGGAAGTGTCATCATTTGGTGCTTCATGACAAGGTTGAATATTTTCCTTGTCTTGTCTTGGGGGAAAGAGTCCCGACCTATCTTCTTTATAATTGACGGGTTCCAACCAAGTTTTTCTTGATAGCGCGGCTTCTTAGATCTGCCTTGTTGTTTGCGAATGTTATTTGCGCTCTTTGTCCTGTTTTTGCCTTTATTTCGGGATTTTTCCTTTTTGCGAAGACATACAGCGAGCTGGGGATGGAGGGCAATGTAGTCTTCCTTTTCCACAGACTGCTAATTGAGGCGTTGCGTCCTGGCTTTTTTATAGATAGCCATTTCACGGCTGTGATCGTCTCGGCTCTTTTGACAAGCTTCTTTTATTAGCTTGTCTATTTGTTCTTCGAGCGACAGACTTAACGTTCTTAGAGCGGAATTTTGCTCTGTTTCAACGTCACGGTGATTTGGAAGAGCATTTTCCTCTTCTCTGGCGATGTTTATGACGTGGCAGCTGTGGAACTGCTCCTATTTCCTGGACCGAACGTATCTGAGCCTGGTTGTCTCCATCTTCCCGTTAAGCATCTTTCGCTGGGCCCCAGGGATATCCCAAATCTTTTTGTAGAATTGGGCTTACCGAACAGTTTGTTCGAGGGGTACACCTTGGCAACTTAACAGCCTTTTCAATATCTCCACGTAGTATCTTGGCAGACGGATTGGTTGAAGCTTGTCGAGTGCAAAATCGGCACCGTGCCAGACTTCTTTCTCTACTCTGGTCTCCATAGATTGGTAGAAGAGGGACGCCTTTTCACCTCTTCGTCTGGGAGGCACGTAGAAAGTCTGTAGTTCCTGTACGCTGTATGTATCGAGCGCATCAAGTTCCTTGTAATGCCGAGGCGGAACCATTGTGATTTGTAGGCTCTGATCTGCTTCGTCGAGGGTTTGCACTGGCGGGCGGATGGAGAACACTGCGTTGGGCTCATCCTCAGAGTCGCTGCCAAAGACCAAAATGGGAGTATATGGTCCGGGCTTGTTGTCTTGGGATTGCCCCGAGTAGACTATTTCTTCATCTTCCTCGGAATCGCTCCCAAAGATCGGGATGGTGGTGATGGACTTTTGTTTATTCTCCGATTTACGACATCTTTCCGTATCTTCGAAGTCTGGTAGGAAATACTTTGCGTCTTCATATTTCCAAATCTCGTTTATGGAGAACGGATTCAGCACCCCTGTGACGGTACATTCCAAACCATCCTTGAAATACTTCATACACTGATATTGTGTAGAAGGGATGACGTTGTACTCATGCAGTCAGGGCCTGCTGAGCAAAGCGTTATAGCAAGTCTTGGCGTCAATGACATGAAATTTAATGTCAGTGATAAGCAACCCGAAGCGTAACGTCAGAATTACGGACCCAAGCGTCTGTGACGACTATGAGTCGAACCCGGAGATAGTAATTTTGTCCCGAGCCAAGTGCTGAACGTTCATGCAAATCTCCTTCAGCACTTTCACGTTGAGAAGGTTGACGGGGGATCCGTTGTCGACAAGGATTTTCCCTATCTTGATATCGTGACAGTACCCGGTGACATATAATGGGCGGTTATGCTCGCACGTACCGAGGAGAGGGTCTTCATCGCTGAGTGTAATGTCTGCTGTGTGAACCTCCGCCAGCTCATCCTTCATCTTCTCTTTGCAAGGAAAGCTTGGAACTGATCAGGCTCTTGTAACACCTTGATCAGAGACACTCATGCCTCTTTGGAAAAGAGGAGAGCATCCAATATGCTCAACTGTGAGGGTATTTTCCTCATATGTGCTCAACTGTGAGGGTATTTTCCTCATATGTGCTAGGACATTGTAATCCACCTTGTTTTTCATAGACGGGTCCCTGGCTGCGAGCTCTTTAACAATTCCATCATCAAGGGCAATTTCCTCAGGGTTTTTTCTTTCCCTTTGTCTCTTTTGCTCGAACCTTTGTTTGTAGGTCCGAGGTTCTTCTCGGGCAGCATGCGGTTACGCAGCTGAATATTCTCGCTGTTCTTCTCCTCCTCTTCTTTTTCGGAGGTGGAGTCCTTGAAGAGATGGCTTAGGGTTATTTCATCCTCAAAATCGCTCCCGAAAGTAAGAACTTGGGGGTTTTCCCTTTCCGAACTGGTATCAACCATATGACAGTTGCCAGTCATTTTTTCACGCGCATCTGTCGCACTTTTTTTGCTGTCGACAAGTTTCGCGCTTCATCCTCTTGAAGTGTTTTTGATGGGCAACATATCCCTGCCACCACTTCTTGAAAGTATTGCATTCTTCTGTGGGGTGGGTGACCCTCCGATGATATAGGCAGTAGTTTGGACGTGAATCCTCTCCATCGAGGCATATGACCCCGGGAGTGTTTCCAACCAGAGGTGGCAGCTTCATTCCCATTGACAAGGTTTTGGCGAACCGCTTCTCCGCCTTGATCCTGCTCTTATTTGTGGCAGGGGTGCTTCGGTTTGGTTGGAGTACTTTACGACTCATTCTTGCCGCAGCTTCTTCATCCTGATACTGACACTGAGCCTTTTCGTATATGGCTATTTCGCATTCTCGGTCAGCTTTGCTTTTTCGAAAGACTTCGTTTAACAGCCTATCGATCGGGTCTTCCGGCAGTTCTGGGGATTTTAGCGCCGATCCTGCCCCCAGTTTCCCTGCGTTGTTTTCTGACGCTGAGGGAGCTTCTTCGCCATTTCACAACGAATAGGAGACCATATGGCAATTTACTACATAGTCTTCGGTTTCTTCTGATGAGTCATTTTTCTCATCGTTGTCACTATCTTCGTTCTTAAAAATATGCTTGAGGGACTCTTCAAGGGTGACCGGTGTCTGCGCCTTCTGGTTGTACTCCTCCAACGCGTCGATGTACTTTTGTAGGTTTGTGCGCTTGTCGTCATACTTGGCAGGCTGCACAGGTTTCTTGGTATTCTTCTTTTTCTTTGAAGACTTTGAAGGCTTGATTTGGGAATTTTGCCCTTTGTCAACAACTTTCGGTACGGGGCACGGTTTCAGCATCCCTTCGATAATTACGGGTTCAAGTGGGCTTTTCCACCTGACTGCTGGACATGCCTGTAGATCCTTCAGCATTCTTTTGGCCTTTGCTGAAAGAACGACTTCCCTTGGAGTTTCTTCCACGAGTGAGCATGATGCCCCCGATGCATCCACCTTTTTGGGAATGTGCTTCTGTGGAGAGTTCACCCTCCAATTCTCAGAAAGCGCGAACTTCCCCTATTGATACCGATCCTCGACCCAGTTCTTGAAGATGTAGCAATCCTTAATTGGGTGGCTCACCATTCTGTGATAGGAGCAGTAGTTGGGGTTGTTGACGTTGTCGGGTTGCGGTGGACGTCGTGGGTCTGGCAATGTGATGACTTTGTTACGCATTGTCAACTCAAATAGTCTTCTCATCTTATCGCAGGGAAACGAGTAAGCGCGTCCTAGCCTTTCTTCCAGGGATAGGCGTGGACGTGCATTGTTTTGGTGAACAGCCGGTTTTGGGCCGCTCGGTTGTTGTTGAGTGTTGGCGATAAAGAACACTTTCCCTTTACCCTTGGCGTTTTGAGGGTCCTTGTTTGAGGAGGAAGGCCCATGGCCCATCTAGTCCATTTGGGCCAGCTTATCGATCAGAGCCTGGAAGGTCGTCGGCTTGAAGAACTTCATGAACTGGGATACAGTCGTTTGTGGATCTAGGGTCCCGATGAACATTCCCACGGCAGGGGATTTTTCGATGTTTTGTTCGTACTTTGACCACAGGTTCTGCCACCGGATCGTGTATTGGACCCAGGTTTCTCCCGGCTTTACCCTGGCATTGATTAATGCCATAATCGGGGTGCGCTCTCTTGCGCTGGCGAACCGCTGTGTGAACAGCAATTCCATTTCTGTGAATGTTCTCACGGAGTCATTTGGGAGCTCCGAGTACCATTCAAAAGCCATTTCCGACAAGCTGCCAATGAACTGGCGAAACAACAGTTTGTCAACGCCTCCAGCGTTGCCGTACAAAGCTCTGAACTGAGCTACTTGATAGTGTGGGTTGCCTGTCCCCTTGTACACATGAAACTTGGGGATCGTATATCCCAGCGGGTATTTGATTTGGTCATACCAGCCTAGATACGGTCGTCCAGTTCTGACGATTTGATCAGCCGCTTCATTTGCTTGATGAGTTCGTATTTGTTGATCTATATAATTATCAAGAGCAGCCTTGGAGATCGTTTCCTTCTTGGCTGCCGATAAAGCCGGAAGAGGGTTTGATGTTTCCCTTCTGTCATTCTCGATGATTATCGGCGGATCCTCGGTTGGAGGTTCTGGCTGGATCATCATTCCAACCATGTCCTGAAACAAAAGAGCCATCTGCTTTATGTTGTCAGCCTGCTCAGCAGCTTCCTTATCCTTTCTTTCAAGCACCCTTCGCAGGAACTCTGTATCGGTCTCCTGCTCTTGGCGTTGTTCAGATGCTGGTTCCGGACTTTCTTTCTGTCTGGTGAGTGCTGCTATTTTGGTCAGTGTTTCCTGGAGCTTTTGTTGTTGCTCCTGAGTTTCTGTTAACGACCGAGTTTGCGGTCGAAGAGCCATGGAAGCACGGTTTTCTTCTTTTTCAGAAGCCATGTAAACCACGTGTACGATCATACCCTGTACTTGGGGCGTTTGGGTTCATCGTCTTTGGAATTGACCGCAGGTGGTGGGATTTTCTCCGGCCTCCTCCTTTTATGGGAAGTCAAAGTTGAAGGAGCCGTTGTAGTAGGCACCCGTGTGGAAGAAGTCCCTCACTGTATGGTGGAGAGATGGTCTTCCTCTTGCCGAGCCTTCGATTTCTTTGGTCGACAAGAGTAGTTTTGATCAATCACGGAATCCTGGACTTTTCGCCAGACTCAATGAATTTGGAAGGAGAGCCGTTGATGGGGCTGCTCCAGTTTTTTCTGCACTGTGGTTTCTGCAGGCGGGGGCGATTTCTTTAGCACCGCCGTTTGAGAGTTCTTTCGCACCCTCCTAAGCAGATCAAAGTTGTTCCCGGTTGGAACAACAATATCAACTTCCACCATTGGAGCTGGCGGAGTAAGTCCAGAGGGGGAGTTGCCCCCAGCTTTTCTCACCCGATACCAGTGGTGACGTCGAGCGTGTCTTACAGAGGGGACCGCCTCAGTTTTGGAAGCGGCTTCTTCATGTCACTGTCTTTGGTGATGGACTGTTGCTGGTGTCAGCCTATTGAAGACTGGCGTCCTTGGTAGGGTTTGCGAAGGAAAGTCCAATCTTCTGAAGACCGATCTTCTGGTAGGGGAAGCACTTTTGACGACTTCACCTGCAGGAGGAGTTGGGAGGGCTATCCGTTTTGGGGCAGCCTTTTCAGGTATGACGAGCCTTTTTGCGAGTCCATTTTGGTTCTGGCTCAGCTTGTTGAAGACTGAGACGTCTGGGCTTTGACTCAGCCTGTTGAAAACTGAGGCATCGGATTTGGACGGCCCGTTGAGAGGGGCCGTTGTGGTTGCAAGTCGATCGAAGACCGACCTTTTAGGAGCTTCTTCCTGCGGTGCTGGGGCGCTGAAACTCGTTGGTGGGATCATGGTCCCGAAGAACAATCCGGTAGTGGCTTGAGTCACTTGCCCCATCAGTATTGAAAAGATAGAGACCGCGTTGGGCCCATAAGTCACTGCTCCAGTTGGGGCGGAGCGGGGGTTGTTGTTGCAAGTTGTGCAGCTGGAATTCATCGATATTCTCTTCTTCTAGACAGGAACAAGACACCAAATTTTAGTACCTCGAATCTAAGGGCAACCATAGCGAACCATGATTTTGTTCACGAACACGACACACGAAGTGTGGAGTGGAAAGAGGAAAAGGTCCCACCAGATGTGCCAGAATTTGTTCACCGCCGGAGACGGAGATGAACCGGGATGGATCGTCTTGCCTAAATCTGGGGGAAGATGCTATTTGGATTTATCCGTCCACCTCTCCGAAAATACCAAGTTGATTTATGGCACCGTATATCAGCGGTTTGGACGGATGCGGCCGTTGTAGCAAACTTTATCTGATTCCCCCTCGTTTATGGGGGGGGTTTAATTGTGGGGACGCTCTTCCCTACAGGCGCAAGCCCCTGCAGTTAATTACGTTACCGTATTGCGATAACCACTTTCTCCTGCTCCGGAAGTTCACTTCGTGTCGTGTGTATTTTTGTTTGTTTTGCTTGCCCATGGTTTGTATATGGAGACTAGTTTATGTCGTCGACCATAGGGCGCGGATTAGTCCAAATCCGTATATTTTTAGATTTGGGTTTGGTTTATTAAAGGACGATTAATCTGATTTGAGATTAAGGTCGACTTCAACATATGAGCATTTGGGCCCAATTATTTTAGTTTAAGGACATCAAGGTCCATTATTGCCATGTATGAGGCGAATATTAGTTTAGGGACATTTCGGTCCAACATTCCCATTTTGGGGACGAATGTTAGTTTAGAGACATTTCGGTCCATTATCGCAATGTTTGAGGCGAATAATTAGTTTAGGGACATCTCGGTCCGACATTCATCTTGCGCTCACGCGTATTTGTTACGTGACGAAGTGAACAATGTTGATATGGAATGTGCCCAATTTGGGACACGATCCGATTTGAGGCATGCACGTCAATTTGGAAGTGCATGAAGCAGTTGTTGGTCGTCGGGACCCGCCACCTCTCTGAAGACGTTAAGGAATTACAACAACATGTATCAGAGGTGTGAAGAGATGTACCCTTAAACCAAATCCCGTATTTGAGGGAAAAGGGGTTGTTGTGGACTTAAGAATCGTTAGTCATATTTAAGACTAAGATTACCTTAGAAGATATAGGATGAATATCATTTTTGATATCATCAATGAGAGATCATTAATCATGTTTGAGACTAAAATCAGTTCAATAATATTTTGGGATCACTTTTACTTAAGATCCAGCAAAAAGAACATTTGGTCTCAGCTGCAAGAAAACTTCAAAGACTTAGCCAATTTGGGCTTTAGTCTGCCTACTGTTCTTCTTTTTTTAATTCAAAAAGTGCTAAGCACTTATTTGGGCTCTGTTTGTTCAGCCATTTTCTTTTTATGCAAAAGTACTAAGCATTTATTTAACGCTCTGACACTCACATGGGTGTCATGTGAAGCATTTAATTATGGGCGCCGCCAATGAGCGCTGAGCACTCTGCCACTTTGGCTCTTTATGAAGTGCTAGACACTTTTCTTTCTTCTTTTCATTTTTGGTGGCGCCCACATGAGGAGCACGTGAGGCACTGAGTGCTGCCCAATCAGTGCCAAGCACTCAGCCGCTCTTATTATTTTTATGGCGCCCAAGTGAGGCGCTGGGCGCTGCCCAATCAATGCTAAGCACTCGGCCGTTTTGGCTATTTATGAAGTGCTAAGCACTCTTTATGTGGCGCTCGCATGACGATCACGTGAGGCGCTAAGCGCTGTTGAAGAGGGCGCCCACGTGGGAAACACGTGAGGTGCTAGAGGAATTAAATCTCTGCTAATGGTATTTTGACCATTAACGATCACCAGGATCATTATTTTGAGGATCTTAGATCGGTTTTTTTTAAGAACTAAGTTTTTGATTTGAAAGAACTAAGTTCCTGGAGTATTATGGACTTCATATTTTTTTATGTTCTTATATCCATATTCTCCTGTGAATTTTTGATTCTCAATAACAGGATTTTCCCGATGAGAATTAAATTCTCAACTTGTAGGAGACTTGTCTTGTGGATCTCAGATCCAGAGAAAGAACTAAGTTCTTTCGAAAGGGTTAAACCCTTAGATATGATATTGTAAAGATATTTGGATCTCTTTTCTTTACCTAGAGTTTCGAGAATGAAACTCTTCTTCTTTTCTTGAGAAATGAGTTCTCTTTTGTTTTGGAAGCTTTCTGTATTTTTTTAAAAGCTTATGGGGGGGTTCCCTTTATATGAGATTTGAAGTCTCGGGTTCTTTATATAGTAGAAACAAATTGTTAATTAGTTTTGAGAAAATCTCTCATTTAGAGATTCCAATTGATTTAATTGGTCTCAAAATTGATTTGGGGAATTTTACCCACCGTTGGATCTTTGATCCAAGGACTTCTGTTTTACAGAATATGTTGTTCTTATTTTTAACAAGATCGGGGAAATATTTTACCATATACAGAATTTATTCTGTCAAGTGGTGATTATTAATCACCATTGGATTTTTAATCCAAGCGTTCTCTGTTTTACAGAGCAGTCTTTTTTTGTTTAGAAATATTGAGGAAATATATTCCCAAAATAGAATTTTATTCTAATATTGGATCATTGATCCAACCGAGATCATCTTTCTTATTTAGAAAGATTTGGGAGATATTTTCTCCTAATAGCATTTGATTCTATATTTTGATGATTTATCATCCCCGTTGGATCTTTAATCCGACGGCTCTGTTTGATAGAGAGTAGAATTTAATTTTATTTAGGTGCTGGCGCTCACGTGTTGTACACCTGGGCGCCATTTAAGACTTTAATTCTAAAGATGGGTATTCACGCCCTTTGCATATTGGCTCTCATGTGAGGAGCACGTGCGGCGCCATTTAAGAGTTTAACTCTTATTTAATAGATTCTTTGGTGCTTTGCATATTGGCGCCCGCATGAGGAATACGTACGCCGCCGCCAAAAGATTTAATCTTGGCGTTGGTGCTCTCGTGGAGAGCACGTGAGGTGCTGCCTCATTTAATTCAAACAGAGTTTTGCTCTTTTATTAGGTTAAATATTGGGGAAACAGTGCCCAGGTAAAAACAAATGATGCACGGCTCCGAGTTATCTTCGAAAATCTTCAACGATGCATTTATGTAGGAGTGGCGCTGAGGCGGGATCTTGACTCTACTGAGCGATGAATGCGGGACTCTAAGCAGGAAATTTCTAAGAAGCTCTCTTTGTGCTTGGAACAACGAGTTCAAATCGAAGCAATACTAGCCGTAATAGTGGAGAGTGAAAAGGAGCTACGGTAAGAGAATGAGCGGGTCGCTGCTTTATTGAAAGCCCCGCCTTCTCAGAGCCTAGAATTGTATTATTTTTTCTATATATAAATTGTAACTTTCAAGAATTTCGATTCATGAATAAAGAATGTACGTTCTTTTCTTTTTCATGCTCTCTTCTGCATTTGATATCTTGATTTGGCGCGAAGTAGCTTATGTACTCATTTCGAAGTTTGTAGTATATTCACTCGTTTCGGAGTCTCTAGTTTATTTACTCGTTTCGGAGTGTGTAATTTATTTACTCATTTCGGAGTCTCTAGTTTATGTACTCATTTCGGAGTATATAGTTTATTCAGTCATTTCGAAGTCTCTAGTTTATTTACTCATTTCTGAGTATATTTAGTTTACCTCCCTTGGGTTTACAAGAAAACTAATCCTATTGTTGTATGTAGATAACCCCCATTCTTTTATAACAGAGGTCCGTTAGATTTGTGGTACTAGGGTTTTAGTCCATGGTATCGTCACTTTAGTTTATGTATTCCTCGATATACAGTCTTTAAGCCGCTGTTCGAGTAGCGCCCCGATTGTCGTGTCTCTGATCTCTTCTGAGGCTAGACAAGACGTTTTCAAGTAATCTTCTTAGGTCATATTACCATTGGAAGAACAAGCGTTAGGTATTTACCATGACGCTTTTTACTTGAGATTAGGCTCAATTTAGAGCCCCGATGAGTCATAACCGCATCCTTCTGGGATAGGATGATCTCCAGTGGTCTTTAGGCTTGTATATATTGCCGTCAAGACCCGAAACTAGAAATATACCGTCACTTCGTTTTTTCTCTGACGATATCGCGCCGATTCTTTGCTGAAGTAGGGTAGACATCTGTAGGACCTCTATACTGTATGTATTGCAATTGAAGTCCGGAGCTAGAAATATGCCATTGCTCCAATTTTTGCTTTGACCCTTAGGTCTCTTTTTTTTATGATGACGTTGCATCTGCATCCTGCTAGAATTAGGAGAAACGCCGGGATGATCTCTAAGCTGTAGATGTTGCCATTAAGACCTGAAACTAGGATTTTACCGTCGCTTCGTTTTTATTTGATTGTTGTGTCTGCCCTGCTAGAATAAGGGGGAACACAGGGATAGTCTCCAGGTTGTATATGTACCGTCAAGACTTGGAGCTCGGATTTTGCCATGGCTCTATTTTTGCTTTGACCCTTGGGTCTTTTATTGACGTTGCGTCTGCATCCCGCTGGTATGAGAAGCACGTCAAGTCGGAGTTAGAATTTTGCCATCACTCCTTTTAATTTGGCTCCTTAGAGCCTTCGTTGACGTCGTGTCTACACCGAGAAGGAACGTCGGGATGATCTTTAGGCTGTAAATGTCGCCATCAAGACCTGAAGCTAGGATTTTGCCATCACCTCACTTTTATTTGATTGTTGTGTCCGCACCCTGCTGAAATGAGGGAGGAATACAGGGATAGTCTTTAGGTGGTATATATACCGTCGAGACTTGGTTCTCCTTTTGATGAAGCGTGGTGGGAAATATGGTCTCTTTTTCTTTTATTTGTGTCCATGGATCGTATACGAGGATCAAAATGGATATACATGCAGGACAGAAAAGTTTCATTTTCATTTTATAAATTTCTTCCCGCGATGCTCTATCTTTTCAGCTTTTTATGTCGCGAAAGTCGCGATTGCCCAATCATTTCGACTATTTCTATTTTTATTTTTTTTGCTCGTTGCTTTTTATTGTGAGTTGCCCTATCATTTCGGCTTTAGTTTTAGGATTTGAAATTTGATACCTACTTAGGCATCAACATCGCTGCCACTGGAATATTGCAACGAGCAAATCATCATTTGTCTTTGTCGATTTGAACAAAGATGGCTTAGTAAACAGGGTTAGGATCTTGCCGACTAAGGCATTCTGGCTTTATGAACCGTAAGGGTCTCATAAAGATATTTCTCCCTACGAGTCATGAGGAACTCATAGGTGTATTTTCTCCTTAGGAGTCATGAGGATTCATAAGTGCGTTTTCTATTGTAAGTCGTAAGAATCTTATAAGAGTATTTTCTCCTAGTAAGTTGAGAGGACTGTTCCCTCATGGGAATTGAATAAAATACAAATAAAGCAGCAAAGAAAACCCCCAAATGGGGCATCACGTGCCCACACGTGACCGGGTCTCACGTGCAGGCACGTGACCGGGTCTCACGTGCAGGCACGTGACCTTTTATGGGCAGATTCTATCTACGTCTGAATGCCTAATTGATAAAATCACGTGCCCACACGTGATAGGCTCTTGAACCCACTGAATTAATAGAATTAAATTCTTATTAAAAGGAATTAAAAGCATTTGTTCTCTCATGGGAACTGAATAAAATACAAATAAAGCAGCAAGGAAAACCCCCAAAGGGGGCATCATGTGCCCACACGTAACCGGGTCTCACGTGCAGGCACATGACCTTATACAGGAAAAGCCTATAGGCACTGAATGAAATAAACACTTGGAAATACTTAATCAGTGGGGTCACGTGCCAACACGTGATGGGTTCCTGAGCCCTCTGAACCAATAGAATTAAATTCTATTTAGATGCTTAATCAGTAGGGTCACGTGTCAACACGTGATGGATTCTTAAACCCGCTGAACTAATATAATTAAATTCTAATTAGATGCTTAATACGTGGGGTCACGTACCAACACGTGATGGATTCCTAAACCCGCTGAACTAATAGAATTAAATTCTAATTAAAAGGAATCAAAAGCCCTAATTGGGAAAATATTTCCCTAGATCTTTCCAAACAGAAAAGATTGCACTCTATAAAGTGGAGCACCGTTGGATTAACAATCCAATGGTGAATAAAAAATCACCAATTTATAGAAAGATTTTGTACAAGGAAATATTTTCCTATTTGCCAGGAACAACAAATAAAATATATTTTGGATTAAAAATCCAATGGTGAATAAAATTCACCGAGTGATCTAAAAGATCATGTTGGTTATAAAATCAATTAAAATCTTTCAATGAAAGATGAACTAAACAAACTGATTTTTTTCTTTCTCCTATAAATAGGAGCCAAGAAGAGAAGAGGAAAAAAGAGAATACAACAACAGAGAGAGAATATAGAAGAAAAAAAGAAGAAGAGAATTTAATTCTCCAGAGAGAGGAGAAAAAGAAAACTCTAGGTAAGAGAAAAAAAGAGTTCATTCTATAAGCTCCCACAAAACAAAAGAGAATTTAATTCTCAAACCAAGAATTTAACTCTTCTAAATAAGAACTTAGTTCTTTCTCTGGTTGAAGATCTGCAGAAGCAGATCTCCTCATAAATTGAGAATTTAATTCTCATCGGGGAGATTCTGCCATGAAGATCTAAAACCTAAAGGAAGATCTAAGTTCAGGGAATTCTATTCTTCCACAAAGCATATAGGAATTTAATTCCTCCAACAAAGATATGGTTTAACCCTTAATACAAGAACTTAGTTCTTCCTTGTGGTAATAGATCTGCAGAAGCAGATCTCCCCATAAGTTGAGAATTTAATTCTTATCGGGGGATTTTGCCATACAGATCCAAAACTTAGAGGGAGAATTGGGTTTAAAGAATTTAATTCTTTCAAATACATAGGAATTTAATTCCTATAAAATAAAATTAGGGTTTATCTCTATAACAGAATTTAATTCTTAAACAAAAGGATTTAACTCTCCATGCACGTAAAAGAGATCAGTACCCAACATGATCACGTGTGCCCACGTGACTCCCCATCCTCAATGATCGAAAGAGAACAAATAAGTTTAGGTCACGTGCTCCCACGTGACCCTTGAATAAACTTCTCAAAATAAAACGGGAGTAAAGCCAAGGCAGAACAGATTTTGGGCATCTCACGTGCTCCCACGTGACCCTTGAATAAACTTCTCAAAATAAAAAGGGAGTAAAGCCAAGGCATAACAGATTTTGGGCGTCTCACGTGCTCCCACGTGACCCTTGAATAAGTTTCTCAAAATAAAAAGGAAGTAAAGCCAAGGCAGAACAGATTTTGGGCGTCTCACGTGTTCCCACGTGACCCTTAGCAATTATCAAACGAAAGAAGGTTTCTACCCAAAGGCAATGCTCGCCTAAAGGATGCCTCACGTGTCTCCACGTGACCCTTAACAAATACCTTTTTAAAGAGAAAATAAGGAAAAACTGAAGGATTAATATCCAACTCATGGGTACCCTCACGTGTTCCCACGTGATGATCATAAAAGATCAAGTTTCTAATGCTTATATGCATATTCTAGGAGCAAAAATAGAAGAAGGCCCAATCTTCAGGCGCCTCACGTAACCCCATGTGAGCGCTTCATTCCCAGTGTTTAACACTACTTTAAGCTCATCACGTGGGAACACGTGATCGTCAAGTATATTCTAATGTTTAACACTATATTCGAGCCAATCTTAGCCCAAATTAGCTAAGTCTTCCAGAAGCAAGATCCCTTGAAACTGAACTCTAACTATACTCTTGTCTTCCAAAATTGATCATCTCACATGGCATTCAATGTAATTCCCAAAGCCTTTCAACCAACATTGGTTCAAGGGTACATCTTTTCATACCTCTGATATATGTCGTTGTAATCCTTCAACGTCTTCAGAGAGGTGACGGGTCCCGACAACCAGATATTCCACGGACTGTGGGGTCCTTAAACTCATGGACTATGGTGTCCTTAAACTTTATAGACTATGATGTCTCTAAACTATCACGGACTATGTGGTCCTTAAACTCATGGACTATAATGTCCTTAAACTTCACAGACTATGATGTCTTTAAACTGGACCGCAAAGTCCCTAAACTAAAACAATAGAGCCCAAATGCTAATGATCCTGTTAAGTAGATCTTAGTCTAAAATTAGACTAACTTATCCTTAACAAATTTTTAAGTTGATCTTAGTCCAAAATTAGACTAACGTATCATTAACAAACATTTAAGTTGATCTTAGTCTCAAATGAGAATAACGATCCTTAAACCCAATCCAAACCCAAATCTAAGAAAATACGGATTTGGACTAATCCACGCCCTACGAGCGACAACATAAATTAGTCTCTGTATACAATCCACGGGCAACCAAAAATAAAATAAACACACACGACACGAAGTGACCATCTGGAGAAAGAGAAAGTGGTTACCGCGATGCGGTAGCGTAATTAACTGCAGGGGCTTGCGCCTGCAGGGAAAAGCGTCCCCACAATCAAAAAACCCTCAAACGAGGGGGAATCTGACGAAGTCTGCTACATCGGCCGCATCCGTCTAAACCTCTGATACAGGGTGCCATAAATCAACTTGGCATCTTCGGAGAGGTGGACGGATAAAACTAAATAGTATCTGCTCCCAAATTCAGGCGAGACGTTTGTCTTTCCCGGTCTTTCGGCGGAAAACAAGGACTTACAAGTGTGGCTCATCATATGAAGATATTTCTCATCATTGGTGGAACTTGGTGGGCGAATATTTATTTATTCCCGTGGATTGCATACAAGGGTCAATATTAGACCGCCTGTAGGGTAAAAAGGTTTTGTAGGTGTTTTTGATGGCTTAAGAACAAGTTTAGATCCCTGTAACTTAAGGTTTTTGAATCCTATGAGCCGTGAGGGTCTCATAGGGGGAAAATTCTCCTTACGAGTCGCGTGAGAATCTCGCAAGTGTAATTTCTCCTTAAGAATCGTATGGACTCCTAAGTGTGTTGTTACTTTGTGAGTCATAAGGATCTCACGCAGGTGTTTTTTCAGACGAGTTTGTGCCCTTTCGGGTTTTAACTGGCTCGCTGGCAGTCCTGCTGTTTTTACTTACGGCGTCCTTTCGGGTTTTTATTCGTGCCTATTTCGCTTGTGAACATACCTTTTTTTTGACGAGTTCGCGCCCTTTCAGGTTTTCACTAGCTCGCTGGCAGTCCTGCTGTTTTTACTCACGGCGCCCTTTCGGGTTTTCATCCGTGCCCATTTCGCTTGTGGACATACCTTTTTTTAGGCGGCCCATAAGGTAACACATCATTAGCTGTAGGCCCCGGTCTTCTTTAAAAGACTATATCACGTGGGACCCGGAAGAGTTATGAATCGTTTATGCCCGTGGAATGTATACGGTAATCGATATGGAGATTTACCGTAGTGCTAAACGTATGAGTTTAAAGACACGACGGTCCTTTATCGCCATATTTTGGGGTGAAATGCTAGTTTAAGGACGTTCTGGTCCAACATTCCCGTTCTAGGTATGAATATTAGCATTAGCTTAAGGACGTTTTGGTCCATTGTTAGTTTAGGGACGTTTCGGTCCATTATTCCCGTATTTCGGGATGACAGAGCTTTTTGGATACTGCTCTCAAGGTTCTGACTCAGGAAGATAATGAGCGGACATAAGTGTCGTTATCTATCATTGACCTAAGTCATTACTTGTCAAGCGTAGTATTTTTTTAGAAATCGACCGTTTATTGGCCGGAAGGGTCTTTTGCCATGCATATCCAAGAGCAGGTAGGCTCCATCTTGGTAGACTTTTTCTATGATGTACGGGCCTTCATAGTTCGGCTCGAACTTTCCCCGTTTTGTACGATTGGGGATCATTGGTCTTTTGACAACTAGCACGAGTTCGCCTTGGCGGAATGTTCTTAGCCTGGTCAGTTTTTCGTATGATCGTATCATCCTTACTTTATAAGCCTCCGGATTTTGCTGTGCTATAAGGCGAGTTTCGTCAACGGCGTTGAGCTCCTCATGCCTAAGATGAGCATTTTCTTCATCTGTCAGCTCGTATCGAACCGCGACCAGTAGAGAGGGGAGTTCTATTTCCAATGGGAGTACTGCTTCTGTGCCGAACACCAATGCGTATGGTGTTATATTCGTGGCCGTCATGAACGTTGTTCGGTACGCCCAGTGAGCTTCATGCAGCCTTTCGTGCCAGTCTTTTTTGTTTCTGGACACCGTCTTTTTTATAATCTTTATCAAGGTCTTGTTGAAAGTTTTAGCTAAACCGTTGGCCCGAGAATTATAGACCGAAGAGTGTCTCCAATCTATTTTATATTGCTGTGTGAATCGGTTTATTTTATGACTTCTGTAAGCTGGTCCATTATCCGAGATTATCCGTCGTGGAGTGCCGAACCGATAGATGACATGGGTTCTGAAGAAATGGAGGATATTCTCCGTTTTCGCCTCCCTCGGTGGTACTGCTTCTACCTACTTAGAGAAGTAATTGGTCGTTGCCAATATAAACCAACGTCCTTTGGATGATGTCGGTTCGATAAGGCCAATTATATCGGTTCTGAAGGGTTACACTAGCGCCCCGGCCAACTTCCATGGCCAAATGCGGAACAAAATTTTTACGACGAACATAAACTTAGCGCTAGAATAACACTAAAACTCGGATCTTTACCATAAACCTAACTAGCAAAAGAAGAGTTCTATCTACTATGATAGAAAGTTATACCTTAAACTTGAACTCCTTCTTCTCCTTGTTGTGAGCTCCTTAGAATGATCTAGATGGCTCCTCCTCATCGGCTTCTCTATATCGAAGAAGATCCACTCGAAGGCCTCTACCTTGAGCTCCTACCTCATCCATGAAGTAATTAGAGTGCTTTGCTTGCTAGACTAAGAACCCTAGAGTGAGTAGAGAGTTGTTTTAGTGGTTAGATCTCACAAAGCTCTTGATTTTCAACTCATGAAACAAGATATCTTTGAGAGAGGAAGAGGAGAGAGCTAGCAAGAGAGAGAATGTATCATGATAGAATGAGAAGAGATAGCTCTCATATGAACAAAAAGAATAATGATAATTTTAATTAGGATAAATTGTCATGGTTGATATTGATTTGACCATTATCATGTCACAATTAATGCTAAGCATGCTCACAAAAATATCTAAGTCAACATGGGTCAACTTAGTCAAATGGTCAAACCAATTAACCATGATACAATTATCTCTAATTAAAACTCATTAATCAATTTCCTCCATCTCATTATGGTTTTAGTCAAGTCAATGGTCAAAACCCTAATGAGGTTCCTTTGCCTCTGTCAACTGTGTATACACACCCGCATCCGTGTTCCGAGGAACACGAATACAATAAGACCGAACCAACTCGAAACCAAATACTAGGATCTGGCTTGAACCAAAATCCACTAGTATCAACTGCCCGAACACCAAACACGCACAAGTACGCATATGTGAACGAACCCTGTCGTAAAACCATACGACCTCTACTCGTTTCGCCCAAAGGTGAACAACCCTCTGTGTGGGACTCTAAAGACTCGACACTACGCTGGCAGTGGGTTTAACCACAGACCATAAGTGGTACTAACGTACGTAACGGCCCCCAGGTATATGCCGATAAGAAAACCGATGAGGTGAACCCATCCGAACTCCTACTGAGCCTGAATGTGACAATCTTCATACAGTCCGGTCTGTTCGTCTAAGAGTATCGCATGTCAGGCCTAGGGGGCGGTAAACGTCAGACCCTTAATAGCGATACAAGTCTTGTCGGAGTGTAGCCCAGAACACCCTGAGAAACTACTGGAAATACTACCAGTAAATCTCGCTTGCCCTGGCCAGGGACTTTGTGTAATGGCTCTCCTAGACACAGCGCGATATCAACCCCCAATACCGGGAGAGACAAATCCTGTCTAGCCGCCACTGCTTCCAAGTGCTTCGGGACTGCACCCAACTACTACCTGTTTGCACAACTCAATAGAGCTGTGGTAGGGTAGCAATCAAAGAACAGTGGGAACACACTTGAGGCGAAGTAGCAGTGTCAAGTCAACGGACTAAGCTGTACTCATGTCACCTGGGAACTTCTACCTGACGATAGGTATAATACCAACCAACAGTTCCCGACGAGTCCTGTCCAGTGTACTCGTAACCCAACGAGCACCTGCATACTATCTCCAGTACGACGTACTGATGGCTGTAAGATAGACCATCTCCTCTACTGGGATGAGAAGCGTATGCACCAGTCTACTCTAGAGTATCGATACTCTGTCTCGATAATCCTACGACTAGAGACCTGTATAAGGATGTGCTTATAGACTACCCAGCCCCCACTAGTGTGATCGCCATCACAACGCCGGTAGTCAAGCAAAGATCCTAGGGGCTCCATCAATATATATTAGCGATATGTTAAAAGAAACATATACACATATTAAGATAGATACAAACCAAGTAGCATAATACTATATTGAGCAAGACTGTCGTAAATCCATGTATATATCCCAAGCTTCCAAAATGTATTATACAAACTAGTACTATACAATAATGGCCTCTAGGGCATACATATCCAACAGGTTCCCCACATTTCGAACGGCCAGCTAGCCACTGTTAGGTGTAGCGGATTTGGATGTTGATGGATAAAGTCCCCGTGAATTTGGCACGAGTGACACTTCTTCGCATATTCGAGGCAGTCCTGGATCATCGTAGGCAAATACTAACCCATTCTTTTTATCTTCAGCTTCATTTTTAGCCTAGCTTGATGAGAACCGCAGAGTCCGTCATGAATTTCTTTGCTTCCTTTAACCCCAGGCATCTTAGCCACAGACAGTCGAACGATCTCTTATATAGAGTATCATTGATGAAGGCAATAGACAAAGCTCGTTTCATAAGCTGATATCTAGACGACGCATTTTCGGGCGTTCGTTGGGACTTAAAGTAATCTATGAAGACTTCCCTCCAGTCCTTGACCTTTTCTTCGTCCTCTATTTGAAAGGCTACTTGTTCGGTCATTTCTTTTCTTTTGGATGGCTTTATTAAGTCTTCCGAAGATATATCTGTTGGCGCGAGAACCTTGCGGCTTTGCACATTGATCCTCACGTCATCGAGGTCTTCATCATCCAATTGCTTAGCCAATTTGGCCAATGCATCCGCCTTGCAGTTTTCCGCACGCGGTATACTTTTCAGGATATATGAAGGGATTTGTGTCAGCAGTTGCTGCACTCTTTCACCATACTTTATCATCTCTGGCTTATATGTCTGATAGTCGCCATTTACTTGGCTGCCGATCAGCTGGGAGTCTCCATATATGAGGAGGTGTTTGATTCCTATATTGATAGCAATCTCAAGACCTGCTATCAAAATTTCATATTCTGCTTCGTTATTAGTCTTTGGTTCTGTTAAGGAGAGGGCATAACACAATATCCCTCCTTACAGAGTCACGAAGATAAGGCCCACATCAGCTTTGATTATAGGGGTGTTTTGCTTTCCCTCTTCACGGAAGATGCTCCATCAAAGTAGAGTTCCCATTGGGAATCATTTTCTTCTCTCTCTTTTTCGATTGCGTCAAACGCATGTTCATCCGGCAACTCGCAATTCAAGTAGGAGTCGGCTGGCATCGGATGCTCCGCAAGAAATTCGGCAAAGTCCTGACCTTTCACTGCTTTAAGGGGTCGATACGTTATGGAGAACTCCATCAGGAGGAGGGCCCATTTGGCAAGCTTTCCCGTTAGTATGGCCCTTGACATTAGATTTTTGAGAGGATCCACCTTCTATATGAGGTGGACCTCATGGACCAAGGCATAATGTCTGAGCTTCGTTATTGCTAAGATCAGTGCCAGGCAATGCTTTTCGATGGGGGGATAGTTGTTTTCTGCCCTCAGGATAACTCGATTTAAATAGTATAGAGCTCTATCATTTCCCTGATCGTTCTCTTGTACCCATAGCGCGCCTAGAGAACCCTCAAGGGCCGTTTTATATAGGATAAGGGGTTTTCCCTTAACCGGAGCAGTCAATACCGACGGATTTTGCGGGTATTGTTTGATTGCGTCCAGTGCATTTAGGCACTTTTGATCCCAGACGAACAGGGTCCCCTTCTTTATCAAATGACTGTAGGGACGGTATTTTCCGGAAAGGTTGGCTATGAACCGCCGGATATACGCGAACTTTCCTTAGAGAGACTGCAGCTGTTTGAGAATTCTTAGCGTGGGCATTTCCATAATCGCCTTGATATTTGAGGGGTCGATTTCGATACCTCGGTGACGTATGATAAATCCTAGGAATTTTCCTGAGGAAATTCTAAACGCGCATTTTAGAGGATTCATCTTCAAATTATATTTCCGAAAACGTTGGAACACTATTTTTAGATGTTCCCAATGTTCCTCGTGAGATTTGCTTTTTACCACAAGGTCGTCGATATAGCATTCGACAATCTCATGGATGAGGTCATCGAAGATCTTTGTCATGGCCCTTTGATAAGTAGCGCCAGCGTTCTTCAGATCGAAGGGCATCACCTTATAGCAGAATATGCCTAACGGGGTCCGGAAGACGGTATGTTTTTGGTCTTCTGGATGCATTTTTATTTGGTTGTATTCTGAAGATCCATCCATGAAGGAGAAAACTTCATGGGTAGACGTGTTATCGATCATTAGCTTGGTAACGGGTACTGGGAAATCATCCTTCGGGCAAATTTTGTTGAGGTCACAAAAGTCCATGCAGATGCGAACCGTCCCATTTTTCTTCATTACTGGAATAATGTTAGCGATCCAGTCAGGATATTGAACTTCTTGGATGAAACCAGAGTCGATTTGTTTCTTTACTTCAGTGTTGATACTCATCTCAAGCTCGAGTCACATCCTTCGTAGCGCCTGTTTGATAAGCTTTATACCTGGCGATATAGCCAGTTTGTGTACTGCCACTTTTGGATGTAAACCCGGCATTTCAGAGTAGTTCCAGGTGAAGCGGCATTTATACTGTATGAGCACGTCTTTGTGTGTGGCTACCTATTTTTCAGATAGTATCTCACTGACAAACGTTGGCCTCGGATCATTTTCCGTCCCTAAGTCAATTTTTCTTATGTTGTCCGCCGTAGTATGTATCCCATCTTCCAGCTCTTTTGGTGCAGGTGAAAACTCTGAGATCACATCGTCCTCGTTTTCATTGGCGAAGCACCTTTAGAGGTCATTCATAGCCTCATGCCCGCCCTCTTTTGAGAGCGTTTGTAACAACTTCCATTTTAATGTACAGAAAATCCATTTAAAAGTTAATGTACAAATGGAGTATTTGCAATCCTATCTACACTATAAGTATTTGAATTGCTTTTGAACAGCAAGAAAGCACTTGTAGCTCATTGGTAAAGCCTTGCACTGCTGTGACGAAGCCCCTGTGATCGAATCCCCCGTCCACATTATCTTTCTA
Source organism: Agapanthus africanus (assembly GCA_030015575.1). Lineage (NCBI taxonomy): Eukaryota > Viridiplantae > Streptophyta > Magnoliopsida > Asparagales > Amaryllidaceae > Agapanthus > Agapanthus africanus. Next base: position 117,512,491 of record CM057350.1, read on the forward strand.
TTGTTTTTTTCTTTTAATCTTTTACAAGCCCAAAGGTTTACACGTGAACTACACGTAAAATGAAAAGTCACAGATTAATCAAATATATGCAATAGGCTAGTTGAAGCGACGGGGACACGTGGCCAAAATCCCAAGCCCATCCTACCGGAATGGACCGGCGAGATGAACTATAGGAACCGGCACCGCCGGGCCCCCCGTAGGGGATGCTCCCCAAACTTCAACCCCAACACTCCTTGGCTTACCCCACTACCCCCATACTGTTTGATTTCTCTGCACATTTCCAGAGAATTAAAAATGGGCACTAATCCATATTTTAATGCACATATTAATTCTATTCTTCATTATCCTAAACCATAATTTTCCCTATAAATACCACACCACATTTCACCCCTCCTCACTCAGAATTTCATTACAAAACTCTATAAAATTTCTAAGTCCCAAGTTGTGCAAGTGGAGTTAGCAATGGGCAAGATTCCGATGACGTTTCAAGGAGATTCCGGCGATGAAATGACGCCCCGTCGGTTCCGGAAGCTTCCCCCTTCTCCCTTCTTTCTTTATAACTTACAAGTCCCCTCTCCCCTTCTCAATCTCTAGTCTAAAACTTTCACTTTTTAAAACTCATCGGAAGCGGAGTTAATCCGACTTCCGATTCGTTTTACTTTAAAAATTACATTTTTCTTAAATAACAAAATACTATATTCTCTCATAATGTTTAACAAAGATAATAAACATATTAGAACAAGTTTAATCTCAAAATAATTCATGTTGCAATTTTTATTTCATTTTTACAGTAAAATACCATCATGTTACATACAACTTGTAAATATTCAATTTAACCGTATTACTTTTAGATAACTCATGAGGTAATGACCTATCTCATCACAACACACATTTTGGACATAGCATGATAAATTTTGGGACTCTAGATTACGAGAAAATACGCTTTTACGAATAAATCCCTTAAACAATTAAAACCATTTTCTTTTAAAAAAATGTGTTATCTAATTCCTTGCAATTGAGCTTCTAAAACCCATTTTGGGGAACCCCGATCGGGATGGTGCGAGTTATCGCATATTCTCAGGCTTAGTAGAGCGAGATGCAGACCTCCGCAAGGAGCATTCGATCTCGATGGAATTTTTTTGATGCAATTTTTAAGAAAATAAGATTTCTACAAAAATAAATAAAATTTATTTTTATTAAATATATATATTTATAACTATTATCAAAATATCTATTTTTAAAATATATTATAAATATTCCCCGCTTTCTAAATCAAAGGAATCACAACTTCATGAAACTACCATTACAATTCAATACAAAATTCCAATATTTCATTAAAATACCATATACAATGAAAACTAGGTTTTACTCACTAGAAAATTTCACTTTATAAAATATACATCTATGAAACCCTAAAGACGATAATTAAATACTTAAGGTGTATTTTAAAAATATATCAAAACTATTTTTACATAAAACCCCTCAAGTTATACTAAATTACAATAAGGGCCCTAGTAAATATAGGTATAAGCGGAACCAGTTCTCTTGAGTCTCAGGGAGCCGGAGAATATGGGTGCTTTCCTATCTAAGGTAGACAACCTAACAACGGTGTTATCAACACGGTAATTGTCTTGGAAAAAGACACAAATCTTGCCGTCCATGTGCAGCAGTTACCGATAACATCAAAACTTAATCAAGATTTCAATTCTCTTTAAAAGTCTGACTCGGTCGAGTCACAGTCAAATATGCAATCAATCTGATTTGAATATGATTCAAGTATAAACTTCAATTCAACATGAATCCGTCTACATCAGATTCAATCAATATCAATCTGACTCGACTGAACCAAACCATGGATATACTCTGTTTACATGTCTATCCATTTATATCCATTCCATTTACATGATATCATGGTTTCAGCAAGTCGAACAATCTATTACAATACAAAAGACATTACGGGGTTTTAAAGGGGTAGACTGGTACGGAATGGTTAGAAGTGGCACGAGGCTGTCACTTTAATATATCTAACTTGAATATCCATTGTCGATGTACCGTGGCTGAACGGTTCCTTGTGCTCCGTATACCTTAGTCTCCGGAATAGTGGGACTCCTCTCTATACACTGGCATATTCTGTACCAGGCTACAAACAACTGCGTTAACATTATAATCAAACATTACAAGTTATACTCTCTTTCTGTCTATTCTATCTTTACCTTTCTTTGATACTTATCGAGCGATTGTACGCTGACGACATTCCTTTTCTTCTTTCTTTGGAATATTGTCAGGTGGATCGGACTCATTGGAGATCGAGCCCAGTACTGAAGACTTGGAGCAGTTAGCCTTTGACCTCGAGCTATAGATACTTGTATATACTTTTCATTTCAGTTCATGTCATTGTTTAGACATTGCTTTTCATTCATGTATTTACATTCCGGTTGTACTGTAAAGAAATGTTAATAAATAAAAGTTGCTGTTCAATTACATCTATTGTCATTTTTTCTTATGTACATTTACTTTATATTGCTTAGATACGCTTAGCATGTTTATTTCTGAGTAAATACGTAGCGGATCTCATCGCGTCCTCTTGCCCGTACACTGGGAAGCGGTGCGTGACAGTGTTATCATATGGCAGGTACGAGTTCGCTTCCATTCTTTTGGTTGAGCCGGTCCTATTCTGATGGGGTAGGTCTTTTTTGGCTCATGCCTTTGTGATGAGGGTTACCCTCCAGCTATTAGATAAAGCGAACCTGATACTAGTCTTCTACCCAGTCTTTGAAGGTGAAGCAGTTTTCAAGAGGATGACCTATTACTCGGTGATAGGAGCAATAATCCGGATGATAGACCTCGTTTATTTGTTCGGGGTGTCGAGACTCCGGAAGCGTCATCATTTGGTGCTTCATGATAAGGTTGGATATTTTCCTTGTTTTGTCTTGGGGGAAAGAGTATTTCCGACCCATCTTCTTTATAAAGGATGGGCTCCAATCAAGTTTTTCTCGTTTGCACAGCGTCTTGGATCCGCTTTATTGTCTTCGAGCGTTGTTTGCATTCTTCGCTCTATTTTTACCTCCATTTTTGGATTTTCCCTTTCCGCAAGAACATAGAGCGGGTCGGGGATGAAAAGCATCACGGTCTATTTTCTCCACAGATTATTGATTAAGACGCTGCGTTTTAGCCTTTTCATAAATGGCCATTTCGCGGCTGTGATTGTCCCGGCTTGTTTGACAAGTCTCTTTTATTAACTTGTCAATTTATTCTTCCAGCGACGGACTTAACGTTTTTAGAGCGGGATCTCATTCCAATTTGACGTCACGACTATTTGGAAGAGTGTTTTCTACTTCACTAGAGCTGTTTACGACGCGGCAACTGTGGATCTGCTCCCGTTTCTTGGACCGAACGTATCCGAGCCCAGTTGTCTCCATCTTTCCGTTGGGCATCTTTCGCCGAGTTCCGGAAATATCCCAATTTTTTTTGTAGGATTGGGCTTGTCAAACAGTTTGTTCAAGGGGTACATCTTGGTATCTTAACAGCCATTCCAATCTCTCTGCGCGTGGTATCTTAGCAGACGGATTGGTTGAAACCTGTTGAGTACAAAATCTGCACTATGCCAGGCTTCTTTTTCTACTTTAGTTTCCGTAGATTGGTAGAAGAGGATTGCTTTTTCACCTCTTCGCCTAGGAGGTACGTAGAAAGTTTGCAGTTCTTGTACACTGTATGTATGGAGCGCATCAAGTTCCTTATAGTGTCGAGGCGGAGCCATTGTGATTTGCAGACTCTAATCTACTCCAGCAAAAGTTTGTATTGACGGGCGGATTGAGAACACTGCATTGGCCTCGTCCTCTGAGTCGCTGCCAAAGATCAAAATAGAAGTAGATGGTCTAGGCTTATTGTTTTCTTCGTCTTCCTCAATATCGCTCCCAAAGATCGGGATTGTGGCAATAGATTTTTGTTTATTCTCTAGCTTATAGCACCTTTCGGTATCCTCGAAGTCTGGCAGGAAGTACTTTGCGTCTTCGTATTTGCGAACTTCGTTTACGGAGAACGGATTTAGCTCTCCCGTGATGGTGTACTCCGAGCCATCCTTGAAATACTTCATACACTGATGTTGTGTAGAAGGGATGACATTATACTCGTGTAACCAAGGCCTGCCGAGCAAAGCGTTATAGTAAGTCCTTGCATCAATGACATGAAATTTGATATCAGTGACGAGCGTCCCGAAGCGTAGCGTCAGTATTACGGACCCAAGCATCCGTGACAACTGTGAGTCGAACCCGAAAATGGTAATTTTATCTCGGAAAAGATGCTGAACGTTCATACAAATTTCTTTCAGCACTCTCATGCTGAGAAGGATGACGGAGGATCCGTTGTCGACAAGTATTTTCCCTATCTTGATGTTGTGATAGTACTCGGTGACGTATAATGGGCGATTATGTTTCCACGTACCAAGGAGGAGATCTTCATCGCTGAATGTAATTTCAGCGTGTGGACCTCTGCTAGTTCATCTTTCATTTTCTCTTCTGCGAAGAAAACTAGGAACTGATCAGGCTCTTACAATACCTTGATCAGGGAATCTCTAGCCTCTTTGGACAGAAGGAGAGCATCCAATATACTCAGTTGTGAAGGTATTTTTCTCAGATGTTCCAGGACGTTGTAATCCACCTTATTTTTCTTAAGCGGGTCTTTTGCGGCGAGATCTATGACAACTCCATCGTCGAGGGCAATTTCCTCATGGATTTTCCATTTCCCTTTCTCTTTTTTGTTCGAACCTTTGTTTGTAGGTCCGAGATTCTTCTCAAGCAGCGTGCAATTACGCAGCTGAACATTCTCGCAGTTTTTCTCCTCATTTTCTTTTTCGGAGGCGGAATCTTTGAAGAGAGGGATGAGGGGTATTTCGTCCTCAGAATCGCTCCCGAAGGTAAGAACTTGGGGTTTTCCCCCTTCCGAACTGGTATCAACCATATGATAGTTGCCAATCGTTTCTTCAGGTGTGTTCGTCCCGCTATTTTGCCCTGACGAGCGCGAGCTCCGCGTTTCATCCTCTTGAAGTGTTTTTGATGGGCAACGTATCCTTGCCACCACTTCTTAAAAGCACTGCATTCCTAAGTGGGGTGGGTAACCCTCCGATGATATAGGCAGTAGTCTGGATGTGATTCTTCTCTATCGAGGCACATGATCACGGGAGTGTTCCTTACGAGAGATGGCAGCTTATCCCCACTGACAGGGCTTTGGCGAACCGCTTCTCTGTTTTGATCCTACACTTATTTGTAGCAAGTGTGCTTTGGTTTGGTCGGAGTACTTTACGACTCATACTCGCCGCAGCTTCTTTATCCTGACGCTGACGCTTGGCCTTTTCATATATGGCAGTCTCGCGTTCTCGGTCAACTTTGTTTTTTTTGAAAGGATTCGTTTAACAGCCTCTCGATCGGGTCTTTTAGTAGTTCCGGGGATTTTAGCGCCGATTCTACCCCTAGTTCCCCTGCATTGTTTTCTGACGCTGAGAGAGCTTCTTCATTATATAACGACGTATGGGAGACCATGTGGCAATTTGCTACAGGGTCTTCAGTGTCTTCTGATGAGTTATTTTCCTCATCATTGTCACTATATTCGTCCTCAAGAATATGCTTGAGGAACTCTTCGAGCGTGACCGGTGTCCGCGCCTTCTGGTTGTACTCCTCCAGCGCGTCAATATATTTTTGTAGACCCGTGTGCTTGTCGTCATACTCTGCAGGCTGCACAGGCTTCTCGGTCTTCTTCTTCGAAGACTTCGAAGGCTTGACTTGGGGGTTTTTCCCCTCGTCAACAATTTTCGATTCGGGACGAAGTTTTAATATTCCTTCGATTATTTTGGGTTCAAGTGGGCTTTTCCACCTGATTGACGGACATGCTTGCAGATCCTTCAGCATTCATTAGGTTTTCGCTGAAAGTGTAATACCCGGTTCTTTTATACGCCAATATCCGTATTTCTTTTTGGTCACTTAATGAATTTACTTACTGATATTTACAATGATTTTAAGTATTTTAAAAACCCTTATCTCTTCATGGTATCTTGGTTCCCTTTTTGTAACCCTAACCATACCTCATTTTCCTTTCATTATTTTTCCCTTTTACCCAAAACAAAACCAAAACTATATATATATATATATATATATATATATATATATGTATGTATGTATCCCCCGGCCCAACAGAATTATTAGGAACTAAATAAACTAATTCCCCTAAACTTTTCCCCGGCCCACTCCCTTTCCCTTCCTCTACCAAATGAAAATCAAAGCCATAAACAAATAATTAAATTAATCTTAATTTTTCTCCAAACCCCAGCCTAAGAAAACAAATGAATTAACCCTAAGCGGCCCAGCCCATTCTTCTCCCCGAGCCGGCCCAACCCCCTCAAACCCGACCCGCATCTTCCCCATACCTTTTCCCGCCTCTTTCCTTCCCTTCCCACGTCGCGCACGTTCCCACGCCCTCGCCCTCGTCACGACCACGTCCCCTCTTCTCGGCCCCGACCTCACGCGCGCACGCACGGAGCTCCCTCTCGATCTCGTCTCTCCCTCTCCCTAACTCTCTCCTCCCCCCTCACTCTCGATCTCCTTCTTCCCTCCTCCTCTCCTCTCTCCCTACTCCCCTGCACACCCTCCTCGCCATGAGCCTCCCCTGCACGCCTTCTCGCTGCCGGTGAACACCCTTATGGGCCCTACGACAACGACGAAGATGACCAACTCCCTCGCTCCTCCCTCTAAAACCCGAGCACCACCACTGTTTCCTCCCTCTTCCCGACACCACTGAGCTCACTGCCGGCCTCCCCTTGCTGGCATCACGGCGACCCCTCCGTCATGGCAAAGCCCCTGCGTGATACCCACCACCGTCGAGCCCCCTTCTCCTCCTCTCTTCCTCCACCTACCTCCCCGACTCCCTTCCCTGCACACCGACGAGAACCCAACGGCCGCAACTCCCGTCACTCACCCGAGCACCGTGCCGGCCACTTCCATCGCCTGCACCCTGAGCTTCCATTTTCGGAGCCCTCGCCGCTTGAAACCCTCGCCGGCGCACCCTATCGCCGCTGCACTCATCTCCGATGAACCCACCTCAACAGCCCCGAGCTCACCCATTTCCCTGCAACCCGAGCAACCTAGCACCTAGCCCATCAACCCGCCATGCACCTCGCCGTCTCCTCCTCTCTCAACCACCCTCACTGCCTCATCGCACTGCCCATCGTAACACGCCATCATCGTAGCCAAATCGAGGCCCGTCATTTCATCGAACATCTACGGTGATCATTGTTGCCGCTATTCGGGTCACCGACGTAGCCATCAAATCTGTGGCCTCGATCCCTTAAGCCGTCATCGTCATCAAGACGCCATTCGTCGCAACGCCCGTCGCACCCACCGAGCCGTCAAGTACAAAAAGCAAAATCCGACGAGGCTAAACCTGTGCTGCGTTTATGACGCGATCGTGCCATTACCGCTGCCGTTCCGTCATTGACACGTCTTCAGGCAAGTTTAATACTTGCTTCATGCTACTTTTTATATTACAATTCAAATACGAAAAAAAATTCCCGCATATACTTTTCGTGTAAAATGCTATAAGTTAAGTGTTCGTTGTGAACCATGACCTACAAACCTAGTTAAATTGACGGCACTAAATAAATTTGAGTGGCCCGAGTTATAACGAATACCCCTTAAGATTTTTGTTACAAAATAAGGTCGTTTGCTCACGTAAAATGGTGTCCCAATTTCTGTCGCAAAATCTGAAAAAACCTACGTACATGCCAAACTATAAAATTTATAATAAATTGTGTGTAAACCGGATTTTAGCGTTCGATGGCTCATATCAAAGCTAACTGTTCAACCTACCGTATTATATAGTTGATCACTGAATTATAACTAGTTATGATAGAGATAATTGCGAAGGATTAAGATTCTGGACTGCAGTCCAGAATGGAAATCCCGGTTAACCCTTGTTTCTAAACCCCTGTGTATTACTGTTCAAATATGAGAATGCGCGGAACCCTTTATCGTTACGTAGGAAGTTGAATTAGCGTTCTTACTCGACTGGTATCACTGGATTCCTCAACCGTTTGTTATTTTTAGTTCATGTTACAATGTCGACACGTCTTGCTGAATTCCGCAGAAGCAGATTTTACACCTCAAACATAATCAGTCCATAACTTCCTGTCGGCATAGTATATTACTGATCCTCTATTTGCGGTGGAAACCTAACTGATAACCCTAAGTATTGTTCAACTATAGCGTCGCCTAAATACGATCCCAACCGGGATTAAAATGCGTTACGAAACGGACTTCCGATTCTGAAACCGGATTTCCAGCAGTGAACGCTTAAAATGAAATGGCCATATCTAGCGATCCTGAAGCTCGATTGATATGAAACCAATTTTGTTGGATAGATAGTTAAACATACTGCTTACCCCCTTTTTATTGTTTCCCTAAATTTTGCATGTATGATTTATGACAAATTATGCAAGTGGTAGGACACTGACGGATGATATTTTGTGCATATTACATCGTGTAGATGTTATTGCATCGGTAACCTAGTGATCATGTGCATTACCCAGTGTTAGGTTTTAGTGTTTGATTGTGGCAAGTAAGTCAGTGTTTAAGCATGAATGGATAAGTGAAAGTGACACGTACTTGTACACAATCAGTAGACCCTATTGATTTGTTGCATTGTCGACGTCTGTGGGACGCGTATAAGTGTGACTATAATTGGTATGGGACAATTATGGAAGCACTTATATGGGTGTCACAGGTAAGGCACCAAACACTGTCCATTTATCTTGGGTATCAGTCGAGACATGCTTGATGAAGACCCTGTCTTCAGTTCTCGTATAGACTCGTCATGGACCGACTGGTATTTGAGTTTATGGTTGGCGTTTGATATTGACCACGGGATGTGGGGTAGTTTGAGTGTGAGTTCAACAGAATCTCGGGAGTCCCATGCCGGCACATATGGAGATATATGGAGATATATGGGGATATTACTGATTATTAGCGAGCGACTCGGGCCCATGTTCCCTTGTCCTTGGGTCCTACCCTTAGGTGGGGGATACTCACTGTAGGGTTCCTAGGCACACTAATGAGGTCTCACAAGGCATCAACCATGCCAATTTCAAAAATTCTAGGTGCCGAGAAACCCTAATGCGATCGTTGACTAGAGTTTTAGGCGATAACTACAACTAGTAAACTGCTTTACTAATAAGTAAACGGAATACAACCTTTGTAGATCCGGTCCTCCACCTCCATAGCTCCGTGATGAAGTCCCCTCGCTGCGATCATCGGATCCCGGGCTCTAGCGTCGGCTTCATCGGAGAAATGGGCGGGCTAGGTCGTCGACTTCGATGCCGAAGATGATCTACGTCGAGGCAACACAAGATCAAGCTCCAACTTCACCAAGCCATGAAACTTATGAAGAAAACACCCTATACTACTTGGCAAGTTGTAGAGGATGAAGAAATAGGAAGTGGGTTCACTTTAGAATTGTATTTCTCACTCTTTTTCTCAAGTCACCATTGAAGCAAGCAAGCTTCATTCTTCTTGAAGAAGAAGAAGAAGAAGAAAAAGAATATGATAAGAAATATATGGAAAATAGAAAATAAGGTGATTCTTATCATATCTCAACCATGGTCAAGTGTAGAGAATAAACTAGGGTTAGGTTTAATGGTTAGGTTTAAGGAATAAAACAAAATGGTCAAAGCTTTTTCAAAACTTCATGAAGCTTCAACAAAATCCAAAGAAAGCCACCATTTTATCTTAAGCCAAAATGAAATAAATAAATAAATAAATAAAGCAAGTGAAACCCTAACCATTAACTAACCATGGTTTAATCAAACATACACTCTTTCATGTATCATCAAACATGATACAATCAAGTGCACAAAAGTATATCACATATACAATGTGCATATCAAGTGAGAAAATCCTTTTTAAGTGAACAAATATTAGTTAATGTAAAGTAATATATCTAATATATAATTATACATTAAATCATTAAATCAATACTTAATTTAACGATCCGGTCATATCGCATATAACCGACTAATATCAATAGTAACAACTTATCGAATCAACACTTGATCCGATAACCCGGCTATATCGCATATAACCGATCAATGTCACAAATCGCGAGAATCGAATACAGTATCACATACTAGTATTATTCTCGGTCCCGCACATATCGCATATGCGTTCCTATTTCATTTCTCTTGAGCCAGGAAACCTCTGTGTAGGACTCTAAAGACTCGTCAATACGCCGGCAGCAGGTGATGATCATATCAAACACCCACAAGCCGCAAGCGGTCTGCTAAACGTAACAGCCACCCGGGTATTGAGCGATCAGAAGATCGACGAGCAAGCCCGCTCATACTCCTGTGAATCCAACCAGTAACACTTACCGTACAGTCCGGTCTCGTTGTCTGATATGTCGCATATCTCGCCTAGGGGTGGTAAACGTCAGACCCCAATAGCTCGATAAGTCGTGTCGATATGAGGTCTATAACAGTTCGAGAAACTACAGGTAACGCTTACCAGTAAATCTCAACAACCCTGGCCAGGGATTTCCGGTTATAGCCAATCGAACACAGCGCAACACCAACTCCCTATACCGGGAGAGACGAATCCCCTCCTATCGCTCATTACCTCCATGTTGTTAGTGTATATGCCCTAGAGGCCATTACTGTATTATACTAGCTTGTATATTACTTGATGGAAGTTTGGGATATTCACAGTTGTATTGGCAATCTTGCTCAAAATGGTAGTATGCTACTTGGTTTGTCTCTACTTCAATATGTGCATGTGTTTCTTTTAGCATATCGCTTATATACATATTAGTAGAGCCCTTAGGATCTTTGCTTGATTACCAGCGTTGTGATGGCGCTCACACTCGTGGGGGCTGGGTAATCCATAAGCACATCCTTATACACGTCCCTAGTCATAGGACTATCGAGACAGGGCATCGATACTCCGGAGTAGACTAGCGTATGCGCTTCTCATCCCAGCGGGGGAGACGGTCTGTCCCACAGCCGTCAGAACGTCGTACTTGAGATAGTATGCAGGTGCTCGTTAGGTTACGAGTACACTGCATAGGACTCGTCGGGAACTGTTGGTTGGTATTATACCTATCGTCAGTTATCAGTTCCCAGGTGACATGAGTACAGCTTAGTCCGCCGACTTGACACTGTCACTTCGCCTCGAGTGTGTTCCCACTGTACTTAGATTACTACCCTACCACGGCTCAAAGGAGTCGTGCAAACAGGTAGTAGTTGGGTGCAGTCCCGAAGCACTTGGAGGCAGTGACGGTTAGACAGGATTCGTCTCTCCCGGTATTGGGGGTTGACATCGCACTGTGTCTAGGAGAGCCATTATACGAGTAGTCCCTGGCCAGGGCAAGCGAGATATACTGGTAGGTTTCCAGTGTTATCTCAGGGTGTTTTGGGCTACACTCCGACACGACTTGTACCGCTATTAGGGGACTGACGTTCACCACCCCCCTAGGCCCGCCATACGATGTATCAGACGAACAGACCGGACTGTACGGAGATTGTCACATACAGGCTCAGTAGGAGTTCGGATGGGTTTACCTTATCGGCCTTCTTATCGACATCTACCTGGGGACCGTTACATACAGCTAGTGCCGCTTGCGGTCTGTGGTTAAACCCACTGCCAGCGTAGTGTCGAGTCTTTAGAGTCCCACACAGAGAGTTTCCCTGCACTGAGCGAAACGTGTAGAGGCCGTATGGTTTTACGGCAGGGCTACGATCACTTACGTGCACTTGTGTGCGTATGCTGTTCGGGCAGGCAATACTAGTGGGCTTTGGTTTAAGCCAAATCCTAGTGTTGCACAGATGGATTTGATTTGTCTTCTATGCATTCGCATTCTACGGAATGCGGATGTGGGTGTGTATACACAGTTTTGAGGAGCGATGAAGGAGGTGGTGCCTCATTAGGATTTTGACAGTTGGTTCGGTCAAAACCATTATGAGCCGGGGACATTATTTACTAATCCTCTTATTGATAATTATGTTGTGGCTAATTGCATTGACCATTTGACCATCTTAACTTTGTTGACCGTTTGACCAAAGTTGACTAAGATCTTCTTGAAAGATCTAAAGTATTCTTTGGTTTTCTTTTTCTTTTTGTTATGATAATGGTCATGTCATTTGTAGCCATCAACTTTTTCATGATGGGATTAGTAATGATGAAAATGAGTATTATTGCAACCATGGTTGTGTTTTCTCTTTGTTAAGCTTTTCATTTGTGATTTCTCATTCTCTCTCATAGAAAAGAAATGAGAAACATTTCCATGGTTGCTCCTCCTTCTTCCTCCTCTTGATTCTTCCTTTGATCTCATGTGTTGAGAGAAAAAGGATTCCACAAGACAAACACATCCATACATCTCCTTTATACATTCTAGGGCTTCTTGACTAGCAATCACTTTGCCCTAATTGCCTCGGCTTGAGGCGGAGCTTAGTGTACATCTCTCGGGTGGATCGTCTTCGACTCAAGAAGGCCGCGGAGGTGCCCAAGGTCCGGATCGACACTTGGAGCTTGGATGGACGAGCGGGACAACGGAATGAAGACCCGAAGGACCGGTTTCGTGAGGTATACTTTCTACAGCATAGTAGTTAAACCTCTTAGTGTTTACTAGTTTCTAGTTTAGCAAAGATCCGACTATTAGTCCATGTTGCCTTGCGCCAAAATTATTGTTTTTCGCCGTTTCCGCCTCCCCGTAAGAACCGGGATGAGCAACGTGGACTTATAGTGGTATCAGAGCCTAGCTAAACATAAACTAGTAAGTTAGCAAAGTGTTTAGAACATCGATCGAAAAAAAGTCGCAAAACACATCCGCAAAACAACAACTTTCTGTTGATTTTTTTTCTGCTCTAAAAATAAAAAATCATACTTCAAAAATCGTATCAGGGTTTTGTGAAAACACTGCAGAAAAACGATCCAGTGATTCGATCAAATGACCGCGGTTCCGCGGCCATGACATGCTCATTGCCGCGGTTCCGCCGCCGTTTTCACTCATCACTGGATCGGGTTTTGTGCAGTGTTTTAGTTTGGATGTTTTGGGATTTTTAATGCATGTTTTTTCCACCCAGATTTTCCAGAGAGCAAATTGACTTTTGGGGTGGTTAAAAATCCGTATTTTGACCGATATTCCGTAGACTTTGGCTAATGGATATTATCTGTGATGTGATATATGTATTGAACGTCTACTAATCGCTATAAGTCGATTAGTGGGGGTTATACATATCTGTGATCTGTAATGTTGATGGTTTGTGGATATGAACTCGGTGGATTATCGCGGATGAATAGCCGGGAATAGGTGTGAGATGAGAGTTTCTTTTTCTTTCATTCATTGTAAAATTTGTAAATTGATGTAATATTATTTGTATGGCCGCACAACCAGGTCGGGGTTGTAGCCGTCATTGTATAATTCTTTTTACTGTTTTTGCTCCTAGGATAGACCCAAGGTGGGGTGCACAAACTACCGGGTATCTCGAAGTGCCGAGTGGCCTACTCACGGATTGAGGGAGGTTGCTTCGCTTCGGGTACTTGGCGGATAGTTTGCCTCACCCGTAGGGGTCTAGGGTGGGGTTTGGCTATTCATCGTGACCGTGTAATCCGTTTTTCGTTGCAGGCTCGAACGAATCGCGGATTCCTAGTATATCCAAAGTGTTCATCTGTGATCTGTAATGTCTATCATTGCTATATATCTATATATGATATCTATTTAAGCGTTGCTTATGTTTTTCAGCCGCGCTAGCCCAGCCCCGCTCTGTCGTTAGTTAAGTAACCTAACGGGTGATGACGGGGCCCCGTGGCGAATGCGAATGGCATAAGCGTACGTCATATTTTGGTTGTTTTCTGCAATGGTAGGCTTAAATGATGGGATGCATTAAAAGAACTAATGCAAGAAAATAAACCAAGAAAAAGTCGTTGGAACACTTTGAAAACCACTCGGTTCTTTTCTAAAACCAGCATTTTAAACGCGGAGCTTGAACCACTCCTTTTAAAAGCTATCTCGTTCCATCGATTATATCAAATTCACTACGTTCACGGTTTCGCCAAAACCATTCGTAGCCCTCCGTCATTTCGTATGGATATTCAATAGTATTCAAGCTATGTTTGTTGACCTTCGTCAAGGCATAGTGATTGGTAGCTGTTGCGTGTTCATATGTAGCATAGATAGATGCGTTGGTTTGGGACAGTCGTATTACCTTGTTGACCTTCGTCAAGGGTATGTACGGGGGGGATCAAATTAACCTGGATAATGACGAGTAGAACTTGACATGTGACTTATGATTTATTGACCTTCGTCAAGGTCATAAGAGCATGGGGCAAAAATCTACATCGGGAGTTTCAAAAGTACTGAAACTTGCTAGCGCTGCATACCATTTGGAGTGTGATGATTCTGGTAGGATTCCTTCAGTTTTGTCACGCGATGATATTTGGATCCCGATCCTACTGTGAGTATATGCTACTCCTCGGGAACTTTCTCACTTAACGATCAATGCTATAAACCAAGTAGGTGTCTAGAAAGGTGTTAGCGGGGCTACGCCCATAGGGAAAAGAGGTTACTTAATTAAGGAACTTCGCGAAAGCGTTAGGAAAACCTCCCTTGAAGTACCGACACTGGCCTGGCTGAACGGTTAAGCAAGAATTGTACGGTGAGATTGATCCTGACTAATTCTTCCTTTATGGTTTGAGGAGGGATTCGAGAGACGGTGGGAGCCATCTTGTTTAGATAAATTAAAAACCAATCTAAACTTGCAAGAGCATCATGCTGAGTGTTTTCTTCTCTCTCTCTTAATTGCAGCGACCAAGTGACCGCACCTAGGTTACATCTAGATAATAAAATGACTGAATCTGACTGTTATGACTGGAAAAGGTCTGTCCAGATATCCATTGCCCATGACAAGCTGGGACAGCCCTTAACTAATCCAACCCCTGCCGTCTCAGGTCCAGTTTCCCCTGTCACGGATATTAATATCCATAGGACATCGGAAGAAGACTGTGCGAAAACCAAGTGCCTCGTGTTAGCCTCAGTTGATGGTATATACCAGAGGCAGCACGAGAAGATGGACTTAGTTTCTATCTTCCTCCATAACAAAGATTTATATGGAGAGCAATCTCGTATCGCAAGATATGAGATCTCGAACGAATTGCTTCCAGCGAGGTTGGCTATCGGGTCATCTGTAGGGGGCAACGTCCTTACAGAGACCAGCTCTTTTGAGCTCGCGGACCTGAAGACCATGTTGAAGAACGAGTCAGATGCTGACTTAGTTCAACAGTCCCTACCTACTACCCTGAAGGAAACCAGGGAAGTGGAAAGAAAGGGAAGGGCAGAAGTTTTGGGAATGGATGTAGTAAAAGAGGGATGTTCCTATTGTAACGGGAATGAACATGGACAGAAGGATTGCAGGGCTTGCAACGCCAGTAGCCAGAATTCGAAGCATGTTGTGGCTTCGGCTTCGGGTGTGTTTGTAATAGAGAACTGTATGTCAGTTAACCCTACTTCCCGGGTATTGGATACCGGATCAGGATCTCATATCTGTAATTCGTTGCAGGCTCTGAGAAATCGTAGGGTTATCAGGAAAGGTGATATGACTCTCAGGGTTGCTAACGAAATGAGCATGTATGCTGTATCCGTAGGGGAATATCATCTAGGACTGACAACTGGGCAGATATTGATTCTACGTGACTGTTTTTATGTACCAGGTGCGACTTGTAACATCATATCTGTATCCTTACTTTCTAAGGAAGGATATGATTTTACTTTTGTAAGCGATGTAGTAAACATCCACCTAAATCAAGTACTGATTGGGTCAGGTACATTGAAAAACGGTATATACGTTTTGAATCAAGCTCAGGTCTTCAGTGTCCAGAACACACTTAAAAGAAAGTCTCCGGAATTAAATCAGGCTTTCTTATGGCATTGTAGACTGGGTCACATTAATGAGACACGGTTAACAAAGTTACATAAAGAGGGATACTTGAATCCGTTTGAGTATCAGTCTTATGCCACTTGTGAATCTTGTCTCATGGGAAAGATGACAAAGACTCCGTTCACTGGACACGAAGAAAGAGCAAGTGAGCTCTTGGGACTCATACACAGTGATGTGTGTGGTCCAATGTCTACATATGCGCGAAGTGGTTATTCATACTTCATTACTTTCATAGATGATTTCTCTAGGTATGGGCATGTCTTCTTGATGAAGCACAAATCCGAGGCCTTTGAGAAATTTCAGGAATACAAGAAAGAAGTTGAAAAACAAACAGGCAAAAGTATCAAGACACTAAGATCTGATCGAGGTGGTGAATACTTGAGTGCCGAGTTTCTGGGCTACTTAAAAGAGAATGGAATTCTCTCTCAGCTTACTCCTCCATACACACCACAACACAACGGTGTATCGGAAAGGCGGAATCGAACCCTATTGGATATGGTTCGTTCCATAATGAGTAAGGCTGAGTTACCGCGATCCTTCTGGGGTTATGCGCTAGAAACAGCAGCATATCTCTTGAACAAGGCTCCAACCAAGACTGTGCCTACCACCCCATATCAAATGTGGAGTGGGAAGAAACCCTGTCTTAAGTACCTTAAGACATGGGGATGTCCAGCTTTTGTAAAAAAGCAGCATGCGGACAAGCTCGAGGCACGCTCAGTACTGTGTAAATTTGTGGGATATCCAAAGAACTCCAGAGGATATCTTTTCTATTCCGCAGAGGAACAAAAGGTTTTTGTTTCTCAGCATGGCCACTTCTTAGAAACTGAATTTTTAGAAAATCAGATAAGTGGGAGCGCAATAGAACTGGAAGAAATTCCAGAACCATAAGCTGTTACTGAAACCTTGGTAGAACCAGAAGGTTCAGGAGAACCGGACATACCAGTGCCACTCCACAGGAGTAGTAGGCGGTCTCATCCGCCCGAGAGATACTACGGTTTTCTCATAGACGGGGATAGAGAGGATTGCACCATGGATTATGGTGAGCCTACTAGCTTCCAGCAAGCCATTCAGAGCGGCGACTCGGTAAAATGGATGGATGCAATGTGGGCCGAGATGGAGTCTATGTACACCAACAAAGTTTGGACTTTGGACTTTGCTCCAGAAGGGGTAAAACCCGTAAGATGCAAATGGATCTTCAGAAAGAAGATTGGTGTAGATGGGCAGGTTGAGACCTATAAAGCTAGACTTGTTGCAAAGGGTTTTCGTCAAAGACCTAGTTTGGACTATGACGAGACCTTTTCTCCAGTGGCTATGCTGAAATCCATTCGGATCCTTCTTACCATTGCTGCCTTCCACGATTATGAAATCTGGCAGACGGACGTAAAGACGGCTTTCCTAAATGGAAATTTGGAAGAGTGTGTCTATATGGATCAGCCGGAGGGATTCATTCAGAGTGGGAGCAGCGGTAGAGTGTGCAAGTTGCTCAAGTCCATTTATGGACTTAAGCAGGCATCGCGGAGTTGGAACATCTGCTTCGATGATACTGTCAAAGAATTCGACTTTATCAAAAACCCAGATGAACCATGTATTTACAGTAAGATTGTAGGGAGAACTATGGTATTCCTCGTCTTGTACGTGGATGACATTCTCCTAATAGGAAATGATATTCCTATGCTACAGTCAGTCAAAGGATTCTTGTCGCAGAGGTTCTCCATGAAGGACCTGGGCGATGCCAACTACATTCTGGGGATCCAGATCTATCGTGACAGATCTAAGAGGATGTTGGGACTTTCACAGTCAAGGTACATCGACACCATACTGAAAAGGTTCAGTATGGAAGATTCCAAGCGTGGTAATTTACCGGCTTGTCACGGGATCACCCTCTCCAAAGAGATGTCTCCCAAGACGGATTTGGAAAGGGATCGCATGTCTATTATACCCTACGCTTCTGCGGTAGGCTCTATAATGTATGCAATGTTGTGTACCAGACCAGATGTAACATACGCATTGAGCGTTGTAAGCCGGTATCAGTCGAACCCAGGGGAGAAACACTGGATAGCGGTAAAGAACATTCTCAAGTACCTGAGAAGGACTAAGGAGATGTTCTTTGTGTATGGCGGAAAAGACCTCCAGCTCGAGGCCTTTGCTAACTCCAGCTTCCAGAGTGACAAGGATGACTCCAAGTCCATGTCGGGTTATGTCTTTACCCTCAATGGAGGGGCGGTTTGCTGGAAGAGTTCCAAGCAGGAGACCGTTGCAGACTCAACCATGGAAGAGGAGTACATAGCTGCTTGCGATGCCGCAAAGGAAGCTGTCTGGATGAAGAAGTTCCTCACGGAGCTTCAGGTGGTTCCTACCATTGTTGATCCAATACCGCTGTATTGCGACAACAACGGCGCTATAGCTTTAGCGAAGGAACCCAGGTCCCATCAGAAGTCCAGGCACATTTTGAGGCGGTACCACCTGATCAGAGAGATCGTAGATCGCCAGGAGATCGAGGTGAAGAGAGTAAATACGGAGAACAACACTGCAGATCCACTCACGAAGGCCCTACCCCAGACTCAGTTCGAGCGGCTGATCGAGATGATAGGTCTTCGATACGCCAGTACATGGCCTTAGTGCAAGTGGGAGATTGTTAGTGTATATGCCCTAGAGGCCATTACTGTATCATACTAGCTTGTATATTACTTGATGGAAGCTTAGGATATTCACAGTTGTATTGACAATCTTGCTCAAAATGGTAGTATACTACTTGGTTTGTCTCTACTTCAATATGTGCATGTGTTTCTTTTAGCATATCGCTTATATACATATTAGTAGAGCCCTTAGGATCTTTTCTTGATTACCAGCGTTGTGATGGCGCTCACACTCGTGGGGGCTGGGTAATCCATAAGCACATCCTTATACACGTCCCTAGTCATAGGACTATCGAGACAGGGCATCGATACTCCGGAGTAGACTAGCGTATGCGCTTCTCATCCCAGCGGGGGAGACGGTCTGTCCCACAGCCGTCAGAACGTCGTACTTGAGATAGTATGCAGGTGCTCGTTAGGTTACGAGTACACTGCATAGGACTCGTCGGGAACTGTTGGTTGGTATTATACCTATCGTCAGTTATCAGTTCCCAGGTGACATGAGTACAGCGTAGTCCGCCGACTTGACACTGTCACTTCGCCTCGAGTGTGTTCCCACTGTACTTAGATTACTACCCTACCACGGCTCAAAGGAGTCGTGCAAACAGGTAGTAGTTGGGTGCAGTCCCGAAGCACTTGGAGGCAGTGACGGTTAGACAGGATTCGTCTCTCCCGGTATTGGGGGTTGACATCGCGCTGTGTCTAGGAGAGCCATTATACGAGTAGTCCCTGGCCAGGGCAAGCGAGATATACTGGTAGGTTTCCAGTGTTATCTCAGGGTGTTTTGGGCTACACTCCGACACGACTTGTACCGCTATTAGGGGACTGACGTTCACCACCCCCCTAGGCCCGCCATACGATGTATCAGACGAACAGACCGGACTGTACGGAGATTGTCATATACAGGCTCAGTAGGAGTTCGGATGGGTTTACCTCATCGGCCTTCTTATCGACATCTACCTGGGGACCGTTACATACAGCTAGTGCCGCTTGCGGTCTGTGGTTAAACCCACTGCCAGCGTAGTGTCGAGTCTTTAGAGTCCCACACAGAGAGTTTCCCTGTACTGAGCGAAACGTGTAGAGGCCGTATGGTTTTACGGCAGGGCTACGATCACTTACGTGCACTTGTGTGCGTATGCTGTTCGGGCAGGCAATACTAGTGGGCTTTGGTTTAAGCCAGATCCTAGTGTTGCACAGATGGATTTGATTTGTCTTCTGTGCATTCGCATTCTACGGAATGCGGATGCGGGTGTGTATGCACAGTTTTGAGGAGCGATGAAGGAGGTGGTGCCTCATTAGGGTTTTGACAGTTGGTTCGGTCAAAACCATTATGAGCCGGGGACATATTTACTAATCCTCTTATTGATAATTATGTTGTGGCTAATTGCATTGACCATTTGACCATCTTGACTTTGTTGACCGTTTGACCAAAGTTGACTAAGATCTTCTTGAAAGATCTAAAGTATTCTTTGGTTTTCTTTTTCTTTTTGTTATGATAATGGTCATGTCATTTGTAGCCATCAACTTTTTCATGATGGGATTAGTAACGATGAAAATGAGTATTATTGCAACCATGGTTGTGTTTTCTCTTTGTTAAGCTTTTCATTTGTGATTTCTCATTCTCTCTCATAGAAAAGAAATGAGAAACATTTCCATGGTTGCTCCTCCTTCTTCCTCCTCTTGATTCTTCCTTTGATCTCATGGGTTGAGAGAAAAAGGATTCCACAAGACAAACACATCCATACATCTCCTCTATACATTCTAGGGCTTCTTGACTAGCAATCACTTTGCCCTAGTTGCCTCGGCTTGAGGCGGAGCTTAGTGTACATCTCTCGGGTGGATCGTCTTCGACTCAAGAAGGCCGCGGAGGTGCCCAAGGTCCAGATCGACACTTGGAGCTTGGATGGACGAGCGGGACAGCGGAATGAAGACCCGAAGGACCGGTTTCGTGAGGTATACTTTCTACAGCATAGCAGTTAAACCTCTTAGTGTTTACTAGTTTCTAGTTTAGCAAAGATCCGACTTTTAGTCCATGTTGCCTTGCGCCAAAAATATTGTTTTTCGCCGTTTCCGCCTCCCCGTAAGAACCGGGGTGAGCAACGTGGACTTACACATGTGATTCGGGACTGTACCCAAAAATCACCGTTTTGCATGCCCTCTTGGACGTGGTAAGGTGGAAATCAAAGCACAGTGGGAATCACACAAGACTCTATGACGATCTCGGGTCAACAGACTACTCTGTACCAGTGTCACCAGAGAACTGCCATCTAACATAAGGTATAATACCATCTGGGAGTTCTCGGCGAGTCCGTCCAGTGTACCCAGTCTCCACTGAGCACCCGTATATCATCTCTGATGTCAAACACCAATGGATATGGGATCATCCATCGCCCATCTGTATGGGTCGAGAAGGTATACACTAGTCTACTCTGGTATATCGATGCTCCGTCTCGATACACCCATGACTAGGGACCTTGAAGGATGTACTTATGGACTACCATGTCCCTACTAGTATGATCCGCATCATAGTCCAGGTAGTCAAGTACACATCCTAAGGGCTTTACCAACATGTAACAGAGAGACAATCAGTATACACGTTAAGGTAAAGAGTAACCAGATAGCATACTATCATGTCGAGCAAGAAAGTCCTCCCTATATATGTACCAGCATCCACTACAATATACATCCTATGTATAGCAATGGCCTCTAGGGCATACATATAACTAACAATCTCCTACTTGCACTAGGGCCATCTGATAGCAGTGGTTGTAGTATCTCATACTCAACCATCCCATAAAAGTCTCTCTCTAGGAAAAGGCCTTTGTGAGTGGATCCGCCGTGTTGTCCTCTGAGTCTACTCTCCTAACCTTGATCCCCTGGAGATCAACCATCTCGATGATCAGGTAATACTGCCTTAGAATATGTCTGGATCACTGATGGGACGAACGTTCCTTGGCATAAGCCACAACTCCATTGTCTCATAATGGGAGGAACTAAGTTCATCTCATGAACAAATATACACCCAGACAGTCTCTTTGGTAGCATCTTAAGTAGCGATGTATCCAGCCTTTATCGTCTAGTATGCCACGGTATCTAGCTTGGAACTCTTCCAACATACCGTCCCTTTACTAAGGGTAAAGACAATGCCTGTGACTGACATTCATTCGTCCTTATCACCTTGGAACACTTCCAGTGATTCTCCCCAGGATCGATTGATACCATCTCACTACAACTAGTGAGTATCCTAACATCCAATTAGATCTATCTCATAGATCCAAAACCCAGGATTTAGGAGGTATCACTAAATCCTATATGGAGAATCCTTGTGATGAGCGGAGATTGACCGAGCGTAGCATAGGAAACTCCTTTCTTATCAAGAGTATGTCATCCACGTACTCTACGAGGATCACCACCATACTCCCTACTACCTTTTTGTTTATACAAGGTTCATCTACCATTTTGATGATGTCAAACTCTTAGACTAATCCATCAAAACAGATGTTCCAACTCCGCGATGCCCGCTTTATCACATAAAACATCTTGCACACGTTTCCGCTGCTCCCACTGTCTACGAGGCCCTCTGGCTGTGTATTTATAGACGCACTCTTCTAAAACATCATTTTAGAAAAGCAGTCATGACACCCAACCGCCAGATATCGTAGTCATGGTATGTAGCCGTGGCAAGTAGGATCCGGATGGACTTAAGCATAGCCACTGGAAAAGGTTTCATCATTATCCACGCCTGGTCGATAACGAAAAGCTTTAACAAGTCTAGCTTTGAAAGTCTCAACTTTTCCATCTACACCAAGTAATCTTCTCAAGATATACTTGCTCCTGATGGGGATTTAACCCTTCAGATATAGCAACCAAAGTCCATACTTTGTTGGTGTATAAGGATTCCATCTCAGATCACTAAGCATCCAGCCATTCTTACAGAGTCCTACTCCTGATGGCCAGCTCGAAACTAGTTGGGTCATCATCTCATGATACAATCCTCGCTCCCACTGTCATAAAGAAACCAAAGTATCTCTCAGGTGGGTGAGGAACCCTACTAGATCGGCGGAGAGGCTGAGCTTCGTTGGAATCTACTGAATCCTTTAGTTCTATCAAATCACCTGCTGTAGTTTGTATAGCTGGAACCTTTCCAGTTCTACACAGCAGACCTTGCCTCGAGCTTGTCCGGATTTTGCTTTTAGACATATGCCGGACAACCCCAAATCTTAACTAACTTAAGATATGGGCTATTCCCTTTCCATATCACATATGAAGTGGTAAGCAACTGATTTGATTGGAACCCTATTCAATAGGTATGCAGCTTCGCAAGTGCATAACACCCAAAAGGAAATAGGTAACTCAGTAGTACTCATCATAGAGCACACCTTATCATATAGGGTGTGATTGCTCCGCCCCGATATACCATCGTGCTATGGTGTATTCGGAGGAGTAATGCCGAGAGAGAATCTCATTCTCCTTTAGAATAGTCCAGGATTTCCGTGCTTAAGTATCCTCCTCCCTGATCACATCAAAGGACATAATACTTATACCCGTATTGGTTCTCTACTTCTAACTTATATTCTGTGAATATCTCAAAAAGGTTCAGACTTGTGTTTCAACAGGAACATATGACTGAATCGTGAGAGATTATCAGAGAATGTAATGAAGTACAAAGAACCAATCTTGGCATGTGTAGACAGGGGACCTTACATACATCATCATGTATTATCCCAAGAGTTCACTAACTCTTACTCTGTTTCCAGTAAACAGAGCTATAGTCATCTAATCTTTGTGACATGACTGGCAAGTTTCACAAGATGTAAATTCAAACAGATTTAAATATGCATCTTTGTGCAACTTAGCTAGTCGGGTCGCATTGATATGACCTTGTATACAATACCTCAAGAAGGATCCGTTCATTTCTGAACTCTTCCTTTTGTGTGTGTTCCATATACTAAGAACTGTAGTTTGATTTAGAACATCAATACTTTTAGATAACGTGCCTGAACCGATCAACTTTTGATATAGGAAATGTTCAAAACATAATCCAACAATACAAAATTTTATCGTTTCTTTACTAATAAAGAGACAGATATGATTTTGTATATTAGGTTCGGTATCTAATAACATTCGTTCAGAATCAATGTATTGGTAATACAGGGTGACAGTGACCAACAGACTTGGTTGCAACACTTGCCCCGTTTTCTGTCGCATGAAACTTATCACCCGTTCTCAGTTCTCTACCTATCTGTAGCCCTATGTAACAGATTACATATCTGGGATCCTGATCCGGTATCTAATACCCAGGACGTAGAGGATACAGAGAAACGGTTCTTTGTAATGAACACACCCGAAGGAGATGCATCATATGCACTTTCTTCGTTTGGGTGGCATATGAATTCTGGTATTCCCCAATTCCTGCTCTGTCTTATAACAATTATAAGTTGGAGCGGGACCAACGTTCCCCAGCTCAGTATAACAAGCGGGTTCGGTCAAATATCCGTATTATTATCTTGATTAAGGCGTGATATGGTCGCTACCTGGAGAGAGAGAGAAGAAAACACTCAGCGTGCGCTCTTGCAAGAATAGATTGGATATTATTTTATCTAATCAGGATGGCTCCCACTGTTTTTTATCAAATCTTCCTTCAAACCCTAAAAGGAAAGATTAGCCGGGATTAATTACATACTACAAGTTCGCCAATCTTTCAGCCAGGCCAGTATCGGTACTTTGAGGGAGGTCCCCCGTGCTTTCGTACGAACCTACTTACAGTAAACCTCGTTTTCCCAGAGGCGTAACCCCGTTGACACCTTTCTAGACACCTACTTGATCGGCTAATTGTAATGTGTAAAACTCTCCCAGGAGTAACAATTACTCGCAGTGGGTATCGGGATCCAACTATCTCATAGAAGGTATGCACTCTCATTGCAAATTTCAACACTTGAAATTCCCGATAATTTTGCCCCTAGCATTCTATGACCTTGACGCAGGCCAACAAACCATAGTGCGCTAGTCAAGTTCAACCCGTCATTTCCTGATTGAATTAAACCCACCCGCACGACCCTTAACGCAGGCCAACAAAGTCGCACGACTACCCTAATCCAATCTGCATCATATGCATAAGCAGATAAATACTAGTTAGCTACCGCACACAACGCCTTGACGCAGGCCAACAAACGTAGCACGAATACTAACTACTACTTATCTGAAATGACGGAGGGCTACGACAGGTTTTTCTGAAAACCTATTGCGTAATGAACTTGATATCGTTGTAGAATCAAATGATTTTTAAAATGGAGTGTTTTTTAGGCTTTTCTAGTTTTGCTAAAGGGGTCACTCCCGGTGAAGGGATTGTCGGCCCTTTCCACGTCGAATGAGGTGCGGGATATATCAGATATATCACTGTGCAAAGCAGAAACTATAGAAGCTATCAAAAGACAAACCGAGTGTGTAGCATCTGCCAGTTATTGCTAAAGGGGTCATTCCCGGTGAAGGGATCGTCGGCCCTTTCCTCATCGAATAAGGTGCAGGATATATCATATATACCGCTGTGCAAAGCAAGAACTGTAGCTACCTGTTTTATTTTTGAAATTCGATTCTACAACATCTTAGGTTTCTTTTATTTCATTAATCTCATTAATGAAGTCCCATCATTTAAGTTACCTAAACATCACAGATAAATACGACGTACACTTATGCCATCCGCATTCGCCTCGATGTCCCCTCGTGCACCGTTAGGTTAGGTAACTAACGGCAGAGCGGGGCAGGGCTAGCGCGGGTGTAAAACATAAGTAACGTCTATATAATATATCATATATACTATATACAGTATTTATCACAGAACATCACATGATCACATCACAGATATCGCAGTAGAAGAATCATATGAAACATTGGATATACTAGGACGTCCGTGTTTTCAATACGAGCCAGTATAAAACACGGATTCCACGGTCGCGATGAATAGCCAAACCCACACCCCTAGACCCCTACGAGAGCGGCAAGCAACCCTACCAATTCTAGGGTTAGGAGACCCGGACTCGACTCCTCGAGTTGGTCTCCCACTGGACCCTAGAACCCGGTCACTTGTGCTCCCCTCCTTGGGTCTATCCTAGTGCGGAAAAGTAAATAATATACAAAGGTGACATCTTTCGCAACCTGAAAGTGCTCCAATAAAAGAATATTACATACAAGTTTTTACATGAATGAAAATGAAAAACACCCATCTCACAAAAAAAAACCCCGGCTATTCAAACACGACGATCCAATATAACATATCCAGCAATACATAATATCACATGTCATCAACAAAAGTAAATATGCCCATCCCAATTGTCGTTGACATATAGCAACGAAACCGGCGATATCACATATTACACTTACGATCGCAGAAAAGAAAGTGTAAAACTACAACAGTTGGAATCCGCAATCTCTTTAGACATCGCATACCTGACCAAATGAATTCCTTAGATATCGCATGCCTAACAATTATAAACCCCACATTTTAGTCTCATTATCGAAAACTCTTTTTAATATCAAGTCGGGCAATTCAACAAGATTCCCGATAACCTGATCGAATGCTCGTCGCAAACTTTAGTAGGCGGCCGCACCCCCGATACCGTCGACGAAGTGTACCAAGGCGGAACACCGCTACCGCGAGCACCCGGACGGATGCTTTCGGCGACGGGGTTCTCCTACAGTCACTTGGTCGGGGTTAAGGGGTGTAGCTGTCTATTAAATTTATCCGGTGAGTATTCGCGTACGCTACGTGATTGCGACGGACTTTTGATCACATCAAAATTCCTTAGCAACCGATCAAGTGAGACTAAAGTGCTAGATTTATAACATTCATTCAGTTATCTCAAAACTACTTGTGAATTCCAATTATTGTATCCCATTCCAGATAAATAGAAAATGTTAAACTTTCCGATCGAACATTCAAACACCCAAGTTTTCCCGAAACAGCTCAACACATGAAACAAGTTTAAAAACATCCAGTTCATGCCTCAGTACCAACGGTCCAGCCATAGAAGGGTCAAGCCAACGCCTCATATGTGGCACGCCGTACTGCCCCAAACCCTAAGGTTCAAAGGGCAGTTCAAGACGGTCACATAATCGAGTTAAGGTTTGTTGTCTTCTAGAGGGGCCATCGCGTTACTTGCACTACTTAGAACGTCATTAAACTACGGAAAAATCCAACACTTGGAAATTTCCCGGCAGGGGAAAAAGTGGGTATTTATATCCGGTCGAACTTTTTAACATATTCTAAAGTTACCCGGAAAAACACATAGACAAAATCAAAAAATTCCGATCGAATCATTGAAGCCCCAAAGCATCCCAGAAAACTCAACTCTTGAGTGCAAATTAAAAATTCCCAGAAAACTCAGCACCACAAAATAGGAATTACTGTGCAAAATTCAATGCATGAGGAGACCGTACGGCCGCGGAACCGCCGCACATGCCACGCTATTGCCGCGGTTCCGCGGCGGTTTAGTCGAATTAGGCCCCCATGTTTCACAGTAATTCATATAAGATCCTGCTTAATTTTCTGCATATTTTTAATATAGAAAATCTCACTGTTTTAAAAAATGTACAGAGAGCAAATTGGGATTAGGGTTTCGGGTTCGATCGGGTTTCTAACTTCGTCTACACATCGCTTAAGGCTCTAGCTAGGCTCTGATACCACTGTAGGGTTCCTAGGCACACTAATGAGGTCTTACAAGGCATCAACCATGCCAATTTCAAAAATTCTAGATGCCGAGAAACCCTAATGTGATCGTTGACTAGAGTTTTAGGCGATAACTACAACTAGTAAACTGCTTTACTAATAAGTGAACGGAAATACAACCTTTGTAGATCCGGTCTTCCACCTCCATAGCTCCATGATGAAGTCCCCTCACTGCGATCATTGGATCCCGGGCTCTAGCGTCGGCTTCATCGGAGAAATGGGCGGGCTAGGTCGTCGACTTCGATGCCGAAGATGATCTACGTCAAGGCAACACAAGATCAAGCTCCAACTTCACCAAGCCATGAAACTTGTGAAGAAAACACCCTATACTACTTGGCAAGTGGTAGAGGATGAAGAAATAGGAAGTGGGTTTACTTTAGAATTGTATTTCTCACTCTTTTTCTCAAGTCACCATTGAAGCAAGCAAGCTTCATTCTTCTTGAAGAAGAAGAAGAAGAAAAAGAATATGATAAGAAATATATGGAAAATAGAAAATAAGGTGATTCTTATCATATCTCAACCATGGTCAAGTGTAGAGAATAAACTAGGGTTAGGTTTAATGGTTAGGTTTAAGGAATAAAACAAAATGGTCAAAGCTTTTTCAAAGCTTCATGAAGCTTCAACAAAATCCAAAGAAAGCCACCATTTTATCTTAAGCCAAAATGAAATAAATAAATAAATAAATAAAGCAAGTGAAACCCTAACCATTAACTAACCATGGTTTAATCAAACATACACTCTTTCATGTATCATCAAACATGATACAATCAAGTGCACAAAAGTATATCACATATACAATGTGCACATCAAGTGAGAAAATCCTTTTTAAGTGAACAAATATTAGTTAATGTAAAGTAATATATCTAATATATAATTATACATTAAATCATTAAATCAATACTTGATTTAACGATCCGGTCATATCGCATATAACCGACTAATATAAATGGTAACAACTTATCGAATCAACACTTGATCCGATAACCCGGCTATATCGCATATAACCGATCAATGTCACAAATAGCGAGAATCGAATACAGTATCACATACTAGTATTATTCTCGGTCCCGCACATATCTCATATGCACTCCTATTTCATTTCGCTTGAGCCAGGAAACCTCTGTGTAGGACTCTAAAGACTCGTCATTACGCCGGCAGCAGGTGGTGATCATATCAAACACCCACAAGCCGCAAACGGTCTGCTAAACGTAACGGCCACCCGGGTATTGAGCGATCAGAAGATCGACGAGCAAGCCCGTTCATACTCCTGTGAATCCAACCAGTAACACTTACCGTACAGTCCGGTCTCGTCGTCTGATATGTCGCATATCTCGCCTAGGGGTGGTAAACGTCAGACCCCAATAGCTCGATAAGTCGTGTCGATATGAGGTCTATAACAGTTCGAGAAACTACAGGTAACGCTTACCAGTAAATCTCAGCAACCCTGGCCAGGGATTTCCGGTTATAGCCAATTGAACACAGCGCAACATCAACTCCCTGTACCGGGAGAGACGAATCCCCTCCTATCGCTCATTGCCTCCATGTGATTCGGAACTGTACCCAAAAACCACCGTTTTGCATGCCCTCTTGGACGTGGTAAGGTGGAAATCAAAGCACAGTGGGAATCACACAAGACTCTATGACGATCTCGGGTCAACAGACTACTCTGTACCAGTGTCACCAGAGAACTGCCATCTGACGTAAGGTATAATACCATCTGGGAGTTCTCGGCGAGTCCGTCCAGTGTACCCAGTCTCCACTGTGCACCCGTATATCATCTCTGATGTCAAACACCAATGGATATGGGATCATACATCGCCCATCCGTATGGGTCGAGAAGGATACACTAGTCTACTCTGGTATATCGATGCCCCGTCTCGATACACCCATGACTAGGGACCTTGAAGGATGTACTTATGGACTACCATGTCCCCACTAGTATGATCCGCATCATAGTCCAGGTAGTCAAGTACACATCCTAAGGGCTTTACCAACATGTAACAGAGAGACAATCAGTATACACGTTAAGGTAAAGAGTAACCAGATAGTATACTATCATGTCGAGCAAGAAAGTCTTCCCTATATATGTCCCAGCATCCACTACAATATACATCCTATGTATAGCAATGGCCTCTAGGGCATACATATAACTAACACTCACGAGTGGTTGACTCTCACACTTGGACCGACGATAAGCTTAGCGACCTGTGCAGTGAGACTTAGAGACTGATAGGGTTAGAAATATTGATATGTATTGCTTACTGATTCAACATACCTACCATACTGTTTACTGCTTTACTGTTTGCCTACTCTATTAGATACCTGCATTGGCTACTTCATGTTCACGTCTTTACTCTTTTGATTACTGTTACATATTCATTATTATTGCACGAGTTACCATTTGTATCCATATATATATTGCTATCGTGTCACTCTGACGACCTGAGTATGCATGCTCAGAGCGAGAAGTGGATCTAGCTTGGACCAGGACCTGACGTACCTCGAGGACATCGCGGACATCTTGATCAGCTACCCAGAGCTATACTCTCTTGATCTCCATCTGGTTATTCCTTTTGTATTTGTTTTAATTCAGTGACTACATTTCTCATTACCTGTGCATTGAGTACCGATTACCACGTAAAGCTAGAAGCCGAAGTGTGACTACGACAGGATATTTCCTTGACCGTAGGAGCATGGCTGGCCTTGTCAACCCCTCGTATTCCGTATTTTGGGAAGCGGGGCGTGACATGGTTCTGTTGGTATCAGAGACAGGTTTTGCTTCGTTTGGGATTGCAGTTTCCGTGTAGTGCTTGGCAATCTAAGACACCCTTCGGTCTAGATTGTAAATTTGTTATTCTTAATCTTGATTCACATAGTGTATTTGACTATACTTATTGATCCATCCGCTAGAGTTTTTGGTGACTTAGTAGAGTTACGTGGCTGTAATTATGAACTGCAGTATAGTTACAATACTATACTCTATTGGGTGACTTGGAGTTCTACAGTTGATTTTCGCTCGATTGAGTTTCACCTCACCCGATATTCTTGTTTCATTGTCTATTCTATATCTTGTTCTGATTTTTACTCCTTGTACCTTATGCCGTCCTAAAATTGTTGTTTCAGGACCATGTCTTCCAACGACTCTTCTTCGATCCCCACTTCCCAGAATCAGACCGTAGAGATTCTGAATGTACTGCAAAGTCTGAAGGAAGCCCAAGAGCGAACAAACGACCTATTAGCTGAAGGATTAAGGAGGCAGATGACTCCGGCACCAGTGGAAGCCTCCAATCGTAAAGCGATCCCTGTTAGACAAGGAAAAGAGGTGAAGATGAAGCGCCCACTTGTTCCCCAGCAGCGGAAGCAGCGGAAGACTCAATGCTGTGGATACTGCAAGAAGCCAGGACACTTTCAGAGAGATTGTCGCAGCGCCAAAGGGAAGTGCCTGATTTGCGGATCCAGCGAACATCTTATCAATGGTTGCCCTAAAAGGAAGAAGCTACAACGAGGAGATTCGTCCACACTCTCCACTCCGGCTAAGTGATGGTTATTTCATAGTTCGAACTTCGAGGATAGTGTGGACCCAGCGCAGGATTCAACTCGCGTGACGAGATTGCAGCGGCCTGGAAATCAAAGAAGAAGTATCACCTTTCTGCTTTCAATAAAAATGTTGTCACTCTTTTGTAAATATTTCCTTTCGTTTAAGATCTTGTATCCACTGAACTTTTAGTTGAATGCAATAAAACTCTGAGTTGTGATGTATGTGTCGTTCCCTTGCCTCTCACTCCACTTATACTATTTAATGCATCAGTATTCAAATTTTTGATTTTTCAGTCCTTACCTACCGCGTATTTTTCCTTGTGCTCCGTATCCTTAGTTATTTTCTTGGTGTGTTCCACTGCCTAATCATGACTCTTCCCTTCAGGCCATGGCCCACCCTGGAGCAGCGCCGCCTCGAGATGAGGACACACGATCGTGCGTTTCCTTGGACTGCATGCTGGTAAGTTCAGATGACGAAATCAACGGCCCACAGGTTATTTTCAGAAACAGCGATTCCGTGGGTGAGGGATCCACAGTCCCAGAAGTCGACATGATCAGCGACTCTGACGACGAAGAAGAGGACCCCGAAGAAGACCCAATAGAGGAGAACCCAATAGAGGAAGATTCCGAGGAGGACCGGATAGAAGAAAATCCAGGAGAGGAAAATCTTGAGGAGAATCCAGCAGCAGGAAATCACGTGGAAGAAGATCCAGAAGAGGCGAATCACGAGGATGCATACCATGATGAAGAATCTCCAGTCAAGGAAGAAGGAACAGAAGAACAAGACCCTGCGGCAGGAGAACCTCCAGTAGCGATCCCTGCGAGGCGCTATGGAAATGGACGCCCTTATCTGAGCGCACGAGCCTACCGTAACCTGCTGAACTCCCATAACCGCGACTGACGTGATTTAGCTTTTGTCTCCTATGGCCAAATAAATCTATGTATAGTTTAGGGCCATCTTTCATTTTCGAGAATGCCTTGTTTGGAATTTTCTGGAATGAAATAAAATTTCTGAGTTCGCTAATCTTTTGATTTTTGGTTCACATGATGCTTTGGCTGTTTCCCCTATACATTTCTTTTCCTCCTGAGATTCATTACTGTCCTTCACTCCTACACCTTGTGCTGTTTTGACCCTCGCTTAGATTAAAAAGTACCGCACCCCGATCTTTTGAATGGGCCATACTCTATTGTAACCCCTACCCTGACTAGCCCTTATATATCAGTAGTGCTCTCTTTTATTACATTTAGGGACATCATTATTCGAAAATTTAGTTTTCATTATTTCGTATTTATCGAAAAATTGTGTGTTATTGACTACTTCCATTTTACCCGTTTTAAATGGTTTACTATCCTTCACATTTTCAATAGCGCAACCATATATCACGCATATTTTTGTTCCATGTTTCTTATTTTCACTATGTGGGTTTCCAAAGTTATTTTAAAATTATTTGAGCGATACAATATTCTAAAATGTTTTAACCTATCGACAAATCCTTCGCTATTTTATTATTGTTACTTTATTTTCCCGGGTATTGTGCTTATAGTTTGCTATTATAAATGGATGTGCCTGATGCTATTATTTTAGCTGCGCTATTTTGATATACGTATGTATGCATATATCTAGGATTTCGAATTTATCTAGCATGCCTCGAATGTTAATGTTTGTTGTTGCTATTTTTATTCCCTTATACATATAGTTTGCCCTTATAGTTGATTCTGCCTTGTACTTACTTGGACATTCGATCCTTTTCTTTTTTTAACTGTTTTTAAGTAAACCACTATATGTTAGTGTTCGAGGTTGTACCTTTTCGCATGGTATTTTATATAGCTTATCGTTGTTTTAAATTTCGAGGACGAAATTTTTGTAAGGGTGGTATGATGTAATACCCGGTTCTTTTATACGCCAATATCCGTATTTCTTTTTGGTCACTTACAAAATTTACTTACTGATATTTACAATGATTTTAAGTATTTTAAAAACCCCAATCTCTTTATGGTATCTTGGTTCCCTTTTTGTAACCCTAACCATACCTCCTTTTCCTTTCATTATTTTTCCCTTTTACCCAAAACAAAACCAAAACTATATATATATGTATCCCCCGGCCCAACAGAATTATTAGGAACTAAATAAATTAATTCCCCTAAACTTTTCCCCGGCCCACTCCATTTCCCTTCCTCTGCCAAATGAAAATCAAAGCCCTAAACAAATAATTAAATTAATCTTAATTTTTCCCCAAACCCCAGCCCAAGAAAATAAATGAATTAACCCCAAGCGGCCCAGCCCATTCCTCTCCCCGAGCCGGCCCAACCCCCTCAAACCCAACCTGCTTCTTCCCCATACCTTTTCCCGCCTCTTTCCTTCCCTTCCCACGTCGCGCACGTTCCCACTCCCTCGCCCTCGTCGTGACCACGTCCCTTCTTCTCGGCCCCGACCTCGCGCGCGCGCGCACGCTCGTGGAGCTCCCTCTCGATCTCGTCTCTCCCTCTCCTTAACTCTCTCCTCCCCCCTCACTCTCGATCTCTTTCTTCCCTCCTTCTCTCCTCTCTCCCAACTCCCCTGCACACCCTCCTCACCACGAGCCTCCCCTGCACGCCTTCTCGGCGCCGGCGAACACCCCTCTGGGCCCCACGACGACGACGAAGACGACCAACTCCCTCGCTCCTCCCTCCAAAACCTGAGCACCACTACTATTTCCTCCCTCTTCCCGACACCACCGAGCTCACTGCTGGCCTCCCCTTGCTGGCATCACGGCGACCCCTCCGTCGTGACCAAGCCCCTGCGCGACACCCACCACCGTCGAGCCCCCTTTTCCTCCTCTCGTCCTCCACCTACCTCCCTGACTCCCTTCCCTGCACACCGACGAGAACCCAACGGCCGCAACTCCCTTCATTCACCCGAGCACCGCGCCGGCCACTTCCATCGCCTGCACCCCGAGCTTCCATTTCCGGAGCCCTTGCCACCTGAAACCCTCGCCGGCGCACCCTATCGCCGCTGCACTCATCTCCGACGAACCTACCTCAACAGCATCGAGCTCACCCATTTCCCTGCAACCCGAGCACCCTAGCACCTAGCCCATCAACCCGTCGTGCACCTCGCCGTCTCCTCCTCTCTCAACCACCCTCACTGCCTCATCGCACTGCCCATCGTAACACGCCATCATCATAGCCAAATCGAGGCCCGTCATTTCATCGAACATCTACGGTGATCGCTGTTGCCGCTATTCAGGTCACCGACGTCGCCATCAAATCTGTGGCCTCGATCTCTTAAACCATCATCGTCATCAAGATGCCATTCGTCGCAACGCCCGTCGCACCCACCGAGCCGTCAAGTACAAGAAGCAAGATCCGACGAGGCTAAACCTGTGCTGCGTTCGTGACGCGATCGTGCCATTGCCGTTGCCGTGCCGTCATCGACACGTCTTCAGGCAAGTTTAATACTTGATTCATGGTACTTTTTATATTACAATTCAATTACAAAAAAAAATTCCCACATATACTTTTCGGGTAAAATGCTATAAGTTAAGTGTTCAATGTGAACCATGACCTACAAACCCAATTAAATTGACGGCACTAAATAAATTTGAGTGGCCCGAGTTATAACAAATACCCCTTAAGATTTTGGTTACAAAATAAGGTCGTTTGCTCACGTAAAATGGCGTCCCAATTTCTGTCGCAAAACCTGAAAACCTACGTACATGCCAAACTATAAAATTTATAATAAATTGTGTATAAACCGGATTTTAGCGTTCGATGGCTCGTATCGAATCCAACTGTTCAACCTACCGTATTATATAGTTGATCACTGAATTCTAACTAGTTATGATAGAGATAATTGAGGATGATTAAGATTCTGGACTGCAGTCCAGAATGGAAATCCCGGTTAACCCTTGTTTCTAAACCCCTGTGTATTACTGTTCAAATATGAGAATGCGCGGAACCCTTTATCGTTATGTAGGAAGTTGAATTATCATTCTTACTCGACTGGTCTCACTAGATTCCTCAACCGTTTGATATTTTTAGTTCATGTTACAATGTCGACACGTCTTGCTGAATTCCGCAGAAGCAGATTTTACACCTCAAACATAATCTGTCCATAACTCCCTGTCGGCATAGTATATTACTGATTCGCCAATTGTGGTGGAAGTCTAACTGATAACCCTAAGTATTTTTCAACTATAGCGTCACCTAAATACGATCCCAACCGGGATTAAAATGCGTTACGAAACGGATTTCCGATTCTGAAACCGGATTTCCAGCAGTGAATGCTTAAAATGAAATGACCATATCTAGCGATCCTGAAGCCCGATTGATGTGAAACCAATTTTGTTGGATAGATAGTTAAACATACTGCTTACCCCCTTTTTTATTGTTTCGCTAAATTTTGCATGTATGATTTATGACAAATTATGCAAGTGGTAGGACACTGACGGATGATATTTTGTGCATATTACATCGTGTAGATGTCATTGCATCGGTAACCTAGTGATCATGTGCATTACCCAGTGTTAGGTTTTAGTGTTTTATTGTGGCAAGTACGTCAGTGTTTAAGTATGAATGGATAAGTGAAAGTGACACGTACTTGTACACAATCGGTGGACCCTATTGATTTGTTGCATTATCGACGTCTGTGGAACGCGTATAAGTGTGACTATAATTGGTATGGGACAATTATGGAAGCACTTATATGGGTGTTACAGGTAAGGCACCAAACACTATCCATTTATCTTGGGTATCAGTCGAGACATGCTTGATGAAGACCCTGTCTTCAGTTCTCGCGTAGACTCGTCATGGACCGACTGGTATTTGAGTTTGTGGTTGGCGTTTGATGTTGACCACGGGGTGTGGGGTTGTTTGAGTGTGAGTTCAACAGAATTTCGAGAGTCCCATGCCGGCACATATGGAGATAAATGGAGATATATGGGGATATTACTGATTATTAGCGAGCGACTCGGGCCCGTGTTCCCTTGTCCTTGGGTCCTATCCTTGGGTGGGGGATACTCACGAGTGGTTGACTCTCACACTTGGACTGACGATAAGCTTAGCGACCTGTGCAGTGAGACTTAGAGACTGATAGGGTTAGAAATATTGACATGTATTACTTACTGATTCAACATACCTACCATACAGTTTACTGCTTTACTGTTTGCCTACTCTATTAGATACCTGCATTGGCTACTTCATGTTCACGTCTTTACTCTTTTGATTACTGTTACATATTCATTATTATTGCATGAGTTACCATTTGTATCCATATATATATTGCTATCGTATCGCTCTGACGACCTGAGTATGCATGCTCAGAGCGAGAAGTGGATCTAGCTTGGACCAGGACCTGACGTACCTCGAGGACATCGCGGACATCTTGATCAGCTACCCAGAGCTATACTCTCTTGATCTCCATCTGGTTAGTCCTTTTGTATTTGTTTTGATTCAGTGACTGCATTTCTCATTACTTGTGCATTGAGTACTGATTACCACGTAAAGCTAGAAGCCGAAGTGTGACTACGGCAGGATATTTCCTTGACCGTAGGAGCATGGCTGGCCTTGTCAACCCCTCGTATTCCATATTTTGGGAAGCGGGGCGTGACAGAAAGAATGACTTCCCATAGAGTTTCTTACACGAGTAAGCATGATGCCCCCTGCGCATCCACCTTTTTGGGAGTGTACTTCTGGGGTGGGTTTACCCTCCAGTTATTAGATAACACGAATTTCCCCTATTGATACTAATCTTCGACCCAGTTCTTGAAGACGTAGCAATCTTCAATTGGGTGGCTCACCATTCTATGATAGGAGCAGTAGTTAGGGTTGTTGATGTCACCGGGTTGCGGTGGACTCCGCGTTTCTGGCAATGTGATGAGTTTATTACGCATTGCCAATTCGAACAGTCTCCTTGTCTTGTCGTGGGGAAACGAGTAAGCGCGTCCTAGTCTTTCCTTCAAGGACGGGCATAGGCACGTGTTGTTTTGGCGAGCAGCTGGTTTTGGGCCACTCGACTGTTATTGCGTGTTTACAACGAAAGCTGCTTTCCCTTTACCCTTAGCATTCGAGGGTCCTTATTTGAAGAGGAAGGCCCATGGCCTATCTGGTCCATTTGGGCCAGTTTATCTATCAGGGCTTGAAAGGTTGTGGGTTTGAAAAACGTCATGGACACAGTCGTTTGAGAATCAAGGATCCTGATGAACATGCCCACAACAAGAGACTCTTCAATGCGATGTTCGCATTTAGACCACAGGTTCCACCACCTGATCGCGTATTGGACCCACGTTTCTCCCGGTTTCACCCTGGCATTGATTAATGCCGTGATCGGAGTGTGCTCGTTCGCGCTGGCGAAACGCTGTGTGAACAGCAGTCCCATCTTTGCGAATGTTTTCCCGGAGTCATTTGAGAGCTCCGAGTACCATTCGAAGGCTGTTTCTGACAGGCTGCCGATGAACTAGCGAAGCAACAATTTGTCGTCGCCTCCAGTGTTGCCGCACATAGCTCTGAATTGTGCGACGTGCTAGTGGGGGTTGCCTGTTCCTTTGTATACATGGAACTTAGGGATCGTATATCCCGGCGGGTATTTGATTTGATCATACCAGCCTGAATATGGTCGCCCAGTTCTAAAAATTTGGCCCGCAGCTTCATTAGCTTGATGAGCTCTTATTTGTTGAGCAATGTAATCATCAAGGGCGGCCTTAGAGATCGTTTCTTTTTTGGCCGTTGATAAGGCCGGAGAATATTTTAATGCTTCCCATCTGTCATCCTCGATGATTATCGGCGGATCTTCGGCATGGGGTTCTAGCCGGATCATCATTCCAACCATGTCTTGGAACAAGAGAGCCGTCTGCTTTATGTTAGCGGCTTGCTCAGCAGCCTCTTTGTCCTTTCTCTTGAGCACCCTTCGCAGAAACTCTATATCAGTTTCTTACTCTTTGTGCTATTCGATTTCTTTATCCGGACTTTCTTTCTGTCTGGTAAGTGCTTCCATTTTGGTCAACATTTTCTGGAGCATGTCGGGACCCGGTTCTTGTTCACGGAGCAAAGTGCCACATAGAACAAAGTGCCACGCTAATTTTCATGTCAACGGGGTGGGGGCCACCTCTTGAATCCATAGGGGCCACCTCTAGAGTCCGTCAGACCCACTGTAGAACAATGGGGAATCTTCAGAACACATTCCAAAAGAGGACCGAACTTCATTATAAATATAATGATACCACCCTCAATTACAGAGGCGCCTTTTAAGTGAATCGGCACTACAGGAACTTGAGAACTCCATAGTTAAGCGTGTTCGGACCAGGGAAGTCTTGGGATGGGTGATCTCCTGAGAAGTGACCCCTGGTCAGGTCCGCTTCGCTCTAAAGGGCAAAATCGTGCGGCTTCGGCCAGAGCGGACAATACCATCTGTACTGGGGCATAGGGTGTTACATTTATGGTGGCCCATACAGGTCCCTCAGTAATAGGTCTGTGGTTCGAGGACCAACCATTATTCAAAGATGGGGAGAATGTCGGGACGCGGTTCCTGTTCACGAAGTAAAGTGCCACACAGAACAAAGTGTCACACCAATTGTCATGCCAAGGGGGTGGGGACCACCTCTAGAGTTTGTGAGACCCACTGTAGAACAATAGGGAATCTTCGGAACACATTCCAAAATAGGACCAAACTGCATTATAAATATAATGATACCACCCTCAATTACAGAAGCGCCTTTTAAGTGGATCGGCACTACAGGAACTTGAGAACTCTATAATTAAGCGTGTTCAGGCCAGAGAAGTCTTGGGATGTGTGACCTCCTCCTGGGAAGTGGCCCCTGGTCAGGTACGCTTCGCTCTAAAGGGCAAAACCGTGCGGTTTCGGTCAGAGCAGACAATACCATCTGTACTGGGGTATGGAGCGTTACATTTATGGTGGCCCACACAGGTCTCTCAGTAATAGGTCTGTGGTTCGAGAACGAACCATTGTTCAAAGATGGGGAGAATGTCGGGACCCGGTTCTTGTTCTATAACAGCCTTATTTAGATGCAGTAGTTCAAGAATTATCGAGATTCTTTTTCCATAATTTTTTGAACTTTTAGTTAGCCGCTAGCATATTTTATTTTTTGAATTTTTTTACCATAAACAATTTTGATATAAGAAAAAACTTCAGTTTTTATATGATATATATAATTTCCTTAGTTGCAACAAAACAATATTTTGCATATCTTAAAATTCCTAATTTGACCTATTAATATTTGGTTGCATACATATATTACCTTAGCTAATTTCTCTTTGTTGTTAATTTGAGCACAAGAAAAATCTGTGCAGAATCTCTAAGTACAACCAATTAAAGATATGCATCTATATACATATATTTATAAAATTTCTATATATACACAAAACAAAATATCTAACTCTATCTCTCATACTCACATCTCTCTCACTCTCCCCCGCTGCTCATCAAATCCCCTCGCCCTCACGAAACCCTAACCCATGTCTCCATCATCTCGTCGCCACCATCACCGCCGCCGCAACTCTCGACCTCGCTCCTCTGTCACGCCCCGCTTCCCAGAGTACGCTAAGATGAGCACGTGACATAGCCAACCATGCTACCTGTGGATAGGAAATATCCTTCCACAGTCACATTACGGCTGTAGAGATATCAAGAACAATAATAAACTATCTAACACATGTCCATAAGCCAGAATAAAACGAGTCAAGAATAAAAATAATGCGGAAGCAAAAGATCCAATACAAGAATAACTGGAATGTATGTCCCATAATGCGGGCTCACATCAGGAATGAAAATACTGAAAATAAAAGAACTACTAACGAGTCCTCACTGCTCAGCCTGCTGACTGAAGTACTCCTGCTCGGACTGCAGCAAAGGTAAGGAATCTGGGCCATGCAAAACCCAGACATCAGCGCGTCATAACATCAAGCAATAATATATAAACAGGGTAGCAAGACATGCAAGTATGATCATAAAAGGTAAAGCAGGTGTAACAGCAATATAAATCAGGGCAGTGAAAGATAGTGTGCAGTGAGTAATCTAAACTGGTCTATTGGGTTAACTACTCTCAAGTCTTTGAAATCAATTTGATGAATCATCGATGTAACTCAATAGTATCCCGTGCGTGCCCGGGATCACGGTCTATGACTCTCGGGCTGAATCCGAGATGTGCCGCAAGGCAGTAAATGGTGGTAGGTAATGACGAGTGATGTCAGCAGTATCACCCCGGGGCTGGCCTAGCCCGTAAGACTGATCAGAAAATGTATAGAACTATCGAGTTACAAGTCAGGTTTCATCATTGATTTCCCCATACCCCTAAGTTATATGTGTTCAAATCAGGTATTAAATAATCTGGAGCAATGCCAACACAGGATCAGGCAGGTACAGATTTGTCTGGATAGACAACAGGAAATGTCCATAAGGACAACAGGACAGGTTTGTTGGCATTAGTCACAAGATCAGGTAACAGGTAAAGCCATGGTACATCAAGTCAAGTCAGGGAGTATATAGGTATCATGTCATGTCGAGAGGTGCACAGTACCATGTCGTGTCAAGTAGTAGGTGTAACAAGTCATGTCAGGGGTGCATAAAATGTCATGTGGGTGCTCATAATGAAACTAACATAAGCATGGGTATACAGGACAAGCATGGGTACTAATAGAACAATAAACTGGAACATTGTAATGTGAAATGCAATCAGGTACAGATTAAGGTATATAGATGCACATTTATAATTAGGGTTAAAGTTTAAGTTCCAATACTAATTAAACTACACTTTATCAAATGTGGAATGTGAATATTTCAATGTTATACATTCAAGTGATCTATTGATGCAATAATATGTGTACTAGACGAGATGGATGCAAACGGGTGTTTGAACATTATAAACTATCTAAAAAGGGTACTATGGGCTATATAAATAATTATTATGTGATTTAAATATGGACGTGGGTACACGATATTATACTCTAACATGCAACAAGGTACATTTCAAGATCCAAATCTAAAATGATATATGGAACATCAAAAAGGAAAATGGAACATGTGGCACTATATGTAATCTATAGGTTTACTATGCAATTAAATAGGTATAAAAAATATAGATAGCATGTAGCAAGTTTCACTTACCTTGACAGATCAAGAAACGGGTATACGAAACGTCACGCGTCGGTTGGAAAAGTCGCGACGCGCGCACGGTACACGGAACGAATCCAAACAACGCACAAGGGAATCACACGGGTCAGAGATGCTTGCTGGGTCGTCGTGATTGTCGCCAGCACGGTCGGATTCCGGTAGCAAAACAACAGTGAACAAATCAAGAAGAAATGCATAAAGAAAGTGAAGAAGAGAAGAAGAAGAAGAAGAAGATCTTACTGTGGTTATGTGTTCTGGGATTCCAGGGGAGTTGGCAAGGGGCGACGACGACGAGGGTTGCCGGCGTCGGGGTTTCTCGGCGAGGCTAGGGTTTGGCTGTTAGGGTTAGGTTAGGGTTCGGGTGTTGAGGGCTAGGTTAGGGTTCGTGTGCAGGGGTTTGATGAGAGAGAAAGAACAGAGGAGAGGGAGAGGAGAATGGTGATGATGACGGCGAGATGAAGGGGGTCGTCGGCGATGAGTTCTGTGGTGTGCAGGGGTGCAGGTATAGGCCCGCGAAGGAGGAAGAAGGAGAAGAAAATGATGAGGAGGAGGAGATGGGTGCTCGGTGAGGTGAAGGTGAAAAGGAGATGAAGTTTTAGGGTTAGGGTTGCGAGGGAGGTGAGGAGTTTTATGGGTTCCTCGTGCGCTCGGGGATTTTTAAAGAAGAAGAGGAGAAACGAAAGAGGCAGGTGACGGTAACAGGGGACGGTGACGAGAGCGGCTACAGAAATCGCGAGTGGAGAGAGAGAGGATCGCGGGAGGAGAGAGATAGAGAGGGAGCGAGAGGAGAGAGAGAGGGGCTGGGGTTGTGAGAAAGGATTTTAAAAAAATAAAAAAAAGATTTTAGTTGTTAACGTAAACAATTTATGGAACTGTAAAAGATTAACTAAATTTTAAAGATAAAGTTAAAATAAAATATTAATAAAATTTGAATTTAGGTGGGATACAAAATATTCCAAAACGCGCCCGGGTCGGGT
This sequence comes from Agapanthus africanus, assembly GCA_030015575.1. Classification (NCBI taxonomy): domain Eukaryota; kingdom Viridiplantae; phylum Streptophyta; class Magnoliopsida; order Asparagales; family Amaryllidaceae; genus Agapanthus; species Agapanthus africanus. The sequence continues at coordinate 117,554,426 of CM057350.1, forward strand.
CTAAAATTTCAGATTTGAAATACGAAAATTATTTGTAAGTTCTAAAATTTAAAATGAAAGATTATGTAACGAAAAAGCATACCCCCAAGAACGGACGCACGTACGTGCGCGTAGCCATCCAAATACGTCCGTTTCACTAAACGGGACAAAAACGAGATGCACGGACGCTACCACAGGGTTAGGGGTATCATACAGACCATGTTATGTATTTTTAAATTATTTTACGTGATTTAAATTGTTATATGCAAAAATACGCGATGCTAGGCGAAAATGTTGATATGCAGTTTATACTAGATGCACGTTTCTATGCAACAAGCTAGGGTAAACTATAACTATGAATCAACAGGTTCAAACAAGCGGATCAAATGTAAAGTAAACTACCATTCGCATACAAACACGATAAATGAATAAAACACCACAAACAAACAAATACGGCAACAGAAATTGGTATAACTGGACTCGGTTGTTACATTATACCCAACTACAAAAGAATTTCGTTCTCGAAATTTCAAGAACAAGAAAGGATAGCAATCCATCAAACTACAAGAATAGATGCGGAAACTTCTGCCGGATTTCATCTTCACGTTCCCAAGTCGACTCTCCATGTGAGCGATTACCCCAAGAAACAAGTACAAGAGGGATAACTTTGTTCTTAAGAACCTTTTCCCTTCGATCCACAATCGATATCGGTCGCTCCTCAAAAGTCAAGTCTTCTCGGACGGTCAGCTCCGAATGATCCAACACAGGTGTTTCATCTCGAACATATTTACGGAGTTGAGATACGTGAAACACATCATGAACATTCGCCAAGGATTGTGGTAACGCCAAACGGTACGCCACTTCTCCAATACGCTCCAAAATCTCAAAAGGCCCAACGAATCGAGGACTGAGGTTTCCTCGACTTCCGAAACGGATCACCCCTCTAGTCAGTGATATCTTCAAGAATACCAAATCACCAACGGCGAACTCTAGAGGTCTTTTCGACGTATCTGCCCAACTCTTTTGTCGGTCTTGTGCTGCCTTCATATGATTCCGGATAGTGTTAACCTTCTCAACTGTTTGCACGTCCAAATCCGGTCCCAACAATCTTCGTTCACCAACATCGTCCCAACAAATAGGTGAACGACACTTGCGACCATATAAAGCTTCGAATGGAGCCATCTGAATAGTCGTCTGGAAACTGTTATTGTAAGAAAACTCCACTAAATATAGATGATCCTCCTATGAACCCTTGAAGTCTAACATGCAAGCTCTCAACATGTCTTCAAGAGTTTGGATCGTTCTCTCCGACTGGCCATCTGTTTGAGGATAATAAGTTGTGCTAAACTTCAATCGAATCCCCAAACTTTCCTGTAAGCTCCTCCAAAAGTGTGATAAGAAACGAGTGTCACGGTCGGACACGATGCTCACCGGTACTCCATGCAATCTTACTATCTCCTGCATGTACCGCTCTGCCAAAGCTTCTGTTGATTGACCAACTCGAAATGGTATGAATTGAGCTGTCTTGGTCAATCGATCAACAATCACCCAAACTGAATTGTTACCTTTCGGACTTCGCGGTAGAGCCGTCACGAAATCCATGGTTATATATTCCCACTTCCATTGAGGAATCGGAAGTGGTTGCAATAAATCAGCAACCCTTTGGTGTTCAGCCTTAACTTGCTGATACACCAAGCACTTTGCCACAAAGCGGCAATCTCCCGTTTCACGCCTTCCTATCAGAAATGCTGTCGTAGATCTCGGTACATCTTTGTGCCTCCTGGATGTACGGAATACGCGGAACTGTGTGCCTCCTTCATAACTTCTTCGTGAATATCCTTTTGGCACACACAAACGGCTACCATATCGCAACAAACCATCTTCATGAATTAACAAGTCCGTTCGAAGTCCAGCTTCAACCTGTTCTCGAAACCTTTGTAATCTTGGGTCCTTCGACTGCTCTGCTTTAATACTCTTGATCAATGACGACTGTACTTGCAGCTGCATCAACTGTCCTGAAGAATCCGGTAGCACGATCTCCAACTCGAATCTCCGAAAGTCTTCCATAAGCTCCTTCTGTGCAGTCAACATCTGAATTGCTGGCAACCGACTAAGCGCATCCGGCACAACATTAACTTTCCCCGGATGGTACTTAAGATCAAGATCGTAGTCAACCATCAGCTCCAACCATCTATGCTGCCTCATATTAAGCTCTTTCTGTGTGAACACGTACTTTAGGCTTTTGTGATCGGTGTATACTTCGACCTTTTCGCCCAATAAGTAGTGTCTCCAAATCTTCAAAACAAAAATCACAGCTGCTAGCTCCAAATCATGAGTTGAGTAATTCTTCTCATGGGTCTTCAACTGTCTCGATGCGTAAGCTATAACCTCCCCATGCTGCATCAAAACACATCCCCAAACCATTTTCCAGATGCGTCGTTGTAAATCACCAATTCTTCGAAACCATCTGGTACGGTTAAAACAGGTGCGGTTATCAACCTCTGCTTCAACGCCTCAAAAGCCGACGCATACTTATCCGTCCATACTAATGGTACCTCCTTGCGCGTAAGATTGGTCAAAGGCTCAGCCAAACGAGCAAAATTTTCCATGAACCTTCTGTAATATCCGGCAAGTCCAAGAAAGCTTCTGATCTCTGCAACGTTCTTCGGAATCGGACAATCTTGAAATGCTGCACTCTTCTCGGGATCAACGGCGATTCCGTCACCGGATACGACATGCCCCAAAAAATTCACTTCGTCAAGCCAAAACTCGCACTTGCTCATCTTTGCATACAATCTTTCTTGCCGCAATGTCTGCAGTGCGATCTTCAAGTGTTCTGCATGCTCTTCTACGCTCCTCGAGTAGACCAGAATATCATCGATGAATACCACTATAAACTGGTCCAAGAATGGTGAAAAGATTCGGCTCATCAAGTCCATAAATATCGCCGGTACATTCGTTACTCCGAAGGGCATCACTAAATACTCGTAATGTCCGTACCGAGTTCAGAACGCAGTCTTGAAAATATCTTCTGATTTAACTCGGACCTGATGATATCCGGACCGCAAATCCAGCTCTGAGAATACCCTCGCGCCACTAAGCTGCTCGAACAATTCGCCAATGCGAGGGATCGGGTACTTGTTCTTAATAATCACCCGGTCTAATTCTTGATAATCGATGTGCATCCTCCTTGTGCCATCTTTCTTCTTTACTAGAAGAACTGGAGCTCCCCAAGGTGAATTGCTGCTACGAATCCAATCCTTCCCTAGCAATTCGGTAACCTGCTTCTTGACTTCTTCCAACTCCACTGGTGCCATCGGATAGTACGCCTTTGAGATTAGCGCTGCACCAAGAAGAACATCGATCGCGAACTCCACATCTCGTTTTGGCGGTAAACCCAAGATGTTCCCGAACACGTCCATGAACTCTCAAACTACAGCTGGCGCTTCATCCTTATCAACTTCCATCGACGAAAGAACACTGTTTGTCGGCCTAGCCCTAAAATCGACTGGCCCGACAGAACTGCTTCCTCCAGCAAAAACAAACTCCGGATGTCCAGAAATCTGGAAAATCACTTTCTTTGCCCTACAATCAATGTGAGCGTGGAAAGTGCCGAGAAAATCCATTCCCAAGATAACTTCAACCAAAGGGATGCACCAGAATTGAACAATTCTAATGCGGGAAAGACAAGAACAAGTAGGATACCAGAAACGATTTCACCTGAAGCCAAACACTGAAGAAGATAAGCACGGTAAACAGGATTCAAGCTTGTGATAAAACATGAACTGGAAAGCAAAAGAAGCAAGGCAATACAACGATCATGAAACAAAGAAATGAATCAAGACCAGGACTCCAAGTTACTTAAATAGAGTACCGCATTGTAACCATGCTGCAGTTCATAGTTACAATCACATAACTCTGTTCAAGTCGCCCAAATCCTAGTATCAGAATCAAAGGAACAGGGGGAAACAATAAGGAACCAAAAGGTTTCAAGTCGAGATGCAAAGTGGTTTGCATATCGTCAAGGCAAAGGATAAAAAGAAAGATATGATTCAAGATCACGATAGCGATGTCGCAGGACATGTTCCTAATCACGAGTATTCTGATTCGTGTATTGGGTCTAATACCCAACTACAAAAGAATCAAACCCGATTAACCTATATCCTATGCTCTGATACCAAAAGAACTATGTCACGCCCAACTTCCTAGAGTACGCTAAGATGGGCACGTGACATAACCAACCATGCTACCTATGGATAGGAAATATCCTTCCACAGTCACATTACGGCTGTAGAGATATCAAGAACAATAATAAACTATCTAACACATGTCCATAAGCCAGAATAAAACGAGTCAAGAATAAAAATAATGCGGAAGCAAAAGATCCAATACAAGAATAACTGGAATGTATGTCCCATAATGCGGGCTCACATCAGGAATGAAAATACTGAAAATAAAAGAACTAACTACTAACGAGTCCTCACTGCTCAGCCTGCTGACTGAAGTACTCCTGCTCGGACTGCAGCAAAGGTAAGGAATCTGGGCCATGCAAAACCCAGACGTCAGCGCGTCATAACATCAAGCAATAATATATAAACAGGGTAGCAAGACATGCAAGTATGATCATAAAAGGTAAAGCAGGTGTAACAGCAATATAAATCAGGGCAGTGAAAGGTAGTGTGCAGTGAGTAATCTAAACTGGTCTATTGAGTTAACTACTCTCAAGTCTTTGAAATCAATTTGATGAATCATCGATGTAACTCAATAGTATCCCGTGCATGCCCAGGATCACGGTCTATGACTCTCGGGCTAAATCCGAGACATGCCGCAAGGCAGTAAAGGGTTGTAGGTAATGACGAGTGATGTCAGCAGCATCACCCCGGAGCTGGCCTAGCCCGTAAGACTGATCAGAAAAGGTATAGAACTGTCGAGTTATAAGTCAGGTTTCATCATTGATTTCCCCATACCCCCAAGTTATATGTGTTCAAATCAGGTATTAAATAATCTGGAGCTAATGCCAACACAGGATCAGGCACGTACAGGTTCGTCTGGATAGACAACAGGAAATGTCCGTAAGGACAACAGGACAGGTTTATTGGCATTAGTCACAAGATCAGGTAACAGGTAAAGCCATGATACATCAAGTCAAGTCAGGGGGTATATAGGTACCATGTCATATCGAGAGGTGCATAGTATCATGTCGTGTCAAGTAGTAGGTGTAACAAGTCATGTCAGGGGTGCACAAAATGTCATGTGGGTGTTCATAATCAAACTAACATAAGCATGGTGTTTCCCCCAATCAGAGCAAAGCTCTGTTCAAATTCCAAGATTTGAAATGAAGCGACGCTTCCTTTTCCCCAATCAGAGCAAAGCTCTGTTTTGAATTTCAAAATTCAAAAATTGAAGCAACACTTCAGATCCCTTGCGCTGCGCGCTGCGCGCCACGTGTCAAAAGCAGACACGCCAGCGCCAGGAGCGCTGCGCCCTAGGCAGCGAACCCCCAATCAGAGCAAAGCTCTGTTTCAAAATTCAAATTTTAAAAATTGAAGCAACGCTTCAGATTCCTTGAGCTCTGCGCTGCGCTGCAAATGCAGGCGCGCTAGCGCAGTTGCGCTGTGCTCTGCGCTGCACGCCACGTGTCAAACACAGGTGCGCTAGCGCCAATTGCGCCAGCACTGGAATTTAAAGAATTCCCCACCGTTAGATCAAAAGATCTAATAATAATAATAAATTATTAATCAGAATTAAAATTCTGTTATAGAAAGATCTTTCTAATTTTATTAAAATAAGAAGATTATCTTCTGTAAAACAGAAGCCCTAGGATCAAAGATCCAACAGTGGGAAATATTCCCAAATCAATCAGAGAAATAACTTTTCAACTAATTAAACAAATCAATTGGCCCTATATAAAGGCCCCAAGACTTCAAGTTTCATATAGAGAGAACCCTCTGCAAAGTTTGAGGAAAAACTCAAAGAGAAAGAAAGGCAGGCCTTTGATGAAAGAAGATCATTTTCTTCATCTTTAAAGCTAAAGAATTTATATTTCTTGAAGAACAGAGATGAAAACATCTCACAAAAAGAAGAAACCTCTTCTATAAAGATCAAAGATCTAAGAACAAGATCAAGATCTTCAATAAAAAAGAAAAAGATCAAAAAGATGTAATTATAAAAGATTAAAAAGAAGTAATTTACTTCATTCATAGATCTTTTGAACTATAAAGGCATAGCCTTTTGATGAGAATAAGAACCTTGGTTCTTGGATCTTGAGGCAATGCCACTTTTGAAGAACAGAACAAAAAACTTGTTCTTTGATCTTAATTTGATCAAAATGCGCTCTGCGCTATTGGACAGTGCTTTGCACTCTTGAATTGCGCCTTTGCGCTCCTTGGACTGGCGCACTGCGCCAAAACGTGCCACGTGTCAACCATAGAACAGTTTGCGCTTTACGCTCTTGGACTGGCGCACTGCGCCAGAGCGCACCACGTGTCAACCATAGAACAGTTTGCGCTTTGCGCTCTTGGACTGGCGCACTGCGCCAAAGCGCGCCACGTGTCACTCGCTGGCGCAGCGCACTCATAAAGTACAGTGCGCTAACAAACTGCACATAGCGCCAGAGCGCGCCACGTGTCATTCACTGGCACAGCGCACTGGCGCAGCGCAGTGCGCTAACAGACTTGCGCTTAGCGCTGAGCGTGACACGTGTTATCTTCGCATGCGCTAGCGCAATGCGCTCTTTGATTGGCGCAAAGCGCCTGACAATCCACGTGGCGCACTATCAGACTACTATTTTGCTCCTGATAAATGTTATGCATTTAATTACATAGCCCAATGCTATGCATTAATAAAAGGGCAAAGCCCAAGTAAAAGCCTAATAGGCAGAACATGAATAAAATGTTAAACATTTTCAACTGAACTTAGCCCAATTCTGGCCATAAGTCCTCAATATAAATTGAACTGAGCACAACTGCTCTTCCAATCAATTTACACCCGGTTCGAGAGTACATCCCTTTACTCCTCTGATATCTGTCGTTGTAATCCTTCAACGTCGTCAGAGAGGTGACGGGTCCCGACGACCAAACATTGCAACGGACTGTGGGGTCCTTAAACTCATGGACTATGACGTCCTTAACCTCGACCGTGATGTCTTAAAACTAATACCGGACTATGTTGTCCTTAACCTTGACCGTGATGTCTTAAAACTAATATCGGACTGTGAGGTCCTTAAGCTCATGGACTATAATGTCCTTAACCTCGACTGTGATGTCTTAAAATTAATACCGGACTGTGAGGTCCTTAACTCACGGACTATGATGTCCTTAACCTTGACCGCAATGTCTTAAAACTAACATTGGACCGCATTGTTCTTAAACTAATTATCGACCGCAATGTCATTAAACTAAACAATAGAGCCCAATTGCTCTCTTGTCGGATCTAAACGATCCCGTTAAGTTGATCTTAGTCTAAAATTAGACTAACGTATCCTTAACAAACGTTTAAGTTGATCTTAGCCCCGAATAAGGCTAACGTATCCTTAAACACAACCCCCCCCAAACCCAAATCTAAGAAAGATACGGATTTGGACTAGTCCACGCCCTACGAGCGACAACATAACTTAGTCTCCGTATACAATCCACGGGCAACCAAACACAAAACAAACACCCACGACACGAAGTGACCATATGGAGAAGGAGAAAGTTGTTACCGCGATGCGGTAGCGTAATTAACTGCAGGGGCTTGCGCCTGCAGGGAAGAACGTCCCCACAATCAAAAACCCCTTAAACGAGGGGGAATCTGACGAGTCTGCTATATCGGCCGCATCCATTTAAACCTTCGATACACGGTGCCATAAATCAACTTGGTATCTTCGGAGAGGTGGACGGATAGCACAAATTAGCATCTGCCCCCAGATTCAGGCAAGACGTTCAGTCTTCCCGGCTTTCGGCGGTGAACAGATTCTGGCACGCCCGGTGGGACCTTTTCCTCTTTCCACTCCACACTTCGTGTGTCGTGTTCGCGAACCAATCACGGTTTGCCAATGGTTGCCCTTGGGTTTCAAGGTACTAAGATTTGGCATTTTGCTTGCTGTAGAAAGCAAAGAATCAATGGCGTCCACTTGTGCAAGATGTTCCAACTGCAACTGCAACCTACGCTCCACCTCACTTGGAGGTGTAGCTTATGGACCTCAAGCGGCGTCCCTGTTCACGATGCCGGTGGAACAGGTCACCCAGGCTACTACTGGATTGTTTTTCGGGACCATGCTCCCGCCAACGAACTTCGTCGCTCCCGTGCCCGTACCAGAAGCTCCTAAGAAGTCGGTCTTCGATCGACTTACAGCTACCGCGGCCCCTCTCAACGGTTCGTCCAGCACCGGCGCCTCAGTCTTCTCCAGATTGGGCCAAAATTCCTGTGGGCACGCAATGAAGTCTGCAATCCCAGAGAAGGTTATTCCGAAGAGAGTAACCAATCCTACTCCTGAAGTCGTCAAGGCGGCTTCTCTTGCCAAGGGGTCGGTCTTTACAAGACGGACCGCCCCAACTCCCGCTCCTGCTACTCAAACAACATCAGTCTTTAACAGGCCGACACTAGCAACGGCCCATCACCTGAACAGGGGGCAAGACAAGGCCATCCCCGTCACCGAGCCAACTCCATCAGCTCGACATGCTCGACGTCGCCACTAGCGTCGAGTGAGGAAGTCAGGAGGCAACTCCCCTTCTGGGATAACTCCACCAGCCCCGACGGCGGAAATTAATGCTGCTGTTCCAACTGGGAACAACTTTGAGCTGCTAAATAAGGTGCGTATGAATTCTCCTACCACCGTACTGAAAAGATCTCCTCCTCCGGTGGAGAATGTTGCGGAAGCCAAACCAGAGCAGTCCCCTCGGCGGCTGTCCTCCAAGATCTACAAAGTCTGGCGGCAGGTCCGGAACTCAGTGGTTGATCAAGACTACCCTCGCCGACAGAAAAGGGCGAAGGTTGAACAAGAAGAAAGCTATCTTACCAAGCCACGGAAATCTATTCGGGTGCCCACCGCGACGCCCCCCTCAACTTCAACCACTCAAAAGAAAAGAAGGCCAGAGAAGATCCCCGTGCCTGCGACAAATGTCAAAGGCACTGAACCCAAACGCCCTAAGTCTGGGGGCATGGTGGTCCATACTATTTACATGGCATCCGGAAAGGAAGATAACCACGCGTCTACGGGCCACCGACCACTCACCCGATCCATTACAAGAGCCCAAGAATAGCAGCTGCAGAAGCTCAAATCCACGAAGATGACAGAGGAGAAACGTCAAATCCACCTCCGGCTATTTTAACAGCCAAAGAGGAAACAATCTCTAAAGCTGCCCTGGATGACTATATTGCTCAGCAAATAAGAGTTCACCAGGCAAATGAGGCAGCCAGCCAAGTTGTCAAAACAGGGCGACCGTATCCGGGCTGGTATGATCAGATAAAATACCCGCCGGGCTACACGGTCCCGAAATTCCATGTCTACAAGGGGACAGGCAATCCCCATCAACACGTCGCTCAGTTCAGAGCTCTGTGCGGCAATACCGGGGGCGATGATAAGCTTTTGCTTCGCCAATTCGTTGGCAGCTTATCAGAGACGGCGTTTGAATGGTACTCCGAACTACCAAACGACTCCGTCAAAACTTTCGCAAAAATGGAGTTATTGTTCACCCAGCGATTTACGAGCGCAAGTGAACGCACCCCAATAACGGCATTGATCAATGCCAGGGTGAAGCCGGGTGAGACGTGGGTTCAGTACGCAATCCGATAGCGGAATCTGTGGTCAAAGTGCGAACAGCACATCGAAGAAGCACCAGCAGTGGGCATGTTCGTGGGCACCCTAGACCCTCATGCAACTATTTCACAGTTCATGATGTTCTTTAAACCAACCACGTTCCAGGCTTTAATTGATAAGCTAGCCCAGATGGATCAAATGGGTCACAGACCGTCTCCCCCGAAGCCGGAACAGCGGAACGACAAGGGTAAAGGGAAGGCGACCTTCGTTACGAACACCCAACAGCAGCCCAGTGCCTCAAAGCTAGCGGATCAACTGGAGGAAAGACGGCGCTATTACAATGAGAAAATGAAGCGTCCTTACACATTCCCACGGGACAAAACGAAGAGGTTGTTCGAGCTGGCTATGCGCAACAGGCTTATCAATTTGCCGAATCCCAGACGACCGCCGCAGCCCAGCGAAGTGAATAATCCCAATTATTGCCCTTACCACCAAACGGTAAGTCACCCAATCGAGGATTGCTTCATCTTTAAGGGATAGATCGAGGATCAATACCTACAAGGCAAGTTTGCGCTGTCCGAGAAGTGGAAAGTAAACCCACCATAACCGCACACTCCTAAGAAGACGGACACACCAGGGGCAACGTGCTCTTTTGTTGAAGAAACTCCATGGGGGGTCGTGCTTTCAGCCAAAACCAAAAGGATGCTGAATGATCTTCAGACATGCCCGGCGATCAGGTGGAAGAACCTGCTGGAACCCCAGATCATCGAAGGGATGCTGAAGCCGCGCCCAACTCCAAAGATTGGTAGCGATGGCCCAAGCACTCACACCCAGCCGTCAAAATCTTCAAAGAAAAAGAAGAAGAAATCCAAGAAGCCCGTGAAGCCTGGCGACAAGCGCACAGGCTTACAGAAGCAGATTGATGCACTGGAAGAGTATAACCAGAAGGCGCGGACTCCAATCACGCTCCAAGAGTTCCTCAGCCACGTCCTTAAGGACGAAGATGATGGAGAAGACTCGTCGGATGGATCTGAAGAGTACGTGGCAAGTTGCCATGTGATCTCTCACTCGTCGATAGACGATGAAGGAACTCCTTGCACTGAGAAGCTGAGGACAAATCCTAAGCCGGAACTTCTGGGGCCGTCAGATGAGATAATTGATGCATTCCTGAACACGGCTCTTTTGAAAAGTAAAGCTGATCGGGAGCGCGAGACGACCATATTTGAAAGAACCAAACGTCGGCGACTAGATGAAAGAGTCGAGACACTCCCGCCGAATCAAGGAACATCCGCCACGGATAAAAACAAGTTCAAGATAGGGAAAAGGTTTGCTAAAGCCATATCAATGGGAATGAAGCTGCCACCCTCCGAAGGAAACACTCCTGGTAAAGCAAAGATGCATCCTAGCTACTGCTCATATCATAGGAAGATTTCGCACCCCACCGAGGAGTGCAATGCTTTTAAAAGATGGTGGCAGGGATATGGTTCTCACCGGCAACATTTTAAGCGGATGAAACGCAAAACTCAGCGGGAGCAAAGAAGTGCGACTGAGGTGCATAAAAGGGATACCGGCAACTGTCGCATGGTTAACGCTGGGGGATCGCAAGTTCTCACGTTCGGGAGCGACTCCGATGAAGAGGTGACTCTTGGCCCTCTCTTCAAAGAATCCACCTCGGGGAAAGAGGAAGAGCCGAAAACCTGCGAAAATATTCGGTTGCGCAATCGTACGCTGCCCGAAAAGAATATCGGACCCGCAAATAGAAAAGATAAGGGAAAAGAGAAGGTCTCTGAGGATATTGCCTTAGATGACCAAGTTATAAAAGAGCTGACCGCCAAGGACCCGCCAAAGAAAAGTAAGGTGGACTACAACGTGCTGGCGCACTTGAGGAAGTTACCCTCGCAGCTCAGCATTCTCGATGCCCTTTTACTATCAAAAGAAGCGAGAGATTCATTGATCAAGGCGCTACAAGAGCCAGAGCAATTCCAAGTTTTTCTCGCCGAAGAAAAGATGAAGGACGAACTGGAAGAAGTACACACAGCCGATATCACCTTCGGCGATGAAGACCTCCTCCTTGGGACGTACGAGCACAACCGTCCCCTCTATGTCTCAGGATACTGCCACGATATAAAGATAGGCAAAATCCTGGTCGACAATGGGTCTTCCGTCAATCTTCTCAACGTGCGAGTGTTGAAGGAAATCTGCATGAGCGTCCAGCATCTCGCTCGTGATAAAATCACCATCTCTGGTTTTGACTCCTAGTCATCACGGACTCTCGGGTCTATGATATTGATATTACGATTCGGGCTACTTGTCACGGATATTAAATTTCATGTCATTGATGCCAAGACATGCTATAACGCTTTGCTCGGCCGGTCTTGGTTACACGAGTACAACATCATCCCTTCTACACAACATCAGTGTATGAAATACTTTAAGGATGGTCTCGAGTATACCGTAACAGGAGAGCCGAATCTATTCTCCGTGAACGAAGTCTGCAAGTACGAAGATGCAAAATACTTTTTGCCAGATTTCGAGGACACAGAGAGACGTCGCAAGCCGGAGAACAAAACTATCACCACCATTCCTGTCTTCGGGAGTGATACTGAGGAAGAGGAAGAGATAGTTTATCCAGGCCCGCCACAGTACAACAAGCCAGGACCGTCCGCTCCCATGTTGATCTTTGGCAGTGATTCGGAAGATGAGGTCCATACTATATTCTCCGCTCGGCCTTCAATACAAACATTCGCTGATGAAGAGCAAAGTTTGCAAGTTGCCATGGTTCCGCCCAAACATCATAAAGAACTAGACGTGCTTGATATCTACAGTATAGAAGAGCTGCAGACGTTCTACGTCCCTCCCAGGCGAGAAGGCGAAAAGGCGATCCTATTCTTCCGCTCCGGGGAAACCAAAGTGGAGAAAGAAATCTGGCACGGCACGGATTCTATACTTGACAGGCTCCAGCCCATCCGTCTGCCTAGATATTATACAGAAGGCTTGAAAAGGCTGTTGAAGCGCCAAGGGATACCCTTCAAACAGACCGCTCGAAAAACTAAATTCTATGACAGGGTCTGGAACGTTTCCGGAACTCAGCACAAATTGCCCAACGGGAGAATGGAAGTAATCGGGCTTGGATATGTTCGGTCCAAGAAACGGGAGCTACTCCGTGACTGCGATGCCGTACATGACTTTGATGAAGAAGGAGATGCTCAACGGGAGAATGCTAACCTTGAACCAGAAAGAGCCCCCGACATGAAAATGCCCAGTCCGTCGTTCGAAGAACAAATGGACAAGCTTATAAGGGAAGCAGGTCAAAAGGTTCGAGATGACCATAATCGCGAAATGGCCATCTACGAGAAAACCAGAACGCAACGCCTTCTTCAACAGGCTGCGAAAGATGAAAATGTCCCTCCCTGTCAACCTGTCGTACAAAAGGCTCGACGCAGAGGCAGAAACAAGTCAAAGAGCGGAAAAAGCGTTCGACAGTGACAAAGCGGGACCAAGAAGTCACGCGATCGGGAATCAAGCGGTCCGGATTTGTCCCTTATGAAGAAAATGAGTCGAGCATACTCTTTTCCTCAAGACAAGACAAAGAAGATACTTGATCTTGCCATAAGACATCAGATGATTATCCTTCCGAAGTCCAAGCACCCCGAGCAAGCAGGCGAAGTCTCTCACCCGAACTATCGCTCCTATCATAGGGCAATAGGACATCCTCTCGAAGATTGCTTCACCTTCAAGAACTGGGTCGAAGATCAGTATCAGCTCGGCAAGTTCGCTCTATCCGACAGTTGGAGGATAACTCCGCCACAGAAGCATGAACCCAAATCCACGAGGATAGACCCAGATCCACATCGGTCTTAGAAGCAAGCTCGTACTTGTCATATGATAACGATATCAAAAGAAGAACCCGAGAGTATGGATGGCCTTCCCTGGTGCTTCGAAAACAATGATGACGAGGTGATCTCAGAGTTTCCACCGGCACCAAAAGAGTTGGAAGATGGAATACATACCACTGCAGATGATCTCAAGAAAATTGATTTGGGGACGGCAAGTGACCCGCGGCCGACGTTCGTCAGCGAATTGCTGTCTGAAGAAAGGGTGGCTACACTAAAAGAAGTGCTTATGCAGCATAGAGATTGCTTCGCATGGAACTATTCTGAAATGCCAGGATTAGATCCAGAGATTGATGTACACAAGTTGGCAATATCTCCGGACGTCAAGCCAATCAAACAAGCACCGAGAAGGATGCGGCTCGAGCACGAGATGAACATCAACGCCGAGGTCAAGAAGCTAATCGACTCTGGTTTCATCCAAGAGGTTCAATATCCTGATTGGATCGCCAATATAGTCCCAGTGATGAAGAAAAACGGGACAGTGCGCATATGCGTGGACTTCCGGGATCTCAATAAAGCTTGCCCGAAAGATGACTTCCTAGTACCGGTCACCGAGCTAATGATAGACAATACGTCCACTCACGAGGTTTTCTCCTTCATGGACGGATCATCAGGATACAATCAGATAAAGATGCATCCCGAAGACCAGAAGCATACTGCTTTTCGAACCCCTTTGGGTATATTCTGCTACAAGGTGATGCCCTTTGGTCTAAAGAATGCCGATGCCACCTATCAGAGGGCCATGACAAAGATCTTCGATGACCTCATACATGAAATCATCGAATGCTATATCGACGACCTCGTGGTGAAAAGCAAATCATACGAGGAACATCTCGAGCATCTGAAGATCGTGTTTCAACGTCTTTGGCAATACAACTTGAAGATGAACCCTCTCAAATGCGCGTTCGGGGTGTCTTCAGGAAAATTCCTAGGATTCATCATCCGACACCGAGGTATCAAGATAGATCCGTCGAAGATCAAGGCGATCATGGAAATGCCCCCGCCAAGGACTCTCAAACAATTGCGATCTTTCCAAGGGAAGCTCGCGTATATCCGGCGATTTATAGCCAATCTCTCTGGCAAGTGCCGTCCATACAGTCACTTGATGAAGAAAGGGACCCCGTTCGTCTGGGATTACAAATGCCAAGGCGCGCTGAACGAAATCAAGCAGTATCTGCAGAATTCGCCGGTGCTAGCTGCTCCGGTCAAGGGAAAGCCTCTCATTCTTTATACAACAGCTCTCGAAGGTTCCTTAGGCGCATTATGGACACAAGAGAACGACCAAGGGAAAGAAAGAGCTCTCTATTACTTGAGTCGAGTCCTCCTGGGGGCAGAAAGCAATTATTCTCCCATCGAAAAACACTGCCTGGCGTTGATCTTCGCGATAACGAAACTCCGGCACTATGCATTGGCGCATGAAGTTCGTCTCATATCAAAGGTGGACCCTCTCAAATACTTGATGTCGAAGGCCATATTGATGGGGCGACTCGCTAAATGGGCCTTGCTCTTGATGGACTTCTCAATAACTTATCAGCCTCTTAAAGGAGTGAAAGGCCAAGCCATCGCCGACTTTCTCGCTGAGCATCCGATCCCTGCCGATTCTCCTTTGAATTGCGAGCTGCCAGACGAACATGCGTTTGATGCGATCGACGGTGGTGATGCCCGATGGGAACTTTATTTTGATGGAGCGTCCTCTATGAAGAAGAGAAAACAGAACATCCCTATAATCAAATCAGGGATAGGCCTCATCTTCGTGACCCCACAAGGAGGGATAGTGCGCTTTGCTTTCTCCTTAACAGAGCCGAGGACAAACAATGAAGCCGAGTATGAAGCTTTGATAGAAGGCCTCGAGATCGCCATCGACATGGGAATTGAAAACCTCCTCATATACGGAGACTCCCAACTGGTCGTTAGTCAAGTAAACGGCGACTACCAGACGTGCAAGCCAGAGCTGGTGAAGTATGGCGAGATAGTACAGCAACTGCTGACTCAAATTCCCTCCTACAGGCTGGAAAGTATACCGCGTGCAGAAAATAGCAAAGCGTATGCACTAGCTAAGCTCGCTAAAGAATTAGCCGATGAGAACCTCGATGACATAAGAATCGTGGTACAAAGCCGTCGGGTTCTTGCACCGGCGGAGATATCTCCGAAATCATCCGAGGGAAAGGAAGCGACCGAGCAGACGGCCCTGCAAATAAAAGACCAAGAAACGGTTGAATATTGGAGAGAAGTCTTTATAGACTACTTAAATCCCGTCGAACACCTGAAGATGCGTCTTCAAAATATCAGCTCATGAAGCGAGCCCTATCTTTCGCCTTCGTCAATGATACTCTATACAAGAGGTCATTTGATTCCCTATGGCTAATGTCACGCCCCGCTTCCCAGAGTACGCTAAATTGGGTACGTGACATAGCCAACCATGCTACCTGTGGGTAGGAAGTATCCATCCACAGTCACATTACGGCTGTAGAGATATCAAGAACAAAATATAACTATCTAATACATGTCCATAAGCCAAGATAACATGAGCCAAGAATAATAAAAGTGCGGAAGCAAAAGATCCAATACAAAATAACTGGAATGTATGTCCCATAATGCGGGCTCACATCAGGAATAAAATGCAGAAAATAAAAGAACTAACTAATCCAGAAACCGCACTGCTCAGCCTGCTGGCTGAAGTACTCCTGCTCGGACTGCAGCAAAGTTACGGAATCTGGGCCATGCAAAACCCAGACGTCAGCGCGTCAAGTCATCAAGTGATAAAGTGCAAACAGGGTAACAAGCAATGCAAATAAAATCATGAGTGATAAAGCATGTGTAACAGTAATATAAATCAGGCAGTGCAGGGTAATGTGCAGTGAGTAAACTA
The DNA here is from genome assembly GCA_030015575.1 of Agapanthus africanus. NCBI lineage: Eukaryota > Viridiplantae > Streptophyta > Magnoliopsida > Asparagales > Amaryllidaceae > Agapanthus > Agapanthus africanus. The sequence continues at coordinate 117,570,906 of CM057350.1, forward strand.
AACTGTTCTATTGGGTTTTCTACTCTAAAGTCTTTAAAATCAATTTGATGAATCATCGATATAACTCAATAGTATCCCGTGCATGCCCGGGACCACAGTCTACAGACTCTCGGGCTGAAACCGAGACGTGCTGCTAGGCACTAACAGGAAAGGAGTACAGACCAACGATGTCAGCAGCATCGTCACGAGGCGGGCCTAGCCTCTAAAACTGATCAGTATAAGCGAGCAACTGTCGAGTTACAAGTCAGGATTTCATCATTGATTTCCCCATGCCCTCAAGTTATATGTTTCAAGTCAGGTATTCCGTAATCAAGAACCAATGCCAATACAGGATCAGGTAAGAGCAGGTTTGTCTGGATAGACAACAGGGACGGTCCGTGAGGACTACATGTCAGGTTTGTTGGCATTAGACACAAGATCAGGTAACGGGTCAAGTCATGCTAATCAGGTCAAGTCAAGTAGTGTACGGTACCATGTCGGGTCAAGTAGTAGGTGTGTAGTAAGTCATAACAGGTGGTGAAGGATATCATGTATGTGCTCATAATCCTGGTTATAAATAATCAAGCATGGGTGTCAACACAATCTAAGCAATAATTTAAGCAATAAAGCAGATTTAATTAATTAGCTGTACAGTTATCAATTGTGATTAAACCGGTTAAAGTTGTACATGGATGTCCGATAGGTTAAAACTGTATAAAAGGGTATCATGGCTATAAACAAATGTGATCATGTGGTCTATCATTTACAGGTGATTAATAGATATAAATAATTAGATGCACAATCAAGTTTCAAGTTCGGGACAATAAAATGTGAACCGGAACTCTATACGGTTAACTTGAAATCCATTTCTTTCGGTTCTATTTAGAGATTTAACAGGAAATAAATAATTTAGCATACGAATAGTTTTAAAATAGCATGTAGCAAGTTTCACTTGCCTCGACGGGTCGCGAAACGGAAAACGGAACGTTACGCGTCGGCTAGGAAAAGTCGCGACGCGCGCACGGTACACGGAATGCGTCCGAACGACGAACAGTGGAGTCACACGGGTCGGAGGGTCCTCGCTGGGTCGTCGGGAAACGTCGCCGGCACGGTCGGATTCCGGCGAACAACCAAACAGTGAACATTAAAAGATACAGAATGCATAAAAGAAAAAGAAGAGAAGAACAAGAAGAAAGAAGAGAAGGAGGATTGAGGAGGGGTGCTCACCATGATCTGTAGAGGGGTTGTGATCGTCGACTGCGTCGACGGAGCTCCGGTGCACGACCTGCAGAGAACCACCGGCGGTTTAAAAGACTTAACAGAATAAAAAGAATGGAAGAAGGGGAAGGAAGGAGTATGGAGGAGAGAAAGGAGGGGCGGTGCTCACTGGGGTGTGCGCGAAGGCTAGGGGCACGGGGACGAGGTCACTGACGGTGACAGTTCCAGCGGTGCAAAATGCAGGGGGTGGACGGCTGCTCGGTGCGAGCGCAGGGTGATCGGGGAAGGAGGGAATGGTGGCGGAGGTGACGAGGGTGAGGAGCGGCGACGAACGGCGATGGCGGCGTCGGCGGTGACACGGTGGGCGAGGGGTAAAGCTGCGGTTAGGTTTTCAGGGGATGGGTTCGTGAAGGATACAGAATACAAAGATATATGGGGGGGGAGAGAGATCCTCGTGAGAGGAGAGAGAGAGAGAGAGAGAGAGATATCCTCACGAGAGGAGTGAGAGAGAGGGAGAGTAACGGTAAGGAGAGAGGAAATTGGATTTTAGTGCAGGGATAGGGAGGAGAGAGAGATAGAGAAAAGTGAGAGAGGGAGAAAGTTGTGGGGTCGGGTGAAAGGGGGCTCGCGATTGGTTTGGGGAGAAAAAGATTAGGAAAAAAAATAGAAAAAAGATTTTCTATAAATGTACAGAGGGTCATTTCATTGGCTGGGGAACCAAGGAAATAACTTCAGTTGTTAAAGAATTATAATTGGTTGGTTTAAAATTCTAATAGGCTGAAAAGAATATTCTGGCTGATTTAAAAGATTTAGAAAAATAGGATTTGGCGGAAATACAAAATATTTCAGAATTGAGCCTGGGTCGGGTCCAAAAATTTGAATTTGAAATATGAAATTTATTGGCAGGTTCCAAAAATTAAAATGAAGGATTTTATAATTAAAAAAGTATACCCCCAAGAATGGACATACGCACGTGCGCGTAGCCGTCCAAACACGTCCGTTTCACCAAACGGGACGAGAACGCGATGCAAGAACGCTACCACAGGGTTAGGGGTGTCAAGCAGGCCATGACAAGTATTTTTAATTAAATTTTAGATGACTTAAATTGTTATATGCAGAATATGACATGTCGGTGTAAACTATAACTGGCAACAGTCAAGCAAGATAAATGAAATAAATACCACACACTACACATACGGTAACAGAAATTTGTAGAATTGGACTCGGTTGTTACATTATACCCAACTACAAAAAGAATTTCGTCCTCGAAATTCCAAGAATACAAAAGATAGAAGAAAATCAAACTACAAGAAAAGATGAGGAAACTTCTGCCGGATTTCATCTTCTCGCTCCCAAATGGACTCTCCATGCGAGCGATTACCCCAAGAAACAAGTACAAGAGAGATAATCTTGTTCTTAAGAACCTTTTCCCTTCGATCCACAATTTCAACCGGTCGCTCCTCAAAAGTCAAATCTTCTCGTACGGTCAGCTCCGAATGGTCCAACACATGTGTTTCATCTCGAACATATTTACGGAGTTGAGATACGTGAAACACATCGTGCACATTTGCCAAGGACTGCGGTAACGCCAAACGGTACGCTACCTCACCAACACGCTCCAAGATCTCAAAGGGCCCAACGAATCGAGGACTGAGCTTTCCTCGACTTCCAAAACGAATCACCCCTCTAGTCGGTGATATCTTCAAGAATACCAAATCACCCAAGGCGAACTCTAGAGGTCTTCTCGACGTATCTGCCCAACTCTTCTGTCGGTCTTGTGCTGCTTTCATATGATTCCGAATTGCATTGACTTTCTCAACTGTCCGCACAACCAAATCCGGTCCCAACAATTTTCGTTCACCGACATCGTCCCAACAAACAGGTGATCGACACTTGCGACCATACAAAGCTTCAAACGGAGCCATCTGAATAGTTGTCTGGAAACTGTTGTTGTAAGAAAACTTCACCAAATGCAGATGATCCTCCCATGAATCCTTGAAGTCCAACATGCAAGCTCTCAACATATCTTCAAGAGTTTCGATCGTTCTCTCCAACTGACCATCAGTTTGTGGATGATAAGATATTCTAAACTTCAATCGAGTCCCCAAACTTTCCTGTAAACTCCGCCAAAAGTGTGATAAAAACCGAGTTTCACGGTCGGACACGATGCTCACCGGTACTCCATGCAATCTTACAATCTCCTGCATGTACTGCTCCGCCAAAGTTTCTGTTGATTGACCAACCCGAAAAGGAATAAAATGAGCTGCCTTGGTCAAATGATCAACAATCACCCATACTGCATTGTTGTCTTTTGGACTCCTCGGTAGAGCTGTCACGAAATCCATAGTTATATGTTCCCACTTCCACTGAGGAATCGGAAGTGGTTGCAATAAACCAGCAACCCTTTGATGTTCAGCCTTAACTTGCTGACACACCAAGCACCTGGCCACAAAGCGAGCAATCTCCCATTTCATTCCTTCCCACCAGAAATGCTGTCGAATATCTCGGTACATTTTTGTGCCTCCTGGATGTACGGAATAAGCTGAACTGTGTGCTTCCTTCATAAGTTCTTCACGAATATATCCCTTTGGCACACACAAATGGCTACCATACCTTAACGAACCATCTTCGTGGATCAATAAATCCGTTCGTAGTCCGGCTTCAACCTGTTCTTGAAACTTTTGCAATCTAGGATCCTGCGATTGCGGTGCTTTAATATTCTCGATCAATGACGAAAGTACTTGCAGCTGCATCAACTATTCCGAAGAATGCGGCAGCACAACCTCCAAATCAAATCTTCGAAATTCTTCAACGAGTTCCTTCTGCGTAGTCAACATCTGAATTGCTGGTAACCGACTGAGCGCATCCGGTACGACATTAACCTTCCTCGGATGGTACTTAAGATCAAGATCGCAGTCAGCCATCAGCTCTAACCATCTACGCTGCCTCATATTAAGCTCCTTCTGCGTGAACACATACTTCAAACTCTTATGATCCGTGAAAACTTCGACCCTTTCGCCCAAAAGGTAGTGTCTCCAAATCTTCAAAGCGAAATCACAGCCGCAAGCTCCAAGTCGTGAGTTGGATAATTCTTTTCATGGGTCTTCAACTGTCTTGATGCGTACGCTACAACCTTCCAATGCTGCATCAAAACACATCCCAATCCTTTTCCAGATGCGTCGCTGTGAATCACCAATCCTCCGGAACTGTCTGGCACAGTCAGAATAGGAGCGGTTATCAATCTCTGCTTCAACGTCTCAAAAGCCGACGCACAACTATCCGTCCATACAAAAAGTACCTCCTTGCGCGTAAGCTTGGTCAACGGCTCCGTCAGACGAGCAAAGTTCTCCACAAATCTTCTGTAATACCCAGCGAGTCCAAGAAAACTTCTTATCTCCGCAACATTCTTTGGAATCGGCCAATCTCAAACTGCTGCAATCTTTTCTGGATCGACGGCGATTCCATCGCCAGACACCACATGCCCCAAAAACTTTACTTCCTCCAGCCAAAACTCACACTTGCTCATCTTCGCATATAACTTCTCTTGTCTCAACGTCTGCAGTACGATTTTCAAATGTTCTGCAAGCTCTTCAAAACTCTTCGAATAGACCAGAATATCGTCAATGAACACCACAATAAACTGGTCCAAGAAAGGTGAAAAGATTCGGTTCATCAAGTCCATGAATATCTCCGGTGCATTCGTTACTCCGAAGGGCATCACTAAGTACTCGTAATGTCCATACCGAGTTCGGAACGCCGTCTTGCAAATATCTTCTGCTTTTACTCGGACCTGATTATATCCAGATCGCAAATCCAGCTTCAAGAATACCCTCGCGCCACTAAGCTGCTCAAATAGTTCGCCAATGCGAGGGATCGGGTACTTGTTCTTAATAGTCACCTGGTTTAATTCTCGATAGTCGATGCACATCCTTCTCGTGCCATCTTTCTTCTTAACTAGAAGAACTGGAGCTCCCCAAGGCGAGTTACTGTTTCGAATCCAACCCTTCTCAAGCAATTCAGCAACCTGTTTCTTGACTTCTTCCAACTCCACTGGTGACATTGGATAATACGCTTTAGATACTGGCGCTGCACCAGGAATAAGATCAATTGCGAACTCCACGTCCCGCTTCGGCGGTAATCCCGATATATCTTCAAACACGTCCATAAAATTGCGAACAACAGCTGGCTCTTTACTTTTATCAACCTCCATTGCTGCAAGAATATTAGTTGTCGGCCTAGCCCTAAACTCGACTGGCCCAACAGAACTGCTTCCCCCAGTGAAGGTAAACTCGGGATGTCCGGGAATCTGGAAAATTACTTTCTTTGCCCTACAATCAATGTGAGCGTGGAAAGTGCCAAGAAAATCCATTCCCAAGACGACTTCGTAGCTGCCCGTATCAATCACCAAGAAATCTGCAAAAAGCTCCCGTCCGCAAACGACAACTGTACAATCTTTACACTCTTTACTAGATATGATTTTCCCATTCCCAGTGTGTATGTCCCAGAAACTAGACAGGGTCGTGCAGATAATCAAGTGTGTAGCTATAAATTTGGACGACATAAAACAATGGGATGCACCAGAATCGAATAATGCTAATGCGGAAAAACCATGAACGAGTAGAATACCTGAAACAACTTCTCCTGACGCCTTAGCTTCCTCAGCCGTCAAGGTAAAAGCTCGAGCCTGATTAGGTCCTTGAGTCAGCTGCTTCTGTCCCTGAAATGGTTTCTGCGGAGGCCTCTGAATATCATCCCTTGTGCGTAGCTTCGACGGACAAGAACTAACAGTATGATCCGCCGATTCACAAACCATACAAAGTCCCCGCATCCTGCGACATTCCTTTTCCAAATGTCCGGGTAAGTGGCAATAGCTACAAACTACGTGCTTCCTCTGATCAACGACAGCAGGCTTCTTCATCGGTGTTACACTACGATGGTCCACTGGAATACCTTTGCGTCCATGAGCTCGGTTTGGTACAAATGCCGGCTTCCTTACTGTAACTGCTGTCTGCAGCGAACTCCCAGTCTTCCCAGATAAGCTCTGCTGTTCTCGGGCTGCCGTAAGAACCTGTGAGAACGTGGTCAAACCCAGCGAGACAATCTGCCTCTGGATGTCCACATCCAAGCTGCGCATGAACCTCATTGCCCTGTCTGCATCGTTGGCAACTAAAGGTCCAGCGAATCTACTGAGCCGTGTCCACTCAGCTGCATGTACATCTACGGGTGCACCATTCTGCTTCAGACTGATGAACTTCTCTTCCATTTCCTCCCGTGCAGTCCGCGGAAAGAACTTCTCAAGGAAACTCTTCGAAAAATCCGCCCACTTGATCGGCTTGGGCAAGCGGGTCTCCTCCACAAGCCACCACTCACGGGTGTAGTCCACTAACTGAATGCGCACCACATCCACTCTTTTCTCATCTGGAATCTGTGCCGCAATAAGTAAGTTCTCCGTGTCAACTAGCCACTGCTCTGCTGGCAACGACTCCTCCAAACCGGTAAAGACAGACGGACCCAAACGCCTGAAATCTGCTACGGTCCCCACACGATCCACTGGCCTAGCTCCAACATTATTCACGTACTGCTGAACGGTCCACAATCCTTCCTGAAACGATTCAGCTTGCTGCTGGATCAGCTCGGTCTGTCTCTTTTGATTCTCCAGCATTCCCCGTATCACTCCAAGCATGGCGGCTTCGTCAACACGCCTTTGGTACGTCTTCAGATTCTTGCCTGCCATACTCCTGAAATCAAAACACCCAAGATTAGCATGATAACAGATTCAAATTATAGATCAAGGCTAGAACTCCAAGTTACTTAAATAGAGTACCGCATTGTAACTATGCCGTGGTATCATAACTACGATTACATAACTCCACCCAAGTCGCCTAAGTCCTAGAGATAACAAGGAATTAGGTTTCGAGTCGATATGCAAAGGAAGTTTGCACATCGTAAAAGATATAATCAGGAAGGACTTGATTCAAGAACGGTAAACGGCAAGGTGGCAGGACATGTTTCCTAAACACGGGTATTCTGATTCGTGTATTGGGTACAATACCGAACTACAAAAAGAATCAACCCGACTAACCTATGGCTCTGATACCAAAAAAACCATGTCACGCCCCGCTTCCCAGAGTACGCTAAATTGGGCACGTGACATAGCCAACCATGCTACCTGTGGGTAGGAAGTATCCATCCACAGTTAGATTACGGCTGTAGAGATATCAAGAACAAAATATAACTATCTAATACATGTCCATAAGCCAAGATAACATGAGTCAAGAATAATAAAAGTGCGGAAGCAAAAGATCCAATACAAAATAACTGGAATGTATGTCCCATAATGCAGGCTCACATCAGGAATAAAATGCAGAAAATAAAATAACTAACTAATCCAGAAACCTCACTGCTCAGCCTGCTGGCTGAAGTACTCCTGCTCGGACTGCAGCAAAGGTACGGAATCTGGGCCATGCAAAACCCAGACGTCAGCGCGTCATGTCATCAAGTGATAAAGTGCAAACAGGATAACAAGCAATGCAAATAAAATCATGAGTGATAAAGCATGTGTAACAGTAATATAAATCAGGCAGTGCAGGGTAGTGTGCAGTGAGTAAACTAAACTGTTCTATTGGGTTTTCTACTTTAAAGTCTTTGAAATCAATTTGATGAATCATCGATGTAACTCAATAGTATCCCGTGCATGCCCGGGACCACGGTCTACAGACTCTCGGGCTGAAACCGAGACGTGCCGCTAGGCACTAACAGGAAAGGAGTACAGACCAACGATGTCAGCAGCATCGTCACGAAGCGGGCCTAGCCTCTAAAACTGATCAGTATAAGCGAGCAACTGTCGAGTTACAAGTCAGGATTTCATCATTGATTTTCCCATGCCCCCAAGTTATATGTGTCAAGTCAGGTATTCCGTAATCAAGAACTAATGCCAACACAGGATCAGGTAAGAGCAGGTTTGTCTGGATAGACAACAGGAACGGTCCGTGAGGACTACATGTCAGGTTTGTTGGCATTAGACACAAGATCAGGTAACGGGTCAAGTCATGGTACATCGGGTCAAGTCATGGTACATCAGGTCAGGTCAAGTAGTGTACGGTACCATGTCGGGTCAAGTAGTAGGTGTGTAGTAAGTCATAACAGGTGGTGAAGGATATCATGTTTGTGCTCATAATCCTGGTTATAAATAATCAAGCATGGGTATCAACACAATCTAAGCAATAAGTTAAGCAATAAAGCAGATTTAATTAATTAGCTGTACAGTTATCAGTTGTGATTAAACCAGTTAAAGTTGTACATAGATGTCCGATAGGTTAAAACTGTATAAAAGGGTATCATGGCTATAAACAAATGTGATCATGTGGTCTATCATTTACAGGTGATTACTAGATATAAATAATTAGATGCACAATCAAGTTTCAAGTTCGGGACAATAAAATGTGAACCGGAACTTTATACGGTTAACTTGAAATCCATTTCTTTCGGTTCTATTTAGAGATTTAACAGGAAATAAATAATTTAGCATACGAATAGTTTTAAAATAGCATGTAGCAAGTTTCACTTGCCTCGACGGGTCGCAAAACGGAAAACGGAACGTTACACGTCAGCGGGGAAAAGTCGCGACGCGCGCACGGTACACGGAATGCGTCCGAACGACGAACAGTGGAGTCACACGGGTCGGAGGGTCCTCGCTGGGTCGTCGGGAAACGTCGCCGGCACGGTCGGATTCCGGCGAACAACCAAACAGTAAACATTAAAAGATACAGAATGCATAAAAGAAAAAGAAGAGAAGAACAAGAAGAAAGAAGAGAAGGAGGATTGAGGAGGGGTGCTCACGATGATCTGTAAAGGGGTTGTGATCGTCGACTGCGTCGACGGAGCTCCGGTGCACGACCTGCAGAGAACCACCGGCAGTTTAAAAGACTTAACGGAATAAAAAGAATGGAAGAAGGGGAAGGAAGGAGTATGGAGGAGAGAAAGGAGGGGCGGTGCTCACTGGGGTGTGCGCGAAGGCCAGGGGCATGGGGACGAGGTCACTGACGGCGACAGTTCCGGCGGTGCAAAATGCAGGGGGTGCACGGCTGCACGGCGCGAGCGCAGGGTGATCGGGGAAGGAGGGAATGGTGGCAGAGGTGACGAGGGTGAGGAGCGGCGACGAACGGCGATGGCGGCGTCGGCGGTGACACGGTGGGCGAGGGGTAGAGCTGCGGTTAGGTTCTCAGGGGATGGGTTCATGAAGGATACAGAATACAAAGATATATGGGGAAGAGAGAGAGAGAGAGATCCTCACGAGAGGGGAGAGGGAGAGAGAGAGAGATATCCTCGCGAGAGGAGTGAGAGAGAGGGAGAGTAACGGTAAGGAGAGAGGAAATTGGATTTTAGTGCAGGGATAGGGAGGAGAGAGAGATAGAGAAAAGTGAGAGAGGGAGAAAGTTGTGGGGTCGGGTGAAAGGGGGCTCGCGATTGGTTGGGGGAGAAAAAGATTAGGAAAAAAAATAGAAAAAAGATTTTCTATGACTGTACAGAAGGCCATTTCATTGGCTGGGGAGCCAAAGAAATAACTTCAGTTGTTAAAGAATTATAATTGGTTGGTTTAAAATTCTAATAGGCTGAAAAAAATATTCTGGCTGATTTAAAAGATTTAGAAAAATAGGATTTGGCGGAAATACAAAATATTTCAGAATTGAGCCCGGGTCGGGTCCAAAAATTTGAATTTGAAATATGAAATTTATTGGCAGGTTCCAAAAATTAAAATGAAGGATTTTATAATTAAAAAGCATACCCCCAAGAACGGACATACGCACGTGCGCGTAGCCGTCCAAACACGTCTGTTTCACCGAACGGGGCGAGAACACGATGCAAGGACGCTACCACAGGGTTAGGGGTGTCAAGCAGGCCATGACAAGTATTTTTAATTAAATTTTAGATGACTTAAATTGTTATATGCAGAATATGACATGTCGATGTAAACTATAATTGGCAACAGTCAAGCAAGATAAATGTAATAAATACCACACACTACACATACGGTAACAGAAATTTGTAGAATTGGACTCGATTGTTACAGCTAAGATGCCTGGGACCTGAAGATGCGAAAGAGTCGTTCAAGAAGTTCACGACGGACTTTGCGGTTCTCACCAAGCAGGCCCAAAGATGAAATTGAAGATTAAACGGATGGGCTACTACTGGCCCACGATGATTCAGGACTGCCTCGAGTATGCGAAGCAATGCCACTCGTGTCAGATCCACGGGGACTTCATCCATCAGCATCTAAATCCTATACATCCAACAGTGGCTAGCTGGCCGTTCGAAATGTGGGGAACTGACATAATCGGCCCCATCGAACCGGCATCATCCAGAGGACATCGATTCATTTTGGCGACGACTGATTACTTCTCCAAATGGGCAGAAGCAGTACCACTGAGGGAAGTGAAGACGGAGAATATCCTCCATTTGTTCAAGATGCACGTCATTTATCGGTTTGGAACTCCGCGACGGATCATCTCCGATAACGGGCCAGCCTACAGAAGTCACAAGATCAGCCGCTTCGCACAACAACATAACATAGACTAGAGATACTCCTCAGTTTATAACCCCCAAGCTAACGGTCTAGCTGAGGCTTTCAACAAAACCTTAACAAAGATCGTGAAAAAGACGGTGTCCCAAAATAAGAAGGACTGGCACGAGAGACTGCATGAAGCTCTCTGGGCGTACCGGAGTACGTTCAAAACAGCCATGAACACAACGTCGTACGCATTGGTATTCGGTACAGAAGCGGTACTCCCCCTCGAGATAGAGTTACCCTCTCTACGAATGGCGGTTCATTACGAGCTGACGGACCAGGAGAATGCTCACCTTCGGCTTGAGGAGCTCGATGCCCTTGATGAAACCCAACTCATAGCGCAACAAAATCTGGAAGCTTATAAAGCAAAGATGACGTGCTCATATGAAAGATTGACCAGGCCGAGGATATTCCGCCAAGGCGAACTCATGCTAGTGGTCAAAAGACCTATGATCCCCAATCGCGCCAAGCGGGGAAAATTCAAGCCGAATTATGAAGGCCCGTACATCATAGACAAGGTCTACCAGGGTGGAGCCTATCTACTCATGGACATGCATGGTGAAAGACCTTTCAAGCCAATAAACGGTCGCTTCCTGAAGAAGTACAACGCTTGACGAGTCACGGCCTAGGTCAATGATAGATGACGACGACTATGTCCGCTCGCTATCTTCTTAACCCTAAACTCTATAAGTAGTAACCGACTTCCTTTACTACGGACCAAAACGTCCTTAAACTAACAGCGGACCGAAACGTCCTTAAACTAACGCCGGACCGAAATGTTTTTAAACTAACGCCGGACCGAAACGTCCTTAAACTAACAACGGACCGAAACGTCCTAAAACTAGTTGTTGACCGAGATGTCGATAAACTATGGTGGATTGCAGCATCCCAAAGCTGATACAAAAATTAAAAAAAAGAAAGAAAAAAATAATTAAAAAAATAAAAAAGAGAAAACGGTATGTCTATAAGCAAAATGGGCATGGATGAAAACCCGAAAGGGCTCCGTGAGTAAAAACAGCAGGGCTACCGGCGAGTCTTGTGAAAACCCAAAAGGGTGCAACCTCGTTTTAAACAAAAAAGAATAAACAAAAAATAGAAAGAAAGAAAACGATATGTCTATAAGCAAAATGGGCACGGATGAAAACCCGAAAGGGCTCCGTGAGTAAAAACAGCAGGGCTACCGGCGAGTGTTTGTGAAAACCCGAAAGGGCGCAACCTCGTTAAAAGACACTTACAAGGTCATCTCGACCTTGTAAGGAGAAATCACCTACGTGAGATCCTTACGACTCACATGGGAGCAAAACACTTAGGAATCCCCATGATTCCCAAGGAGAAATTACACTTGCAAGATCCTCACGACTCGTAAGGAGAATCCTCTTATGAGACCCTCATGGCTCATAAGATTTGAAAGTCTTAAGCTATAGAGACCTGAACCTGTTCTTAAGCAACCCCCACAACTTTCGATACTGCCCTATAAGCGGTGCAACACTGACCCTTGTATACAATCCACGGGTGCGAATAAACATTTCCCTAACCAAGTCCCACCCGTGACTAGGGATATGTTCGCACGGTAAACAACCCTTGTAAGTCCTCTCGACTTATAAGGAGAAAACCCTCTTGTAAGATCCTTACGACTTACAAGAGAACATACACTTAGGAATCCTCATGATTCCTAAGAAGAAAACACACCTACGAGATCCTCACGACTTGTAGGGAGAAATACCTTTGTGAGACCCTTACGGCTCATGAAGTCAAAAGCCTTAGCCGACAGGATCCTAACCCTGTTCGCTAAGCCACCTTTGCTCGATATCGACAGAGGCAAATGATGATTCGATCCTGGAAATATCCCAGTTGTAGCGGTGCTGATGCTGAAATCGGTGTCTAATCTCAAGCTCACAGCAAAAAGGCCAGCGAACTACACATGCATACAAAATAGCCAAAATGATAGGGCAACTTGCAATAAAAAGCAGCAAGTAAAAAAAATGTATGCATGCAAAATAGCCGAAATGATTGGGCAACTCGCAATAAAAAGCAGCGAGTAAAATAAAATAAGTAGCCAAAATGATTGGGCACCGCGAAAAATAGCCGAAATGATGGGGCAATCGCGACCTTCGCGAAATAAAAGCTGAAATGATGGAGCATCGCGGAAAGAAATAAAATAAAAATAAAAATGAAATTTATGCCCTACAGGTGATATTACATCAATCCCTGTATACAATCCAGGGGCGCAAATAAAAAAGGAATCAAACTCCTCCTCCCCAGGTTTCATCAGAAGAAGAAGCCAAATATCGATGGGTCACAGATAGCCTGGAGATCATCTCAACATTCATCTCATTACAGCAGACACAACATCAAGCAAAGCGGAACAGCGGTAATTCCCAGTTCCATGACACGGCGGTGTACAAATGACCGAGAGTCAAATCCCAACTCCGTGAAATGCGGATATAATCAACAAATTCCTGGTCATGTGGAACGCGGATAACATCACTTCTGACCCCGTGGAAAACGTCCAAAGCGGATCCTGGTCCTCGCAGAGCACGGCAGTGAACCCATGTGAAGCATCCAGAGCGGAGCCTAGTCCTCGCCGACACGGCAGTGAACCCGTGGGAAGTATCTAGAGCAAAATTCCTGGTTACGTGGAACGCGGATAACGTCACTTCTGACCCCGTGGAAAACGTCCAGAGCGGATCCTGGTCCTCGCAGAGCACGGCAGTGAACCCGTGTGAAACATCCAGAGCGGAGCCTAGTTCTCGCCGAACACGGCAGTGAACCCGTAGGAAGCATCTAGAGCAAAATTCCTGGTTACGTGGAACGCGGATAACGTCACTTCTGACCCCGTGGAAAATGTCCAGAGTGGATCCTGGTCCTCGCAGAGCACTGCAGTGAACCCGTGCGAAGCATCCAGAGCGGAGCCTAGTCCTCGCCGAACACGGCAGTGAATCCGTGGGAAGCATCTAGTGCAAAATTCCTGGTCATGTGCAACGCGGATAACGTCACTTCTGACCCTGTGGAAAATGTCCAGAGAGGATCCTGGTCCTCGCAGAGCACGGCAGTGAACCCGTGTGAAGCATCCAGAGCGGAGCCTAGTCCTCGCCGAACATGGCAGTGAACCCGTGGGAAGCATCTAGAGCAAAATTCCTGGTCAAGTGGAACGCGGATAACGTCACTTCTGACCCCGTGGAAAACGTCCAGAGCGGATCCTGGTCCTCGCAGAGCACGGCAGTGAACCCGTGTGAAGCATCCAGAGCGGAGCCTAGTCCTCGCCGAATACGGCAGTGAACCCGTGGGAAGTATCTAGTGCAAAATTCCTGGTCACGTGGAACGCGGATAACGTCACTTCTGAACCCGTGTAAAATGTCCAGAGCGGATCCTGGTCCTCGCAGAGCACGGCAGTGAACATGTGTGAAGCATTTAGAGCGGAGCCTAGTCCTCGCTGAACACGGCATTAAACCCGTGGGAAGCATCTAGTGCAAAATTCCTGGTCACGTGGAACACGGATAACGTCACTTCTGACTCCGTGGAAAACGTCCAAAGCAGATCCTGGTCCTCGCAGAGCATGGCAGTGAACCCGTGTGAAGCATCCATAGCGAAGCCTAGTCCTCGCTGAACACGGCAGTGAACCCGTGGGAAGCATCTAATGCAAAATTCCTGGTCATGTGGAACACGGATAACGTCACTTCTGACCCCGTGGAAAACGTCCAGAGCGGATCGTGGTCCTCACAGAGCACGGCAGTGAACCCGTGTGAAGCATCCAGAGCGGAACCTAGTCCTCGCTGAACACGGCAGTGAACCCATGGGAAGCATCTAGTGCAAAATTCCTGGTCACGTGGAACGCGGATAACGTCACTTCTGACCCCGTGGAAAACATCCAGAGCGGATCCTGGTCCTCGCAGAACACGGCAGTGAACCCGTGTGAAACATCCAGAGCGGAGCCTAGTCCTCGCTGAACACGGCAGTGAACCCATGGGAAGCATCTAGAGCAAAATTCCTGGTCACGTGGAACACGGATAACGTCACTTCTGACCCCATGGAAAACGTTCAGAGCGGATCCTGGTCCTCGCAGAGCACGGCAGTGAACCCGTGCGAAGCATCCAGAGCGGAGCCTGGTCCTCGTCAAACACGGCAATGAACCCGTGGGAAGCATCCAGAGCAAACATCGGACTGTGAGGTCCTTAAACTCACGGACTATGATGTCCTTAACCTCGACCATGATGTCTTAAAACTAACAATCAACCACAATGATTTTACACTAATTTTACCTTGGTTCAAGGATACATCTCTTCACTCCTTTGATATTTGTCGTTGTAATTCCTCAACGTCTTCAAAGAGGTGACGGGTCCCAATAACCACACATTTCACGGACTGTGGAGTCCTTAAATCCATGGACTATGATGACTGTGATGTCTTAAAACTAATATTGGACTGTGGAGTCCTTAAATCCACGGACTATGATGTCCTTAACCTCGACCGTGATGTCTTAAAACTAACAACGGACTGTGAAGTCCTTAAATCCATGGACTATGATGTCCTTAACCTCAACCGTGATGTCTTAAAACTAACAACAGACTGTGGAGTCCTTAAATCCACGGACTATGATTTCCTTAATCTCGACCGTGATGTCTTTAAACTATGGTATCCTAGAAAACGTCCAGAGCGGAGCCTGGTCCTTGCCAAACACGGCAGCGAACCCGCGGGAAGCGTCCAGAGCGACCCCTGACTCCGTGAAATGCGGATAAGGGCAACTTCACCCATCACTTGCGGGTCCTCACGACTCGTAAGGGAGTAAATTCTCTTGTGAGATCGTTACGACTCTCAAGGGAAAACACACTTAGGAATCCTCACGATTCTTAAGGAGAAAATTACACCTACGGGATCCTCTCGACCGGTAGGGAGAAAATTCTTTATGAGACCCTCACGGCTCATAAAGTTGAAAAGTCTTAGGTGACAGATCCTAACCCTGTTTTCTAATCCATCACCACTCTGTAAAGAGCCTAAGATTGACAGTTATATACTATCTACAGACCACACTTACTAAAATCACATGGCAACAACACAGCAAAGAGGAGAAGGCAACAAGGAGAACCTTTGATTCGCATTTGATTAAGCGTTCGAAGTATACCAGTCCATGCATGTGCAAGAGATTAAGTACATAAAATAAAACACGCTGAAATGAGAAATTTGCCATTCATACTTTAAAAAGTTTTACAATCATGAAAGCAGTAAACGAAAACATCATCAAGATAATTACAATGGTAAAACCTCAAATCCAGGGCATGGATTGAGGAATTCGAAAGTAAGGCCATCTAGAGTCTTTCTGGCCTTTCTGACCATTCTCGTGTGCATCCTCTCGTGCTCACGAGTGTCGAGATCCTCGGCAATGTCCCCCTCCCTTCGATAAGAAGCGATTATCCTCTTCTGTTGGAAAGTTTGATGCAGAATATCAATGAGGGTATCTCGCCGCTTCTTCGAGATCAGCCCCAACAGGTACACCGAATGCACCTTATCTTCGGCATCATCCGGCGCATTAAGCGGCATGGCCTCGTGAAACCCAGGAAGTGACCTCCAAATTGCTCCCACTACAATTTTTAAGAGAGCGGAACGGCGAGGAAGCAGCCAACCGGCATGTGCATGTAGACGATCCATGATCTCCGCACATTGGGCATCTGTAAACTCCTGATTTTGGCAACGGCCCTGTACGCGAATATCCTCATAAGAGATGAACTCGTGCAGACTATATAAATGAACAGCCATAGTTCCTGAAAAGAAACATCATTAGAAGTTCGGTAATGAAGAAAAACATATACGGAATTTAAAGGGCTTTTGATATCCCCGTGGAGAAAACAAATTCTGATTATGACACCTAATAAATTCGAATTTGTGAGAAATTCTAAAAATGGAATCTCATTTAATAAGCGACCCTTCGGGTCAATGAGTCAAATTCCTCGAGAGCAATGCTCTGCGGACAGGAATGACACCTGTCAAAGTCAATTATGAAAGGAATTTAAAGAGATTTCCCGAGAATGCTAAGAGCCTAGCTCTATAATGATGATGGAAAATCCATCAGAGATTAATGAAAATTAATTCTTGAGAATTAAAATTCTGGGATCTAAAAGATCCATGGAAAAACTCTTGAGAGTTCTTCATCAAAAGATCAAAAGATCTATACATTGTCAAAAGAGCAGAGCTCTGACCTATGGGCTAAGAAACCCTAAGGAAAGATCTATTTAGATCTATAGGTTTTTGAGAGCAAAGCTCTGTTTATAAAACCCCAAAGAGGTTTTCTTTAGATCAAAAGATCTATGAGAGCAAGGCTCTGTTAATAGGTAAAACCCTAACTCATTAAGATTTATTAAAATTTACCTAAGTTTGGAAAGAGTCTCTTTTCTACTTTTGAGAAATTCTCAAACAGAAGAGCTGTGCTCTGAACAAAATTCTCAAAGAGGATGATAATCATCTAGAGGACCAAAGGTCCTATTTATAGGTGTTAAGACGTCTCTTCAACTTCTGAGTTGATCCAAGGGCTCAGATGTTGCCACCGCTGCGCTCACGTGTAGGCCACGTAAGCGCAACGGTGGGGGGGCATTTGTTTCCCCCAATCAGAGCAAACCTCTGTTCAAATTCCAAGATTTGAAATGAAGCGACGCTTCCTTTTCCCCAATCAGAGCAAAGCTCTGTTTTGAATTTCAAAATTCAAAAATTGAACCAACGCTTCAGATCCCTTGCGTTGCGCGCTGCACGCCACATGTCAAAAGCAGACACGCCAGTGCCAGGAGCGCTGCGCTCTAAGCAGCGCACCCCCAATCAGAGCAAAGCTCTGTTTCAAAATTCAAATTTTAAAAATTGAAGTAACGCTTCAGATTCCTTACGCTCTGCGCTGCGCACCACGTGTCAAACACAGGCGCGCTAGCGCAGTTGCGCTGCGTTCTGCTCTGCGCGCCACGTGTCAAACACTGGTGCGCCAGCGCCAATTGCGCCAGCGCTGGAATTTAAAAAATTCCCCACCGTTAGATCAAAGGATCTAATAATGATAATAAATTATTAATCAGAATTAAAATTCTGTTCCAGAAAGATCTTTCCAATCTTATTAAAATAAGAAGATTATCTTCTGTAAAACAGAAGTCCTAAGATCAAAGATCCAACAGTGGGAAATATTACCAAATCAATCAGAGAAAGATCTCTTCAACTAATTTAACAAATCAATTGGCCCTATATAAAGGCCCTAAGACTTCAAGTCTCATATAGAGAGAACTCTCTGCAAATTTTGAGAAAAAACTCAAAGAGAAAGAAAGGAGCCTTTGAAGAAAGAAGATCATTTTCTTCATCTTTAAAGATAAAGAATTTATATTTCTTGAAGAACAGAGATGAAAACATCTTACAAAAAGAAGAAACCGCTTCTAAAAAGATCAAAGATCTAAGAACAAGATCAAGATCTTCAATAAAAAAGAAAAGGATAAAAAAGATCTAATTATAAAAGATTAAAAAGAAGTAATTTACTTCATTCATAGATCTTTTGATCTATAAAGGCACAGCCTTTTGATGAGAATAAGAACCTTGGTTCTTGGATCTTGAGGCAATGCCTCTTTTGAAGAACAGAACAAAAACCTTGTTCTCTGATCTTAATTTGATCAAAATGCGCTCTGTGCTATTGGACAGTGCTTTGCACTCTTGAACTACGCCTTTACGCTCCTTGGACCGGCGCACTGCGCCAGAACGCGCCACGTGTCAACCACAGAACAATTTGCACTTTGCGCTCTTGGACTGGCACACTGCGCCAGAGCGCGCCACGTGTCACTCGCTGGCGCAGCGCACTCATAAAGCGCAGTGCGCTAACAAACTGGCGCATAGCACCAAAGCACGCCACGTGTCATTCACTAGCACAGCGCACTCATAAAGCGCAGTGCGCTAACAGACTTGCGCTTAGCGCTGAGCGTGACACGTGTCATCTTCGCATGCGCTAGCGCAATGCATTCTTTGATTGGCGCAAAATGCCTGACAAGCCACGTGGCGCACTATCAGACCACCATTTTACTCCTGATAAATGTTATGCATTTAATTACAGAGCCCAATGCTATGCATTAATAAAAGAGCAAAGCCCAACTAAAAGCCTAATAGGCAGAACATGAATAAAATGTTAAACATTTTCAACTGGACTTAGCCCAATTCTGGCCATAAGTCCTCAATATAAATTGAACTGAGCACAACTGCTCTTCCAATCAATTTACACCCGGTTCGAGAGTACATCTCTTTACTCCTCTGATATCTGTCGTTGTAATCCTTCAACGTCGTCAGAGAGGTGACGCCCAACGACCAAACATTGCAACGGACTGTGGGGTCCTTAAACTCATGGACTATGACGTCCTTAACCTCGACCGTGATGTCTTAAAACTAATACCGGACTATGATGTCCTTAACCTTGACCGTGATGTCTTAAAACTAACATCGGACTGTGAGGTACTTAAGCTCATGGACTATGATGTCCTTAACCTCGACTGTGATGTCTTAAAACTAATACCGGACTATGAGGTCCTTAAACTCACGGACTATGATGTCCTTAACCTTGACCGCAATGTCTTAAAACTAACATTGGACCGCAATGTCCTTAAACTAATTATCGACCGCAATGTCATTAAACTAAACAATAGAGCCCAATTGCTCTCTTGTCGGATCTAAATGATCCTGTTAAGTTGATCTTAGTCTAAAATTAGACTAACGTATCCTTAACAAATGTTTAAGTTGATCTTAGCCCCAAATAAGGCTAACGTATCCTTAAACACAACCCCCCCAAACCCAAATCTAAGAAAGATACGGATTTGGACTAGTCCACGCCCTACGGGCGACAACATAACTTAGTCTCCGTATACAATCCACGGGCAACCAAATACAAAACAAACACCCACGACATGAAGTGACCATATGGAGAAGGAGAAAGTTGTTACCGCGATGCGGTAGCGTAATTAACTGCAGGGGCTTGCGCCTGCAGGGAAAAGCGTCCCCACAATCAAAAACCCCTCAAACGAGGGGGAATCTGACGAAGTCTGCTATATCGGCTGCATCCGTTTAAACTTTCGATACACGGTGCCATAAATCAACTTGGCATCTTCGGAAAGGTGGACGGATAGCACCAATTAGCATCTGCCCCCAGATTCAGGCAAGACGTCCAGTCTTCCCGGCTTCCGGCGGTGAACACATGGGTATACAGGACAAGCATGGGTACTAATAGAACAATAAACTGAAACATTGTAATGTGAAATGCAATCAGGTACAGATTAAGGTATATAGATGCACATTTATGATTAGGGTTAAAGTTTAAGTTCCAATACTAATTAAACTACACTTTATCAAATGTGGAATGTGAATATTTCAATGTTATACATTCAAGTGATCTATTGATGCAATAATATGTATACTAGACGAGATGGATGCAAACGGGTGTTTGAAACATTATAAACTATCTAAAAAGGGTACTATGGGCTATGTAAATAATTATTATATGATTTAAATATGGACGTGGGTACATGATATTGTACTCTAACATGCAACAAGGTATAATTCAATATCCAAATCTAAAATGATATATGGAACATCGAAAAGGAAAATGGAACATGTGGCACTATATGTAATCTACAGGTTTACTATGCAATTAAATAGGAATAAAAAATATAGATAGCATGTAGCAAGTTTCACTTACCTTGACAGATCAAGAAACGGGTATACGGAACGTCACGCGTCGGCGGGAAAAGTCACGACGCGCGCACGGTACACGGAACGAATCCAAACAACGCACAAGGGAATCACACAGGTCAGAGATGCTTGCTGGGTCGTCGTGATCGTCGCCGGCACGGTCGGATTCCGGCAGCAAAACAACAGTGAAAAAATCAAGAAGAAATGCATAAAGAGAGTGAAGAAGAGAAGAAGAAGAAGATCTTACTGTGGTTATGTGTTCTGGGATTCCAGGGGAGTCGGCAAGGGGCGACGACGACGAGGGTTGCTGGCGTGAAGGTTTCCCGGCGAGGCTAGGGTTTGGCTGTTAGGGTTAGGTTAGGGTTCGGGTGTTGAAGGATAGGTTAGGGTTCGTGTGCAGGGGTTTGATGAGAGAGAAGAGAACAGAGGAGAGGGAGAGGAGAATGGTGATGATGACGGCGAGATGAAGGGGATCGTCGGCGACGAGTTCTGTGGTGTGCAGGGGTGCAGGTATAGGCCTGGGAAGGAGGAAGGAGGAGAAGAAGATGACGAGGAGGAGGAGGAGATGGGTGCTCGGTGAGGTGAGGGTGAAAAGGAGATGAAGTTTTAGGGTTAAGGCTGCGAGGGATGTGAGGGGTTTTATGGGTTCCTCGTGCGCTCGGGGATTTTTAAAGAAGAAGAGGAGAAACGAAAGAGGGAGGTGACGGTAACAGGGGGCGGTGACGAGAGCGGCTACAGAAATCGCGAGAGGAGAGAGAGAGGATCGCGAGAGGAGAGAGATAGAGAGGGAGCGAGAGGAGAGAGAGAGGCTGGGGTTGTGAGAAAGGATTTTAAAAAAATAAAAAAAAGATTTTAGTTGTTAACGTAAACAATTTATGGAACTGTAAAAGATTAACTAAATTTTAAAGATAAAGTTAAAATAAAATATTAATAAAATTTGAATTTAGGCGGTATACAAAATATTCCAAAATGCGTCCGGGTCGGGTCTAAAATTTCAAATTTGAAATTCGAAAATTATTTGTAGGTTCCAAAATTTAAAATGAAAGATTATGTAACGAAAAAGCATACCCCCAAGAACGGACGCACGTACGTGCGCATAGCCATCCAAATACGTCTGTTTCACTAAACGGGACGAAAACGAGATGCACGGACGCTACCACAGGGTTAGGGGTATCATACAGACCATGTTATGTATTTTTAAATTATTTTACGTGACTTAAATTGTTATATGCAAAAATACGCGATGCTATGCGAAAATGTTGATATGCAGCTTATACTAGATGCACGTTTCTATGCAACAAGCTAGGGTAAACTATAACTATGAATCAACAGGTTTAAACAAGCGGATCGAATGTAAAGTAAACTACCATTCACATCCAAACACGATAAATGAATAAAACACCACAAACAAACAAATACGGCAACAGATATTGGTATAACTGAACTCGGTTGTTACATCCTCACTCGCCGACCCTCGCCTCCATCTCCCGCTGCCTTCGCCCATGTCCTCATCCCACCGACGCCGCCTCCATCCCTCGTTGCCGCCACAAATCCCAATCCCCTCATTCATCCCATCATCATCACCTTCGCCCCTTCGCACCACCATCTTCGGCTCTACCACAACCCCCAGCGACCTGCACAGAACCCTCAACGTCGCTGCAGCCTTCGTCTTCGCCTCGCAGCTGCTCCTATCACCCAGATTTCCATCGCTCCCCTGCAGCAACATCACAACCCTTCCATCGCCTGATCCGAACCCTCAACGCTTCCTCTGCTCGACCCAGGACTCATCCAAACCCTAGCAACTGCCACGATCATCCTCTGTAAGCTTTCCCTGATCCCTGTTTTTTTTCCAGAAAAAAATAGAAATATGAATAAAATGAAATGATAAGAAATCAGTGAACAATTGAAAGGGGAAAATTAGTATCAAAACCCTAAATTGATATAATTGTGTTTGGTTGTGTGACAATATTTATGAAGATATTTATGGTTTAACCGATAAATTTATCTAGGCGGAGCATATAACTCAGATCCCAAGTCGAACTTTAGCTGAGATCGTGCCCCGCATTTTCGTACATCATTTTCCATGATCGTTATCCTCAGGCATGTACTCTTGCTTTAATTTTGGTCGATGTACATCGGCATTCCTTTGTGGTCACATGTATATATATATTTCCTGCACTGTTAGAACAAAAGGGAAATGTGTTAGTATCTATTTTTCGTTATATTATACAAAAATATATATAGGCAAACTTTTATGTAGCAAGTGAGAATAATTAGCAAGTGTGGTTTTAAAATGAGATTTATTTTAACTACAAATAAAATTCGAAAGTTGTTAACCTATCTCACATTTATATATTTCTAGTCAGATTGTGATTAATATACCCATATTAAGGTTAACGGTAAAGATGACAATTGTGACTAAAACCAGCTTGTACAACTTTCATGCAGTTACCAGTACTAGATAACAATTACTTTCGACATGTTTTGACTATTCATTACACTAGTCCTAATGGACGAGATCTCTAATTAGAATGCTGAACTACATACCATGACACACTACTATTCACCAGTTTTATTTCCATACAATTACTATACCACAAGTTCCTGTCTTTTCAGTATTATTAATTAGTGATTTAGTCTTTACCATAGTAGCTATAAATACGCGGGTGTTGGGGTAGTTTGAGTGTGCGTTCGTACAACAGGATCTCAGGAGTCCCATGCCTGCAGTTCGTACCGGGCTATATCGGTCTCATGTTTACAGCTCGTACCGGTCTATATCGGTCTCATGTTTACAGCTCGTACCGGGCTATATCGGTCTCATGTTCATTCCACAGTTGGGCCCGTGTTTCCTAGCTCCTGGGGTACCACTCTTGGGTTAGGAATACTCCTGCAGAGGTTGACGCACATACTCGAGCTTACGATAGGATAGTTTACTTTTTAGTGACCAGTTAGGTTATGACTTGACCTCTTACATACATGTTTTATAGTGTTAATGCATCTAATTATTTATATATCCGTTTTACTTGCGCACACGGGCTTCACTACATTCATATATTCATGATATCATACTATACACACACACCTTATACGTTAAGTACTTGCTGGGGTGTTCTGACATCCCTGAGATTTGCCATCTCAGGTTTAGAGACAGATTTTCAGGCCGAGCAGGATCGCAGCGACTATCAGAACTTTGCCGAAGATCAATAACCTATAGGTTTATTTTCCTTTCAGTTAGTTTTTAGCATGTGTGCCCTTATGGGACATTAGGACTTATGTATCTCTTTTGGATCTTGTTTTTATTTCGAATCTATTATATCATATCTTTATTTGCATCAATTATCTAGTGGACCCATTTTTAGGATTTCTTGTGGTTTCATTGCAACATGATTATCAGTATTATTTCTTTTGGTATTGTATTTTATTTTTGACAGGTTAATCTAGACAGCCTTATGTGACTATGGAAGGATTTTTCCTTACCGTAGGTAGCACGGCTGGCCTTCGTCGCTTTCCGTATTCTGGATTTTAGGAAGCGGGCGTGACATGTTCACGGAGCAAAGTGTCACTCCAATTGTCATGCCAAGGGGGCGGGGACCACCTCTAGAGTCTGTGAGACCTACTGTAGAACAATGAGGAATGTTCGGAACACATTCCAAAAGAGGACCGAACTGCATTATAAATATAATGATACCACCCTCAATTACAAAAGCTTCTTTTAAGTGGATCGGCACTACAGAAGCTTGAGAACTCTATAGTTAAGCGTGCTTGGGCCAGGAAAGTCTTGGGATGGATGACCTCCTCCTGGGAAGTGGCCCCTGGTCGGGTCCGGTTCACTCTAAAGGGCAAAACTGTGCGGCTTCGGCCAGAGCGGACAATACAATCTGTAAGGGGGCGTGGGGCATTACAGAGCATTTGCTGTTGCTCCTGAGCCTTAGTCAGCGATCGGGTTTGCGGTCGATGACTCACCGAGGCACGGCTTTCTTCTTTTCCTGAAGCCATGTAGACCGTATGTATGGTTATGCCCCCAAACTTAGGGCATTTAAATCCCTCATCTTTAGAATTTGCCACGGGCGTTAGAGTTTTCTCCAGCCCCGTTTTTTATGAGAGACTGGAGTTGAAGGAGCCGTTGTGACAGGAACCTGTTTAGGAGAAGTCTCCCGTTATATGGCGGAGGAGTAGTCCTTTTCTTGTAGAACCTTCGATTTCTTTGGTCGACGAGAGTAGTTTTGGTTAATCACAAAGTCTTAGACTTTTTGCTAGACCCTATGAATTTGCGAGGAGAGCCGCTGATGAGGCCGCTCAGGTTTTGCTTGCACTGTAACTTTTGCAGGTGTGGGAGATTTGTTTAGCACCACTGTTGAGGAGTTTTTACGCACCCTCCTAAGCGGTTCAAAACGGTTCCCAGTTGGAACAGCAGTGTCGACCTCTACCATAGGAGCTGATGGGGTGAGCCCGGGGGAGAGTCGGCGCCAGTGGCGATGTAACGACCATAGTATTATTATACTTTCGTATTTTCTTTCTTTAGTAAAATACTGTATTTATTTATTATAAGTATTTTTCCGTAAAAAAATTTTCCGAAAACTATGAGCCATTTCTCATTTTCATTTCCCAAACTCATTTCTTTAAACTAAATCTTAACCTATTTCAAATTAAACGCAAGACCTGACTCAGCCCATAACCCAAATCCAATCTCATTTTCATTTTCTTTTATAAAACTATGAGCCCAAAAGCCCACTTTCTTTTCAAGTAACAACATATATTTAATTCTAATTAAGCATGTACATGAACAACCTTATGGCACATCGGTTAAGTCCTTACATTGTTATTCCATAAGTCACAAGTTCAAATCTCCATTGTTGCAATTTTTTTTTATCAATTTTTATTCTTCTCATAACCTATAAATGAGCCTTTCATTTCATCTTCTTTTTAACTCCCAAAATAATTAGAATGGTTATGAGCCATGATTTATTAAAATTATGGTGGCCATAAACTTTTTTATATTTCACTCCTCTTTTTTTCATCATCACACATTTCTATCATTTCACATATCTCTCTTCATCTAAATTCCCCGAAGAAGAACATGAAGAAATTCTCAAGGAAGTCTCACTAGAAACGCGAGACTATCGGCGGATAAACAAGCCCGGTGGTAATACCGGCTTGTGTAAGTAAGTCCCTTCTCTCTTTCCCTCCCTCCATCTTTTTCTCTTTATCCTTATCTTTTTTATATTGCCATGAAAAACGTTTCTTATCATATCATAGTCCCTAAATAATTAATTAAATGGATACATATATAAATAATGAACACACACAAATATACACACATATATAGTTTGTAAAGTTTTTTTCATTACTCTCAATGCATATGTTAAGATTTTATAGTAACCAATTAGGATTGTATCATTTGTTGTTGTATTTTAAATTACTTTATTTAAATTTTGTAAAAAAAATAAAATTATGAATAAATACCATGATTTCCTCATTCTCACATATGACATATCAATACTTTTATATTTAAAATAATTTTTAGAAATTAATTTTTACTTCTTGAAATTTCAAGAAATTTATCTACGATAGGATATATTATTTTGTACATGCTGTAAAAATTTCATATCGAATCGCTTAACGATTTAGGAATTATATCGTTTTTATTCACTGTTCGTAAAAACAGAAAACTGTATTTATCGGTCAACTTTTTAGACACATAACTTGATCTACCGATATCCAAATTGAGAAAAATCAGGTGTTTTAGATATATACATAGAATAATATAGATTTTCTTAGTTTTATATTTTTACTGAAAACCGACGTAAGATAAAGAAAACTGTGTTACAATATTAAGTGACGGATCTAGACAGAATCTGTCCTGATTCGCACATTGTTTTTAAATAGGACATAACTCGAACTCCTGATGTCCGTTTGTGACAAAGTTTAGATGTATAGATGCACAATTGATAGAAATATAATTTTATATATATTATATTACTTATAAACGAATGAAACAACTCAATATAGGCTTTGCAATATAACATATAGTTACTGTCCAGAAATCTGAATTTCTGTTTTAAACGCTGATATTAAAACGATCATAACTAGAGCTTCAGAAATCCAAATCGCATGAATCTTAGTGTTTTGGATAAGTAATCCAAAAGACCTACAATTTTCTAATAATTTTCTTAACCTGAAACCTGATGGAAATTGACCGAAACTATATTTTAAAAACATGTGACGATGCCGAATAGATTCTGATCTGTTTTGCGCAACGATACGAAAACAGATATACCTCCCAAACCGGTAGTCGTATTTAGGTGAAACTAGAACTCACGCATGAAAAAAAACTTAGAGACATATTTCTGTTTATATTCTGCATTCGTTCGACTTGATTAATTAGTCATACATAATATTTCTTTACAGCATTGTTTATGGTAGTTACTCGAATAATGTGCTTGCCTCATTTCATGCTATTCGAATATGTATACTGTGTTTTTCCCGATCTATTAATTATCACATGTACATGAATAAATAATTGGATATTATATGTTTGACATAAACCTATTGCATACTTGACTCGACTGACCCGAACCATGAATACGTAATGACTTGACATGAATACATGAACAATTGATTTGAATACTTGAATTCGACTCAATACTTGAATTGCACTCTCTTATATATTCATGAATTCGATCAAGACTCATAACATTAATCATAGACTTATATACACGGGGTGTTGGGGTAGTTTGAGTATGAATCCAACGGAATCTCAGGAGTCCCATTACTAAAATAACGTTGATGTGGTACCGGGCTGAAACGGTACAAATAACGTTGCTGTGGTATCGGGCTGAAACGATACATCGCGAATTCATGAATGAGAGCTTGTGTTTCCAAGCCCTTAGATGATAGCCTGTTGGGTTTGGAATACTTCAATAACAATTGAAGTCCCGCTATTTTGGGCCCGTGATTCCTTGCCCCTGGACGATAGCCTTGGGTTCGAGAATACTCTTGAGATTGGTTGACATTCACACTTAAACTCACGTTAGTTAATTTTACCCTTTTAGAGACCTTTTAGGACACTTACATTCACTTCATGTTCACTATACCTACACTTCGCGGCCATACTATACTTGTTTGCTATGCTCATGTTATATTTCTATGCTGGTATAGTTGACATGCACATTACCATGTACGCTACTATACTTGTTTACATGTTCATGATTTATATCTATGCTATGCCATATATCATATTACACCATGCATTTTATTTATATACATTACACCATCTTTTTGGGGACTTACCGAGCATTAGTTCGTTGACGGGCATTCCACCCACTTCTTTCTATTCTTGGAATGTTCGTCAGGTGACATTGAGACAGAGAAGATAGAAGTGGTCGAAAACGAGTACAACCAGTCCTCATCACAAACAGACGTATAGTTTCTATCACGCCCCACCCCCAATACAGAGAGTATTGTCCGCTCGGGCCGAAGCCGCACGGTTTTGTCCTTCGGGGCGAACCAAACCCGACCAGGGGCCACTTCCCAGGAGGTCACCCATCTCAGAACTTCCCTGGCTCAAGCACGCTTAACTACGGAGTTCTCAAGCTCCTGTAGTGTCGGTTCACTTAAAAGGCGCCTCTATATTGAGAAGTGGTATCATTCCATTTATAGTACAGATCTGCCATCTTTTCGGAATATATTCCGAAGAGTCCCCATTGTTCTACAGCGGGTCCCATGGACTCAAGAGGCGGCCCCCACGGATTCAAGAGGTGGCCCCCGTCCACTTAACATGATACTTGGTGTGGCACTTTGTTCCGTGCGGCACTTTGCTCCGTGAGCAAGAACCGGGTCCCGACAGTTTCATTCAGCTTTTCATTTCATTTCAGCTTATTTATGTATGCCTCCTTTTTAAGGCTTATCATGTTAAATATCTTGTATTCAGATATTTTGTCAATTGTGAATCATGAATGTAATAAATCAGAATTGGATTTCATTTTTTTTGTTCTCGTTACTTTATATTGCTTATAGACGCTTAGCGTATTTATTTCGAGAAACGGCTTTCTCATAATAAATACGTTGCGGGCTTACCACATTATCGTTTCCATCTACTGGGAAGCGGGATGTGACAGGCGACGTCGAGCGTGCCTTGCTGAAAGGACCACCTCAGTTTTGGAAGCGGCTTCATCATGCCCCCGGCTTTGCTGTGGGGTTTCAATCGGCGTCAGCTTGTTGAAGACTGGCGTCCTTAATGGAGTTTGTGGAGAACCGGCCAATCTTTCGAAGACTGACCATCTGATGGGGGAAGCACCTTTGATGGCTTCACCTGTAACAGGAGTTAGGAGGGTTAGCCGTTTTGGGGTAGCCCCTTCAAGTATCACGAGGTTCTTTACAGGACTGTTTGAGTTCTTGTTCTGCTTGTTGAAGACTGAGACACCAGAGTTTGACAGCTTGCTGATGGGAGCCGTCGTGGTTGCCAGTCGATCGAAACCTTCTAGGAGCTTCTTCTTGCGGCATTGAGACACCGAAACTCACAGGTGGGAGCATGGTCCCAAAGAACAATCCAGTAGTAGCTTGTGTGGCCTGCCCTACCGGCATTGAAAAAATATAGGCCGCGTTGGGCCCATAGGTCACTCCTCCGGTTGGGGTGGAGCAGGAGTTGCTGTTACATGAGATGCAGTTGAGAGCCTTTGATTTTCTGTACAGGAGAAAAACACCAAGTTTTAGTATCTAGAATCCAGGGTAACTATAGTGAATCGCGATTTTGTTCGCGAAACACGGTGCACGAAGTGTGCAGTGGAAAGAAAAAAAGGTCCCATCGAGCATGCCAAAATCTGTTTACCACCGAAAGACCGGACTGATGGGACGTCTAGCCTGAATTTAGGGCAGATGCTATTTGGACTTATCCATCCACCTCTCCAAAGATGCCAAGTTGATTTATGACACCATATATCGGAGGTTTGGACAGATGCGACCATTGTAGCAGAGTTTATTAGATTCCCTCTCATTTATGAGGGGAGTTTTATTATGGGGACGCTCTTCCCTGCAGGCGCAAGCCCCTGCAGTTAATTACGTTACCGCGTTGTGATAACCACTTTCTCATTCTCCAGTAGTTCACTTCGAGTCGTATGTTATTTTGTTTGTTAAGGTTGTCCGTGGATTGTATACGGAGACTATTTATGTCGTCGCCCGTAGGACGCGAATTAGTCCAAATCCGTATATTTAAGATTTTGGTTTTTGAATATTTTGTTTTTTTTAAGGACCGTTAATCTAGTTTGAGATTAAAATCAACTTAAATATACGAGCATTTAGGCTCAATTTATTTTAACTAAGAATACGTTAGTCTTATTTGAGACTAAAATCAATTTAGCAACATTTTAAGGATCACTTTTTTTTAAGATCCAACAACAGAGTATTTGGCCTCAGATGCTCGAAATTTCAGAGAGAGGCTTTTAGCCAATTTGGGCTTGGTTTGCTCAATTTTTTCTTCTTTCTTTTTCTTTTATTCAAAATTGCTAAACACTTATTTGGGTTCTGTTTGCTCAGTCTTTTTTCTTTTATGCAAAACTGCTAAGTACTTATTTAGGGTTCTGGCACTCACATGTGTAATATGTGAAGCCCTCAATCATGGGCGTTATCCAATAAGTGCTAAGCATTTTAGTCATTTTGACTGAATATGAAGTGCTAAGCACTTTTGTATGGCGTCCACTTGAGGAGAACGTGCGGCGCTGGGATGTAGGCGCTGCCCAATCAGTGCTAAGCACTCAGCCGTTTTGGCTGCATATGAGGTGCTAAGCACTTTTATATAGTGTCCGTATGAGGAGCACTTACGGCGCTATCTCATTTATTTTGTTGGGCGCCCATATATATTTCACGTGAGGCGCTGGTTGCTGCCCAATCAATGCTAAGTACTCAGCCGTTTTGGCTGTATATGAAGTGCTAAGCACTTTTACTCAGCGCTCACGTGTCTTTCACTCAGCGCTCACGTGTCTTTCACGTGGGGCGCTGGCCTTCTGTTTTGGACGCCCATGCGTTTTTCACGTGAGACGCTGAGTCCTTTGTTGGGGGCACCGACGTGGAAAGCACGTGAGGCGCTAATTCCTCTTCTTTTCTAGAGATTGAATCTCTGTTAATGGCATTTTGACCATTCGCCAAGATCTTTGTTTTGAAAATCTAGGATCAAGTTTTCTTTAAGAACTAATTTCTTATTATTTAGAGCAATTAAATTCTTAGAACCTAGGTTCTTTTTCTCTTTCTTTCTTTTTAACATAGTTCTTTTCCCTTGGACTTTGAGTTTGAAGAACATAGTCTTCCCGATGAGAATTGAATTCTCAACTTGTGAGGAGATTTGCTTTGCAAATCTCAAATTAGAGGAAGAACTAATGTTCTTGTATGAAGGTTTAAACCCTTGTTTCCATTATACTAGGCCAAGGAGATATTTTGATCTTTTCTTTTTCTTTTATCTCGAGTTTTAAAGAAGGGAGATCTTCTTTTTCTTTTGAGAATTAAATTCTCTGTTTTTTTCTTTTTGTGGAGAAACTTATGGGGTTAATCATCTATCTGAGACTTGAAGTCTCTGGTTCTTTATATAGGAGAGATAAGTTTGTTAATTAATTTGAGAAAATCTCTATTTAAAAGATTCCAATTGATTTTATTGGTCTCAAAGATTATTTGGAGAAGTTTATCCACCGTTAGATCTTTGATTCAAGAATTTCTGTTTTACAGAATATGTTTTTCTTGTTTTTAAAAAGATTGGAAAAATATTTTCCCGTATATAGAATTTAATTCTATCATTGGATTTTTGATCCAACCGAGAATATCTTTCTCGTTTGAAAAGATTGGGGAGATATTTTCTCCTAATAGAATTTAATTCTATTATTTGATGATTTAACATCACCATTGGATTTTTGATCCAATGGCTCTATTTAATAGAGAATAACCTAGATTTTAGGCAAATATCCCTATGTAGAATTTAATTCTACCTGCTTTTAATTTGGGCGTCGGCGCTCACGTGTTGTGCACGTGGACGCCACTTAAGAATTTAATTCTTATATATGATAAACGCTCCTGTGCTTTGCACAATGACGCCCACGTGAACTTCACGTGCGGCACCACCATAGGATTTAATCCTATAAGAGGTTGGCGCCGACGCTCTCATGGAGAGCACATGAGACGCTGCCTTATTAGAATTTAACATAGTTAGCTCTTTTTATTATATGTTTAATTATTAGGGGAACACCGGCTCAAAGCTTCTTTTCTAAGACGATCGGATTTATCATAAGGTTTCTATTTTAAATTTAATACGAACAATGCCAACTATTATTACGTCATTTACTATAAGTTCCTATACATCAATTAAACAATATAAAAGTACTATCTTTACGTTCAACATTGTGTATTCTAACTAAATCAGGTTGTCGACATATCGCGATCCACATCTCGATATATCGCTGATTAGGGTTAACTATCAACTTATATATTAAGTTAATAACAATGACAATGTTACGCCCGATTGATCAGGCCGTAACCAGCATGAAACAAGTGATTTAAATATGAACAAAATGCAAAGAACATAATACGAAGATCAAGATAACATGCATATGTATCTATGGTTTATATTAACAAGATCTAATCTTGCTATATCATGTAACACGTATTGAATACTTGCCTCGATCGATGATCTCACAATAACGCAGATGATGAAGACACGATCTTGAAACCTTATGCAAGACCTTGGCTTGGATGCTCGTGACAATAACAACGATTGGCTCGGTCGGATGCTTAAAGGATCGAAAGGAAGAAGAGAATATGGAACCGCGACGATGATGATGTTGCTCGACGGTGACGATGATGCTTGGCGACAAGAGATGGATATGATGCTCGGGTTTGGAGTAAGGCGCGGCTAGGGTTCTGATGAGGGAAAAATAATATGAGGTGAGGGTTTTTTTCATGATATGCATGGGGTTTAAATAATATAGGTTTATACATGCGAGTCGGATATTCCACGAATCTTATTACAATTAGGGCATGTTTGGTTGTAGGATTATGAAAGAATTGGATTGTGAAATCCAAAAATTTGAAAGGATTCCATAATTTTGTGTTTGGTTGTGTGACTTTGATCGTCTCGAGCAAACTTCTTTTATTCAAGAGAAGGAGAAAATAGAAAGAAAAAGAAAAAGAAAAACTAACTAGCACACTTTCGTAGGCAACACGATTGTACTGAACACGTGCAACAAGCCTTTAAACCTCTAGATGTCCCTAGTAGGAGTGTTGTCTCCTGAGGGTTTTCAGCGGATTGCACCCACAAAATCCCATAATAAAAGGAAAACTGTGAAAGTTACATATAAAGATAAGAATTATAAAAGAAAAAACTTGAAAATCAGAGTTTCCAACTACACTAGCTTTTCGGTTGTCATGAGCCCTATCTTAATAGTCAAGAAAAAAATGTTAGAAATCACATCATCCCTCAATAAAACATCGCTTTTATTCTTCATCCCTACCTTCCTTCCAAACACCAATCATATACCCCTGCATGTGTGAAAAAGACATCCATACATTCAGAGAATTCAATTCAAGCTATCATACTCTTGTCCATCTACCTCAGTACTTTTTAGTCGGTGAATATTTTAGATGAATTTCTCACACATTTTTCATGCGACCGTTAATACTTCTTGAGATACTAACCGACCGATTACTAAATGTGCTCACATATTAGGCGTAATTAGCAATTTCCTCATCTTGTAACACCTAAGGCTTAGCAGTGACTCCCAAACCAGTTAGTCTAAGGCACCAGGTGATGAAGCACCCTCGCTATATTTTTTTATGCTGCCTTAGTGATTACAAAACCAGTGTTCATTTTTCTTCACCATTTTCTACTTTTATGCTTCATTTATTATTTTCTTCGTACTTTGGCTTTTAGACAAGAGCATTTCAAGGTATTCTCTACTATCCCGAGTTTCAAGACGTGTGTAAGTGCGTATAGTAGGGTATCAACGTTCAGATGTTTGGCTTCCAGAATAGAAACTGTTTTTCAGAATTATTTTTATTCTCAGATTAGTGACTTCCTTCATCTTACTAACCCTTAGGACAACGGCTCATAACTACTTATTACTAGTTTTGTTTAAGAAAATATCTAACTTTCTTGGTTTTCTTAAATTCTTCCAATCTTTTAAATGTAATTATTCACATTCTAATCTTTTATTATAAAAGAAAAAAATTTGAAAATTTTTGTGCTTATGCAAAATGTAATGCAAAGTATGCGTAAATAAGCACAAACCTCCCCCAAACCTGTTTACAGCAGTGTCCTCACTGTTGTCATTATAGGGTTACTAGGCGCTAGAACAAGGTTCTACAAAGCATCAACCATGCCAAAATCAAATTTTTCATGTGCCGAACAACCCTAACCAAGATCTTAGACTAAAGATTAAGCGAAACAAAGAGCAAGTAAACAACTTTATTTCTAAGAGTTACGGATTATAACCTTTGTAGTCTGTTCCTTCACTTCTAAAGCTCCGTGTTGAGGTGCCTTCGCTGCGATCATCGAGTATCCGGACTCTAGAGAGGCTCCATAAAGAGAACAATACAAGCTTGCTTCCGATCTTCAATAACAAAGATGATCTACCTTGAAGAAACTCAAGCCCAAGCTTTTGCTTCACTAATCAAGTATTAGCAAAGCAAACACCCTAATCTAAGTGGTTAGAATAGATGAGGATGATGAAATAGGAATTTAGCTCTCGTTCGTTTTCTTTATCTCACTCAAAATCATCACATGTGAAAAAGCTAGAAAGCTTTTCTCAAAGGAAGAAGAAGAAGAAATTACTTTGTGATGAATAATGAAAACTTGTGTGAGGTTAGCAACCATGGGTTAAGAATGAAGACTTAACCCATGTAGAGAAATAACTATGGTAAAGGATTTGGGTTGGATTAAGGAAATATCTTCATAAAATATCAAGGTCAAAGTCAAAGCTTCAAGAAGCTTCTTGAAAGCTTCATGCAAGCTTAACCCTAATCCAAACCCTAACCATATTTAAACTCCACAAAACATGTTGCATTTATAACCCTAACTTGTTACAATATTATATATCACATATATAATATATTTTGTAACAAAATAAAATAATACATTTAATATATATCACATATATATCAATGTATTATCCAAGTGAGAAAAAGAATCTTTAAGTGAGCTTATATTAGTTAATGTAACTTAATATATCACATATATATTTATATATTAAATTATCGAATCAACACTTGATCCGATAATCCGGCTATATCGCATACAACCGACTAATATAATCTGTATCAGTTCATCGAATCAACACTTGATCCGATGACCCGGCTATATCACATATACACGGCCGATATCTCATTTCGCGAGAAACTAATACGGTATCGCATACTCGTATTATTCTCAGTCCCACACATATCACATATGTGCTCCTACTCCATTTTGCCTAGGCCAGAAAACCTCTGTGTAGGATTCTAAAGAATCGTCAATACGCCGGCAGTAGGTGATGATCATATCAAACACCCACAAGCTGCAAGCGGTCAGCTAAACGTAACAGCCACCCAGGTATTGAGCAATCAGAAGATCAACAAGCAAGCCTGTAAATTCTCCCGTGAATCCAACCAGTAACACTCCCGTACAGTCCGGTCTCTTCGTCTGATATGTCGCATATCTCGCCTAGGGGTGGTAAACGTCAGACCCCAGTTGCTTGATAAGTCGTGTCAATATGAGGTCCATAACAGTTCGAGAAACTACTGATAACACTTACCAGTAAATCTCAGCAACCCTGGCCAGGGATTTCTAGTTATAGCCAATCGAACACAGCACAACATCAACTCCCTATACCGGGAGAGACAAAACCCCTCCTATCGCTCATTGCCTCCATGTGATTCGGGACTGTACCCAAAAGCCACCGTTTTGCACGCCCTCTTGGACGTGGTATGATGGAAATCAAAGCACAGTGGGAATCACACAAGACTCTATGACGATCTCGGGTCTACAGACTAACCTATACTAGTGTCACCAGAGAACTGCCATCTGACGTGATGTATAATACCATCTGGGAGTTCTCAGCGAGTCCGTCCAGTGTACCCAGTCTACACTGAGCACCCGTATACCTTCTCTGATGTCAAACACCAATGGATATGGGATCATCCATCGCCCATCATATGGGTCGAGAAGCGTATACGCTAGTCTACTCTGGAGTATCGATGCCATGTCTCGGTACTCCCACGACTAGGAACATTTGAAGGATGTACTTAACGACTACACTGTCCCCACTAGTATGATCTGTATCATAGTCCTGGTAGTCAAGTACTCATCCTAAGGGCTTTATCAACATGTAACATAGAGACAATCAGAGTACATGTTAAGATAAAGTGTAACCAGATAGCATACTATCATGTCGAGCAAGAAAGTCCTCCCCATATATGTCTAAGCATCCATTACAATATATATCGTATGTATAGTAATGGTCTCTAGGGCATACATATTACTAACAATCTCCCACTTGCACTAGGGCCATCTGTTGTGGTATCGCATACTCAACAATCAGCTGTGGTTGAAGTATCTCATACTCACCATCCCATAAAATTCTCTACTGGGAAATAGGCCTTTGTGAGTGGATCCGCGCTGTTGTCCTCTATGTCTACTCTCCTAACCTCGATCTTCCTGGAGATCAACCATCTCCATGATCAGGTGATACTGCCTAAGAATATGTCTGGATCACAGATGGGACGGGGGTTCCTAGGCCTAAACTACAACTCCATTGTCACACAATGGTAGGAACGAAATTTATCTCATGAACTCATATATATCCAGATTGCCTCTTTGGTAGCATCCTTGGTAACGATGTATCTTGCCTTTAATCGTCTAGTAAGTCACGATATCTAGCTTGGATCTCTTCCAACATACCGTCCCTTCACTGAGGGTAAAGACAATGCCTGCGACTGACATTCAGTCGTCCTTATCACCCTGGAACCTTTCCAGTGATTCTCCTCAGGATCGATTGATACCATCTCACTACAACAAGTGAGAATCCTAATATCCAATTAGATCTATCCCCATAGATCCATAACCTAGGATTTAGGAGATATCACCTTGATCCTATATAGAGAATCTTTGTGATAAGAGGAGATTGACCGAGTGTAGCATAGGAAACTCCTTCCCTATCAAGAGTATGTCATCCACGTACTATACGAGGATCACCACCATACTCCCTACTACCTTTTTGTATATACAAGGTTCATCTACCATTTTGATGAAGTCAAACTCTTTGACTACTACATCAAAACAGACGTTCCAACTCCGCGATACCTGATTTATCCCATAAAACATCATGCTCACGTTTCCGCTGCTCCCACTGTCTACGAAGCTCTCTGGCTGTGTACTTATAGACTCTCTCTTCCAAATCATCATTTAGAAAAGCAGTCATGACACCCAACCGCCAGATATCGTAGTCATGGTATGTAGCCGTGGCAAGTAGGATCTGGATGGACTTAAGTATAGCATTGAAAGTCTCAACTTTTCCATGTACACCAAGTAATCTTCTCGAGATATACTTGCTCCTGATGGGGATTTAACCCTTCAGATAAAGTAACCAAAATCCATACTTTGTTGGTGTATAAGGATTCCATCTCAGATCGCTAAGCATCCAGCCATTCTCACAGAGTCCCCACTCCTGATGGTCTGCTCGAAACTAGTTGGGTCATCATCTCATGATGCAATCCTCTCTCCCACTGTCATAGAGAAACCGAAGTATCTCTCGGGCGGATGAGGAACCCTACCAGATCGGCGGAGAAGCTGAGGTTTGTTGGAAACTATTGAATCCTCCGGGTTTACCAAATCATCAGCTGCAGTTTGTATAGCTGGAACTCCTTCCAGTTCTACCCCATGACCACTAATTTCTTCATAAGAAATTCCCTTTTTCTCAAAAAGTGGTATGCCGAGAAATGAAACATTTTTTGTTCCTCGGTGTGGTAGAAGATATTCCCTTGTGAATACTTAGGATATCCAACAAACTTCCACAGAACTGACCTTGCCTAAAGCTTGTCCGGATTTTGCTTTTGACATAGGCCGGACAACCCCAAATCTTAACATCCTCAAGAGATGGGCTCTTCCCATACCATATCACATATGGAGTGGTAGGCATCTGATTTGGTTGGAACCCTATTCAATAGGTATGCAACTTCTCAAGTGCATAACCCCAAAAGAAAATAGGCAACTCAGTAGTACTCATCATAGAGCACACCATATCACATAGGGTGCAATTGCTCCGTCCTGATACACCGACGTGCTGTGGTGTACTCGGAGAAGTAATGCTGAGAGAGAATTTCATTCTCCTTTAGAATAGTCCAGGAATTCCGTGCTCAAGTATTCTCCTCCTTGATCACATCAAAGGACATAATACTTATACCCAGTTTTTGGTTCTCTACTTCTAACTTATATTCTGTGATTATCTCAAAAGTTTCGGACTTGTGTTTCAACAGGAACATATTTCTGAATCTTGAGAGATCATCAGTGAATGTAATGAAGTACAAAGAACCGGTCCTGGTATATGTAGACAGGGGACTTTCATACATCAGCATGTATCAATCCCAAGAGTTCACTAACTCTTTCTCTGTTTCTAATAAACGGAGCTGTGGTCATCTTATCTTTATGACATGACTGGTAAGTTTTACAAGATGTAAATCCAAACTAATTTAAATATGCATCTTTATGTAACTTCAGCTAGTCGAGTCGTATTGATATGACCTAGTCTACAATGCCTCAAGAAGGATTCGTTCATATCTGAACTCTTCCTCTTGTGTATGTTCTGTATGATAAGAACTGTGGTTTGATTTAGAACGTCTATGCTTTTAGATAACGTTCCTGAACCGATCAACTCTTGATATAGGAAATGTTCAAAACATTATCCAACAATACAAAATTATATCCTTCTTTACTAATAAAGAGACTGATATGATGTTGTATATCAGGTTCGGTATCTAATAACACTCGTTCAGAATCAATGTATTCTGGTAATACAGGGTGATAACTGCCAACAGACTTGGCTGCAACACTTGCATCATTTCCAACTCTTGAAACTTATCACCCGTTCTCTGTTCTCTACCTATCTGTAGCCCATGTAAAAAATTATATTTACGGGATCCTGATCCGGTATCTCATACCCAGGACGTAAAGGATACTGAGAAACAGTTCTCGGTAATGAACATACCCGAATATGATGCATCAGCATGCACTTTCTTCGTTAGGGCGGCACAGGAATTCTGGTAATCCCCTATTTCCTGCTGTGTCTTATAACAATTATAAGTTGGAGCAGGACCAACGTTCCTTAGCGCAGTATAACAAGCGGGTTCGGTCAAAACATCCATATTATTATCTTGATTAAGGCGTGACATGGTCGCTACCTGGAGAGAAATAGAAGAAAACACTCAGCGTATGCTCTTGCAAGATTAGATTGGTTATTAATATATCTAATCAGGATGTCTCCCACTGTTTTAGTCAAATCTTCCTTCAAACCCTAAAAGGAAAGACTAACCGGGATTAATTACACCCTACAAGTCCGCCAATCTTTCAGCCAGGCCAGTGTCGGTACTTTAAGGGAGGTTCCCCGTGCTTTCGCACGGACCTAATTAAAATAAACCTCGTTTTCCCAGAGGCGTAACCCCGTTGACACCTTTCTAGACACCTACTTGATTAGCTAATTGTAATGTGTAAAACTCTCCCAGGAGTAACTCTTACTCGCAGCGGGTATCGGGATCCAACTATCTCATAGAAGGTATGCAATCTCATTGCAAATTTCAACACTTGAAATTCCCAATAATATTTTGCCCCGGGCGATCTATGACCTTAACAAAGTCAACAAACCATAGACCGCAAGTCAAGTTCAACCCATCATTTCCCGATTGAATTAAACCCGCCCGCATGACCCTTGACAAGGTCAACAAAGTCACACGACTACCCTAACTCAACCGCATCATATACTTTTGCAGATAAGCATAAATAGCTACCGCACACTACGCCTTGACAAGATCAACAAATGCAGCACGAATACTATGAAATACTTATCTGAAATGACGGAGGGTTACGACAGGTTTTTAAGAAAACCCTTTGCGTAATGAACTTGATATCATTGTAGAATCGAGTGATTTTTAAATGGAATGTTTTTTAGGCCTTTTCTAGTTTTGCTAAAGAGGTCACTCCCGGTGAAGGGATCGTCGGCTCTTTCCTCATCGAATAAGGTGCAGGATATTTCACAAATATCACTATGCAAAGCAAAAACTATAAAAACAATCAAAAGACAAACCGAGTTTGTAGCATCTGCTAGTTTCGCTAAAGATGTCACTCCCGGTGAAGGGATCTCGGCTCTTTCCTTATCGAATAAGGTGCTGGATGTTCTACAAGGAACACCGCTATGCAAAACAAGAACTAGAGCTACCAGTTTTTGAGAGAAGTTTCTACAACATTTTTAGGTTTCTTTTAGTTTCATTAATCTTATTAATGAAGTCTCATTTTATTATGCTTCACAAGCATCACATTTGAAACGAAATCAACAATATACAATATATATCTCATATATATAATATAAACATTCGTCTCAGGCAGTAATATGATCTCATCACAGAACATTGCAGCAGAAGATAACATATGAAATATTGGATATACTAGGATTTCCATGTTTTATGCGAGCCTGTATAAAACGCGGATTCCACGGTCGCGATGAATAGCCAAACCCACATCCCTAGACCCCTACGAGAGCGGCAAACACTGTCAATTCTAGGGTTAGGAGACCCGGTCTCGACTCCTCGAGATGGTCTCCCACTGGACCCTAGAACCCGGTTACTTGTGCTCCCCGTCTTGGGTCTACCTAATGCGGAAAAGTAAATAATATA
Source organism: Agapanthus africanus (assembly GCA_030015575.1). NCBI lineage: Eukaryota > Viridiplantae > Streptophyta > Magnoliopsida > Asparagales > Amaryllidaceae > Agapanthus > Agapanthus africanus. Next base: position 117,611,236 of record CM057350.1, read on the forward strand.
CAATGGTGACATCATCCTCAGCCCGGAAATGCCCTAATAAAAGAATATTACATACAATGAATTTTACATGAATGAAAAAGAAAAAACTCTCATCTCACATAAAATCCCCGGCTATTCAAAACACGACGATCCAATATAACATATCACAGCAACACATAACATCACATGTCATCAACGTAAGTAAATATACGTATCACAATTGTCGTTAATGTATAGCAACGAAACCAGCGATACACGACATATTACATTTACGGTCGCAGAAAAGAAAGTGTAAAACTACAACAGTTGGAATCCGCAACCTCCTTAGACATCTCATGCCTAACCAAATGAATTCCTTAGACATCACATGCCTAACAATTATAAACCCCGCATTTTAGTCTCAGTATCGAAAACACTTTTCAATATCAAGTCGGGCAATTCAACAAGATTCCCGACATTCTAATCGAATGCTCGTCGGAAACTTTAGTAGACGGCCGCACCCCCGACGCCGTCGACGAAGTGCACTAAGGCGGAACACCGATGCCGCGAGCACCCGGACGGATGCTTTTAGCGACGGGGTTCTCCTACAGTCACTTGGTCGGGGGTATGGGGCGTGACTATCTATTAAGTTTACCCGGCGAGTATCCGCGTACGCTACGTGATTGCGACGGACTTTTGATCACATCAAAATCCCGTGGCAACCGATCAAATGAGACTAAACTGCTAAATTTACAACATTCAAATTAGTTATCTCATAACTACTTATGGATTCCAAATATTATATCACATTCCAGATAAATAGACAATGTTAAACTTTCCGATCAAATAAACAAACACCCAAGATTTTCCAAATAGTTCTCAACATTTGAAATTAGTTTAAAAGCATCCATCACATGCCACAGTACCAATGGTCCAGCCGTAGAAGGGTCAAACCAACGCCTCACATGTGGCAACGCCGTACTGCCACAAACCCTAAGATTTAGAGACGGTTCAGACGGTCACATAATCGAGTTAAGGTTTGTGTTCTTCTAGAGGGTCCACCGCGTTACTTGCACGACTGTGAATGGTCTTTAACTAAGGAAAAAATCCAACACTTGGAAATTTTCCGGCAGGGGAAAAAGTGAGTTATTGATATCCGTTCAAACTTTTTAACACGTTCTAAATTACCCGGAAAACATAAACGAAGTTAAACTTTCCGATCGAATCAACGAATACAAAAGATCTCCAGAAAACTCAACACTTAAGTAATATTAAAAATTCCCAGAAGCATGTAGAAATACCTACGGATGTCACCTAGAAGTATGAGTCCCTATTACCCAAGTACGGCCGCGGAACTGTCGCGCAAGGCATGGTATTGCCGCGGTTCCGCGACGCTTTAAGGGAATTAGGATCTCGTATTTCACAGTAATCCTTAGAATTCCCTGCTTAATTTTCTGAGTATTTTTAATACAGAAAAAATCAACATTTTAAAAAATTTCCAGAGAGGGGGTGTATATCGACGTTTCGGGGTTCGATCGGACTTTAAACTTCGTCTAAACAACGCCCAAAGTTCTAACTTGGCTCTGATACCATTGTAGGGTTACTAGGCACTAGAACAAGGTTCTAAAAAGAATCAACCATGCCAAAATCAAATTTTTCATGTGCCGAACAACCCTAACCAAGATCTTAGACTAGAGATTAGGCGAAACAAAGAGCAAGTAAACAACTTTATTTCTAAGAGTTAGGGATTACAACCTTTGTAGTCCATTCATTCACTTCTAAAGCTCCGTGTTGAGGTCCCTTCGCTGCGATCATCGAGTACCCGGACTCTAGAGAGGTTCCATGAAAAGAAAGATATAAGCTTGCTTCCGATCTTCAATAACAAAGATGATCCACCTTGAAGAAACTCAAGCCCAAGCTTTTGCTTCACTAATCAAGTATTAGCAAAGCAAACACCCTAATCTAAGTGGTTAGAATAGATGAGGATGATGAAATAGGAATTTAGCTCTCGTTCGTTTTCTTTATCTCACTCAAAATCATCACATGTGAAAAAGCTAGAAAGCTTTTCTCAAAGGAAGAAGAAGAAGAAATTACTTTGTGATGAATAATGAAAACTTGTGTGAGGTTAGCAACCATGGGTTAAGAATGAAGACTTAACCCATGTAGAGAAATAACTATGGTAAAGGATTTGGGTTGGATTAAGGAAATATCTTCATAAAATATCAAGGTCAAAGTCAAAGCTTCAAGAAGCTTCTTGAAAGCTTCATGCAAGCTTAACCCTAATCCAAACCCTAACCATATTTAAACTCCACAAAACATGTTGCATTTATAACCCTAACTTGTTACAATATTATATATCACATATATAATATATTTTGTAACAAAATAAAATAATACATTTAATATATATCACATATATATCAATGTATTATCCAAGTGAGAAAAAGAATCTTTAAGTGAGCTTATATTAGTTAATGTAACTTAATATATCACATATATATTTATATATTAAATTATCGAATCAACACTTGATCCGATAATCCGGCTATATCGCATACAACCGACTAATATAATCTGTATCAGTTCATCGAATCAACACTTGATCCGATGACCCGGCTATATCACATATACACGGCCGATATCTCATTTCGCGAGAAACTAATACGGTATCGCATACTCGTATTATTCTCAGTCCCACACATATCACATATGTGCTCCTACTCCATTTTGCCTAGGCCAGAAAACCTCTGTGTAGGATTCTAAAGAATCGTCAATACGCCGGCAGTAGGTGATGATCATATCAAACACCCACAAGCTGCAAGCGGTCAGCTAAACGTAACAGCCACCCAGGTATTGAGCAATCAGAAGATCAACAAGCAAGCCTGTATATTCTCCCGTGAATCCAACCAGTAACACTCCCGTACAGTCCGGTCTCTTCGTCTGATATGTCGCATATCTCGCCTAGGGGTGGTAAACGTCAGACCCCAGTTGCTTGATAAGTCGTGTCGATATGAGGTCCATAACAGTTCGAGAGACTACTGGTAACACTTACCAGTAAATCTCAGCAACCCTGGCCAGGAATTTCTAGTTATAGCCAATCGAACACGGCACAACATCAACTCCCTATACCGGGAGAGATGAAACCCCTCCTATCACTCATTGCCTCCATGTGATTCGGGACTGTACCCAAAAGCCACCATTTTGCACGCCCTCTTGGATGTGGTATGATGGAAATCAAAGCACGGTGGGAATCACACAAGACTCTATGACGATCTCGGGTCTACAGACTAACCTATACCAGTGTCACCAGAGAACTGCCATCTGACGTGAGGTATAATACCATCTGGGAGTTCTCGGCGAGTCCGTCCAGTGTACCCCATCTACACTGAGCACCCTTATACTTTCTCTGATGTCAAACATCAATGGATGTGGGATCATCCATCGCCCATCATATGGGTCGAGAAGCGTATACGCTAGTCTACTCTGGAGTATCGATGCCCTGTCTCGGTACTCCCACGACTAGGAACATTTGAAGGATGTACTTAACGACTACACTGTCCCCACTAGTATGATCTGCATCATAGTCCTGGTAGTCAAGTACTCATCCTAAGGGCTTTATCAATATGTAACATAGAGACAATCAGAGTACATGTTAAGATAAAGTGTAACCAGATAGCATACTATCATGTCGAGCAAGAAAGTCCTCCATATATATGTCCAAGTATCCATTACAATATACATCGTATGTACAGTAATGGCCTCTAGGGCATACATATTACTAACAGTCATCTTTTAAATCTTAAAGACCTGTAGGCCTGAGAGGAAAAGTTATTAACAGGGATAAGAATAAATGAAAGTGAAAATCCTCCCCCAAACTTATTTTTTTTTATTTATGTACAATTTTGCATTTTTTTTATTTTATTATTATTATTATTTTAAATAACTCACCTCCATTCTAAAGATGAGACAATATTACCGAGACATGGAGTTGAGGTGGAGGAAAATTAGTCATTATAAAACGGCTCCTGTAAAAACAGGAGCTCCTCCGTGGGGTCAGTGGAAAAATACGGTTTTAATTTATACCCATTCACTTTGAAAATTGTACCGTTTTTCTATTTTCAACTTCAACTGCCCCGTGCGGGTAGACATACCGCACCATAAATGGTCCTTTCCAACGAGATTTTAGCTTACCCGCATGAAGATGGAGACGGGAATCGTAAAGAAGGACTTGTTGTACTGGGGTAAAAGTTTTTCTCAAAATATTTTTATCGTGAAATAGCTTAGTCCGATTCTTTACAATCATCGCATTGTCGTAAGTTTCATCGCGGAGTTTGCTTAGCTCATTTAATTACAGCTTCCGAAAGTTGCAGACTTGATTTAAATCAAAATTAAGTTCTTTAATGGCCCACATTATGTTCAATCTCGACAGGAAGGTGGCAAGCCTTTCCAAACATTAGGCGGTAAGGAGACATATCAAGATCGGTCTTATAAGCGGTACGAAATGCCCAAAGAGTATCCGTCAATTTGGCTGACCAATCTTTCCGGTTTTTAGAAACTGTCTTCTCCAGAATTAGTTTGATCTGCCTATTAGAAATCTCAGCTTGCCCACTCGTTTGGGGATGATAGGGTGTGGAAAGTTTGTGGTTGATTGCATATTTCCGCATCAAAGTCTTGAAAGACCGATTACAGAAATGCGTCCCATTGTCGCTAATGATAGCGCGAGGGTGTCCAAATCTCGAAAAGATATTTTTTTAAGGAACTTAATGACAGCCTTGTTGTCATTAGTGCGACATGGAATAGCTTCCACCCATTTCGAGACGTAATCAACCGCTAACAAGATGTACAAATTCCCAAAAGAGTTGGGAAAAGGACCTATAAAATCAATACCCCAAATGCCGAAAATTTCAACAATCAAGATTGGTTGAAGAGGCATCTCATTTCTTTTAGAAATCCGACCCATGTTTTGACATTGTGGACAGGTTTTGCAAAGATCAAATGCATCTTTGAATAATGTAGGCCAGTAAAAACCACATTGCAAAACCTTCTCCGCCGTCTTACGTGGACAAAGTGACCTCCACATGCCTGATCAAGACAGAAAGACAAAACACTCTTGAATTTATCATTGGAGACACATCTGCGAATGATTTGGTCAGGACAATACTTAAACAAATAAGGTTCATCCCAGTAAAAATGTTTTACTTGGGATAGAAATCGATAATTGTCCTGTTTAGACCATTCACTAGGAATCAGTCCCGTTGCTAGATAATTCATAATATCCACAAACCAAGCTTCGCTGGATACGGTCAAAAGCTGTTCGTCAGGAAAAGAGTCATTAATTGGCAAGGTCACAGTTGGTGAAGAAGAGATGTGCGAAAAATGGTCGGCTACTACGTTTTCACATCCTTTCTTATCTCGAATGACAAGATCAAATTCTTGTAATAATAGGATCCAACGTATCAACCTGCCTTTAGCATCCTTCTTCGATAAAAGATGTTTTAGGGCGGAGTGATCAGTGTAAACCACAATCGGTGAGCCAATCAAGTAAGGCCTGAATTTTTCTAATGCAAATACAACTACCAAGAGTTCTTTCTCGGTAGTTGTATAATTAATTTGGGTATCATTCAAGGTCTTACTTGCATAATAAATCACATATGGCATCTTATCAATGTGCTGTCCTAAAACTGCACCAGCAGCAAAATCCGATGCATCACGCATACGCTCAAAAGGGTGGTTCCAATCGGGAGATGATAGAACAGGGGCTGTAGTGAGGGAATTTTTAAGCGAGTCAAATGCAGCCTCACAATCCGAATCAAAGTGAAATGTGGTATCCTTGGCCAAGAGAAGAGTCAAAGGTCTAGCAATTTTGCTAAAATCCTTAACAAATTTTCTATAAAATCCCGCATGACTAAGAAAAGATCGTATATTTTTGACGCATTTGGGACGAGAAAGGTTATGAATGACATCTATTTTAGCTCTGTCGACCTCAATGCCTTTCCGTGAAATGACATGTCCAAGCACAATACCCTCTTGGACTATAAAATGGCATTTTTCGCAATTCAAAGTTAAGTTCTTATTTTTACAACGAGTAAGAACTGCGTCAAGATGAGATAGGCAATCAACAAAAGAGTCCCCAAATATCGAGAAATCATCCATAAAAATCTCCAGAAAAGTCTCGACCATGTCCGAGAATATCCCCATATACACCGCTGAAATGTAGCGGGAGCATTGCATAACCCAAAGGGCATGCGTTTATAAGCAAAAGTACCGAAAGGATAGATAAATGTGGTTTTATCTTGATCCTTTTCGGCAATAGGGACCTGGTTATAGCTAGAGTATCCGTCCATGAAACAATAATATTCATGTTCATCTAATCATTCCAACATCTGGTCAATGAAAGGTAGAGGGAAGTGGTCTTTTCTCGTTGCGGTATTGAGTTTTCTATAATCAATACATACACGCCACCCAGTTCGGGTGCGTGTCTGGATCAACTCATTAGCCTCATTAGTTATGACCGTGATACCAGACTTCTTAGGGAATACATGAATAGGAATCACCCACTGGCTATCAGAGATTGGGTAAATGATACCATTGTCAAGGCATTTGACAATTTATTTCTTTACTGCCTCCTTCATGACGGGATTTAACCGTCTTTGTGGTTCTCGGGTTGGCTTGGTTTCATCCATCAAATGTATATGATGTTCAACAATTAAGGGACTAATCTCTTTGATGTCAGCCATTGTCCAACCAAATGCTTGCCAGTTAGATCTCAAAACCATAAAAAGAGCGTTCTCTTGCTCTAAGGCTAGAGAAGCGGATATGATCACAGGTAAAAACTCATTCGCACCTAAATATGCATATTTAAGGTGAGAAGGTAACAATTTGAGATCTAATGTTGGCGGAGAGACAATAGAAGGTGGGGTAAGTGAATGACATTCGGATTCTCGAAGAAATTCATAGCCTGCAAAGGATACAGACTCGGAAAGTGTGACTGACTTTTGTGATGAGTCAGAAGGTTCAAACTCAGGGGTGGACTCGTCAAAGGTGTCCTCACTATAATGTGTAAGATCAAACAATGATGTGCTAATGTCGTCGAGATCATCAGAGCAAAGTTCATCAACCTTGCAGCTTTCGGGAGCTATCTCGTGGACAGAACAGACATCAAGAATATGAGCAGAGGGTTCAAATGGTTGACTTCCTATCTTGTAAATGTTAAGCTCAATTGTCATTTTCCCAAAGGATAGGTTCATAGAACCGTTACGACAATTAATGACAGCATTGGAAGTGGCTAGGAAGGGTCGACCGAGAATCACCGGAATTTGGTTCCGTGGGTTTGCTACAGATTGTGTATCTAAAACAATAAAGTCCACAGGGAATATAAATTCCCCGACTTTTATCAACACATCCTCAAGCTCACCCCTCGGTTTGGTGATAGATCGGTCTGCCATCTGGAGAGTACAATGAGCTGGTTTCAACTCTCCAATCCCTAACTGCTCGTAGACAGAGTATGGAAGCAGGTTAACACTAGCGCCAAGATCGAGTAAAGCACGGTTAATATGTTTACCCCTAATAGAAATAGAGATTGTAGGACATTCAGGGTCCTTACGTTTCTTTGGTAATTGTGGGATAAAAGTTGTGCTAACATTATTCGTCATGAATACCTTTTTGGGCACTTGAGTCTTCCTCTTCCTAGTGCACAAGTCCTTAAGGATTTTCGCATAAGCCGGAACTTGTTGTAGAGCATCTAGGAGAGGGATATTTATGTTAACCTGTTTAAACATTTTCATAATCTTCCCCATTTGTAGACTTAGTTTATTTCCCTTTAACCGATTTGGATAAGGAGCTTTAGCAATAAGAGCTGGGTCCGACATTGGAGAAGGTCGTGTGGGTGGAACAGATCCCAGAATTGGAATGGGGGTCGTCTTTGGTTGATTAGAAGAAGTGGGCTGAGAGTTCGAGGCTTGAGGAAAACGGAGAATAGACTCGGAAGAAGATGAACTAGGGTAAGAAGTGGAAGTGGAAGCCAGGGTGTCATTGATTATTTCATCATTATCAATCTGTTCACCGACTTTATTATTCAGCACTCTTCTAGATCTCAACGTTGTAATGGCACTCACATTGTAATGTTGTGAATGCCCGGCATTCGGTAGGGATTGAGATGGAAGTTTTCCTTTCTCTCTAGCACTCATTTTGGCATTTAATCGTGCAATTTGTGCTTCTATTGATTTAATACTCTCACCGTGGGAGGCGGAGTTCTTCTTTATATCATCGATAGAAGACCTTATATCAGCCGACACTTGGATGGAATGTTTCATAAACAAATCCAAGGTTCGTTCGAGTGAAGAAGAATTATCAGTACCGGCCAATTGCAAAGAATTATTATACGGTGCAGAAGTATTGGCCGGATTTTGAAAATTTTGTGGTTGAAAGAAGTGCTGACTCAGTTATAGTGGTTGCTGTTATTGTGGAGGGGCCCTTTGAAAATTATTTTGGTTTGGAACCGTATTTTGAGTTTGGTGTTGGTTCCAAGCAAAATTAGGGTGATTCCTCCAATCTTGATTATAAGTGGAAGAATAAAGATCGTTTCTAGGTCGTTGCTGAAAAGCAGCATTAGTGTGTTCTTGATCTTGAAACGGAGAATTCAAAGGAGATTCTTCCGTCAAATGTGTTGGATCGGAACAGCATCCACACACGGTTTTAGAGAGTGTGACCGGGTTTAGGGAGGCTAATAAAAATTTGTATTCCATAACTTCAAGTTTCTTTTGCATTGCTACCATTTCGGCTTTGACTGTTATGGAAATATCAAGTTGATGGATACCACCCCTAGATGATGGTTGAATAACACTCTCCCATTGCAAAGTTTTCTCAGCAAAATTTTCTAAAAATTTCCAAGCTTCACCATCGTCTTTAGACATGAAATTGCCTTGACACATAGATTTAAGCATCTGCTTTATTGTTGGATTAATACCCTCATATATGATTCGGCACAGATCCCATCTATGGATTCCGTGATGAGGACATTGGACTAGCAGATCCTTGAATCGTTCAAAACACTTCCAAAATTGTTCATTGGGAAACTGGGTAAATTGTTTGATTTCGCTACGGACACGGGTGGTCTTATGATTGGGATAAAATTTCTTAAGGAATGCTATGATGAATTCATCCCGGTTTGAAATAGAGTGTGCATCTGTGTTATAAAGCCATTTTTCGGCTAAATCGCACAAAGTGAACGGAAGAAGACGCAATCTCATAGCATCTACAGAAAGTTGTGAAGTGTCCATCATAGCACATACGTTTTCAAATTTGGTAATAAAAACGTATGCGTCCTCAGACTCGAGACCGTGAAATTTAGGCAAAAGATTGATATAGTTTGCTTTGATTTCGAAATTATTCCCATTGGCTGGTGGAATGGAAAGACAAGTAAAGAAGGGACCTCGAATAGGGTAGCATCTCTCTTGGAGAGAGATGCGCAGTGGGTTCTGCGCACCTGCGGGTGGTGGTAGAGTGGTGTTATTAAAGTTTGATGGAAATCCGTCCATCGCGGTGGATGTGGTAGGTGGGGAAAAAGAAAATGAAGAATTACCGACTTCGGAGTCGATAGGAGGAACGCGGACAAGACGGGCACTAGAATCCCGTGTCCAGCCGAGCATACACTAAACGGTTTAGCACAAATGGCAGCGTTAATTAATTAGAGAAAGTGGTTTGTTTTAGTTTTTGGTTTGTTTTGAAAAAGACGGATTTTGAAAAATCACAACAAAAAATGCACAATCAACCCAAGATCTACGGTCACCTAGGTCAAGTCACTAGACCGCTCCTAGACTTTCAGAAGAAAAATCGCAGGATAAATCCTCTAATACCTTTTTATCCCTCATGTGGCCAGGTAAGTGCCAGGTAAGTGGGAGGTATCCGCTACGTAAGTAGCGGGCCTAATTAAGTAACCACTTGCCTTAGACATACTTACCTTAGACACCACAAAAGAAATGCGGATAAGCAATAGATTACCCACGACCTTCTTCTGTCCTAATTGAGCGCGACAGTCCTTAGAGTCTTGTCTAGATATTTTTTTAGTTAATGAGGGTGATGCAAATGCTCGTTCTGTGAATTTTGGGGCTTAGGAAGGGTAATTAAATCCCCACCTAATCTGAATTTGGTCTTTACCCCTTAATTTCCGTATTAAAATATGCAAGCACAACCAATATCAAAACACGCAACAAGATTTTTTTTAAGCGCGGCAAATTTTTGCAAATAATCCTGTAGAAAAGTTGTTATTGGACAGATCAAAGGAGAGATAAGAAAGTAGAGAATACACCACAGAGAGCAGAAACCCTAAGTCCTCAAGAACGCTGCGGTTCCGCGGTCACCTGTCAAGTTCTTTGAACGAAATTTTGTATTGCTGCTCCCTTTGCTCCTCTATCCTAGATGAAATGATCTGAATAATTTTCTCCCTGCTGCAGTGATTTCAGATTTCCTTGCAAAATTCACGCACTAATCGTTAAGCACACGATACGATTTTTATTCAAATTTTTGATAGAATAATAATATTTCAACTCAATCACGCATCTCCGGTAACGGCGCCATTTGATTGATTTTCGAAAATCCGATTGGTTGAAAAGTATAATCACAATCAAAGAATTTATAACCGCAATCAATAGTGGTGTCGATGTAGTTCGTTAATGAGCACGGGTCGTCCACTGAGATTCGTATATTTATTCGTTCTTGGTTTAGTTGAGTCGAAAGAAAATAGCAAAGAAAATTCAAGAAAATGAATCAAGATTTATTAGATAAAATATTTTCAAGAAAAATCAAGAAAGAGTTTAAGCTTTAGTAATCAAGAAAGTGTTCAATACCAATTTTAGTTATCAAGAAAATTTAAGAATGGCTTGTAGAATTCGATAGGAATTAGTAGCAATGATGAATACTAAAAATGACTCATCTTATCTATTGAATAATTATACCTAGAACGATGGCGATGAATGAAGATTAGGGATCTACTGAAGAAACTAGGGTTTCTGCTTCACTATCCCTTATCTTTTCATTGATCACCATTCAAATCTAGCTTTTAGCAAAGAAAATCATCACTCATTTAATCCCAAATTGCAACGAAATTATCAAGAACGGTGATCTCGCTCCAAATTTGATCGTTGACGATTCTTTTTCCTAAATTTCATAATTCTCATAAGACTTAAGATGCGTATAGGATTTCATCACCATTTGATCTACCGAATTCCTTCGAATCCTTAGCAAGCGGAAATTTACTCACGCATCATGCAAATAAAAGAATCAAGAATTTGAAATTTCATAATGCGAAAATTTAATGAAAACGAGAATTAACAATTGATCACCTTTATTATTCAACTTTTAATTACACTTTCCTTCAATCCGAGATTACAAGAATTGCTCTCGATCGCTCCCTTGAAGAGGTAACTATTCCGTCGAATTTCGCTTTGGTCGATCTCCATGAGACTTGGACCTGTCGAGGATCTCGTGCTCTTGATGACGATCGGTTTTGCGTAAAGGTTCTTGAATGTCGTCGCTTGATATTGTTCTCAACGATTCTTGATTTGGATTTGAATTGGATTTAGTTTTGGATTATGTACTAGAAATCAACTACCATCAACAATCTCATTAATGTAGGCTTATGTCCCTTTTTATAACCCTTCACCAATCTTCCACTAGAAGCTGGGTCAATTTTCCCCAAGAAACTAGGTAGTTATAAGGGAACTTCTAAAATAAGGTAGTTATCGAGCTTCCTTAAGAAGCTAGGCTGTTCTAGTGAAGTCTCCAGAACAAAGTTGTTACAATGGAGCGTCTTCAACAAGCTAGGTAGTTAGAATGAAGTTTTTGGAAAAGTATCGTCACCCGATGCCCTAACTCGACCGTGGATCCGCGGCCGATCGGCCTGACTCGGTCGCGGATCCGCGGAGCTTGTTGCCTCATTTTCTCCATGTATTCTAGTGTTGGCCAATTGGTGTTCAGGTGATATCGAGAATTCTTTTTTCTCTTCTGAATCTCTGCCAGATTTTAACTCTTTGATTTCCTGTATTTTTCTCGGCAAATTTGCGATTCCGATATCTGTCCTGAAATAATTTTCTGCACAAAAATCTCAATGAAGATTGTTGAGATATACAATATCATGTGTGAAATAATAAACATACAATTTCCTTCCAGAATATTGATTATAATGTATAACACGTGGTATTTGATATTTTCCAGAAGAACTTGTAATACGTGTTATATTTATAACAAATATCCTTACATAATTAGAAAAGTGGAGAAATTGTTATGTTAAACATTGCAATATTTTCAACTGAACATTGTGCGATTTGGATTTATAGGATTCCTTTGTTTTTTATGAAAGGCCCACCACAAAACAAGGATCCTTGAATCCTAAAAAATTTGGAGAATTTGCAAGGATTTGGCATTATTCATTGTACTCTTAGATGGGACCTGGGTACTTTATTTATTTAATAACCCTCTCTTTATCTATCTCCCTCTAAAATTCTCAAATCTAAATCCCACTTTCTTTTCACCAACCAAACAAAAATTACAAGGATCTACAAATCTAATACTAGGAATCCAATACCAACCAAACAACAAATTACCAAATCCAAAAAATTTCAACCGTAATATTTTGGAATCCAAATTTCATAATCTTGCAACTAAACAGCCCTTTAGGAAAATGAATAAGGAACAAGGGAAAATATGATTCTCAAGAATAACATATATGCACCTAAACATAATAATAATAACCCAATAATAATAATAATAATAAAATAATGAACCCATTAATATAATTTATTCAATAAATACCGTACGATTGTTTTAGGGTGTTACAAAAAATAATATATATAGAATTGCTCGGATGAGAGAAAAGTAGACTAGAAACTTATGTGCAGTGAAGTGTGTCAAAAATGAAGATCAGAAAGTTTTAGTTCAAGATGATGATATTAAGAAAAGATGGAGATATTGTTTTGACAAGTTGTTCAACAAAAATTTTACTAAAGATTTGGATAGACTTGTCATTCAATCTCAAAATATAAACTGTGATTTCATGTATAACTTACAGAGGTTTTGAAAAAGATGAAACCAAGGAAAACTTTTGGTGCAGACGGAATTCCTATTGAGGTATGGAGATGTTTAGAAGAGATAGACGTTAGATGGCTGACAGACCTATTTAATAAGATTTGGCAAACAAAAGGGATACTAAATGAGTGGAGAAGGAACACCTTTGTAGCTCTCTACTAAAACAAAGGCGGTATTCAAAGTTACTCAAATTGCCGTGGAATAAAACTCACGCGTCACACCATGAAGTTTTGAGAGAGAGAGGTTGAACACAGGTTAAGACAGGATGTTAAGATAACAAAGAACCAGTTTGGGTTCATACCTGAACGATCGATGACGGAGACTATTCATTTGCTTCGTCAACTTATCAAATATTTTCGAGAGAGGAGAAGAGATATGCATATGGTTTTTATTGACCTAGAAAAAGCTTACAACAAGATATCTAGAGAGGTATTATGGCAAACAATGATGAGAAAGGGAATCACAATCAGATATATTGACATAACCAAGGATATGTATGATGAAGTAGTGGCAAATATAAGGACTTCCGGCGGCCAAACGAGTGATTTTCCGATCGCAATTGGTTTGCATCAAGGGTCTGCGTTAAATCCATTCTTATTTGCCATAGTTATGGATGTGTTTATTAGAACTATCCAAGATCAGGTGCCTTGGTGTATATTATTTCCTGATGATATTATTCTGATAAATGAGACGAAAGCATGGGTTAATGTTAAATTGGAGTTATGGAGGTAAACGTTGGAATCTCGGAGGTTTAGATTGAGTAGGTCCAAAACAGCATATATGCAACACAAATTCAGTAAACAGAGAAGTCGAGATCACGATGGTATAATACTGGAAGGGCAAGAAATATCACCAAACGATCAATTTAGATATCTAGGTTCCATCATACAAAAGGATAGGAAGATCGATAACGATATCAACCAAAGAATTCAGGTGGGTTGGTTGAAATGGAGGAGTGCAACGGAAATTTTGTGCGATCGTAACTTTCCGTTAAAGTTGAAGGGGAAGTTTTATCGAAGCGTTGTTTGGTTTGCCTTATTATATGGTACAGAATGTTGAGCTTCGAAAAAACATCATGCACAGAAGATGCATGTGACAAGGATGCGCATATTTCGTTGGATGTGAGATAATATTAGAAAAGATAAGGTACGAAATGAGGATATTCATGAAAAAGTTGGTGTAGCACCTGTGGAGGAAAAGATACAGAAAAACCACATAATATGGCTTAATCATGTGCGACGCAGACCTACAAAAGTATCGGTTCGACGAATGGATATTATCAATTTAAGCCAAATTAAAAAAGTAAAAGGAAGACCGAAAAAAATGTGGAGGAAGGCGATACGAAAAGATATAGATGCCAAAGGCCTTAGTGAAAGTATATTGTTCAATAGGAGTGAATGGAGGAGGAGGATTTATGTGCTCGATCCGGCGTGATTCTCATGTTGGTTCATGTAGCCAACCCGATATGCTTGGAATAAAAGGTTCAGAAGTTGTTGTTATAGTAGTTACCTGGTAATGGCATGTCCATACTTCACATCCCAAATGCTAACCCCTTAATAGTCATGTTCTGATTGGGAACATTGCACATGAAACACCAGTAAAATGACAAAACAAAGCAGTTTTCGACCCACCAAGAAACCTTAAAAGAGATGGTGGGTGAAACGACTGTACCTTCATCAAGAAGTGACCTCGGCTTCGGGGGGAAGCTAAACCGATCTTAGATCTAGGGTTTGCGTCCTGTCGCGGAACAAGACTTGGTGCGACATCTTTTTATATGTTCTTCTATTTATATATAACAGTAAGTATAAAGCTGTAGACAGATGGAATTCTAGTTTCCTAGTTCACCCTTCAAGCTTTATGCTAATTTCGAATTTGCCCTTCAAGCTTTGGCTTCGGTTGCCATGTAACAACAATCCTTGAGGGTAATTTCGAATTTGCCCTCTTTAGGCTTCTTGGCCACCTGTCCTGCCATATAACAATTCTTGGCCGCGTCGTAGAGGAGATAGAAAGAGCAAAAGAAAAATGAAAAATAAAATAATAATAAAAAATTAATGTACAGAAAGCAAAAGCGGCAGCGGGAGAAAAAGATTAAGGAATAAGGAATATGGCAATCATATAATTAGATTTGCGGAAAGCCCTACCCGACGTGATCCAGGGGTTTTTGGAATAATATATGAAAATGGCTATTGCCCAAAAAATTGTGGAAGTATATGGTATATATCGTGAAAAACAAAGTCCCATGATTTCCCTCCGAAAAACGTTGAACATTTACAGTAACAAACAAACAAACAAAGATCATGGTATTTATTTAAAAATTGTTGAATATACATGGTCTTTATCTGTAAAAAAACATCTAGTATTTATACAAAAACCTCTGAAAGTTCATGGGATTTAAGTGAAAATTAAGTTGGGTTTTGAGTTGATGGCATAACAGATGTAAAGTTTTTGTTATCACAAAAACTAACAAAGGCTGCTATTTATATACCAAAAAATGCTAAGGTATTTATTTGAAAAACCATTAAAGACCGAGTCCATTGTATGTAAAATGGTGAAAGTTCATAGTATTAAACAGCAAGCTCCATAGCAGTTATATGAAAATCATCAAAAATCCATAGTATGTAATTGTAAACAACAAGGTAAATGAAATTTTATGATATTTATGAGAAAGATGCAAGGTCATGATATTTATTTGTAACAAAATCCATGTTATCTATCTAAAAAATGTTGAATATGCATAGTATTTGCAACAAAAAGCATATAGTATTTATCTGAAAAATATTGAAAGTTTATGATTTTTTAGTGTAAACCTATAAGGTTTTAAGTCGGAGCGTAATTATTCCATAATTGTAATTATTCCATAATTATTGTGAAGTTCTACTATCTTTAGAATTTCTAATTTTATCCCACAACATCATGAAAATGACCGTAAATTGACAAAAAGCTCTAGCCCACTCGAGAGTTATCTTAAATCCCCTTGTACTTTTGAAATTGTTAGGGAGAGCCTATTGTTCAAAAAAAATTTGAAAAAATCTCCACTGTGCATTCAACTTAGGTATTTATTCCCTCAAACTGCTTAGATATTACAGTCAACTCCATAGGTACCATAGGCAAATTTTTTAGATATTATAGGCAAAATTTTGGATATTACAAGGTAACCAGTACAAGGAGTGTTTTAATTGGGTAAGGAGGTTCCTTAACAGGAGCACAAGGCCTAAGGGTTTTTACCCAAGTCTGAGGCTGGTCGGATTTTTTTTCTTAACTATTTACCCTAATAACAATGCAGTTAACTTGCAAACTTTTCATGTCAAGCCAAAGTAATAGGAAGTGAGGGCAAAACTAAAAATATTGAAATTTCCAGTTTCCACCCCCACTTTCTTATTGTACGAGCATGTAACCTGTGCCACATGTTCTGTTCTAATTGGACTTGCAATTACCATTAGGATGCTTATGTGGTAACTTGAAGGCACTGAATGCTTTCTCCCTCCATCTAATTTCTTCATCTAGATCTAATCCTATCCACCCATCACACCCCGACACCCAAACCCAAACCCTGACATCAAGCTGCTGCTGCCTCTGCCCTTGATATCATCGTCGACATCACCTAATTGGTTATAGTTAAAACAAATAGATCTAACCAATACAAATGATTTCTGTGTAATTAATGTAAATTTGGGAACTCTTCGTGTTCAGTATCGTCAAAGATCAATTTCCTGATGCCATGGTGGTGGCAGAAAATGGCTTCACCGATGATCGAAGAGTTTCTGGACCTTCTGCAGAAATTCTCTTGCATAGGGCGTCGCAATTGCTTATTACCTCAGTAAGCTGGCCTTTTAATTCCCCAACCTCGACTTCAAAAGGCTGAACTGCAGTTATGGAATGCAAATCAACATTATTATAACCCAAGTGGTTGGTACCAAATGGCATGAGCATGCTTGGTTAGCAACATAGTAATTGAAAATGTAAATTGAGGTGCAAAATGCTGAAAAATGATGCAAATACTCTATATGAAAAAAAATTATTTTGTTAGGGGAAAAAACAAATTCACTATCTATTTTTAAAGTTTACCTTATCTTGTACACCTCTGTTTTGAAACTGATTTTCAGCTCAATTTAGAACCCAGGCTGTCTAGTGGCAACCCATTATAACGATTTGAAACCGGGCACCTCCAGTTAATTCTAATAAAGTCACTCTGCATTAAAATCAGATAAGACTTGAAAATTGGGTTTGATTATCCCTGATTCAATTGTTTATGTTTTCATATTCTGGGCGCAACTAGTAGTAGGGACCTAAACGAACATAGATAGAGGCTATTAAGAACGATATGTAAATTGTCAACTTAACAGAGGAAATGACCCTTGATATAGCAGAAATGGTAAATGATTCATATAGCCGACCCAAAAATTTGTGATATTTGTTGTCGTTGGTGTTGGGGTTGGGAACACCTTATGGAATATGTCACATTTTCGCTCTTAGCTATATATGTTTCTTAGAGTTCAATATAATTCCATATCGCATATTTATCATCTTTTTCCTTTCTTCAAGACTTCTCCACATTCTATGAGAAATGGGTGGATGCCAACTGCTCCTCCAGGACTGCGACAAAGCTCTCTCTAGTCATTCTAAACCAAAAATTTTGACACCTGTTTAGAAAGGGTTGATGTAAGGTTGACAAACAGCCGTAAAACTTCGTCAAATCTTTACCGGAGTTTTTGCTTCATTCCTGACCCCATTTGGATAGGAAAAGAATTAGATGATGATGACAGGGTTGGATAGGAAAAGAATTAATTCTCATGCATTGAGAACTAATCAAGAAAATTAGTATGGTATGACTCTGACGTTTAAAGAACGAAAAAAACGAGCGAGGTTGATTTTACAAATAAATTTAAATGAGATGCATATGTAAGTAACTCTTGAAAACCAATTCTTTAACAAAAAGTCATAAAAAGAAAATATCTTAGAGAGTTATCCTGGTCCAACTATTTGAATTTCAGCAGCTTTTGCACAAATAGTCTTTCCCTATGGAAAAAAGTGCAAATATACAACAAAAGTTGTAAACATCCAGAACAAAAGAATCAGAGCTCATTTCAGCAAATTAAACAGCCCCTACTATTTTTTAATAGAAGAGAATGACTACCTTCAGCAAAGCTGTGTGCTGTTGTCCTCATAGACGAGACTGAATAATTGTATCGCTGAAGAAGTTTGATCGCCAAGGCATTTGCTGTTTCTATCTTGATTTCTATCTCCTCCTGCGGTAGTTATGAGCCCCGAGTTTTGTTAAGTTTAAAATTCTCAGTAGTGCACTACTTGTATTTGAATTTAAAATGGTTTAAAATGGCATAACAGTAACTAAGTGCAGCTGGCCCCGTCCCTATCCAGTATATGCTACCGAGCACTCTATGCAAGTATTTGGTTTATTATTAATTAATGTACTACTTTTGAGCAGTCTTTAGTTTGTGAAGATGTAGCAATTACCAACTCTAGAAAATGGGACTCCTTATCTTGATCGTCTTTTTGTTTCTTAATATCGTAAATCAAAAATTCTGTGGAGGTGCTAAATCTCAGAAATCATCACAAGCTATGTATCAGTTTTAAAAGTAACATTGGTCATCATGCTGAACGAATCTTCTTCTCCGCACACACAATTTGTTGATGCACCGAGACAGGATAATGCACCAACCTAAAAAATATTATGACAGCATTCTATTAACTCTGCTTTGTGTTGTGTCTCTGCAAGGACCTCCATCTTTCTTTATAAATCCATAGTTCTAAATAGCAAGATAGGTGGAAGCATCCTCAGATCGCTTCGCTTTGGATCTAGGCAGTGGAATTAAGGGTTAAAGCTACTAGCCCAAATTTTGAGTGGATTGGGTTGTTTAGGCAGGAGTTGAAGACGAATTTTAGATGTTCTACGCAGTGTTATTTGTCAATTTGATCGTTTTTATTCAACTAATGTTATACAATTAAATCTTGTCTTGCATTGTTACATGTATATTCACTATTTCTAATAATATATTTTTTTATATTTTATTGGATATTAGTAAATTACTCATGTTTTTCTTTGCTATATATGTGCATATTTACTTGAAGAAGGTAAAACCGCTTAGGCACTTAGGCGCTGATCAGTACCCTTACCCCCTAACACCGCCTAGCACATTTTACAACCTTGCATGCATTAATCACTAGAGTGTTAGATATAAAAGATGACACAAGAGTGATCGTATGTGATCAAACCATCTATGTCGAAAGGAGCTCAATCTAGCATTACTGATACACTATAAAGGAATAGCATACAGAACAAGTCCTACAGGTCAGCAGTCTAGGGAGAAAAGTTTGTTAACTATGGTTTGCTAAGATCGGTTGATAACATAAGATATCAAAGTTGATACCTGTTTCTGACTAATCTTCTTGGCCTTCCCTTCTTGCCATTCACGATACATAGAGAAGAGCTCCAATAGAACATTGGGATTCAAAGTACCTATAAACAAATATATAATAAGAAATTTCTCAAATATCACTCCAGATAATAAAATGTTTAACGGGCTCAACATCCCAATAACCACATGAATTAACTTGTCATACATAAGATTAACTGGATCATCAAAATAGTTTATTTAGGGTCGTAATTCCATAATTGTGGGAAAGAAGATTTTTAAAAAATTCAGTTGCAGCAACGAAGGGGCTTAACTGGGTATTAATTCACAGTTTTGCTTGTGTCCTAGTTTAGAAAAAAGATATTAATATAAATTTACGAAGAATCCTGATTTTGATTCACACGCAGGTATAGAACTGTCGGATGCATCCACAAGCAACATTTAAAAATATAACAATATTATGGTTAGAAATAAATAAAAGATCTTAACAGCCAAAGAGCAAACACCTCATTTTCCTTTAACCAATGCACTGACAGGTAGGAAACCTCCAAGTAGCAGAAATATTCTAAGTATTTCAAAAGGGAATTCAGATAAATCAAGATTCATTATCCTTTCTTGCATCTATAATCAGTTCAGAAAACAAGCATAAGAAAGTTTCATGTTACAAATAATAACAAGGCAATCAACAAATCTGCCAAGGAACTTTAAAAGACAAATATTACAGGAATTTAGCATGAATAA
Organism: Agapanthus africanus; assembly: GCA_030015575.1. Lineage (NCBI taxonomy): Eukaryota > Viridiplantae > Streptophyta > Magnoliopsida > Asparagales > Amaryllidaceae > Agapanthus > Agapanthus africanus. The sequence goes on from CM057350.1 coordinate 117,631,386, forward strand.
TGCTATTAATATATATCTTATGTCATAACAGTTGCAAGTTTTAACATATTGAACATAAAGCGTGAACGAGAAAATGTTTCACCAAACAATCATATTTCTACTTTAAACGCTTCCAAGCACATAAACAAATAGATACCAGTCCATGCAAATCATTGACCTGAGCCATTTATTAGAATTTACATACCTAAGGATTATGGGAACCAAAGATAAAGAGGCCTTGAAGTCTCTAGATCAAGCAAGCCCAGGATTATCGGTTTAAAGACCCTCAAACAATTCAATTTGCGAGAAGTTTGCAAGGATCTTAAGAAGTTGATCTTATTGGGTTTGCTTGATCCATATATTAGAAGGCAAGGGAGACATGACAATTAGTGAATTACTAGTATAGGGAAATGTCTAATTAATAGAAAGAGATGTTACGATTGTCATGAATGTAATTGTAAAGTGATGAAAGGGCTTCCGAAGACCAAAATCCGTATCATTTTGAAAGAAATAGTTAAAGATTGGTGCTCAATTAATTAGACATTTCCCTATACTAGAAATTCAGTAATTGATAATGAAATGTAAAGTGATGAAAGGGCTTCTGAAGACCCAAATCCGTATCATTTTGAAGAAATAGTTAAATATTGGTGCCCAACTTACAAGTTGTTTTGTTTGCTTGTAACTTTGGTGTTATCTTCTTCATTTATTGGTTTTCTGATTGAATAAATGTGGCTTCTCATTTGTTCACTAACTGTCGGTTATTTGATTATATCTGCCCAAATGGTTGGACGGGTCGGGATAAACCCGAACCGTGCCCAAATAGGGTTTAACCCTATATATATAATGTATGCATGCCTAGGGTTTGAATCATCAGATTAGAGCTAGGGTTATTGCCTCCAAAAAGAGAACTCCATCTTATTTTCCTTATTCCTCCTTGAGAGATCATCCTCCTTCCGTAGTACAAAAAAGATCGTGACGAGAGCAGTAGAACATCCTTCCTTCAATTGATTGAGATAATCTATATACTTTATTTCCGCTGCATTAAAAGTAATCGAATCGCATCTAGGAATTACTAGATAATAGATCTATATTTAGATTACCAAAAGATAACATTGGTATGAGAACTTATTTTGCTCTCGTTTGTTTTTTTTTGTTTTTGGTCTAACATTGTTTATCGATCCAAAGATCGGTCTTTTATATTAAAGACCTAATTTTTAGATTTAGCGCGCGATAAATCTTTGTAGATTTAGCGCGCGATAATCTTTGTAGATTCATCATATTTCTCATTTTTTCGTTTAACTGTCGCATATATAGATTAGATCTATGGTCTCATATAGCGATAATACTAAAAATCAAGTTTTTTTCTCAATGTGATGTTGGTCATGGCACAAAAATTGGAGGATTATTAAAACAAAAATTAAAGATATGATCTTTAGTTTTAATTTTTATTTGTGTAAAAATTATTTTTCTATGGTGAAAAAATTAAACGGCGGCTAGGTCGCAATTTTTTTGAAAACCTAAAACCCTAATTTTGAGAAACTAATGGGATTTTTTATTAAGGCCAAATATTTTTTGAAAAAAAATATATATATTTTTTAAATGAAAGATAAGTTTTTTCTTTTTGGATTTTCCGGATATTTAAAAAAATTCGAATTTTTTCAATTTTTTAAAAATAAAGGGGGAGCAAGTCTGGTGCCTGCCCGTGGGCTGGGCCTCAGTGCAGGCCCACCTGCGGGCCAGGACTGCACTACATGCTGAGCCCAACTGGGTTCAGCCTGATAAAAAAATTATTTATTCTGAAATATTAATAAGTGTTTTTCAGAAAAAAAAATCTCTTAAAGGAAAAGTTCTAAAATTTGGAAAAGGTTTAGAATAAACCCACTAAAGATTTTTTTAGGGGTTTCTAAAAATATTTTAAAACTTCAGTTTAATAAAATAATTATTTTTTCACCAATTGTTTCAAAAATCATCCTCAATAAATTTAGGAGATTTATAGGTAGTTTGTTCTAGAGGGAGCATAGGGACGCATACCAATTTTATAAGAAGCTTAATACATTAATAAAATGAATAAGATTAGATATGAAAGTTAATGTTAAAATGTGATTATTTTAGATTAGTTTGCATTTTGTGATGTGCATGGCATACTTAAAATTCAAAACGCATGTTATATATACTAATCTAATATATTTCAAGTGGATGATTTCGGTTGAAGCGTGTCAAGATTAACTACCCAATCTGCTCCAACCCTATGAAATCAATACTCCATTATTCAATTATTTTAGATCAATTTTAAATTTTATATTTTTGAAAACCGTGGTTGGGCCCTGGGCCTTCTCTTTCTTCAAAGTATAGATTTATTATCATCGTTAGAATGAATTGAAAATGGAAAGTTCTTTCGGAAAAAACAATACTCCATGTAAATGCCTTTCTTTGTCTTAATGCATCCATAATAAATGTTCTCTTGATTTATTTCCTTATTCAAATGGCTACCAAGAACGTTATCGTTGATCTCGCAAAGGGTGAAAAACTCAATGGTGATAACTATTTTGACTGGTGTTGAAAGATGCAATACCTCCAAAATGAGCATGAAACACTAGATTGCACCGAGATGGTGATGCATGAGCCAGTACAGGGTACGACTCCGCAACATTGCAAGGATGCAGAGCAGTACAAATTGTGGATTATGCAAGATCGTTCTACACGGTTTCCTATGTTGGTCGCCATGAGGAACGACATTATTGGTGAATTTGAGCACCGTTTGAGAGCTAAGAGTCTCTGGGATGCTCTTAACGTCAGATTTGGAAGTGTTTCACAATAAGAATTTGTTCGCTTACTATTAAGTTGAATCAGTATGAGATGACTGCAGGACGGGACATCAAGTTCCATCTTAGAGTGATAGCATCCATGATCAAGGATTCTGGAATTGCTGGAGCTACACTCAGTCAGGAGCAGCAGATTCAAGCCATCATTCAGGCTTTACCAGATTCCAGGGATGACATGAAGCTCCTTTTGGAGCATGTCGAGAATGTGAAGACATTCGAGGATGTTAGAGCAAAAGTTTAGCACGAGACAGAGTGTCATGAGACACTCAAGCCCAAGAAAGCGTCGTCCTCAGCAATGGTAGCTGAAAACCCAAGGCGCTAGGCAAAGAGGCCTATGCGCAAATGACATAAGAAATCGAAGGATGAGACTGCTAAGCCTAAGAAGCCTGCGAAACATAGGAAGAACGCGAAGGACAAAAGTAAAGCCCATGTTTTAACTACAGGAAAATTGGTCACTATGCGCGATGGTGTGAAGGACCTATAAAGATACATTCTCATTCTTCTTCTATGATGGCATTAGTCGCTACCTCAGTGTCTCTGGCTGATTCTAACAATTTGTGGATTGTAGATTCAGGAGCCACGGGGCATGTCTTTCGAGACAAAGAAGGGTTCGTAGAGTTTAGAATAGATCTCGCTAGGAGCAGGAAGATTTACCTAGGGAACCAGTACTATGTAGAGGTGCAGGACATCGGTGCATATAGACTACCACTGAGTTCAGGGAATGAGTGGATTCTTCGTAACATCCTATACGCTCCAGAGTTACGGCTGAATCTTCTATCCGTGACCAAGTAATTAGTATAGGATTTAGCGTAGTGTTGAGAACAATTCTGTTAAGTTTATTATTAATAATTCTTTGTTGTGTACCGGACGCCTCGTTGATGGGCTTATTATTCTAGATTCTCTTTTATGGATAATAATGGTTTGTTTCGGTTTGTTCTTATGCTATAAATTCTTTAATAAATGAATCTGCGTTATGGCATAGAAGGTAGGTCACACTGCACACGACATAATGTCAAGGTTAGCCAAGGACGGCCTTCTAGGCATACTAGCCAAAGTCGACATGGCCACCTATGCGCGTTGTCTTCAGGCAAGGCCACTAGAAAGTCATTTAGCAAGACAAAAAGAGCAACGACTCCATTGCAACTTATACACTCTGATATATGCGGACCCGTCAATGTAAAGGCATGTACTGGTGCACTCTATTTCATCACCTTCATAGACGATTACTCCCGATACGGGTACATGTACTGATTTCACACCGGTCTGAAACCTTGGATTGATTCAAGCGCTTTGTCAGTAAGGTCGAAAATCAGGTAGGCACAAGCATTAAGGTTTTGCGCACGGACCGTGGTCGAAAATATTTGTCGGATCAGTTCAAAGAGCTGTGTGAAGAGAAAGGATAGTCAGACAGCTGACAATGCCCTATACTCCGCAACAAAATGATGTTGCAGAGCGAAGAATAAAACATTACTATGTAGGGTTAGGAGTATGATGACTAGGCCAATGATGGCTCAGGCCAATCTCCCTGTATCATTTTGGAAAATACGCTATTGATAGTGGCTTATGTTCTAAACCGAGTGCTCTCAAAATCGGTTCAGTCGACAACCTACAAGTTATGGACAGGCACTATGCCAGTGTTGGATCGCTTACGTACATAGGGGTGTGCCGCCTACATACACATCACTTTTCATTGGTATAACAAGTTAAGCCCTAGAGGGTAGAAATGTATATTCATACGCTATTCCACGCACTCTAATGGATATATATTTCTAGGTGAGCAGGATGATAAGACTGTGACCGAGATTGAGTCGCATAATGTGGAGTTTCTCGAAGAGGATTTTCTGCAAAGAGGTGAAGCAGGTCAGAATTTGGACTGTACGAAGTCGAGGACACCATTGATCAGCTAGCAACGAAAAAGGAATCAGTTCCTCTATCGGCTGGGGATAGTGGGAATGAGATGCCAATCGATGACTTAGAGCCATTGATGGAACCTCAAGAGCCTTAAAGATCGTCCCGCGGACAAGTACCACAACGTCATTTCGCGGTCGAAGGGGAAACATTCATGATTGCACCGTATGACGTTGCGGAACCCAAATCGTGTGAGGATGCTATTTCATGCTCAGCAACGAAAGAGTGGAAGGAAGCGATGGAAGAGCTCGAATCGATGAAGAAGAATCAAGTGTGGGACTTGATGAATCTTCCAGTTAGACGCAAGACCATTGAGAACAAATGAGTTTTCAAAGTCAAGCAAATGGCAGATGGGCCAATCGAGCGATGCAAGGCATGCTTGATAGCAAAAGGGTACACCCAAAAGAGTGGGGTGGACTATAAAGAGACATTTTCCCCGGTGGTGAAAATTGTCTCTACACCTATTATTAGCATTAGTAGCGCAGATAGATCTTGAACTAGTCTAAATGAACGTCAAAACAGCTTTCCTCTATGGAGAACTGGAAGATGAGATTTATATGGATCAACCCACCGGTTTCAAAGCCAAAGAACATGAGCGCAAAGTGTGCAAATTGAGAAAATCCATCTATGGCTTGAAACGGTCTTCCAAGATATGGTATTTTCGATTTCATCGAACTATACTGGGTTATGGTTTTCAGATGATCGATCAAGACAATTTCTACCTAAGAAAAGCTTATAAGAGTTTTAAGATCTTATCGTTATATAGCGACGATATCTTGCGGGCAAGGAACAACATGGAGACTATAAATGCCACTCGAAGATGGTTGTCCTCCATCTTTGAGATGAAGGACATGGGCGATGCCCGTTTTGTGCTCGGGATTCAAATTCTAAGGGACCGTTCTAAGAAAACCCTGGGTTTGTCCTAGAAGACTTATATCATGAAGATCTTAGAGGAGTTCGGCATGAACGGTTGTAAACCCATTGGAACTCCAATAGCGAAAAATCATGCGCCAAGCCTAGAGCAATGTCCCAAAATAGAAGCAGAGAAGAATCAGATGCAGAATGTTCACATGAGCGCAATTAGTAGTCTCATTTATGCTATGGTATGCACGAGACCCGATATATCCTTTGTTGCGAGACTGATGAGTATGTTGCTCATTGGAAAGGGGTAAAACGGATCTTGCAATATCTCAATAGGATACCCCACTATACAATGTGCTATGGCAGATCATACACTCGTATACGAGGATATACAGATGTTGGTTGGGCCGGAAATCAAGATAAGCGAGCATCCACATGATATGTCTTATTACTTAATGGAGGGGCCATTTCTTGGTATAGTAAGAAGCAAGAGTGCATATCCCTTTCCACCATGGAGGCAGAATACATGGCTGCATGTGCTAGAGCATAAGAGGCAGTCTAGTTACGTAGATTCTTGGAGAGTCTCACTATCGTGCCCTATGCAGAGGATAGTGATCCTCCATTGTGATAACATGTCGGCGATTGCGTACTCAAAAGATCTGAGGTACCATGGAAAATCTAAGCACATACAGATCTGATACCATTTTATAAAGAAGCAAGAGAAAAAAGAGGTCGTGTTGCAGTACATCCCTACAGGACAGATGATTGTGGATCCACTGATGAAGTGGTAATACCGAGATGCGTTTTGTGCAGCACACTAAGGCCTCTGGGCTACGTCCATGGTGAAGTTCTTGTATTTAGAACCTTTTCTTTCAGTCATTATTATTTTGACATTATTATGGATGACAACTATTATGGACATATTTCGTTTGATATTTTACCACCTTCTTTCATTAGTATTTGGGTTATGCTTGTCCATATTTTGTTTGACTATTTTGGCATAGAGAGTGTATTTGTGTACAGGGTGCATGATGTATACAGGATATACATTTATTAATGTTACGTTAGCAGGTAAGAACTCTCCCTCACACGAAAGATCCTTTTCGAAGCTATGGCAGCAGGCGAAGATGAGACTAAGTATTGTGCGCTACTTGCTTGGAGCAATGACCATCTTGTCTCGATACCGCATGCGGTGACAATATAAGTGTTTACCGCCGAAACTGGACTGAGACGCAGAGACGTCTAGTCTGAATTTGAGGACAGATACTATTTGGAACATATCCATTCACCTCTCCGAATATACCAAGTTGATTTATGGCACCATATATCGGAGGTTTGGACAGATGCGACCGATATAGCATGACTTATCAGATTCCCCCTCTTTGAGGGTTTTTTTTATTAAGGACGATCTTCCCTACAGGCGTAAGCCCATGCAGTTAATTAAGCTATCGCATTGCGATAACTCATCTGCTCCAGTAGGTCACTTCGTGCCGTGTTATATATATTGTTTATTATGGTTGTCCGTGAATTATATACGGAGACTAGTTTATGTCATCGACCGTAGGGCGCGGATCAGTCCAAATCCGTATATATTAGATTTGGGTTTGAACCTAGGACATATATTCCATCAGTTTAGGGGTTTAAGAATCGTTGATCGTTGAGCTGACGCAGCTAAAATCCTTTCAAGGCAAGCTCGCTTACATACGAAGATTCATCTCGAACCTATCGGGAAGATGCAGGCCTTTCTCGAAGCTCATGAAGAAAGTAACTCCTTTCGTTTGGGATGCCGGATGTCAAGAAGCGTTCGAAAATATCAAATTGAAAATATCAAACAGTACCTGTTGCACCCTCCAATGCTTGCTGCTCCCATTCCAAATAAACCGTTAATTCCCTATACTGCCGCGCTAGAAGAGTCAATCGGTGCACTCCTTGCCCAGAACGAGGAATGAAAAAAAAATGCCTTCTACTACCTCAGTCGAACTTTAGTCGAGACGGAACACAACTATTCCACGATCGAAAAGCAATGCCTGGCTCTGATATTCGCTATGAAAAAGCGGAGGCGCTATCTACTCGCTCATCGGGTTATGCTGATCTCCAAGGTCGACCCGTTCAAACACTTAATGACCAAAGCAAGCCTAGCCGGTAGAATGGCAAGATGGGCTGTCATATTGCTTGAGTTCGACATAGTCTATACTTCTCAAAAAGCAGTAAAAGGACAAGCTCTTGCCGACTTCCTCGCTGCTCATCCTATACCAGAAGGGTCGCCACTCAATTGCGAGTTACCCGACGAACAGGTGCTGCATCTTGAAGATAACGAACCATGTTAGGGGCTCTACTTCGATGGAGCCTCATCAATAAGGAACTCCAACAGATCAAGCATCCCGCAGATAAAAACAGGAATAGGATTAGTGTTCATCATGCCATCGATGGGAACCCTGCGACGTTCTTTTGCTCTCACCGAGCCTCGCACAAACAATGAGGCTGAGTACGAAGCTCTGATAGCTGGTCTAGAGCTCACCATAGAAATGGAAATCTTTCGGCTACGGGTCTACGGTGATTCCCAGCTTGTCAACCAAGTAAGAGGCGACTATAAGATATACAAACCCGAGTCAGCTCGGTAAAGAAGCCGGGTGGTGGAGCTCATGTAACAGTTCACCCATATTGAACTGATGAGAATTCCCAGGGCGTTGAATGGAAAAGCTGACGTACTCGCTCGCTTAGCCAAAGAGCTGGCTGATCCCGATATGGATGAGATTCTGATAACAATTAGAAGGCGGCAAATTCTACCTCCAGTCTCTTTACGTGAGGAAGCTTAGAACAAAAGAACAATCCTGTCGAAGAAGCTCTGATCATTCAAAACGAGCCCGATTGGAGAGAACCTTTCATAGAGCACCTCCATTACGACAAGCTGCCCGAAGAAAAATCTGCGAGGATTCAGCTGAAGAAAAGAGCTCTCCGATACATGTGTAAATAATACGCTATACCGCAGATCATATGACCAAATCTGGCTCAGGTATCTGTCATCGGCCGAAACCCAAAAAGTCATGAAAGAAGTTCACTCAAGCGTCTGCGGAGCTCACCAGTCCGACCCTAAAATGCGGCTTCAAATCAAACGGCTTGGATATTACTGGCCTACCATGATAAGGGATTGCGAAGAGCATGCAAAGAAATGTCACCTCTGCCAAATTAACGGTGACTTCATTCACAAGAATCCTAATCCGGTGCATCCTACGGTGGCATCATGGCCCTTCGAAGTTTGGGGCACCGACATAGTTGGTCCAATTGATCCTCCGTCATCTAAAGGCCACCGGTTCATATTGGCCGCAACCGACTACTTCTCCAGATGGGCTGAAATTGTCCCGCTAAAAGAAGTCGAGACAGAAGATATTCTAACGCTCTTTCGGTATAATATTCTATACCGTTTCGGTACACCGTGAAGAATCATATCAGACAACGGGTCTTCTTTTAAGAGTTTCAAAGTCTCAAGATTCGCTACTCAACATAAGATAGACTGGAGACATTCTTCCATCTATAATCCAATGGCGAATGGGTTAGCCGAAGCCTTCAACAAACCCTTGTGCAAGCTCCTGAGAACAAATAGCTCAGCCAATAAACATGACTGGGATCTAAAGCTCTATGAGGCATTGTGGGCATATCGTACTACGCACCGCACTCCGACGCAGTCCACTACATACTCGCTGCTTTTCGGAGTGGTGGCAATCCTCCCCCTCGAAGTCAAAGTTCCAAGCCTAAGGATAGCTGTCCAGCACAATCTGACAAAAGAGGAAAACACTCACCTTCGGCTCGAGAAGCTCGATACACTCGAGGAAAAGAGGCTCACAGTACAGCAAAATCTAGAGCTGTACCGAACCCAAATGTCACAGGCCTATGACAAGATGACCGTCTCCGGGCTTTTAAGAAAGACGAATTGGTGTTGATCCTCAAAAAACCGATCATCCCCAATCGACATGCCAAGGAAAAATTCGAGACAAATTAGGAAGGGTCATACGTCATCGAGAAAGTGTTCGATGGAGGTTCTTACCAGCTAATAAGTGCCGAGGGAGAAAACCCCATACCACCCATCAATGGCCGATATCTCAAGAAATACTACGCGTGAATGCTCCAAGTCACAGAAAAGGGTTGTCCACAAGCAAAACGGGCACGGATGAAAACCTGAAAGGGCTTCACAAGTAAAAACAGCGGGCCTGCCGGCGAGCTTGTGAAAACCCGAAAGGGCGCAAACTCGTGAAAAGATGTGAAATACACTCTCAAAGTCCTATCGAACTTGTGAGGAGAAAATCCCCACGTGAGATCCTTACAACTCACAATGAAGCAACACACTTAGGAGGAAAACATACACCTGCGAGATCCTCTCGACTCATAGAAAATTCTTTTATGAGATCCTTACGACTCATAAAATTGAATTAGGTGATAAAGATCTAAACCTGTCTCCTAAACCATCGCTCTCCAACGGGCAACGGCAAATGATGGGTCGCTTCTGGCATTACGCTTAGTATTAGCGGTGCTGATGCCGACCCAAAACTCATACCCCAAGTTTTCCCAATGGCAAATGATGAGTCGCTTCTGGCATTACGCTTTAGTGTAAGCGGTGTTGATGCCGACCCAAAAACCAAATCCTAAGTCCTCCTGGGGCAAATGATGAGTCGCTCCTTGCATTACGCTTCAGTGTTAGCGGTGTTGATACCAACCCAAAAACCAAATCCTCCCGAGGCAAATGATGAGTCGCTCTTAGCATTACGCTTCAGTGTTAGCGGTGTTGATGCCGACCCAAAAACCAAATCCTCCCAGGGCAAATGATGAGTTGCTCCTGAAATTATTCCCGTGCAGCAATGCGGATACTAAACAAAATCCAAAGTCCAAGTTCCTCGCAAATTCAAAAGTCCCGCCAAATAAGGCAAAAATCAAACAGATCAAATCAACGTCCCACCTGGCAGCGCTTCTAAGCTCAAAAGTCACGCTGGACGGGTAGGGAACTCCCAAAACAAATCAAATCCCGACACCGCAAGAAACGGAGCAAGTCAACTTCAATCCCGACACCGCAAGAAGCGGAGCAAGTCAACTTCAACCCCGACACCGCAGAAAGCAAAGCAAGTCAAATCAAGTGTCGACAGCACCGACCGTCCAGAAATGGCAGCACCGACCGTCCACGTCGCATAAATGGCAGCACCGACCGTCCACGTCGCAGAAATGGCAGCATCGACTGTCCACGTCGCAGAAAGGACAGCATCGACCTCCACGTCGTCAAAACGGAAACCAAATCAAGTCAACCTCCATGCGAAAGAAGATCCATCAATTTCATGCACATGACCCATATATGTAGGGTGCATTTATTGATGGGGGCATTTTGTAGGGGTCAAAAGTCACACCCCGGTTAACCAAGTCAAAATCAAAATCAACCCTAAGCCAAGTAGGCCCAAGCCCAAGTCAAGACCAAGCATGGAAGGGATCAACTCCATACTAAAAAGAGGGCAATAAATTAGTTTAAATGCAAATTTTAGAAATAAATGTATAAAAATGGGCAAATAGCCAAAATTTTGTAAATCTCATGGCTTATGTACAAAAAAAATTAAGCACGTGAAGCATGGGGAGACACAAGTGCCATTTAGAAAAACCCAATGGGCTACATGTAAAGTGTGTAGCCTATTAAAGGCAAACATGATGAGAAAAACAATAACTTTCATTCTCTCAAAAAATTAGGGTTCTGTGCCTCCTCTTACCTTAAGGTTCTAAACCTTCTTCCTTTTTCTTGAATTAAATCAAGAGTTTAACTCTTCTTTTTCGAAAAAGAAATAGTTTTCCACAACAAAACCCATGAAGGGGAGTTCAGATCTCCCATCAAATCTCTAAAAGGAAAGATTTTTAAATCTCACCGCTCTTTTTCACCAAAATTCAACCAACAAAAAGGAGAAAGAAGAGATCCATCTCGAAAAAATCGCACTTTGGAAAGATCCAAGACTAAAGAGAAGATCCAGGGCTCAAGGTAGAAGAAAGGGGTCCCCTTTGATCTCCGAAGACTTTTAGGAGTTCAACTCCATTTATCAATATTTTGGAGTTTCTCCATAAATAAAATCCTTTTAAGAGTTTAACTCCATTTAAAATCTTTTGAAGTTAAACTCCATAATAAAAATTCTTTTGGAAGTTTAACTCCACTCAAAATCCTTTTGGAAGTTTAACTCCATAAAAATAAAAATCCTTCCTTTTTCTGAGATTTTCCAAAGTCCCTCGGGAGTCACTCCTAATCCTGGAGCTAAGCCCATTTTTTCTGCAGACGTCCAGTGCCCACGTGTCGGGCGCTGGCGCCCAACGCCCACGCGTCCTTAGGATGCTCCACACTAAAAATACCTCCCCCGTTAGAAAAAATTTCTAACAGGGCGTTGTCCCGCACCCCGCAAGGGGCTGCTAACCCCCTTGACCCCCAGCCCGCTATCCGGGTAGCGGGACCCCCGTAAACTCTACGAAACCCCCGATATGTCTAAGTCCCCTTCAAAACACATATACAGACCGCACATTGAGTTCGCATAACTAGTTTTACCCGTCAATCGGAGGTTTACTCGCTTCAAAAGCGAAGGATAATTAACGGCAGCTTAGTCCGCGGCTGCCGGAGATTCAGATCCCCACAATCAATAAACCCCGGCCTACCCTAGACAGGGAAATCTGTAATACGCCTGACAAGCGCGCGTTCCCATCTCAATGGGGTAACGAAAAACACCCTACACCGAGTCCTGGGCTTTCCTCCAGACTCTATGAATTTGTGAAGAGAGTCGCTGATAAGACTGCTCCGGCTTCGGCTACGTTGGAGCTTCTGCAGGAAGAGGTGATCTCCTCAATAGCGTCGTAGAGGAGTTTTTGCGAACCCTTCTAAGTAGTTCGAAACTATTCCCAATTGGAATAGCAGCATCAATAACCACCACAGGAGCCAGCGGGGTAAGTCCGAAAGGGGAACTGCCCCCAGCTTGTCTCACTCGGCGCCAATGGCGACGTTGAGCATGTCTTGCAATGGGAACCGCCTCAGTATTAGAGGCGCCCTCATCATGCCCCTGGCGTTGCTTAGGAGGTTCGCCTAAGGTCAGCCTATGAAAGACGGCATCCTCGTTTGAGCTGGAGCAGAGGTGTCCAGTCTGTTGAAGACAGACTGCCTTAAAGGTGAAGCACTCTTGTTTACTTCACGCAGAGCAGGAGCGGAGAGAGTTAGCCGTTTAGGGGCAACCCCCTCAGGGATCATGGGCTTCTTCATGTGGCCTATGGAGCTTTTCTTTGGCCTGTTGAAGGCTGAAACATCAGAGTTGGACAGCCTGCTAATGGGGGCCGCCGCGGTAGCTAGTCGATCGAAGACCGACTTCCACGGAGCTTCTTTAGGCGTTGGGGCGCCAAAGCTCAGGGATGGGAGCATGGTCCCAAAGAATAGTCCGGTGGTTGCTTGGGAGACCTGTCCTGCCAGCATAGAAAATATGGAGACCGCATTGGGCCCGTAAGTGACCCCTTCGGATGGAATGGAGTGAGAGTTGATATTACAGGAAGTGCAATTGAAGGCCGTTGAGTCTACACGAAGGCAAAACACCAAATTTTAGTATCTCAAATCTAAGGACAATCATGAACATAACGAACCACGGTTTTTGTTCACGAAACACCATACGAAATATGGAATGGAAAGAGATCCCACCGAGCGTGCCAGAATCTGTTTACCGCCGAAAACTGGACTGAGACACGGAGACGTCTAGCCTGAATTTGGGGACAGATGCTATTTGGAACATATCATCCACTTTTTCCGAAAATACCAAGTTGATTTATGGCACCATATATCGAAAGTTTGGACAGACGCGATCGATGTAGCGTGACTTATCATAATCTCCCTCTTCGAGGGGTTTTTTATTATGGGGATGCTCTTCCATACAGTTAATTACGCTATCGCATTGCAGTTAATTACGTAATCGCATTACGATAACTTTCATCTGCTCCAGTAGGTCACTTCGTGTCATGTTATATATATTGTCTATTATAGTTGCCCGTAGAGTGTGTACAGAGACTAGTTTATGCAGTCGCCCGTAGGACGCGATCGGTCCAAATCCGTATATATTAGATTTGGGTTTGAACCTAAGTCATATGTTCCATCAATTCAGGGGTTTAAGGATCGTTAATCTTACTTTAGATTAAGATCGATTTAAATATATGAGCGTATGGGCTAAGGATAAATTAGTCTTATATAAGACAAATCAACTTAGCCGTACGATTAAGGTTCATTAATTTTATTTTAAATTAAGATCAATTTAACAGGGGTAAGCATATGGGCTCGGTTACAATGAGCAATGTGAGCTTAAGAAGTTTAAAACTTTAAAGACTCGGCCAATTTTGGGCTCAATATTGGGCTTTTATATTACCCGGCAATTCTAAGCACTCGGTCATTTTGGATTATGGATATAATATCCAGATCATATGCTCCGTCGCTCACGTAGATATCACGTGGGGCGCTAAGGCTCTGGCGCTCACGTGAGTATCACTTGAGACGCTCACGCTTGGGCGTTGCTCTATCAGTACTAACCACTTGGTCATTTAGACTATGGATATAATATCCAAATCATACACTGGCGCTCACATGAGTATCACATGAGGCACTATGCCTCTGGGTGTCCACGTGCCTTTCACGTGAATAATGCTAGACACTTGTTCATACAACGCTCACGTGGATATCATGTGATGCGCACTCCCTGTTTAGCTTTTCTTTCCTGTGCTCACGTGCTTTTCATGTGAGATTTTAAATCTCGAATGGCTTCTTTAAGGGCGTTCACGTGGATATCACGTGAGTTGTTTTCTTGGATTTTCGTGTGCCTTTCATGTGAGAATCTACCATATTCATACAGAGATCCGCTGCAAGAACTAATTTCTTCTTTTTTCTCTTTTTGTGAGAAGTTCTTTGAAGGGTTAAACCCTGTCTTTAGATAAAACATATCTTCAAAGGAATTAAATTCCTGAAATGTAAATGCTATCTTTTTCTTCCATGTTCTTTTCTCGTGTTTATTCGGGAGGTGATAAAACAACATAATTTTCCCCTAGATCTTGAGCCTGAAGAACAAGTTCTTCCCGATAAGAATTAAATTCTCAACATATGAGAGATTGGTCTTGCGGATCTCAAATCCAGAGAAAGAACTAAGTTCTCTTTTTTAAGGGGTTAAACCCTTATTTATATATATATAAGGAGGTTCTTTAATCTCTCTATTTTCTTTACCTAGAGTTTTCGAAGAAGAAAGATAATCTTTCTTCAAAAAGAAAATTAAATTCTCTGAAGTTTTTGTGGGAGTCTATGGAGAGTTTTTTTGTATTGAAAGCTTGGAGGGTATATTCTGTCCATAAGACTTGAAGTCTCGGGTCCTATATATAGAGGAGGTAAAAATATCAATTAGTTTGAGAAAATCTTTCATTGAGAGATCTTAATTGATCTAATTGAGCTCGAAGGCCACTCGGGGAATTTTATCCACCTTTGGATCTTAAGATCCGGGGAATTTTATTCAACAGAAAATATTTTCTGCTTGTTTTAGCAAGGTTAGGAAAATATTTTCCTAACACAGAATTCGATTTTACCTTCTGATTTGGTCGGTGATATTATAATTATCGTTGGATTTTGAATCCAGAGACTCTGTTTAACAGAGAAAATCTTTCTAGTATTAGTAAGATCGCGGGAAATATTTCCTGAGAAGAACTTAGTTCTAAATAGAATTTCATTCTATCTAAAGCCAGCTTTTCAAACTGATACGCTCACGTGGATATCATGTGAGGGTTGTCGTATATATATGACCATAGCGCTCACGTGCTTTGCATGTGGGGCCGGTATGGGTTTTCATTTTATCTGTACTCAGCGCTCACATGCTTTGCATGTTTAATTTTATCTGTATTTAGCGCTCACATGTTTAACACGTGGGGATTATATCGCAAGATTTAATCATTACTGAAGCCGAAGGTCACATGCTTTGCATATGAGCGCTCACGTGTTCAACACGTGGAAGTTATTTCATAGGATTTAATCCTCCGTGAAGCCGGAGGAGCGCTCACATGTTCAACACGTGGGAGAGTTTTGTTTCATCTCTTCTTTTCTTCTCTCTCCTTTATAAGAAAACAAGGAGCACTTCAGGTTGTAGTGTATTTATAAGCAGGATGACCGAAGTGGAACACCCACGAGCCACTTTACCTGTTTACTAAAGGCCGTGCTAAGGATCTGACTTGTCGTACGATGTGCCGGCTTATCGGTAGATCACAAGCATATTGCTGGGCAGTACGACTGGACAAGTCGATAATAGGATGATGGGACTTGGGTCCGTACGATATAAATTGTAACGTATGCTCTCAGAAAGGGAATATATACCGTAGCACGTTGCCATACGACGTATGCTGAGACCGTGTATATAAGGAGGTTGGAAAGGGAGGGTCACATCTCCCTCGCAGTGTGAGCCCTTATTGACAACCACTGAAAGAAAGGCAGTCTAATATACCCTTAGTGATACTGGGCTGTCCGGATAGGCTTGTTATAAGCGTCTGCTGCTTTAGCTGTTGTTTCTTACTGCGATGAAACGTATACCGCACATATGGGACGGTGTCGGGAAAGCAAGTCAATAGCAGACTTAAATATTCAGAGTCGACTGAAGATCCGATTGCATGTCTCTTGATTGCATCGCATGGCCAACTCTTTTTAACGCCGAAGGCGGGTTCTAAGAGTGCGATGAATCATGGATAACCGCTATGTTCAAGTACGCTTCAGGAGGATCGAAGGTGCTTGAACATACATAGTTGATTCAGATATAGGGTATAAGGTTTCGCAAGCTTAACATTTTATTTTTTGTTTATTTACAAGAGATCCTTGTGTCTGTCCTAATGGTTCTAGCTGCAAGGCTGCCGGCTTGCAGGTTCTCAACGGTCCATGCCGCACTAACATGTATGGAGGAGAATAAGTGAAGGCGGAATATTCTCACAGAGACATTAGCTCGTGAAGTCAATGGCTCATGGAGTCAAATGGCTTATGGAGCCAGCTAAGGGTGTTTTGGACGGCACCCACTCACTTGTGCGAGTGGGAGTATGATTATATCCGGCTAAGTGTTGGACAGGTCGAGTCATCCGAATATAAACCCGACCCGTCCAATTACTTAGGCGGCTATAATCAAATAACCAACATACTCCCACTCGCGCAAGTGAGTAGGTGTCGCTCAAAACTCCTTGGGCTGGCTCCATGAGTCGTTGACTCCACGAGCCAATGTCTCTGTGAGAATATTCCCCCGCTTATTCTCTTCCATACACATTAGTGTGGCGTGGACCGTTGAGAATCTGCAAGCGGGTAGCCTTGCAGCCATATACGTTAGGACCGACGCCGGGATTTTCCTGTAAATAAACATAAACTAAAATGTTAAGCTCACGAAATCTCGTATCCCTGATCTGAATCAACTATGTCTGATCAAGCACCTTCGATCCCTTTGAAACGTACTTGAACACCGTAGTCGGATCAAATCCGAATATAAACCCGAACCGAACCCAAATAGGGCTTAGCCCTATATATAAAATGTATGCATGTCTAGGGTTTGAATCATCAGGTTGGAACTAGGGTTATTGTCTCTAAAAAAAGAACTCCGTCTTCTTCTCTTCTTTATTCCTCCTTGAGAGTTAGCTTCCAGGGTGCTTACATCGGGATTTCTCGCCATCACACGGTGTGGTCATCCTCCGACCGTTGTACAAAGAAGATCGTGATGAGAGAAGTAGAACATCATTCCTTCAATTGATTGAGGTAATCTATATACTTTATTTCCGCCGCATTATAAGTTATCGAATCGCATCAAGGAATTACTAGATGATAGATCTATGTTTAGATTACCAAAAGATAACTAACAAACTCATAAACTTGTAACAGGGGAACAGAGAATGCTACGTTAAAAAGTCAACTTCATTTAGACATAACCATCTTTCTTTAACAAGGGAAAAACTAGTACACAATGAGAATAAAGCTAGTAGTAAAATGCGACAGCTAAATGGAAAAGAATACATGGGAAAAAAGTAACAGCTAAATGGGAAAAACTAGAAGTAAAATGTAAGAAGCAGTCTGACAGTAGAATACAATCTAACAGGTATTAAGTACACAATAAGAATAAAGCAAATGCTATGAGACCAACAGATCTAAAAATCAGAGAATACAAGATATCATAGCCATACATTTCCTATGTCGCAACCTCCATTTAAAGCATCAATTCTTAGATGATTGGAAAATCGTTGTTTCAGATGGAAGCTCTTCGTAACGATAACAAGCTATGTAGCACGGGTTCGAATACGGACACGGGATACGAAACGATACGGATTCACGGATTCGCAATTTTCCAAAAACCTAGGATACGGGATACGTTTTTAGATCGATTTGAAATTAACTAAATATGAATATATATTAAGGCATACATACCAATAAAAATAATATAAAAAAATAATGGTATTATGTTAGATATTCAATGCACTTTCAAACTTTTGAGTGCCTTAATTTTCGAGGGAAAGAGACGATACATCGATTCGAGAGAGGTCGGTGAGACATTTACAAATCCAAGTGAATCCGAAAGTTTCGGACTCCGATACGCGACCGGGGGCGATTCGTGAGGCATATACAAGTATCCGTGTTTCATAGATAACAAGCTCATGAACTTGAGGCCAAATTGTAGATTAATTAATAGGAAGCATATTGAGACCTACAACTGTATGATTATGCTGGACAGATCTGGGATGTTATTTTAATGAATTTAGCATTGGACAAGTCTGAAACACTAGTGTGGCCGTAGAAATTTTACATCAATATTTCCTCTATAGTCGAAATGATGAATGAAGTCTGAACTGCCCTGAGAACCATTTATTCCATTCTAGCTTAAGATATTAAAGTCAATCTGCGGTCTTTTGTCCAAGCAGCCACTAAAAGTAGGCATCATATATTTCAAGTAAGATATATGGCGGAATGTTTAAGTTTTATAAGGTACAAGGGAAAGATAGAGGCTGTAATTCAAGTAATATAATTAAATTGTGTAATAGAAATTACATGACAAGACCTTAAGAAATATTGGTGTCTTTTAGAGATGAAACCAATATCTCCCTCCTCTTCCTCTTTTCTTCTTCGTTTGCTCATGTTGATTTGCATAAACATGGCTACATTCCGATGTAAGAAGACCATGCATAAATCAATTAATAAACATGCAGCAAACAAATCTCGTAGCAAGAATCATAGGCAATAATACAGCTACATAGGTCTATGATTTAAGTGTAAATTGATGTTTGAAAATCTCCGAAGCAGATTTTGTTTTAACTGCTCATTGAACATAACCTCTTAATATTGAATCATGGCATCGGTATACCCTAAACTAAGCCAGTGGATATTAGAGTTTCAAGAGAACAAGTTCAAATATTAGGAAAGGCAAAATTGGATTTAAATGGACTACATACTTTAGACCAACACGCAAATCGTTTAAGCATCAACACCTGATCAAGTCTGTTAGTAGACCTCAAATGCCTGAAATTAATGAAACATGATTCAACTGAAGCTTATGGTTTGTGTCTTTTTCCAAAGAAATACGTTTTGCAAGCTTATGATTTGCATAAATTTCCGATGTTATGTCAAATAACAGAAGGGCAAATATTAGGGCTCAAAAAATGTTCTTTTTGGATTACCTTACATTCTATTTACAAAACCCCATAAAATAAACACAAGATCAAAAAATTACCTGAAATGGAAGAAGAGGAGGAGGAAGAGGGTTTTCTGATGAGAATATCAGTCAAGCTGCTCTCAGTTGGAGGCGGCGATTTCAGTATTGGCTCAGCCTCAACAAATTTACACAATTTAGGAATTTTAATCAGCAAAGAACGGCACTGAAGAGAGAGAGAGAGAGAGAGTAGTTACCAATTTTAGGGTTTTGAGGCGGAGGAGGATGGGATCAACGCCCTCGATTCTCTCGGAGACGGTGGTGATCTCGTCGATCGGCTGATGATGATGATGATGATGAAGCGCAGATTCAGAGGCGCCCATTTGATAAGGGAAAACAGAAGTAAATTTATTTTCAAGATTATCTCATACAAAAGAAACAAAACAATTTCAGTGGCAAAAAAGAGGGAGGAAAAATTATTTTCCAAGAAAAACAATACCGCCACAGTTTATAATTAGATTTATGGCTCATGGGGCTGTTGGGCTGTGGGGGACAGCACACCAAAAGGATAAAAACAGGAGGGAAGGTCCTGCTTGAGCTAGTTGTGGAGCTGCAATCGAACTTAGCCCCATATTTTGTCTTCCGTTTGCAAGAAGTTATGATTAGGCCACTAAATAAGGTGGGTATAGAATTGGACATATCCGGATCTGTTGCTTGGTTTGGTGTAGATGTAGGGTTCCATCCGGCTCCGATATAATAATTGCCATATATGTATCTACATTCTAGTTTCGGATACGGATACGAATATGATCCGGAAAGAAATATTCATATCCATATTTGGAGAAAACGGATACGGATACAAAGCGAAAATTAAAGATATGGATATGAATACGAATCGGATATTTGTATAAATAATATATAACATAAAAAATATATATGTGAAACGGAAATGTATATATAATCCATATATTTTATTGAATGCTTATTAATATGACTTAAAAAACATTTGATTGAGACATATTTGTATGAAAATGGTTATCATATGAAACACAGAGCTTATGTTGTTTTCACTGTTCGAGCAAACTTCTGCTTTCAAGAGTCCACAACCGACTTCTCCTGCTCCTACCCTAATCCCTGTCGTCTACCTCAACTTTCAATATGTGTCATTTCTTCTTTTCTTTTAATCATGGGTTAATTGCTCATATCATCCAGATTGCGGTAGGCTTTCGGATACCTCAACTTTCAATACCTTTTCTGCAAAACCTACCAAAAATCTATGCAAAAGACAACTTTTAGGAATGAAATGAAAGAAGAGAGTAAACATTGAAATATTGCAAAATTGGAATAATCTGTTAATATGGAAAGAACATCAGATTTCCTATGATCCAAAAACTAATGCAACAATTAAAAATTATAGTAAACATAGAGATAACTAAATATTATACCACAAATTAGAACTCTGAACAGTTGATACATACAGGCAATGCAACAATAAAAAAATTGTTCTGTTAGGGGAATAAAATACCAGCAGCTTGCAAGGATTAACAAGCAAACAGCACTTTCGATTACTTCTAAAGGAAAATACATTTAGCCTTGGTTACTTACAGAACAAATCTCTCCCAATACCGACAATCAAACATATCACACACACAAAAACTAAACCGGCTTATTAATCTATAGACATCTTCTCAATTCAACATAAACACATTAAGCAACTGTTTTTCATAGGGCCAAACACACTCGCAAGCCAGTGGATCTAAAGCACACCAAAAAAAAAGGAAAAAACATTGGCTCTTTGCAATAGATTTCTTATACGAGCTGTCACGTGACTCATTGTGCACAAAGGTCCAAGTCATCGTTGCCATCTCCTCTCTGCAAAAGAAAGAAATATAATGTGTTATTGCCGTATAATGCAAGTTCTTCGACATAGGAAATTGATGATGATTCTTAAACAAAATTCTAATTTTACTTGACAAATAAACAGGAGTAATGATGTTGCCTTCTTTATATCTTAATTTATTGTATTATCATCAAGTTTGAATATGCAGTAGAATATAGTCTTCATGCAGCTGCTTGTAATCAGAAAAATAACAGTGCAAACTTTTTTAGTCCACAATCACTAATGCAAATATATGCAGGTTCGCCATTTTATGAAAGAATGCTAGCTGTAAGAAAATGTAGTCATATACTTCCTTAAATACACATACAACAACAACAACAACAACAACAACAACTGAGCCTTTTATCCCAAGCATATGGGATAGACTACATGAACCAACATGAGAATCACGCTGGGTCCAGCACATGAATCCTCCGCCTCCACTCACTCCTATCGAACAATATACTTTCATTGAGGCCTTTGGCAACCATTTCTTTTCGTATCACCTCCATCTATGTTTTTTTCGGTCTCCCTTTCGCCCTTTTGACATTGTCTATACCAAGAATATCCATTCGTCGAACCGGTGCTTCTATAAGTCTGCGTCACACATGACCAAACCATCTTAACCGATTTTCCCGCATCTTCTCCTCCACAGGTGCTACACCAACTTTTGCACGAATATCCTTATTTCGCACCTTATCTTTTCTAGTATTACCACACATCCAACAAAGCATGCGCATCTCTGCTGCGTGCATCTTATGTGTATGATGCTTCTTAGGAGCCCAGCATTATGTACCATATAATAAGGTAAGCCAAATAGCGCTCCGATAAAACTTCCCTTTCAACTTTAACGGAAAGTTATGACCGTACAAAATCCCTGTTGCACTCCTCCATTTCAACCAACCAACTTGGATCCTTGGATTAACATCACTTTCGATCTCCACATCCTTTTGGATGATGGAACCTAGATATCTAAACTGATCGCTCGGTGATATCTCTTTCCCTTCCAGTGTTATAGCAATATGGTCTCGACTTCTCTGTTTGCTAAATTTGCAATGTATATACTGTCTTGGACCTGCTCAATCTGAACCCCCAAGATTCCAATGTTTGCCTCTATAACTCCAATTTGGCATTAACCCCTGCTTTCATCTCATTTACTAGAACAATATTATCAGCGAATAACATACACCAAGGTACCTCATCTTGGATAGTTCTAATAAGCTCATTCATCACGATAATAAACATGAATGGATTTAATACAGATCCTTGATGTAAACCAATTGTAATCGGAAAATCACACGTTAGGTTGCCGCATGTTTTGACATTTGTCATATTCTTGATTATGTCAATGTACTTAACGGAGACTCCCTTCTTCATCATTGTCCCCCATAATATCTCTCTAGGTATCTTGTCGTACGCTTTCTCTAAGTCAATAAATATCATATGCAAATCTCTTCTCTCTCGAAAACGCTCGAGAAGTTGACGAAACAAATGAATAGCTTCTATTGTCGACCGTCCAGGCATGAACCCAAACCGGTTCTTTGTTATCTTAATATCATTTCTTAACCCGTGTTCAGTCACTCTCTCAAAACTTCATGGTGTGACACATAAGTTTTATTCCACGGTAGTTTGAGAAACTTTGAATGTCACCCTTGTTCTTGTAGATGAGTACAATAGTATTTTTCCTCCATTCTTTTGGTATATTTTTGGTCTGCCAAATCTTATTAAACAGATCTGGCAGCCGTTTAATGCCTATTTCTCCTAAGCATCTCCAAACCTCGATAGGAATCCTGTCTGGACCAACCGCTTTTGTTGATTTCATTCTCTTCAAAACCTTTTTATCCTCAGGTATTCTTATTTTACTCATTGTAGGGTGTTTTTCATCTCCCCATTAAGATGGGAATGCGTGCGCTTGTCCGGCATGTACAGATTCCCCATGTCTGGGGCATGCCGGGGTTTATTGAATGTGGGGATCCGAATCTCCGGCGGCCGCAGACTAAGCTGCCGTTAATTACCCCTCGCCTTTGAAGCGAGGGAAGCTCCGATTGACAGGTCAAACTGGTCGTGCGAACTTAATGTGTAGTGTGCGTGTGTTGTGTTTTGAGGGGTCTTGGGTATATCGGGGACCTCGCAGAGTTTACAGAGGCCCCGCTACCCGGATAGCGGGCTGGGGTCAAAGGGGCTAGCAGCCTCCTTGCGGGATGCGGGGCAGCGTCCCGTTAGAAAAAAAATTCTAACGGGGGACGTGTTTTGAGTGGAGTGTATAAAATAAATAAATAAATAAATAAGGGTGAGTGGCGTCCTAAGGACGCAGGATGCCCACAGAAAAAAGGGCTTAGCCCCTGTACTGGGAGTTGTACTCCTGATTGACTTTTGAAGTTAAACTTCTAAACAAAAAAGGGAAGATGGCCTTAGCCCCTGCACAGGGAGTTGTACTCCCCGGTTGACTTTTGGAGTTAAACTCCTAAAAAAAGGGATTTATTATTCTATATATTTTTTTTGTGGAGTTAAACTCCTAAGAGATTTTCGGAGATGATGAAAATAGACCTCTTTCTTCTCCCTTTAGCCCTGGATCTTTCCAAAATGGGATTTTTGGAGATGGGTCTCCTTCCTCCTCACTGTTGGTTGGATCTTGAAGAAAAAAATATGGTGAGATTTAAAAATCTCCCCTTTTAGAGATCTGATGGAAGATATGAGCTCCACTTTGGGTTTTATGGTTAAAGAAGCTTTGAACAGAATGAGTTTAAGAAAAGCGGTTGGTCCTGACGGGATTCCTATCGAGATTTGGAGATGGTTAGGAGAAATAAGCGTTAAATGGCTGACAGATCTGTTTAATAAGATTTGGCAGACAAAAAAGATACCAAATGAATGGAGGAAAAGTATCATTATACCTATCTACAAAACAAGGGTGACATTCAAATTTGCTCAAACTACCGTGGAATAAAACTTATGTGTCATGCCATGAAACTTTGGGAAAGAGTGATTGAACACAGGCTAAGGAAGGATATGAAGATAACAGAGAACCAATTTGGGTTCATGCCTGGACGATCGACGACAGAGGTTATTCATTTGCTTCGTCAACTTGTCAAGCATTTTCGAGAGAGGAGAAGAGATTTGCATATGATATTTATTGATTTAGAAAAAGCGTACGACAAGGTACCTAGAGAGGTATTATGGGGGACAATGATAAAGAAGGGGGTCCCCGTCAAGTATATTGACATAATCAAGGATATGTACGATGGAGTAATGGCAAATGTCAGAACTTGCGGCAGCCTAACGAGTGATTTTCCGATTACAATTGGTTTACATCAAGGATCTGTATTAAGTCCATTCCTGTTTACCATCGTGATGGATAAGCTTACTAGAACTATCCAAGATGAGGTACCTTGGTGTATGCTATTCGCTGATGATATTGTTCTAGTAAATGAGATGAAAGCAGGGGTTAATGCCAATTGGAATTATGGAGGCAAATATTGGAATCTCGGGGGGTTCAGATTGAGCAGATCCAAGACAGCATATATGCATTGCAAATTTAGTACCCAGAGAAGTCAAAACCATATTGGTATAACATTGGAAGGGCAAGAGAGATCACCGAGCGACCAGTTTAGATATCTAGGTTCCATCATCCAAAAGAATGAGGAGATCGATAGTGATGTTAATCAAAGGATCCAAGCTGGTTGGTTGAAATGGAAGAGTGCAACAGGGATTTTGTGTGATCATAACTTTCCGTTAAAATTGAAAGGGAAGTTTTATCGGAGCGCTATTCGGCCTGCCTTATTATATGGTACAGAATGCTGGGCTCCTAAGAAGCATCATACACAGAAGATGCACGTAACAGAAATGTGCATGCTTCGTTGGATGTGCGGTAACACTAGAAAATATAAGGTGCGAAATGAGGATATTCGTGCAAAAGTTGGTGTAGCACCTGTGGAGGAGAAGATGCGGGAAAACCGGCTAAAGATGGTTTGGTCATGTACGACGCAGACCTATAGAAGCACTGGTTCGACGAATAGATACCCTCGATATGGGCAATGGCAAAAGGGCAAAAGGGAGACCGAAAAAAACATGGATGGAGTTGATACGAAACGATATGGTTGCCAAAGGACTCAATGAAAGTATATTGTTCGATAGGAGTGAATGGAGACGGAGGATTCATGTGCTGGATCCGGCGTGATTCTCATGTTGGTTCATGTAACCTACCCCATATGCTTGGGATAAAAGGCTTAGTTGTTGTATGGTGAAAAATTATTCCTTTTTTTTTTGGAAAAGAAGAGTGAAACTCTTGATTTAATTCATGAAAAAGGAAGAAGGTTTGAAACCTTGAGGAAGGAGGAGGCACAGAACCCTAGACATTTTTTGTGAGAATGAAAAAAGATCCTCTAGATTTTTCATCATGTTTGCCTTTATATGCTGCACACTTTACATATAGCCCCTTGAGCTTTGCCAAATGGCACTTGTATCACCCTATGCCTTATGTGCTTATCTCTTTTTACACATAAGCCATGGGATTTACAAAATTTTGGCTTTTTGCCCATTCTACATACATTTATTTCTAAAAAGAAAGAATTACATTAAACTAATTTATGGCTTCATTCTTTTTGTCATGGAGCCAGTCCCTTCCATACTCGGTCTTAACCTGGGCTTGGGCCCACTTGGCTTAGGGTTGACTTTGATTTTGACTTGGTCAACCGGGATGTAATTTTTGACCCCAACACGCATGAAATCACGGTTTATATCTTGAGATTGAATGACAAGTTCATCCAAATTCTTAGTAAAGCTCTCATTGAACAATTTGTCAAAATAATCTCCACATTTCCTTGATATCCTCATCTCGAACTAAAACCTTGTGATCTTCATTTTTGACACACTTCACCGCACATAAGTCTCTAGTCTTTCTTTCCCACATCCGAGCAATTCAGTATATATCATTTTCAGCCTCCTTAGTGCCCAACTTCCCGTACACCTCCATGTAGACCTTAGTTTTAGCTTCCTGAACAGCTTTATTAACTTCCATTTTAGCCATTTTATACTTCTCAAATCTCTCCGCATCTCTGCTTTTCTTCGAATGTTTATAAGAATCCCTCTTGATTTTAATAACAGCCTTTACTTTTTCATTCCACCATTATGTGTCCTTAGATGGTGGAGCATCATCTCTCGACTCACCAAATAGATCTCTAACTACTATCTTGATACAACTAGCCATCTTATTCTATGTTATATCTGAATCATCTTCAGACCGTCAATCCGTCTCTTGAACTACACGATCTATAAAAACCTTTTGGTTACTTTCTTTCAGTCGCCGCCACTTAATTCTAGGCTCTATCTTACGTCTAATCTTTCTAGGTTCTCTTCTAAATCGAAAATCTAGAACTAAAAGTCTATATTGAGTGGTTACACTCTCACCTGGCACTACCTTACAGTCGACAAAACAACCTCCATCTATCTTTCTCTTCAGAAAAAAGACTATTTGACTTGCACTTGATCCGCTCCTAAAGATGATAAGGTGACTCTCTTTTCCTAAACCAAGTGTTTGCTAAGATCAAGTCATAAGACAAGACAAAATCTAGAATCGAGCTACATATTTCATTCCTTTGTCCAAAACCAAAACCTCCATAGATAGTATCAAACCTACTACGACTAGTACCTACATGTCCATTGAGATCACCACCAATAAATAACTTCTCTCCACTAGCTATCCTTTGCATCATCACATCTAAATCCTCCCAGAATAGACGCTTACTAGTATCATCAAGACCTATCTGCAGTGCATAAGCACTAATAACATTAAGGATCTCTCCACCTAGAATAAGCATAACCAGTAAAATTCTATCGCCTTTTCTCATAATCTCAACTACATCCTCAAGTAACCGTCTATCTATGATTATGCCTATCCCATTACGATTTTTATCTCTACCCGTATACCAAAGCTTATAACCTCAAGGCTCTATGACTCTACCCTTTTCACCTAACCACTTAGTTTCTTGTAAATACATAATACCAACGCTCCTAATCATCATCTCCACTAATTCTGTTAGTCTACCCGTAAGGGAACCTATGTTCCAAGAAGCTAAACGGATCCTATTTAACACTTGCTTATTTGTCACTACACCCGGGATCCGATATAGCGCGTTGTTTCCGGACGACGACCTAGAAACCCTTGCATACTTGACACTACACTCAGGATCCGATGTAGCGCGTCGCTGAGTAAAGGATGCCCCAACGATATTCTTATTATAGTTCATGTCGTAGAATATGACAAAATTTTACGTTGGTTGTCACAAGCCTACCACAACCCTCACCCCTTTCTCATCCGGACTTGGGACCGGCAATGGTGAGTTTCTTAAATACATATACATAGCATAAAATTGTTTGATTCAATAAAAATAAATAAATAACTCATTGCTTTACATATACAACCACATGCATCCGACACATACAATATAACCAACTGGGCTTAGCTCAGTTGGTATCAATTTCCTCTCCAACGTGAGAGGTCACAAGTTTGATCCCCGAAGTGGGTTGATTTCAAAAAAAAACATACAATATGCAAACATGATGTGAAGGTGATACTTGAATCAGTGCACATTTCGCAAAAGATAAAGTAATAAGGTAATCTTGGTAAGTATACTTATTCTAAACTATACCAAACTACACTTAACAATAAGTCTTTCACTAAACTACCTTAAAGTTTTTTTAATATAAATATTACAATAAGCTTTTTTTTTGGTGGGGGGGATAACTTAAAACTATAAACGAAACATGGAGCTAAGATTCCTTTGGTTAAACTAGCCAGCAGATTCATATGCATACAAGGTTTCATAGCATATCTGTGTAAGAGAAGCCATACCAAAGTTAAAGCACAGGTATAGAAGATTACCAGCAGGGTTATTAGGGGAATGATTATTGCTATGCTTTGAACTGTGCTGCATTTGTGATGTAGACCTTTGGACTCTTGGGGAAGAACCCTGCTTCTCATCTGCAATGGGAAAGGAATGCCTCTTTTTTATATTGTTGTCTTTGTCATGGGCATCAGGGCTTGATTTCAAAGAGATACTCCCCTGTGCCTTGGCCTTTGCAGACTTGGTGGCTTGCATATAACTTGGAAGCAAGTTACTACTGATACTGCACCTTGGCTCATTATCAAGTTTAGCCATCACGGATGAGCTCCGAATATTTGCGTTCTTTGCATCCCTCTCGATGCTTCTCTTTTCATTGGAATCATTCTTCACGTTTGATGGGGAGCTCTTGCTTCCTGATTTGGACTTTGATTTTCTAGCAGGTACATGGTTCTCATTCTTGCTTGCTTTAGATTGCATCGATACCTCGCTTGATGGTGTTCCATGTGACTCTGGAGCTATTACATGGTTTCTGGGAGACCTTTCTGGTGACGACCGATAAACCTCAGCTTTCGAATTCTCTGAAACCACCGAAACAAGTATATGAGAAACAAGCAGTCAAGCAAATTTATTTTCTCAATTAACAAAATTAAATAAGCAGGATTTTATATGCATCACAATGTAATTACTGAATCTATAGGTTTTTTCAAGAATTTATTGACCTTTCGTAGAGTTGTTAAGTTTTAATTAGTTAATGATATAACATAAATTTTTCAACAAAAAAAATGATATAACATATTTTCTAGTGTGCATAATTTCTTAGTTATGAGATAGCAAACCAATTCGGTCTTTAGATAAGCATATATAAAAGAAAGAGTTTCGGTATCTACCATAAATTTCATTTTTTAATGTACAAAATATAGTATTAATCCCAAATACCTGGGAAGGTTATCTCCACAGGCTGTTGTTCCCCAATTACTGAATCAACTGCAGCTACAGAATTGGCCATGTTTTCATCTTCTTCTGTGGAAAGTCCTCCAAACTTATTTGAGGCATCTGAAAGTGTTCCTGTGTCAGCTTTCATATTTTCAAATCTAAGTGAGGCACCATTATTTACATTATGATTGGTCTGCCCTGAAGATCCAAGTTCGAGAACAATTTCCCCACCATCAGTTTCAGATCCGTCTGGGGAATCAAGTGTTGAAGAAATGGAAATCTCTGTGCCGCATTCTGAACCAGCAATCTGAATTACTGGGTTTTGGGTTGCCAATCTCCCTGTAGAACTAACATCCTTATTCTTTGTCATGGAAACCACCTGAGAGTAACTCGGTTTGGGCTCGATACTGAAAGACCTGTTAACTCTAGGTGCTGAACTTAGCTCTTCAAATTTTGCCTGAACAGCTGCAAATGCAGGATTGCGAATCTTCCTCAACCCAAGATCAACCTTTTTAGCTTCAGTTTCCACTGAATCAGATACTGATATATTGGTTGTATGCTCAAGATTCTCGGTGGGAGATTCAGTGTTATTGTGATAGTTATCATCTGTCGAGGTTTCTTTAATTTGAGTGAAGTTCACTTTCTTCATGTCAATATCAACTTCACCCTGAGATTGCTCTTTTTCTCCCTCTGCTGAAGATTTTAAGCATTGATCCGATACTATTGGTGGGGCCTGAAATTCAAATTTTCCAGAATTATCGGTTTCTGAATCCTCTTTGTTTTCAGTATCTGCTGTTTTTTTAGGAGACAAGTTTGGACCGATGTTACTTGATATTTCTGAGGCCTCAACCACAGGGGTAACATCTAGCTCTTCATAAGAATCACTCTTTTCTTTCTCTCCCTGATAACCTTGTGCCCAATCAAGCTCTTGTGGTTGGTTTACTTTTGACGAGGTTATAGCCATCCACCTCTCCAACCACTGCCATGCTGAATCATGCCTCAAAGAATCGCAGCTTATATGGATTGCTTTTGTCCTTGATGTACTCTCCAGAAGCTATTAATCAACGTAAAACTGTGAGTTTATATTAACATACGGAACTGAGAGAACCACTTCAAAGATATTTTGTGAAAAAGCTGAAAGCAGATTTGTAAGCCTTACCTGACGAGCAAACCCATTGGAAAGCAACTTCTCAATTGTAGAGTTTGTTTGATTTGATTTCAGGTCAGAATTTCTCTGCATATGAATCAAGCAAAAGAAAGGTCAAAGTGGCGCATTAATAGAATGACAAAGTGTATGGTTCCATAATAAGGCATCTTAGTGACCGAGGGTTATAAGCAAACCTAAAATGAAATAGGAAAAATACAAGATTCAGGTTATGAATATAAAATAGATCTGATGGAAAAAGGCTAGACTAGGATCAATAAAAGAAGCCCAACAAAAGGTACAATGTAGAAAGCAAGATTTATATTTTGGTTTTACTTGGTATAGACCAGACCTTCTGCAGAGATGGCAAATTCTTTACGAAGAAATAACGGCATATACAAGAAAGGTAATGTCCAATTCAAGATTGCATGCAGCCATGTATACACAGTAGGAGTGCATGGCATGATCAGTGTGCATCATCAAAAAGCTTTGGTAGCATAGAGAAGTAAAGTAAAACTAATGTAGCCAATTCAAGTTTGAGAGGTACACCCCATTTCGAGCTCTTGAGAATATTTTTTACAACACAAATGTGAACAAACAGGAAGCAAATTTAAATGGATGATCA
This sequence comes from Agapanthus africanus, assembly GCA_030015575.1. NCBI lineage: Eukaryota > Viridiplantae > Streptophyta > Magnoliopsida > Asparagales > Amaryllidaceae > Agapanthus > Agapanthus africanus. Next base: position 117,662,034 of record CM057350.1, read on the forward strand.
TTGAAAAAGCCTATTGAGTATAAATAATGTATAAGAACCAACTAATAAAAGATTGGATTACCGAATCACTCTTCTCTTGTCCAGTAAGCTTCTCTGCCAATTGGCATTGAACTCGACGAGCTCGAACGAGCGCTTGCATTTTGACGATGGCTTGAACACACCGTAAGGTGCCAATAGCCTGTCTCCGGACGATATGACCACGTACTACAGCTTGCAGCTTGACAACTTTTTTAAGTTTCTGCATTTCTCTTTGAGCCTAAAAATATAATATAAAGAAGTTCAGGAAATAAAATTACAGCATGCTAATGCAAGAGTGCCATCTGAATGTCGAAGTCTCACCAGGAATCTTCTGGCAGCAGCCTGAATAACAACAGCAACTTTCTCCTGGAGATTGACATCAATGGCAGTGGTTATTATATCTCTTCTAACGGCAACTTCCGAATTAGCTATAGCAGACGAGGAGGATGTTGTTTCATTAGCCTGGCCAGTGGCAAGGGGGCTTTCTGAGTTAACTAATGCAGTGGACAATGATTCACTTGTCTGTTCTAACAAAGCTGTTTTTTCTGATGTGAAAACAATTGGGGACAAAGATGCTATTACACTTGGCTGTTCTATGACAGGATTTTTTTCTGGAACCGATGAATCATTCACTGAAATAGACTTAACAGTGGTTGCATCTGGCTTTTTCTTGTCAGTTGCAACAAACTGAGGTTCTGAGATCACGGTGTTGCTTGGTACTTGATGTGTAGAAGATCTCTTTCGGAAACTCCACCTGCGTTTATCTGACGATTGCTTGTTCTAAAAAGAAATGAAAACATTGAAAAGAGTACAAGAATCAGCATCATTACTCTATATGATGACAAACAAGAAAGAATATACAGACTAATTATATGTATGGCCATCTAAAAGTGTATATTGCAGGAGCTGACGACGAGAACATTATATGAGATCAAAGTTATGACTAAAACTTTATATTGCAAGAGAGAATATCATATGAGATCAGTCTTACTTCAAATATTGCAAAGCTTGAGAGGAGAATATCATAGGAGACCAGAATTATGATCTAGTTCATAGTTCAGAATTTATTGCATGTATTGATGTAGAATTTGAAATTTTATCATCATATAAACCACAGTTGCCTCGTTACACTTTTCCCAAGATAGGCCAGCACCAACACCTAGGAAAGATGAAAAGCTTCCACTTGTAGTATCATGTTAAAGTTAATATTTAAAATTAGAGTAGAGTTTAAAGTTAGAGAAGGGTTAGAGGAGTGGTGCGCTTTTACACATGGGCTTTTAATGATAAGTGAGTTACAACAATAAGACTCAAGCCTTATTGAGGTGTGACCCATTTTATATTTTATACAAATGTGTTTCTTTTGTTGTTTCCAATGTGGGGCTATTTTTAAAGTCCCATCATCCATTGGCTCTGATACTGTTAAAGTTATTTTTTTAAAGTAGAGTAGAATTTAAAGTTAGAGAAGAGTTGGAGTGATGGGCTTTTACATATGGGCTTTTAATGATAAGTGGGTTCCACCAATAAGACTCGAGCTTTGTTGAGGTGTGACCCATTATATATTTTATATACATGTGTTTCTTTTGTTTTTCCAATATGGGACTATCTTTAAAATCCCATCATTTGGTTTTTTTACTTTCAACATATCATAAAGACAAAAATAAGCAAAATTCAGGTATAAGTACGGTTGACAAGAATAATAACCATATAAAGAAAATAATTCAAGAATCCTCTTAAGAATAAACTGATTTTGTCACGCCTCGCTTCCCAAAAAATAGTAAGATTAACAAAAATATTAAAATAATAGGGTTGCGAGGACGTGACGAGACCCACGACGTATCTATATCAAGAAGCACGTATTCCCGATATAGATACGCTAAGCGTCTGTACATGCAGCAACACATCTTAAGAATTTATAACATTTTTAATAATGAAAAAGAGTTTCACGAACATGTCAAGTTTCAATACATAGGAAAAGAAGCCTTAAACAGTGAGGCTGATAACAACAAAATAAATGATGACAAAAGGATAACAACCAGAATGCTAATAATCCGCCTCGTAGTGCGCGAGATCTTCAGCTGAAACTTCTATGTCACATGGCGTCGTCTTGTCCATGTTCTTCCCTTTTAGCTCTAAGGGACATTTCGGGGGGAAAAAGAGAAACATCCGTCAGCGAGCTTGGCTTGAATAAGTCTCCCAAAATCCAGTAAAGGTAAAAAAAATATGATATAGGTAAATCAAGGCCAACTCGGTAAATAGCAAGAGAAAATAACGCAAGCTCATATAAAAAATATTGACATATATATTTTTTAAATCATGTTTTATCTTGTGCGGGTCGAAACAAGAATAGGGCATGCAACATAGTGAATATTTCGTTCGCCGTGTCGGAACATCATATGGGGAGTCTAGAGATGGCCCCCGCAGATTCAAGAGGTGGCTCCCGCTGGCTTGGCATGGCATTTTGTTCTACGTAGCACTTTTCCGCACACAATAGCATTTGTCGCCTTCTCGATATATACAATTATATTCCTTTCCCAACTCCCCCATTACCCATGTCAAAAACGGTTTTACTAGATCAAGCATGAATTTTCTTTAAACAAGAGTTAACCGGTGACATGAATCAAGTATCAATCACATAAAAAGTAGTAATTATGTATCAAGCATCTTGCAAAAAGTAAACCGATATAACTTGTAAAGTCTTACAAAACATGAAAAAAAATTATGAAAATATATGATGAAAACATGCAATAGTCACATAATTTCAGTAGGAAAATATGCTAAGAACTTCTGGAAAATATAAAAAAAACGGACAAGGGAAACTTACATCATTAGACACAAACCGGCAGCTTGTTAAGCCGTATCTCCCACCACCGATCTCAAAAAGGCTTGAAATTTGAACTACATCTCAAAGGGAATGTCGGGAAATTTCTGGAAGTCATGTTGTAACTTTTTGATGGAAAACTCGCAGTGAAAAAGGTAGTGAGGTGAAGGATGTATATATAGAAGATAGAGGGTTGGGTCAAATCAAATAAAATAATCCAAAAGCCCGCAAAAACAAAACAAACAAACAAACAAATCAAAACAAATAAAGAAAGTACTTAAAAAAAATAAACAAACAAACTATTTAAACAACAAACAAACAATTTAAAATAACAAACAAACAAATAATTATTTAAAATTATTTTTTATAACAAAAATTATTTTTCTAAAATATAATAAAGTTTTTAATACGTCAATTCTATTCTTTCAAAAATGAATAGTGTTATATTCAAAACAAATCTTAAAAATCATAGTTCTTTTTAAAACAATCTCTCCTCTCTTTTCCTTAGAAACAAAACAATAAAATCTAATAAATTCTTTAAAATCTTTCTTTTACCCTTTTAAAATAAACAAAATAAATTTTATCTACCCCAAAAATTCTTTTCTAAATATTTTACCTTCTGAAAATCTAACAAAATCTTTTATCTTAAAACAAAATTTTCTTTTTCTTTTTCTCTTTCCTTTTTCCAAAATTAAAAATTCTCTTTTATTATTTAAGAATCTCAACAAACAAGATTAATTTGAAACAAAATTTTTATTTATTTCAAATCGAGCACGGTCGTTACAGATTTGTTCCACTTCCGATGAAAAATTAGTTTGTAAAACAAACATACCAGAAAATCCAAGGAGTGACAGAACTTTGGTCACTAAGATTAACACCACCAAGGATACAACTGGTTGACATTATCAAAATGTACCTGTTTTCTGTGGTTCTAGGTCTACGCTCTGCACTTATAGCTGATACATCTAATTACTCAACAAACAGCTAAACCAGCGCTTGACAGACATGATTGAAGTAAAAGACCCCGCTTTTCAAGCACTTCAGAATTCAATCCAGGTGGTTGTGTTGGGTATTCAAATAGGATTCAGTAAGGCTAACCAAAACTAATTGGAAAACCAGTTCAAGTTGAAGTAAGACACGGACGATGGGTAAAGTTGAAACAACATAATGATTGTTGTCCATATTCAGGCTTATAGAAGTCTATGAGTTGAAATTGAACCATATAAGCTATAAGCAATACCCAAGCCACGTTTGTAATTTCACTAGGCTCCATGCATTTCTCTTTGAAAGGCTGGCCAATTAATCATACTAAGCTGAGCCCTCAAGTATGCCTATATGGAAAGGAAATAAACTATACTCTAAGTTGACACATGTATGCAAAAAGACACAGAAAACAATTGACAGTTTACACCAATCAAAACAATGGTATGCAGTTGCATCCTCTTGTGAATTCCATTGCTTTCTTCTAGAATTCCTTCCTATCATGCTCTCTTGAAGAGGCTCATGTTGCAAAAGCAAATGCTCTATTTGGAATTAGTTGGCCATTTACCTCCAAATAAGACCAGAAAGAAGATGCTTTTAGCACTAAAGTGGCATCCTCTGTCTACGAAAATTTTATGCTATCCTACTGTCAGTATACTTAGGTAGTACTAGAGATTTCTTCTGAGAGCCTATAAATACACTTGCACAATGTACATTTCTCAACAGCTATTGTATTTCCATATCCAGATGGTTGGCATTGCCATAAGTCTATAGAGGAAAGTCCATAAAATCTCAATTTAAAGCTAATTCATGTAACCTAAAAGAATGTCCGCCACATCACAGTTCAGCAATTAATTATATTTAGGCCTATATTCCAAGTACTGCATGCCTCAATGTGTCAAGGTAGCAAGTAGGACAGGAGCATACAAAAAACATAATGGCTTAAACAACTTAACATAAAATAAATAAAAATAAAATTGACAAGAGCTTAGAAAATCAATGTGTATCCCAAGGCAGGAGCATGCCTGGCAGACATTCTCAAACTACCAAAGCGCATATTGACAGGAGAGGAGTAAACAAATATGAGGCCATAACGTCATCACTACAAGAACCAGATACTTCCCTTCTTTGCTGAGTGCATCAACACTCAACATAAATGTCCATGCAAGCATGCAGGTATGATTTCTCTATGAACAAAACAGTTGAAGAATTCATCTTGATAAGAATAACATAAAATTATAATTAGGAAGCATGCAAATCTTGACAAATTAGATCGCGGTCTATTTAGTTATTGGCTCTCTCTATTTCTAAATGCCTTAAATTGAATGTATTCCCTAATATCAAATAGATCGTCTTTCTCCTTCTAAACTTTTCTCAGTTCTATGAGATTTTGGAGGATGCCAGGATGTCTCTTATGACTATAGCAAGCACCCCGATTGTTCATAGCTTTTATGTCCAATGATTTGACACTACTTTATAGAAGGTTGAAGCCAGGTTAACAATTAGTCTTAGACTTTTGCCAAATATTTCATGGAGTATATGTAGAATATCACGTTTTGACAGGAAAAGACTATGATAGTTATATGTCGATAACAATGCTGAACATTTAAAAAAAAATACAAGCAAATTCCTTCACATTAGCAACTATTAAGTAAAAAGTGAAGATAGTTGGCCAAATCAATAGCCTTTTGTATCAATAAGTGTCATAGTCATCACCCATTCAATTTTTTTTTCCAAAAAAGTAGCTGATCCTTTGATAAGCCTTCAACAATTTAATAAATCTAGAAAATTTGTAAGATGATAATTTGTTCTCTTGCTTACATGTAAAGACTCAACCAAAACAAGCAAAAGTGGAAATTTAAACAAATAAAATTAATCCATTAAAAAAAAAATTTGCAAAGAGAAATCGAATTTTCTGCTGGTCATGTACAACACAGATCCATCACCTATCCGAAGTCAAATCCTATAGATCCAAATTCGCTACAGCATTTCAATTCCACTCCTTTAACAATCTTGAGCTCACAATTGATCAAGCTAAAACATCTTCAACTGATCTAATCACAACAAAACTTCGTTCAACGAGACAGCAGAAAACAAATCGTACGATAAATCAGTTAGAACCGGACACAATTTGGCAAAACAGAAACCCTAATATCGAAATTGATGAAATGAGAAATTAACAAGGATCAGATACCTCAGAAGAAGGCGAGAGGCCGTCGTTGTCGTCGACGCCACCGGAATCGGCGCCGCATGAGATGATCCTAAAGCACGCATTCGACGATCTCCCCATTTTTTAAATAAAAAAATTTGTTTTTTTATCGCTTCGAGGATTTCTGTGCTTTCTATTTTCAAATAATTTTAATCGAAGAAATGAAGAAACCGAAGCTTTCACTTGCTCGGTCTAATTTATCTGTTCAGTCTCAGCTTCGACGTGTAAAAACATGCGGATTTCAAATCCATATTTAAAGCGGACATAATGTTTGCTTTGGCGTCCGCTAGGGACCTCAACTTAAATAGGTCCCTAACAATAAAAAATAAATATTAATATATTGATTAAGTAAAGATATAACTTTTTTTTATTTTCAAGCATTCTTACTCCATAAAATAATTTATGAAATAGAGAGTGCATCTTTGGATTGAATTAATTTTTTTCAACAATTAATTGAAAATCACATCAAACGTGGGCCCCGAGTAAATATTGTGTTGGATCTCTTTTTTTACCGTTCAATAAGTGATTATTTTACCATGGATCCTACCATGACTAGTTTAAGAATGGTATCTTTTCCCACTTAAAAATAAGCTAGAAATTCATATCTTATACCATAAGCGATTATGTGATAGTAGAGCCGACCAAGTAATATACCAGTTTACCCTTGTCTTTTCATCCAAAATTTAAGACGGCGTTAATAATACATCCTTTTGATCATTTTACACTCAATAATCACGTATCTATCTTTTCATCCAAACACACTATCTACTTAAAATCATTTTTCATACAAAACTATCCAAAGACCAAACAGCTTATTTGCCATATGCGTGATTATTTTATCTTTTCCAGAAATAATCACTTATAGGTGATTACGACAAATATTCACTTAAAAATAAACACATCCAAACAAGCCCATGCACAAGAGAAGAATGAATTCGATGAGGGTTACCAAAACGAGTTGAATCGGAGGTGAATAACTATCTTCTCATACCAACCAACCAGAGAGAGGAGCGAACAGATCAATCTCATTATCTTCTCTAATACTGATAGAATATGAGTGCTCCGTTCCATTCAAACAGAAAATCCTTTAATCCAAAGCATAAGAGAAAGAGAACTCAAAGGGGAAGCGATATAGACGTATCTCTGTTGAACCGAATCATATATGCAGCCTCGTGTATATACAGAAATCAATCTCCTTTTTCAAATTAAAATAATAGAAATTAGCGAGGATTTTCTTTTTTTAAAACTTACATTATTAATAAAACTTGACGGTCTCATCACTTTTCTAAATATCCGCCTTCAAATCAATAGATAAAACCAAAAAAATTCTGGAAAATTCGAACAAAATGAGCATGGTTAATTTTTAGATTTTCGTTTTTGCAATTTATTATCACCACTGTAATTGGCTATGTTAGGCAGAATCATAAAGAAACTATAGCCATGAAGTTGATAAAAATATTTTCCTGATCAAAATCTCCAGATAATCTCAGAACTGTCATAATGCGGTCGTACACAGGGCCGGACCCACTTGAGGGTAGGATGGGACCATGGCCCTACCATGTTTTGAAAAATAAACATCCTGGATATGTATATATATTGATGTGTACATATATAATTATATAGATATAAATAAAAATATGAATATAAGGGGCTACTGTTCTCAAACCCCACGTTTGGACACGGGGCCTTTACAACGATAGTAATTTTGGCCTCATCCTTGATAAAATCCTGGATCCGCCACTTGTCATACACATTTGCAATTCTAATCTAAGAAGCTAATAGAAATTACAAAAATATTAAGGTAATTGACATTTAAAAATGGAATAATTTTCTTAGAAGTTCTTTTTTCCTTTCCAAAAACCCCCTTGTAAGTCAACATTCATCATTTTTAAAAAAATAAAGATCGAGGGGGTTGGCCAACATACTTTAACAAGTATACAGAAAAGCCAACCATGTTGGTGGATAACTTCAAAACGTAAACGTGAAGCTTTGTTTTTAGACAAGCACTCATAGAAAATAGGATCCTAAGCTTTCATTTGCGTTTAATAATAATATTAGATGCTAATCTAAATAATTATGAAATTCTTGATTGCCTTGTACCATCATTTCTAAATTGATCACATGCTAAAAGTCCATGAAATAGGATCATGCTAAAAGCTACAAAACTACTCCAAAACTAACCCTATATGTTTTTGTCTACATCACCGAAAAACGTGAGTCTTCATTGATTTCAAAAGCCGTAACATATGTCCTGTTTATTTATCCATTTTTTTTATATATCCAAGACTGCAGAAAAATCTCTATTTTTATAATCCAAACTCATAGGACACAAAAAATCTATAATATAAAATGAAATGTCAGAAAACAAAAAAGAATATAAAACAAATTCATCAATTTTTTATTCCACGTTCTCACTCTAAGCACTTGCAAAAACTATTAAGCAAAATGCAATTTCGATTTAGAAAGATAACATATCATCAAAATGATGACAACACATATTTCGAGTACAGAATCTACGTGTCATGATGGGCACTTAAATTGTTAATTTAAATTTTAACATAAAGCAGCACGCAGGATGCTAAATAATTGATTTGGGACCATTTCGAAAATAATAGGATATGCTATACTTTTCTTCTGTAGCAAACCACTAAGAATATCACTCATATTTTTAACATGAAAGTGAAATTTCCACAAGGATCTTGCATATGGAAAGATTCAACTAGACGAGATAATATATATTTTGTGAAGATGGCTTTGAATCATTAATTAGCTTTTTCCATGCTCCATAGTTAATAGAAAATTATGTTTTCTGCAATGACTCTGCTAACCGTTATGTCTAGTAGCCAAGAGACAGTAATCCAGTTAGACCCCCTGCATGGCATTACATCAAATTATTTCTCATACAACTTTTAACTACATATTCATTATATTCTTTATATAAAATTTGAGTAGAGTTGTTTGCCTTGCATTTTTCCTCCAAAAACTATGTGGCATGGATTTGTGGTTCTTACACTTGGCATAAATATTATTGAAATTTCAAATCTTAACCACCAAACACAAAGGAAGAGAAACCCCATGTCCAAATTTCCAATGGTCCTTAACTTCTCCCACCCTACATCCTTTTTCAGCTCTTATTTGTTGTTGTGGGTTTATCACACGATATTCTAACAAATTTTGTTTGAATTAATAAATACATCAACTCCATTAGGACCATGACCAGCCGCCTGAAACAATTTGTACAACTTCATCATCCATTTGTCATGGTAAATACCTTTCATACCGTCCTACATATATCATATACAGGCTTCGCCATTTACGTATCGCACGGTAACGAATGCAACGGCCCAAAGATGACATGAGTTCATACTGCCAGACATGAATAAGTTTCATCCTCTTTTCTTTTAACGCAATTTCTTTCGCATCCGTCCTATTTTATCGCTGAAAATACTTTGTGCGTGAAAAGGTAAAAATTCTTTTGTAAATTGCGAAAAGAATAGGTGGCCAACCTATGTAAATACTATAAAGCAGAAAAAGACACTCTTCATCAACTTGCTTGAGAATTAGTTTACATATTAGTGTATCTAGGTTACCATGAGAGATGAAAAGCTTGATGGAGAGCCCACACATCACATGAAGAAAGCAAGAAGGAAATTGATTGCCAAGAGATGAAGTGTCCTTGTTCAACGTTGCTTTTGAAAAAGATGGCATGAGCTTATGGGCCTTGCTCCATTATTTCTTAGTTTTATTTAAGAGAGGAGCAGTGTCTCTCGTGACACCATGGAGAAATCCTCATTTTGTCGATGACCCCTTTTTGGTTCATGCTTGGGATCCACCACAAATAATGGTAGGCTTAGATGATGATGATGATGATGATAGCATGATACTGCCTGTCCTAGCCATGAACATGGGTATTTTTATTGTTAACATTTTTGAAATTCAATACAAGATTAGTTCATTAAGATGCTCTTGACCAAATACTCTTTGACGTTACACGCTTGGCACGTGGTGATCTAAGAAAAACTGTTCATTTTTTTCAAACTACACTTATGCTTATTTTGAAGCAAATAATGTTTTTGGAAATTTAAGATTACCCAGCACATCCGATTTCCTCAGATCATGGGAATGCTATTACCACTAGAATAGATGTATGTCCTTATATTATCCCAGATATTCCCATTTAACGCAGCTAGTGTTGTGACTGCCAGCCGGTGGACCATCCCTTCAGTCGGGCCGCTCGCCGGTCACCGTTGCTTGTTGTCAATCGCCGCCCGCCGCCGCCCGATGCCCACCGCCGGCGGCGTCCCTTCGTCGCATGCCACCGCTGCTCATTGACATTGGCCATCACCCTCCCCCGGTGTCAACCATCACCTTTTGTCATGACCACTCAGTAACCACTACTGCAACTTGTCGCCGGCCACCACCGGACATTGCCCGCCATCGTAGCCTGCAGCACCGAACCCCGCCCTCCGTCGCCCTCCATCGTTGACCGCCGTGTCGGACATCGGCTGCCGTCGCTCGTTTATCGTCAGTTGTCGCCCGATGCCCTCCATCATCGCCGGTTGACATCTTTTTAATCACCTCCTCCGCAATCACAACCATTGTTGTTATGTACATATATTGTCGGGAATGATTAAATGTATCTATCATGTTAATGCAGCATTTCCAAAAAATCATATGCCCGGACATGACATTCCCAGAATTGTCTGGATTCTCGTTATCTTCGATTTCGCGTATCCAACTCCCCCTCATAATCCAGCCTCCCATAACGACGATCATGACTGTTGTCTATTGCCACCCTCATCGAATGCCATCCCCGTCATCGGCTACCGCTAGGTTGTGGCCCACGCAAACTGTCTTCGCTTGCCCCTATTGTATATATGCATTACTTGAAACTATCAAATAACACCAAGTACAACAGTGTCACATTTCCTTCTATCAAATGCCTAGGAATCACATTTATAAGGAGTATATAGATTCTCGGTAATCATACATTCTAGTACCTACGGATGCCCACAACTCTCTACTGTTGATTGTAGCATTAAATGACATAAACTACTGTTCTTTTTTCTATTTCTTTCTGTTAGTAATCCACAGCCTCCTTTTTTGAGCCCCCAAATCCATACTAAGGTACCCGAGATTCCCATCTCATAAAAAATTTCCATCAGTTTTAAATTTGTTCAAGTCATTTAGAGTTGTTGCTAGGATTGTAAAGAATGAAATTCAAACTGGGCAGTTCCAAAACCGACGAAAAAGAAGGAAGATTTTGCTGTGCCGTGAAGAAGAAGGATAGTGCTATTTAAAACAAAACTACCAGTACAAGACGTTTAGGTGGAATAAATGGTCAATATATTTGCTTGAGCAAATGTTGCTAGAGATGAGGTAATATCCTTCTCCTTTACTATTTCACATGCTTTTCCGTTATTTTGGTGATTAATACCCTAATGCAAGTAGGGTTTAAACCCTAATCTTTCCGCTCAGCTAAAGGTTTACTACTTGGGTACAAGAGCACTCGCGGCCTTCCTCTTTTGTTATAATATAAAGTTATAGCCTAATAAAAATGGACCACAAACCAACAAATGAGATTTTGGGTGCTCCAAAGTAACTTCTAGTGCTGGCTCCATTATCCACCAATCATTTCCAATTAAGGACATGTTTGGATACCAATATTCCAATGGAAAAAGGACATGAATTCCTTTACACTATCGGACATAGCTGATCCAAGAAGTTGAGTGTTTGGATAAATTTTTTAAGAAGAATTCCAATGGTAAAAGAGGCAAAAACATCTCTAATCCACTGGATTCTAAAATTGGGCAAAAACCCAATTTTTCAAATACAATAAACACACACACTCTCTCTCTCTTGAAACGTCACATCAATCTCTTTTTTCTCTCTCTCTCACTTTAATAATATCCTTATCCCAATGGCCCAAACATGCATTATGTTATGGCCTGTTGGGTTGCAGGATTATGGAATTTGGATTCCAAAATAGTACGGTTGAAATTTCTGGATTTGGTAATTTGTTATTTGGTTGGTTTTGGATTCCTAATATTGGATTTGTAGATCCTTGTAATCTTTGTTTGGTTGGTGAAGAAAAGTGGGATTTGGATTTGAGGATTTTAGAGAGAGATAGAGAAAGAGGATTGTTAAATAAATAAAGTGCATGGACCCCATTTAAAAGTACAATGAATAGTGTCAAATCCTTGAAAATCCTTGAAAACTTTTAGGATTCCATAATCCTTGTTTTGTGGTGGCCCCCCATAAAAAACAAAGGAATCCTAGAAATCCTAATCTTGCGACCAAACACAAAATTATGGAATCCTAGGATTCCACAATCCAAAATCCAAATCCAAACTCATAATCCTGCAACCAAACAGGCCCTTGCAGGATTATGGAATTTGGATTCCAAAATAGTACGGTTGAAATTTCTAGATTTGGTAATTTATTGTTTGGTTGGTTTTGGATTCCTAATATTGGATTTGTAGATCCTTGTAATCTTTGTTTGGTTGGTGAAAAAAAGTGGGATTTGGATTTGAGAATTTTAGAGAGAGATAGAGAGAGAGAGGATTGTTAAATAAATAAAGTACATGGGCCCCAACTAAAAGCACAATGAATAATGTCAAATCCTTGAAAATCCTTGGAAAATTTTAGGATTCAAGAATCCTTGTTTTGTGATGGGCCCCCCATAAAAAACAAAGTAATCCTACATATCCTAATCCTGCAACCAAATACAAAATTATGGAATCCTTGGATTCCACAATCCAAAATCCAAATCCAAACTCATAATTCTGCAACCAAACAGGCCCTTACCAAAATGCATTGGAATTTTATTTTTGGAATTTACATGCATTCCAACACATTATAACCCTAAAATCATTCCTATATCCACATTCCTATATCCAAACATGGCCTAACTGATAATGTTTGTCAAGTATAATTATATCTGGACTGCCCATTATCCTTAAAACCTAATCTAATACTTGTCAAAATCCTATATATCTTCACAAAACATGAGAAAAAGCAACCAATTGCTAATTGCTGCGACAACACAAGAAATTCCTGGAAATTTTGAAATCCATGGATGTACTTTCACCAGCAATACCTTCCAAATAATTTTAGAAGAACATATGCTTCTTGATGAGCTGAAAGGATATACACAGATCTGGGAGCATGTGCACTTGACATGTCAGACCTCAGCTTATCTAATTTTTTCACAAAATCAACCTTTTATGTGGGGTTCAGCTACCCAAAGATTGTAAGATGTCATATGGAAGTTGTAGCTTACCAACTTACTTTACTCCCAAGAAACCATCATGGTTCATCAGCTGCAGGTTTTATCAACTTGAAACTGAAGCATTCTGAAAGAAACTCTCACTCTCACATTCCTGAATCAGAAAGAAAGCCAGCGATCGACCAAGTAGTGTTAAGCGCGTGGCTGTTGAATTATTAATTAGGCAACAACTGAATAGGCCAGACGATTACATTACAACGACAATTATGGGATAATTTTCAACTTAGCCTAATGCCCGGCTCGATAAATGATAATTTGATCTGGATTAAACAATAGGGAAAGTATTCTGGAGCAAGTCTTTGCTTTTGTTGCTCCTGTGTAAATAAGTAGTACTCTTGGGCATGGGGTGTGCTTATGATGTAGGCATATGACCACATCTCACCTGAAGGAAAGAAACAATTTCCCAAGAACCTTAGCCATTTTCTGCACGGTCATATGCATTTGATTTATGTTTCGGTGCAAAAGTGAAGCCTTCTGGAACCTTTCCAAGCAACATCTCTGAGATCCGTATCTGAATAGAAAGCAGCTATAACTTCAGCCCCGGATAGCAAAAAACGAAGATGAAACATATCATAGAGAGGGGGGGGGGAGAGCATATACCCAATCAGCAGCGGAATCTGAAGCCATTAGGGTTTCAAGGTCATTGCGACCAAAATAGCTTGGAGGTCTCCAATTCAACCGTTGAGGGATGACATCCAGTAGACCAACGGGTACGTATCTGTATGTGTAGCTCAGCCATTCCAACAGGAAATGCCGTGTTGTTTCCACACCTGCAGGCATTGAGAAATCAGTGATTATACAAATCAGTTGTCAAATCGTTCCACGAGAAAAACAATGACCCAACATTTCCAACAAATGGTAGAAATGTTGGAGAAGGTGGCATAAATGTGACAAGAGTAAGATACAACTGCAGCCGCATTAAGCAAAAGGGAATTAGCTTAATGTATCATTTTCCCATGCATGCGTGTATACATACCATTGTTGTTTACATACACAAATAGAAGTGAATTCGATAAAACAGATAGTCATAGGTGAAATCTTAATGCAGGCATGTCATATCTCGTCGAAAACAAAAAAGAAAGGTGTACGTAAACATGAGCAGTAAACTCACCGAGCTGAAGAATTATGCAAAAAAGAATACTTAACAGACATCCTTCTTATAATATTCTTTTGGGTAAATACTTCTGTATCTAATACGGAGAGGGAAGAAAATATATGGAGAGGGAAGAAAATATATGGAAAATAAACTATCACACTAAGTATCTCATCCATAGAAACGCTGCTGATCCTACTAGCCTTGATGAGCTTTGGATTTTACTAATAAAATCTTTCATTTAAACTTCATCTAGAAAATTTCATCTAAATATATTCAAAGCCACAACAAGAAGTCAATTTTTTATGACAAGTTAATCAACCCAAAAAACACAAAACAGCTTAAGAGAATGTAAGTTCTCTGTGAGATCTTCTGAAGAAGAATTATCTATAAACAAAGGTCAACTGCAAACTTACCAATTATTTCAGAGACTGAACCTTCTTTACATTATGAATACGTTAGTTGTTTAGTGCAAAGGTAATAATATTAAGTCATCGTAATCCTTACCATACAGCAACAGGGAGCTAATAGAATTATGTTTCTAAGTAGAACATGGATGAGATGGCTTTATGATGCAGATATAATAGCAATTGTATTTCAATTTGAAGTTTTTCCGGACTAAAATCACCTAGTTCCCATCCTTGCAATTAATAACAAGAAAGAAAATCTAGTCATCTAGAATTAAGTGTGCAATTTAACATGTCCAGTTCATTCTTTTATCCAGAGAAACTTTGATTACTTATGTTAGCTTCTCATGACGTTTGCTCATATTCTTAGTGATGTGTATGTTGATAGACGGTTCTATATGCAGCTTTAATGGAAATGTTATATGAATTTGAAGTTCTTTCCACTCTAAGATCACTAGCTTGCCCGACCTTTACTTGATAACAAGAAATATATAGAATCACACATGCAATCTAACATGGGTCCAACTTATCCTTTTGTAAGATCCAGATAAACCTTAGGTCACATATATCAGCTTTTCATGATCTTTATTCTTATTCTTGCATTTGTTGTTTATTGCCCATGTCACATCACTGTTGCAGGGTGTGCATTTTATCTCTAGATTATGAAATTTGATATGTTCTTTGTTCTAAAGATAAGTGATTAACTTGAGGAAAGTGCAAGAGTAAAGTCGGTTAATATTCATTGTTGATATCAAAATCATCATATGTCAATGAATCTTTTGGTGTTCGTCGTAAACCAATTGGTGTAAGAAATGTACCATATTCTAAGGTTCTCCAATTGTGTATGATCATGATCTTCTATAGAGACCATAAGCATGTAATAGTCTGACGTAATTATAAGTAGAGTTTCATGCTTTATTATCATATAGAGATTAGTTCAGCACTCTAAATATCAAGAACCATATGAGAAATATATTGGTGAACTATATCTGACAAATATATTAGGAACTATAAGTTTGCTCCATTACGTTTTATAGACGTACGAAATAATCTGTATCCAAAGGAAGTAGGTAGCACGATTTTAATATTTGAACCCTATATAAAATCTGAACTCTTGCTCATAAAAGATATGCGACAATACCAAGAACAGTGCGAAATAAAGTCAGTCATATATTTGTTATTGATGTAAAATCATCATATGTTTCACAACTGTTTCAGGATAAATCATAAAATACTGCAACAAATGTACCAATGTTATAAGGTTCTCTGATTATGTTTTATCACAATCTTCTATAGAGACCATAATCATGACAAAAGTTTGACTAGATTAAAATATAGTTCCATGTTATCATATAGGGATCGGTGAAGCACACAGAATATCAGGCACAATGTAACAGATATATTGATATATTCTGCATTGTAATATTTTATAGATATATTAAATTTTGGATTTGAAAAAAGTAAGGAACACACCTTTAGTATCTGAACCCCAATGTGTAAGACCAAAATCTGCATAGTCCTTGAGAATATTAAGCCGCTCCCCTGAGCTAATGTCCCAATGTCTTTGTTCCTTGATTTCGGTAAATATCCAAGGCTGTGCATAAGGAAGTCCATACATCAGAATATAGAATTCAAATGTTATCGTTATTAAGAGCTACGGACATGGTTTTTGTAGAAATAGCAAAGAGAAACCTTACAACAGAAAAATAAAGAGACGAACCTTAATTAGAGAACCTCGCGCGATCATGCAAGTGGAGAGCTCAGGGCAATCAGTAATGTGCTTATTCCAGTCAGAGAATGAGAAGATATCTCCATTGCCCATTACTGGCAACGTTTTCGGGGCCTTCGTTGCACATTGGTAGATATAGTCCCAATCTGCAAGTTTACTATACCTTTGCTGTCGTGATCGCCCGTGTATAGTTAATGCACTGGCTCCCCAATGACCAATATCTGACACTAGAGAATCAATGCGATTTCTCCCCTCAAAGTACCCTGTTCGCACCTGCGGCCAATATAAGAGAATTTCTACCATGATCACAAAATATCCTCAACGACAAGGTATAAAATGCAACTGTTCAAAAGAGAGTTTTGAATCAAGGACTTTCACAACAGTTTTCAACGCACAAAAAAAAGAACTTTTGCTCTCTTTTCGCCACAACTTGGGACCGCATTGTTGCCATGATGATAAGACAACATTACCATCCTACCTTAACAGTAATAGGTTTGTCAGTTGTGCCACTGGCTGCTTGAATAATCCCCTTCATCCGCATAGGCTTTGTAAGTAAAGAAGATCCAGCGCCCTTGTTACAGACAATGTCAATCGGGCAACCCATATTAATGTCAATAAAATCAACTTCACATTCACGATCTACAAGTTCAATAGTTCGGGATATGGTATCAGGATATGACCCGCATATCTGTATCCCAAAGAAATCCTCTGATGAATGTCGCCTCAGCAATGCCCATTCTGAAGCTTGCCCCTAATGCATAACAATATCACACAAATAAATGTAGTATATAACATTATATACAACTCAAATTCCTGACAGATTTATAAAATTAAAAAGCAGGATAGTCGTAAATCAAGTTCGTAAGATCCACATGTAACAGGAATCATGCTCATGTATTTAAAGAGAAACGAGGTGGATATACCAAACGAACTAACACCAAAATAATGCAAACCAGATTTTAGTGTGTAATAAATATTGAAGCATTAAAAGTTATCCAAAAAGTAAATACTCTACAAAGTTACAAGAATTGCAAAGCAGAGTGTATATATAACCTGAAATCCCCTTCAAGTCTGTTAAACCGTGTATTTAAACGAAATATACTCAAAAATGGAAGAAAATTCTTCTGATGTAGACCTAAGATTGAGGCCATGATTGGAAATAAGCATGATTCTATTTTAATAATCTAAACACCTTGCAAACAAGTGAGGGGCATCAGACTTTTATCAGGTTAGGAATTACACTGCACTTTCATATTTCTTTGTTTGATTTAATTACTTAATTAGAAAAAATGAATTTAAATCAGTACGATTTTTTTCTCTATATTTAGTAAATGTATGTCTATGTTTTTATGTGTAACACCTATGGGCTAACACATGCAGTCACAAACATATATAGCTGTTGTCATGTGTTTCTTATATTTAGTATTAAGATTTCTAAGGCAAAGTGTTCGTATCATTTCAAATCCTTGTCATGTGTTTGTGTCCATACTCCCCAGCAGGGGACCTATTTATTGCTTAGGGGCCCACATGTCAAAGCTTTTGAGTTTGGGTTTGAGTTTGAGTAAGAAAATATGGGTTAGATTAGTCTTACGAATTAAGATTTGTAGGATTTATCATTCAATAATAGTGTCTTAAAAGTGGATTTTATTTTTAAAAGTGTCAAAAGTCAGTATTAACTTTTTAAAACAAAATGAAAGATACCACACAGGTTTTTCCTTCATCTAAAGTCAAAAGCAGTATAAATAATTTTCCAGGTCTGTAACATCTACAATTTTAAGTATCAAAAATAGAAGGAAAATGACCACAAGACAAACCTGCAAGAGATTGGTACACATAGCCATTTCTCCACAAGTAATATCTGCTCCTAGGGTCTTGCAAACCCTTCTGAATGGAAGATTGCCAACAGTGGTCAAAGGTGCAAGATACAGCTTTCCTCTGAAATCAACAAGTTTCCTTTCCCGTGGATGTGGTCGCAAACTTCGATCAAGTTTAGATGAGCCTAAGCTGCTATTTTCTGGATTTTCTTTAGTACCATTTTCTGCATCAAGTTGATCCAGATTAGGCTCTAAGAGACATGAACCTGGTCAAATTACAGTGTCAGCAGAAAAGTTCCTAATGAAAGGCACATTAGCTTATCAAAATGGCAGAAAGTTCTGTAAGACTGAGTCTAACCATTGCTGGTTTCAGTGGAGCAGCATTGTTCATCACTTGGACACTTCATCTTCTTCAAAGGTCGAGAGTCATTACCAACAGAAGCATCATCTAGGCAATCCTTCTCTATGGACGTCGCTGAAGCACATTCCATATCCTTGACTTCTTCACTAGGCATCACGCTACTATCGTCCACATGAACATCATTTGATCCATTTAAATTATCTTCATGGCTTTCCACCTCACAATTTTCTGGCTTTCCCTTTGTATTGTTACCACCCTTTAAACAAAATTTAGTCACTAAGAGAGAAGGAATTGCATCTAATACAAAAGGACAAAGACCAACTTTTTCAGTGTGAGAATTCTATTTATACTGCTACAATCTTTGGAATGGCTCATGATCTTACAAATGAAGGATGATGGTCAAAATTAGTTGCAGCAGGCAAAGATGATGCTCAATTGTCTCGCACCAGAATATTTCCTTTTGACTTACCATTCAGATGAAGTCAATCTTTTGCAAGGATATTAATCTGTCGAAGATTATTTTCAGCCACTCTATAATAAATTGTAGTGTCCTAATCAAACTAAAAACCACATTCGGAAAATAGTGTATCGGTAGAATTACAGGAATTGGGAACAGGCGAGGCTAGAATATAAGCCTTATTTATAAAATAGTGGAGATGGATAGAATATTCTAGGTATGCCATAAAAGATTAGCCAAAGCATGTCCAGACACCTTATATCAATTTAAAAATCAGTATTGAGGATTACTGATATAGCATCAGTTGATAAAAAGGAAAGATCGGTAACATGCTTGAATATTCATATTGTTTTAAAATAATCCAATCTAAAGAACTTGCATATTACATAAGGATTACTACATAATTTTGCATGCATAACGACAATCAACATTGGAAACATGAGGTGATTTCTTTTAGCATGTGGAATCAAGGCTTCCAATTTTTTACATACCCTAAGTCCAAGCAATTTGAGTTGAGCATCTGCTTTTGGAAACTTGACTTTATTCTTCCACAAAAGTTGCTATTTTTCAGTGATTTATACATAATTTGATTAGATGGTTGAAGCAAAGTTGCATTACTGTGGTAGCCTTGGTGGTACTATAATGTTTTGGTTAAATATTCCATATATTGCTAATAGAATCTTGTGGAAAATAAATTGAATTAAACCAACTTCTCATCTTTAACCTTAATTGTGAAATTTACCATTTATTGTCAAAATTACGTTCGAAACCTCCTGTCAAGGTCTATTTATGTGAAAGTGAGATGAATAGGAGATGGTGGAATAGATGATAAAAGAGCAAAGGTCCTAGAAAATAAATTGAATTAACCTGGCCAGTTTACAATCTTAAATTACTGACTTCAATATTCATGATATTTAAATCGATTTTTTTCTCAATTTAAATGTTTGGTAGCTTGCGTGTTTAAAGATTTTATTGCTTCCATGGTGAAAGGTTAAGAGGTTAAGACGTAATAGCAGTCAAATTTGCAATTAGTATATCATAGGTAAGAGGTAAGAGCAGTCAAATAAGCTGGCATAGGCAACTATCTGGAGCAAGACAAGACCATTAAACCTAAATTGAAAGAACAAACCTAAATTGAAAGAACATAGATAAAGTTTCTTCATAACTCCTTTATACTAGGAAAAGGTTCCATGCTAAGGTAACATGACAACATTACCTACGTTTATACTTGTATAATTATTGGCTCTATGTATCAAACTAGAAAGACATCTAAAGTAAAAGAATTGCATAACGATTTGAGAAGAGTTCTGAAGTAACACTTTCCTAAACAATCTTAGACAAGCAACAAAAAAAGAATGGGGATAGCAGGTCCCGCCAACATGACTGGCCCCAAAACCCCCCTTTTCCCCCTTATCGATTAGGGATTGCTTAGGAAAGTGTCGCTTAGGATATTTTTCTCTAACATTGTTTTAGGATTCAAGACGTTTCATTTTTAAAAGAAACAGAAATAACATGGGAAGTGGCACGTTATATATATATATATGGATGCAACCATTTTGAGATAAGAATCGGTGATCTCTCATTTGAGAGAAATTATTTTACTACAAGAGCTATGCTCTTTTAGTGGGTATTTTTTAGAGTTCTTATTACTATTAGTTCAAAAAGATCATGACTTATTTTTGTCCATACCTTTATCGATATCCATCTATACCTGTGCATTTCAATATAGAAGGGTATACAAAGGATGTGCAAATATAAAATTGATGCAAGCTTGATTTCTCTAATATACAAGATATAACTCTAACAAAAGCGTAAATAAAAATGATCAATAGATCTTAATTGCTTATGTAAATTAATTATATTCATGTACATGCACATATAGTCATTTAGCATGTGAACTAAACTTTGGGAATAATATACTTCTTTTTTTTAACAGGTCCGTAAGCCTAACACATGCACACACACAGCACATGCAAGCACCCAAAGGACTCACGAATTTGCCCCGAAAGGGTTAAAGTGTGGCCAATTTTTCCTTCCCGGGATCGAACCCTGCACTCTTCCTTGCAGGGATAGTATCATACCGGCCGAGCTATTGCTCATTGGTTGGAATGGTACACTGAATCTTATGCTTTTTGTGCTAAGAAATTATCTAAGCAGCCAGGGCCTAAGAGGGTAATGCCTTAGGGTGTATAATTAAAAATCTAGAACTTCAAAATTACATGCCGATAATTTGTATATAATTTTTTCCTTTATGAATTATAAGTTATTTGATTTTGAATCCATAAACTTTTCAAATAAATCTAGATTAATGATGATATAGAAACAACCAACGACGAAAGGACACTGGCGTCTGACGCCGATCATAGCATTTCCCAGTGGTGGTAATTGGTGGATGCATTCGGCAGCGATCAACGGCGGTGACAGTTCTTAACGGGCGGTTGCAGGTGGCAATCATTGTTAGGTGATTTTCGACAAGATGATTCTCAACATGCGGTGGTCGGTGACTGCGATTGGCAACGGATGGTTGTTGGTGGTTATCGTCGGGGGTTGCTAGTGGTGATCAACAGTTGTCGGAGAAAATCATCGGTCATCAAAGGATGCTTGACGAGTGTTGGGCAATGGTCATCATTGGCGATGCCCACAACAGTTGTCGTTAGGTGGTGATCAACATTTGTCGTAGACTATCATTGGTCATCAAAGGATGCTTGACGAGTGTCGGGCAATGGTCATCATTGGCGATGCCCGCAACAGTTGTCGGTGGGTGGTCTCTTGCGAGCAGTTGCTGGAGACTCCCTAATTGGCAGTCAACGAGCGATTGTTGACGGCAACAGACGAATATAGATGGTCCTTTGCCGATTGACAATGTCGATCGGCATGGATGGTGGCGGTTGGCCATGCACGATTGGTGGTAGTCATCGGATGGTTGTTAATCGGCTGACGACCATCAATGAGCGACAACAATTAGCCATGCACGGTTGTCGGTTGGCAGCGGACAGTTGCTAATGACTATCGCTGGCGGACAACCATCATGGACAAATGATTGGCCGAAACAGCAGTCGTCCTGACGTGCACTTAATGACAATGGTCCCGGCAAACAATCGCCATCGCCAGATGGTTGCCAACTACCATACATGAACATTTATCACTTGTCGGCGGCGATCGTGGTCGGCGATAAACAATAGATATTAACCATCGGAAATTGACGATGTCACTGTTGATGGTGTCATGAACTTCATATTTCGAAAAGGTACGAGTGAATTTGAGATTCACAGGTTTACTCGTGTTCATATTAGAATTTTGTAAGAATTTTTTTTTGAAAATCTAATTCTATCATTTTAATTAGACATGACTACTACCAAATTTTAAAATGCCAGATATAAATGGCTTGAGAAAACCATTTCTCAATCAGACGGCGTATAACTAACACCTCATTTAGGCTTTCTTTAAAAAAGGAGTAGAAAGAAAAACCTGGTTGATCGTATTGATTTTGAACGCAAAAGGGTAATCAAAGAAATTTGATTTTATTTGTTCCAATGTTTCTAGAGAAACAGAGAAGGCATGATGCACTCCATTAACTCAATTTCACTTATAGATTTGCCTTGAATATAGCTAATAGAAAAAGGGTAAATCGTAGGCAGTGAACTAATGAGGAGAGTAACTTGTTGCATTGCAATGAATTCCATCTAATGCTCACTGACAAATTACTACTAAAGTTGTATGCGTGTAGCACTCAAAAGCTAACCTTGGGTACTTATGGACATCATGAATCCACATTAATTGTTTGATACAATTCATAAATTCTGTTGCCTCAAAAAGTAAATATAAATAAATAAAATGAAATCTACTAAGAGCATAGAATTTTTCATTTACTAGTATTGTTTGAACATTAATCAAGACAGTTACTCCATATCTTTCATTAATGGCTTGGTTGTACTAAAGCTTTCATTTTGGTGAGTCCCAAAGCAAGTCAAATTTATTTTGCTACACTTACCAGAGTGTTTCATGTTAAATATCCTTTTGATGTTTCAAATTGGACGCTCTTAGAGTATTAATAAGAAATAGTTGCAAATCTATTTATGTAGTAGATGTAAATTGTGAAAAATAATTCTTAACTTTGAAACAAGAAGCTGTTTTTTTGGAAAAGAACAAGAAAATGTTTTCCAAATCAAATCCTAACATGAGGAGAATATAGATATTATTTATATCATTCACTATAAATAGCAAACTATATTTTTCTTAATTAGTTTGTAACTGACAAAGTACATCTAAAATGAAACAAAGGACGCACTTTATTATTTATTACCTAATATTTATTATTTTGGGTGATCTAGATGTGTAAGATGTTCAAGTTCAGTTCATGCTTAAGTACCTATGACTAGCGGCGGAGCCAAAATATCAAGTCAGGTAAGGCATGAATATACATTGTAAGAATGCAAAAGCATAAGTAAGGACCGGTATTTTACAAAAGCGGCCACTTAAACGCTAAAAAGCGTCCGCTTAAACAGCCGAGCAGGTTTCGCCGCTCCGCTTTATTTCGTTTAAGCGGGTGATATTTCATAACCTTTTTTATTGATGTATACACTTTAGAAGTGTTATAATGGGTATTTATTTATTCTTATTAGAGTAAAAATAACACAAATACCAATTAATACAACATTCCATCTTTTCTTTCTCTTTTTTCACATTGTTTCTCTCCTTCGTGCTCGAGTCGTTAAAAGCCAGGGTTGTTGAGTTGCACAACTTTGACACTTCAAGATTTGGGTTTCAAAACTCCAAATTTTGGGTTTATTAACTTCAAAAAATCGAGATCAGAATCGAATTCGAATAATCCTAGAATTTTCTATTTCAATTTAAAGTAGTTTTTTGAATTTCGATCTTGAAATTCCAATTCAATTTCGACTCCATCTGAATTCAAGCTAGAATCATTTAGGTACTTCGTTTTTAATAATTTGTAGGTTTTTTAACTGATTTGAGTTATGATGCTTAATGTTAGGCATTGCAAAGCTTATAAGCACTATAAGGTAATAGATTCTAAAAAAATTTGAAATTTGTATTGAATTATTTAATCATATTCAACCAAATAATATATTGTCTAAGCAAATTTATCAAATTTTGGGTTAAATTTAAGCATTTGCTAGTACAAAACAAACATAAAAATAAAACCTAATAAGAATCAATACTTATTGACAAGAAAAAGAAAATTGATGAAATACCGCTTTTTTAATTTCTGAACGACCGCTTAAGCGGTTTGGCTCCTCACCCGCTTCGCTTTTCTTTTCCGCTTTTAAAATATTGGTAAGGACAGAGCAAATGTTTTGACTTAGCTGAACCAAGAACATAAATGACAATATTTTTATATCATAAGATATTTTGTATTGATATTGAACAAAAATATTATGTCTCATATTATTGTAAAAATAAAATAATATCGAGGAAGTTAAACAGTGCTCGAGACCAAGTCTACCAGGCTTGCACACAGCGAAGCTTGAGAACCGAAGGCCGAAGGCTAAGCGCCTCCTTGGCTCGATATGTAAGCAAAGCTCGACTAGAACTCAAAATCAAAATATCAAGTGGTAAAATGGAGCTCGGGCACACCCACAAGGCCCGAATCGGGGATTTGCATCCCTTTGCTCCATGTGCATGCGACCAGTGCGGTCAAAGGCGTCGCGTCTTAGGCGCAATCGGGCGCTGAAGTGCGCCTCTCAAAGTTTTGAGGCGCTGTGCAGCGGCAAGGCGCATGCTTAGGCTCTCGAGACGTGCACCTCATTCTAAGTGGATGGCTTTGGGTAAATGGATCGAATGTGTTTGGCTATTTGGCTGTTTTAACAAATCCGAACCCAAAACATAAAAGTGGCTATAGGGTAACAATAACTCGAGACCAACTCAAGAGAGCTAAGGATTCTCTCATTTACAAGTTCGTCGTCGGCCATAGCCTCATAATTCGACCATACGTGTTTTTCGGGTTCATCGTCAACTTCGTCATCGGCTTTCCAAGTTCATCGACGGCGGCTAGAGTATCTCCATCTTCTTCTTGGATTTCCTTACTTCTTCTCAAGTTATAGATTGTTCTCTTCTTCTCGGCTACAACCCGAGAGCTACCCAACACATAAAATTAGGTATAACTTTTCTTCTACTTGTTATGCTATTAGTGTTGGATTTTTGAATCTCAAGTTGAGTTTTTTCGTTGGTGTTTTATATGATTGTTCTTATTTTATTACAAACTTGCGCGTCTCATATTTCGGCCATACACCTCTGCCACATTAGACTCATAGCCTCATAATTCGGCCATTTCGGCCATACACCTAAAGTTTTTTAGTGGGAGTTTTATATGATTGTTCTTATTCTATTACAAACTTGTGCGCCTCATATTTCGGCCATACACCTCTAGCTCATTAGACATAAACCTCTGGCGCATTAGACTCATAGCCTCGTAATAAGACTCCATACACCTCTGGCGCATTATTACAAACTTATGCGCCTACACAATAGACTCATAGCCTCATAATTCGGCCATACATCTAAAGTTTTGCCAGAGGTGTATGGCCGAATTATGAGGCTACGAGTTAATGTGCCAGAGGTGTATGTCTAATGCGCCAGAGGTGTATGGCCGATTATTACAAACTTGTGCATGTCTAATGCGCCTAAGGTGTATGGCCGATTATTACAAACTTGTGCGTCTACACAATAGACTCACATCATAGTCTCATAATTCGGCCATACACTTCTGGCGGCGCATTAGACTCAGCCTTATAATTCGGCCATTTCGGCAATACACCTAAAGTTTTGCCTGAGGTGTATGGCCGAATTATGAGGTTATGAGTTAATGTGCCAGAGGTGCAGTCTAACGTGCCAGAGGTGTGGCCGATTATTACAAACTTGTGCGTCTACACATTAGACTCACCTCCAACCATACACCTAAAGTTTTTTAGTGGGAGTTTATATGATTGTTCTTATTTTATTACCAACTTATGCGCCTCATATTTCGGCCATACACCTCTGGCGCATTAACCCATAGTCTCATAATTCGGCCATACACCTCTAACGCATTATTACAAAAGGCCATGTACCCCTGCATAGTATAAACCTAAAGTTTTTTAGTGGGAGTTTTATATGATTCTTCTTATTTTATTACAAACTTATGTGCCTCATATTTCGGCCATACACCTCTGTCGCATTAACTCATAGCCTCAAAATTCGGCCATACACCTCTGACGCATTATTACAAACTTGTCCGACTACACATTAGGCTCACCTCTGGCGCATTAGAATCATAGCGCAAGTCATCGCGCCTTACTCATTGACAGCACTACGTGCGACGCACAGCATTAACTCATAGCACAGGCCTAAAGTTTTTTAGTGGAAGTTTCATATGATTATTTTTATTTTTATTACAAACTCATGCGCCTCATAATTCGGCCATACACCTCTGGCGCATTAACTCATAGCCTTATAAAATAGCCTCATGATTCGGCCATACACCCATGACGCATTATTACAAACTTGTGCGACTACACATTAGGCTTACTCGTAGCATAGACCTAAAGTTTTTTAGTGAAGGTTTTATATGATTGTTCTTATTTTATTATAAACTCATGTGCCTCATAATTCGGCCGTACACCTCTGAGGCGCATTAACTCATAGCCTCATAAAACAGGCTCATAATTCGGTCATACACCTCTAACGCATTATTACAAACTTATGCGACTACACATTAGGCTCCCGTACACCTCTGAGGCATGCGACTACACATTAGGCTCCTGTACACCTCTGAGGTACATTAACTCATAGCCTCGTAAAACGGCCATACACCTCTGACGCATTATTACAAACTCGTGCGACTACACATCAGGCTCACTACCGACCTCATAAAACAGCCTCATAATTCGGCCATACTAGTGGGAGTTTTATATGATTGTTCTTATTTTATTACAAACTCATGCGCCTCATAATTCGGCCGTACACCTCTTAGGCATATTAACTCATAGCCTCATAATTCGGCCATACACATCTGACGCATTATTACAAACTCATGGGACCACACATTAGGCTTCCGTACACCTCTGAGGTGCATTAACTCATAGCCTCGTAAAACAGCCTCATAATCCGGCCATACACCTCTGACGCGTTATTACAAACTCATGCAACTACACATTAGGCTCACATACGCCTCTGAGGCACATTAACTCATAGCCTCGTAAAACAGCCTCATAATTCGGCCATACACCTCTGACGCATTATTACAAACTCGTGCGACTACACATTAGGCTCCTGTACACCTTTGAGACGCGTGCGACTACACATTAGGCTCCCGTACACCTTTGAGGCGCGTGCGACTACACATTTGGCCATACTGGTGGGAGTTTTATATGATTGTTCTTATTTTATTACAAACTCATGCGCCTCATAATTCGGCCGTACACCTCTGAGGCGCATTAACTCATAGCCTCATAAAACAGCCTCATAATTCGGCCATACACCTCTGACGCATTATTACAAACTCGTGCGCATTATTACAAACTTGTGGGACTACACATTAAGCTCCCGTACACCTCTGAGGCGCATTAACCCATAGCCTCGTAAAGCAGCCTCATAATTCGGCCATACTAGTGGGAGTTTTATATGATTGTTCTTATTTTATTACAAACTAATGCGTCTCATAATTCGGCCGTACACCTCTGAGGCGCATTAACTCATAGCCTCGTAAAACAGCCTCATAATTCGGCCATACACCTCTGACGCATTATTACAAACTCGTGGGACTACACATTAGGCTCCCGTACACCTCTGAGGCGCATTAACTCATAGCCTCGTAAAACAGCCTCATAATTCGGCCATACACCTCTGACGCATTATTACAAACTCGTGCGACTACACATTAGGCTCCCGTACACCTCTGAGGCGCGTGCGACTACACATTCGGCCATAATAATGGGAGTTTTATATGATTGTTCTTATTTTTATTACAAACTCATGCGCCTCATAATTCGCCGTACACCTCTGAGGCGCATTAACTCATAACCTCATAAAACAGTCTTATAATTCGGCCATACACCTCTAACGCATTATTACAAACTTGTGGGACTACACATTAGGCTCCCGTACAGCTCTAAGGCGCATTAACTGATAGCCTCGTAAAACAGCCTCATAATTCGGCCATACACCTCTGACGCATTATTACAAACTCGTGCGACTACGCATTACGCTCCCGTACACATCAGGCTCACCACTGGTCTGACGCATTACTACAAACTCATAGCCCTCATAAAACAGCCTCATAGTTCGGCCATACACCTCTGACGCATTATTACAAACTCGTGCGACTACACATTACGCTCCCGTACACATCAGGCTCACCACTGGACTGACGCATATTACAAACTCATAGCCCTCGTAAAACAGCCTCATAATTCGGCCCTACACCTCTGATGCGGGCCCCCCGTAAACCTCTGAGGCGCATTAACTCCCATACACCTTTGAGGCGCGTGCGATTACACATTCGGCGATACACATCAGGCTCACCACTGGCCTGACACATTATTACAAACACATAGCCCTCGTAAAACAGCGCGCACCAACTCCCGTACACCTTTGAGACGCATGCGACTACACATTCGGCCATACTAGCGGGAGTTTTATATGATTGTTCTTATTTTATTAAAAACTCATGTGCCTCATAATTCGGCTGTGACTACACGTTAAGCTCCCGTACACCTTTGAGGTGCATGCGACTACACATTACGCTCCCGTACACATCAGGCTCACCACGGACGCTAGCGCACATACACGTGATATGGTGCGCAAGTGATATGGTTTTCACACTGGCCAGCTCATTTCCCCTTGGGCTCGGGATCGGCTTGTGTGCACATAAGCCCATTTCTATTTCTTGTCACACACTGAACATGTAGGAGTAGGACTTCATATATAAACACATGAAATCCCTACCCCTTTTCCATTGTGGGACTAAAAGTCCCTTTCTTCTCCGAAGGCAAAACACATGAAACCCATCAATGAAACTCAAATCCATAAATGTTTTAAAACTTTGATTCACAATAAAGCTTTAAAACCAACATATACTCCATATGGAGGGGGAGGGCGAAGCAGGGTTGAAGGGGAAAAAATCCCATTGCCTTTTGGCTTACCGTTCAGATGAAGTCAATCTTTTGCAAGGATATTAATCGAAGATTATTTTCAGGCTTTCAGCCACTGTCTTAAATCAAACTAAAAACCACATTCGGAAAATAGTGAATGAGTGAAATTACATAAATTGGGAACAGGTGAGGCTAGAATATAAACCTTATTTACAAAATATTGGAGATGGATAGAATATTCTAGGTAAGCGATAATAGATTAGCCAAAGCATGTCCAGAAACCTTCTATCAATTTAAAAATCAATATTGAGGATTACTGATATAGCATCAGTTGATAAAAAGGAAAGATTGGTAACATGCTTGAATATTAATATTGTTTTTAGAATATCCAATCTAAAGAGATCGTTGCAAATTACATAAGGATTACTACGTAATTTTGGCATGCATAATGGCAATCAACATTGTAAACATGAGGTGATTTCTGATAGCATGTGGAATCAAGGCTTCCAATTTTGTACATACCCTAAGTCCAAGCAATTTGAGTTGAGCATCTGATTTTGGAAACTTGACCTTATTCTTCCACAAAAGCCTTTGCAAATCTTTACCTAGATTATTGATCTCGTGGCTTTTCTTAGGAGGAGCAACACCTTCTGACAGATTACTTTCCTTGTGTGTGTTAAAAAATCGACAAGTTATTCCATAAGGGCATGAATCCCCATCCTTGAGGAAAGGACAACACCCCTCTAGATCAACTGGTTTCTGCATGTCATAAAAAAATCGATTTAATGAAAACATTCACAAGGAGATTTGCAATCGATAAAAGAAATATTAAACACCATACCTGTGCGAGAAAAGCATCCAAATCATGGCTGAAACGGCAGTCACCAGCATAACGACAAGCATCAGCACTTCCACCTTTCGCTACTTCTGGGCAAATGTTTAGTGGGGATTTTTGTTCCTGAAATACGTGGAAAAGGTGTAGTGTGTAAATAAAATCCAAAAGGCTACACCTATGCAACTATAAATTTTAACCCTAAATTCTCATAAAAATTAACACAAAGCAGCTATAAATTTTAACCCTAAATTCTCATAAAAATTAACACCAAGCATTTGATGAACCCTAAAGGCTGTTGAATTTCACAAAAGTCTGAGCTTGCTGATTCATAAAGCCTGGTCCTAGCCTTCTAAAGACATTAATTTGATAATCATACCATAAGTAACTTTAAGTTAAAATTAAATGTCTGCTATCGACTAGCCAACCATTGCCACAAAAACTTACAATGCATTAGGCATCACTGAGCATTATGTGCATTAATCAATCAATCTTTACTTAGAAAACAAAAACAAACCTTCCAATCAGAGGTTTGAATCCTTCAACCTAATCAATATCAATGGTAATTTTTATCAAGATGCGGACTTTCAATTATGAAAACCTCTCATAAAGCCTCAGATGCTTAAATCACAAAGAATTAGGAAACAATCATAATCACAAAGCAAGTTAAACTGACCTGGCGCCGCTCTCGCTTGATCTGGCGCTTGGACTTCTTCTCTTTGACCACAGTGGTCGCGCCCTTCCTCTCACTGGCGTCGTCGTCGGCCCCGTCATCGTTCCATCGAGGCCGCGGAGCGCGGAGGTACTCGGCCTTCACCGGAGCTATCGCCTTCGCCACTAACTCTTCAGGTTTAGGGTTAGGGTTTCGTTGCGGAGTGGTCGGAGCTTCGTCTGTTTTGGCGTCGATTTCGTCTTCGGCCATGGCGGATGTAGAGCTCGGTTGCGGCGTAGAGCGAGGGTTTTGAGATAAGGGTTTTGTTCAGCAATCCGATTTCTCGACCCGATTGAGTTTCGGGTTTCGTTACGGGTTTTGAACCCGATATAGCTTGCGGGTCGGTTCGGGTTCTTGATGCATATAATTATGATTAAAATAAAATTTGAACTTTTCTGATAAAAGAAACAAATCCCGACTTATCAGGGACGCATCACTAATCCAAATTTCTTTTTGTATCCTTACAAGGATTCAGGATGGCGGTTATCTTCAGGCTATTGCTCTTGCTGCTATGCAATTGGACGATGACAAAAGGATAAAACAGGAGGCCTAAAAATTGATTCTGAGGTTTGTTGCAACTATTTGCTCATAGCACCAAAATAGCAATGATGGAATAGTAGCCATCCCCAATTTTGCTTAAAATTCCAAGCTGTTAATTAGGATGTGAGAAATGGAGATGGATTTATATCTATACACTCAATTTTTGACTTGGTTTGTGTTTGGTTAAAATATGGATTTGAAATATGAATTAAGAGATAGAATTACTATTTTATTTGGTTGAAAGATGATGTGTTGTAAAATCCTTTCAAATCCATCTTCAGAAACTCCGATTTTGAAATCCATATTTTGTATAGACCCAAAGTATTTCAAATCCTACAGACAAACAAGAATTTCAAATTTTAGTTTGATTTTGTACTGTTTTGCGCCCCAAAATCCATCTCAAATCCATTGAATCTACGTAACCAAAACATCCCCTTAACGAAGCTAGAGTGGATTAGGATCCCCACCATTGGTTTTGACAAAATCCAAAACAAAAGCAAAACCCATTGTAATCTTTGTTAAGCGTATTTTGTTTCATCAACGGAGAAACTGGCCAGTTTTTATTAGGGCCAGAGCACGGATGAAGAGAGAAGATGGAGAGAAAGAGAAAAAACATTTGATTTGATAAAACTGACCAAAAGAACAAACTTGCACGTGGCGTATGTGAATTGTCTTAAAAATAAAAGAAAACGGTCTCGAGCAAAACTAGATTCCTCCCATAAACCAAAGAAAATGGAGAATTTTATTTGGATATCTCTTTAAATCTTAAATGTTTCTGAAAATAAAATAAACCCAATCTTTCTAATTTGAGAAAAGCCCCTTAGATCTTAAATATTTGGGAAAATATAAAAAACCCAATCTTTCTAATTTGAGAAAAGCCCCTCAAATCTTTCTAGTTGGCATTTTTACCTACACTATTAAATATAACCGTTTTGAGCCTTAATTTATTCTTTCTCCCGCTAACTAACGACTAAAATGCTTCTTTTAAAAAACCCCAGTTCCTAATATAACTAACCCGACCGATTTTGGTAGGGATTTCTTACAGATTTCAACTCCTGTTAAGTAAAGCCGCTCTTAGCTTCTAATAGTCATCTGTATCCAACGCAAAATCTTAACATTATGGGTTTTAGCAAAAAAAAATTCTCGCATCAAAGTGTGTTTTTGGAGAGGAGGGTTGAGTTTTTTGCACGATGTTGGGAAACATAGATCGGTGCTGAAATGGGGAATTAATGACATGCAGTCAAGTTAACTCGAGTGCTACTGATGATGCTCAATATTGGCGACCTCCAAGATCAGGACACGTGGCAGGTGACGTGTCCAGAACCCAGAAGAAAGGGCCTACAGGGGCCGACCAGGCTACCATGTACCCGACCTGCAAACACATGCTGGCACTCCTCGGGGCCCCCTGCAAATTGGCATCCTCGGCCCCGTAGCTCGCGCCAGGCTGCCGCAAGGCCTGGACTCCTCGGCCTCTTCGCTCGTCCCGAGCTCCAGGCCGTAGCCATCTTCCTCAGCCCTCCGAACAAAGTCACCGTTCACAGGCGTAACCGCCGCTCCGCGAATCACGCCATGCGCAGATTCTACGCCAGCAACATCCCACGTTCCACGCCATCAATCCCCATTAATGGGCGATCCGCTTTCTACGCGGGCGTGACTTCGGGGGCGTAACTGCCGGCGAGATCTTCACACCTGCTGCTGAGTGCCACCACCGCTATACAAACCCCCATCACAGAGGGGTCAAGTAAACCATTTTTTACTCTTTTGAGCCGTTACTCTGCTCGGATCTCATCACTAACTTGATCGTCGGAGGGTCCTTGGTGGTACCAAACCACCCCGGGACTTCTTTGCAGGTACTCGGCGCCGAACTCCTCATACCATCTCTTCTACCCAAACCCATTGAGCCCCACATGCAACGGAAGGTAACCACCTAAGTCCACCAGGAGATCAGCGGAAGACAACATCTAACGGAGACCCGAAAAGGACCTCCATCAGTTGGCGCCGTCTGTGGGAGAGTAACTCCACAAAACACAAAGTTGGCCTTTCCATCTCCACTCTCATGGCAAGCAACCATCCTGAAGATCCCGGTACCAGCCGCCGCGTTCCGCTCACAGAAGGCGGGGATGAACCTCATCCGATGACCGTCATCAACGCCCTCGCAGGCCGGATAGATCGGCTGCAATCCCTAGTGGAGGCCCTCGTTCGCGTCCAAACGACCGAGCCCGGGCCCCAGATCGCCGACCACCAGCAGGCTGTGTCCCCTAGCCACCGATCCCTCGAGCCGGTGCTCCCTGAGGCTCGCTGGGCGCCTCAGGGCTCCAAGCCAAGGTCCGCCGCCAGGACACCTCACCTCGAGCCTCCTCGCGACCCTTATCCCCCTGAGGAGATGTCGGTCACCTCGCCCGTCCCCAGGCGTGGTCAACCCCACCACCATCGGCGGGGCCGCACAGAAGGGGTCCACCCAGGCGACTCGAGAGCTACCTCACCCCGGGACCTGAGGCACCTCCTCGAGAGGAACCGGGGCCGCTCCCAAACGCAGGCCACCCGCAACGGAGGCTAAGGGTCCCAAGGCGCCGATTCCTCGGGATACCACGGCCGGCTCAACGCCCTCGAGAAGAAAATCGAGGGCATGCGCCGGGAGGCTCACCTCTCGAGCGACGGTGCTAAGTACGCCTCCGACTCGCTCACGAAGCCATTCACCGAGGAATTGCTCGCCGTCCACGTCTCCTCGCGCAACAAGCCTCCAAAGATCTCTCTGTTCGACGGGAAAACCGACCAGAAGGACCATTTGGACGCTTTCACCGTGGGGGATGAGCTTCCAGGATCACTCCGACGCCGCCCAGTGCAGAGCTTTCCTGGCCACCCTTATCCGCGCAAGTCGGGACTGGTTCCGGGGGCTCGAGCCCCGCTCAATTTCAACCTTCGACGGGCTAGCTACTCAGTTCCTCAGCCATTTCGTGGGGAACCGTCGACAGAAGCACACGGTCGACTAGCTCTTCACGGTTAAGAGCGGGGACAAGGAAACGTTCAAGGCCTACATTACCCGTTTCTACAACGCCCTCCTCGAGGTGCCCGAGCACCGAGACGAAACCATCATCACGGCACTTAGATCTGGTCTGAGGCACAAGGAATGGTTGCGCTCCTTCGCGTTGGCGCAACCTAAGACCATGGCCGAGGTCAAGGCATGGACCGAGCGCGAGGTTCAGTTGGAGTCCGAGGTGAATGCTAACCTCCCCCGGGCAGAACGGCCCGACTAGAAGAAGAGGGCTCGGGAGGAAAGGCCGGAGCGTCAGCAGCCCTACCAACCGAAGTTCCAGGAGTATACCCCACTCAACGTCTCCCTCGCAGTGTTGCTGGAGGAGGCCCAGAACGAGGGGTTCTTCAAGTTCCCTTCGATCCCGCGTCAGGCCGCAAAACGAACCCGGGGCCCCTACTGCGCTTTCCACCAGATACTGGGCCACGCCACAGAGGACTGCAAACAACCAAGGGACTACATCGAAGAGCTCATCCGGTCTGGGCACCTCGCCGCCTACCTGAGGGACAAACGGCAGGCCGACCGCGAGCAGGAGCAGCATCACCCTCCTGCCGACCTGACCATTGGCCAGATCATGCTCGTTTCAGCAGACGGCCAGCCCGGAGCTCGGGGAGCCCCATGCCCCATGCCAAGCGCGGGGGCCAACAGCCCTTTAGGGAGCTCGGCCCAAGCCAATAAAGTCATCTACTAGCCTGTATCTTTCTTTTAAAGCGATGTAAATTCTTCCTAGGATCTATTGTTAATTTAATAAAGATCAATGGAGCATTGCGGAAAGGAAAGAAAAGCTTTGTTTATTCAAAGGGTATTATGGGCTCCTCAGCCATACATGCAAAAAGAAAGAAGATTACAACAGTGGGGGAAGGGGGTGCAGCGAGCACTGCTCGTGGTACTTGCTGAAGATCTCCGCCAACCAGGGCCGCGCGAGGTCCAACCTCTATCCCCGGTTCCCCCCGCACGCGTCGACCCCGAGCCTCAGCTCGTAGCATTCGCGGACGAGCGCCTCTGAGCGGGCCAGCCGGTTCGCGGAGATTAAGCCGAAACGCCTCAAAGACCGCAGCTTGCCCACGGCCTCATCAAAGAGCAGCTCAGACAGGGGGTTGTAAAGCCCCGGCGACGCCCTCCAGATAGAGTACATCAACAGCTGCAGCAGGGAGGAACGTCGGGGGAGCAGCCGGCCGAAATAGTCCTCGATGCTCCCGTGAACTAGCTGCACCGTGTCCTCGGTGCAGTATGGGTCATAAAGGTATACATCTTCAAAGCGGACGATGTCGGGGATGGTAAACGGGAAATCCTCCATTCTCGATGGCCTGTTTGTGAAGGGGGGAAGAACCAGTACTCCTTATATAGCCCGTTGCGCTGCTCAACAGTCACCCTGTTTGCGCTTTCACCCAGGGAGTCGCCGCCACGCGGCGTCCATCGAGCATTATCCGGTGGAATCAAAGCGACGCGCCCCTAGCGCTTCGCCTCCTCCCGCATTCAATGCGCTGGCTACGCTCGCCGTTGCCCAGACCGTTCACATTCGAACGGTCGGGCTACGCCCTGCCAAGCCCCGACCCAACAGCTACCTTGCTCGGTCACCCCTAGCGGGTAGCTTACCTACCACAACGCCAGGGGTCGGAAAGCCCTCCTAGAGACAGTCGAGCCCGAGGATCCCTCGCTCGGCTATCCCCGGCGGGCAGCTTCCCTGCCACAGCGCCGGGGACCAAAAAAAGCCCTCCCAGAGGCAGTCGAGCCCGAGGATCCCTCGCTCGGCTATCCTTCAGGACAAAAGCCCTCGCCAAGAGGCATCGGGCAGTAACCCTGCCCGGCTAAGGGACCTTGGTAGGCTTCTACAGCCCCTCCCGCGCTAAGGACCAAAGTCCTCCCAGAGGCAGTCGAGTCCTTGCTCGGCTATCCCCGGCTGGTAGCTTCCTACCACAACCGACAGGGATCAAAGTCCTCGCCAAGAGGCACTGGGCAGCAACCCTGCTCGGTCCCCATCCTGAAGGATCAAAGCCCTCGCAAGAGGCAACCGAGCGGCTACCCTGCTCGGTCAACTCCGGCTGGTAGCACCCTACCCACGACGCTAGGGATCGAAAGCCCTCACAAGCGGCGCTAGAGCGGCTACCTCGCTCGTTCATCCCAGGCTGGTAGTTGCCTACCCACGACGCCATAGGTCAAAGCCCTCGCCAAGAGGCAACCGCGCAGCTTCACTGCCCGGTCATCCTTAGTGGGCTTCTTATAACCCCTCCAGCGCTAAGGACCCAAGCCCTCGCTTGGCCATCCCTGGCGGGTAGCTCCCCTACCACAACGCCAGGGACCAGAAGGCCCTTGCAAGAGGCGACTGAGCAGCTTCCCAGCCCAGTCACCCCCGGATTCGGGTCAATGCTCGGAATCAGAAATGCTCGCCAGTCCGCGGAGGATACAAACCCCTGTGAGGGGCGTCAAGTCTACCCCCGTCTAGACGATCTCCCCTCGACTCCGGGGCCCAGGGAGACACCTCCTCGGCAGCACGCTCATCAGCCAGTGATTGAAGTCAACTCGATGGACGATCGCCAGACAGACGGCCAACCTGACATAAAAGCACAGCGGTACAAGCAAAGATATCTTACGAGCATTCTCCACAGACAGATGGTAGAGCACGACGCAATTCTACGGAGCCGGAGAAAAACTTAAACTTTATTACTACTAAAGGCAAAGTTTTTACAAAGGGTATTTTTTTGGCTCCCCAGCCTTACAAAATTCAAGAAAACAAAAATAAAAAGGAGAACGGGGGCTCTACACCCCGGGACCAGGTACGACCTCGAGGTCCTCGACGTCCACCATGTGGCTCGTCGGGTCCTCGGCCACCTCCTCGCCGGGAACCCCTTCCCCTTGCTCATCGACGCCCACGAGGGGGAACTCGGCCCGGAGCTCTGCGTCGTCGAACTCCGGCATCCGGGATTTGACGGCATCGTGCCAAATGCGGGTCGTGGCCACGGCCAAGTCGTCGTAGAAGTCCTTCGACTTCTTATAGCCCTCCACCGCTCTCGATTCGGCCGACTTGGCCGCCTCGGCCGCCGCCCCCAGCTCCTTCCGGAGGGCCTTCACCGTCCTCTTCTGGTTGCCGGCGAGCACCTGGGCGTCCTCGAGCTTGCCCTCGGCGATCACCGTAGCCTCGCGGTGCCGGGCCACCTCCCGTTTCCCGGCCTCCACCTCGCCTTCCAAGGCGGCGACCCTCGCTGACATCGCCTCCAGCTCCCGCTTGGAGCTCTCCTGCAGCGAGGCACACCGACGCGCAGCCTCCAGCGCCGGGGCTACCACCTCGGCCTCCATGCGCAGGGCGAGGGCTACGTGCTGGAGAACCTGGAAAACACGGAAAAGATCAGAAAGATGAAGGGAGCACTGAATCTCACCATGAACAAGAAAAAAAAAGAAAAAAACTTACCTGCACGGACTCTTGGACGATGGATGCCAGCTGAGCCCTAAGGG
Organism: Agapanthus africanus; assembly: GCA_030015575.1. Taxonomy (NCBI): domain Eukaryota; kingdom Viridiplantae; phylum Streptophyta; class Magnoliopsida; order Asparagales; family Amaryllidaceae; genus Agapanthus; species Agapanthus africanus. The sequence continues at coordinate 117,699,862 of CM057350.1, forward strand.
TCCCCCCGGGGACTCTACCCCCAGCCGAGGTCTCTATCTCGTGCAGAAGGCTGTCCGCCACGGACAGTCCCGATGGCACCGCAAACCGGAAGCCCCCTTCCTCCACCGTGGTCGGCAAGGACCGGCCACGGGAGGGTCTCTTGGAGCTTCTCTTGAGCGGTTCCGAGGGAGAGCCAATCTCCTCTTTCGAGGCCGAGTCCTCCTGAATCAGGGCTCGCTTCCGGCCCGATGCTCTGCTGGGACCCGGGGCGGGATCCGCCACCGAGCGCTCGCGGGCCGCCGCCACCGGAGCGGTAGGAGCCGGGGCGGGCTTCGCACGGGAAGAACTGGAGCCCCCAGCCCTCGTAGGCTGCCTCGGCTGGCTCATGGAAGCTCTGAGCGAGACGAAGTCCATGGATTCTGCACAAGACAAATACCCAACAAATCAGCAACACGAGCAAGACACAAGCCAAAAAGCTAACCTAACTTACCGACGAACTCAACAGGGCTGAGTCCGGCCCAGCTCAGAACCCTATCGGACAGCAGCGCGTCAGGTCGGGGGATAGACTCCCACGATGCCACCCTCACCGCGGCAGGGTCATTGGACTGGTTCCCCGGCAAACATTTCTCCCTCGACCACTTGGTAGGCACGGGCCAGTCCTCGCCCTCGGGAGGGGAAACGAAGAAAAATTTCTTTTTCCAGTCATGAATGGAAGAGGGCAAGGTCGCGACCCCGGTCCCGGCAGCACCCCTTGTCCGCTTCCTGAAAGTGAGATAAACCCATATCGGGTCGCCCGCTCGACCACCGGGATGATTCTTGAATACAAGGGAGGAATCGAGAAGGGGAAGACTGAAGGGAACCGCCTGTAACTTCAGGCGGATCAAGAACCCGAGGAGGATCCTCCACGAGTTCGGCACTAACTGGCCGGGGGCCAAACCGAAGAAATTTAGTGCGGCGACGACCTCAGGAGAGAAGGGCAGGTGCATTCCGCCCCAAAAGCTTCCAAATACAGGGCAATCTCCCTGTCCCGTACCTGGTCTGTCCTCTCTCCCTCCTTGGCCAGTCGAAGCATGTAGCGCGAGGGGATGTGGAAGCGAGTCCGAGCGTTGGCGAGCTCGTCCTCGTACCTCACCCAGCACGAGGTGTTGGGGGCCACATCTGCTTCCTCCTCCCTGGAGACGGCCCCCGCTTTACGATCCCAGGGGGAGGATCCAACCCCTGCTCCCTGAGGGGACTCAGACACAGCTAAAGGAACCCTAGCACCTACTCCTACAATATCTACCGATTCTACAGAGGAAGACATCTAACATTGAAAAAGAAAATCTTCAAAGGCTGGAAACGAGAGAAGGGAGACGAACGCCGAGCAGCCAAGATTTGAGAGATGGAAATATGGAGGAGTAAGGACCCTGGAGCGGGCCCCACCCCTGTTTATTGCTGCACAAGGTATCATCCAACGGCGCCCGTCGCCTCCCGCCGAAACAACTCTTTGCGCCCAGCGGCCCCGATCGCTCCACGTGTCAGTTCTGCGCCGGGCCGTGTCCCATCAGACGCCGCAGGCCTGCATACGTCACATTAGCCAATCGACGCTCGACACGTGGACCGTCGCTTCAGTTGCAGAGTGCACGAACCGGCGCACCCTCTTTAAATGCGGAGATCTCGTCTTGATTTGCTAGCAGAAAAGACAACCGACGTCCCGAGGACTCATCCCGACAAAACCCTAGGAAGGAGCTCACCTCGGGAAGCCCGGCAGTCCACTCCTGACCGACCCGCTAGTTGGTTGGGGCAAGAGTGGGGGGCTAATGATGATGCTCAATATTGGCGACCTCCAAAATCAGGACACGCGGCGGGTGACGTGTCCAGAACCCAGAAGAAAGGGCCCACAGGGGCCGACCAGGCTACCCTGTACCCGACCTGCAAACACATGCTGGCCCTCCTCGGGGCCCCCTGCAAATTGGCTTCCTCGGCCCCGTAGCTCGCGCCGGGCTGCCGCAAGGCCTGAACTCCTCGGCCTCCTTGCTCGTCCCGCGCTCCAGGCCGTGGCCGTCTTCCTCGGCCCTCTGAACAAAGTCACCGCTCACAGGCGTAACCGCCGCTCCGCGAATCTCTCCATGCGCAGATTCTACGCCAGCAACATCCCACGTTCCACGCCATCAATCCCCATTAATGGACGATCCGTTTTCTACGCGGGCCTGACGTCGGGGGCGTAACTGCCGGCGAGATCCTCGCACCTGTTGCTGAGTGCCACCACCGCTATATAAACCCCCATCACAGAGGGGTCAAGTAAACCATTTTTTACTCTTTTGAGCCGTTACTCTGCTCGGATCTCATCACTAACTTGATCGTCGGAGGGTCCTTGGTGGTACCAAACCACCCCGGACTGCTTTGCAGGTACTTGGCGCCGAACCCTTCATACCATCTCTTCCATCAAAACCTATTGAGACCCACACGCAACGGAAAGTAACCATCTAAGTCCATCAGGAGATCGGCGGAAGACAACATCTGACGGAGACCAGAAAAGGACCTCCATCAGTTACCCATGTTAACTTGACAGAAGCGCATTCATTAGTATCAGCCGTTTTTGGGAGGCCTTTTTCAAATCAGAAAGATTTTGGGGGTGATTTTAAAAATAACTCACATTGTCGAATACCCAATCCTAACATCTTGCTCCAGCGCCTGTCTTCCAACGGTCTTATTCTTGTTTCAAAACTTTCCTTCTCTTTGCTCTCAGAGATTCAATCTTTGCTCTCTTTGGCTGCGCTAACGATCGATCGAATCCATGGGCAAGCCTCGGCGCTCACGACCTTCCTCCTCCTCAGACGACGATCGCCACCAATGGAATCGGATCTTCAAAGGCCTTGTCGAAATGCTGCAGTCTCAGCAGTCGCAGATCGAAACCCTAGCCGACGAGCGAAAGTTCCTCGAAAAGTACATCCACATCCAGCACGATCACTGGGTTTCGAGATCCTGCTTCCTCGAGTCCCACATCGCACAGGTGCGCCAAAACCCTAACCCTAAACCCTCTTCGATTTCCGTTTAGGGATTTGGTTTGAGTTTTTGATTTTTTTTGTTTATTTGGTGATAGTTGAAGAAAGAGGAGGCGAAAGGCCGCAAGATCCAGGCGTCAAAGATGGATCTTTTGGCGGAAATGAATCAGAGGGAGGGTTTGTGCTACAAGAAGCAGTTTGGTTAGATTTTCTTTCTTTAATTTTCTTTTGCTGCTGTTTTGATTTCTTGGATTGCACCATCAATTTTGTTTATTTGATTGTTCCATGTATGAGAAAATGATTCTTGGTATATTAATCTTGCCAATTTTCCTAACATAGAATTGGATATTTGAAAGAAATAATGGTTTTGTGGAGCATTGCAGCTAGTTCTTCTCTTTAGCTCCTTAGGCAATGTGGAATTGTTATACAATATGCACTTTAATCATTTTCAAACAAACTTGCAACTTTTTGCACCTTTGTGAAATAGAGGTCACATATCAATTTCAAGGGAATTTTGCTTAAGAAAATAGGATTGTTAGTGTTAAATTTGGCATAAATTTGAATCATGCAGATATCTTTTTCCATTAGACATTTTCAAACAAACTTGCAATTTTATGCAGCTTTGTGAAATAGAGTCCGCATCTCCATTTTTAGGGAATTTGGTTAGAAAATAGGATTTCTAGTTTTAAATCTAGCATAAATTCAAATAAAGCTGATGCCTTTTCTGTTGGGATTATCGAGACGCAGCGGAGCGACGACAACCAACCCGTATGGATCTAATCCTAGATCCCTTTAAAACGAATAACAAAAAACTAGAAGTAAACCACAATAATAAATAACACAAACTATTGGGAGAAACGAGAACCTTTATTAGAACTTAAGAGAAAGAATAAAACCTTACAAGGAATTACACAAACTCTCTCCATATGATCTCCAACGAGATCTTCCCCTCTCTCTCTACAAGTTCTCCTTCGACCGTCTTGATCTCTTATGGAGTCGTCGTTTCTCTTTAACTTTATGGTCAAAAAATCTTTACCCCATAACTTTAGCCCTAAAATCCTATATTTAGCCCATACAATCTGAATTATAATAAGATCCCAAAATTTACAAAACTGCCACCCAAAACTGAATTTTCGAGATAAATCTCGAATAGAAAATCCGTGCTTATTTCTAAGGCAGACATCTGAACTTGGTATGGGCAGACGTCCGTGTCTGCTCTTCTTGGGAAGCAGAGCTATGCCAGACGTCTGCCATATATGGGTCGGACGTCTGTCACCTTTAGCGTATCTGGCCAGAGCGTGACTAGACATCTGATGCTTATAGGGGCAGACGTCGGTGCCTCCTCTGGAATTCTGAAACCTTATTGCCAGACGTCTGAGCTTCAAAACTTCAGACGTTTGACCCTTCTCTGGATGCTTGCGCAGTTTTGATATACGAGGTATCCTTCATAACAATCTCCACCCTGACTGCATATCTTTATAGCCACTTTGAAAATTTGTTGCCCTTCGTTTTGTATCATTTAGGGTTGCTTTAGTTCTTCCCGTTTCCGCTGCTGGCACAACTCCAAAACCTCAAAACCGCGATCTGTCACCTAGGCTGCACGAATACTTCCAATGGGTTGTCCTATCCGTGTCCGACACGTATCGGACACCGATACTTGCATGACATGTATCGGAAGCGTTGTATATATAATATGTGTTCTACGTGTGTCATATGCGCATAAACATATTTTTAGTATGTTATTAGCGTGTAACATTTTAGACTTATTAATTTTTCCTTATTTAATATTAACATAATAGTTTGATATTTTATTTTTCTTTATTAGATTATATATATAGCTGTCTCCCCATATCCTATATTTTAGGATTTTACCGTATCGCATCGTGTCGTATCAGTGTCCCTGAATCCGTGTCCATGCAGCCTTGTCCGTCATAATCTTTCCCAGAATTGTGAAACCGGTACCGTCACAGTTTTTAACTAGAACTGAGAAACTAAATTACGACCCTCTTATCGAGATCGCGTGCCTTCTTCACACTTGAGTACATGAATAGAATCCAAGGCCGACTTGAACTTCTATGTAGGAATGACCTTAGTTAGTATATCCGCCAGATTCACTTTAGTATTGAGTTTGATCAAATTGATCTCCTTTTCGGTCCACTCTCTTATCTTGTGATATCGTACGTCGATATGCTTAGCTCGACTTTGGTATACCTGATTCTTCGCCAAGTGAACGGCGTTTTGACTGTCACAACACAAAAGAACCAGCCCCTTATCGAATCCGAACTCGCCAACTAGATTCTTTAATCATAAGGCCTCCTTAGATACTTCTATTGTCGTTATGTATTCTGCCTCCGTCGTTGAGAGCGCCACGGTATCCTGAAGTGTTGATTTCCAACTGATTGGAGATTCTGTAACTATACATAGCCTGTAACAGATTTTCTCTTGTCCAAGTCACCAGCGTAATCCGTATCTACGTATCTTTGCAACTGGCTCAATTTATTTTCTGACTTGTGAAAGAAAACCGATATCTTTAGCGCCTTTTAGATATCGAAGTATCCACTTTATAGCTTCCCAATGAAGGTTTCATGTATTTGACATGTACCGGCTAACCAGATTTACCGTATAGGATATGTCTGGATGTGTGTGTTTACCGCTGAAAACCGGACTGAAGCACGGGGAGTGCGTCCAGCCTTAATACGGAGGCAGATGCTATATGGAACATATATATCCATCTCTCCGAAGACACCAAGTTGATTTATGACACCGTATATCGGGGGCTTGGATGGATGCAACCGTTGTAGCTGAATTTTTCAGATTCCCCCCCAATGATGAAGGTTTCTGATTGTGGGGACGTTTTTTTCCTGTAGACGCAAGTCCCTGCAGTTAATTACGTTATCGCTAAACGATAACTACTTTTTCTACTCCAGATATATCACTTCGTGTGTCGTGTTATGATTTTTTTATTTTGGGTTGCCCTTGGATTGTATACGAAGGCTAACGTTGTCGTCCGTAGGACACGGATTAGTCCAAATATGTACATATTTTTGAATAAACTTAGATAATACATTCCATCAATTCAGGAGGATATTTAATCTAAGGATCGTTAGTCGTATTTGGGACTAAGATCAACTCAGGTATATGGTTAAGAATCGTTAATCTTATTTTAGATTAAGATCAATTTAAAATAGATGAGCATATGAGCTCATTTTATTTTAACTAAGTACTGTTAGTCTTGTATTGGACTAAGGTCAATTTAAAATATCATGAGCATATGGGCTCAAAGAATATCATAGAAACTTAAGCTTCAATATACTCAGCCACTTTAGACTAAGAACAATGTATATAGGGCATAGCCTAGTTCCAGTGCATGCCACCATTAACGCATGCCACGCGTCACCTGAGTATTGGCGCACGAGTTTTGGCGTATATGTTTATGGCGCATAAAATATTGGTGCTTGGGGGTTTTGTGACGCATGCCACATGTTGCAATGTCATTGGCGCATGCCCATTGATATTTAGGTCTCTGGCGCATGGACTTAAGTCCTCAGTATATGGGTATATGGATCATTGGCGCTTGCCACGTGGCACATGCCTATTGGCACATGTGCCTCCGGCGCATGCAATGTGGGATTTTTCTTCAGAGATTAATCTCTATCTTTTGAAACTTAAGTTCATAAAGTTTAAGCTTCCATTAATGGACTTTTTGGCCATTAACGATCACCAAGATCAATATTTGATGATCTGGGATCCTTATTTTTGTTTAAAGGTATGAACTTTGGTCTATTATCATCGTCATTTTGGTTAAAGGGGATTGGTTCTTTTCTCAAACCCTAAATCTTAAAATCAAAATAATCCCTTTTGTAAAACTTAAGTTTTCTTGAGGGATAATCTTGATTTTAAGGATCTTGAGATCTGAGAAAAGCATTTAAGTTCTATATGAAGGTTAACCTTCTTTGACATATGAAGCTTAAGCTTTTATTTAATGTAGATTGATCTCCTATTATCTCGGTTTTTGCAGAGGAGAAAGATGTGAGTTTTGATAAAAGAGAATTTAAGTTCCTTATCAAGCTTATGGATATGATTGTGTATATGAAATTTTGACCTCAAGGGTCTTTTATATAGAATATAGATATTATTAGGCAAGTAGAAACAATCTGTCTTTGAGATAATCTTGATTTTAAGGATCTTGAGATCTGAGAAAAGCATTTAAGTTCTATATGAAGGTTAACCTTCTTTGACATATGAAGCTTAAGCTTTTATTTAATGTAGATTGATCTCCTATTATCTCGGTTTTTGCAGAGGAGAAAGATGTGAGTTTTGATAAAAGAGAATTTAAGTTTCTTATCAAGCTTATGGATATGATTGTGTATATGAAATTTTGACCTCAAGGGTCTTTTATATAGAATATAGATATTATTAGGCAAGTAGAAACAATCTGTCTTTGAGATTTCTTTAATTAATCTTAAGATCAAGTCCGGATGCTTAAGCATCGTTGGATCCAAGAGTTATCTGTTAAAACAATTAATATTTTTCTTATTCAAGTAAAATATTCAATTGATTTTCTTGTTTAGAAAGATATGAAAAGAGCTATATTATTAATATCAGCTCGGACGCTTAAGCACCGTTGGATTATAGATCCAAGGGTCCTTTTTAACAAGGTTTATATTTTTCTTTGTTTAGAAAAATATAAATTTTTTTATCTCTTGTTAACAAAATTATCTTTATGTTTTTAGAAAGATAAAAAATATTTTAAATAGATTAACTATACAATTTAAATCTTTTTGTTTGGAGATCTTCTGGTTAACCAGATTTATTCTTTCTGTTTAAGAAAGATAGAAAAATTATTTTTCCAAATATAACTTAAGCTATAATGAAGTAAGAGTTTCAAAGCATTGGCGCATTTATGCCAGCGTCAAAGACCGTTGGCTCATGCTTTAGACAGCGTCATTGATCCTCTGGCGCATGGAATTAAGTCCTTTTGGCCAATTAATTTGGTGGAAACAATCATTGCCGCTGGACATTAAATAGCGCCAAAGAACTTAAGTTCTATATGAAATATTTTGGTGGGAACATTGTGCATACCATATCGTACATGAGCAATCCCACCGCATTTGTATATGGTATTCGAGATATCTTTACCTTCTCCTCCGCTGATTTCGGACACTCCTTGGAGAATATCTTAAAATGACCGGCGATAGGGGTACTCACCTGTCACCTGTCTAGAGTTCTTCATGTTGAATCTCTCCATCACCTTCTCAATATATTTGACTTAAGATAACCACAGCTTTCGTGCCTTCCTATCTCAAATAATCTCCATCCTAAGAATCTTTGCTTCACCTAAGTCTTTCATATCAAATTCTACGTTCAATGAAGTTTTGAGCATCTTTATTTCTGCCATACTCTTAGCCGCGATCAACATATCATTTACATATAGTAGAAGATATATCGACGACCCATTCTTAAGCCCCTTCGAGTACACGCAGCTGTCATACTCATATCGAGAGTAGTTGGTTTTCCTCATGAAAGAATCGAAGCATTTGTATTACTGCATGGGAGAATGTTTCAACCCATATAAAAATCGTTTGAGTTCAAACTTCACATACATAATCCTTCTTGCCGAGCTCAATAAAACATTCAGGTTGCTTCATGAAGACCATCTCTTCCAACCCATCGTGCAGAAAGGCCGTGTTCACGTCCATTTGCTCCAACTCTAAATCTTGAATAGCTATCTTTGCCAACGACACTCGAATAGACATATGCTTGACTACAGACGAGAAAATCTCGTTGTAGTCAACCCCTTCTTTTGAGCAAAACCCTTCGCAACTAAACCGCCTTGTATTGCTCATTCTTTTTTTCCTGAATACTCACCTGTAGCCAATAGTCATTTTTCTTTTCGGTAGCGTTGTCAATTTCACGTACCATTCTTTCGAAATGACTCCATCTCCTCTATCAGCGCAACAATCCATCGATTCCTATCTTTTTCTCCAATGGCCTCATGATAAGAGCTTGATAAGAGCTGGGATCTCCGCTTTCAATGACTAAAGCGCATGCGAGCATATTTTTGAAACCTTTCCTGAATGGTGCCTTGTGTGTACGTGTTGATCTCCTCAATGCTAGTTTGTGGGTCCTCTGGGGGTTGGTTCTCGTCGTCCGTCTCCGTATTCTGTCCGTCCACCTCCATATCAATAGGTTGAAATTGTGCATCGGAGTTCGTATCCTTATGAGCGCCAGAAAACTCCACCGCTACCGGATCATTGCCGCTTGATGCTCCACATGCCTCCTTATTATCTCCAGCCACGTTTTTCAATATGGATTCCTCATCGAAGATCACATCTCGGCGGGTGAACGTCTTTTTGTTTTCCGGATCCTATAATTTGTAAGCTTTAACTCCAAGTTTGAATCCCAAGAAAACTCACCTTTTAGATTTTGAATCCATCCTTGGTCCTATCCTTCTGATTCACAAGCGAGTAGGTAAGGCACCCAAACACTCGTAGAGAATCATAATTGACTGGCTTTTCTCTCTATATTTCTTCGGAGATCTGAAGATTTATGGCTGTAGATAGAGACATATTGACTAAATAGCACGCATGATTTACCTCCTTTGTCCAGAAGTCCTCCGAAAGACCGAATTTCAACCGCATACATCTGGCTCTCTTTAGTAGTGTCCTGTTCAGCTCTCTGCTACCCCATTCTGCTCTGGCTGTCCTGGAACAGTCCATTGTTGCTGTTTGCCCTGTTCTTTACAGTTATCTGTATCCATTGTCTATTCTTAAATACTTCACCGATCGCCCCTTTTGCTTCTCCACGGCCGCTTTCCACTCCTTAAAACTGGCAAACATATCTGATTTGTATTTGAGGAAGTAGACCCATCCTTCCGTGAAAAGTCGTTAATGAAAATGACGTAGTATACGGTACCTCCCTCCGATGCAACTGGCGATGGCCCCCATACGTCTGAGTGAATGTAATCAAGAACTCCTTTGGTCTTATGCACGGCTTGATTGAAGCCGACCTTATATTGCTTTCCCATCGTGCAATATTTGCAGAAGTCCAGCTTGCACGTGGTAATACCTTTTAGCAACTTCCTTCTGTGCAACTCATGAAGCCCCATCTCACTCATGTGGCCAACACGCATATGCCACAGTTTTGTGGTATCCTCCATCCATTTCTCTGTAGCTATGGCTGCATCACCAGTCACTGTGCTGTTGTCTAAATGATACAAGTTTTTTAGTCGTTATCCCTTCATGACCACCAGGGCATCCTTGACAACCGTTAACACTCCATCTTGACCAATGAATTTGCATCCTGCTGCATCCAATCCGTCTAGAGAAATCAGGTTTTTCTTTAGTTCTTTAGTTCCGGAACATGACACAGCTTACCAGCATTCGCACCACACTAACAAACATGCGGACTTTTGATATTCCCTATGCCAATGGCCTTGCACACCGTATTGTTACCCATAAGAATACTGCTGCCATTGAATTCCTTATAGGTGTTCAACAACTCCTTCTTCGGGCACATATGGAATGAACATCCGGAATCAATGATCTAAGTATCAGAATCTTCCTTTCCGGTATGTACGACGAGTACATCACACAGATCTTCCTCTACTTCAGTCGCAACACTGGCTTAATTTGAATCCTTTGAACTGATACCTTTACTCTTCTTCTCCAACCACTGTTTATACTTTTGGTATTGCTTCTTCAGTTGCCTTGACTGTTTGCAAAAGAAACATGGTTCGCTCTCTTGTCCGGATGATTTGGATTTCTCTCTATGCTCTTACCTCCGTCTCTATCTTTCGACCTTCCCTTTTTCCCGGCAAACAACGGTTTAGAGAGTAGAGAAAATAATAATGTTCCAACGAATCACCCTGACGACCCCTCCGATTGATTTGATTTCTTCATGATCTCATTATTGAGAGAGAAGTGTCGATGTAACCTCCATCTCGAGAGTCTCCTTCCCATAAAGAATCATTGTCTCCAAGTGTTCATACGAATTTGGAAGTAAAGATAAGAGCAATAGCGCTTGATCCTCCTCATCTAACTTGACTTCAAGGCATAGAAGAACGCTTATCATCTTGTTGAAGCTGTTTAAGTGATCGTGAATCGGAGTCCCTTCCTTCATGCGTAATCCGTAGAGTTGCTTTTTTAAGTACAGCTTGTTTGGCAACGACTTTGTCGTGTAAAGCTCTCCAGTTTCAACCACAAACTTACCACAAAAGTCTCCTTCATGACGTTATATATCACATTATCCGCTAGACAAAGCTCTATCTTGCACCGTGCCTTCTGATCCAACTATGCCCATGTGTCATCTGTCATGGTGGTAGGTTTACTACTGCCAAGTACTTTAAACAACCCTTCCTTCACCAGAAGTGCCTTAACCCTTCTCTGCCACATCGACAAGTTTTGTTCCCCATTAAATTTCTCCATCTCGAATTTTGTGCTATTTATTTTGTTATCCGTCATCTTTAATTCCGAAGTAAAAACCTTTCTCTCGGATCCTTATGAACCACCATCAATAGTATTACAATCTAAGAACATGGGGAGCGGCCACAAGCGTCTCACCCACAGAAACTTAAATTGCAAAAGTTACATAACGTAGCTCTGCCACCAGTTGTTGGGATTATCGAGAGGCAGTGGATGCGTCGACAACCAACCCTTATGGATCTAAACTTAGATCCCTTTAAAATGAATAACAAAAAACTGGAAGCAAACCGCAATAATAAATAATACAAACTATTGGGAGAAACGGGAAGAACCTTTATTAGAACTTAAGAGAGAGAATAAAATCTTACAAAAAATTACGCAAACTCTCTCCTTATGATCTCCAACGAGATTTCCCTTTCTCTACAAGTTCTCTTTCGATCGTCTTGATCTCTTATGGAGCTGTCGTCTCCCTTTAATTTTATGATAAAAAATTCTCTACCTACAACTTTAACCCAAAGATCCTATATATAGCCCATATAATCTGAATTATAATAAGATCCTAAAATTTACAAAACTGCTACCCAAAACTGAATTTTCGAGATAATTCTCAAACGGAAAATCCGCGCTTATCTCAAAGGCAGACGTTTGAACCTGTTATGGGCAGACGTCTGCTTGTGCTCTGCTTGGAAAGCAGAGCGTTGCCAGATGTCTGCCATATGTGGGTCAAACGTCTGTCGCATTCAGCGCATCTGACTAGAGCATGACCACTAGAGCATGACCAGACGTCTGATGGGCAGACGTCTGTGACTCCTTTAGAATTTTGAAACCTTATTGTCAGACGTCTGAGCTTCGAAGCTCCAGACGTCTGGCCCTTCTCTGGATGCTTGTGTAGTCTTGATATACGAGACATCCTTCACAACATTTTCCCCTTAAAGTCCCCTTTAAAAATCATTTCAACTTTCTTAAATATTTCATTCTTCTGCTTATACTGTGTTTCTTTTTTCACATTTCATGAATCAGAACTTGCTGAATCTGACTTGGAGGATTTTCGTGCTTGTGTGGAAGCTTTAAGTTCTGAGCTATCAGATATGAAGGTACGCTTACACTCCGTAGTGAATTATATGGTTTGTTATGCCAAACCCTTTTTGCAGCGTATTGAGTTCAATAATTTTGATTCGATTCTTTGATTTTTAGGCGACACTAAAAACAGGAGAAGCTGTTAAAGATAGAACTGGAGTTGGAGACTCGGGGCATGTGGAAAATTTAAAAGCAGAGAAACGGTTTAAAGAAGCCCTAGAAGGAGAGATAAGAAAGCTGAAGCATTCTTATAAAAAGCTTAGTTCTAAGAAGGAGTCTGAGGTGTCTGCCTTGCTAGCAGAGAAGGATTTTGTGTGGAACCAGTTAAAAAAAATGGAGAGTGACTACACTACAATTATAAAGTGTAAGAAAATTGAAATTGAGCATGCTAATGAAGCCATAGGGAAGCTTCAACATAATTTACAGGAGTTGCAAACAACAGCCAGTGAGAAGGATGAGTTGATTGCTGAATTAAAAGCTAGGCATGAATTGGAAATCAGAAGGCTCACACAAGAAGCTGAGCAGGCCAATGAGAATATTAAACAGCTTCAGCTTGACAAGGATGAATTATGCTCGTTGAACAAAGAGAAGTATATAACTATTGCTAATTTAAGAAGTGGGATGGCCAAGAATGGGAGGGAGTTGCGCAACAGCACTATTGAGAAGTCAAGAGTTTCTAAGCAACGCTCAGAAAATATTTTAAAGACGCCAACAGAGGATAACGCTAGAAAAGATTCCAGGAAACGTAAGTCTGAAAGTGCAGGGCAAGGCACAAGTCAAAAGACTAGACGACTATTTAATGATCCTTCACAATTATCTGCTCTGGTCCATGTAAGTCAATTTTTTGTATCTCTTGATATTTAGTTTTTATGGCTATCCTCTCTAAGTTGCTAATTCTATAACTGTAGTTGGCATTTATTTATTTATTTATGCATCTTGTCATTTAGCGATTCTTATGCTGTAGTTACCTCTATCTTTGATGTTTAGTAAAGCCTTTTGCTTTGAAATGGTTCTAATTTATTTCTACCGAATGTTGGAATGTACCTAACAAATGTGTTACATCTCAATAAATGTAAACATATTCATATTTGGACGAGTTTTAGTTTTTCATTTGTAGAACTAGCTGTAGACATTTGTAACTTTTCTGTAAGTATTAGTTTAAACTCATGCTCCCCACCATTGAATGGTGCAATGGCTCATTATCAACCGGTCAAATTCTTTGCTTTGGTAATTGCCCTCAGGATTCACACGTTTATATACAGAACATAAAAGTGCCAGAACAGTTATGCGCTTTAAAATTATAGAAATAGACATACTATGCAGCGTACCATATTATATTTAGAAAGAGGTGAAGGCATATTGTTGATTAAGACATCTAAAATGCATGCAAGAAACTATGATTCTTTTGTTATATACTTAAATTAAGTCTCCTGCTACTTGTCTATGGTAAACAGTAGAGATCGGCACATAATAATGCATTATCATTGAGGAAGATGATTAACAGTAGTACATTTGAATCATGTGCCTGATTTTCAATAAATCTATCACTACTATTCACATCAGGGGATAGATATCTCCTACTCTTCCACTAGTCAGGTATAACAAGGTATTGCAAACAGAATTAACTGAACGAGGATAACTAGCCTTGTAATCTGCCAAAAGGATCCACGAGCAGCGCAAAGAAATCTATCAACTACCAGGAGTGTGCTAATATAGACACTCTATGAAGACATCAAGTACAATAGACCAACTGAAGCTACATTAGGCTTTTGCTGCATTGAAAAACTGGAAGAAGAGGTGCGTGGTTATTTTTCCACTGGGAAATAAGCTTTTTAGAAAAGTAAAAAAAAATGCAATTTCGAGTTGCCTGAAATTTTTAGTTCAATGCAGATGTAAGATCATATCTAGGGAAGTGAAAAAATTGCAATAATAATCTATCTGAAACTTTTAGTGCGATTGGCTGAAGATGATCGAGGGAACATCAAGAAACATGCATCAACTTTTGACATTTTCTTTTGTTGAGACTCTGCAACCGATGTAAACTATGAGAGATCAACCGAAGTTTGTTTCATCTCCAGTACTGGTGTCAACTAGAATATTCACTTGAAAACTCAATGTAACGGTACCCTTTGGCCTCTGCCAATATCCTATCTTACACTTGTCATAATTATACTACTTAATGTATCTTATGGACATCTTTAGAAAGTAGTATGCAAGAATGATTAGACGACTTATCAGTAATAATTAACATGGTGATATGGGCACAGAGAAGAACTTATAAAATATAGTTGGATGTTTGGAAATGCCATTTATATTTGAATGATATATATTTTGTAGTTTGCATCAACTAGTGGTTTCAGCTGTACACATAATTTTAAATACATATTATTAAATAGAACAGAAAATGGAATATTTTATCACAGTAAGTTAACCTATATCCACACATACATGCTTGCGCGCATGCCGGGGGCGGAGGTATAGAGAATTACTCGTGATACTAAATTGATGGCCAGAATGAGAAATAAGCTTATGTGATTTCATCATTTGGGGGAGGTACCTGACAACACTGATGAGAGTTGGATTGAAGAAGATAAAAAGGTGACAGACGGGAAAAGATGCGTTAAGGTTCGCTGAGACCATAGGAGTAGATAAAGATGAAGAGACATCCAGAATCCTGGAGAAGATGTCTAACACATCCATGATGTGGGTTTGCCTGGTTTAACCTGCTTCACTTGTAGGTCTTAACACACACCATCCTTATTGGCTATTGTATGTGTGATGTGTATTGCATATTAAGTTTGTGCTTTTTCCAGGATTTTTTTACCATTGTTTTATATCGCACATCTTTGTGTTAGTGTTTTCTCCCATCCATTTATCTCTGATATATGTGTCTTTTTTTAACTGTCTCCCCCACCCCCACCCCCCCCCCCAAAAAAAAGAATAAAAAAATAAAATTTATAAATAAAATAAAATTAAAACACCATTCAGTGGGTATTACTATTTTATATAGTGCCTGTCCTCTCCATATGAATGTGCAAAAAGCTATATGCTATAAAGTAATATGCACTAATGTGTAGCTTACTGGCACGTACCACAAGAATGACATATGTGCATATATACTGGCAGTATTTTACAGGGAGAATGCCACATATCTTCAAAATAATTAAAAACAATAGAAAGTTCAGGGGAAAATAGAAAAATTAGAAAAATATGAATAGAAAAGAAATTCACATGCAATGCACAGCAATGGAAATTCTTGTTGTACATATGAGTTTTGAGTTTTGATTTTATGTAGATGGATTGCAAAATCTATATAAAAGGACAAATCATATACAAGTGAAGAGCTAACATGTGCATATATAAGGACTATAACAGGGACATAAAACATGCATCGATGACAAGATCCATCATGTCCACAAAATACCAATGCACCTCATACCCTTGCTGCACAACCAAACATATATGATAATTTTTATGCTATACATGAAGATGCAGCTGCATATGCGGTAACATATTTCATAATTCACAGCAGTTTTACCCTTATTTTTATATAACTGCCCCCCTCCAAAAACAAGTGTACACACATATACTCGCCAATTGCTCAATTGTTGCCTCTATATATTTCCTCACTGTTCACCCAAATCATACAACCTCTTAGTTTCAGAATGCAATTAGACACTAGCTTCTTAAGATTTGAAATTATACCAGTTGGTCTTCAGTTTTTGAAATGCATAGTGTATCCGTAATTATCCTTCATTATCCAACAAGTTATCAACCATGTTTCTTATTTCCTTTTGAGCCCAAAATTAGATATCGAAGCTAAAGGAAATTTTTTTGATCCTCCATAAAATTTATCACCATAATCATAAACAACCAATTGCCTCCCTAGTCCCTCCTCCTTCTCCAACGAACCGCTGCAGTGTCCAAGAACATTGAGGGCACCTTAGATAGTAACACAGTTAAATCATTTCTATCAAAGAAGTTGTTCTTCTACATATATGGAACCCTTGCTACTGAAACCAATAGTGCAAAATCACACGCTCCATGCTTCTAATAAATTGCGGGCACAGATTCTGAAGTTAGTATTTCTATAGATAATCACTCATGAATGCATGTTTTGATGAACATGCTACCCAAGTCATGGGTCATCGAAACTTTCAAAGCTGTGATCGTTACTCAAAGATCATATATTGGTCCAGTCAGAATGTCTTATGGTGATGTCATACTAAACAAGCTGTGAAATAACTGTACAGAACGTAAACATTAAACAATATTGAGACGCCTTAATTAGATTATATAAGGCCGAAAATAATTTGTACATAACTAGATACATGCATACCAACAATTGTATAAGTAATGAACAATGAAAGTGAATATTAAATATCAAATACCAAGTAGGGACATAATTTCTGGCTTCAGTCATAACTTATGCTGAGTTTTTTTTGTTTTTTTTTAAATCAACCCTCTTTGGGGATCAAACTTGCGACCTCTCACATTGGATAGGAAATTGGTACCAACTGAGATAAGCCTAGTTGGTGACTTATGCTGAGGTTGATGGTATATCTCGTTGAGAGGCATTTGTAATTATTGAATCGGATTTTTATTGACTTACATTATATTCGTAATAATTACTATTCCTTAAAACTTATAATATTTTATCAGAAATATTCTGTTTGGCCATGCCTTCACTATGCTTGGAGCTTACTCTTCCCTTCATCATGTTTGAAGGCATCGAGTTTACCTTGTATTTTGCTCAAGATTGCTGCTTCATCAATGTATTGTTCTGCATATTTTTACATTAACTATACGATGAGATGAAATGGCTATCAGGAGTGTGTATAACTTAATATTTTCATCTTGACTGCTTGCCAGGGACTCGTGCGATGTTCAAGCAAGCGAAAAGCAGGGTTTGATTCACCAGCAGATAGACTAACATTATTTCATGCTAACTTTAAGGTCCCAAAGCTTAAGAACTCTCCTCCTGTAGTTGTGAGGCAATAACTGCCCGCTCCATAGTTTATTTTATTTACCCTGTATTCAAGTAGGAATTTTTTGATTAACTACCTCATAATTGATGTAAGTTACGTAACATATGTATAACTCTCTCTTAAACCTCATGAAATATCCTTTCGGCCATGAGGCTCCGATCCTTTGTAAACCTTGTTGTAATAATGATTGTGGGCTATATCTCTTATGGGCTATATCTCTTAAGCTGCATCAGATGCTTTTATTGCTCAAGATTATGTTCATTTTGTTTCCAGCAATTTCTTTTATCTTCATATTTCAAGTAGAAGGAACAAATTTTATTTGACTTTTTATTATACTTGTTAGATTGAGTTATGTAAGTTTTATATATGTTAATCTTAAACTTCTACATTGTGCGCTTAACCTGCATGTTACATTTGATGTTAGAAATAAAAATGCATTATATGTATATCATTATCGTTTAGCTGATCATAATTTGTCTATTCATGCTTCTTATGCTCGTATTCACTAGCTTGTCAACTCATAGATGCATCAATTTTCTTTCAGCTGATTAAATGCCGAGGCTCTTCTCGGCTTGGTTAAGATGATCAGCGAGCGAGTTGAGTCAGTTCAACTTGAATTGAGAGCTCTTTTATGTCTTGCAAGTCAAATCGGATTCTAATGAGCTATTTACTGAAGGTTCTAAGGTTTATAAATAGGCCTCAAATGCTTAATTGTGAAAAGCTGTGTATTTTGGGGGGTTCCTTTTTGTTGCTGAAGATAGTCTCCTGTGTGCAAATCTTTTCCCATGTCTGATTCTTCGTTTCCACTTCTGTTTTTATAATGAAATAAACAAAATTGAATAATTCTTCTTCAATTTCTATTCATTACACTTTCCAACAGCTTGCATGCTTGCTTTCTTCCTACTTCCAATTGCCAACCATGACTTAAGAACTGCTTTGAAAAAGTGCTGCTTGAGAGCTCTTTCCTTTATTATAGACAAGTTCTTTTCCTCGGTGAGAAGGAGCCTAAGGTCTCCAAACCTAGTATAGATCTCTAAAGCCACTTACAGAATGCAAGTCTACTTATCCAAGGACCGTCCTTCCGGGTAGATTAACAACGAACATATCTTTTTTGACCGTTTTCATCCATGTTCATTTAGATGTATACCTAGCCCTTGATGCACCACCAACTTCACTTTTGCCACTCCGTTTGGTTGTTTAGTTGATGTATTTATTCGCTTCTTTTGCATATATCCAAACCATCGTAATTAATTTTGTTTTTGTCCCCTTAAACATTCATCCATCCCAACATTCTCATTTCAGCTCACTCATTTACTTTTAACATTTAATATCTCATAGCCGAATTATGAAATTTGTAAGGTATCAACATAATAACACTTCTGGAGCATTTATCCACTTCAATTATTTCACATTAATTTCATTGAACTACCCTCTCAACCTCATTGTCATGCCAACCCTAGACACAAATACCAGATCCATCTTGAATTTTATATATCCAAGGTGTTGAAAATAGGTGTCCCCCAGCATATATATGTTCAACCAAACCCCCCTCCCCTTTTGAGAACTTTCATCTTATTATCTTCCTCTTCCTCTAAAATGGCATATGGAAGAAGAGAGCCTTCGATCTTTGATGCCTTCTCCCTCTCCCCTCTCCCATACCCAGTCCTCCTCATCCTCTTCATGGTCCTCCTCCTCCTTACCATCTCATGGTCCTTCGACTTCGAGGAGATGATTGAGAGCACTGAGGAGCAGATGAATTGGCTTCTCCTCGCCACCCCTGTCCTCCTCCTCCTCCTCATCCGGTGGCTCTCGTCGGTCGAGAGCTTCGACGGGAGCTTCTTCGGATTCTATCAAAGCAATCCGAGGAGGAGGGGTGGTTATTACTATGGCGAGCCTTCGGAGGGGAGCTCACCTTGGGGTGTGGCTGCAGTTGTGGTCTTGTTGCTGGTGCTGGTTTCTTTCCAGTCTACCTTTCAGGATATGTGGAGGGCTTGAACCATTGATTTGGGTAGTAATATCATAAAATCGCTGCCACTGCACCAGAACTTTCAAGTTGAGGTGAGGATTGACAGATGTATATGTTTATATCATGATGAGAGGGTACTAGTTTTGCGCTTGTACGTGGTGATGTGTGGTTGATTAGTTGTTGTGGGTTAGGAAGATGTTGTAAATATATGTATGACATGTTATGTTTTGAGGATCTGTGGAGAGAGAGTATTGTGATGGAATTTTGGAGAAAGTTTTTTTGTGATTGTTGGAAGAGGATTTTAGTTTCTGTTTAGATTGGATGATATCGGATGAAGATCCCCTGCTTTCCTTTCTGGGCCCCATACAATCATGAGCGTCATGTTTTACCCTAATATGAACCGTTGGATTTGCAGGAAGGCAATCATGAGCGTCATGTTTTAGCCTAATATGGATTGTCGGATTTGCATAGCAGGAAGGGAAAACAGGACAGGGATCCGGGGTGATATTTAGTTTATGTAGCCATAGAAGCTAAGGTACGTGGCTCTTGCTAATGATGCTAGGAAGATGATGATCTATGGATCCTTCTCTTTAATTATGTTTTAAATTTGTGCCTAGAGGGACTTAAATTCTAAATATATAGAGCAATTATGTGAGTTGGACTTTGATATAATATATTATTTATAAGATAAGAAAAAGATAGGATCCACAAACATTAGTGGACAAACTTAATGATAATGGTTAAGACTTAGACTAGCAACCATATAATTTTTAATGATCATGTGTTGGCTTTGAGACATGGCAATGCTTCTGCCATGACACCAAGTGTCTCCTACTGTTTAAGGGCGACACTCAACCGCAACACACAAGCAATGAGTAGAGAAGGAACACGCCTGCTTGCCTTTGCTGGATGAGACTCTTTGAAAGCGACACATCTTGACTCTTGGGGACTGCAGCAGTTGAGATCCTTATCAAACAAAAGCAATTTGACAAACTTGAAACAGTGTTACATAATCTGAGCTATATGTATCCACGCAAGAGTAGCAGCAGTCCCATGTTCACAAATCACAAACATGGGTCATTTACTTAGAAGATTGACCGCGGATGTAGAATAAGTTATTGATGTGTGGAAAGGGCATGCAAGATAATAACAAAGCAACCAACCTGGTTTTGATATTCATCAGGTGTATTTAAAATACGGATTAATCTAAGCTGAAAATACCGAACTGCACATAGGTGCGGATCTTGACCCAAAAGGGCTCTATTTGTTAGAAAGCGTTAGAATATAAAAAGTTCTGATGTAATGGCATGGCAGATACATTTTACAATTTAACTATGTTAAATGTTGAGTAATTCTTCACAAAATTATTTGCTGACCTTCCCTAAATCATGGCGTTTTCACCCAGTTATGTTCCGTGTCATCCGTGTCCCCACTATTGATGAATGAACATAAATATTTTTTCGTGCATTAATGGTATTAAGTATACAAGGCAGTGCTCTCAGGGGACCATCTTCATACCTATAAATTATCGACTGCCATCTGCAAGATTGTCCCCCTTCCCTTTTTTACTCTTGTAGTAAATCGAAGTTCTACTACCATCGAAAATATTAAAGACATCACTCAGAGAAAATGTAATAAAATTTTGATAGCAACTTATCTTAAAATACATAAAACAAGCTGGAGATATACATTACTCACAAGCTTCTCCACTGGCTGTGCTCTAGCATAACGTTTCATTTGAGGCCTAATTACACTTGCAAACCCTGAACCATCATAGTTTTTTCACTAAAATACCTTTTTATTACAGATAAATACTTTAAACTATTCCAGAGATTTTTACTAAAATACACTAAAATGCAGCACCTGATGTATTTTACTGTAATTAAAAAACCTTCAAGGCATTATAATTTGAAACCATGATTCTTAAGGAACATTAATGTAAATTAGAAAAATTTAATTCTTGACATTTCCACCGACAAATAAAAGGGTCAGCAAAGAAAAATAAAACAAACATACTCAAACAGCAAGCTAAATAAATATTCCAGTATCAAATATAGATAGAAACAAAATAGAGCAATTCCACTTGAGAGTGCAGCAAACCTCAATAACATAAAACATCTCTGCATTTGGTAGTTCTCCATAACACCAACAAAAACTTCAAAAACAATTACCTGAGACAACTTGGACAACTTAAACTGCAAGTTCTAACAAAAAAGCGAGCAATTGAGATACCAAACATCTAAGCCTTATCAGCCTTAGCAGCAGTGGCTGCAGCCTGTCCCCTGAGCCGACCAGTCCTTCTTGCAGCAATGAGACCCACCTTTTGGCCAGGAGGAGCATCACGACGCACAGTCGAAGCATGACCAATGTGCTGGTGGTTACCACCACCATGAGGATGCTCAACAGGGTTCATGGCCACACCACGCACCTTAGGCCAACAGTTCCTCTTCACGCGGTACTTGTGGTAGGCATTGCCGGCCTTGAGGAGCGGCTTCTCAGTCCTGCCCCCGCCTGCGACTTGTCCGATCATGGCACGACATCCGCTCGGTACGATCTTCTTGGCACCCGAGGGTAGCTTGATCCTGTTAGGGATAGAACAATGGGTAGTTCAATTAAAATTTAAGCATGCATGTAACTAGAGAAACAGGCGAATAATGTGTAATCAATGGAAATTTATCAGGTAAAACCAACATCAGACACACCTACTTGAAAATCTAGAATTTCACAAGGAATGCTTTCTACAATTTTCAAGCTTCATAAAACTCATCGCCTTCTTCAAAACCCTTCTCCAAAACCAAACAGATACGACACTTTAGCATTTCATAGGTTCCAGGGTTTGCAGGATACAAGCACACAAGCATAATGCTTAAGTGCAAATAGATAAGTAAAAATTTACTGAATAATGACAACCGACCATAGATGATACTGAAATACTTCCTGATTTTGACGAAAAATGACAAAATATATAGATGTTTTGCTTCTCTTTCCATATAATGAGAGATTTTATATGAAGTGGAAGCATCAAAATGCACTCCAATAAAAATCAGACTTTTAAATGGTCTCTTGCTGAATATACTTTTAAGGCTTCACAATGTTTTCCTTGCTACAAATCATGCATTCTCATCCAACTATTGTGCTACCATGGTAAGTGGAGTCATCTCACACTTGAATGCTTGTAGCACAGGAGGCTGCAAGCAGTGGTGAAACCAACCCCACAAAGAATCACTTATAACTCTTATACAGCTCTAACACCGCTTATAGGTTGTAAGCCAATTCAAAATCAAACTAAATGCTAGAAATGTATTGAAAGTGTTGCAAATGGTGATGCTGCAACACCAGGTAACTGCATCGATTGGAATTTAGAACTAATCACACAGCATTTAAAATTGAAAACTATATATGTCTGATTGTATGGTTCAAATCGTTTGGTAAGTATAAACAACATATACAGAAAGAGAGAATCAATTTGGGAATGCAAGGATGGGTGAATGGATATAACACCAAAAAGCAGTTAGCTCTAGCTCCCATCATGAAGACCGATTTACAACTAGGGATCAGGTGTAAAAATGTGTGCACAAGAGAAATGATAAGATTTGGTAAATATTGGTGAAACAAGAGGTAGACACCCCCACAAAAAAAAAACAGGGTAAGCAGAATAAATGAAGTTTAATAAAAAAGATAGCTGTTAGATTAAGAGGAGAAAACATGGAAAGGAGTTGAATTGAACATAGAAAAGGGATTGTGGTGTCAACTGCAAATATTCTGATAAATGCTCTGATGGTGTTTGCTACAAAAGAAAGGGAGCAAGAGGATAAGGTGTTTGAAAACATAATTCACAAGCAAACCATGAAGTATCGCTAAGAAAACAAAACTAAAAATGCACAATCTAAAAGCAAGCAGCCATTCCAAACGCAAGTACCCGCCCTGAATAGCATATCAAGGCCCTACCATACAACACTAGTATAGAAATCAGTATAGTGATTAAAATAAGCATAAGTATCTAGACATAAGATTTTATTTAGCTATAAGATTACCATCATATGACTACCAACATATTAATAAACATATGTTTAGACAATCATGCTTATAATTGCTGATTACCAACAAATGAATAAATATGAGCCTGGTAGAATATAATCGCTTACAATATGAAACAATTATTGCTTCTGAGGATAATGAAACAACTATTGCTACTATAGAAACAACATTACATGAATTGATCCTATGAAAGTTCTGTCCACTCATTATTCATCTTCTTAACCGGTCAGCAAGAGAATTGTTATACAAAGGCTTGCATGTTTATCCTTAAGAATCAAACCAATGTTTTGGTTCACTAATATCCAGCATTTTCGTCAATACGAGAGGCTAACATACAACTAATAGTTCAATAATTATCTTGGTCTCAGCTTTATCATACATTGTAAATGTAAACCATCAGAAAAATTTCAATTTCAAACCAAAAAATTAAAAGCCCTAAAGTAACCTCCTTTTTTGGCTCCAATATGACCATCATAACACATAAGAGCATTCTTTAATCATTTGCTACACCAAGATTTACATAGGAGTGTATCCACAACATCTGAGCGTAAAGATTTATCAATCGTTATATTTAATGCTCATGGTATAAAAAATTCAATAAGTTAAATTTGATTACATTATGCCAAGTTACAACGTCCTTGTTCTATATGTGACATTTCTAACTTTGGTTTAGAGAAGTGTCCGGCTTGCAAAATCATTCAACAGATTGTATCTAAAACTTAGTTTAGTTAATACAGCATCGACCTCAAATCATATTAGTTCACATTTGTGACTTTTTCCTTGACATAACATAAAAAAGAGATTCCATTTAAAACAAGTAATGATAACATATTAAGCTTGGCTCTGATATCTATACTGAATTCAACTATATAGTACCTTAGCCTAAACTAAAACTTTTATGATATATGTCAATGCCATAACATTCAAACACTTCAATGCTTAACTGAACCCGATTCAATTTTGTTTTTCCTATGGTACAACAATTATGATGCAAAAATATTCTCCAGTTCTTCACCTACGGCCCAGAAACATCTAAATTAATCCACCGTCAAAAACAATATCAAAATCATTTTTTTATATAAACACCGTAGCAACATATCGCTATCCTTTCCAATTAATTGAACAGTCAGATCTAAAACCTACAAACATACTGCATAAAAAAATCATTTTTAACGCAAGATCATAAATAAGAGGTAAAAAGAGATCGACCTCGAGGTCCCATTATCAGGATTATGACTGATGACGATCGCGTAATCCCCGGAAGCCCTAGCGAGCACGCCTCGATCCCCGACGTGATGCTCGACGTTGCAGACGACGGCACCCTCGGGGATGGACCTCAAAGGGAGGACATTTCCGACCATGAGGTTGGCCTTGCGGCCGCAGTAGACGAACTGTCCGGTGTACATGCCCTCGGCGGCGATGAACAGCTCCTTCTGGTGCTTGTATCGGAACGGGTGCCTGAACGTGACGCGGGCGAGTGGGGCGCCGCGGCCGGGATCGTGGATGATCTCGGTGATGACGCCCTTGAGGTATCCGTTGCGCTCGCCGAAGTCGAGCGAGCGGAAGCGGGCGGGGCCCTTGCGATGGTGGGTGTGCGACTTGAAAACGGAGCCTGCTCCCTTTCGCTGTGCTCTAATCACTCTCCCCATAGCGGCGGCGGCGAATGAGGAATGAGGAAGATGAAGTGAGAGGCTAGGGTTAGGGTTTGGGGAGTGTGGGAATTTATAAGAGCTGAGGGGTTGGATCTAGGGCTGGGATTTGTTTGAATAGAAGATGGTGTGGGCTAATGGGCTAATGGGCTACAGCCTAACCCAAGTCTAAACCCACTAAGCACAACATAACAAAATGTATCTGAACCTTATAGAATACTTGTATGCTGCACGCTGCACGTGGGGATGCACAATTTCTATATTTTTACACCGAGGTAAACGGAGGAAATGTGAACGGATTTACTTCTATGGCATTGGCAAAATGGACGCTCTGTGATTTTTTTCGACGATCGGCATACATCACCTCTATTTTTATCATCTATGATGTGGATACACCAAATTTCATGTGATTATACCATTTTTCACCGTTGATTTAGTTAGTGCAAAATTAATGGTTTACCGACAATAGAACTTTTTACATTGCTAATTCAACGGTGAAAAAGTGGAATCACATGAAATTTGGTGTATGCACATCTTAGATGATAACAATGATGATGATGGATGCCGATCGTCGGATAAAATGGCAGGAGCTGTATTTTTTCGTTGCCATAGGTTGAAACCCCTCCATGGTCTCTTTTCTCCATTATTCTCTTTTACACCACAAATATTTGACAAGATTTTTAAAGATCTGTTTGGAGAAATTGGAACGTGGAAACGAGAAGACTTACACAGATGATAAGAACCTAAAATCTGTCAGTCGTGGAGAGTTTGTTATGGATGAACAATAACAATAAACTCAAAACCTTTATATTTTATATTTTATTTTAAGTATAATATAAATCAAAATTATTATTTTTTGACATATCGACATTACTGATATGGCAGCAAATTAGACGAGTTTCTTTTGCACGATGCACCCCCTTCTCTTGCATTAATATAAAAGAGACGTTTGTAATAGAACAAAGAATAACAATAATAAATAAATTATTATAGTGGAAAATTCCGAGAGTTCGGTGGTGTACTTGTCTCTACGGGCTTGTTTACATTCTGCCGGCATACCAATTTACTTCATCGGTCAATGGTTCGAAGCGGCAGCTTCTTTCAGCTGACATAGTTGTCTCGTCAAAATAAAAACATGAATCTAATCATGAGTGCTCGGCTACATGCGTTAGAAAACAGTATAACCATACATGTTTTTGGATGCAATCCTTTTAAAATTCGAACCGGCGATTTCTTATTTTGAAATGAAAAGTCAAACGAGCTATGTCCAAAGGATGACACCCTTCATGCTCTTCATGCTCTAAAGCTCGGATGTAAAAATAATTCTTGTGGATTTCAAATTATTTGATCAAATATATAGAGGTGTAAGATATTGAATCATTGATTAACCATTAATATTATAACCATCCGATGCAAACTAAAAAATCATATTGGTGTACATAGGTTTAGGCTAGATCCACATCAAAAATGTCGATCACCAAACTCAAAATTGTAGAGCCAACTGTTTCACAAATGGCTGAGATTTGGCTTCCTATAGTATACTGGAAAGAAGCCCTATGAAAGCACAATCCGTATACCGAAAACAAAATCAACAGTGCATCCCAATATAGTGTATCATTTCAGAAAATATAAAATATTATTTTTGGAAATTAATATTAAAATAATATATTTCCCGAAAACTGCCCGATTTGCGAAATTGGGATTTTCAAAAAAGGGTATAAATATATACCAATAATTGTGAAATAAATGGAAATTAAAATGATTTATTCATTTAATAGTATATTTAAAGGATTTGGCATTTTAAAAAATTTTTATATACAGTTTCGATAAAAACCCGATTAGTGCACTGCTAATCGCGATTAAGCCAAATCCGTATTTCTACAGTTTTTCATGGCTAATGCATCATGTCATGTTGCATTTTGGTTATATGTTGTTTTCTTGTGTTGGTTTGGGTATTTTATGATTTGCTTTTAAAAGAAATGAGAAAAGAAAAGAGAAAAGGGTAAAAGGGTAAATAGATGAAAGAGTGGGTGAGAATAAGAGAGGAGAGAGGGGGCTGCCTCATTTTCACCTCCCTCATCATTTTCTTCTCCTTCTTCTTCCCCACTTCCCTCCACCTTCATTCCATGATATCATCTCAAAATATCCATCAAAACCCTAAATCCATTATACAAAAATTGATCACCTCCTTCTCCTCTACACATTGGACCAAGAAAAGTTAGATTTTGATAACCTTTAGGAGCTAGGGTTTTTCTTGAGTTGCATCCATGAGGTATAATTTCTACCATTTAGATAATTTTAAGTTTCTTTATATTCTAGTTAGTTGGAAATGGATTTAAGATGTGGATTTGTGAATTTGGAAAATGCTAGTGAGGGTTTGAGTGAAATTGTGGATTGATAATATTTTGTGGCTATCAGTGAGACTTTTGAGATGATTCTTGACCTGGGCCATAGCCTAGAAACCAAAATACGGATTTAGGAATTGATTATGTCGGTTATATGTTGATTTGTGAGGGTATATTGAAATCTGGAGTAACCCGGGGCACTAAAAATTATTTAGCGAACACAGTGACACATGCAGGCACCCAGGAAGCTACCACAGAGACCCGAGACCCCAACTCCACCAAATGGCCGCAGATTTAATCATTCTGGCCGCAATTTGCGGCCAGAGTAAGGTGGAATTGATCCATATTGGTCCAGGGCTTTATTTTTAGTAATTTAGACCCTCCATATGTGCAGAATTGACCAATTTGTCCTGGGGTAAAATCTGGGAGCACATTGGGGTGTTTTTGGCTATATTTTCCGTATTTTGAATGATGAGTTTTGATATTTGTATTTGTATTTGGTTGTTGAATATTTGTACATCAACGACTAGGGGTAATTTGTCGTGATTTGCATGCGAAGCTATAGGTTTTAACCTATGAGCGAAACGTGTGCCGTTTTGGTTTTCCGTCCTGATTTTAATACGCATTGCGATTGTTTATTATTGTAGGTACCTTCACGTGAATTCCGAGACGACGGAGCATGGCGTCATCGACTTCGGCAAGCAAGAAGCAAGGTGAGTAGATCTATATCTACCGGGAAAGTCGGGTGGATGGCGTATAGCACCCCCGCAAAGTTTTGATGGAAACTGATTTATAGAATATGGTTAAGGAAACCTAGATTTGGAAACTAGAGTTATAGTTAAATGATAGTTAGTGAAACCACATTAGAAACTAAGGATAGTTAGAAGTGATATAATACGGCTAATATGTGATGACGGTATTTGAGGATGATATTTGATGATATTGCCGTTTAGGATACTATAGGACTGGATAGTCGACGTAGATGTGTCATCCGAACCATACATATTTTCTAAACTAAAGAATCATATGCATCTTTTAAACAGATACCTTGAGGGACGTTACGGAATTTCAAATGATATCTTTTCCTTAAAAACACCGTAACCTCTATTTTCAAAACTACGATTCGTTTCTTTAAAAATCTGATTGTATGGTTCGGGTGTGTATGTTAGATTAGATACTTATACTTTTAGTAGAGATAGAATGTTATGTAAACTCAACTTGATGTGAGATATAAATGCGATGACAAGAATATAAGACGGATATGGTGATATGATGATGTTTTGGTATACGGATGCGAGTCGATTGAAATGGTTGATACCCTGTCAGTCCCCTGATATGAGATCGTTATGGATGTGACCCGGGACATAGGTATATAGTTACATTTATATATGTTGTGAAGATGTGTTATATGGCGTACGTGACGTTAGGTCCATACGCCCCTCATTGTCGTAAAGGTTGATAGGATCCCTAATGTTTTAAATGCCGCCGTACGATGATCTTTTCCGTACGTGATGAGTTTTATTTTATGATTGATCCATACCCTTGACTAGAGGATGCCGTACGATAGATTATACCGTACGTGACATTGTGTAGCTGGATGCCGATTGATTGATTCACCGACTCGATCATGTTAGATACGTATACCCGTCAGTATTTGCATATGATTTACCTTATGCTGCCTTTATGTTATTCACATTGCATTACTTATACCTGTGATAGTACACCTGCACCATTATCGATAATGCGTATGTTACACGTACACAGATTGTAGGCTCACACACTTCATCATCGATAATTGCCATGTCACTACACAGTAAGATTGCTGCATCATGATATGACTCTTAGCATAACATGCTTGCGTATATACATTGATACATCCATACTTGCGCATATATATATTTGTATATTCATATTGGTGCACATATACATTGATACATCCATACTTGCGCATATACATATTTGTATATCCATATTGGTACACACATACATTGGTACATCCATACTTATGCATATACACATTGCATACCCATATTGGCGCATATACATATTGGTACCTCTATACTTGCACATATACATATTGTACCTAGATAGATAACTGGTTTTAACGGGAAATTGGGAACCGCATGTTGCATTTTAAAAACTGGATCCATTTAAAAGAGCGGTTTTCCTTTATTATGTCATATCATTGTTCCATGTTGCATGATATTCGGATATGCTTACATTTCTGTTATATATCGTATACATCATGCTTTATGATTACACGCATTGAGATGTGTTGTTTTCATGAGATTTCTAGATTTGAGAACCGTGGCTATTTCAAAAGAAAGTATATACTGTTTTAAAACCCGGTTTCTCTTGATATGATATTTTAGTGCGTCCACCATGCGTTTTCTCGGTTCTGAGACGTATAACATATGAAACCCGATTTGAGGAGTTGGATGAGGCCGATTGCGGGTACATGGTGGACCCGGTATGGTACCCGGGGTGAGAACGGATTTGCTGTGCAGTAGATGGTGAGCCAAGCAGAGGGACCACTACCTACCGGTGTAGTATTTGGGCACGGCGGATATCCGGAGGATACCGACCGGAGTCGAGAGATGATATGGGTCGATCCGGACTGACGGAGCCCGTGGGCCGATCCGGACTGACGGAGCCCGATATATGAGGATTTACGTGTCGATGCTGAACACGGGTTTCATGATATTTTCGGGTGTCGATGTTGGACACCCAGGTTCCATGATTTTGATGTATCGCGAGGGACACCGTTGATTTATATCCTCATACATTCATGCACGCTCTTTTATGATATTTACGTGCATACAGACATTGATTATATGGTTGGACGAGATCCACATACATACATACATTGACTATATGGTTGGACGAGATCCACATGCATACATACATTGATTATGGTTGGACGAGATCCACATGCATACATACATTGATTAGATTGTTGGATGATATGCACATGCTGATTGACATTGGTATTAGTGTTGGCACATATAGGGACCCGGTCACCCTAGATATCATAGTATTACCGTTATGATATAGTTGACCTAGGAGTCA
Source organism: Agapanthus africanus (assembly GCA_030015575.1). NCBI lineage: Eukaryota > Viridiplantae > Streptophyta > Magnoliopsida > Asparagales > Amaryllidaceae > Agapanthus > Agapanthus africanus. The sequence goes on from CM057350.1 coordinate 117,730,381, forward strand.
TTATTTATTCGATTTCTACTTGTTGATATATTTCTTTTCACGAGTTGGCAACTCACCCCCGTTGTGCCATAGTTCTTGCAGGTTCCCCGCATGGATCAGTAACGGCATCGCTGACACACAGTTGCATTCGGTTGTTTTGCTTTGATAGATGGGACATTTGTATCGTACCCACTCTTGTATCTATATTTCATATTGTATCTAGATAACTCCATCAATCAAAATTAGTAAATTGTATAAGTAATGAGACTTAGTGGGATTGTGGTTGCGAGACTTAGAGCGAGAGGTTTTCCGCTACTTGTGGTTTGATGTCTTGTTTATTTAATTATCTTTTGTGGTGAACTTCGCCGTTGGGCGTCGTATATTTATTTATACTGTCTTGCGTGGTTGTGATCCGCCGTTTGGCGAAGAGCTAGCTCCCGCTTGGGGATGCCTTTATCATTATTTTGTATATGTGGTTTTGGATCAAAATATACAAAGAAGGTGCTGCCCAAATTTTTAAAAGACGAAACATGTTTTCAAACTAGTAAATTCCACTTGCATTTTCATGTCCCTTTTCTATGCATTTTAAGAAAACTTGATCTCATTATACCTTTATTTCAAACTTCACCTCCTTTATTTTCTTAAAAAGGTTTAGATTTCTGGGTTTCAGCTTGCTTGAATTGCGTTACGCCTTTAGACGTAGCGTGATTTAAGTGCTGGTCACGAGCTAATATTTCGGGTCGTGACATATAGCCGCAGTAAGACGGTTGCCGTAAGTTAAAAAATTTCCATGAGAAAGTTAAAGTGTATTATTGGATTTTTTTAACGAAATTTTACAACCGTGACGGTATTTTGAAAATGATGGTATTCCATATAATTTTTCGCTAGTTGTCAAAAAAGAGTACGGAATCTATGTATTTGAGAGAAAAATAAACAATATATTAAACAACGATTTTGCAATATAGTTACAGTAAGGTGGTTGTCGCAGATTAAAAATTTTCATGACGAAGAAAAAGTGTAATTTTCCATGATGAAATTAAAATTATTATTAAAGTTTATTTACGAAATTTTGCAACCATGACTAAATTTTGAAAAGGAGGGACTTCCATATAATTATCTGCCAGATGCCAAAAGGAGCATGAAAAGTCGAAGTTTCCATCTGTACATTTGAAACCAAAATGAACACTGCATTAAGCTACGATTTCTCAATATAACAGCAGAAAGATGGTTATCACGGATTAAAAATTTTCCATGACAAAATTAAAATATAATTTTCCATGACGAGATTAAAGTATATTATTGGAGTTTATTTACGAAAGTTTAATTTGCAACCATGACGAAATTTTGAAAATGAGGGTCTTCCAATAATTATCCGCTAGATGCCTAAAAAAGTATGAAAATCGAAGTTTCCATCTGTACATTTGAAAGCAAAATAAACAGTATATTAAGCGACGGTTTTCCAATATAGTTGCAGTAAGATGGTTGTTGCAAGTTAAAAATTTTGCATGACAAAGTTAAAGTGCGTCATTAGAGTTTATTTATGAAATTTTACAACCGTAACAAAATTGTGGAAATGAGAGTCCTCTACATGATGTCTAAAAAGTGAGGGGCTTTCCAACAATTTTTTCGCATAAAGGTAAAATTGAGCTTGAAAATTTCAAGCTATATCCATGCATAATATATTATTATTATGAATAATTGATGAATACAGTGAATGTCCTTTTCTCTCTTCCATTTCTTATCTTGGTTTCTTTAAACTCTCAAAATTTATGCGCACTTTTTATTTTGTAAATTCACTAATTGTAACTTGTGACCTTTGAGATATTGTAACTTATGTCCTTTGGTATTGCTTTCATGAGTCTATAAATAGAGGTTTTGCGTAACACTTGTATGAGGTGAACAATAAAAAATGAAATAAACATCTCTTTTCTCTTCTCTCTATAATTTTCTTATTATAAATTTTAGAAAATTTCATAATACGTTATTAGCACGACTGTTCTCAATTTTTCGAGGTAGCATTTCTCCTTCTTGTGTAAATGAAGGTAATTTTTTGTTTCTTTTTACTTTTATATGCAAACTCATATATACTTGATCTTTGCATGTAAATCTCATCTTAGAGTTGTAATTATTGTCTTCCTAATCTGACATATAACGTTTTATTTTTATAATACTAATTATCATGTCGAATCTTACAAAGCTTGAGTTTATGGTCCTTGACATTACGGGCATGAATTATTTATCATGGATGCCGGATGCTGAAATTCATCTAGATGCAGTGGGAGTAGGAAATACAATAAAAAAAGAAAATGAAGAATCAATACAATCCCAGGCCAAAGCAATGATTTTCCTTCGCCATCATCTCCACGAAGGATTAAAAGCCGAATATCATATAGTAAAAGATTCATTTCAACTTTGGAAAAATTTGAAAGCAAGGTATGACTACCAGAAAACTGTAATCCTTCTAAAAGGTTGTTATGAAGGGATGCATTTACACCTACAAGATTTTAAATCAGCAAGTGAGTATAATTCTGCAATATTTACAATCAGCTCTCAACTAAAATTATGCGGAGAAAACATTATTGATCAAGATATGCTAGAGAAAACATTCTCTACTTTTCATGCCTCGAATGTGCTCCTGCAGCAGCAATATCGAGAAAAAGGTTTCAAAAAATACTCTGAATCGATTTCATGTTTTCTTGTGGTCGGAAAAAATAACGAGCTATTGATGAAAAATCATGAATCCCTTCTAACTGGTTCTGCTCCATTTCCTGAAGTGAATGCGACAATATCTAAAATTTTTAAACATGGATGAGTGTCTCGCCCTACTTCCCAAAAGACGAAAATGGGCGTGTGACAAGCCCGCGGCGTATTTATTCCGAGAAGGTCATTTTCCGGAGTAAATACGCCAAGCGTAAAATAAGCAATATAAAATGACAAGAAATTAATATGAGAATTACACTTCAACAACTTTATTTACATTCAAACTTGATATATTTACAATACACGAGTTCAACTGAAAAGGAAATATAAGAACAGAAATGCCTAAACAGGTGGCATACATAAACTAAAAGAAAAGATGGTTAAGTTAAGCTTGATGAAACATTTTAGAAAATATAAAATATTATTTTTGGAAATTTAATATTAAAATAATATATTTCCCGAAAACTGCCGATTTGCGAAATTGGGGTTTTCGAAAAAGGGTATAAATATATACCAATAATTGTGAAATAAATGGAAATTAAAATGATTTATTCATTTAATAATATATTTAAAGGATTTGGCATTTTAAAAATTATTTATATGCAGTTTCAATAAAAACCCGATTAGTGCACTGCTAATCGCGATTAGGCCAAATCCGTGTTTCTACAGTTTTCATGCTTAGTGCACCATGACATATTACATGTTATTTCATTTATGTTGTTTTATGTTGTAGTTGGGCTTTTGGGTAAGAAAAGAAAAGAAAAGAAAAATGGGTTAAAAGAGAATGATTGGAGAGAGAGAGAGAGAGAGAGAGAGTGTGAGACATGAGAGTGAGAGAGTGAGAATAAGGAAGAGAGAGAGAGAGGGCTGCCCATTTTTCCCTTCTCATATTTTCCTTCATCTTCTTCCTTCTTACTTCCCTCCACCCTCTACCCTAGATCCATCTCAAAATACTCCTCAAAACCCTAAACCCCTTTTACCAAAATTGACCACCTCTTCGTCCTCTACAAAATAGACCTAGCAAAGAGGGATTTTGACAACATTGGGACTTCTAGGGTTTTGCTAGCGTGTAACCATGAGGTATATCTTTTTTCATTTAGTGTAGTTTTGATTTCCTAACATTTTGTTTACGTTTAGAAGTAGTTTAGTGATGGATTTGTGAACTTAGAAATTCCTAGAGAGGGGTTTGAGTGTTGTGTGGTTTGGGTGATGCCTAGTGGCTGTTATAAGACCCTAAAGACCAATTCTTGACCTGGACCCATGACACAAACCCTAGAATACAAACTTTAGATTCGTCGATATCGGAAAATTGTGATGGTATTTAGGAATATGCTAACACTCGGAGACCTGAAAAATTATTTAGCGAACACAGTGACACATGCAGGCATCCAGGAAGCTAACCCCAAGACCCGAGACCCCAACTTAACTTCTGGGCCGCAGATTTATTCATTGTGGCCGCAAATTGCGGCCACATTAGGGAATTTTGTGTTGGTTCTTGGTATATGGTTCACCGATCTGATAATTAGACCCCCTGTATGTGCAGAATTGACCAATTTTACCTGAGAGAAAATCTGGGAGCACTTTGATGTAATTTTGGTTATGTTTTCCGTATTTTGAAATGTTTAGTTTTGCTATTTAGATTTGTGTTAGGTTGTTGGTGTTGGAGATAGTGCCCTCAGAGTCAATTATTGGATCACAGGCACGTGATTGCAATGATTGAGGGAGGACCTATCCCGGTAGGACAGTCTTACTCGAGATGATAGTATGCTATCTGGTTCACCTTTATCATCGTGTACTGCTTTAGGTGACCTGACATGTCGCTATTACACGTTGATAGAGCCCCTAGGATTCTTGCTTGACTACCAGCAGTATGATGGCAATCATATACGTGAGAGCTGGCGGTCTATAAGCACATCCTTAAAAGGTCCCTAGTCGTAGGAGTTTCGAGACAGGGCATCGATACTCCATTAGTAGACTAGTGTATACAGTCGAGACCCCGACGAGGGGCGGTGGCCGGTCTCACAAGCCACTGGTGTCAGTTGGTTCACCTAAGATGTATACAGGTGCTCATTGGGTTATGAGTACACCGGACAGGACTCGCCGGGAACCTGCTAGTTGGTCTTATACCAGATGTCAGATAGCAGTTCCCTGGTGACATGTGTACAGGTTAGTTCATCGACCTGAGATCGTCATTTGTCTCGTGTGAGTTCCCACTGTGCTTTGATTACTACCCTACCACGGCTCAAAGGAGTCGTGCAAACAGGTTTTAGTTGGGTACAGTCCCGAGCCACATGGAGGCAGTGAGCGGATCTTCAGGGGTTCGTCTCTCCCGGTATTGGGGGTGGGGTCGCGCTGTGTCTAGGAGAGCCATTACGCAAAGCCCTCGGCCGAGGCAGGAGATTTACTGGTAGGTATTCCAGTAGTATCTCAGGGCGTTCTGGGCTACGCTCCGACACGACTTGTACCGCTTTTGGGGGTCTGACTTTTACCAACCCCCTAGGCCCGCCATGCGATACTCATAGACGAACGGACCGGACTGTACGGATATTGTCACTGACAGGCTCAGTAGGGTGTCAGGATGAGTTCGCTCATCGACGTCCCTTTTGGTCAATAGCTGGTGGCCCGTCACGTATTGGCTTATACCTCTGACGTGCTGGTGGTTAAATCCACAACCATAGTATTGACGAGTCTTTAGAGTCCACCACACTTTCAGTTACTCAGCTTTCGGGCGAAACGCTGTAGAGGCCGTATGGAGATATGGCAGGGTCTGATCAGATACATGCGGTATTGCACGGATCAGGATCGGACAGTTTTGTACTAGTAGCCGTATGGATATATGGCAGGGTTCGATCAGATACGTGCGGTATTGCACGGATCAGGATCGAACGGATATTACTAGCCGGCTTTGGTTTAAGCCGGATCCTAGTTTAGTACAGTGTAGATTTTGTCTCATTGCATTTGTATCCGGTCGGAATACAGATGCGGGTGTGTATGCACAGTGTCGGGGTTTTCCTGTAATTTATTACGGGACCAGTTTTCTGGAGTTGCCTGTTTGCATTCCGTCCCGGCCGGTTTTCCTTTGTTCTTTCCCGGCCGGACTTTTCCGATGGAGGGTGTTATTTGCAAGTTTGCAAATAACATTTTGTGGAGGGTTTATTTATAAGATGAGATATTATGAAAGCATCTTTTTGATACCATTCTTATCTATCATCATCACTTGCTTTATGTTGATTTGAGGTGATTGGAGGTTGATGTGAATTTGTTATGATGATGTTTGGATATGGTCACCCTCTCTCTTTTCCTATACTCACCTCCCTCTTGCTTTCATATTCTTTCCTCCACCATTCTATTATAAGAAGTTTTTTTCATTTTTGGAGAGAAGAAGAAGATGAGAGCTTCATCTTGAGAGTTTCATTCTTGATCTCATTTTCATGCTAGAAAAATGCAAGCACCATTTTTCTAATCTTGATTCCTCCATCATCTTCAAAGGCAACAAACCCCAAATGAGACATAGCCTCTACACTACACATTCTACAGCATATCTTGAGCATGTCGAGTTGCCGGCTTCATGCCCGAGTTGCCTCGGTATTGAGGCGGGAGCCCGTAAAAGACGCAGGCGATGTGGTGCCCTTCCGGCGAGGAGGCGACGATGTGGAGACAAGACTTTCCGCGGGAGATCGGGACGATGACGAGAAGACCGGAGGACTCGGATCACTCGGTATACTTCTCTTCCCATCTCTTGTTAGCTAGTATAGGTTAATGGTTAACGATCCGGGTTTTTCTTTGTCCGCGGTAGCGCCGGTTTCCAAGTAAGGAAAAATTTTGATTCCGCATTTTGGCCTCGGATAGACGGCCGGGGCGCTGCCGTGGCGCAACATGGTATCAGAGCCACGCCATTAACCTAGCCTAGCTTTTTCTAATGCGTTTTACTTATCCGATCGACCAAAATTCCAAAATCCACGTTTTTGCATACATCAGTTTTCTGTCGATTTTTTCCGAGCTCGAAAATTTTTTCAGGTTGTAGAAAATTGATGTACATGAAATTCTAAGACTGCTGTAAAAATTCGACGCAGTCAGTCGATAACTAAAGCGCGGAACCGCGGCCAAACCCCCCCTTGGGCCGCGGTTCCGCCGCACTTTAGTATCCTCACTGTGTCCAATTTTTCCAGTGGGCTTGTGGGCTGATTTTGGGGGTTTTGGAATATTAAATTTGGGCCCAGAATCTCTGTGAGTGCTACAGTATTGCTTGGGGGCCCACTTGTTAATTGTTTGATCGATCGGATATTTTAAACACATTATTTCACAGTATTTACATTATATCTGCGACCGTGAATGTCACTTGATCGGTAAATCCCGTCTAACTGCTATAGCCCGGTTAGACGGATTTGCGAACGTGACTTTCACGTTGATGTTCTGTGTTTATGCTGTGATGTTGCGGATCGGTCGTGGGGGATAGCCTGGATGCAATGTTAGTACAGTTTTGTTTTATATGTACATTTGATATTGCGGGGCGAGCGTCCGACATGTGGACTGCCGTCACTGCCTGATTGTATTATTCTTTTGGGGCACGACCTGGTTGCGGTCGATGTACCCGGTGTATGTATATTTTACTTTCTGTACTAGGGTTGCCCCGCGGTGGGGTGCGCGGATAGCCGGGTTCTAGAGGGCAACGGGCCCGCATCTCATGGCATTGGGACGGAGGGGGCTTCACTCCAGGATTGGCGGGCTATTCGCTGCACTCGTAGGGGGTACAGGTTGACCCAGGAGGGGTGCCCGAGTTACCGGATTCCGTGAAGTGCTGGGTGGTCCATTCACGGAGCTGAAGGGGGCTGCCTCGCTTCAGGTTTTGGCGGGTGACTTGCCGCGCCCGTAGGGGTCTAGGATTTCATTGCACAGGCTATCCACACGACCAGGGGAACGTCGGGTTTCAGCAGCGGCTCTGTGAAACCCGAGGCTTCCAGATATCTGTATTGTTCTGTGATGCTGTACATTTCTGTGATGTTGCATTTTATTCACGCCTTGAGCGAAATATAATATATTGGTATATATATATTAGTAGATGTTGTATATGTTTTTCATCCGCGCTAGTCCAGTCCCCGCTCTGCCGTTAGTTAGCTAACCTAACGGGTGATGACGGGACCCAGTGGCGAATGCGGATGGCATATACGTACGTCAGTATATTTTCGTTCTTTGTGGTGTGATCAATTGATGGGACTGCATTGATTCGGATCAATGCAAGATAAACAAACCTAATCTGATGTTGTTGGAACATTTTTCAAAAAGCTGTTATTGCAAGGACGTTCACTTTTGTTTTGCATCGTGGTATTCTTTTGGAATATCCTGCTCCTCAGTCGACGAGGCAAGGGCCGAGATCCCTTCACCGGGAGTGACCCCTTGGACAGAAGTTTGCGTCAGGGCATTAACTTCACTATAGCCGATTACTTTTGCTTTGCATCGTGGTATTCAGTTGGAATATCCTGCACCTCATTCGACGAGGCAAGGGCCGAGATCCCTTCACCGGGAGTGACCCCTTGGACAGAAGTTTGCGTCAGGGCATTAACTTCACTATAGCCGATTACTTTTGCTTTGCATCGTGGTATTCAGTTGGAATATCCTGCACCTCATTCTACGGGGAAAGAGCCGAGATCCCTTCACCGGGAGTGACCTCTTTAGCAAAGGTTTTCGTCACTATATTTTTATAAAAGGCTATGCAGTTCCTTCAACGATATCAAGTTCATTACGTTAAAGGTTTTTCGCCAAAAACCAGCCGTAGCCCTCCGTCATTTCCTACAGGTATTATTTGGTATTCGTGCTGCGTTTGTTGACCTAGTCAAGACGTAGTGTTCGGTAGCTAAGTGGTACTTGTTTGTTGCATAAGTGGGATTGGTTAAGACAGTCGTGCGGCCTTGTTGACCTAGTCAAGGGCACGTACGGGTGGGTTTAATGCAATCCAGAATAATGACGGGTTGAACTTGACTGGCGGTTTATGGTTTGTTGACCTAGTCAAGGTCATAAACCGCTTGGGGTAAAAATCACATCGGGAGCTTCAAAAGAACTGAAACTTGCCAGACATGCGCATACCTTCTGGAGTGTGGTGACGTGAGTGGATTCCGTCACGTTATCATGCGATGATAGTTGGATCCCGATTCCCACTGATGAGTTGGTTTACTCCTCGGGTGATCCCGACTAATTCTTCTTTCAGGTTTGGAGGAGAATTTGAGGTTACAGTGGGAGGTTTCCAGATTAGATAAAGTGATAACCATTCTGATCTAGCTTAGAGTGCACGCTGAGTGTTTCTTTTCTCTCTCTTTGGCAGCGACCATTGACCTGACCCTGGACTATGACTCAGTGACCAAGTTGACCGAACCTTCTTAATACTGGCTTTTGGATTGTCAGAGTTGCAAACCTCATTGCCACTCCTACTTTTACCCTTTTCTCCAGGACACCCCGTATTACTACGAACGTCCACTTCCATTGGACAAAACCATCGTATGGTTATATACGAACTCGAAGGACTTCGAGGATGGTTTCTGGTTCTGGAGAAAACGAATAGGTTTATTCAGTTGTCTTTTCTTTTCACCTTCTCTCATTGCGAGTACTCCTTGGTTTAGGAGATAGTACACCTATTACGCAAATTGGATAGTCTTCTTCCAAACCTTAGGCAGGTGCCGAACGGTGGGGAATGAAGAAAACCAATTAGCATAACGATGGTGTACAGAAGGTATTAAGTTAAGACAAAGCAAGGGATTAGTAAGAGGGCAAAGTAAATTGCGACTGCTATTCACGACCGAACCAAGTATTTCTTCGCCAATCCTAAATCACCTTTGTATTTCTCCAGGACACTCCGTATCACTACGAAGATCCCAAGTTTATTGGATAATCCATCGTATGGTTATATACGAACTCGAAAGGAACTTGTTCCAGTTCGGGGATGGATCCTAGTTCAGGAGAAATAGGAATAAAGTACATTCAGGTGTCTTTTATCTTCACCTTCTCTCGCGTTGCGAGTGCTCCTAGGATTAGGACAGTACACCCTTTATGCTTTTTGGATAGTCTTCTTCCAAACCATAGGCTGGTGCCGAACGGTAGGGAGGGAAGAAAACCATTTGGCCTAAAGGGGTGTGCAGAAGGTAATGACTAAAGACATATAAAGGGATTTGGAGAGGTGGCAAAGAACTATACGGTTACAGTCGTGAATCTGGAAGAGGCATTACTAGGAATACCAGGATACCCCATCGAAACATTTCAATGTTTCAGTTCAACTGTGTTCTGTTAAAAGAAAACTGATTTCCCGATTAGACACTTGCTCCAGGGTATGTATTTACCAGTTTTGATTCTCACATCTGTATGGTTTTACAGATGATGAGTGGGAGTAAGTTATTAGGAATTGGGTGATCATCCTCATTATATCGGGATTCGTTGTAATCGGTGATATTTGAGGAGATCACCTGGCCTGTTTGCCGGTCGGCAAATATTTGGTTTTGAATATCCGCTGTTGTGCACCAATTTCAAATTGATATATCTGTACGTCTATTTTCATAGAGTGAGATATACCTTTTGATATTATGTCGATGACATTTACCTATATCAGTGGATGGTTAGGTAAGGAGCATCAAACAGCGGTGTAATTCTTCTTAACCATAAGTACAGTTTTCAACCTACGAAGCACAGTGAAAGAGTTGTTAGACTCAGCGGACTTATACAGAGTATTGTATGTTGTCCAGTGTCCATTGGGACAGAGGGGTTGGTCCTCATACTATATTCTGTTTACTTTTAACTTCTCTAGTTCTTAGACATGTGTTTCGTAGAAACACAGGGTCTAAGTTTTGAGGAGTTATAGGTATTTGAATAGAGTAGAGAACCAGGTGTAGCAAGTATCGGGATTCTTCAAGGTGATCGAAGATGTAGATACTTGTGTATGGTGTTCAGTTGATAGTAATGATAAAGAGAAATTGCTTCTCTTTCAGGTTACTCATAATTGGAAGCATTCCTAAGTTGGGTAACGCTGATCGGCCTCCTTCCATTTAGTTGACATGCACTGGAGACAGCTGCATGATTTGAATCTGGTTCAATTTAAATCAGTGCCTCTGGTTCTATATTGGATATAGAACAGTTCATACCTTAACGATGTTAAGGTACGGGGAGTTGTCCGGCTTATGATTAAAACCAGACACTGGACAACTCAAGGCACGTTTCTGTAATGGCTGTTTGTGGGTTGACCCAGGCTATGACGAGGGTTGATTTTCTACCATCTGGAAGATCAATAGTGATATTGTTCTTAACTCGCCACATTTTAAAATGAAATGGTTATTTTTCAGAAAACAGTAGTGGGAGTATGGTAGAACTGGAAGTGATTCCAGAACCGCAAACGATTACTGAAGATTTGATAAGGAACCTAAAGATTCAATCTGATTTGACATTCCATTGGCCACTCCGCAGATACGGTGGGTAACTTCAGGCACCCGAGAGGTACTCCGGTAGCCTCAAGGACGGTGACAGGGAAGTTCTTGTTTACCCACACTTGCCATTGTTGTTGTTCCAGGCTGCGAGACCCGGCAGGAGGATGAGTATAGCGTCGTTCTAAACTAGCTTTAGAAGTGCACGTCTATATGACTCTGCCAGAGGGTTGTCGTAGTCAGTGGGAGCAGCGGAAGCATTGGTGGACATCAGGCTTATGTCTATAGACTAAAGCAGATATAGCGGAGATAGATCATCTATTTCTGATGTGACAGTCATAGTTTTGACGTCATCAGAATAGGGGATGGATCTGTTGAGAAGGTAGTAGGAAGTGATATTCCTATACTACGATCGGTTATACTTTGGTCGTCACACAGTGTTTTCTCCACATGGGACTTGGACATTATATCAGACATACTGGTTACTAGATCTATGGTTTTAGATCTAGATTTGGGTGGTTTCCCAATCAGGGTACTTTGACAGCATTCTAAGAGTATTTAGAATGGTCGACTCCTGGCATGGTAGTGTACCTGCAGGTAATGGAGTCACCCTCTCTAAAGGTGTCTTAATGACTAAAGTAGAGAGGGATGTGCATGATTGGCAGATCACTTGCTTAGGCAATTGAGTTAATCATGAGATGTCAAGTACCACACCAGATGTTGTTCTTGCAGTAGGTGCAATAAGTTGATATTGATCCAATCCTGGAGGAACAGTCGGAAGCAGTTTTAGAACATAAGTGAATGTTCTAGGGATATGATAACGGCTGCCTCCTTTAGGAGACGGTTATCACTCCAGGCTTCCAAGGTGACATGGACGACAAGGAGGTTGTCAGAGTTATAGTTCTCCCTCTGACGAGGGACAGTATTCTGGACAGGTGATCCAGGCAGATACTGAGGGAGGCATGGCGCAGGATACTGATTAAGTTCAGTTGACGATACAGTCTAAGAAGTTTGGATTTGGAGTTCATTTATGAGCTAGGTCCCATCAGACATCCAGACATTCCAAGACAGGTATTGCTCATTTCGGGAGATGGTTTTCTCCGCGAACTTGAGATATAGAGAGACATAGAAAGAAACATCTAGGCGGATCCACTCACTGAGGCTTTTCCTCGAACGCAATAGTTTCGCAAACAGGCTTTGTGCGACTGACTAGTAGAGGAGTTGGGTGTTCGGTATCACACGGGCTGTGAGTATGCGACATCGCAATAATTAGCCTTGAGTGCAAGTGGGAGATTGTTGGAGATAGTGCCCTCAGAGTCAATTATTGGATCACAGGCACGTGATTGCAATGATTGAGGGAGGACCTATCCCGGTAGGACAGTCTTACTCAAGATGATAGTATGCTATCTGGTTCACCTTTATCATCGTGTACTGCTTTAGGTGACCTGACATGTCGCTATTACACGTTGATAGAGCCCCTAGGATTCTTGCTTGACTACCAGCAGTATGATGGCGATCATATACGTGAGAGCTGGCGGTCTATAAGCACATCCTTAAAAGGTCCCTAGTCGTAGGAGTTTCGAGACAGGGCATCGATACTCCATTAGTAGACTAGTGTATACAGTCGAGACCCCGACGAGGGGCGGTGGCCGGTCTCACAAGCCACTGGTATCAGTTGGTTCACCTAAGATGTATACAGGTGCTCATTGGGTTATGAGTACACCGGACAGGACTCGCCGGGAACCTGCTAGTTGGTCTTATACCAGATGTCAGATAGCAGTTCCCTGGTGACATGTGTACAGGTTAGTTCATCGACCTGAGATCGTCATTTGTCTCGTGTGAGTTCCCACTGTGCTTTGATTACTACCCTACCACGGCTCAAAGGAGTCGTGCAAACAGGTTTTAGTTGGGTACAGTCCCGAGCCACATGGAGGCAGTGAGCGGATCTTCAGGGGTTCGTCTCTCCCGGTATTGGGGGTGAGGTCGCGCTGTGTCTAGGAGAGCCATTACGGAAAACCCTCGGCCGAGGCAGGAGATTTACTGGTAGGTATTCCAGTAGTATCTCAGGGCGTTCTGGGCTACGCTCCGACACGACTTGTACCGCTTTTGGGGGTCTGACTTTTACCAACCCCCTAGGCCCGCCATGCGATACTCATAGACGAACGGACCGGACTGTACGGATATTGTCACTGACAGGCTCAGTAGGGTGTCAGGATGAGTTCGCTCATCGACGTCCCTTTTGGTCAATAGCTGGTGGCCCGTCACGTATTGGCTTATACCTCTGACGTGCTGGTGGTTAAATCCACAACCATAGTATTGACGAGTCTTTAGAGTCCACCACACTTTCAGTTACTCAGCTTTCGGGCGAAACGCTGTAGAGGCCGTATGGAGATATGGCAGGGTCCGATCAGATACATGCGGTATTGCACGGATCAGGATCGGACAGTTTTGTACTAGTAGCCGTATGGATATATGGCAGGGTTCGATCAGATACGTGCGGTATTGCACGGATCAGGATCGAACGGATATTACTAGCCGGCTTTGGTTTAAGCCGGATCCTAGTTTAGTACAGTGTAGATTTTGTCTCATTGCATTTGTATCCGGTCGGAATACAGATGCGGGTGTGTATGCACAGTGTCGGGGTTTTCCTGTAATTTATTACGGGACCAGTTTTCTGGAGTTGCCTGTTTGCATTCCGTCCCGGCCGGTTTTCCTTTGTTCTTTTCCGGCCGGACTTTTCCGATGGAGGGTGTTATTTGCAAGTTTGCAAATAACATTTTGTGGAGGGTTTATTTGTAAGATGAGATATTATGAAAGCATCTTTTTGATACCATTCTTATCTATCATCATCACTTGCTTTATGTTGATTTGAGGTGATTGGAGGTTGATGTGAATTTGTTATGATGATGTTTGGATATGGTCACCCTCTCTCTTTTCCTACACTCACCTCCCTCTTGCTTTCATATTCTTTCCTCCACCATTCTATTATAAGAAGTTTTTTTCATTTTTGGAGAGAAGAAGAAGATGAGAGCTTCATCTTGAGAGTTTCATTCTTGATCTCATTTTCATGCTAGAAAAATGCAAGCACCATTTTTCTAATCTTGATTCCTCCATCATCTTCAAAGGCAACAAACCCCAAATGAGACATAGCCTCTACACTACACATTCTACAGCATATCTTGAGCATGTCGAGTTGCCGGCTTCATGCCCGAGTTGCCTCGGTATTGAGGCGGGAGCCCGTAAAAGACGCAGGCGATGTGGTGCCCTTCCGGCGAGGAGGCGACGATGTGGAGACAAGACTTTCCGCGGGAGATCGGGACGATGACGAGAAGACCGGAGGACTCGGATCACTCGGTATACTTCTCTTCCCATCTCTTGTTAGCTAGTATAGGTTAATGGTTAACGATCCGGGTTTTTCTTTGTCCGCGGTAGCGCCGGTTTCCAAGTAAGGAAAAATTTTGATTCCGCATTTTGGCCTCGGATAGACGGCCGGGGCGCTGCCGTGGCGCAACAGTTGGATGTTTGTATATCAACAACAAGGGTTGTTTGGTTGGTTTTATATGCGTAAGCTATAGGTTCTAACCTATGAGCAATGCGCGCGCCGTTTGGATTTTAGAATTTAATTTTAATAGCGTTGCGATACGTGTTGTTATTGTAGATACCTTCGCGTGGATTCCGAGGCAACGGAGCGTGGCGTCATCGACTTCGGCAAGCGAAGACCAAGGTGAGTGGATCTATATCCACGGGAGAAGTCGGGTGGATAGCGTATAGCACCCACACAAGTCTTTGATGGAAACCGATTCATAGTAAATGGTTAAAGAAACCTTTAATAGAAAACTAGATAGAGTTAAAAGGTAGTTAGAGAACCATAATTGAAACTAAAGGATAGTTAGAAGCGATATGATACGGCTAGTATGTGATGACGGGATTTGAGGATGAGATTTGATGATATTGCCGTTTAGGGTACTATAGGACTAGATAGTCGACATAGAGGTGTCATCCGAACCATACGTATTTCCAAACTGAAGAATCGTATGCTTCTTTTAAACAGATACCTTGAGGGACGTTACGGATTTTCAAATGATATCTTTTCTTTAAAAACACCGTAGCCCTATTTTCAAAACCACGATTCGCATCTTTTAAAAACTGTTTGTATGGTTCGGGTGTGTATGTTAGATTAGATACTTACGCTTTTAGTAAAGGTAGAATGTATATGTAAAATTGACCTGATTAGGGATATAAATGCGATGAAAAGGATATATGACACGACATGATGATTTGGTGATCTGTTGGTATACGGATGCGAGTCGATTGAGATGATTTATACCCTGCCGGTCCCCTGATATGAGATTATTGCGGATGTGACCTAGGACATAGGTATATAGAGATTTTCATATGTGTTGTGAATCGGGAGTGATAACCGTACGAGACGTTAGGTCCGTACCCTCCTCGTCTTATAGGTCGATAGGATCTCTGATAGCTTATTGCCGCCGTACGATGATTTTCCGTACGGGATGAGTTTGACTTGAGGTTTGATCCATACCCTTTACTAGAGGATGCCGAACGATGGAGTATACCATACGGGATGTTGCGAGGCGGGATGCCGATTGATTGATTCACCGACTCGATCATGTTAGATACGTATACCCGTCAGCATTTGCATATGATTTACCTTATGCTGCATTCACATTATTCTCATTGCATTGCTTATACCTGTGCTAGTACACCGCATGCGTATGTTACACGTACACAGATTTGCCGGCTAGTACACTTCATCATCGATAATTGCCATGTCACTGCACAGTAGGGTTGCTACATCATGATATACATATTGTACACCTTACTTGCGTACATCCATATTATATACCTATACTTGCGGACATATGTTGGAGATAGTGCCCTCAGAGTCAATTATTGGATCGCAGGCACGTGATTGCAATAATTGAGGGAGGACCTATCCCGGTAGGACAGTCTTACTCAAGATGATAGTATGCTATCTGGTTTACCTTTATCATCGTGTACTGCTTTAGGTGACCTGACAGGTCGCTATTACACGTTGATAGAGCCCCTAAGATTCTTGCTTGACTGCCAGCAGTATGAGGGCGATCATATACGTGAGAGCTAGTAGTCTATAAGCACATCCTTAAAAGGTCCCTAGTCGTGGGAGTTTCGAGATAGGGCATCGATACTCCAGAGTAGACTAGTGTATACAGCCGAGACCCCGACGAGGGGCGGTGGCCGGTCTCACAAGCCACTGGTGTCAGTTGGTTCACCTAAGATGTATACAGGTGCTCATTGGGTTATGAGTACACCGGACAGGACTCGCCGGGAACATGCTGGTTGGTCTTATACCTGACGTCAGATAGCAGTTCCATAGTTCATCGACCTGGGGATCGTCATTTGTCTCGTGTGAGTTCCCACTGTACTTTGATTACTACCCTACCACGCTTAAATGAGACGTGCAAACAGGTTTTAGTTGGGTACAGTCCCGAGCCACATGGAGGCAGTGAGCGGATCTTCGGGGGTTCGTCTCTCCCGGTATTGGGGGTGAGGTCGCGCTGTGTCTAGGAGAGCCAGAACATGAAAAGTCCTTGGCCAAGGCAAGAGATTTACTGGTAGGTATTCCAGTAGTATCTCAGGGTGTTCTGGGCTACACTCCGACACGACTTGTACCGCTTTTGGGGGTCTGACTTTTACCAACCCCCTAGGCCCGCCATGCGATGCTCATAGACGAACGGACCGGACTGTACGGATATTGTCACTGACAGGCTCAGTAGGGTGTTGTTCCCCTCCGAACGGCGGCCGAGACGTTAGGGCGTCTGTGCCTGAGATTCGGGGAAGATGCTATTTGGTTTTATCCGTCCACCTCTCCGAAGATGCCAAGTTGATTTATGGCACCGTGTATCGGAGGTTTAGACGGATGCGGCCGATGTAGCAGACTTTGTCAGATTCTCCCTCGCTTGAGGGGTTTTTGATTGTGGGGACGCTCTTCCCTGCAGGCGCAAGCCCTTGCAGTTAATTACGCTACCGCATCGCGGTAGCCACTTTCTCCTTCTCCAGAATTTCACTTCGTGTCGTGTGTGTTTGTTTTGTTTGTGGTTGCCCGTGGATTGTATACGGAGACTGAGTAATGCCGTCGCCCGTAGGACATGGATTAGTCCAAATCCGTATTTACTTAGATTTGGATTTGGTGTTTTTAGTTTAAGAATGCATTAGTCGCGTTGCGACTAAGATCAACTTAAACGTTCGTTAAGGATACGATAGTCCTGTTTGAGACTAAGATCAACTTAACGTGATAATCCATTTAATATCTGACCATCGGGACTCGTCACCTCTCTAACGTCGTTGAAGGATTACAACGGCAGATGTCAGAGGAGTTCAGAGATGTACCCTTGAACCAAAGTCGATTTGGAGTTTTATAATCCATTTGGATGTTTAAGGATACGTTAGCCGTGTTTGGGGCTAAGATCAACTTAAACGGGATCGTTTAGATCCGGCAAAAACGCATTTGGAGGCTCTATTGTTCTAGTTTAGGGACGTGGTGGTCCATTGCCAGTTTAGGGACGTGGTGGTCCATTATTAGTTTAAGGACATCTCGGTCCGATATTAGTTTAAGGACGTTTCGGTCCAATATTAGTTTAGGGACGTTTCGGTCCAAGTGGGTGTGTGGTCGTTGGGACCCGTCACCTCTTTGACGTCGTTGAGGAATTACAACGATGAATGTCAAAGGAGTTCGGAGATGTACCCTCGAACCGGATTTAGATTGATTTAGGAAAGCCATTTTGCTCAGTCAATTTAATTTAAGGACTTATGGCCATTATTGGGTTAAGTCCAATTTTTATTTATTGTTGGTCTGTTAGACCTGTACCAGGGCTGTTCATTTATTTTAGGCTCTGCTCAGACAGAGTATCAATTCAAATGAGGCTCTGCCCTTTTTACTGCTTTGCAATTTATTTGATTTGGGCCTGGCCCTTTAAATAATGTACTGTATTTGTGCAAAGCACTAAGAATCTTTTAGATTCAAGAACAGAAGTGCAAAGCACTTTTTTTTTATCTAAATTCAGATCAAAGAAAAACAAGTTTTTCTCTTATTTTTCCTTATCTCAGAGAACCAAAGGTTCATAACAAGTGCAAGGCACTATTTTTATTTATTTATTTATTTATTGAAGATCAATGATCTTATTCTTAGATCAATGATCTGTTCATCAGAGATTTTTCTCTTCTTTTAAAGGTCTTTACCTTTTTTTTTATGTTCTTGAGGAGTGCCCAAGAGTTCACTTCTCTTCTCTTTTTTTTTAGCCAGAAGTTTTTTTTTTGAATTGAGGTCTGGGGTCCTTTTTATAGTGTTCATAAATTAGTTAAATTTGTTAAGGAAATCTTTTTCTAAGTGATTTGGGGAATTTTCCCCACCGTTGGATCTTTGATCCAAAGGCCCCTGTTTTACAGAAGAAAATCTTCTTGTTTTAACAAGAACAGAAAAGATTTCCTTAAATCTCCATTTTGTTTTTGCGCAACTCCCCCAGCGCGTGACACGTGTCGCGCAGCGCAGCGCTTGCGCGACTGCGCAGACACGTGTCGCGCAGCGCAGCGCTTGCAAGACTGTGCAGCACTTGCGCAACTGCGCAGACACGTATCGCGCAGTGCAGCGTTTGCACAGTTGCGTTTGCAACTGCGCAGACACGTGTCGCGCAGTGCAGCGCTTGCGCAACTGACCGTTGCTTTCTTTTACTTTTTGTTTTTAAAAGAGCCCTGCTCTGATTGGACGCACTGCCTCGGGCGTTGCGTTGACGTATCAACTTCTGACACGTGGCGCGTTGCGCGCCGCGCACGGGATTTGAATCGTTGCTTCAAAATTTGAATTCAAACAGAGTCTTGCTCTGATTGGGGGAAACAAATGCCCCCCCACCGTTGCGCTCACGTGGCGCGCACGTGAGTGCAGCGGTGGCAAGATCCTGGCCGTTGGATCAATGGGTGATCTGAAGGGGCGCAGGCGCCTATAAATAGGACCCTTGGTCCTTGGTAATTTTTTACCGTTTTCAAGAATCTTGATTTTCAGAGCCTTGCTCTTGCTTCTTCCCAAGAACTCCAGAGTTCAGAACTTAAAACCATTTTAGGTATCAATAAAATTAAATTAAATTAAATTAAAGTTGATTAATAGAGCCTTGCTCTCATAGATCTTTGATCTAAAACCCTTTTGGGGTTTCCTCAACAGAGCCTTGCTCTTAAAGTTCATAGATCTACAGAGATCTTGTTCATTGGTTTTAACCCGTGACCAGAGCTTTGCTCATGGATCAAATGTAGATTTTGATCTGAAAATGGAGAACTCCTAAAAGTTTTCATGGATCTTTAAGATCCCAAATTTTTAATCTTTTAGGAGTTAAAGTTTCCTTTTTGATGGATTTTTCCATCCTTATTATAGAGCTAGGCTCTTTTTAAGGAAATTTTATTCTCTTGAGACCAGAGTTTGACAAATGTCACCCTGTGACAGAACTTTGCTCTAAAAGAGGAGATTTTCTCCTTGTCTCTAGGGATCTCCCATCACTGAGTGTATTCTCTTGGGAACCCTTTCATTAATTGACAGTCTCATCTAATGATGGGGTTGTCTTATTAAATGATGTACCGTCATCCAGATTTTGTGGGTCCCCCTTTGGTCCCCTACCCACTACATCACAGTGTGGAATAAGATTTAAAATGCCAAGCGTTAGAACACTAATGGTTATTTTTGTCTTTCCACAGGAAACATGTCTGATGACTTGTCTTTCCTCTTCGTTCGCTCGGAAGGAGGGTTCCCCCATTCGCCAGTGGACCGGGTGGCGTTCGCTCTCATTAAAGATCATGACCCTGAGTGCAAAAAGCTCCACCTGTGGGGAAGATGGTACAGCCAGATCATCCAAGGCCGTCGCAGCTTCAGTTCCGCCTCGCCTTCTGAGCCCATAGTTACGATCCCTTATGCGGACGAACCCCCGGTGAAGTATGCCGTGGAGGTTAAAAATTGGAATTCTGACGACCTCCTCCAGCCCGCAATCGGTGCCATCCCTGTGCAGCCGCCGCCGGCGATAGACATTCTGGGGAGGCGAATCTGTCAGGGTGAAGCACGCCCTTGGGGACAGGCTTACAATATTGGACTGATCCCGCGACCGCTCGCCGGATATTTGCAATGGGCCCGGTACATCTTATCGGCGAAAAGGACTCATCTAACGAAGATTGGTTTATATTCGGCCATCTACGTTTCGCTTTTCGAGTATCCCTCTCCTCCAACGTGGTGGATCAAGGTCTTCATTGAACAATGGAATATCCCTACCCACACCTTCCTGATGACGGATAGGGAGGTCTCCATCTCCTTAGAGGAGTTTGCTGAAGTTTCGGGTCTACCAATGAGGGGGGAGCACTACGAGGAGCTGCTTCCTCCTGATGAATACATCTTTGCCACCAAGCCGCTGGTGTTTGACTTGACCCCGGAGAACGCCATTCAGCATCAGTATCCGGGCTTGGTGAAGGTATTGGAGATCTATGAGGAACTCCATCTGGAATCGGGCGACCGGGGCGTCAGTTTTGCAGATTTTATTGCTCGCTTCATTCGCCCGGAGTTCCTATCAGAGCAGAGTGAGAAGTTCGCTCAGCTTGATGACCCTTTTGGTTTCGGCTTGGACAGCCGACCCGTATCGGAAAATGACCAGAGGGATTTTTATCTTCCCAGCACTGCTACCGCCGCTTTCTCAGAAATCGCCGTCCCAGGCATGGATGAGGAGACCTTTTTTATTGGGTTCTTGGGCTTGTGGCTATGCAGCTTTGCACTCCCCATGCACCCACGCCTCATGCGGCCCTCCGTCTTTTACCCAGCGCATCGGATGGTGGCTGGTTTGCAGTTATCGGTAGGAATCGCCGGGCTGGCTTACCTTTACAATGGACTTAGCGTAGCGGCGGACGCTAGTGAGCCTGGGGTACAGCCTGCTAACTTCCCAATGCACTACTTCACTTCTTGGATGGAGCTGCATGTGCGAGGGGTGTTTGGTGCCCATAAGACTCCTCCTTTCTTTGAGAAATACAGACTCCCCAGAGTCATGCGGTTGGTCGGGGCTTCAATTGTGGTTGTACCTCCGCGGGAGTCTAGGGGGCTGCTCCTTCGCCCACATCTGGTCGGAGCGAAGGTTTCCTTTGTAAATAAGGTCTTAATCATAGGCTCAGAGACCACTAAGTCCGTGGTGCCACTGCGTGATGATTTTAAAAATGGGGCCTCTGTATTGAAAGCTCGGGAAATCCTTCACCTTTACTCCATCCGGCCGGGCTATCTAGTGTTTAGGCAGAATGAGACAGCCCTGTTTATGAGGTATAACCCACACCGATTTGCCCGGCAATCGAGCTACAACCAAGGGATCCCGATGGAAGCTTTCCTGGAAACGCCCGTGGCCAGCCAAGAGGGGATAAAGAATGCAATGCATCATTTCATACGGCTTAATACAGGTTCCTATTTCTTTATCAGTGAACCCAGCTGTGCCCCTAAGGTGCTCAATTCATATGTAGCCTGGTATGCGCATGCGATGGGCCCAATCATCTTAACGGAGAAGCGTATGCTGGTTGACCGTAGGGGTGCGCCTCCTGGCGGTGATCGCAAGGCCCCCTTGTAGCCAAGGATCCCGGTCATCCCTCCGCTAAAAGATGCCGGAGTCGATCGACCACGCGTGTTGAGCCCCCCGCGTGGATTGCCACTGCCCGCTACGGTGGATGCACCACCGGCGCCCCGTGCTCCCACAAAGGCGGCTAATGTAGTATCGCCAGAGTCCGGCGCAGGAGCAGATATTGGGACCCGCCGCCCTAAAGTAACTGCCAAGCACAAATCTATTCCGGGTGGATCTAAAGCTGGCGGACAGAAGAAGAAAAAGTCCATCCTTTCCCTTGATGCGATCTTCAGCTTAGAGCCTGCGGCTCCTCTCAACGAAGGCATAAGTGAATATGGCAGCAACGAGGGCTTCTTGGTAGACCCTGCAGACACCAATTTGGCTGCCGCCATTGCAGCTTCGGAGCGATCGGTGAGGCTCGAAGCGATGTTAAGTAAACTCGCTGAGTCAGGTAATCATCAGCCGCTTTCTTCGTCATTTTATTGCACTTTTTATTATTATCTTCAACTAATATTTGCCCCATTTTCAACAGGTGTCTCTACTGAAGAGGCTATTGCTGCCTCTTTGAAAACCTTCCAAGAGGAGGAGGAGAAACGTGCTCTAGCAGGCGTTGGTATGACCCACCCCTTTCTTTTTTATAAGGAAAGTTTGTTATCTCTTCTGATGGTCAACCTAATCTTCTTCTTTTGTTTCTTTGCAGGGGCTATATCAATTGATGCGGGGATCCTCCTCGAGCCTGTTACTGAAGTCCCGGTCTTGTCGAGGCTGCTGCAAGAGCCTCGGCTTGACAGAACGACGAGGGATGCCCTGAAAAATCTGGAGGCATCCCTATTCACGGACGAAGATGCCTCAATCAAAGAAGCCCTAATGGCATCCGTCTCAACGGCCCGTGAGGAGAGGAAGCGGTTGAGGCGCGAAGCAAAGGCACGCAGAGCTGCTTTGGCCATGGGAGCGGGCCCTAGCACTATCCCTCGAGCTGATACTCCCTCTGAAGAGTCCCCTGTCGCCCTATCTACTGCTCATAGGCAAGTGGCGCGCGCGGTCCGAAGTGCAAATGATAAATTCTCTTCAGGTAGCATTTCTTTCAGAACCTTGTTGTAAGAATTATAAAGCCATTGGCTCTTATGCATCCCATCTTGCAGGGCCAAGTCCGACCGAGGGGGAGGCGGAGACCGTCGAACCCAGGGAAGCGGCGGAAGCGGTGCTTGCCGAACCCGAGCTGACGGTGAGCAACGTCGTTGGGGTTACGGGGCCTGAAACAGAAGTTGGGGGATCTGCAGCTGAGAGGGTCATTGATGCCGAACCTGAAGTGGCGGCAGATGAAATGATCGTCGTAATCGAGCCGAGGGCAGTAGAGGGCGAGGCGCTTGAGGCTGGAGACCTCACGGTGACGATGGACGAGACAACCGCGACCGCAGAACCTGAGGGAGTAGCGGGTGAGGCGGCCACGATTCCTGAGGAAGAGCTAACCGCTTCTTCTCAGGAATCTGGCAATGCTCCAATCATAGCCCTCCCTGCGTATGGTCCCCTGCCGTCTCCAGGGCTTGCGAGCACAACAACGGTTCCCATCGAGTCGGGTGATGAGGCTACGGGCGGTGGCCTCATGTCAATGGAGGAGGGGATTGCTTCAGTTTTGGCTGGCAGCTCGTCGGGTAAATTTCGAGTTACCATCGTTCTTCTTTTTATATATCTTACGATCTTTTCTAACAAGTTTGTCTTTGGTTTTAACGCAGGTGCGGCCAGTGCCGACGCTCCATTGCTCGAAGGAGCACCGTCAACTACTGCTTTGGCGGTGGTCACCTCCCGGCCTTCCCTTGTGCCATCGCGGATGTTGGAAGGTATGGATTTACGACTCATGAGTTAATCTTTTAAACGTGTAGCTTATGTACTAACGTTATACCACTGTGTCCTTTCAGGAGTGCTCTTTGATCATCTATACCAAGTGTTGCTCCCACACTTTTCCTTTCCATCCGAACTCGCTTCTCCCTCTAGTGGTGTCGGTGAGTACATTTTCATTTTGATGTCTTTCTTTTTTCCCCCTTTTTAGCAATGGCATTATTTCTGACCTTTCCTTTTCCTTATTGTAGTGCCACAAATCGAGGGAGGGGACGCAAGGCCTGCCATGCCACCGGCCCTTCCGGCTTTGCCGTCCGTCGCAGCTGGTATAGTATATTTCCCCCTTTTTTTTATGACCCTTCAACATCTCTTGAATCATTGTTTAACCATGTTTCGTTTTGCAGTTATCGTTCCGGCTCCGGTCCCTTTTGAGTCTCGTGTCCTTTCACCGGCAGACCCTTTCTTGAAACGTCCATCTTCAAAGGGTGCCGTGATGAGTTTAGGTATGCTGAGCGGGTATATCGAAGAGCTTAACACGGACGCTCTCCCTTCTGCCGTAGATTTCGCTATGGAAGTTAACCCTATGTTGGCGGCGCTCGTAAACTTTCACAACGAAGGCGTCGTCGAATCTTGGGTTAACCATTGCAGAGAGATCGAGGCCTGCCTGCATCGGTTGGAGTCGACGCGTCCTTCTCCTGAAGTTTTGGCCATGAGCACCCAACGGACAGCTTGGCTCGAGCAAAGCGCTTCTTATCTCCGCTATTTGGAGCAGGAAGCCGCTTTACGGTTGAAGGAGCGTCAGGAATCTTCAAGCGCAACCGCTCTCCTGCGCGCTGAAGTTAGGACGAATGCTGCCGAGGTGAAAGCCGTCTTTGAAGGCCTTCTGGAGCGTATCTCTAATGGGCTAGCACTGAAGCGGAAGCTTGATGCCGCTGAGCGTGATGCCCGAGGCCAAGAAGCAGCTCAGCAGGTCGTTGGGGAACAGCTCGCATCCTTCATGCAGCAGCGGGCTCAAGTAGAGGCCGAACTGGCGGTGGCAGCTGATCAAGAGAAGGCGTGGAAGGAAGTACGCGAGCAATTGATAGAGCTGTTCAAGAAGCTTCCTTCTCCCTGAATATTTTGTATCATTTACACACTTGTAATTTGTATATAGTATATATACATTCTCTGTTCTTTATACGATTCGCCTTGTATTTTGATTGAATTTATGAATAAAGATACACATTCCTTCTTGCAATGTCTTGTACTATTTCTTTGCTTTCTCCCTTTTCATTATGATGTTTTCGATGAATCTGATTGGCGGATAACTTAATTTCTCCAAGAGATAGCGATGGCTTAGGCCGCAGGTTCAGATCTGCCGTCTAAGACTTTTCAACTCTATGAGCCGTGAGGGTCTCATAGAGACTTTTCTCCCTACGGATCGAGAGGATCTCATAGGTGGATTTTCTCCTTAGGAATCGTGAGGATTCCCAAGTGTGGTTTTCTCTTATAAGTCGTAAGGATCCTATAAGAGAATTTTCCCTCTTACGCGTCGAGAGGACCCGTAAGCGGTTGTTTCCCTCCTTGTCGAAAATCGACTTCGGAGAGTGAGACCCGTGAATAGTATGCAAGAGACCATTTTGGATTGACTTGCAGGGCCCCATTGTTCAGGAAGCAAGCTTTTCAATCCTTGCTGCCCGAGACTTCATCTTGCAAGTTGAGACGAACCGGTAATTCTCCCGCGGAGACAGTGGTGGCTCTGCGAGTTGATGTGGGTCAGGAGGCTCTCGTCACGGAGTGTTTGTATCCGTGAGTCGAGGAGTTTGCTAGGGATTATTTGTTTCCCGAGCGCCAAGGATTATTTGTTTCCTTGGGGTTTGAAACGAGTCGAGGTTTCCCACGGAGGCACAGGTGGCTCTGCGAGTCGACGCGAATCAGAAGGCTCTCGTCAAGGAGTGTTTGTATCCGTGAATCGAGGAGTTTGCTAGGGATTATTTATTTCCCGAGCGCCAAGGATTATTTGTTTCCTTGGGGTTTGAAACGAGTCGAGGGTTCCCACAGAGGCACAGGTGGCTCTGCAAGTCGACGCGAATCAGAAGGCTCTCGTCAAGGAGTGTTTGTATCCGTGAGTCGAGGAGTTTGCTAGGGATTATTTGTTTCCCAAGCGCCAAGGATTATTTGTTTCCTTGGGGTTTGAAATGAGTCAAGGATTTCCCACAGAAGCACTGGTGGCTCTGCAGGTCGACGCGGATCAGGAAGCTCTCGTCAAGGAGTGTTTGTATCCGTGAGTCGAGGAGTTTGCTAGGGATTATTTGTTTCCCGAGCGCCAAGGATTATTTGTTTCCTTGGGGTTTGAAACGAGTCGAGGGTTCCCACGGAGGCACAGGTGGCTCTGCGAGTCGACGCGAATCAGAAGGCTCTCGTCAAGGAGTGTTTGTATCCGTGAGTCGAGGAGGTTGCTGAAGACACTGGTTTCTTCGGTTGGAATGAACCGTCGAGGTTTGGCTTCGTCATCTGACGGAGTCTGTTGGGAAAGTACGGCTCCCTCTTTGTTTACGCCCTTGGATTGTATACAGGGATCGATGTGATCTTAACTTGTAGGGCCAAAGTTTTATCATTTTTTTTTATTTTATTTCCGCGATGCTCTATCATTTCAGCTTTTATATCGCGAAGGTCGCGATTGCCCAATCATTTCGGCTATTTTCGCGGTGCCCAATTATTTCGGCTATTTATTTTATCTTTACTCGCTGCTTTTTATTGCGAGTTGCCCCATCATTTCGGCTATTTCGCATGCATACATTTTACTTGCTGTTTTTTTTTATTGCAAGTTGCCCCATCATTTCGGCTATTTCATATGCATGTGCGGCTTACTGGCTTTTCGTCGTAAACCTGAAATTGGACACCGATTTCGGCATCAGCACCGCTACAACTGGGATATTGCCAGGAGCGAATCATCATTTGCCTCTGTCGTTGTCGAACAAAGGAGGCTTAGCACCATGGTTAAGGTCCTGTCGACTAAGGCTTTTGACTTCATGAGCCGTAAGGGTCTCACAAAGGTATTTTTCCCTACAAGTCGTGAGGATCTTGTAGATGTATTTTCTCCTTAGGAATCGTGAGGGTTCCTAAGTGTTTTATTTCTCTGTAAGTCATAAGGATCCTACAGGAGGGTTTTCTCCTTGTAAGTCGAGAGGATTTACAAGGGTTGTTCACCATGCAGACATATCCCTAGTCTCGGATGGGACTTAGTTAGGGAAATGTTTATTCGCGCCCGTGGATTGTATACAAGGGTCAATATTGGACTACTTGTAGGGCATTGTCGAAAGTTGTGGGAATCGCTTAAGCACAGGTTTAGGTCTCTGTAACTTAAGACTTTCAAGTCTTACGAGCCGTGAGGGTCCCATAAGAGAGTTCTCCTTGCGAGTCGTGAGGATCTCGCAAGTGTATTTCCTCCTTAGGAATCGTGAGGATTCCGAAGTGCGTTGCTTCCTTGTGAGTCGTAAGGATCTCACGCGGGCGGTTTCTCCTTATAAGGTCGAGAGGACCTTGTAAGCGTCTTTTAACGAGGTTGCGACCTTGCGGGTTTTCACAAACACTCGCCGGTAGTCCTGCTGTTTTTACTCACGGAGCCCTTTCGGTTTTTCATCCGTGCCCATTATGCTTATGGACATACCGTCTTTCTCTTTTTTTTTATTTTCTTCTCTCTTTTCTTTTTTTTTAACGAGGGCGCGCCCTTTCGGGTTTTCACGAACACTCGCCGGTAGCCCTGTTATTTTTACTCACGGAGCCCTTTCGGGTTTTCATCCGTGCCCTTTTTGCTTATGGACATACCGTTTTTTTTATTCTTTTTATTTTTATATGTTTTTTTTTATATATCTCGTCAGCCTAAAGATGCTGCGGTAGTAGTTTAAAGACGTTTCGGTTTATTATTAGTTTAAGGACATTTCGGTCCGACAGTGAGAAGACAGGCTACATGCTTATAAAGTTCGAGCTTAGGAAGATAGCGAGAGGACATAGTCGTCGTCATCTATCATCGACCTAGGCCGTGACTCATTAAGCGTAATATTTCTTTAGGAAGCGACCGTTTATTGGCCTGAAAGGCCTTTCACCATGCATATCCATAAGCAGATAGGTCCCACCCTGGTAGACCTTATCTATGATGTACGGGCCTTCATAGTTTGGCTCGAATTTTCCCCGTTTGGCGCGATTAGGGATCATGGGCCTTTTGACCACTAGCACGAGTTCGCCTTGGCGGAATGTCCTCGGCCGGGTCAGTCTCTCATATGAACGCGTCATCTTTGCTTTATAAGCTTCCAGATTTTGTTGTGCCAGGAGCCGGGTTTCATCAAGAGCGTCAAGCTCTTCAAACCGTAGGTGAGCATTTTCTTCATCCGTCAGCTCGTGGTGAACTGCCACACGCAGAGAGGGTAATTCTATTTCGAGGGGGAGTACTGCTTCCATGCCGAACACCAACGCGTAGGGCGTTGTGTTCGTGGCCGCTTTGAATGTAGTTCGATACGCCCAAAGAGCCTCTTGCAGTCTCTCGTGCCAGTCTTTCTTATTTCGGGACACCGTTTTCTTTATGATTTTCGTCAAGGTCTTGTTAAAGGCCTCGGCGAGACCGTTAGCTCGTGGGTTATAAACCGAGGAATATCTCCAGTCTATATTGTGTTGTTGCGCGAAGCGACTGATCTTGTGGCTTCTGTAAGCTGGCCCGTTATCGGAGATAATCCGTCTCGGTGTTCCAAACCGATATATGACGTGCGTTTTGAAGAAATGGAGGATATTCTCCGTTTTCACTTCTCTCAGCGGTACTGCCTCTGCCCATTTGGAGAAGTAGTCAGTCGTCGCCAGGATGAAACGATGTCCCCTAGACGATGCTGGTTCGATAGGGCCGACTATGTCAGGTCCCCACATCTCGAACGGCCAGCTAGCCACCGTTGGATGTAATGGATTTGGATGCTGATGGATGAAATCCCCATGAATTTGGCATGAGTGACACTGCTTCGCATATTCAAGGCAGTCCTGGACCATTGTGGGCCAATAGTAGCCCATCCGTTTGATCTTCAACTTCATCTTTGGGCCCGCTTGGTGAGAACCGCAGAGTCCGTCGTGAACTTCCTGGACGACTCTTTTCACTTCGTCAGGTCCTAAACATCTCAGCCACAGAGAATCAAACGATTTCTTGTACAGAGTATCGTTGACGAAGGCGAAAGACAGGGCTCGTTTCATGAGCTGATGTCTTATGGACGCTTCTTCTGGCATTCGGTGGGACTTGAAGTAATCTATGAAGATTTCTCTCCAATCCTCGGTATTTTCCCAGTCTTTTACTTGCAGGGTCGTCTGCTCGCTCGCTCCTTTTTCTTCGGATGATTCCGGAGATATTTCTGCTGGGGCAAGCACCCGACGGATTTGTACCACGATTCTAACGTCATCGAGATTCTCGTCAGCCAGTTCTTTAGCAAGTTTGGCCAATGCGTCTGCTTTGCTGTTTTCCGCGCGCGGTATGTTCTCCAAAGTATAGGAGGGAATTTGGGTCAACAGTTATTGCATCTTTTCCCCGTATTTCACCAACTCCGGTTTGCACGTTTGGTAGTCGCCGTTTACTTGACTAACGACCGGTTGAGAATCTCCGTATATGAGGAGGTTTTCAATTCCCATGTCGATGGTGATCTCGAGGCCCGCTATCAGAGCTTCGTATTCGGCTTCATTGTTTGTCCTAGGTTCTGTTAAGGAGAAAGCGAAGCGCATTATCCCTCCTTGTGGAGTTACAAAGATGAGTCCTACCCCCGATTTGATTATAGGGGTACTTTGTTTGCGCTTCTTTACGGAAGATGCTCCATCGAAATAGAGCTCCCATCGGGTATCACCACCATCGATCGCATCAAACGCATGTTCGTCTGGAAGATCGCAATTTAGAGGAGAATCGGTGGGTATGGGATGCTCAGCGAGGAAGTCGGCGATGGCCTGGCCTTTCACTGCCTTGAGAGGTTGATATGTTATTGAAAACTCCATCAAGAGTAGGGCCCATTTAGCGAGTCGTCCCGTCAATATGGCCTTTGACATCAAGTATTTAAGGGGGTCCACCTTTGAAATGAGACGGACCTCATGCGCCAACGCATAGTGCCTAAGCTTTGTTATCGCGAAGATCAACGCCAGGCAGTGTTTTTCAATGGGGGAGTAGTTGCTTTCTGCCCCCAGTAGAACTCGACTTAAGTAGTAGAGTGCTCTTTCTTTCCCTTGATCGTTCTCTTGTGCCCATAATGCTCCTAAAGAACTTTCGAGGGCAGTTGTATAAAGGATAAGAGGTTTCCCCTTAACCGGGGCAGCCAACACTGGAGGGTTTTGCAGGTACTGCTTAATCTCGTCCAGCGCGCCTTGGCATTTGTGATCCCAAACGAATGGGGTTCCCTTCTTTATCAGGTGGCTGTAAGGACGGCACTTGCCTGAAAGATTAGCTATAAACCGCCGAATGTATGCGAGCTTTCCTTGGAGAGATCGCAGTTGCTTAAGGGTTCTTGGCGAAGGCATTTCCATAATCGCCCTGATTTTGGACGGATCTATTTCGATACCTCGGTGTTGAACGATGAACCCCAGGAATTTGCCCGAGGAAACCCCGAATGCACACTTAAGAGGGTTCATCTTCAAATTGTATTGTCGAAGGCGTCGAAACACAGTCTTCAGATGCTCGAGATGTTCCTCGTATGATTTGCTTTTAACAACGAGATCGTCGATATAGCATTCGACGATTTCGTGTATAAGGTCATCGAAGATCTTCGTCATGGCCCTTTGGTAGGTAGCACCGGCGTTCTTTAAACCTAAGGGCATCACCTTGTAACAGAATATTCCCAAAGGAGTCCGGAAAGCCGTATGTTTCTGGTCTTCAGGATGCATTTTTATTTGATTATATTCTGATGAGCCATCCATGAAGGAGAAAATCTCATGCGTGGACGTATTGTCTATCATCAGTTCGGTGACTGGTACTGGGAAATCATCCTTCGGACAGGCTTTGTTGAGATCCCGAAAGTCCACGCATATGCGCACCGTTCCATTTTTCTTCATCACTGGGACGATATTAGCGATCCATTCAGGGTATTGAACCTCCTGGATAAAGCCAGAGTCTATCAGCTTTCTGACTTCAACGTTGATGCTCATCTCGAGTTCAAGCCGCATTCTTCTCGGCGCTTGTTTAACTGGCTTGACACCCGGGGATATCGCCAGTCTATGTACAGCAACTTCTGGATCTAGTCCTGGCATCTCGGAATAGTTCCATGCGAAGCAATCTTTATGCTGTACAAGGACGTCTTTTAACGCAGCCACCCTTTCTTCAGAGAGTAGCTCGCTGACAAATGTCGGTCGCGGATCGTTTACCGTCCCCAACTCAATTTTCTTGAGGTTATCTGCAGTGGTATGTATGCATCCTCCAGTTCTTTCAGAGCTGGGGGAAATTCTGAGATCACCTCATCATTGCTGTTTTCGAGGCACCAGGGAAGGCTGTCCCTGTTCTCGGATTCTTCTCTTAGTATTATTATCATGTGACAGGTGCGAATCTGCTTCCAATCCCAATGTGGAATCGGTTTTTCTTTCGTGGCCTTGGGCTCGTGCTTTTGTGGTGGCGCTACCTTCCAGTTGTCGGACAAAGCAAATTTGCCAAGCTGATATTGATCTTCAACCCAATTCTTGAAGGTGAAGCAATCTTCAAGAGGATGCCCTATTACCCGATGGTAAGAGCAATAATTTGGGTTGGAGACTTCGCCTGCTTGCTCAGGGTGTTTGGACTCTGGCAGTGTAAGCATTTGATGTTTTAGAGCAAGATCAAGCATCTTCTTCGTCTTGTTCCGAGGAAACGAGTATGCTCGACCCATTTTCTTCATGAGGGATAGGTCAATAACGCTCGACTCCTGTATGCGTGGTTTCTTAGCTCTGCTTTGTTGTTGTTGAGCGCCTTTTTGGCCTTTCGACTTGTTTCTGCCTTCGCGTCGAGCCCTTTTTATAACAGGTTGACAAGGAGCGGCATTTTCATCCTTCACGGCCTGTTGGAGAAGGCGTTGCGTCTTGGCTTTCTCGTAGATGGCCGTCTTGCGGTTGTGATCATCTCGGACTTTTTGACCAGCTTCCCTTATAAGCCTGTCCATTTGTTCTTCAAATGATGGACCGGGCAATTTCTCATCAGGAACTTTTACTGGCTTAGGATTAACGTCCTCCCATTGAGCATCCGCTTCTTCATCGAAGTCATATATGACGTAACAGCTGTTTAGTAGCTCTCGTTTCCTTGACCAGATGTATCCGAGCCCTTTTGTTTCCATTCTCCCGTTAGGCAGTTTACGTTGAGTCCCGGGGACATTCCAGACCCTGTCATAGAATTTGGCCTTTCTAACGGTCTGTTTGAAGGATATCCCCTGGCGTTTCAGCAGCTTCTTCAAACCTTCTGTATAATATCTGGGAAGACGGATAGGCTGAAGCCTGTCGAGCGTGGGATCCGCGCCATGCCAGATTTCTTTTTCCACCTTGTTTTCTTCAGAACGGTAGAATAGGATTGCCTTCTCGCCTTTTCGTCCGGGAGGGATATAAAATGTCTGCAATTCTTCCACGCTGTCGGTGTCGAGTGCATCCAGTTCTTTATAATGTTCAAACGGCACCATGGCTATCTGCAGACTTCGCTCTTCATCAGCAGAAGCTCGTATTGAAAGCCGAGCAGGGAATACAGCATGAACTTCATCCTCCGAATCACTACCGAAGATCAATGAAGGAGCGGATGATCCCGGCTTGGTGTATTGGGGGGGCCCGAATGAATTATATCCTCCTCCTCCTCGGTATCACTGCCGAAGACAGGGATGGTTGCGTTAGTTTTGTTCTCCGGCTTGTGACACCTTTCCGTGTCTTCGAAACTCGGCAAGAAGTATTTGGCATCTTCATACTTGCGAACTTCATTCACGGAAAACGGATTCAATTCTCCTGCCACAGTGTACTCGAGACCATCCCTACAATATTTCATACACTGATGCTGTGTAGAAGGGATGATATTGTACTCGTGTAACCATGGTCGGCCGAGCAGAGCATTGTAGCATGTCTTGGCATCTATAACATGGAATTTAATATCTGTGACGAGCAACCCGAAGCGTAGCGTCAATATCACAGATCCAAGAGTTTTTGATGATTGGGAGTCAAACCCGGAGATGGTGATCTTGTCTCGGGCGAGGTGTTGGACACTCATGCAAATTTCCTTTAACACCCGCACATTGAGTAGATTAACAGACGATCCATTATCGACCAAGATTTTACCTATCTTTATGTCATGGCAGTATCCTGAGATATAAAGAGGACGATTGTGTTTGCACGTCCCGAGGAGAAGGTCTTCATCGCCAAAAGCAACGTCGGCCGTGTGCACTTCTTCCAATTCATCCTTCATCTTTTCTTCGGCCAGGAAGGCTTGGAACTGGTCCGGATCTTGTAGCGCCTTAATCAAAGAATCCCTCGCCTCTTTTGATAGTAACAGGGCATCAAGGATGCTGTAACGACCATGTTTTCTAATACCTAATAAAATATATTTTATATATATTTCTACTATCAAATAATTATTTACGTGTTTCTTTTATAGAAGAAATTTTTTAAAGCAAAATTAATAATTTTCAATGCCTTGAATATGATTAAGGGAATTTTCTAAAGTCTACTTATTGTTTTTATAGGCTTAAAATGTTTTAATAAAATTTTATAGTGCCCTAAAATAATCTACATATTTTTATCATCAATTGAAGTAATTAATTCGTAATTAAAATTATTTTAAAGGATAAACTAGGTATCCTATAATTTTAGTAACTAGCTAAAACCATAGGAAGGTTATATTACTTAGTTTTATGCCAAAACTATTTTTATACTAAAGATAATAATAAAATATATTTTCTGGAATTTTTCCATAATTTTCCCGTGTTTTTAACTATTTTTAACAAATTTTCAAAGCCAAATCCAAAATTTAAAATAATAAACAGAATATATTTTATATATATATAAAAAAAATAATTATTAATCCCTTTTGATCTGGACCGTTAGATCCAAGATCCAACGGCCCAGAACACACCGCCAGCGCCACGTGGTGGGGACCACGCGAAAACGCGTGGTCTCCCCACGCGCGACACGTGGCGACGGCGGCGTGATGGGCTGAGCGATCTGGGCCGTTGGATGCAGATCCAACGGCCACGAATTATAGGCGGCGGGCGCAATCACGAGGCGTTGATGAGGCAATCATCAGCAATCATGGGCCGGCGTGATTTTCCGTGCGCTTAACAACTTTTTGGATTTTATTGTTAACTTTTAACCCTATAAATAGACACCTTCAAACCTAAATTTCTCACACCACCGAACTCCAAAAATTCTGAAAAAAAATACCGGTGCCTTCGTATCGACGACGCCGACGCTACGGTTCCATCCAATCGCAGAGGAAAAATCGGGACGTGGAACTATTGAGGATTTAGTACGAGACTACGTTTCCAACCCTTCGGCATCCGACTCAAACAAAAGGTAGGATCCGCCTCTCTCCCCTTTTCCTGTCACCTTCTTCTATCTAAATTCCAACTTCTCATCATCAACCCATATTTAAAAAGTTGTTATAATAATTGTGCATACCTTTTTCCTTGTACCCTCAATAATAATAATGTTAACCCCCATTTAAAACGGTGTTTAAATTTCCTCTATACATAGAAGTATATTGCATACCCAAAACACCTGGAATCTAATATGCTTAATGTCGTGAATTGTCATTCCACCTCTGACATACCCATACTATAAACGATCTCGAAATAGGTTACTTCCACACGATACCCTCGTTTACTTGAAATATTATATTTGTCTAAATAACTATATGAAACAAACATATGCGAAACGAATATTTTGGATACTGCATACGTATATTTTACTTACAGATATTTTTAAAACCCCTTCAATCATTTTAAAGAAGGAAACATTAAATTTAAATAACGACATCTTTTTAAAAGGGAGTATTTAGTATCTTTTAAAAGGTAATTTTAAATAACACAAATCTAGACAAAGGAAAGGTTGTAGGCATCGGTCGTTTATCTAAACCAGACTTTGTGGTGTCTAGGCTAGACAAGTGGGAAAGGTAATTTTAAAAGGCCCGTCTCACGGTGATTCGTGAGCGGATCCCTCCTTTCCTTACTTGTGCTTACCTGGCCACAATTGGCGGTGAAGAGGCGATTTGAGGACCTCACAACTTGTCCTTTTGGAATATTAGGAGCAGACTAGATTTTCAAATAAAAATCTCTTGTAAAAGATTTTCAAATAAATACCACAACCTTCATCGAAAGGGTATTTTCCGTAAAACATTATATTTTCCCAAAATAATAAATATCCCAAATATCATAGTTTTCCTAGAAGTAATAAAAGATATTTAAACACTATTATTCTTTTACTAAGCTTTCCCTAAGATAACGCGAAGTATTTTACAAATTCTAGGATATAAAACGAGTGGTTGTGGAAGGCCATATTAAACGAGATCAATACTTTTTAAATTCCAGTTTGTGACAACATGACATATACAAAACATGATACGGTTAGGATTAGAATGCGCGGACCTAGGTATGGAATACTTTATGAAGATCCCTGCAGGCAGGGTGAACAGTCCAAAGTGTGGATGACTATACAAATATGAAGATCCCGATATTACGGGTGAACAGTCCAAAGTGTGGACGACTATACAAATATGAAGATCCCGATATTACGGGTGAACAGTCCAAAGTGTGGACGATTATAAAAATATGAAGATCCCGATATTCCGGGTGAACAATCCAAAATGTGGACGACTATACAATGTGGAAATTCCATGCCTAGAGGTATACGCACTAACTTTAATTCGTCAAAACCCTTATACTGAATCACGGGGATGGGTAGTTTGATTAGGCAAGGATAATTCGGAACTCGGATTCCCCTACTACTCGATCATGATCCCGGAAAGTGAAACGGTACATTTCACTTCCCCAGTTGTTGTTCCGTGGCCGCAACGGAATAATCACGAGTATCCGGACCCTTGTTTAACAAACTAAAACGTTTACAATACCTATTGATACTCAACACCAAACCCACAACATGTGATATACCTACCTGTTACCTTATCTACCTTTTTTTATGAGACACGAGTTATTCAGTACCTTGGATGTGGATATTTTACCAGTTTAGGCTTGTTGTTTATATTGGAACTGAAGGGGGGTATTACCTGTGCACTTGAGTGATATTCACGCTAGACAAAACTCCATCGTAGTCATGGGACACATTTCGGGGATGTTCACGCTACCACTTTGATTGCCATCACAGGCACGATCACCAGCTCATACTGCTTCCAGCTAGTCATGAGATACCTCAAGGATACGAGTATGTTCACCCGTCAATTCCATCCATACACATCTTGTTTAACCTGATCCAACTCTTAGATTGAATATTCGTTTGACTTGACTTGAACCTTTACCAAACATATACAACCTACTCATATTCACATATCTAATTTGTATATAACCTCATACCTTTATACACATGTACATCATATTCATTGTATACACCTGTTCGTTTCTATACCCTTACTATCTTATGAGGCAATCCTACCTGAGTATAACTCGCTGACGGACCTTCCTTTTCTTTCTCTACCTTTGGAATGTCCGTCAGATAAGAATGAGTATTACAGCGAAGATCAAGGTGTGAAGCCAACTTATGAAGATTATGCAGACTGGACGATGGATGATTAGATAGTTCTACTTTTTGTTGTTGCCCACATGTTTAGGGTTTTTTGTTTCTCTTTTGATGTAATCAAACTACTCAGTTTATTTTACTCTTTCTTTTGGGATGTAATAAAGTTTGGTTAATGGAAATAAAATGCCTTTCGCTTTTATTGTTTTATTTTTGTACACAACCCTGCATACTATGATTTATTCTTACGCTTAACGTAACTGTATTGAATAGACTACCTTCAATACAGTTAGGTTGCGGACCGTGCCACGCCACTCTTCACCTTCTTTTGGGAAGTGGGGCGTGACAGATGCTGAGTTGCGAGGGTAGCTTTCTCAAATGCGCTAAGACATTGTAATCTACCTTATTTCTCTTCGGCGGGTTCTTTGCGGTCAACTCTTCTGCAACTCGGTCGTCTAAGGCGATGTCTTCAGAGACCTTCTCTTTCCCTTTGTCTTTCTTGTTTAAAGGTCCGAGATTCTTCTCAGGTAGCGTCCGATTGCGTAGCTGGATATTCTCGCAAACCCTCGGTCCTTCTTTTCCTGAAGTGGATTCTTTAAAGAGGGGGCCAAGCTCTAACTCCTCATCAGAATCGCTCCTGAATGTGGGCACTTGTGATCTTCCGGCGTCAATCATGCAACAATCACCGGTAGTTCTGTTGAGCACCTTGATCGTTCCGCTCTGCTCTCGGCGAGCTTTGCGC
This sequence comes from Agapanthus africanus, assembly GCA_030015575.1. Taxonomy (NCBI): domain Eukaryota; kingdom Viridiplantae; phylum Streptophyta; class Magnoliopsida; order Asparagales; family Amaryllidaceae; genus Agapanthus; species Agapanthus africanus. The sequence continues at coordinate 117,767,313 of CM057350.1, forward strand.
TTTTCCCGCTTAAACTGTTGCCGGTGAGCAACATATCCTTGCCACCATTTAGCGAAAGCTTGGCACTCTTCAGTGGGGTGCGACACCTTCCGATGATATGAGCAATAGGAGGGGTGGCTTTCCATTTCACCAGTAACGCTTCCCTCGGAGGATGGCAGCTTCATGCCCATAGAGACGGCCTTAGCAAGCCTCTTCCTTATCTTGAATTTGCTTTTATCCGCGGTGGGTGCACTTTGCCCCAGCGGGAGTATCTCAATTCTTTCGTCAAGGCGCTGGCGTTTGGCCCTTTCGAATATAACCGCTTCGCGTTCCCGATCAGCTTTGCTTTTTAAGAACGCTTCATTGAGGAACGTGTCAATCATTTCATCCGACGACTCTGGAATTTTTAGTTCAGGATCTGCCCCCAGCTCTTCAGCACGAGGAGTCTCCTCATCGTTTATGAACGAATGGGAAATCATATGGCAGCTTGCCACATATTCCTCGGATTCATCCGACGAACTACCTCCCTCATCTTCCTCTCGAAAGACATGGCTGAGGAACTCTTGGAATGTAATGGGGGTTCGCGCCTTCTGGTTGTATTCCTCCAGCGCGTCAATTTGTTTTTGCAAGTCCGTGCGCTTGTCGTTAGGCTCCACGAGCTTCTTCGACTTCTTCTTCTTCTTCGAAGACTTCGATGGCTGGTTATGAGTGTTTGGGACATTTCCACCAATCTTTTGAGTCGGACGAGGCTTTAGCATTCCTTCAATAATTTGCGGCTCTAATGGGTTATTCCATTTGATTGCCAGGCATGTTTGAAGATCATTTAGCATCCTCTTCGTTTTAGCTGACAATACAACCTGCCAAGGAGCTTCCTCAACGACGGAGCATGTTGCCCCCGGCGTATTCGTCCCTTTAGAGGTGTGGGGCTGCGGGGGATTCACCTTCCATTTGTCAGACAACGCAAATTTGCCCTGTCGGTACTGGTTTTCAAGCTAATTCTTGAAAATGTAGCAATCTTCGATCGGATGGCCTAGTACTCGATGATAAGGACAGTAGTTGGGCTCGTTGACGTCACTTGGCTGCAACGGACGTTTTGGATCCGGCAGATTTATGAGTCTGTTGCGCAACGCCAGCTCGAATAACCTCCTCGTTTTATCGCGGGGAAAGGAATAAGGACGTCCCATCCTATCCTCAAGGGGTACGTACGGGCGCATATTATTTGGACGGGCAACCGGCTTTGAGTCGCTCGGTTGTTGTTGAGCATTAGCGACAACGATCGCTTTTCCCTTCCCTTTGTCATTTCGGGAGTCCGGCTATGGGAGAGGGGGTTTATGGCCCATCTGGTCCATCTGCGCTAGTTTGTCAATCAAAGCCTGGAAGGTAGTCGGCTTGAAGAACATCATAAACTCTGAGATGGTTGCTTGTGGATCAAGGGTTCCAACAAATATTCCCACCGCGGGAGCCTCTTCTATGCGCTGCTCGCATTTTGACCATAAATTACGCCACCGTATAGCGTACTGAACCCATGTCTCACCGGGCTTTACCCTGGCGTTAATCAGTGCCGTCATCGGGGTACGTTCACTGGCACTCGCAAAACGTTGAGTAAACAGCAGCTCCATTTCCGCGAAGGTTTTAATAGAGTCATTAGGGAGCTCAGAGTACCACTCGAACGCTGTATCTGATAAACTTCCAACAAACTGGCGAAGCAACAACTTGTCGTCACCGCCGGTGTTGCCGCAAAGCGCCCTGAACTGGGCGACATGCTGGTGAGGATTACCAGTCCCCTTATAGACATGGAACTTGGGGATTGTGTAACCCGGCGGGTACTTGATTTGGTCGTACCAGCTCGGATATGGCCGCCCCGTTTTTACGACCTGGCCGGCTGCTTCAGTTGCATGGTGAACCCGTATTTGCTGGGCTATGTATTCGTCCAGATCAGTTTTAGAGATTGTATCCTCTTTAGCCGTTGATAGAGCGGGCTGAGGATTTGATGTCTCTCCCCTATCATCTCCAAGGACGATCGGGGGCTCTTCAGCCGGAGGATCTTGTTGTATCATCATCCCTATCATATCTTGGAAGAGGAGGCCCATACGCTGTATGTTGGCTACTTGTTCGGCGGCCTCTTTGTCCTTCTTCTCCAATATTCGGCGAAGGAACTCGGGGTCAGTCTCTTATTCCCGGCGTTCATCGGAGGACGTCTCAGGGTTTTCTTTCGGCCCTGTAAGTGCGGCCATAGCGTTCATCATCTCCTGGAGCTTCTGTTGTTGCTCCTGAGCTTTGGTCACTGACCGTGTAAGCGGTCTATGACCCGTTGATGCACGGCTGTCTTCTTTTCCCGATGCCATGTAAACCGTATGAACTGTTATGCCCCCTGACTTGGGGCGTTTAGGTTCACCATCTTTAACCTTTGCCGCTGACGCGGGAGCTTTCTCTGGCCTCCTTCTTTTGTGGGCCATTGGGGTTGAAGGAGCCGTTGAAGTGTGCATCCTAGCAACTGCTGTCCCCTGCTGTTTAATGGAGCGGTCCTTGTCCTTTTCCACTTTCGCCTTCTTCTGGCGACGAAATTGGTCTGGATCAATCACAGAGTTTTGAACCCTCCGCCAAACTTTATAAACTTTTGAAGATAGCCGTTGAGGGGGCTGTTCTTGCTTCATTTCCATAACTCTCTCCGCTGGTGGAGGAGATCTTTTCAAGGTAGCGATTGGAGAGTTCTTACGCACCCTCCTCAGTAGTTCAAAGTTGTTCCCAGTTGGAACAGCAGCGTTGGCTTCCACTACTGGAGCAGGTGGAGTTAGCCCTGAGGGGGAGTTGCCCCCTGCCTTCCTCACTCGTTGCCAATGGCGACGTCGAGCACGACGAGCCGTTGGGATTGGCTCAGAGACTGAGATAATTTCTTTTTGCCCCCTGTTTGAGTGCGGGTCGATTGCCGATGTCAGCCTGTCGAAGACTGATGTCTTTTGACCAGCAGGGGCAAGAGTGGGAGTCGTCAGTCTTGCAAAGACTGACTCTTTGATGGGAGAAGCCGCCTTAACGACTTCTGGAGCAGTGGCCGTTGCCCTCCTTGGGATAGCCACTTTAGAGTTCTGATCTAGCCTGGTGAAAACAGAGGCCGTTGGTTTGGCATTGTGCGACCTGTTGACAGGGGCCGCAGTAGTTGAAAGTCGATCGAAGACCGACTTCTTAGGAGCTTATTGTCCGAGCACAGGAGTGCTAAAGCTCGTTGGTGGGAGCATGGTCCCGAAGAAGAGCCCAGTGGTGGCTTGAGTTACCTGTTCCACTGGCATGGCGAACAAAGAGGCCGCTTGGGGCCCGTAGGTTATGCCCCCAGTTGAGGCCGGACGCGAGCTGCAACCGCAGTTGGAGCACTTCGAACAGGTTGAGGCCATCGATGCTTGATTTCTGTTCTGCACCAAATAAGAGACCAAATCTTAGTAGACTTGAAATCCAAAGGCAACCATTTAACAAACCGCGATTGGTTCGCGAAGACGACACACGAAGTGTGGAGTGGAAAGAGAAAAAGGTCCCACCGGGCGTGCCAGAATCTGTTCCCCTCCGAACGGCGGCCGAGACGTTAGGGCGTCTGTGCCTGAGATTCGGGGCAGATGCTATTTGGTTTTATCCGTCCACCTCTCCGAAGATGCCAAGTTGATTTATGGCACCGTGTATCGGAGGTTTAGACGGATGCGGCCGATGTAGCAGACTTCGTCAGATTCTCCCTCGCTTGAGGGGTTTTTTATTGTGGGGACGCTCTTCCCTGCAGGCGCAAGCCCCTGCAGTTAATTATGCTACCGCATTGCGGTAGCCACTTTCTCCTTCTCCAGAATTTCACTTCGTGTCGTGTGTGTTTGTTTTGTTTGTGGTTGCCCGTGGATTGTATACGGAGACTGAGTAATGCCGTCGCCCGTAGGACGTGGATTAGTCCAAATCCGTATTTACTTAGATTTGGGTTTGGTGTTTTTAGTTTAAGGATGCATTAGTCGCGTTGTGGCTAAGATCAACTTAAACGTTCGTTAAGGATACGATAGTCCTGTTTGAGACTAAGATCAACTTAACGTGATAATCCATTTAATATCTGACCATCGGGACTCATCACCTCTCTAACGTCGTTGAAGGATTACAACGGCAGATGTCAGAGGAGTTCAGAGATGTACCCTTGAAGCAAAGTCGATTTGGAGTTTTATAATCCATTTGGATGTTTAAGGATACGTTAGCCGTGTTTGGGGCTAAGATCAACTTAAACGGGATCGTTTAGATCCGGCAAAAGCGCATTTGGAGGCTCTATTGTTCTAGTTTAGGGACGTGGTGGTCCATTGCCAGTTTAGGGACGTGGTGGTCCATTATTAGTTTAAGGACATCTCGGTCCGATATTAGTTTAAAGACGTTTCGGTCCAATATTAGTTTAGGGACGTTTCGGTCCAAGTGGGTGTGTGGTCGTTGGGACCCGTCACCTCTTTGACGTCGTTGAGGAATTACAACGATGAATGTCAAAGGAGTTCGGAGATGTACCCTCGAACCGGATTTAGATTGATTTAGGAAAGCCATTTTGCTCAGTCAATTTAATTTAAGGACTTATGACCATTATTGGGTTAAGTCCAATTTTTATTTATTGTTGGTCTGTTAGACCTGTATCAGGGCTGTTCATTTATTTTGGGCTCTGCTCAGACAGAGTATCAATTCAAATGAGGCTCTGCCCTTTTTACTGCTTTGCAATTTATTTGATTTGGGCCTGGCCCTTTAAATAATGTACTGTATTTGTGCAAAGCACTAAGAATTTTTTAGATTCAAGAACAGAAGTGCAACGCACTTTTTTTTATCTAAATTCAGATCAAAGAAAAACAAGTTTTTCTCTTGTTTTTCCTTATCTCAGAGAACCAAAGGTTCATAACAAGTGCAAGGCACTATTTTTATTTATTTATTTATTTATTGAAGATCAATGATCTTGTTCTTAGATCAATGATCTGTTCATCAGAGATTTTTCTCTTCTTTTAAAGGTCTTTACCTTTTTTTTATGTTCTTGAGGAGTGCCCAAGAGTTCTCTTCTCTTCTCTTTTTTTTTAGCCAGAAGTTTTTTTTTTTTTGAATTGAGGTCTGGGGTCCTTTTTATAGTGTTCATAAATTAGTTAAATTTGTTAAGGAAATCTTTTTCTAAATGATTTGGGGAATTTTCCCCACCGTTGGATCTTTGATCCAAAGGCCCCTGTTTTACAGAAGAAAATCTTCTTGTTTTAACAAGAATAGAAAAGATTTCCTTAAATCTCCATTTTGTTTTTGCGCAACTCCCCCAGCGCGTGACACGTGTCGCGCAGCGCAGCGCTTGCGCGACTGCGCAGACACGTGTCGCGCAGCGCTGTGCTTGCGCAGCTGCGCTTGCGCGACTGCGCAGACACGTGTCGCGCAGTGCAGCGCTTGCGCACCTGTGCCTGCGCGACTGCGCAGACACGTGTCGCGCAGTGCAGCGTTTGCGCAACAGTGTTTGCGCAGTTGCGTTTGCAACTGCGCAGACACGTGTCGCGCAGTGCAGCGCTTGCGCAACTGACCGTTGCTTTCTTTTACTTTTTGTTTTTAAAAGAGCTCTGCTCTGATTGGACGCACTGCCTCGGGCGTTGCATTGACGTATCAACTTCTGACACGTGGCGCGTTGCGCACAGCGCACGGGATTTGAAGCGTTGCTTCAAAATTTGAATTCAAACATAGCCTTGCTCTGATTGGGGGAAACATGTGTCAGGATGAGTTCGCTCATCGACGTCCTTTTTTGTCAATAGCTGGTAGCCCGTCACGTATGGCTAATACCTCTGACGTGCTAGTGGTTAAATCCACAGCCATAGTATTGACGAGTCTTTAGAGTCCCCCACATTCAGTTGCTCAAGTTTTCGGGCGAAAAGCTGTAGAGGCCGTATGGAGATATGGCAGGGTTCGATCAGATACGTGCGGTATTGCACGGATCAGGATCGGACGGTTAATACTAGCGGGTTTTGGTTTAAGCCGGATCCTAGTATAGTACAGTGTAGATTTTGTCTCATTGCATTTGTATTCGGTCGGAATACAGATGCGGGTGTGTATGCACAGTAGCGGGGTTTTTCCTGTAATTTATTACGGGACCAGTTTTCTGGAGTTGCCAGTTTGCTTTCCGTTTCGGCCATTTTCATTTGTATCTTTCAATGGCCGAAGATTGGTGGAGGAGGGCTTATTTGCATTTGTGCAAATAAGCATTTGTGGAGGGTGTTCTTTGCATTTTGTTGGATCATGATAGTTGCACCATCCCTTGACCATTTGACTTCTTCTTTCATGATGGCTTGACTTTGTGTTGAGATGATGAGATTGGTGGAGTGTGGGTTTTGTGTTTGTGATCATTTTCTTTCATGATAGCCTTTTCTCTCTCTCCCTTGGATTATTGGTTGGCTCACTCATTCTTTTGATTCACACACTCACCACACTCTCATTCCTCTCCTCTGATTTTGGTGTGGCCGGCCAAGCCATGAAAGGGGGCTGTTCATATTTTTGTAGGGGGGATTTTTGCTCTCTTGATGCTAGAAAAATCCCCAAGTTCCTCCACAAAAAGTTCACACTTCATTTCCTCCACCAAAGGGCAACTCCATAACCTCATGAGACACATGGCTTCTACACTATATTCTACAACAAATCTTGGGCACGTCGACTCGCCAACTTCGTGCCCGAGTTGCCTTAGTATAGAGGTGGGAGCCTGTAAAAGAAGCCGGCGACGTGGTGCCCTTCCGGCAACGAAGTGGAGACTGGAGATTCCGCGGGAGATCGGGACGACGACGAGAAGACCGGAGGACACAGATCACTCGGTATATCTCTCTTCCCATCTTGTAGTTAGCTAGGACTAGTTTAATGGCCCGATCCGGGTATATAGTGCGCGGTGGTGCCGGTTTGAAAAGTTAAAGTAAATCACCGCTTCCGTATTCCGGCGTCGGATTGACGGCCGGGGCGCCGCCGTGCACTTACAACATATACATTTGTACGCCCATACTTGTGTATATACACATGTGCATCTTTATACGGTGTTGCATTCGATTTTGGAGATTTGGGGACCGCATGTACTATTTTAAAAACTGAATCCATTTAAAAGAGCGGTTTTCCCTTAATATGTCATATCACTGTTCTATGTTGCATGATATACGGATATGCTTACATTTCCGTTATATGTCGCATATATCATACTTTATGATTTTACACATTGAGATATGCTATTTTCATGAGATTTCTGGATTTGAGAACCGTGGCTATTTCAAAAGAAAGTATGTACTGTTTTAAAAACCCGGTTTCTCTTGATATGATATTTCAGTGCGTTCACCATGTGTTTTCTCGGTTCTGAGAGTGGCATGTGAAACCCGATTCGAGGAGGCGGATGATTCCATTTGCGAGTACATGGTGGACCCGGTATAGTACCCCGGGGTGAGAGAGAGATTGCGTGTGGATGACGATGAACCTGGCAGAGGGACTACTACCTACCAGTGATAGTATTTGGGCTCAGCGGATATTCGGAGAATACCGACTGGAGTCGAAAGATGATATGGGCCGATTCGGACTGACAGATCCCGTGGGCCGATTCGGACTGACGGATCCCGAGATATGAGGATTTACGTGTCGATACTGGACACGGGTTTCATGATGTTTTTAGGTGTCAATGTTGGACACCCAGGTTCCATGATTTTGATGTGTCGCGAGAGACACCTTTGATTTATATCCTCATACTTTCATGCACACTCATTTATGATATTTACGTGCATATAGACATTGATCATATGGTTGGACGGGATCCACATGCATACATACATTGAGTATATGATTGGATGATATCCGCATACACATGGGTGTTGATTACATTGTTAGCACATATACGACCCGGTCACCCTAGATATCATAGTATTACCTTCATGATATAGTTGACCTAGGAGTCGTTGTTTATTCGATTTCTACTTGTAGATGTTTTTCTACTCACGAGTTGGCAACTCACCCCCGTTGTGCCACAGTTCTTGCAGGTTGACCGCATGGATCCGTAGCGGCATCGCTGGCACATAGCTTCATTTGAGTGTTTTGCATTTGGTAGGTGGGACATTTGTATCGTACCCACTCTTGTATTTGTATTTCATATTGTATCTAGTCAACTCTATCAATCAAAATTAGTAAATTGTATAAGAAATGAGACTTAGTGAGATTGTGGTTGCGAGACTTAGAGCGAGGGGTTTTCCGCTACTTGTGGTTTTGATATCTTGCTTATTTCTTTATCTTTTTGTGGTGAACTTCGCCGTTGGGCGTCGTATACTTACTTATACTGTCTTGTGTGGTTGTGATCCGCCGTTTGACGAAGAGCTAGCTCCGGCTTGGGGATGCCATTATTCTTGTTATGTATTTGTGGTTTTGGATCAAAATATACAAAGGAGGTGCTGCCCAAATTTCTAAAAGACGAAACACGTTTTCAAACTAGAAAATTTCACTTGCATTTTCATGTTCCTCTTCTATATATTAAGAAAACTTGATTTCATTATACCTTTATTTCAATACTTCACCTCCTTTATTTTCGTAAAAAGGTTTAGATTTCTGGGTTTCAGCTTACTTGAATTACGTACGCCTTTAGACGTTGCATGATTTAAGTGCTGGTCACGAGCTAATATTTCGGGTCGTGACAAAGTTGGTATCAGAGCGTTAGGTTTAACCTTTGTTCGAGTCTATGTTTGACTATGCGGAGTCTAGGGCGGGTATGTATTTCGGAACCTAGGCTTGACCTTACGGAACTTAGACTTGAACGGGGGGTTTCTTCGAGTCTAATGTGTTCTCGATCGGCAGATCTCTTCCGCCGTCGTCGTAGGCTGGTCGCCGGAGTTTCTTCGACGCCGTCGATCCTCACGACCCCTCTGCAGACCACCGTAAGCCTCCTTCTCCTCCTTCCTCTTTCCTTCTTCTCTATTTTCTTTCCCTGCTTGTTTGCTTTAATGATCGTTCACTGTTCACATTTTGGCCGGAATCCGACGATGCCGACGACGTGACCCGACGTTCCAGCGAGGTACCCGGACCCGCGTGGTTCCATTGTTCGTCGTTTGGGTTCATTCCGTGAACCGTGCGCCCGTCGCGAGTTTCTCCGCCGACATTTTATGTTCCGTTTTTCCCGGTTCGCGATCCGTTGAGGCAAGTACCCCTTGCTACATGCTAAACAATATTTACATATATATTATGACACCCTAAACCGATAAATTAACTTGGTACGATCGTTTCTCATTTTCATGTACAATATTGTTATATATCATTTTATCTTTAAACTTGGAACCTACAGTTTGCAATTGAACCTAATAACCACATTTACCTGCTTAATCACATTTTTAATATTGACATAGCATACGGCATCTATCTCTGTAGTTTTGTTCCATTCGGACACTCGTATGCATTTTTAACCTGTAATAGCTGTACTGAACCGTTATATAAATCATTGCACCTCTAAAGGTTCTTAAACTTGTTAACATGACTAAACGGCTATCATTGTCTTACTGCACTCTTGTAATCATCTCTGTGACACAATTGATAACTGTATTGCAAATCGAATGAATCTGCCTATTGCTTAATTCATTACTTATATCATGTTGTTGATACCCATGTTTGATTATATGACTGATTGTGAGTACACCTATGATATTGTTTACATCTTGACCTGACTTGCTACATGCTTATTGATTGACCCGATATGGTACCGTACACTGTTGACTTGACCTGATGTACCATGACCTGACCCGTTACCTGATCTTGTGTCTAATGCCAACAAACCTGACATGTAGTCCCCATGGACCGTTCCTGTTGTCTATCCAGACAAACCTGTTTACCTGATCCTGTGTTGGCATTAGTTTCTTGATTTCGGAATACCTGACTTGACCTACACACATAACTTGGGGGTATGGGGAAATCAAAGGTGAAACCTGACTTGTAACTCGACAGTTCACTACCTGTTCTGGGTGTACACATTCCTGTTTTGTGCCTAGCGGCATGTCTCGGTTTTGGCCGAGAATATTGTGGCTGTGGTCCCGGGTATGCACGGGATACTATCGAGTGTACACATTCCTGTTTTGTGCCTAGCGGCATGTCTCGGCTGCAGCCGAGAATATTGAGGCCGTGATCCCGGGTATGTACGGGATACTATTGAGTTACATCGATGATTCATCAATTTGGTTTCAAAGACTTTAGAATAGAAAACCTGATAGAACAGTTTAGTTTACCCACTGCACACTACCCTGCACTGCTCTGATTCATATTATTGTTACCCTTGTTTATTCATGTTTATATTGCATTGCCTGTTACCCTGTTTATATTATATTACTTGATGACACGACGCGCTGACGTCTGGGTTTTGCATGGCCCAGATTCCGTACCGCTGTTGCAGTCCGAGCAGGAGTACTTCAGCCAGCAGGCTGAGCTGTGAGTTCAGTAGTAGCTAGTTCATTTATTTTCTGCAGTTTATTCCTGATGTGAGCCCGCATTATGGGACATACATTCCAGTTATTTTGTATTGGATCTTTCGCTTCCGCATTTATTTATTATTGACTCATGTTATCTTAGATTATGGACATGTTTTAGATAGTGTTATTTTGTTCTTGATATCTCTACAACCGTAATGTGACTGTGGATGGATACTTCCTACCCATAGGTAGCATGGTTGGCTATGTCACGTGCCCATTTTAGCGTACTCTGGGAAGCGGGGCGTGACATGGGTGCAGTCCCGAAGCACATGGAGACAGTGACGGTTAGATAGGATTCGTCTCTTCCGGTATTGGGAGTTGATATCGCGCTGTGTCAAGGAGAGCCATTACACATAGTCGTCCCTGGCCAGGGTAAGCGAGATACACTGGTAGGTTTCCAGTGTTATCTCAGGGTGTTCTGGGCTGCACTCCGACATGACTTGTACTGCTATTAGGGGACTGACGTTTACCACCCCCTAGGCCCGCCATGCGATATTCTCAGACGAACAGACCGGACTGTACGGAGATTGTCACATACAGGCTCAGTTGGAGTTCGGATGGGTTCACCTCATCAGTCTTCTTATCGGCATCTACCTGGGGACCGTTACATACAGCTAGTGCCACTTGCGGTCTGTAGTTAAACCCACTGTCAGCGTAGTGTCGAGTCTTTAGAGTCCCACACAGAGGGTTATTCGTCTTTGGGCAAAACAGAGTAGAGGTCGCATGGTTTTGCGACGGGGTTCGTTCACATCCGCGCACTTGTGCACGTTTGGTGTCCGGACAGTTATTACTAGCGGGCTTTGGTTTAAGCCAGATCCTAGTATATGTTTTGGAATCGGTTTTATCTCATTGTATTCGTGTTCCTCGGAACATGGATGCGGGTGTGTATGCACAGTTGACTAAGGCAGAGGCAGAGAATTCTCATTAGGGTTGATGACCGTTGTCACTTTCCAAACCCTAATGAATATGTGAAATATAATTAATAATGTTAATTAAAAGGAAATTGTGTCGTGGTTAGGATTGTGAACTTTTTGACCTTGGTTGACTTGTTGACCAAAGTTGAAACATTGACCATAATCATTTCACACAAAGATGCTCTTTGATCTTAGCAAAACTCATTAAATGTGAAATGATAATGGTCTTATTATATCAACCATCACCTTTTCCTTTTTTAATTAATATTGTTAATCAATAATTCACATATATGTGATATGGTTGCAAAATTCTCTCATTCTCACTTGCATCTTCTCTCTCATCCATTGCTCTCCCTCTTCCTCTAGCTCAAGGCAAAAATCTCTCATGAGTTGAGAACCATTTGTCATTGAGATAAAACACTAAAACTACTCTCTACTCATCTTAAGGTTGAAGGTTTAGCAAACCTAACACTTTAGTTACCTCAAGTTCGAGAAAGGAGCTCAAGGTAGAGGCCCTCGGGTGGATCTTTCTTCGGCAAGAGAAGGCGACGAGGAGAACCATTCAACCCACTCCAAGGAGAAGAAGAGAAGGAGTTCAAGACTAGGTATAACCCTCTAACCGAGTAGGTAAAGTTTGTAGTTAGTTGCTAGTGTGTTGTTTAGCAAAGATCCGGTTTCTAGTCCATGTTACCCTAGCCCTAAAAATCGCTTTTCACCATTTTCGCAACCCCGAAAGAACCAGGACAGGTAACATGGACTTACACCATCTCAGCAAATATTGATGATGATGCTCCCTCTAATCACGCTCCGCCTTTCCTCCTCGCATGTCTCCCTCTATTGTCATAGGTGCAGGCGGCGGGACAGGAATATGTTGCAATCTACTGAACTGTCGCAACACCCGGTCCGGTAGGTGCATGACAACGATATTAATGCAGATGAGTGGGCATCGAGCCCACCAAACCGGCTCTCCTTCGATACAGATACCGGGTAATCCTTGCAGACGATGTGCTGTATAAGGCGTCCACGTGAACTGCGCAAATAACATGGTACGAAAATTGTGATGAAGGTATTTCAAAATTTTAAAACAAAATTAATTACCTAAGTTATGGTTTCCTGAGTCGCCTCCATACGATCCAACTCATCTCTATAGTACCTAAGCACTCGACGGGGAGCCTTATACGCTTTCTTGCCATTCCACCAAGAGCCGAGCGGCTTTCCAGGGATATCCAAGGCAGTTATTTTAACTCGATCCGGTCTTCCCATACACATATGCTCCCATGACCAAATCTATAAATAAAGTGTCAGATGATAAGAAAAAGAACCAATATTACAATTTTGCAAATTTCTAGCTGTGAAAACAAGGAATGTACCTGAAGTAATGTAATGCAGCCACAAATTTTATTCTTCGTTGGAGCACATGCCTTATCGAGTTCCTTGTAAAGATAGGCCAGGACCCCTTCTCCCCAAGCATATTGGCCACACACATCAAAGTCCGTAAGGAACCCAAGGTATAAAGGATGGACATGCGTTGCCGATTGGTCCAGCATCAACCAAGAACCGATCATGTACAAAATGTAGGCACGTGCATGTCTATCCAATACTTCATTGGTAGCTTCATCAGGGATATTAGTGAATATATCTTTCAGTCAGTTTAAACTGATCTTATACCCCTTACTATAGCCTCCTGGTGCCTGATATTAGCATTTTTCGTGAAATATTAAAGCTAAAAATAATGTACAAAATGTCCATGCAATAGGTACACTAAAGAGGGGAACCAATAAGAGAGAATCTGAATTTGAATATTAAATATAAATAATTTACTTAGATAAAAACAAAGATATCGAGCTTTTATTGACATTAATTTTTTTACCTGTCCGAGAGCAAACTCGGCATATGTATCCCAGTATGGATGGTCGGTATCTGGACCAACAATTTTTCCTCCGACCAATCCAAGCCCATTGACCCGTAAACCGAGTAAGAGGCCAATATCTTGGAGTGTGATAGTGGCACACCCCATCTTAGATGAAAAGTGTGAGTCTTTTTTCTCCAGCGCTCAACTAGAGAGGTAACGAGGGAGTGGTCGATTTGGATATGACGAAGCAATGAAGTTTTAAAAAATTCGGCCCTTCGAATCTGCTCGATTATTCGCTAGTTGGTAACTAGCCACTTGTCAGAACTATGGGTGACGACGGTGAGATTATCTCCACCCTGCAAAATTAAATCATGTTATTTTCAACTATTAGAATTAAAAGAAATGGGAAATTAAAAAAATTGAATAAGTTTTGAATGTTTCCTCTCCGTGTAATATATTGAAAGATCTGTGTTCGTTTTGATCTACGAGCAGAGATTTGTCGAATGGTTGATTCTCCATTGAGACAATTTTGATATTTCAGATATGAGAAGGAAATTTGGACTTAGATATGAGAAGGGAATTTGGACAGAGTTAATTTGACGAAAACGATGTGCTGAAGAGGGCTGAAGAGGGCGGGATTTTATAGGGAAAGGAGGGCGGGTTCCAGGAACCCGCCATCATATTTGCAAGTAGTGTTGTCCCGCCAATTTTTTTTAACAGTGTGTTGTCTAATCAAACATGACCAATAATTAAAATTCTGAAATGAAGAGGGCGAGTTATTAGAACGCGCCCTCTTCAATAATTAAATGAGGGCGTGTTCCAGGAACCCACCCTCATCTTTCATTATTATTTTTTTTAACAGTGTGTTGTCAAATCAAACAGGACCAATAATTAAATCAAGTAGGACCAATAATTAAACTTCTAAAACGAAGAGGACGGGTTCTTAGAATGCGCCCTCTTAAATAATTAAATGAGGGCGTGTTCCAGGAACCCACCCTCATATTTCATTATTATTTTTTTAACAGTGTGTTGTCAAATCAAGCAGGACCAATAATTAAAATTTTGAACGAAAAGGGCGGGTTCTTAGAATGCACCCTCTTCAATAATTAAATGAGGGCGGGTTCCAGGAACCCGCCCTCATATTTGCAAGTATTGTCACATCAATTATTTAATTAAAGTGATTTGGTTTGCAGGGATATGTTTGCAGTGATATGTTATCAATTTATTATTATAAGGATATGTTTTTTTAAGTGTTGTCACGTCAATTTAATTAATTTAGTATCAAGTCACATCATGTTTTTTAATGTTTTATATTTTTATCATAATGAAGAGGGCGGGTTTTTAGAACGCGCCATCTTCAATAATTAAATAAGGTCATGTTCCAGGAACCTGCATTCATCTTTTAACAGTGTGTTGTCAAATCAAGCAGGACCAATAATTAAACTTCTGAAACGAAGAGGGTAGGTTCTTAGAACGCGTCCTCTTCAATAATTAAATGAGGGCGTGTTCCAGGAACCCGCCCTCAACCGGCGTGTTCCTATAAATACAGCTCTTTCCTATCCAGCAACTCTCCATTTACCCTTATTTTGTGCAAGTGTGCAGGTTAGGAAGAAGGTCAGGTTCAGTGCCATAGTCGTGGGAGTTGCTGGATAGGATCAAGACAGGACCACGGCTTGATGTAAAATTCTGGAGCAAATTCAGTGATCAAACCAAGGTTCAGGGGCTCTAAACAGGAAGAGGAGTGACCAAAACAAGCACAGGGAAGAAATTTGAAGTTCCAAATTCTCTGTGAGTATTTCAATTCTCTTCTCCCCTTCTCTGAACTCCTCTGAACTATTCTTCCTGCAGCATTTTTTGCACAAACTCTCTTCCCCTCTTCAATAAAACTGTTTTTGTGCAGGATTCTTTGCGCGGCCGTGAAATAAATTTTTTGCTTTTCGATTTTTGTTTGTTACTGTTTTGCATAAATAATACGGACTTTAAGGGGCTATAACACCAATTCAGATTGGGTAGGGATTTCATCACCCTTCCTAAGACCTTAAAAATACTAAAAGCATACGTATTACCCTTGAGCTTAATAAAAAAAATATGTAGACTCAGCCAACTAAGGACTGTCGTGCTCAATATGACAGAGAAAGGTTGTGGGCATTCGATCGTTTATCTAAACTTGACTTTGTGGTGTCTAGGCTAGACAAGTGAGAAAGGTAATTTTAAAAGGCCCGTCTCACGGTGATTTGTGAGCGGAACCCTCATTTCCTTACTTGTGCTTACCTTGACACAATTAGCAGTGAGGAGACGATTTGAGGGTTATCTCACTACTTGTCACTTTGGAATAGTTAGGAGCAGTCTAGTGGACTTTGAAGACCATAGCTCTAGGTATGATTGTGCATGCTTTGACTGTGATTGTATGAAGTTGTTAACGCTTTTTTTATTGTTGGCTTGATATTGTTTGATGCAGATTATGGCAAGTTCAAGTTTATTTGTTGTATGTAAATACGATGGTCGGATTATCACAAGTGTACAAAGTCCCGAGTATATGGGCGGGTCCGCAAGAATCATGCGATTAGAACCATCAACGACTTATAATGAAATCGAGAATAAAATGTTCAAAATCACGAAATACGATCCCCGTGAAATTAGGCTTAACTTAAGTTGTATATGGCCTATATTTAGTGGAAATGTATTGGTTGAAATTATAGACGATGCATCAATATCTTCGATGATAGACTTCGGTCTGTCAAACACCCAGCATTCTTTTGAACTTTTGGCTCAGAAGGAACAATTGGAAGTATCAGATGTCCCTCCAACGGGTAATTTTGATGGTAATGCTGGAGATAGTTTGTGGGGGTACGGTCACATAGTTAACGATGATACTGTCAGTCTCGGTGGATATGACTATATACAACATTATTTAAACTTTATAAATTCACCTTCAAACATTTTAGTAATACCAAAATACTAATATATTTTATATATTGAATACAGGTTCTCCCAATCGACTGCTACAGTTACATGCACCCCAGAAGAACAACAAGGATTACCATATACAACCTTCCCAAGGTAAATAAATTTGAAACAAGTGGTGATTATGTTTATATTTTTCGAAATACGAAAATATTAAGGAATAATAGTATAATAACAATTTATATACTAAATGCAGATTTTCCCATACCTCCGCATCATTCCAACACGATCCAAGTAGCGCATTCCAAGTATGTCCGTCCACATATTTTTAGTCTTTTCACCCCGAACCATCCACATTACACCGACCCCAACCATCATATATTGCACCCGAGCCTTATGTTGCTACGGGTGACATTGATATGTGTGGCAGTGATGATGATGAAACTGGTGAATGTCATGAAGGGGAGGATAACGTGGAATATGCCGCTGGATTGAATGAGGTAGCATTGTTTGATGATATGGTTGCGAATAATGATTTCATCGAACTAGAAGATCCCGGACTCGATCCGCTGGAAGATGATAGTTGGGTAGACTTAGCCGTGGCAGAAATAAATACGACACCCTATTTGGAAGCGACAGTAGCAATCGAAGATTGCGTCACTGTTGGGGATTTGTTTCAGGAAAAAGAAGATCTTATTTGTAAGCTGAAGTCATGGGTTATTCAGCAAAATGTTACATTTAAAACCGAAGAGTCAAATAAGACGTACTATACCGTGGTATGTACGAAAGCTCCTGAATGTAAGTGGAGATTGCATGCATGTTGTTCCAAAAGAGCCAAAACTTGGAAGGTCACGAAATACAACCAAGAACATACTTGAATCAATTCTATTATGTTATAAGATCACAGGAATTGTACTTCATCTTACATTTGCTCGCTAATAATGCCACTAATCCGTACAGATGTGGTGATGACTTGCCGAGAGATACGGTTCTACGTTAGCGGAGAGCACAAAATTCAGATTTCATATGTGAAGGCATGGGATGCTCGTAGAAAGGCTTTATGCAAGAAATTTGGGGACTGGGAAAGCTCGTACATCTCACTAGTCCCTTTTATGGAAGCCATGAAAGTATCAAATCTGGGGACCGTATATCGGTTAAAAACCACAGAAACAGATGTCGATGGCTCTGTCAGGTTTCAAAGAATTTTCTGGTGCTTTGCTTCTTGTGCGGCTGGTTTCACACACTGTTGGCCGGTATTGTGCGTTGATGGGATGTATCTATACGGTAAGTAAAGAGGCTGCATGTTAATTGCTACAGGTGTTGATGCTAATAACGGTATATTTCGAGGGTGAAAATACATCATCCTGGTCACGGTTTTTCCGCCAACTCAAAAGTATCC
This sequence comes from Agapanthus africanus, assembly GCA_030015575.1. Classification (NCBI taxonomy): domain Eukaryota; kingdom Viridiplantae; phylum Streptophyta; class Magnoliopsida; order Asparagales; family Amaryllidaceae; genus Agapanthus; species Agapanthus africanus. The sequence continues at coordinate 117,784,824 of CM057350.1, forward strand.
CATCTGTTATTGATAAAACAGATTTATGCATCATATCTGATAGACATCTAGGAATACTAGCTGCAATGAGACGACCCCACATAGGTTTTGCCTACGACACGTCAGGCAAAATTTTGATAGAAAATTTAAAAATTCAGATCTATATATGCTTATGTATAAAGCCGGTGAAGCGTCTGACCCTAATGTTCATGACATGTACATGACGAAAATTGGAGAAATGAGTCAAGCCGCGAAAGCGTGGTTAGATGAGTATCCAGTACGCATGTGGTCACAAGCATATGATAATGGATGCATATATCTACTAATGACCACTAATATGTCTGAAAGTTTCAACGGGGTCTTTAAAGGTATTAGAGACTTACCGATACAGGGGTTGATTGTTCGAACCTTTTTCCGGATGAATACTTACTTTGTGCAAACAAGAGAAAAGTCCTTGGCGATGGAGACTCCGCTCACCGCTTATTATGAAAATATATTCCAGAAAAGAGAGCGCAGAGCACAATACTACAGATCCGAAAGGTTTGACACGGCGGAGTTTCAAGCAACGGAGAGTAATGGGAATCAATATACCGTAAACTTTATAGATGAAGGGCTCTCTTCGTGCACATGCGGTATTTTCCAGCAACAACATTTACCTTGTGCCCACGCAACTGCTGCTGTGAGCAGCATGCATAACTCACATTATAATTTTACTTCCAATTACTATACAGTTTCTAATTACCAAGGCACATACGATCCAAAATTTCATCCTATACCGGACAGTCGCTATTGGCACTATTATATTAGGAACAGACAAACACGGACTGTTTTACCGCCGGAAAAAATATAGGACCCGGAAGACCTAAGGTGCGTCGAGATCGAATGACAATGGATACTGATTCTCAACAAAGGCACGCTAGATGTAGCCTATGCAAACAACCAGATTATTATAGGACCAGATATCCAGTACAGTCATCAGGGGCGGGACCTTCGAGATCGTGACAAGTGCACCAGAAGATTTTTTTGTATTATAAATTTGACGGATTCATTTTGTTATTATAAATTTGACCGTCTAGATAGAATTTACATTTTACAAACAGATAGGATTTTTTTGTATTATAAATTTGACGGATTCATTTTATTATTATAAAATTTGACCGTCCAGATAGAATTTACATTTTACAAACAGATATAATTTTTTTGTATTATAAATTTGACGGATTTATTTTGTTATTAGAATGTACACCAGATTCATATTATACAATTTTATTCTTTTATTCGAATTTTATCCATTTTTCTGTTATTTATTTAGAAAAATTAAATAGGGCGGGTTCCCAGAACCCGCCTTCTCCTTTATATAGGAGAGGGCGGGTTATGGGAACCCGCTCTCTTCCTAATTAAGGGGAGGGCGGGTTCTAGGAACCCGCCCTCCCCTATAATAGGTAGAGGGTAGGTTCCCAGAACCCGGCCTCTGTTTGGGCAGGGGGTAGGCTCCCTCCAAACCACCATATTTCTCCAAATTAAAATCAAATCCTCCTATTTTAATAATTTTAATTTAAAACTACCCTATTTCAAAAAAAAACTAAAAATATTTAAGAAAAATTGTGAAAGGAAACGTTTATTGAAATAAGAGAAATATCGTACACAAGAATATCGGTTATTACATATACCACAACTAATTGGCTATGCAGATACAGGGTATTTATTTGATGCACACAAAGCTCGATCTCAAACATGTTATTTATTCATATATGGTAATACAGCTATATCCTGGCGTTCTACAAAACAATCTCTAGTCGCTACTTCGTCAAATTATACAGAAATATTAGCAATCCATGAGGCAAGTAGGGAATGTATATGGCTAAGATCAATAACCCAACATATCCAAGAAACATGTGGTTTATCTTCCAAGAAAGAGATTCCAACAATATTAAACGAAGATAATACTGCATGCATTGCTCGGTTGAAAGAAGGATTCATCAAAGGAGATGGAACGAAGCATATTTCACCAAAACTCTTTTCCACGCATGAACTTCAAAAGAATGGTGAAATTGAAGTTGAACGAATTCGTTAATGTGATAATCTGACAGACTTATTCACTAAGGCATTATCTACTCCAACGTTCGAGAAAATGGTTCACAAAATTGGGATGTGCATGCTCAAAAATCTTAAATAATGTTTCTAACATGGGGAGATAATATGTACTGCACTCTTTTTTCCTTGTCCATGTTTTATCCCATTGGGTTTTCATGGAAAAGTTTTTAATGGGGCAGTTATTAATACGTATTATGTAATGCAAGAAGCTATGTACTCCTTTTCCTTCACAAAGTTTTTTCCCACCGGTTTTTCTTAGTAAGGTTTTAACGAGGCATTTTCTTGCATGATGGGCATTCAAGGGGGGTATTATGAATAATTGATGAATATAAAGGATGTCATTTTCTCTCATCCACTTCTTGTCTCTTAGTTTCTCTAAACTCTCAAAATTTATGTGCACTTTTTATTTTGTGAATTCAATACTTATAACTTATGACTTTTAAGATATTATAACGTATGTCTTTTGGTATTGTTTTCTTGAGCCTATAAATAGAGACTGCGTAACACTTGTATGAGGTGAACAATAAGAAATGAAACAAAAACATCTCTTTTCTCTTCTTTCTACAATTTTCTTATCATAAGTTTTAGCAAATTTCGTAACAATTATATATATAGATATAGATATATGGATATGTGATATAGGGCTAGAGGACAAAAAAGCTTGAAATATAAATGAATATTAACTTTTTTAATTATCGAAATTATATACACTTCAGCATATCCGGACGCCAATTTCAATATATATTCGATACTCTTTAACCTTCTATTTGATCATGGAAAAACTTATTCTATTATTGATAGACCGTTAAATATGCTCAACCCCCCTTATCAATGTAAAAAATAATCAAATAGACATATTGATCAATACAAACTCGATGATTCAAAATTTTTATAGAATGTTGACGTTCTTTCCGACTAAAAGAGGTTTTACTTCTATGCATAACAACCTCATCCCTGGAATAAAAAGATCCTATTGAAAGTAAAGAAATCCCCCTTTTTCACTTCTCCCACATATGCTAGATGTTTGCATGTGTACATATATTCGAATTAAGTTGTAAAACACACAAGTGACCAGATCTCAAGCAGAGAACCATGCGCATTTTATTAGATACTTCATACAAAAAGGTAACATACTACTGAAGTAACTTCTCCAGCCATCACACAAACTATACTCTCCAAAATTAACAAGCACTCGTGAAAACAAACAAAGGAATTAAAGTCCTGAAGTTCATGAGACTGGGATAGAGATTTTCTTAGGCTTCTTTTCCTCTGCAGCCTTCTTCCCAACCACAACTGTGAGCACACCATCCTTGTAGGTTGCCTTCACATCCTCAGGATTTGCATCCTCTGGAAGGGTGAATTTCCTCATGTACCTTTTCCTTCTCCTCTCAATCCTTATCTGCTTCGCCTCCTCATTGCCAATGGCCTCTCTCTTGCTCTTCTTCCCTGTCACATGAAGCACCCCATTTTCCAATTTCACCTGTTTTTTTTTTGCATCAAGTTAAAACAATACATCATGGTATCAGAGCATACCAGGTTCAGTTCCGGCACGTATTAAATCGGACTAATTAAACTACGAGAGAGAATCGTGTTAGAATATGAAAATAATTACCATGATCTTATCTACTTCAAGGCCTGGCATGTCGAGAAGGAAGTGGTATGAGTCGGGGTGCTCGTAAATGTCCGCCGGAGTCCAGAACATGGCCTTGGCGTTCTTGACGTAGGTTCTCGCCGGCGGGCGAAGCATCTTCTCCATCTCATCTGGGATCCTAAGCAGTCCATTCATATCCCTTACTATAGACTCCATTGTAAAGCTAATTAATACAGCTCACAAGGTAGAATAGCTATAGTGACAGAGAGGGAAGTTTGGTTGTGTGATATGTGAATGTTAAGAAAAGGTTTGAGTTATATAAGAGAGTAGAGGGATAAATAAAAATCTGGAGCTTACTCTCGTTCTATCAAGATCATGTGATGTCTGGTTTCTTCTAGGCTTTTGAAGAAGTTTGTAGTAATAATGATGGGAGGATTAAAGCTGTTAGCTTTAGAGAGATAGGTTATTATTGGGTTGAGGTTTATTTCTTCTCTTTCTTGTATTTATTTTTATTCTTCTCTTTTTCTCTTTTTTATTTTGAGAAAAATGGGTCAGGCTTCTAATTACTAAAATCTAATAGGTCCAAATCCCTTGGTCTAAAAAAAGTTGCTAAAACCTTTCTAATACCCAAAGTCCATCCCTTATATGTGGATTTGGATTATAAAAAGGCTATAGTTCACTTAACTCTCAATAAATTTGGCCATGTTCCAGAAACCTCCAAAAAGTTTGATTGGCACAGAAAACTCTAAAGGTAGCAGTGTCAAGCAGGCATATAAAATGGTTATTTTGTCATTTTAAATAATCATAGTTAATTAAGTTATTGATTAATAATATTAATTTTATTATTAATTAATTAATCTTTGGTGGTCAGGATCGAGCTTGGTCGGAGGAGGGTGATCTGGGGAGGCGAGGAGAGCAAAAGGGCGAGGAGGAGGAGACGAAGTGGAGATGGGCGAGGAGGAGACAAGGGGCGACGAGGAGGAGGAGGAGGAGGGCTCGGCACGGGCAGAGGGGGCTGCGGCACCGGCAAAAGAGGAGGGGAGGAGCAGAGGAGGAGGTCAGGGCATAAGTTAGGGTTAGGTTTAGAGGGGAAGAGGGTGACGGTGGCGAGGATAGAGGAAGGCGACGGAGAGAAGGAGGAGGAGGGGTGCGTAGGGTTAAGGGTTTTTTGTCAAATTAACAAAAACAGCTGTATCCGGTTGAATCGTAACATCCAAAGGGCAATATCAAAATATATTCAAAGCAAAAATAAGTGGAAAGAAATACTAAAAATTAATGAAAGTTTGAGATAAACCATTTTCCCCTACAATCTTTATGCATCCATTTCTCCATGCATTCACTTTATGTGTTCTTTCCTGTTCAACAATTCTACTAGTTTCTCTTGCGTTTGAAAAAAAGCTAGCTATAAGGGTTCTCTTTGCGTGTATTTCTACTTGTCATAACTCAGAGAGAGAGAGAGAGAGAGACCACTTGTTCTTGTGTGCAACTTCTATGTGGATCATTGTATTTAGCTTCTTCAGTGTTTTCTCAGGTATCTTTCTTGTTTCTGCTCCAAAATACAACTTAAATCATATGTCCATATAACATTTGCCTAAGAAATAAACTCTTCAGTGACTATTTTGACATCACACAATATACTATAGAAGAAAATGGTGCCGCCACAACCAACTTGGTTGTGAACAGCCCCGGCATGGATCCTGTCGCAACTTAAACCTTCTCATCCTGTTTTTCCACTTTAGGCACGAACGTTCAAAGCCCCACGGACTCTATACCGTATGTCAGTTCAAATTTATGGAAAAGACTTGCCAGTCAAACAAAATATAAGAAACCATATGGTTGCAGCGTTTGTTGCAGTCTAATAACCATTGCTGCACCTCCAATTTCATCAAACATACATGAACTCATATACATGCTTGAATTAAGGAATTTACAACTACATCTCAATAAGGTTTTAACAACTCCAGAATGGCCTAACAAACCACAAGTTATGCAGCACTCCTACCTATTTATATTGAACATGAACATTCTATAAGGTCAAATTAATTAAGACATGCATCCATCCTCCAAAATTCTCTCATTGATTACTCTAACAATTGTCATCTTCATCGCGGATTCAGAAGCTCAAGGCATCGGTGTGAACTATGGATTGCTGGGCAACAATCTTCCGATGCCAAACAAGGTGGTGTCCCTCTGCAAATCAAGAAACGTCGATAGGCTCCGCCTCTTCGATCCCAACCCTAGTGTCCTCAAAGCCCTGCCCGGCTCTAGGATTTGCAGTCATGCTCGGATTACTAAACCAAGATTTGGAGCTGCTCGCTCAGGATCCATCCTCTGCCACCAGATGGGTATCCATCAATGTGGCTTCTCATGCGCGCTACATTAGTTTTCGATATATAACTGCTGGGTATGAAGTCATTCCCGGTAGACTAGCGATGTGCTTCCGATGATGAAGAATATAGATGCTGTGATAAGAGCCACTAACCTGTCAATTCCTGTCACGGCTGTTGTCTCCACCGAGGTATATGTGGTTTCTTGTGTTACTTGAATACGAATAATATTTCGTTTAGAAATAGGGTTTTAAAAAGAGAGTAGTTTAAGACTTTGCGAAACTCCAACTCTTTAGAGTTTATTTTATTATTATTATTTATTATTTATTTTTTTTTTTGGGGGGGGGGGGGGGGGGGGGGGGTTGTTCCCAAAATAACTGCTTTTGGAAAACCCTATTTTGGTTATCAAACGAACAGTTATAATTTTTAGAGTTTAGTATCGAAATTCCACAAACCATGGTTTCGTAAACTGTAGCCCCGTTCCCAAACGAGACCGACCTAAATCAACATCCAAAATCTTATTAGCGATAATAGGCCAACCATAATCACAATCCTAAGGAATTGATATTGTTACCTATGCTTTTCTTTATATTACCTCTCTTAGATTTCCAAATCTCAATTTAATCAATCTAATTCAAGAGTTTTCTCCCAGCAACATGACTGTTATAATTTGAAGTGCATGTCTAAATAAAAAAATAGATGTATTATTCAAAATTAGGTAAACAATTGATATCTAACAATGATTACTTAAATTATACAGGTGCTTGGAGTATCATACCCTCCTTCACAACGTGCATTCTCAAGCTCATCTGCATCATACATGACACAAATTGTATCCTTTTTGAAAGCCAAAGGATCCCCGCTCCTCATGAATGTCTACCCATACTTCACAAACGCATCCAATCCGAACTCCATCTCTTTACCTTACGCACTCTTCGCTTCCAAAGCCATTACCGTACAAGATGGGCCTTTCGGCTACACTAACCTCACTAACCTCTTCGACGTATGTCACACCCCGCTTCCCAAAATACGGAATACGGGGAGTGACAAGACCAGTCATGCTCCTACGGTCAAGAAAATATCCTGCCGTAGTTACACTTCGGTTTTTAGCATTACGTGGTAATCAGTAATCATAACACAAATAATGAAAAATACAGTCACTAATTCTATCAACCAGATATAAAACTAACCAGATAGAGTCAAAAGGAATGATAGCGCTGGCGTCGCTGATCTAGATGTCTGCAATATTCTTGAGGTAAGAAAGGTCCTGATCCGAGCTAAGTCCACCTCTCACTCTGAGCATCCATACTCGGGTCGTCTGAGCGACACAATAGCAATATATACATATATAATGTGCAACGATGATAAACATAAAACAGTAAGTATCGAATAATGACGCGAGCATGAAATAACCGTTATATGTAACGGTAAAGCAGGTGTATCAGATCAGTAATCGATGCAATGTCCATATCACTAAAACTATCAGTGTCCAAGTCTCAATGTCCAGGTCACTAAACATATCGTCAGTCCAAATGTGAGCGTCAACCACCGCAGAAATATCCCCAACCCAAAGGTAAGCCTCAGGAACAAGAGAACACGGACCCGAATCACTGTCAGTAAAAATCAGAAACACTATCAGCACAACTCCCGAAATCGCTAAATATGTCGACGGTGAGACTCCTGAGATTCCATTGATCGAACTCACACTCAAACTACCCCACATCCAGCGGTCTACATCAAACACCGACCATGAATCCAAATACCAGTCGTTTCATGACAAGTTTACGCGAGAACTGAAGACAGTGTCTCCATCAAGCATGTCTCGACTGGTATCCAAAATAAATGGACAGTGCTCGATATGTTGCCTATGACACTAATATAAGTGTTTCCATACCCGTCCCATACCAGTTATAGTCATACTTATATATGTCTCATATGCGTCGACAATGCAATAACTAACTGGTTCCGCTCATTGTGTACAAATACGTGTCACTTTCACTATTCAATCACTCTTTTACACTAACGTACTTATCACAATACAATCACTAATATTTATCACTTTGTAATTCGACACGGCCACTAGGATATCGATGCAAATGAACACTATTTACAAGGGTATAACAGTCACGCAATATGATGGGGATACGATAAATGCACTACTGAATACATATTAGCAGCCGGTGTCGGTTGGATTAGAAAAAATCACATAATATCACGCATGCATAATTTGGCGAAACAATATAAAAAGCGTATGAAGTATACTTGATTATCTAAGCATTAAAATTGGTTTCAAGTCAATCGGGTTACATGTTTGCGAGTTACGGTCATTTCATTTTAAATGTTTACTGCTGGAAATCCAATTTCTGAACTAGAAGTCCGTTTCGTAATACGTTTTGCTCCCTGTTCGGAGGATAATTAGGAGACGCTACAGTTATATAATATTTAGATTTATCTGTTATGTTTCCAACGCATCAGACGGATCAATAATATCCGCTGTACGCAGGGAGATATGCACTGACTAAGGTTAAGGTATACATTCTGGTTCTGCACGAAACTGCGGTATATATCGACGATTTAAAAAGTGTTATGAATATCAAACGACACCGGAATGCAATGAGACCAGTACCGTTAGAAAGCTAATTCGATTATCTACACTTCTATGTATGGTTCCGCACACTTGCGTGCTTAAACAGTGAGAAACATGCGTTCCAAAACGGGTAAGGGCAAAGATTCTTGCTATGGACTGCAGTTCAGAGTCATGAATCGCCTCAGTTTTCGTCGTTATAACTTATTAAAATTCAGAGATCAGCTATGGGATACTGTAGGTTTATCTGTTGGCTTCGATACGAGCCCTAAAACATTAGATTACAAGCTGCATTCAATTTAATATGGATTTTAGAACGTGGCATGTGCGGTGAATTCCTGATTCAACGTCGCCTTTTTGAGGCGCCGTTTCTTATGCGGAACTATATTATCTTGAAACCAAATTTCTACACGACGTTCGTTAAAAGTAAAAGGAACAATTGATCAAAAATTCCGCTACTTTAAAATAGGTTTTGGTTCACGCCGCACGCCGATCACTTAGCCAGTAATATTTCATAACTATCGACAGTCGGTTTTATCTAACCGACTAAATGAGATATAATTCTCATAAATTCTATGCAATATTTATACATATTATGAGATCCGATCATAACCAAAACCAATACAAATAAATTACTACGGTGTGTTATTAAAACCTAATGATAGTTTATGACATGATTCTAATTATAAAGTTATGATTAAAACTGCTCGTCTAATTAATATAGGTATAGCATGAGTAGCAAGCGAGGGTTCACTTGCCTCGATCACTGATATAGAAGCGACGAACGTGCAGATTATTCGTCTCGACACACGAGACAACGATAAACGTCGCAGAACCGGCACAGCGTGACACGAGGCTCAAGCGCAATAGGGGTTGCGACGAACGTGTACGATATTGTGACGGCGACTGCGTTGACGATCGCAACAGCTACTGAGACTACGGTTTAAATTTTGATGGCGGTAGTCGAAACAGCGGGGATCGCGATAAATGCATGTGTTCGACGAAATGTCGGGCCTCGATTTGGCTTGGAACTTGGGCTCGGCCGTAGTACAACGCGACACTGCTGGGCACGGGGCCGCGGCAAGGCAACTGCGGTCCAGGGGTATCCGTCGACGGTTGCTCTGTTGTGATGGTGGCCAGAGTTGGGATGGTGGCACAATAAGGCGAGGCGGTCGTCGAGGGTGCAGTGGGCGGCTATGGGTGCTTGGGTGCAGTGGAGAGGAGCTCAGACGATGTAGTGGTGAGATGGGGTTGGTCGAAGTTGGGCTCGACTGCAGGAAGAACGAGGATGCCGCGATGGTCGAGTGAGTGCGCGATGGTGTTTGGAGCTCTCGAAGATGGTAAGGTCTCAAGAAGAGGAAGTCGATGAAAGTAAAGATGAGGGAGGTGATGGCGACAGTGGTGAGTCGGGGTCGAGGACTCGGTAGAGGTTGGAGATGAGGTCCCGCCGGCGATGGAGGTAGTGAGGGAGATGGTCGCGGCTGGTCGGAGACGAGGACATCGACAGTCTTGGAGGAGCTCGAGGATTTGTAGCAGAGGAGTTTGTGGGTTCGTGGAGGAGTCGAGGAGGGTGTGGTGATGATGCGGGAGTGGGGTTGCTGGATTGTAGTGTTCGTCGAGGACGAGAAGGATGGAAGATGGTGAGGGAGCTCGGTTGTGGAAGTTGGGGTTGAGTTGGGGCTGCTGGTGGTGTCGTGGTCGATGGTTAGCAGCGGTGAGGTGGAGGTGAGCGGTGGCAGCAGGCGGTCGGTGCAGTGAGGCCGATGGGGGATCTTGGTGGGCTCGGGCTCGTCGGCGAAGGTGAGGAGCTCGAGAGATGGGGCTTCGCGAGTGAAGAGAAAAAGAGGAGTGAGGAGAGAGAGAGGTTGCTGAGAGGGAGGAAGGGCATGCGAGAGGATCGCAGAGGCGTTGGATGGGATCTCGGGGAAGCGCGAGGGAAGGGGAAGACATGGGGGGAAACGTTGGGACGAGGACGAAGTCGCAGGGAGGAGCGGGTGAGGATTTGGAGGGGATCTCGAGGAAGTCGTGGCAGTGGCGCGGTCGTCGCGGGCACGGGCATGAGGAAGGAGACAGGGAAAGAGCCGGAAAAGAAAAAGGGGGAAGAAGCAGCGAGTGGGCGTTGGGGGAGTTCGCGTCGGGTCGGGTTTGGGTTCGGGCTGGGGTTTGGGTAGTTTAGGGTTTGGGTTAGATTAGAAAAAATAATAATTAAAAATATATAAAAAGTGATAAATAATAGGAAAAATCTGGAAAAATATAATAAATAAATACATGGAACCGGGGATTTACAACGCCATTGTTGATGCCATGTACTCGGTGCTCGAGAAATCCGGAGGGCCAAATATGAAGGTACATTTCATTTACTAGTCGTCGTTGATTTAGACCAAATGCGAAGATTACATCATTATCTTATTTTGTTTATATACATATTTAAGTTTTACGTGATCGTGTCGGAGACTGGTTGGCCGTCTGGAGGTGGCAGCGCAGCCACTGTGCAGAATGCATAGACACATAACAATAATTTGATTAGCCATCTGAAGAAGGAGGAACACCAAAGAGGCCAAGGAACAGCATCGAGGCGTACTTGTTTGCTATGTTCAATGGGAATAAGAAGCCTGTTGGGATCGAACAAAATTTTGGGTTGTATCGACCAGATATTAGTGAAGTGTATCATGTTGATTTCTAACACGCACACCGTGCTTATCATAATAGAAGGAATATATAACCATAGCTAAGAAAAGAATAAATCATATATGCCATAGCATAAGATGTGTATCTAAAATTTTAGGGGGGAGAAGTGGAGGAATATTAAAAAGAAGATTTGTTAGCAGTTCCTTCAAGTTTTACTTGTTCATCATGCATGACAATATAGTTGTCAAAATTGCATTTTTACTAGTAAGCACTCGATTGTTTAAGAAAAGTCGGTAATCGCATGGCATTGATGGGGTTTCATATACTGAAAACTGCTCATGTATTGTATTCTATCCTAATATCTTAAAATACCAAAAGAGCCTTAGCTCGAACGACAAAGACACTAGAGGTCTTAGGTTCGAATCCCTCCGGTTGCAGTAGCAAGAGGAGAGTTTCGTTTCCAGCAGACCTAGGAGTCCACTCCCTCAATGCTATTTGAACAGTACCAATACAATCTTCATACAATAACATCATTGTACCTTGATTTGCATTAAAAAAAATCCACGTATATAATCTAGCATTTTAGATCCTGTACAAATGTCACATCAAATCAGGATTCAAGATCACAACCATATGTTCCTGTTTTTCTGCACTATGTGGCAAAACATACCATTAAGCGGTCATTTGATGAATATGTTCCAGCAAAGCTTCTAAAATCTATACATGTCTAACGTGTAATATAAATCTCCAACACAGCTCTAACAGAACACTCGGCTGTTCTAATGAATATTGAAAGTTCATATAATTTTGTGCTTGCGAGGATCCTGGGTCGGAAAACTCAAAGCGAAAGAACAGCTTATTAATTGAGCGCCTCAGAATCCTTTTATAAGAACCTTAAAAATATGAAGTACAGGATTTTATTAATTGAGCGCCTCAGAATCCTTTTATAAGAACCTTAAAAATATGAAGTACAATGATTCTTTAAACATACAGCCCAATCATATAATATAAAACCAAGCAACCGTTGTCGTGCAAACTTTCCAAAATTATAAACAACTTTGATCTCTAAAGAAGCATTTTCATCCATAAGCTAAACCTTTCAGGTTCTAACGATCGATTCAACGATGCAAGTGGGGGTTACTTACCTGCCTTCACCAAGTGCAGGTATATCTAAAAGAGAGAACCACTCTATTCTCTAAAAGCTATTACAAATAACCTATTAAAATCATGATCCTTATCACTCATCAATATCGAATGTGGATACAGTACGCCTCGCGCAATGGCTTCCGTACCGACCAAAACTGGAACGAAATAACGAGTAATAGTTCGAGAGGAACCATGAAGATAGAGAAATAAAAGTTTCAGTATCTTCAGGTATTTCCACTATGCATGATATTATTGTGAAGGAAGACCAGCTCCAGGTTGAGCAGGCTCAATGGCTCATTCTAGCATAAATGATTGGTTGATTTGGCTACTAAAGATACAAACTGTATAAAGCTGACCAAATATTCCTTTCATCCTGTAAATTTCAATTAGTTATAACATGTTGATGAATTTCATATATGTAGTTTTAGAAAATTAAATATTCATGGCGTCTTGGAACTGACCATAATCCTTCCTGTAAATTTCTATAAATTTCAATCAGTTAGAACTTGTTTTCAAAAAAATCAACATGGAGAATAAACGGTCTACAAACCAATAGTCTTGAAAATGGATTAGGAAAGGAAACAATCTTGTAATAATTATTCTTCTCAGGAGGGGACGAGTGTTTGGAGTTGGTTTTCAAGCTGTAGTCCTTTATTAATATTAGGGTATTGGGGCTGCAGGCCCGCTGCCTGGGAAAGGGGTCAGAGGGGGCCTTGGCTTCAGCGGACGGGTCCCACCTTGCAAGGGTTGCGTCACATGCCCGCAACCACGAGGCTGCGGGCGACTCCAGCCCCATTAACATTATCTCTTTCATACCTTATATGGATGACAATTTCTTCAAATTGTTCAATATTTTCTATTATTGCATACAAACTTTATGACAACAAAATATCTTTATCATATGTTTGTATTATTTTCTTGCTAAGAATTTCTATTAATCTAACTTTCCATCATTATTTTATGTACTATTTAAAAACGCCTTGGCGCTGAAGCTTTTTGCCGCTAAATCCCCGTTAAAGCCTTTGCCATACCGCTTCGCTACGCTTTCCGCTTTCCACAACATTGTTGAATGGTATCTAAAATAGGATCGCACATTTAAGATGAGGAAAATTCTCAACATAAAATCTCATCACCGACTATCTACAAATCTTGGGGGGATATGAAAGGTTGTATTTCGAAGGATCCATACTTTGATTTTTATGCTGAATCGTTGATATATGCATTTCCAACCAAGATGAAAAAGAACTCGCCGCATTTCATTCTCTGCTTCTCCATATGCCACTATGAGTTTATTTGTATCATTACATTGTATATTATGATTACAATAGTTTGATTTTTAACCATAAGATTAATGGATGTCTTATGAGCAAACTTCAATATCACTTGGCAAGATTACTAATAGTGAAAAAAATTTCCAGGTTACAAGATTAAGAACCTTCAGGATCTAAAATCAGATTGGCATTCAAGATTAGGACATTTTTACTAGGGTTATGTGCACAACAAATATTATTTTCCCTCTATGAGCAAACAGAATCTACGACGAAATTTGGCAAGACGCAAACGGCAATATGCAAATTATGCACACATTTAATGAACATGTTTATCACCATAAAGTCTCATTTCCATCATTAATTATCAAGTTCAGCACAACAAGAATATTGATTTAGTGGGTGCAAAATTATCGGTTTACCGACAATAGAACTTTTTACATTGCTAAATCAACGGTGTTGTAATCATATGAAATTTGGTGTATCGACAAATTAGAGAATGAATATCAAGTTGGAAGGTGTCGATTGTCGAATAAAATAGCAGAGGGCGTAGTTTTTACCGCCACCTAAAGCAAAAAACCTCCTAGGGTCTCTTTCCTCCATTATTCTCATATATATATATATATATATATATATATATATATATATATATGTTAATGGAGAAAAGAGGCCATAGGATGGAATTTCGTGCTATGGCGCCGAAAAAATACACCCTCCCTCATTTTTTCCGACGATCGGCACCCACCATCTTCATCGTTATCATCTAAGATGTGGATACACCAAATTTCACGTGATTCTACAACTTTTCACCGTTGATTTAGTGGGTTCAAAATTAACGGTTTACCGACATTAGAACTTTTTACATTGCTAAATCAACCGTGAAATGGTTGTAGAATCACATGAAATTTGGTGTACCCACATCTTAGATGATAACGATGAAAATGGTGGGTGTCGATCGGCGGAAAAAAATGAGGATGTATTTTTTTGACGCCATAGAAGGAAATTCCCTCATATGGCATATTTCCTCCATTATTCTGTCTCTTTATATATATATATATATATATATATATATATATATATATATATATATATGGGAGTGATCTATTGCAAACCGGTCCGTATTTTTTAAAACCGGGAACTCTCGATTCATGACATATTTGAACGATCCGGACCGTTCAAGTTGATCACCCTACTCTCATGTGTATGTGTATGAAAAATAAAAGCATTTGAAGACCAACACATGCATCGAATGGTGCAAAATGAACGTTTTTCAATATAGCAACATAAATTTTATCCGATACATGGGTTAGAAGTCTTCAAATCCTTTGATTTTTCATGCACATGCACATGAGGATAGGACGGTCATCTTAAACGGTTCCGATTGTTCAAATATGTCGTGGATCGAGAGTTCCCGTTTTTAAAAAAACGTGCACCGGTTTGCAATGGAGCGCTTGTATATATATATATCGCGGATCCGTTGGGGCGGGTTCGTATTTTTCAAATTCACAAACCTTTTCCTGTGACATCCTTCCGACAATCCATTTCGTTCAAGTTGTTCTACACGTCATAGATGGTGTATGGATGAAAAATCACGTTGATCAAAGGTGTTCTGCACGTGCAAAACCAACTTTTAAAATCTTAAAAACTGCACGACTGAAATAAACGCATACATTTTGCACATGCAACACCTTCGATCAACGTGATTTTTCATCCATACACCATCTATGGCGTGTAGAACATAATATGAAGGGGTTGCTCCCTAGTAGTATGAAAATAACCCAATTCATAGGCATGTAGTATGGATTAAACTGTAAGCCTTTGTAGATGGTAGTATAGCCCGAAGTAGGTCCTGAGAGCTAGCTATGCACCTCCTAGAGCAAGACAATACTTAAGAAGCAAGAAGACTAGCAGAACAGTGTCCCTTGAATCGTCATATAGGAATGTGAATGTACATTTGAGATGAATAAATTCCTTACAGATGATCGTGCCTCCGACTCTTTACATATCCTGGGGAATATGAAGGGTTGCTCCCTAGTAGTATGAAAATAACCCAATTCATAGGCATCGAGTAATGGGGCTGCTGTTAACAAAAGGCTCTCAAGTCTCAACCGGTTGGGGGGAAAATTGGCTGATTTTCTATTCGAAGCTCTCTCCGTTTTGAGTTAGCTCCATGTCCAACTCCATGTGAATTCTCTTGGGGATCCATACCCTTTGATACTTAAGGTATACACTTTCAATCGTGATGAAGAGGAAGGCCCGACACTTCATTCTTTACTCCTCCATATGCCACTATCACCTTATTTATATCATTGCATTGTATATTTTGATTATAAAAGTTAGAATTTGAACCACAAGAGCAATTCATGTTCCTTGAGCGATCTTAAAAAGCCAAATGCTAAGATATTATAGTGAAAGTATGTCCCAATGAAAAAATCTTAAATTAAAGAGGGATTCAAGATTACAAGCATATGCTCATGTTTTCAGCACAGCTGATAATGTCCTCAAACTATCAAACTATATGAATGAATAAAATTTGAGATGAAATTAGGCACATGACACAAATGGAAGCATGCAAATTTTAGCAGACATTTGAAAATCATGTTTGTCACAGACCAATTTCTATCATTGATTATCAAGATCAGTACAACAAGAATACTCCGAATTGTTCTACAAGAATCAAACTATCAAATAAATCCGCATCCATAACTATGTATTAAAAATCGTATCCAAAATTCAATGCTCACCGATTTCAAACCTCTAAGACTCCGTCGCCTTCGCGCTCCGAAAATCCCTCTTCAACTCCGAAACCCTCTTCACACACTCCGCCTTCGACCTCCCCGGCACCGCCGCAGCCACCTTCTCCCACCTCATACCAGCATCCTTCGGAAAAGCCTTCAGCGCATTCAAAAGTGCGATATCCTCCCCCGAGCTCCACTTCCCATTCTCCTTAACTTCATCTCCTTCGATGCCCTCGACTCGTTTATCCAGCGGCTTCCTCTGCTTCAAGAACCGCGCGAACTCGTCCTTCGCCTCCGGCCTCCTCTCCCCCATTGACTTCCCCATCTTGATCACGCTCTCCACCCCATGCCTCCCACCGAAAGCCGCCGCGATCTTCTCCCAACGACTAGGCTCGCCGACGGGATGCTTCAAGATCTGTTTTTTGAGGATCTCGAAGTCGTCGTCGGTCCACTCCTTCGATTCCTCGACCGCTGGCTCAAAGACTTCAGCTTTATCGGATCTCGCTGCTGGTGGTAGCGGATCACGGGGTCTGGCGTTTGGAGGATTATCGGGCCTGCGAGATCGGGGGCGGCGGGTAGGGATCCGATGGTCATCGGGGTCGGAGGATGGGGGTAGAGGGGGAGGGAGAGGGTCTCCGGAGCCGACGCGGGGGTCACCACCGGTGAGGGAGGAGGGGGCGAAGGGGGCGAGGAGGAGGGAGAGGGAGGTCCAGATGAGAAGGAAGGTTAGGGTTTGGGAATGGGAGCAGAAGGAGGAGAAGGAGAGAAAGAGGAGGAGGAAGGAGAAGGAGAAGCAAGAGAGGAGGTGGAGCTTGCTGGGTTTTAGGGTTTCGAGGTTGGGGGTCGAGGAGGAGGAAGGAGAGGGACGAGATTGCAAGAGGAAGCGAGGGCGCGATTCCTCTTCGATGAACTCCATTGACGTCGCTTCTCTCTCTCTCTCTCAAAGAAGTACCCTGAGCTATTTATTGCTGTTTTTTCACTAAAATACCTTACACTATTATAATCACACTAAGATATTTTATGCTAATTATATTGCACTGTTGACGAAAGTAGATGTATTTTTTTCTTAGAAAAGCCAATGTCGGTAAAAAATTAAGTGGCAAGAATGCAGACTGAAGGTGTTTTGGTGAAAAAGCATATGGTTGGTAGTTTGAGGTAGTTTACCGAATTTAATTTAGTGTTAAGTATTTTAGTCGAGGAAATTTTCTGTTAATTGCTTGTTGAAAAATAATAACAAGAAAATTGTTTTTTCAGAACAAATGGACTTTTATACTATACTATCCAACAATTGTATTAATTTATTAATTATATAAGCAAATCTCAGGCAATCTCAATCCAAGATTGTTGACTCGTCAAAGTTCTGATACCGATACTGTCCAATACAAAGTAATATTGGGTTTATCATTTAATTGGTAGGGTATTAGTATTAGTTTATGAATGGATTAGTGAGGATATAAAAGGGTTGATGGTTCTATTGATAAGTTATTGGTTATTATGATTTATAATGATATCATTAATTAATTACTGTAAAATTTATCAAAAACTTAGTGTTATTGTAATGCCCATGCTTTATATATTTATATATACCATGTGTTGTGATAATCAACCATAGATAAAAAACAATTATACAACATGATGTGAATTTTAAATATAAAGGATTTAGGGCTTTATTGTAAAATGATAATTAATTGTAAAGAAAAAAAATACGCTTCATGCTTATTTTGAGTTGGTGGAGAGTACACCTCAGCTTTTCTTGAGTTGGTGGGGATCTCTTTCTAATTGAGAACTCCTACTCCTAGCATTTGTAAGATGTATGCTTCATGCCGACTTCATGCCACATCTTCCTTTTTCTATACTATATATATAAACCTCAAGTTCATTTCTAAATTTTCTCTTTACAGGGTTCTGTCTTCTCATAATTCTTCATTATTTTGGGATCATTTGCAAAAATCAAGTTGAAGTCTAAGACGACCGACGTTGTGTAACCTTGAAGTTCGGTAAGTGGATGCATCATGTTTTGAAACTTATGATTGCATTTGATTCCTTATTCGCCGTAAATATCAATCAAATATCCATTTCATGTTGTTATTGCATGTTGTTTATTATACATCACATGCTCTTTATGAATTGTCGTATGTTATGCGAATTGGATAATCATCGTGATAACCCTTGATCGAATTATCATATGAATTATTATTTTGGTGCCATTATGCTCTTAAATATCATTTTGCCGGTTATGTATGATATTCCCTTGATACTAATCGTTCCGTTAAAAGTGTACTCCTAGAAATTGAAGTAGTTTATATTATTACGGGTCTGTTTTTGTTGTGCTAGCGCTCCGCGGATATGCCACTGTAGACCCCTGGGATTTTATGTTACTTTTGTCGTTATAGACGGACCGCGGTAGATCAACTCATCCATTGGTGAGTAAGTGAGAGCCTGTACCTTATAATACTGCTTAAATTTCTTTTCTTTAATCGTATATATTTAAATTGTGGATCTTACATTCGCTTTTCAGATTTGTTAACGATATTTTCTGTCATTATTATGTCAATACATCGACATGAGTATCAAGATATAATTCGTTCACTTACTGAGCGCGTAGCTCATTCCATATATTTAAACATTTTTCAGATTGATACATCAAAAATAGTGGTCTAGATTTGCTTGAAGATCTTGCAATGACCGATAGATGGTTGTTTGGACTTTTGACCTCCTTAATATCTATTAGTACGTTGATGCATTTTTTACTGTAAAAATCAGTGCCTTGTCATAGTTTGAACCCTTACTTATGTAACGAAGGGAACTTTTTTACAATGATGACATTTTTAAGATGTTAGACCCAATCCCTATACATGCAAACCATATTTTGATGATATATAAAAGTAAATTTTAATTAACATATATTCTTGGAGACGTGAACTTTATGTTCTGGTACTTGAGAGTTAGGTCTTGCAGTTCTTTAATCAAAAGGGGATCGCGACCGGCTGACCGTGCCCCCATCTTGAGAGGTGACGGTTATATTTACCAAGCATCAAGAACAACCCTCTGGCACCATTACTTAAGAATTTATGAAATTATCACATTTACTTTTCTATTTTTATCAATTTTTAGAATTATTTTCTATTTTTATCGATTTTAGAATTATTTTTACCAAAATAATATAAATCCAACTCTAAGATGGCTTATTCCTAACCAAAAAACTGAACATCAGATTCTGACCCAGATCTTAAACCTTGGCTAAAAGTAATGTAGAATATCAGATAGTGGATTTATGAGGGAACAGTATCAAACCAAACTATTTTCTTAAAAAATTAATAGCAAAAAAGGTTCTGGAGAATAAAATGCCATTGACATCAGGTACCCAAAAGCCTTAACATTATTATGAGTTTCGGCAATAAGAATTAACATTATTATGAGTTTCGGCAACATAGAAATAATTCTGATAGGAGAAACCTCGAGTAATCTTATTGCTTTATTTTTTATCATCTTCGTATTGTAGGTGTGTAATGCTAATAATAGGCTGTGGTCTACATTAGAGATGCATTGTGGCTGTATTCCAGAAGAGTACCTGCAAAACAATGCCATTGACATCAGGTACCCAAAAGCCTGGGTAAGTACATGAAGCAAAAGGTTCTGGAGAATAAAATGAAAATATAAACCCCATACGAGTGTTGTAAAACTCGGTTTAGATGCACAACGCATGAGCTTTTAATATAGTGAGACTCCGTCCAAAAGAGTCAAGCCTTATGAAGATTTATTCTATCTTATATCTTATACCCATATGCATTCCACAATGTTTCTGTGGGACTATATTCCCACATTCTCAACCCTCCGCCTCACATGCAACGTGGACAGACAAACACCCGAGCTCTGATACCATGTAAAACTCGGTTTGGGCCTACATCATATGGGCTTTTAATATAGTAGTACTCCATCCAAAAGACTCAAGCCTTACGAAGGTTTATCCCAGCTAGGATAGGTAGAGAAAAGGGCGGGCAGCGGCTAGGCAAGCATGAGGCAGCGAGGACAGGAGGCAGCGGCTGAAGGCGGCCGGCGGCGAGGCGAGCAGGCGAGGGCTGGAGGTGAATGGAGGGAAAGCGGCAAGGAACCTTAGCAACGGCGGCTAGGGTTCAAAACCCTATAAAATGCGGTAGAGAACTTGAGAGCTCCTTCCCTCTTTATATATACTAAGCCAAATGTGCAAGATTACAATAATACACGTATACATATAAAGTATGCATGCTAACGGATGTTAAAAAGAGTTTTTCTAGAACTAGAAATTGCATGAGAAACACTTTGGACAGCCTTCTACAATCAGTTTTAAAACATCGGTCTTGAAACCAAGGTCTCGGGAATAGTCAACCGCTTCGATATTCCCCAAGTTTGTGAAAATGCATCCCCCTCTTCTCATTTTCGATATGTTGCCAACTATGAAGCACGGACAATTGTATATGCCTCATGAATCGTCCCGAATCGTGTATCGGAGTCCGAAACTCTCGGAAACTCTCGGATTCTTTCGGATTCGTTCGGACTTGTAAATGTCTTACCAACTTCTCTCGAATCAACGCATCTATTCTTTCTCTCAAAAATTATAGCACTCAAAATTTTGAAAGTGCATTGAATATCTAACATAATACCATTATTTATTCATATTATTATATATATTGGTATGTATACTGGTGGGTTATGACCTGCATCTTTAGTCTCATATCGGAAGTTGATGAGAATGTGATGTGATATAGAATACAACTTGGACCTCTACCTACCAGCTCGGGCTTTTGGGTTAGAATGCCCCCGAGTTGTGATGTATTCGTCACGTGTGGGCTCCTCCCCCTAACAAATAGTATCAGCGCACAAGGTCGTTTGGGAAAGGGTGGCGCATGAAATACCGATCTGGGATGATGAATTTGTGTGCAGTGCTTGTATATCTCCAGAGGAAGGGTGAGTACGAGTGTGAAGTGGTTGTATATCACCAGAGGAAGGGTGAATACAACATTTGAATGTTTTGGATGCGAGTCAAGCTAGCTCAGGATTTGTTGGGTTGTAACCCGTATCTTTAGTCCCACATCAGAAGTTGATGAGAAGATGATGAGATATATAATACAACTTGGACCTCTACCTATTAACTTGGGCTTTTGGGTTAGAATGGCCCCCAAGTTGTGATATGTATCTGTCATGTGTGGGCTTCACCTCCTAACATATTGTGAATAATAACGTGTGGGCTCCTCCCCCTAACAAATAATAACGTATCCCAAATATATATTCATATTTAACTAATCTTAAATTGATATAAAAACGTATCCCGTATCCCAAGTTTTTGGAAAATTGTGAATCCGCGAATCCGTATCGTATCCCGTATCCGTATCCGTATCCGAACTCGTGCTATATAGCTTGCCAAACAATCATAAAGCTATGAGCGCCAGGTTCATTTGAACTCAAACAAGATTTCAAAAATTGTAATGCCAAAGTAGACCTTAGAGCTTAAGATGGGATAGATTAAGGCCTTGGACCTAAAATACAAAATTGGTAGATTTTTCACAAACTCGAGTATTGACATTAATTTTTTTAATTAACTATTACCTTAGACATTAGGTCCATTGATATCCTCCTGAAAATGTTAAACATCCTGTTGAAAAAGGAAAAAAATAAATAAATTAGAACACCAGGATCAATAGTGGTATGGAAAATGTGCATCAATGCACATGTTTCTAACACACTTTGTGCAACTAAATCCAACGCATGCATCCATTAACCCTATAATTTATAGTTTATTGTTTAAAAATACCACCGTTTCATGAGGCACATCAAAGGTCCAAGTCCAGTAACAGTACTGATATTTGAATGGCTGAAGGTGTTTGCCTGCCAAACACAGAAACACCAAAATATCTGCATGCATAATACAGGTTTTCTATTTGACCTGGTATTAAAAAAAATCGGTTTTTAGAAGGGGGAGAGAAATGCCTGTCAGGAAACCAAGATATAAATTCATGGTTCATACCCAAAAAACAACTCCATTGAGCCTGTCAGTTGTGTGGAAATTAGTGTTCTGTTACATATTTAAGTTATGCATTCACACACGCAAGGACATACAAAAAGTAAATTAGATCGGGCTAGGAATTCAAATTATCCGATTATAATTGGTTCAGGTTTGGAACAGAAAGATTGACCCATCAGGTCAGCCACAATCATTAATTCATCATCAGATCAAAACTAATTTAGTAGTTCAGTCAGCACAAATGATCTGCTAATGTCTTTTATCGTTCAACTTTTGTGCATAAATATAGTACGCCCAAGTTGTGTTTACAAATTTCCTCAGTCATTTTAATCAACTAGTAACGAGGAAAATATATACAGCCATTAAAAAAGGAAAAAAAAAAACTATTATAGACATAGATCAGGTTACCAGCAATATCACAACATAACACGGAACAGAGAGGTCGTTTATTAGATTTGAGAACTTATAAATTTTAGAGAAAAGTAAAACGAAAAACTTTATGGAGGTCCTTACTCTCGATTTGGGGGTCCATGTTATTATTTTACCCATGCTATTGCAAACTATTAGATGAATGGTGAGTGCGAGTGTAAAACAAGGGGGCCATGGTTTTATTCTATTTTTAATTTATTATTTATTATTATTTATCTGTGAGGCTAAGATGTAATAATAGCATGGAAATAGCATGGATTAATAGCAGCAGCATCCAATATCTTGCTTTCTGAAGAGTTTTAGAAAAATATATATTACCTTCCGAACCTTTCCCTTTGAATTGTAATGCTCAATTACAGGTAAACTGGATTCTGCGAAAACTTTAAATCGCTTCCTTATGGTCTCAATGTTATCATCGTCTCTTCCCTGCATAGAAGTCGAACTTAAGCGGTTCTGTGATTATCCTTACGAGCAAGGATGTGCTGGAAAGGGAGATTAGGACCTGGTTTCGACTTAAGAGACGACGTTCCATCTCTTCCTCTGAGCAATAAAAGATTAATACAAATTCAGGCTCAGGAAATACAACAACCATATATTAGTAAGTACTAAGTATATCTTTCGCCCCTGCATGTAACTTTTGATCAGCAGAGGTTCCTTCTTGCATTAGATTCTAATTCTCAGGGGATCAAAAGAATCTGAGTATAAAATTGCAATGCCTAATAAGCATGGCCACTTCTTAGACATATGTTAGGAACCTCTCAAAGATGCTCTTAATATTGTCATTTAAAAATTTCATAGACTTCTTCGATAATTTTATATGGCATTTAGCAGCTGAACGAAGCAGTTGAACCCAAAAGTTTAGCTCAAAGCTTTTCTTGTCTCTTGCGAAGGCCTAAGGGACATAGTTAGGGGGGAACTAACCAAACTAGTTTATCATGTATTAATATTTTGCTTTTTTGTTTCAGAAATGGTGATATATTAAGCTACTCGTTAGGATTAAGAACCAAGACATCTTACATGTATACAAAAAATAGATGTGTATAAGAAATAAGAATTATCCTGTTACCTTTCTTCAGTTCTTGTTGTAGATGATAATCAAACACTCATATTTATGATGCTAATAGAAAATATATTTTTCCTCCTATCGAGCTGTTCTAGTCATTTGTTTTATGCTTGTTTACACTTATAGTCTTATACAATATTGGTTGCGTCCATGTAGTGTATCTACCATGTTCATGACTCACAGCCAAACACCAACCAGGTCAAAACCTCAAGGCAAATTGGAGTTTGGATAACTATGTCTATGAGCGTGCTTACATTGTCCAAGTATCAGCAAATCCAATTCTAGTAGATTTATAAGCTATAACTTAATCAATAACCCTTGGTTTAGAGCTATCACTACCTTCAACTTTCATTGTTCAGGTTATGTTGGACTCTTGCTCTCCAATCTTGATATTACTTCCATAGAATTGGCAGCCACAATTCCTTCGACTATTGGGAACAATAGATAAATGTTGATAAACTAGTTTGGTTAGTTCCTACATGAATCTCTAATACAGACCCTTGTAATTCACAAACATCCCAACTAAGAAATATATGTCCTCCAAAGTAATTAAAGGAAAAAGTCGCCTTTTTACCTAAAACCAACGCCACCGTGATTTTATTGTGGCCAGGAAAACTCCCGCTGGCATCCTGCTACGAACAACAACGCCATCATTGCCATTTCATGAATGATAGACAAGAATCCTAAACTATATCAACAAAAGACAAACAAAATACCTTCTCCTTGTCATCGACGGCGATCTCTTTGGTGGCCATTGAAGCCGGTTCAAGCCATAAACTTCTTTATCTGCAAGTAACAACAATAAAATTTTCCCAAAGCTGCTCCCTTGAAGAAAATCTTAGATCGAAGGTGATGATGCTCCATATCGGCGATCTCCCGGATCGTGACACGTGGCAGATGACGTGTCCCAGAGCTCAAAAGAAAGGGCCTATAGAGGCCGACCAGGCCACCCCTGTGCCCGACCCGCAAGCACAAGCTGGCTCTCCTCAGAGCCCCATGCACAAATTGGCTTTCTCGGCCCCCCAGCTCGCTTCCTAGCTATCACAGGACCAAGATGCCTCGGCTCTCCCGCTCGTCCCGAGCTCTTCCGCCGAGGCTATTTTCCTCGGTCTCATCGACCGACTAACGGTACCACTCGCAGGCGTAACCGCCGCTCCGCGAATCTCGCCATGCGCGAGATCTCCGTCGGCCACATTCCACGTTCCACGCCATTACGATCCCCTTTAACGAGCCTGTCTCGCCATTAATGCGAAGATCCGCTTATCACGCGGGCGTGACGTCGGGAACGTAACGACCGGCGTGATTCTCGCGCCTGCCCCTGCATGCTGTCGCCGCTATATAAACCCCTCTCCCAGAGGGATCAAGTAAGCCATTTTTACTCCACTAAGCCGTTACTCTGCTCGGATCTCATTACTGACTTAATCGTCGGAGGGTCCTCGGTGGTACCAAACCACCCCGGGACTTTCTTGCAGGTGCTCGGCACAAATCTCCTCCAATCCATTGAGATCCACACATCGCAGAAGATCACGCTCCAGGTCAAATCCCAGCCGTCAATCGCAGCAATCGGCAGATCAACGGGAGACAACATCTGAAGGAGACCGGAAAGGCCCCTCCATCAGCCGGCGCTGTATGTGGGAAATTAACTCCACAAAAACAAAAGTTCGTCTCCCGATCTCCAACCACATGGCGAGCGATCATCCTAAAGATCCAAGCACCAGCCGGCGCCTCCCCCTCAACGGAGGCGCGGATCATCCTCCGCCGAATGACCTCATGTTAGTTATATGTATGCCCTAGAGGCCATTACTGTACATTGGATGTATATTGTAGTGGATGCTGGGACATATATAGGTAGGACTTTCTTGCTAGACATGATAGTACGCTATCTGGTTGCTCTTTATTTTAACATGTATACTTACTGTCTCTCTGATTACATGTTGATAAAGCCCTTAGGATGTGTACTCGACTTCCAGGACTATGATGCAGATCATACTAGTGGGGCTTGGGTAGTCCATGAGTACATCCTTCAATGTTCCTAGTCGTGGGAATATCGAGACGGGGCATCGATATTCCAGAGTAGACTAGCGTATATCTTCTCGACCCATATGATGGGCGATGGATGATCCCATATCCATTGGTATTTGACATCAGAGATGGTATGCGGGTGCTCAGTGGAGACTGGGTACACTGAACGGACTCGCCGAGAACTCCCAGATGGTATTATACCTCACGTCAGATGGCAGTTCTCTGGTGACACTGGTACAGCTTAGTCTGTTGACCCAAGATCGTTATAGAGTCTTGTGTGTCTCCCACTGTGCTTTGATTTCCACCCTACCACGGCTCTACTAAGTCATGCAAACAGGTGGTTTTTGGGTACAGTCCCGATTCATATGGAGGCAATGAGCGATAGGAGGGGATTTGTCTCTCCCGGTATTGGGGGTTGATGTTGCGCTATGCTCGACTGGCCATAACAGGAAATCCCTGGCCAGGGTTGCAGTGATATACTGGTAAGAGTTATCAGTAGTTTCACGAATGTTATGGACCCTACGTCGGCATGACTTATCAAGCTATTGGGGTCTGACGTTTACCACCCCTAGGCGAGATATGCGACATATCAGACGAACAGACCGGACTGTATGGTAAGTGTTGCTGGTTGGATTCACAGGAGTATGAGCGGGCTTGCTCGTCGATCTTCTGATCGTTCAATACCCGGGTGGCCGTTACGTTTAGCAGACCGCTTGCGGCTTGTGGGTGCTTGATATGATCATCATCTGCTGCCGGCGTATCGACGAGTCTTTAGAGTCCTACACAGAGGTTTCCTGGCTCAAGCGAAACGAAATAGGAGCGCATATGGGATATGTGCGGGACCGAGAATAATACGTGTATGTGATACCGTATTTCATTCTCGCGATGAATGTATCGATTGGTTATATGCGATATAACCTAGTTGTCGAATCAAGAATTGATTCGATAAGCCGATACATAGGATACTAGTCGGTTATATGCGATATGACCGGATCGTTAAATCAAGTGTTGATTTAATGATTTAATGTATAATTATATATTTGATATATTACTTTGCATTAACTAGTATTGGTTCATTTTGAATGGACTTTCTCACTTGAATATCACAAGTTATATATGTGATATACTTTTGTGCACTTGATTGTATCATGTTTGATGATACATGTTTACTTGGTTAAGTGTAAAGAAATAAACCTTGGTTAAGTTAATGATTAGGGTTTTCTTTTTCTTCTTATTTATTTATTTATTTATTTTGGAAAAGATAAGAAATGAAATGGTTGCTAGTTTTGTTTTTCTTTGAAGCTTCTTGAAGCTTTGACTAAAGTGACCATTTTGTCTCATACTTAACCCTAACCATTCCACTTAACCTTAGTACATTCTCTACATCTAACCAAGGTTAGAAAATGATAAGTGTTGATTTTATTTTCTATTTTTAATAACACTTATCATATTCTTTTTTCTTCATCTTCATCTTCATCAAAAAGAAAGCTTGCCTCATCAATGGCAAGTGAAGAAATCAAGTGAGAAATCCAATTCTAAAGTGAACCCACTTCCTATTTCTTCATCCTCTACCTCTTGCCAAGTAGTATAGGGTGTTTTCTTCACAAGTTTCATGACTTGGTGAAGTGGGAGCTTGATCTTGTGATGCCTCGACGTAGATCATCTTCGGCATCGAAGCCGACGACCAAGCCCGCCCATTTTTCCGATGAAGCCGACGCTAGAGTCCGGGATCCAATTTGGACAGCGGAGGGGCATCATCGCGGAGCTTAGGAAGTGGTGGATCTACAAAGGTTGTAGCCCCTTTCCTTTTAAGTTAAAGTCGTTAACTTGCATCGCATAGCCTATAAATCTAGTTAACGATCCGTATTAGGGTTTGTAGGCACATGTAAAATTTGAATTAGCCATGTTTGATGCCTTGTGAGACTTCATTAGTGTGCCTAGGAACCCTACACCTCACCCCCTCCTCTGTCGGCCGCCGCCTCGCGGCCTCCGACAGTCGCAGGTTCCCCGAGCCGTCCCATTTAACCTCGAGGTCTCACATCAGAGAGCTTCGCCCCGAATCTCGTCGCACCCCTGTCTCTTACAAGGCGGTGGCGGTCAGCTCGCCTGCTTCTAGGCATGACTAGCACCCCCTCCTTCGACGGGGTTACGCACACGAGACTCACCAGGACAGCTCAGAGACGTCCTCGCCGGAGGATCTAAGGGGCCTCGCCAGAAGGAGCCGAGGCTCATCAAAAATCATGGGCGTGTCAGCAGGGGGTCTATCAAGCCCCTGCGAGACTCCGCACCCCTCGCCGGTAGTAGGGCCGACAACCGCCCGATGAAGAAGGACAGGGACCATGAGCCGATCACTTTTGACGACGGGGACTTCCATGGAATATCTCTGCCACACAACGACCCTCTAGTGATCACTGCTCGGGTCCACCAATATGAGATGCACAGGATACTGGTCGTCTCAGGTAGCGCGGCGGACATCCTCTTCCATGACTATTTTCTGCGCATGAGGCTCACCCCGGCAGACCTAAGGCCGACCTTACACGTCCTTTCAGGGTTCACCAACCACTCCATCCCGGCGGAAGGGGTGGTCATTTTGCAGTTTAATGTCGGGGAGGCCGGCCGCACGCGAACATTGCCCGTAGAGTTCATCGTAGCAAGAATCCCATCGGCCTACAACATCCTCCTCGGCCGCCTAATGCTGAACTCACTCCGGGCCCAGATATCGACCTATCACCTGGCAATGAAGTTCCCCCTCAATCAGGGTGGGTAGGTCGGGTCTATGGAGACCAACGGGTCGCAAAGGTATGCTTCACCGAGACGTCTTCGTCCGAGCAGCCCGCCGATGGAGCCGAGGTTGAAGACGACATCAAGGGCTCGCTGGACACCCGAGATGAGCAAAAAGAGGTTCGGGGGACCTCGGTCGAACCACAGACCGAGGTGCCCCTGGCAGAGGGGGACGATGAAAAAATCGTCCAGGTCGGATCACTTCTGATAGGAACTCAGCGGGAGGACCTGATCGATTTCCTCAAAAAAAACTCCGACGTCTTCGCCTGGGCGCCTCCTGACATGCCTGGGATCGATCCCAAGATCATTTCTCATAAGCTCGGGGTTGACCCTACGGCCCGACCCGTCAGGCAGAAGAGGAGAAGCTTCGTCCCGGTCAAACAGAAGGCTATCGAAGACGAAGTTGATCGACTTCTCGCCGCCAACTTCATCCGGAACGTACCCTACTCGGAGTGGCTGGCGAATGTAGTTCCGGTCAAGAATTCAAGCGGGAAGTGGCGCATGTGTGTCGACTTCACCGACCTCAATAAGGCCTGCCCCAAGGAAAACTACCCCCTCCCCCGGATAGATCGGCTCGTCGACAGCTCGGCCGGCCACGAGCTGTTAAGTTTCATAGATACTTTCTCCAGCTATAATCAGATCCGTATGAATCCGACAGACGAAGATCTTACCGCATTCACTATGGACCGGAGGTATATTGCTACAAGGTGATGTCCTTCGGCCTCAAGAACGCCGGAGCTACGTACCAACGGTTGGTCAACCGCATGTTCAAGCCGCAGATCGGCAGGAATATGGAAGTCTACGTCGACGACATTCTTGTCAAGTCCATTTCGTCGGCCGACCATGCCAAGGACTTGGGCGAGGCCTTCGAAGTGCTCTGCAAGTTCAAAATGAAGCTAAACCCTGCCATATGCGCATTCGGAGTCACCGAGAGAAAGTTCCTCGGTTTCATGGTCACTCACCGTGGAATCGAGGCTAACCTAGATAAAATCGATGCTATCCTCAATATGGCCGCGTCCAAGTCCAACGTCGAGATCATGCGGCTCACGGGGCGAGTGGCCGCTCTAAGCCGTTTTATGTCAAGGTCGAGGGAGAAGTGCCTCCCGTTCTTAAAAGCTATGAGGAAGATCCCGAGGTTCGAGTGGTCGGAGGAGTGCTAGATCGCTTTCGACCAATTGAAGAGGCACCTCACGACCCCACCACTGCTCACCCGACCAGTCGAAGGAGACGAGTTGTTGCTGTATCTGGCGGTATCCGACCAAGAAGCGGGCTCGGTGCTCGTCCGAGAGTTCGATGGAGTGCAGAACCGGTGTACT
This sequence comes from Agapanthus africanus, assembly GCA_030015575.1. Taxonomy (NCBI): domain Eukaryota; kingdom Viridiplantae; phylum Streptophyta; class Magnoliopsida; order Asparagales; family Amaryllidaceae; genus Agapanthus; species Agapanthus africanus. The sequence goes on from CM057350.1 coordinate 117,814,788, forward strand.
ATGTGAGCCACATCTTCAAGGACACAGAAACGAGGTATCCAGCCATAGAAAAGATTATCTTGGCCCTCGTGGTGGCCTCAAAGAAGCCACGACACTACTTCCAGGCACATACCATCCTCGTCCTCACCGAGCGCCCGTTGTGGGCTATCCTCGCATCACCAGAATCCTCAGGCCGCTTAGAGAAGTATAGATGGGAGCTATCTCAGTTCGACATAAAATATCGTCCGAGGCAGGCCATCAAAGCGTAGGCCCTGGTCGATTTCATCGTTGAATGCACTATCCCCGGTAAAGAACCGGAATCCGCACCAGCCCTCACAGCCCGACACCCCATCGTGAAGAGGCCCGGCCCGGTCCCTGAGTGGGTCATCTACATTGACGGGTCTTCAACCGAGGAAGGCTGTGCTGCCTGCCTCATCATCCGGGGTCCGAACGAGGCAGAAATGGAGTACTCTCTGAAGCTTGGATTCAAGGCCTCAAACAACGCGGTAGAATACGAGGCCCTACTGGCTGGACTGCGCATGGCCTCCGGGCTGGGGTTGAAGACAATTCGAATCCGCAGCGACTCAGCTTTAGTCGTCGGCCAAGTGACCGGCCGCTTCGAGGCTCGGGAACCCCTGATGATGAAGTACCTCGACAAAGTAAGGAAGCTTCGGAAAAACTTTGACGAAGTCCAGGTGGAGCAAATACCCAGGCAGCTCAATGCCCAAGTCGACGCCCTGAGCAAGCTGGCTTCGTCCTACTCGGCCAACAACAAGCGGTATATCCTCTTCGAGACCTTGCCTCAGCCCAGTGTAGAGGACGGAGCGACGATACTCCATATATATATACGGCGCGGGAAGACGACCAAGACTGGAGGAAGCCCCTGGTAGAGTTCCTAAGGGACGGTACGCTCCCAGAAGATCAGGGAGCAGCTCGCCGTCTCCTGGCCAAAACCCGTCACTTCATCTGGAGCAATGGAAACTGTCACACCCCGCTTCCTAGAGTACGCTAAGATCGGCACGTGACAGAGCCAACCATGCTACCTGTGGCTAGGAAACATCACTGCACAGTCACATTACGGCTGTATAGAAGATATCAAGAATAGAAAAATAAAAATAAACTATCTAGTACACGTCCATATGCCAGAATAAACAAGTCAAGAAATAATATGCGGAAGACATAAATCCAAATAACAATAACATCTGGAAAGTACGTCCCAAAATACGGGCTTACATCAGGAATGAAAGTACGAAAATAAAACTAAACCAACTAGCTACTAACAGGATCCTCACTGCTCGGCCTGTTGGCTGAAATACTCCTGAACGGCCTGCGACAAAGATAGAGGATCTGGGCCATGCAAAACCCAGACGTCAGTGCGTCATAATATCAATGATAATAAGCAACTAGGATGTAACAAGATATGCAGGCATGAAAAGTAACATGAATGTAATGAGTAAACGCTGATATAGAGCAGTGAAGTGTATCAGTGTATGTGACGTGTGGTAATCAATCTAAACTGTGCTACTGGGTTATCTATTCTAAAGTTTGTTTGAAATCAATTAGTGTACTCCTCCATGTAACTCAAAAAATATGTCCCGTTACCCCCCGGGACCACGGATCAGGATATGTGAACCAAGAATGGTTCTGTCCCGTTACCCTTCGGGACTACTGATCAAGAAGAATCACGAATGATTCTGTCCCGTTATCTTCCGGGACCACGGATCAAGTAATATCCTTTCAAGCTACACTTCAGTTATACTTTTGATTTCCCCATACCCCCAAGGTTATATGTTCAGGTCAGATATTGATAATCTGGAGCTAATGCCAACCCAGAATCAAGTATGTACAGGTTTGTCTATGCAGACAACAGGATATGTCCATTGGGACAACATGTCAGGATTGTCGGCATTAGAAACAGGATCAGGTAACATGTCAAGTAGTGGTGTATCAGGTCATTCAAATAGTGCACAGTGTAACATATAGGTGTCCAACAGTAAAATGTAGCAAGTATTGAATCACGGTAGAAGTGCGGATGTACGGTAAAAACATGGATGCACAAATATCTATCAGGGGTTACATCATGACTAGATAGGATGCACATTATCAAGCATGGGATACTAATGTAACAATAATATGAGTTAATGTAATATGGAATGCAACTAGGTATGCAGAATTAATGGTATGGATACACAATAAAACATGGATGCTCAATTAACTATCAGGGGTTATAACTACCGTTCCACGACTATGTAGGATGCATATTATCAAGCATGAGGTGTTAGTATAACAGTAATATGAAATAATGTGACATGGCATGTAACTAGATGCATAAATATCGATCAGGGGTTACATTTACAGCTCCAAGACTAAGTGGGATGCACATTATTAAGATGGGGTGTTACTACAACAATAACATGAAATAATATGATCTGTAGATGCAGCTACATATATAATAGATGATATGGATGCATATGGTATCCGAAAACAGTAAAACTTTCATATGGACGTATAATGCAATCAACATGTAATATTTGTATTCATATAGATGCAAGATAAGATTATAGCATGTAGTAAGATAAACTTGCCTGAGCGGAACACACGACGGGTGCGTACGACCTGTCCGATGTCGGGTAAACGTCGCAACGCACACACGGCACGCGGGACTGATCTAGGCAAGGCAAGAGGATAACCACGCAGGTAGGGGACGTTCACTGGACTACCTGAATCGTCAGCCCCGAGTACGGCTCCGGCGGGTGATCACCGGAAAAGAAACAAGAAATCAAGAAAGAAAAGAAAAGAGAAGGAGAAGAAGAAAAGAGGAATGGGGTGTGCAACTTGGCTCTGGGTTCTGGGACAGAGAAGAAGACGATGGCTTGAGGATGATGATGGGTGTCCGTCGGCGAGGCCTAACAGCGACAAGAGGGCAGAGGGATTCTAGGGTCTTATTGGGGTTGCTGTTGGGTCGACGGGAAGTCGAGGGTGCAGGGTACTGGTGGTGACGAGCTTGGGAGGTTGGCGGCGAAGGCGGGGTGAGGGGTTAGGGTTTGGGTTTGTGAGGGGGAGGTTTCGCGAGCAGAGGAAAGAAAATCTTTTTTTTGAGGGAGAAAGAGAGGGACATGGGGATTATATAGAAGAGAGAGAGAAAGTGAGAGAGAAAAGAGAGAGAGAGAGAGTCACGAGAAGGAGAGAGAAAGAGAGGGAAAGAGAAAGAGGGAGAGAGAGACCGAGAGGAGAGAGAGTGGTTTGGATTTGATTTAGGATTTTAATATATAAAAAAATATTTCTATTAAAGTAATATAAACGAATATATATATATATATATATATATATATATATATTAACAGTTACATATAAAAGAATATAATATTAAATAAATTTGAGTTTTCTGGCTAATATAAAATAGTCCAAAACACGCCCGGGTTGGGTCTAAAATTATGGTTTGAAAATACGGTTAATATACGTGTCAAACAAAACTAAAATATGATATCCGGGTAACGAAAATGCATACCCCCAAGAACGAATACACGTAGCGTGCACGTAGCTATCCAAACGAGTCTGTTTCACTGAACGAGACGGAAACATGATGTACGGATGCTACAACAGGGTTAGGGGTATGGTACAGGCCATGCAAGATATTTTTAAAATATTTTATTTGACTTTATATGTTATACTGAAAAATATGCAGATGCCAGATAAAATGCCAGTATGCAGTATGTAAAAAAAAATTAAAGTGCACGTATCCACATAATAAGCCGGGATAAATCATAAACAGGAATCAAGACGGGTTTTCAGCAAGCGGGTCGGGTCGGATGCAAATACAGATGTCAAATACATTATTCGCATCCAGAACACAATAAATCAGGAAAATACCATAAATAAAGAAATACTCAAAATAGAACTGGTATAAATGAACTAGGATGTTACATTATACCCAACTACAAAAAGAATTTCGTCCTCGAAATTCCAGGAACAAGAAAAGATAAACAAACATGAATCTACAAGAACAGGTCTGGAAACTTCTGTCGAATCTCATCTTCTCGTTCCCAAGTCGATTCTCCGTGCGAGCGATTCTCCCATGAAACAAGTACGAGAGGGATAACCTTGTTCTTGAGGACCTTTTCTCTTCGATCAACAATAGACATCGGTCATTCTTCGAAAGTCAAATCCTCCCTAACAGTCAGCTCCGAATGATCTAGCACGTGTGTTTCATCTCGAACATACTTACGGAGTTGAGATACGTGAAACACGTCATGAACATTCGCCAAAGATGGTGGTAAAGCCAATCGATAAGCCACTTCTCCAACACGCTCCATAATCTCGAAAGGCCCCACGAATCGAGGACTAAGCTTGTCTCGACTCCCATAACGAATCACTCCTCTAGTCGGTGATATCTTCAAGAATACAAGATCACCAACAGCGAACTCTAGAGGTCTTCTCGATGTATCGGCCCAACTCTTCTGCCGATCTTGTGCTGCCTTCATGTGATTCCGGATAGTATTAGCTTTCTCTACTATTTGCACGACAAGATCCGGTCCCAACAATCTTCGTTCTCCAACATCATCCCAACAAACGGGTGAGCGACACTTGCGACCATACAACGCTTCGAATGGAGCCATCTGAATAGTCACCTGGAAGCTGTTATTATACGAAAACTCCACCAAGTGTAGATGATCCTCCCATGAACCTTTGAAGTCTAACATGCAAGATCTCAACATGTCTTAAAGAGTTTGGATCATTCTCTCCGACTGTCCATCTGTCTGAGGATGATAAGCGGTGCCAAACTTCAATTGCGTCCCCAAACTTTCCTGTAAACTCCTCCAGAAGTGCGATAAGAATCGGGTGTCACGGTCGGAAATGATGCTCACATGTACTCCATGCAATCTCACAATCTCCTACATGTACCGTTCTGCTAACGCTTCTGTTGACTGACCAACTCGAAATGGTATGAAATGAGCTGCCTTGGTCAAACGATTAACAATCACCCAAATTGCATTGTTGCCCTTCGGACTTCGCGGTAAAGCTGTCACAAAATCCATGGTTATATGTTCCCACTTCCTGTAAGTGCACGGCGGCGCCCCGGCCGTCGATCCGACGCCGGAAACGCGGAAACGAAAAATTTTGCGAAACTTGCAAACCGGCACCACCGCGCACTAGCAACCCGGATCGGGCCATTAACCTAACTCTAGCAAACAAGAAAAGGAGTAGAGAAGCTATACCAAGCGATCCGTGTCCTTCGGTCTTCGTCTCCACTCCGATCTCCCGCGGAATCTCCGTCCGTCACCTCCTCGTCGGAAAGGGCACCACGTAGCCGATTTCTTTTACGGGCTCCCACCTCAGGACCGAGACAACTCGGGCACGAAGTTGGCTAGCCGACGCGTCCAAGGAATGTTGTAGGCAAGTGTAGAAACCATTGTCTCATTTGGGGTTTAAGTTGCCTTGGTGATGGAGGAGAGAAGAACTTTGGAGAAAGGTTTGAAAATGGAGCTATGAACTTTGATACTACATGAGAAATGAGATTAATTTTCACACCCAAAAATGAAACCTCATCCTCACTCCCCTCTCTAGTGGCCGGCCAAAAAAATGGTGGGGAAAAAAGGAATCTCAAGCATGATGGAGAAAAAGAAATGATAATGAGAAGAAATTGATCAAATCAATTTCCAAGGTCTAATCCAATCCTTTCACAAGCCATCTCATAAATGCAAAGGATGAGACCAAAATGGAATCTCATGATGATGAAGCCACAAATGCAAGAAACCCCCTCTACAAAATGTTATTTGCACACTTGCAAATAACCCCCTCCATCGGAAAAGTCCGGCTGGGAAGGAACAAAGGAAAACTGGCCGGAACGGAATGCAAACTGGCAACTTCAGAAAACTGATCCCGTAATAAATTACAGGAAAACCCCGCGACTGCATATACATGCCCGCATTTGTATTCCCACTGAACACAAATGCAAAGAGACAAAATCTACACTGTACAATACTAGGATCCGGCTTAAACCAAAGCCCACTAGTAAAATCCGTCCGATCACGATCCGTGCAATACCGCACGTATCTGATCGAACCCTGCCATATCTCCATACGACCTGTAGCGTTTTGAAAATCGTTTCGGTGAAATTTCGAAAAAATCGGTAAAATAAGGGGGTTTTCTGTAAAAAGTCAAAATACAAATATCTTATTATAAAAATTAAATTTACATATTCTAGCTATGTAATTGCTATTATTTGGTGTTTATTGAGCCGCTGGTGAAATTTCAAATTTTCTGAAAAAAATATTATTTTATTATTATTTAAGCCGTCACTAATACATTTAATTAGGAAAAATTACAAATTGGAATGAGTTGAAACAAATTTTGTGCATCATAAAACATTAAATAAAATTTTATCATGTGGTTTTTGGAACGAAATCATTTGCCAAAACGGTTTAGAAATTATTGAAGAAAAAAGGCTTTTTTTTAGCGTAAATGGATGTTTGGGGTATTGTATTTATCATTTTTCATCACCCCACACCCGTACCCACACCCACACACCCCCACTTACTCCTCCCCATGGCTGAATTCAGCAGCCCCCTCTCTTGTCCCCACTTGGTTTGCAATGGAAAGAAAAGGAAAAAAGAAAAGAAAAGAAAAGAGTAGAAATGATATAAATTGAGTTGACTTTGACTTGGACTAACTTTCTCCACCTCACTCTCTCTCCTCCCTCACCCAACCCCCCAAAATTCTGGCCAAAACCAGCAACCCCTCAACAGCCCACTTTTCCTCTTCTCTTCTCTTTGTTCCATCAAAGAAAATCCAAAGAAAAATCCACTAAAAATCAAGCAAAAATCCAAATCAAAATTCAACTCCTACCCATTTCTCATTAGCCATTTTAGCGCGGATCTAGGGATCAAAATGGCATTTTGGGAGGCCATGGATGCTTGTGAATCTTCATATGTTTTGGGTATAATTCTAAACATTTTTGTTGCTTAATTGTTACTAATTTCTTAAGCTAATTTAATTAAGTGTTAACTTGGATATGTGAGTTTAATTGCAAGTTTTGGAATTCAAGAAAAGGGTTTGAATGCAAGTTAGGGTATTGTGAATTGGTGTATGGTTGTGATGGGTAGCTTACCATCTTAGAATTTGTAGAAAGTAAACTAGTAGTTAAATTTCATATTGTTGCATGGAAATGTCCAAATTAAGCTTTTTTTTTTCTAAACTAGGTTTTTGGAAATTATTGCAAATGTTAGACTAAAAATCTAATTAGGTTTTTCATGGCTTAATTAACTTTATTAAGTGTGGTTTAATACTTTGGATCATGCAAATCTAAGCTAGATTGTAGTTTGTGCATTTTTGCTTTGAAATTGTTAAAAAAAGGGTATTTTTGTAAACTAGAATATTAGGATTTTTGGAATTTAATGAGATTAAATTCCGGAAATTGTTTATACGACTTATTTAAGATATTTAATAAGTATATTGGCCGCTACTTTCATTTAAACATCATGTTTTGTACAAAAACGGCGAATTGTGCTTGCTAGATTTTCGGAAAAATGACTTTTTAAGTGAAAATGGGGTTTTTGTGAGTTTTAACCTAGTTTATATTAAAATTAGTGTTCGTGAATGTGCAAATGAGTGTGATTGGATTTTTCTCGATGGTTTGACGTTTGTACATCGACATCGAGGGTCGGTTTTACTATTCTTGCATGCGTAGGCGATATATTTGGACCTATGCGTGATACGCGTGCCGATTTGATTTTCGTATGCCGTTTCGATCTCGAATTTAGTTTTAATGCGATATGGTGCGTTATGATATGTAGGTACCCCCACGTGGACTTCGAGACGACAAGCAAGCGCGTGGCGACGTCGGCACCGGCGAGCGAGGACCAGGTGAGTAGATTTATATCTACGGGGAGAAGTCGGGTGGATATCGTATAGCACCCCCGCAGTTCGTGGTGATGTATACGAATACGTATACACACACATATATATATTTTGACTATAATTTGTTTGATATTATCGATGATATAGATATTTGGTGTTCTTGGATGATTTAGTGTCGCGAAACCCTAGAGTAGTGGTCGCACCACACATGCACACACACACCCATACTTGCATACTTTCTTCTTTCATTTGCGCTTATACGGGATTATATAGTTATGTGTTCACATGGGTATGGGACTATGTGTTCACATACGGATTGAGGATGATAGTACTTGGGATTTATGATGAGTCGATGAGATTTGATTTGAGGCCGTGAGATCGGTGATATAGCAGGGTTCGTATCTTAGATACGATATGACGTTGTAGCGGGTCCTTGATGTAGTGTTTCACACACGTCCATGCATACGTAGGCGGTATCAGTATGGTACTAGACGTAGATCAGTACCCCGATCATGATATTTGATAAAGAGGATACCAGGTGAATAGTATGAGGAATGTGATATTGACCCGTACCCAGATTGGGATGCCGTACGACGGATTTACGTACGAGCTATATTGATGATTGATCCGCACTCTTGACTTGGGATGCCTGATTATAGATATGGTATCGGATATGATATTATTGAGGCGAGATCACCGACTATACATATACAGGTATGTATATGTATCGACTCAGATGATAGGCGGTTTCCTTACCTGTAGTTTAGCTTGTAGTTCAGCCGTATAGTTTAGTGTAGTTGTTAGATTAGGTTAGACTTCTTACCTATTTCAAAAACTAACGAATCGTGGGCATTTTTAAAGACAGCTCAAGGGAATCTACGGATATTTCAAAAACGACGTATCTTTTCATAAAAAACACCGTAGCCCCTATTTTCAAAACCCCATGATTCGTGTTATTTCAAAAGGCACCATTTGTAGGACTTATATTAGATTATTGCAGATTAGTTATCGTTGTGTCTAGTATTCAGCTCCCGCACATTATTGCTGTTCGCTCTGCCTCGCATATTTATTTTGCTGCATATTCCATTATTGATATCATGCTGTTAGGACACCAGCACCATTACCGATGATGCGTATGTACCACGTACACCTACTTGCCGGCTCACACACATCTTCATCGGTAATTGCCATGTCACGTACACTTTAGAGAATATAATTGCTTGACTTAGATTGTTAGCTAGTAGTGTTGACATGATATTAGTGTACTTCCCTTATATACCATATTAGACATTGTAGTTATTACCTACCACTTCATGCATACTGTTATTCAGTTGTTCATGCCTAGTTCATTATCATTGACATATGCACTTGTGATGATTTCTTGAGATTTATGATATTTCTGGATTTCGGGAAAAGCCGCAAAATTTACAACTTATGATCTTTTAAAATATAAAATGTTGCGGTTTTCTAGTGATGTAAAGTGTCGTCCACCATGAGTTTGCTGTGGTTTTGGAGATCCGTGTCGAGGAGTGGAGGAACCGTCACGGGTACATGGTGGGCCCGGTATGGTACCCCGGGGCAAGAGGAATGTGGTGTTGACGTTGAGCCTGGCTGGGGAGCACTACCTACCGGTGATATTACCCGACGCGTCGGATATCCGGAGGATACCGTCGTGGTCTTGAGATGGATGGTAGGGGCCGGTCTGGACTGACGGCGCCCTAGATATTGAGATTGAGACATTGATATTTCGAGACAGTGAGATTTATGTTTTGTGTCGATGCTAGACACTGTTGATACTGATTTTAATTATGATACCTCAGTTTAAAATACGAAGGAAATCTCACTAATTTATGAAAACAGTTTCTTCATTTACATGTATTCTGTTTTCATGCATTCATACCTCATTCATATGATATATTGCTACCTGAGGCACTGACACGGGCACATGAGTTTACACTCGGGTTAGATATTTACCCTAGCCATTGTTATAGGCTGCATGTTATATATATTTGAGGATATATTATGATCATTGACCTAGGATTGCATTATTTATGCGATTTCTGTGCGTAGATGTTTTTCTATTCACGAGTTGGCAAATCACCCCCGTTGTGCCCCAGTTTCTTGCAGGTTGCCGTACAGGTTCATTACGGCTTTGCGGGCATAGTTTCATTCGGGTGATTTGCTAGTAGGTGGGTTTACTTGTATCATACCCCCATTATTTATCTTGTATATCATTATTCTGTTGTATCTAGAATTCCATCAACCAAACGTGTATTTTTTTTTTGAGATAGAGACCAGTGTTGTTTATTCTTTCGACCTTAGAGTCGCTCGTTATGTTTCTGGTGGTTTTGAGTTTCGTTTTGAGTTTTGATTCTCGCCGTTGGCGTTGTATATTATATTGCTTGTGTGGTTGTGACCGTCGATTGACGAAGAGCTAGCTCCCGCTTGGGGATGCCTTTTTCTTGATTTCGTATACTATTCATGTTGTATCCCGTTTGGGAGCCAGTATTTACAAAGGAGACTCTGCCGAAATTTTCAGTAAATTTTTGATGTTTTTAAAAACCGCATAATTCGGCTTATGCTATTGAAACTACTTGCTTTAAGTTGGTTTTTCCTGCTCTCTACTACTTTTCTTGGTTTGGATTTCTGGGTTTTCGGTTTACTTAGTTTACGTACACCTCGAGATGTTCGTAGTTTAAGTGCCGGTCATGTTCCGTACTTTCGGGTCGTGACAAAGTTGGTATCAGAGCGTTAGGTTTTACCTTCGGTGCATAGGATGACCCTTGGTTGATGGAATAGGTGACTAAAGTAGAGTGACGTACCGTTGGTATGTTCCGCGGCATATTTACGACACGCCACTCCACTTAAGAAGCCTTAGGATGTACATTTCTTGTTCAGTATTATATTCCTTCCTGATCTAGCCTCATCGGTACCAGTTTGGTTTTGCTGCTACGGTTACGGGCAGGGAGAGCTACGGCTAGAGTTGCGGTCAGCACAAGCTCGTCACGAACGAGGACTGACCAGGGCGAAATTCCGGCGACACACTATTGCAGAGATGTATCTTTTTACTGTGTTTCCGCGCCACGAGCGTTTGGCGGATCGCCTTTATGAGGTTACTCGGAGGCGCTGATCGACACTAGAGAATTGAGCCAATGATAGAGGCCAGCCAGATTTTGATGACCGCTGGTGTGTTGCTTACTCTTGATGATTGAGGCACTGTTCAGCGTGCAGACGAGCGAGCTAGTAGTTGCTGCGAGCGACGAGATATCGCCCCATATGTTGGAGCTATTGCAGGGCGAGTTGTACGAATAGATGATAGAAGGACACTAGTCACCTGATGATGAATGACTAGGACAGGTGGTTCGTTCGCTTACCCCGATGCGAGGTCATCAGATAGATTGCTTCCAGCTAGAGACGACTTCACGCAGAGACGTGAGGGTCGACAGAGACGATCGAGTGTCGGAAACCTATTATTCCAAGTTTAAAGTATTCGGAAAGACATGCAGGCAATTCTATGGTCCCTCTAGAAGAATGAAACCCTAACTCGACATAATGACCGTGTGAAAGCCTTTGAATCTTCGGGTTTGCGGCAGTTCTGCGGCGCCATTAGTGAGGCTTGGGTTTGCCCTTCTACGGCTGGACCACCGATACTGTGGTATATATATTCGATACTATTAAACTGTACCAAGAGGTTGAGCTCTTGGGGGATTATGAGGTTTTGACGAATCGATCGAATGGTTCGACTTCAATCGGATGCTAGATGGTGAGATGCATTCTTGGGAGACTCCAGATACGAGGATAGTCGTTGGAGCTCAGTCCATGCAGCCGCGACGAGACGAGTCCAAAGCAGACGGCATTAGAGAAAAGTGGAGTAAGAGGTTCGCACCAGATCTAGATGAGATGACGTTCCACTCCGCCGACATTAGAGATGCGATGCGCATGCCGAGGCATGGTACTGGGACTTACCTTCCAGAAGGAGTCGTGATGGGTATGCAGCCGTTCCAGAGCAAGATGCAGATATAGAAAAGGACGATGACTTCCGGACAGTTGGCAGAGACGAGACATGGAAGAGACCGTGAGCAGGATTCCTTCCAGGATACTGCTGCAATGATACTTGCACCCAGGGTCAGATGTGTCACGTACATTCAGAGAGCCAGAGGCCGACGCCAGTGATATGCTGTCTTACGAGTGGTCGCGATGATTGACTAAGAGATGACCAGAGAAGTGCCAGAACGGAATCGTCCCCGTTAGCACACCTGACAGCGCCGATGAGCCGATGGACCGAAGGATTGGTAATTCACAGTGAAGACCTTGACCCAGGAGTGGTCATGGTTACGCACACCAGAAGGACAGAGTTCATGATCATCGACGAGACGTCCCACTAGTGACCGCGACAGTTGGCCCGAGATTCTTAGAGGATGCACTTGAGCAGTACTATTCCGCCATTATTGATTACGATGTTTTGGGTGATTTATTCGTATGATTTGATTTTGATGATTGAGGATTTACGATCTTTGCACAGTGTTGCACTTGATATCGTTTTCGTGCTTTAGTTTCACATGTTTGTGATATTACGGTTTTAAACAGTTGAGTTGGTTTTGTGCGTATGCATGCACACGATTTCGTTCCTGCAATCGGTATAGTTTATATATGCTTGTAGTGCAGTGATACGCCTTTTGTGCACTTAGATGCACTGGACTTCGATTTCGATTGTGATACTTGATATTTGTTTTGTGCATCTTGTGCACCTGATTGATTTTGCGCACGTTCGGCACTTGATATTGGATTTCATGATTTCGTGCACGATGGATGCACCTGATTTGGATTTTCGCGCATGTTGGGCGCATGTTTTGAAGGGTGATTTTGGTGCACACCAGAGGCACTAAATCGAGATTTTTTCGTGCATGTCAGATGCACCTGATTTTGCTGTCAGGCACACATGTTGCCTACGACAGATGTTTCGTACACACCTGATGCACTTAGATGTTGTTTCTGTGCGCATGTATGGCACATTCATGGATTTTGATTTCCGTGCGCACCAGACGCACGTAGTATTCATGTGCATATTTTGGGATTGATTTCTTATAGAGCAGTACGTTTTTATGATATTGCTATGTGTTTTCGTACTGAGCAGGACTAGTCAGAGGACAGTACCTGAATACATTTTGCATGCATTGATAGTTATTGAAGGGATTTCCAAAAAGCGAGCTATAGCCTCAGTCTTTACCTACGTGTCTGATATGACACGAAATGTTTAAAACAAGGAGACCCTTCTAAATTGTTTCCAAAACGGCGGAACGTACATTTCAAACAAAGGTATATATGTATATAGTTATTTTCTTATGATAGACGTTCGCCACTGTGCAGTGTTATACGCGTTGCACAGCGACTTAAAGAGATTTGGCATGCATTTCCTTCAGATACTTACATATATAGATTCGATATTTACATGTATAGTTTCGAGTTATGTCATATTGGTTTTGATTTGGATTTGGCATTGATGTCTTCTCCACGACTCTGATGATTGCGGGATGCTTGACGGAGTTTTGATTTGAGTTATATACTCATTTTTCAAGCGCCTGCGCTGCGCTACGATTTGTTGTATGTATTTACAATTTCGGAGCCTCGACGACTTGATGGGTTTTCTTAGATGTTTTAGTATTTGGGGGAGTTTGAATTTAAATTCGGGGACCGAATTTCTTTAAGTGGGGAAGATTGTAGCGTTTTGAAAATCGTTTCGGTGAAATTTCGAAAAAATCGGTAAAATAAGGGGGTTTTCTGTAAAAAGTCAAAATACAAATATCTTATTATAAAAATTAAATTTACATATTCTAGCTATGTAATTGCTATTATTTGGTGTTTATTGAGCCGCTGGTGAAATTTCAAATTTTCTGAAAAAAATATTATTTTATTATTATTTAAGCCGTCACTAATACATTTAATTAGGGAAAATTACAAATTGGAATGAGTTGAAACAAATTTTGTGCATCATAAAACATTAAATAAAATTTTATCATGTGGTTTTTGGAACGAAATCATTTGCCAAAACGGTTTAGAAATTATTGAAGAAAAAAGGCTTTTTTTAGCGTAAATGGATGTTTGGGGTATTGTATTTATCATTTTTCATCACCCCACACCCGTACCCACACCCACACACCCCCACTTACTCCTCCCCATGGCTGAATTCAGCAGCCCCCTCTCTTGTCCCCACTTGGTTTGCAATGGAAAGAAAAGGAAAAAAGAAAAGAAAAGAAAAGAGTAGAAATGATATAAATTGAGTTGACTTTGACTTGGACTAACTTTCTCCACCTCACTCTCTCTCCTCCCTCACCCAACCCCCCAAAATTCTGGCCGAAACTAGCAACCCCTCAACAGCCCACTTTTCCTCTTCTCTTCTCTTTGTTCCATCAAAGAAAATCCAAAGAAAAATCCACTAAAAATCAAGCAAAAATCCAAATCAAAATCCAACTCCTACCCATTTCTCATTAGCCATTTTAGCACGGATCTAGGGATCAAAATGGCATTTTGGGAGGCCATGGATGCTTGTGAATCTTCATATGTTTTGGGTATAATTCTAAACATTTTTGTTGCTTAATTGTTACTAATTTCTTAAGCTAATTTAATTAAGTGTTAACTTGGATATGTGAGTTTAATTGCAAGTTTTGGAATTCAAGAAAAGGGTTTGAATGCAAGTTAGGGTATTGTGAATTGGTGTATGGTTGTGATGGGTAGCTTACCATCTTAGAATTTGTAGAAAGTAAACTAGTAGTTAAATTTCATATTGTTGCATGGAAATGTCCAAATTAAGCTTTTTTTTTTCTAAACTAGGTTTTTGGAAATTATTGCAAATGTTAGACTAAAAATCTAATTAGGTTTTTTATGGCTTCATTAACTTTATTAAGTGTGGTTTAATGCTTTGGATCATGCAAATCTAAGCTAGATTGTAGTTTGTGCATTTTTGCTTTGAAATTGTTAAAAAAAGGGTATTTTTGTAAACTAGAATATTAGGATTTTTGGAATTTAATGAGATTAAATTCCGGAAATTGTTTATACGACTTATTTAAGATATTTAATAAGTATATTGGCCGCTACTTTCATTTAAACATCATGTTTTGTACAAAAACGGCGAATTGTGCTTGCTAGATTTTCGGAAAAATGACTTTTTAAGTGAAAATGGGGTTTTTGTGAGTTTTAACCTAGTTTATATTAAAATTAGTGTTCGTGAATGTACAAATGAGTGTGATTGGATTTTTCTCGATGGTTTGACGTTTGTACATCGACATCGAGGGTCGGTTTTACTATTCTTGCATGCGTAGGCGATAGGTTTGGACCTATGCGTGATACGCGTGCCGATTTGATTTTCGTATGCCGTTTCGATCTCGAATTTAGTTTTAATGCGATATGGTGCGTTATGATATGTAGGTACCCCCACGTGGACTTCGAGACGACAAGCAAGCGCGTGGCGACGTCGGCACCGGCGAGCGAGGACCAGGTGAGTAGATTTATATCTACGGGGAGAAGTCGGGTGGATGGCGTATAGCACCCCCGCAGTTCGTGGTGATGTATACGAATACGTATACACACACATATATATATTTTGACTATAATTTGTTTGATATTATCGATGATATAGATATTTGGTGTTCTTGGATGATTTAGTGTCGCGAAACCCTAGAGTAGTGGTCGCACCACACATGCACACACACACCCATACTTGCATACTTTCTTCTTTCATTTGCGCTTATACGGGATTATATAGTTATGTGTTCACATGGGTATGGGACTATGTGTTCACATATGGATTGAGGATGATAGTACTTGGGATTTATGATGAGTCGATGAGATTTGATTTGAGGTCGTGAGATCGGTGATATAGCAGGGTTCGTATCTTAGATACGACATGACGTTGTAGCGGGTCCTTGACGTAGTGTTTCACACACGTCCATGCATACGTAGGCGGTATCAGTATGGTACTAGACGTAGATCAGTACCCCGATCATGATATTTGATAAAGAGGATACCAGGTGAATAGTATGAGGAATGTGATATTGACCCGTACCCAGATTGGGATGCCGTACGACGGATTTACGTACGAGCTATATTGATGATTGATCCGCACTCTTGACTTGGGATGCCTGATTATAGATATGGTATCGGATATGATATTATTGAGGCGAGATCACCGACTATACATATACAGGTATGTATATGTATCGACTCAGATGATAGACGGTTTCCTTACCTGTAGTTCAGCTTGTAGTTCAGCCGTATAGTTTAGTGTAGTTGTTAGATTAGGTTAGACTTCTTACCTATTTCAAAAACTAACGAATCGTGGGCATTTTTAAAGACAGCTCAAGGGAATCTACGGATATTTCAAAAACGACGTATCTTTTCATAAAAAACACCGTAGCCCCTATTTTCAAAACCCCATGATTCGTGTTATTTCAAAAGGCACCATTTGTAGGACTTATATTAGATTATTGCAGATTAGTTATCGTTGTGTCTAGTATTCAGCTCCCGCACATTATTGCTGTTCGCTCTGCCTCGCATATTTATTTTGCTGCATATTCCATTATTGATATCATGCTGTTAGGACACCAGCACCATTACCGATGATGCGTATGTACCACGTACACCTACTTGCCGGCTCACACACATCTTCATCGGTAATTGCCATGTCACGTACACTTTAGAGAATATAATTGCTTGACTTAGATTGTTAGCTAGTAGTGTTGACATGATATTAGTGTACTTCCCTTATATACCATATTAGACATTGTAGTTATTACCTACCACTTCATGCATACTGTTATTCAGTTGTTCATGCCTAGTTCATTATCATTGACATATGCACTTGTGATGATTTCTTGAGATTTATGATATTTCTGGATTTCGGGGAAAGCCGCAAAATTTACAACTTATGATCTTTTAAAATATAAAATGTTGCGGTTTTCTAGTGATGTAAAGTGTCGTCCACCATGAGTTTGCTGTGGTTTTGGAGATCCGTGTCGAGGAGTGGAGGAACCGTCACGGGTACATGGTGGGCCCGGTATGGTACCCCGGGGCAAGAGGAATGTGGTGTTGACGTTGAGCCTGGCTGGGGAGCACTACCTACCGGTGATATTACCCGACGCGTCGGATATCCGGAGGATACCGTCGTGGTCTTGAGATGGATGGTAGGGGCCGGTCTGGACTGACGGCGCCCTAGATATTGAGATTGAGACATTGATATTTCGAGACAGTGAGATTTATGTTTTGTGTCGATGCTAGACACTGTTGATACTGATTTTAATTATGATACCTCAGTTTAAAATACGAAGGAAATCTCACTAATTTATGAAAACAGTTTCTTCATTTACATGTATTCTGTTTTCATGCATTCATACCTCATTCATATGATATATTGCTACCTGAGGCACTGACACGGGCACATGAGTTTACACTCGGGTTAGATATTTACCCTAGCCATTGTTATAGGCTGCATGTTATATATATTTAAGGATATATTATGATCATTGACCTAGGATTGCATTATTTATGCGATTTGCGTAGATGTTTTTCTATTCACGAGTTGGCAAATCACCCCCGTTGTGCCCCAGTTTCTTGCAGGTTGCCGTACAGGTTCATTACGGCTTTGCGGGCATAGTTTCATTCGGGTGATTTGCTAGTAGGTGGGTTTACTTGTATCATACCCCCATTATTTATCTTGTATATCATTATTCTGTTGTATCTAGAATTCCATCAACCAAACGTGTATTTTTTTTTTTGAGATAGAGACCAGTGTTGTTTATTCTTTCGATCTTAGAGTCGCTCGTTATGTTTCTGGTGGTTTTGAGTTTCCTTTTGAGTTTTGATCCTCGCCGTTGGCGTTGTATATTATATTGCTTGTGTGGTTGTGACCGTCGATTGACGAAGAGCTAGCTCCCGCTTGGGGATGCCTTTTTCTTGATTTCGTATACTATTCATGTTGTATCCCGTTTGGGAGCCAGTATTTACAAAGGAGACTCTGCCGAAATTTTCAGTAAATTTTTGATGTTTTTAAAAACCGCATAATTCGGCTTATGCTATTGAAACTACTTGCTTTAAGTTGGTTTTTCCTGCTCTCTACTACTTTTCTTGGTTTGGATTTCTGGGTTTTCGGTTTACTTAGATTACGTACACCTCGAGACGTTCGTAGTTTAAGTGCCGGTCATGTTCCGTACTTTCGGGTCGTGACACGGCCTCTACAGCGTTTCGCCCGAAACTTGAGTAACTGTGTGTGGTGGACTCTAAAGACTTGTCAATACTATGGCTGTGGATTTAACCACTAGCACGTCAGAGGTATTAGCCATACGTGACGGGCCACCAGCTATTGACCAAAAGGGACGTCTGTGAGCGAACTCATCCTGACACCCTACTGAGCCTGTCAGTGACAATATCCGTACAGTCCGGTCCGTTTGTCTATGAGCATCGCATGGCGGGCCTAGGGGGTTGGTAAAAGTCAGACCTCCAAAAGCGGTACAAGTCGTGTCGGAGTGTAGCGCAGAACACCCTGAGATACTACTGGAATACCTACCAATAAATCTCCTGCCTTGGCCAAGGACTTTTCATGTACTGGCTCTCCTAGACACAGCGCGACCTCACCCCCAATACCGGGAGAGACGAACCCCTGCAGATCCGCTCACTGCCTCCATATGGCTCGGTACTGTACCCAACTAAACCTGTTTGCACGTCTCCTTTGAGCGTGGTAGGGTAGTAATCAAACCACAGTGGGAACTCACACGAGACAAATGACGATCTCAGGTCGATGAACTAACCTGTACACATGTCACCAGGGAACTGCTATCTGACATCAGGTATAATACCAACTAGCAGGTTCCCGGCGAGTCCTGTCCGGTGTACTCATAACCTAATGAGCACCTGTATAAATCTTAGGTGAACCAACTGACACCAGTGGTTTGTGAGAACGGCCACTGCCCCTCGTCGGGGTCTCGACTGTATACACTAGTCTACTCTGGAGAATCGATACCCTGTCTCGAAACTCCCTCGACTAGGGACCTTTTAAGGATGTGCTTATAGACCCCAGCTCCCACGTATATGATCGCCCTCATACTGCTGGTAGTCAAGTAAGAATCCTAGGGGCTCTATCAACGTCTAATAGCGACTCGTAAGGTCACCTAAAGCAGTACACGATGATAAAGATAAACCAGATAGCATACCATCATCTCGAGTAAGACTGTCCTACCGGCATAGGTCCTCCCTCAATCATTGCAATCACGTGCCTGTGATCCAATAATTGACTCTGAGGGCACTATATCCAACACTTCCATTGAGGAATCGGAAGTGGTTGCAATAAACCAGCTACCCTTTGATGTTCAGCCTTAACTTGCTGACACACCAAGCACTTCGCTACAATGCGGGCAATCTCCCTTTTCATGCCTTCCCACCAGAAATGCTATCGTAGATCACGGTACATCATTGTGCCTCCTAGATGTACGGAATACGCGGAACTGTGCGCCTCCTTCATAACTTCTTCGTGAATGTCTCCCTTCGGCACACACAAACGGCTACCATATCGCAACGAACCATCTTCATGAATCAACAAGTCCGTTCGAAGTCCCGCTTCTACCTGTTCTCGAAACTTCTACTATCTTGGGTCCTGCGACTGCGCTGCTTTAATACTCTTGATCAACGACGACTGTACTTGCAGCTGCATCAACTGTCCCGAAGAATGCGGCGGCACGAACTCCAACTCAAATCTCCGAAAATCTTCGATAAGCTCCTTCTGTGCAGTCAACATCTGAATTGCTGGCAACCGACTGAGTGCATCCGGCACTACATTAATTTTCCCTGGATGGTATTTGAGATCAAGATCATAGTCAGCTATCAGCTCCAACCATCTACGCTGCCTCATGTTAAGCTCTTTCTGCGTGAACACGTACTTTAGGCTTTTATGATCGGTGAATACTTCGACCCTTTCGCCCAGTAAGTAGTGTCTCCAAATCTTCAAAGCGAAAATCACTGCTGCAAGCTCCAAATCATGAGTTGGGTAATTCTTCTCATGGGTCTTCAACTGTCTCGATGCGTAAGCTATAACCTTCCCATGCTGCATCAGAACACATCCCAAACCTTTCCCAGATGCGTCGCTGTAAATCACCAGTCCTCCAGAACCGTCTGGTACGGTCAAAATAGGAGAGGTTATCAACCTTTGATTCAACGCCACAAAAGCTGATGCACAACTATTCGTCCATACAAACGGTACTTCCTTCCGCGTAAGCTTGGTCAAAGACTCAGCCGATCGAGCAAAATTCTCCACGAACCTTCTGTAATATCCGGCAAGTCCAAGAAAACTTCTGATCTCTGCTACGTTCTTCGGAATCGGCCAATCTTGAACTGCTGCAATCTTCTGGGATCAACGGCGATTCCACTTCCGGATACGACGTGCCCCAAAAACTTCACTTCTTCAAGCCAAAATTCGCACTTGCTCATCTTTGCATACAATCTTTCTTGCCTCAATGTCTGCAATGCGATCTTCAAGTGTTCTGCATGCTCTTCTAGGCTTCTCGAGTAGACCAGAATATCATCGATGAACACCACTATAAACTGGTCCAAGAACGGTGAAAAGATTCGGTTCATCAAGTACATAAATATCGTCGGTGCATTCGTGACTACGAATGGCATCACTAAATATTCGTAATGTCCATATCGAGTTCGGAACGCAGTCTTGCAAATATTCTTTGATTTAACTCGAACTTGATGATATCCGGATCGCAAACCCAGCTTCGAGAATACCCTCGCGCCACTGAGTTGCTCGAATAATTTGCCAATGCGAGGGATCGGATACTTGTTCTTAATAGTCACCCGGTTTAATTCTCGATAATCGATGCACATCCTCCTTGTGCCATCTTTCTTCTTGACTAGAAGAATTGGAGCTCCCCAGGGTGAATTGCTATTGCGAATCCAACCGTTCTCTAGCAATTCGGTAATATGCTTCTTTACTTCTTCCAACTCCACTGGTGCCATCAGATAATACGCTTTTGAGATTGGCGCTGCACCATGTTGGGGTAAAAATTTACACCCCGGTTGACCAAGTCAAAATCAAAGTCAACCCCAACCTAGGTGGGCCTAAGCCCAGGTCAAGCGGGCCCATGCCCAAGTCGAGCCCGCAGCCAGCCTCCCACATGCCAACAACAAAATCATGTAATAAATAATTTCTATGTAATTGTTTATGCATGAATGTAAACAAAATGGGCATAAAGCCAATATTTTGTAAGCCCATGGCTTATGTGCAAAAATGAAATGGCACATGAGCCATGAGATGGCTAAAATACCATTTTGCAAAGCCCAAGGGGCTATATGTAAATATGTAAGCCTATATAAGGCAAAATGATGATGAATAAAGAATAACTTTTTCTCTCTCCAAACAAAAAAAAGTCTCAGAGCTGAGCTCTTTCTTCCATCTTCAAGGTTCCAAAACCTTCTTCTTTCTCTTGAATTAAATCAAGAGTTTTACTCTTCCTTTTTCAAAACAAATTAGTTTTTCACCACAAAACCCATAAAGGGGAACTTGGATCTATCATTAGATCTGAAAAAGAAGAGATTTTGAGATTTCACATCTCTTGATCATCAAGATCCAGCAAGCAACAGGAGGAAGAAGAACATCGTTCACTAAACCCAAAAAAAAAAAACACACTCAGGAGTCCAACTCCTCTCTGATTTCTCTTCTGAGAAATTTGTTTTAGCAGCGCGCAGCGCAAGTGCGCAAAGCGCCCGCGTGCCGACATGTGGCGCGCGCGCTTGCGCACCTGCGCGCTTGCGCACGTGCGCAAAGCGCCCGCGTGCCGACACGTGGCGCGCGCGCGCGCTTGCGCACCTGCGCGCAACGCGCATCGCGCAAAGCGCCCGCGTGCCGACACGTGGCGCGCGCGCTTGCGCACCTGCGCGCAGCGCTCATGCGCAAAGCGCCCACGTGCCGACACGTGGCACGCTTTCGCCTGAGCGCACAGCACCTAAGCGCACAACGCTCAAGGCGCTGGCCCCCACGCATCCCTTGGATGCCTTTTCCCCCTCTCTTTATATACATACATACACATATACATATGTATATAAATTCGCATATATACATACTCCGCAACATTCTCCCCCTCAAAAAATTTTTCGGGCCGGGGCGCTGCCCCGAACCCCGCAAGGGGGCTGCTAGCCCCCTTGACCCCCAGCCCGCTATCCGAGTAGCGGGACCCCCGTAAAAACTCTGCGTGGCTCCCGATATATCCAAAACCCCCCTTTCAGAACAGAGCACACGTACACTGCACATTGAGTTCGCATGACCAGTTTAACCCGTTAATCGGAGGTTCCCTCGCCCCAAAGGCGAGGGGTAATTAACGGCAGCTTAGTCCGCGGCTGCCGGAGATTCGGATCCCCACAATCATTAAACCCCAGCCTACCCTAGGCAGGGCGAATCTGTAGTACGCCTGACAAGCGTGCGCGTATTTCCATCTCAATGGGGTGACGAAAAACACCCTACACACCAGGAATAAGATCGATCGCAAACTCCACATCTCGTTTTGACGGTAAACCAGAGATGTCCTCGAACACGTCCATGAACACTCGAACTATAATTAGCGCTTCCTCCTTATCAACTTCCATTGACAAAAGAATACTGCTTGTCGGCCTAGCCCTAAACTCGACTGGCCCAACAGAACTGCTACCTCCAGCAAAAACAAATTCCGGATGTCCGGGAATATGGAAAATCACTTTCTTTGCCCTACAGTCAATGTAAGCGTGGAAAGTACCGAGAAAGTCCGTTCCCAAGACAACATCATAACTACCAGTATCGATCACCAAGAAATCTGCAAATAACTCCCGTCCGTATAACAACAGAACAATCCTTGCACTCACTACTAGATGTGATCTTCCCGTTCCCGGTGTGTATGTCTCAACAACTAGACAGGTTCATGCAAGAAATCGAGTGTGCAGCAATAAACTTGGACGACATAAAACAATGGGATGCACCAGAATCGAATAATGCTAATGCGGGAAAATCATGAACAACTAGGATACCTGAAACAACTTCATCTGAAGCCTTGGCCTCTTCAGCCGTCAGAGTAAAGGCTCGAGCTTGATTAGGTCCCTGAGTTATCTGCTTCTGCCCCTGAATCTGCCTCTGCGGTGGCCTCTGAACATCATCCTTCAAACGTAACTTCGACGGGCAAACACTGACAGTATGATTAACTGATCCGCAAACCAAACAAAGTCCAAGCTTCCTCCGACAATCCTTCTGCAGGTGTCCAGGTAGATGGTAGAACTCACAAAACATCCTTCCCTTCTGCTCGGGTACGACGGACTTCTTCATCGGTACTACGCTAGGTTCACTGGAATACCTCTGCGTATAGGCGCTCGGTTCGGCGTAAACGCCGGCTTCCGTACCACAACTGCCTGCTGCTGCGTACCCCATGTCTTCATTGATAAGCTCTGCTACTCTCGGGCTGCTTTAAGAACTTGCGAGAAAGTGGTCAAACCCAGAGATATAATGTGCCTCTGGATTTCCACATCCAAACTGCGCATAAACCTTCGTGCCCTATCAGCTTCTTTGGCCACCAAAGGTCCAGCGAATCGATTGAGCCGTGTCCACTCAGCCGCATGCGCATCCACGGATCTGCCATTTTGCTTCAGACTGATAAACTTTTCTTCCATTTCTTCCCGTGCAGTCTGCGGAAAGAACTTCTCCAAGAAACTCTGCGAGAAAGTTGCCCAACTGATCGGCTTGGGCAAACGGGTCTCTTCCACGAGCCACCACTCACGGGCATAGTCCACCAATTGGATGCGTACGACATCCACTCTCTGGTCCTCCGGAATCTGTGCTGCAACGAGCAGATTCTCTGTATCGACCAGCCACTGCTCCGCTGGCAACGGCTCCTCCAAACCAGTGAAAGTGGACGGACCAAGTCTCCTGAAATCCGCCACGGTACCCACACGCTGTACTGGTTTGGCCGCAACATTGTTTATGGACTGCTGGACGGTCCGCAAACCTTTTTGAATAGCTTCGGCTTGCCGCTGGTTCAGCTCAGTTTGCCGCTTATGGTTCTTCAGCATCCCACGAATTACTCTAAGCAATGCGGCATCATCAACACGCCTCTGGTATAATCGCAGTTCTCTATCCGCCATGATTCTGAAGTCAAAATACTAAAGAGGATTAGCATGATAACCAATATTCAATAACAGGATACAAGAGGCAAGATAGTTATGGATTCAAGGATGGCAAGATAGCAATAAGACAGGACACGCTCCTAGTTACGAGTATTCTGATTCGTGCATTCGGTCCAATACCCAACTACAAAAGAATCAAACCCGATTAACCTAAATCCTATGGCTCTGATACCAAACAAACCCTGTCACGCCCTGCTTCCCAGAGTGCGCTAAGATCGACACGTGACAGAGCCAACCATACTACCTGTGGCTAGGAAACATCCCTCCACAGTCACATTACGGCTGTCTAGAAGATATCAAGAACTGGAAAATAAAAATAAACTATCTAGTACATGTCCATATGCAAGAATAAACGAGTCAAGAAATAATATGCGGAAGCAATAAATCCAAATAACAATAACATCTGGAAAGTACGTCCCAAAATACGGGCTCACATCAGGAATGAAATTACGAAAATAAAACTAAACCAACTTGCTACTAACAGGATCCTCACTGCTCGGCCTGTTGGCTGAAATACTCCTGAACGGCCTGTGACAAAGATAGAGGATCTGGACCATGCAAAACCCAGACGTCAGTGCGTCATAATATCAATGATAATAAGCAACCAGGATGCAACAAGATATGTAGGCATGAAAAGCAACATGAATGTAATGAGTAAACACGGATATAGAGCAGTGAAGTGTATCAGTGTATGTGATGTGCGGTGATCAATCTAAACTGTGCTACTGGGTTATCTATTCTAAAGTTTGTTTGAAATCAATTAGTGTACTCCTCCATATAACTCAAAGAATATGTTCCGTTACCCCCAGGACCACGGATCAGGATATGTGAACCAAGAATGGTTCTGTCCCGTTACCCCCCGGGACTACGGATCAAGAAGAATCATGAATGATTCTGTCCCGTTATCCCCCGGGACCACGGATCAAGTAATACCCTTTCAAGCTACACTTCAGTTACACTTTTGATTTCCCCATACCCCCAAGGTTATGTGTTCAAGTCAGGTATTGATAATCTGGAGCTAATGCCAACTCAGGATCAAGCAGGTACAGGTCTGCCTATTCAGACAACAGGATATGTCTATTGGGACAACATGTCAGGATTGTCGGCATTAGAAATATGATCAGGTAACATGTCAAGTAGTGGTGTATCAGGTCATTCAAGTAGTGCACAGTGTAACATATAGGTGTCCAACAGTAAAATGTAGCAAGTATTGAATCACGGTAGAAGTACGAATGTACGGTAAAAACATGGATGCACAAATATCTATCAGGGGTTACATCATGACTAGGTAGGATGCACATTATCAAGCATGTGGTACTAATGTAACAATAATATGAGTTAATGTAATATGGAATGCAACTAGGTATGCAGAATTAATGGTATGGATACACAATAAAACATGGATGCTCAATTAACTATCAGGGGTTATAACTACCGTTCCACGACTATGTAGGATGCACATTATCAAGCATGGGGTGTTAGTATAACAGTAATATGAAATAATGTGACATGGCATGGAACTAGATGCATAAATATCGATCAGGGGTTACTTTTACAGCTCCAAGACTAAATGGGATGCACATTATTAAGCATGGGGTGTTACTACAACAATAACATGAAATAATATGATCTGTAGATGCAGCTACATATATAATAGATGATATGGATGCATACGGTATCCGAAAACAGTAAAACTTTAATATGGATGTATAATGCAATCAACATGTAATATTTGTATTCATATGGATGCAAGATAAGTATTATAGCATGTAGCAAGATAAACTTGCCTGAGCGGAACACACGACGGGTGCGTATGGCACGTCCGACATCGGGTAAACGTCGCAACGCACACACGGCACGCGGGACGGGTCTAGGCAAGGCAAGATGATAACCACGCAGGTAGGGGATGTTCACTGGACTACTTGAATCGTCAGCGCCGAGCACGGCTTCGGCGGGTGATCACTGGAAAAGAAACAAGAAATCAAGAAAGAAAAGAAAAGAGAAGGAGAAGAAGAAAAGAGGAATGGGGTGCGCGACTTTGCTCTGGTTCTGGGACATAGAAGAAGACGATGGCTTGAGGACGATGATGGGTGGCCGTCAGCGAGGCCTAACAGCGACAAGAGGGCAGAGGGATTCTAGGGTTCTGTTGGGGTTGCTGTTGTGTCGACGGGAAGTCGAGGGTGCAGGGTACTGGTGGTGACAAGGTTGGGAGGTTGGCGGTGAAGGCGAGGTGAGGGGCTAGGGTTTGGGTTCGCGAGCGGGAGGTTTCGCGAGCAGAGGAAAGAAAATCTTTTTTTTATAGGGAGAACGAGAGGGACGTGGGGATTATATAGAAGAGAGAGAGAGAGAAAAGAGAGAGAGAGAGAGAGTCATGAGAGGAGAGAGGGAGGGAGGGGGAGAGAGAGAGAGAGAGAGACCGAGAGGAGAGAGAGTAGTTTGGATTTGATTTAGGATTTTAATGTATAAAAAAATATTTCTGTTAAAGTAATATAAACGAATATATATATTAACAGTTATATATAAAAGAATATAATATTAAATAAATTTGAGTTTTCTGGCAAATACAAAATAGTCCAAAACACGCCCGGGTCAGGTCTAAAATTATGGTTTTAAAATACGGTTAATATACGTGTCAACCAAAACTAAAATATGATATCCGGGTAACGAAAATGCATACCCCAAGAACGGATACAGCGTGCACGTAGCTATCCAAACGAGTCCGTTTCACTGAACGGGACGAGAACACGATGTACGGATGCTACAACAGGGTTAGGGGTATGGTACAGGCCATACAAGATATTTTTAAAATATTTTATTTGATTTTATATGTTATACTGAAAAATATGCTGATGCCAGATAAAATGCCAGTATGCAGTATGTAAAAAAAATGAAAGTGCACGTATCCACATAACAAGCCGGGATAAATCATAAACAGGAATCAAGATAGGTTTCCAGTAAGCGGGTCGGGTCGGATGCAAATACAGATGTCAAATACACTATTCGCATCCAGAACACAATAAATCTGGAAAATACCATAAATAAAGAAATACTCAAAATAGAACTGGTATAAATGAACTAGGATGTTACATTATACCAACTACAAAAATAATTTCGTCCTCGAAATTCCAGGAACAAGAAAAGATAAACAAACATGAATCTACAAGAAGAGGTCTGGAAACTTCTGTCGAATCTCATTTTCTCGTTCCCAAGTCGATTCTCCGTGCGAGCGATTCCCCCATGATACAAGTACTAAAGGGATAACCTTGTTCTTAAGGACCTTTTCTTTTCGATCAACAATCGACATCGGTCGTTCTTCAAAGGTCAAATCCTCCCTAACAGTCAGCTCCGAATGATCTAGCACGTGCGTTTCATCTCGAACATACTTACGGAGTTGAAATACGTGAAACACGTCATGAACATTCGCCAAAGATGGTGGTAAAGCCAATCGATAAGCTATTTCTCCAATACGCTCCATAATGTCGAAAGGCCTTACGAATCGAGGACTAAGCTTGTCTCGACTCCCAAAACGAATCACTGCTCTAGTCGGTGATATCTTCAAGAATACAAGATCACCAACAGCGAACTCTAGAGGTCTTCTCGATATATCGGCCCAACTCTTCTGCCGATCTTGTGCTGCCTTCATGTGATTCCGGATAGTATTAACTTTCTCTACTGTTTGCACGACAAGATCTGGTCCCAACAATCTTCGTTCTCCAACATCGTCCCAACAAACAGGTGCGCGACACTTGCGACCATACAACGCTTCGAATGGAGCCATCTGAATAGTCGCCTGGAAGCTGTTATTGTACGAAAACTCTACCAAGTGTAGATGATCCTCCCATGAACCCTTGAAGTCTGACATGCAAGCTCTCAATATGTCTTCAAGAGTTTGGATCGTTCTCTCCTACTGGCCATCTGTCTGAGGATGATAAGCGATGCCAAACTTCAATCGCGTCCCCAAGTTTTCCTGTATACTCCTCCAGAAGTGCGATAAGAATCGGGAGTCACGGTCGGAAACGATGCTCATAGGTACTCCATGCAATCTCACAATCTCCTGCATGTATCGTTCTGCTAATGCTTCCGTTGACTGACCAACTCGAAATGGTATGAAATAAGCTGCCTTGGTCAAACGATCAACAATCACCCAAACTGCATTGTCGCCCTTGGGACTTCACGGTAAAGCTGTCACGAAATCCATGGTTATATGTTCCCACTTCCATTGAGGAATCGGAAGCGGTTGCAATAAAACAGCTACCCTTTGATATTCAGCCTTAACTTGCTGACACACCAAGCACTTTGCTACAAAGCGGGCAATCTCCTTTTTCATGCCTTCCCACCAGAAATGATGTCGTAGATCACGGTACATCTTCGTACCTCCTAGATGTATGGAATACGCGGAACTGTACGCCTTCTTCATAACTTCTTCGCGAATGTCTCCCTTCGGCACACACAAACGGCTACCATATCGCAACGAACTATCTTCATGAATCAACAAGTCCGTTCGAAGTCCCGCTTCTACCTGTTCTCAAAACTTCTACAATCTTGGGTCCTGCGACTGCGCTGCTTTAATAGTCTCGATCAACGACGACTGTACTTGCAGCCATAGTCACAAATTCGTGATTCAGAAATAATTCGGCGATGTCGAAAATTCGGATTCGGAGAACTGTTCGGAAAAAATCGACAGGTATTCGGGAAAGATTCGGTAAGTGTTCGGGAAGGATTTCAAGCAAAAAATTAATATAAAATTAATATATAAGACGCTAGATTTTGATTTCGTGAATTATTTGTTGTTCTTTGAATAATTCACTTTTTTTGAATAATTCATGAATAATTCGGGAATTATTCGCGAATAATTCGGCAATAATTCGGCGCGTTCGGTGATGGCGAATAATTCGCAGATTTAATCGGTGGTCACATAATTCGCGAATTATTCACGAATTTGCCGAATAATTCGTGAATTATGTGACTATGCTTGCAGCTGCATCAACTGTCCCGAAGGATGCGGTGGCACGAACTCCAACTCAAATCTCCGAAAATCTTCGATAAGCTCCTTCTGTGCAGTCAACATCCGAATTGCTGGCAGCCGACTAATTGCATCCGACACTACATTAACTTTCCCCGGATGGTATTTGAGATCAAGATCATAGTCAGCCATCAGCTCCAACCATCTACGCTGCCTCATGTTAAGCTCTTTCTGCATGAACACGTACTTTAGGTTTTTGTGATCGGTGAATACTTCGACCCTTTTGCCCAGTAAGTAGTGTCTCTAAATCTTCAAAGCGAAAATCATTGCTGCAAGCTCCAAATCATGAGTTGGGTAATTCTTCTCATGGGTTTTCAACTGTCTCGATGCGTAAGCTATAACCTTCCCATGCTGCATCAGAACACATCCCAAACCTTTCCCAGATACGTCGCTGTGAATCACCAATCCTCCGCAACCGTCTGGTACGATCAAAATAGGAGCGGTTATCAACCTTTGATTCAACGCCTCAAAAGCTGACGCATAACTATCCATCCATACAAACCGTACTTCCTTCCATGTAAGCTTGGTCAAAGGCTCAGCCAATCGAGCAAAATTCTCCACGAACCTTCTGTAATATCCGGCAAGTCCAAGAAAACTTCTGATCTCTGCTACATTCTTCGGAATCGGCCAATCTTGAACTGCTGCAATCTTTTCGGGATCAACGGGGATTCCACTTCCGGATACGACGTGCTCCAAAAACTTCACTTCTTCAAGACAAAACTCGCACTTGCTCATCTTTGCATACAATCTTTCTTGTCTCAATGACTGCAATGCGATCTTCAAGTGTTCTGCATGCTCTTCTAGGCTTCTCGATTAGACCAGAATATCATCGATTAACACCACTATAAACTGGTCCAAGAACAGTGAAAAGATTCGGTTCATCAAGTCCATAAATATCGCCGGTGCATTCGTGACTCCGAATGGCATCACTAAATACTCGTAATGTCCATATCGAGTTCGGAACGCAGCCTTGCAAATATTCTCTGATTTAACTCGAACTTGATGATATCCGGATCGCTAATCCAGCTTCGAGAATACCCCCGCGCCACTGAGTTGCTTGAATAATTCGCCAATGCGAGGGATCGGGTACTTGTTCTTAATAGTCGCCCGGTTTAATTCTCGATAATCGATGCACATCCTCCTTGTGCCATCTTTCTTCTTGACTAGAAGAACTGGAGCTCCCCAGGGTGAATTGCTGCTGCGAATCCAACCCTTCTCTAGCAATTCGATAACATGCTTCTTTACTTCTTCCAACTCCACTGGTGCCATCGGATAATACGCCTTTGAAATTGGCGCTGCACTAGGAACAAGATCGATCGCGAACTCCACATCTCGTTTCGGCGGTAAACCCGAGATGTCCTCGAACACGTCCATGAACTCTCGAACTACAACTGGAGCTTCCTCCTTATCAACTTCCATTGATGAAAGAACACTGCTTGTCAGCCTAGCCCTAAACTCGACTGGCCCGACAAAACTGCTACCTCCAGCAAAAACAAATTCTGGATGTCCGGGAATCTGGAAAATCACTTTCTTTGCCCTACAATCAATGTAAGTGTGGAAAGTGCCGAGAAAGTCCGTTCCCAAGACAAAATCATAACTGCCAGTATCGATCACCAAGAAATCTGCAAATAACTCCCGTCCGCAAATAACAACAGAACAATCCTTGCACGCACTACTAGATATGATCTTCACGTTCCCAGTGTGTATGTCCCAATAACTAGATAGGGTCGTGCAGGAAATCGAGTGTGCAAAAATAAACTTGGACGACATAAAACAATGGGATGCACCAGAATCGAATAATGCTAATACGGGAAAATCATGAACAAGTAGGATACCTGAAACAACTTCATCTGAAGCCTTGGCCTATTCAGCTGTCAGAGTAAAGGCTCGAGCTTGATTAGGTGTCACGACCCGAAAGAGCACGTGACTGGCCCTTGAACCATATGAAGTCTATAGGACTCCATCTGATCCAAGTAAGCCAAAAGCTCAGAAATCTAAAACCAACTTAAGGATAAATAAACAACAAGCAATATACTATACAACGCCGAAAGGCGAGGATCAAAATTCAAAGAAACCAGATAAGCATGAAAACTGCAACACTACTAAGCGCGACTCTAAGGTCGAAATAATACATCACTGTTGGGGTAAAAATTTACACCCTGGTTGACCAAGTCAAAATCAAAGTCAACCCCAAGCCAAGTGGGCCCAAGCCCAGATCCAGTGGGCCCATGCCCGGGTCGAGCCCGAACATGAAGCGGTCGGCCTCCCCCCCACGCCAAGATAAAAATTTTGTTGTATTTATTTTATTTTATTTTATGGATAAATGTAAGAAAAATAGGCATAAAGCCAAATTTTTGTAAAGCCCATGGCTTATGTGCAAAAAGAAATGGCACATGAGCCATGGGGTGGGCAAAATGCCATTTTGTGAAGCCCAAGGGGCTATGTGTAAAGTGTATAGCCTATAAAGGCAAAGATAATGAAAATATCTAACAACCTTTTCTCTCTCCAGAAATTTTCTAGATCTGAGATCTCTTCCTCCTTCCTCAAGGTTCTAAAACCTTCTTTTTCCTTTTGAATTAAATCAAGAGTTTAACTATTCCTTTTCTAAAAATAAGTAGATTTCCACCACAAAACCTACGAAGGGGAGCTCGGATCTCCAATCAGATCTCGAAAAGGGGAGGCTTTTAAGACTCATCCCCTTTTCTCCAAGATCCCGCCGGTCAAGAGCAAGAAGAAGGAGACCCATCTCCAAAAATCTAACTTTGGACAGACCCAAGGCTCAAAAGAAGAGCAATAAATCCACAGGAGTTTAACTCCTTTCTAAAGTTGCTGGAGTTTAACTCCATAAATTAATTTCTGTTGGAGTTTAACTCCATAAATTTGTTTCTGTTACGAGTTTAACTCCAAAAATTCCCTTGGGAGTTCAACTCCCCAGCCTAGGGGCTAGGCTTCCCTTTCCGCGGGTTTTTCCCGTGGTCACGTGTGCGCACGTGACCCCGGGGCGCTAAAGCGCCCATCGGTCACGTGTGTGCACGTGACCCCGGGGCGCCAAGACGCCCATCGGTCACGTGTGCGCACGTGACCCTTGGGGCGCCAAGACGCCCATCGGTCACGTGTGCGCACGTGACCCTTGGGGCGCCAAGGCGCCCATCGGTCACGTGTGCCCACGTGACCCCTGGGGCGCCAAGGCGCCCATCGGTCACGTGTGCCCACGTGACCCCGGGGCGCCAAGGCGCCCATCGGTCACGTGTGCCCACGTGACCCCGGGGCGCCAAGGCGCCCATCGGTCACGTGCGCGCACGTGACCCCGGGCATTAAGGCGCCCATCTGCCGTGCGAGCGTCCTTTAGACGCCATTTTGTTTTCTTTTCTCCTCGTTTTACGTGCACTCCCCAACAAAATCCCTTCTGGAGTTTAAACCTTTTTAAAATATATACATATATATATTCTTTGGAGTTTAACTCCACAATAAAGTTCTATTTTAGAAATTTAATTCCGCATAAAATTCTTTTAGGAGTTTAACTCCATTTAAAATTCTTTGGAGTTTAACTCCACAATAAAATCCCTTTTGAAATTAAGCTCCACTTTCAAAAAAGGGGGGAAGGAAAACATACGCAGACTCCTCGACACTGTCTTCCGTTAGAAAAAATTTCTAACAGGGCCCTGCCCCGCACCCCGCAAGGGGGCTGCTAGCCCCCTTGACCCCAGCCCGCTATCCGGGTAGCGGGACCCCCGTAAAAACTCTGCGGGGCCCCCGATATTTCCAAAACCCCTTCAAAACACGATACTGCACATTGAGTTCGCATGACCAGTTTAACCCGTTAATCGGAGGTTCCTTCGCTCCAAATGCGAGGGGTAATTAACGGCAGCTTAGTCCGCGGTTGCCGGAGATTCGGATCCCCACAATCAATAAACCCCCGCCTACCCTAGGCAGGGGGAATCTGTAGCGCGCTTGACAAGCGCGCGCGTATACCCATCTCAATGGGGTGACGAAAAACATCCTACAGATTCTGGCACGCCCGGTGGGACATTTCTTTCCTCCCATATCTCGGGTTAAGCATTCATGCGAACTCATTTAACATATACGCCGATGTTTGTACTGAAATAATTTCTTTCTTTCGTGCAGGAATCAACTTTCAATGACGATGTCTCCCAAGACGAATTCGGCTTACGACGCGACCCCGATCTCGTACGTAGTCAAGATCAATGCCCGCGTGGTTCTCCCCGCAAGCCTCAGTCGACAGTGGGAGGAACCGCCCCGCTAGTTTGGCTCCGTCATCATCTACCCTGCCGGAAGCGCTCATCTGGCGGAGATCCCGGCGGAACAGGTGGCCAAGCCGGTCTCAAGGGGTAAGAGGCCAAATGTTGTGATCGCCAAGGCACCACAACCGAAACTTAAGACGGTATCTGAACGATTCTCTGGTGCCCCAGCGGGGGTAAGAACTTCGGTACAAAGGGCAACATCAAATGTTGCGGACGAGCTCAGGAGATGACTCCAACAAATGCACAATCGAGCGTATCTCCAAGGCCTTTCATCGCCCGGTCTGCGGCGTCTTCCCAAAGAGCCGAAGTCTGCCAGGTGCTTAGAACAGAAAAGTTAAGGCAGAAGCGTCTCAGGTATCGAGCCAACAAGAGGGCCAAGGCTTCGGCCAAATGGAATTGTGTGAAGTTCCAAGTGCAGGGTTGCCCCGCGATGACAGCTGAGTCGGACGTAAGAATCAGCAATTCCTTCGAGCCTCTGAGGTGGGTTCAGAAAAATGCCATGACCGCCAGAATTAAGAAGACAGCGGTCCGAACAGTGCCACAAAGAGACGTGTCCCGGCCCCAACAGAAAAAATATGACACTGTCTCTTCAAGGGTCTATCAGGCGCTCTGTGTCGCACGAAAGCAGTGGGACAAATCCAGAAAAGAAGCGCCAACACCATTCAAGGAGCTGGTTAAGCCAGCCGCCTTCAATCGACTACCAGTTACCGAAGCAAGGGGGTCAAGACAGCGATCCGTGAAATCAGCCACCAATGATCGAAAGACGGCGGGATATATCATCCATACGGTCTATATGGCGGGCGGGCGCCCAAGCGACAACCTTCGCAGCAAAAGCAAGGATGGGGCCACCACATCCCAAGCCCAATCTAGACTGAATGTGGTTGCCGCCGCCCAAGAACAGCCGCCCCCGCTGGATGAAGAAAACCCTCTCGATGAGGATGATAGGCAGAAAGACCCCTCGGTCCATGCAGAGTCAAGCTCGGACAGCGAGGAAGAGCCTACTTTCCGCCCCAGGACTCGGACAGCGAGGAAGAGTCTACTTTCCGCCCCAGGACTGTGGAGCAAGAGCTGCTTCAAGAGCTTCGAAAACAGCTCAGGAGCAAAGATAAAGAGATGGCCAAGCTCTATTCGAAGATTGACGACTTAACGAACGTGGTGATGCAGCTTACGGCTCAAATTGCTCGAGCGCCTCCCAATCAAGCACAAGCCGCTACTAATCAGCCGGGTGATGACAATCCGAGGCAGCCAATGCCTGTTCCTTTGGGACCAAGACTGGTCGAGCCGCATGAAAGCCGGTCCCACTCCGCTTCTGGGGACGCCTTGGCCCCAGATAGCACTATCCCGCTAACACAGGATCGGATAATGGATTTGGTCACCAGCAAGGTTAAAACATTGGTGGCCGAAGCTGAAGCTCAGAAAGAAATCGGCAGTAGTGGGCGGCCATATCCCGCGCAGTACAATCTGATTGAGTTCCCAAGCGGCTACGTCATTCCTAAGTTCGGAAGATTTGATGGGACGGGGAATGCAAATCAGCACGTCGCCCACTTCAAAGCATCGTGCGGAAATACAGGGGGCAATGATGCGCTCTTTCTTCGTCAGTTTGTCAACAGCCTGACCGGCGTCGCCTTCGACTGGTATGCGAGTATACCAGACGGGTCCGTCATTACCTTTGCCCAAATGGAGTCCCTGTTCCGGCAAAGGTTCATGAGTGTCAGTGATAAAATCTCCATTGCCGACCTTGTGAGGACCAAGCCGGGGAATAATGAAAGCAACACCGACTTTATCGCTCGATGGCGTAATCTCACAGTCAAGTGCGAACCGCCGCTGGAGCAGGACCAGTCCGTCTGCCTTCTCATTGGAAACCTCAGCAATTGGATGGTCCCATTCTTGTGTACAGCGGGCCTCAAGACATTTCAGGAGCTAACCAAGAAAGTCCAAATGCTGGAACGCTCGAAGTAGGAGTCCCCGCCGGATTCTCAGAGAGACAAAACTTGGAAAAGCAAGCGGGATGACAACCGTAGAAGCGGGAGTTCCAGCAGTACCAATGTCTTCAATGCCTCCGACAATGAAGAAAAGCGAAGGGCGGCCGAATCCAAAACTAACCGGTCTCGAAAGCCATTGCTGGGAGGAGATGGGCCCACCCTAGAGGAGAAAAAGAACAAGGTTTACTCTTTCAGAAGGGACAAGATCCGCAAGATATTTAAAGATGCCTTGAACAACGGCCTACAATTGCCGGAGTCGAAAAGACCCCAAGAAGCAAAAATGACCGACAATCCCCTGTATTGCCCGTACCACCGAGTAGTGAGCCATGCGATCGAGGATTGCTATATCTTCAAGGACTGGGTCGAGAAGCAGTACAAAGCTGGAGAGATCGAGCTATCCAAAAGCGTGTTGGTAAACAATCAAGTTGCAACCGCCAACTTTATACAGACAGAAGCTGAAGCCTTCTGGGAGCAGACAGCTGAACCCGCTGCCCTGACAAACGAAACGGACCCATCGCGGTCTCCGTGGAGTACGCACATATCTAATAAGACGAAGAAGATGATAAAGCTACTTCGGAAAGAGCCCAGGACAGAATGGGAAGGGCGGAAGAGGCCTACCAGTCCAGCTGCTGAGGCGGTTCCATCAGGCTCAAAATCCAAGAAGCTCAAGAAGAAGAAAAGTGCAGCTCGACGCGAGAGAGAGTCCGCAGGGAGATCGACCATTCAAAAATATATCGATTCCCTCGAAGAATATGAACAAAAGGAAAGAACATTGATTCAATTGAAGGAGTTCTTCCCTGTACAAGCGGCTGAAATTCTGGAGGAGTTAGAAGAAGACTCCAATGAAGAGATCCCAGTAGTGACCTGCTACGCCATCCATCTTGGCAGCGACTCGGAAGAAGAGCTCTGTTTTCCCGAAGAGGACGAAGAGCTCGCCACAACGGCCAATCAAATCCAGCTCAGAAGCGGCAGGGCTCTACCGCCAAATCAGGGCAACGCCCCAAAAGGGAAGGAAAAACAAGTCGCTAATGAAGAAGATGGCAGAGAACCGGCTGATGAAAACACAAGTCCTTCCTCGGTGGACTATAATGTCTTGGCACATCTTCGGAAGCTTCCGTCTCTCCTGAGCATCTACGACGCCTTGGTCCTATCTAAGGAGCTTAGAGATGTTCTTATTCACGCTCTACAAAACCCCGAGCGGTATCAGGCTCACTTCGCGGAGATTAATATGAAAGAAGCTCAGCACGCTTTTCATGCCGCCGCAGTCACATTTAAGGATGAAGACTTGCTACTGGGAACAGCTGAGCACAATCGGCCGCTTTACGTGACCGGGTACGGCGACGGAGATCGAATTAATCGCATATTGATTGATCCGGGGTCCTCAGTGAACATCATGAACTTGCGAACTCTGAAGAGTTTGTCAATGGACGTCCGACACCTGTCAAGGGAAAGGATTGTCATTCAAGGCTTCAACCAAAATTGCCAGCAAGTTCTGGGGTCCATAGCTCTGCCAATCAAATTCGGGGATCTGCAAACTGAAGCTAAGATATACGTGATCGACGCAGACACGTCTTATAAGATTCTCTTGGGGCGGCCGTGGCTCCACGATTACGGCATCATTCCATCAACTCTCCATCAGTGTATGAAGTATACTAAAAATGGCGAAGAAAGACGCATTGATGGAGACATCCAGCCGTTCGGTGTGCATGAAGTCTGCTATGAAGATTCTCGGTACTTTATGAACCACCAAAATGCTAAGCCACAGCTGACTGAGGATAGACCTGCCCCAAGACTCAAAAGCAAATCTGCACCGGCTGTCACTTTCAAAAGCAAAAACGCCCAAGTGCGCCCGCATTTCGGCAGCGACACTGATGAGTCCGACGCTGGGAGCCCGTCCTTCCGTAAAACTCGCCTTCGTTTCGGCAGCGATACGGACGAATCTGTTACTGAAGGCCCATCTAGCAGCAAAGTCCGTCCTCATCTTGGCAGTGACACTGAAGAGTCAGAAGAAGAGGACCTGCCGTGCAACGGCTGTGCAGATTGGACCCCCATGCATCAAGCGAAACTACGAGAGACCTTAGAAGTCGCAGAAGGGTCCCTGGCCATCACAAGGGTGCCGGAACGGATGTACAAAGAGCTCGATGCATTGTCAGTCTCTACCGTGGACCAGCTGAAAACTTTCTACGTGCCCGGGAGGAAAAATGGACAAAAGGGCATCCTGTTTTACAGGTCAAACCCCGTTGTGCACCCGGACGATCTTTCTGTCACGTGCCTTCCCTATGAGAGAGGCATAAGAGCCGTCCTCAATCCCAGATACTATGCGCCCGAGATGCGGGAATACTTTAAGAAGTGCGGATGCCGGTTGTACCAAACGGAGTCCGAAGCAAAGTTTTACGAAGGGCTATGGTATCCGCCCCAGGTCCGAGCACTCATCGATGGACGAATTCCAGATAGACGGGGCATAGGCTACATTCAACCTGATTCCAAAGTGTGCTACATGATCCATGTTGGTGAGGCCAGCGAAAGAGCAAATGATGATGACGAGATAGCTGAGCCAGAAGAAGCTCCTCAAGAGCTCGAAGATGGCGGACAAGCAACCTTTGACGAGCTAACCGAGGTTGACTTAGGAATGCCCGATAATCCAAGGCCAACCTACATCAGCTCTCTCTTGTCAGAGGAAATGAAAGCACAGCTAATTGCCCTGCTGCGTGAGTTCGTCGATTGCTTCGCATGGACATACAAAGAAATGCCTGGCCTTTCCCCTGAAGTGGCCGTACATAAGT
Source organism: Agapanthus africanus (assembly GCA_030015575.1). Classification (NCBI taxonomy): domain Eukaryota; kingdom Viridiplantae; phylum Streptophyta; class Magnoliopsida; order Asparagales; family Amaryllidaceae; genus Agapanthus; species Agapanthus africanus. The sequence goes on from CM057350.1 coordinate 117,852,859, forward strand.
TGGCTATATCTCCTGATGCTAAGCCAGTCAAACAAGCTCCTCGAAGAATGAGAAGGGAACTAGAAGAAAAGGTCATTGAGGAAACTAAGAAGCTCATCGATGCCGGCTTCATCAGGGAAGAGAAATATGCGGATTGGATCGCATGCATAGTCCCAGTGAAGAAGAAAAATGGGCAGATCTGAGTTTGTGTCGATTTCAAGGACCTCAACAAGGCATGTCCTAAAGACGACTTTCCGCTACCGGTCATGGAAATGATGGTCGATGACACCTCAAATTACGAGCTGTTCACCTTTATGGATGGCTCGTCTGGATACAATCAGATCAAGATGTCGCCTGAGGATGAGAAGCACACAGCATTTCGAACCCTGATCGGAATATATTGCTACAAAGTGATGCCGTTCGGGCTGAAGAACGCGGGCGCTACATATCAAAGGGCAATGACTAATATCTTTGATGACCTAATCCATAAAGTCGTCGAATGCTATGTTGATGATCTGGTCGTCAAGACTAAAGCTAAAGCCGATCATATCCAAGATCTCAGGACCGTTCTCACCAGACTGAGGGAATACGATCTGAAGATGAATCCTCTGAAGTGCGCTTTTGGCGTGTCATCGGGAAAATTCCTGGGCTTCATAGTCCGACATCGAGGGATCGAAGTTGACCCATCAAAGATAAAGGCCATCATAGAGATGCCCACTCCGAAGAGTCTGACGCAGCTAAGATCTTTTCAAGGCAAGCTTGCTTATATACGGAGGTTCATCTCAAATTTATCGGGGAGATGTAGGCCCTTCTCAAAGCTCATGAAGAAAGGAGCTCCTTTTATCTGGGATGCCGAATGTCAAGCAGCGTTCGAAAGCATCAAAGAATACTTGTTGCACCCTCCAGTGCTGGCCGCTCCCATTCTAAATAAACCGCTGATTCTCTACACTGCCGCGCTGGACGAGTCACTCGGTGCGCTCCTTGCCCAGAATAACGAGGAAGGAAAAGAAAATGCCCTCTACTACCTCAGTCGAACTTTAGTCGGGGCGGAACACAACTACTCCCCAATTGAAAAGCAATGCCTGGCTCTAATATTTGCTGTGAAGAAGCTGAGGCACTATTTGCTCGCTCATCGGGTTATGCTGATCTCCAAGGTCGACCCGCTCAAACACTTGATGACCAAAGCAAGCTTAGCCGGTAGAATGGCAAGATGGGCTGTTGTGCTACTTGAGTTTGACATAGTTTATACTCCTCAGAAAGCAGTAAAAGGGCAAGCTCTTGCAGACTTTCTCGCCGCTCATCCTATACCAGAAGGGTCGCCGCTAGATTGTGAGTTACCTGACGAACAAGTGCTGCACCTCGAGGAAGATGAGCCATGTTGGGAGCTCTACTTCGATGGAACCTCATCAATAAGGACCTCCAGTAAATCAAGCGTCCCGGAGATAAAAGCAGGGATAGGATTGGTGTTTATCACACCATCAATGGGAACCTTACGGCGTTCTTTCGCTCTCACCGAGCCTCAGACAAAAAATGAAGCTGAGTATGAAGCTCTGATAGCTGGTTTGGAGCTCGCCATAGAAATGGAAATCCTTTGGCTACGGGTTTACGGTGACTCCCAGCTTATCGTCAACCAAGTAAGCGGCACCTATAAGATATACAAACCCGAGTTAGCTCGGTACAGAAGCCGGGTGGTGGAACTCATGAAACGGTTCACTCACATTGAACTAACAAGAGTCCCTAGAGCATTGAACGGAAAAGCCGACATACTCGCTTGCCTAGCCAAGGAGCTGGTTGATCCTGACTTGGACGAAATTCTGATCACAGTCAGGAGCCGACAAATTCTACCCCCAGCCTCTCTACGAGAAGAGGAAAGCGCGGAACGGGAGAGCAGTCCTGCCGAAGAAGCTTCGATCATCCAAGACGAGCCCGATTGGAGAGAACCCTTCATAGAGTACCTCCGATACGACAAGCTGCCCGAAGAAAAATCTACGAGGATTCAGCTGAAGAAAAGAGCTCTCCGATACGTGTTTGTAAATGACACATTATACCGCAGGTCATATGACCAACTCTGGCTCAGGTGCCTGTCATCGGCCGAAGCCCAAAAGGTCATGAAAGATGTTCACTCGGGCGTTTGCGGTGCTCACCAATCTGGCCCCAAGATGCGACTTCAAATCAAACGGCTTGGGTATTACTGGCCCACCATGATACGAGATTGTGGAGAGCATGCAAAGAAATGTCAGATCTGCCAAATCCATGGTGATTTCATTCACAAGCATCCCAATCCGTTGCATCCTACGGTGGCGTCGTGGGCCTTCGAGATCTGGGGCACCGACATTGTTGGCCCAATTGATCCTCTGTCATCCAAAGGCCACCGGTTCATACTGGCCGCGACAGACTACTTCTCTAGATGGGCAGAAGCTGTCCCGCTGAAAGAAGTCAAGACAAAAGATATTCTGACATTCTTCCAACATAATATTCTATACCGCTTCGGTACACCAAGAAGAATCATTTCTGACAATGGGCCTTCTTTCAAGAGCTTCAATGTCTCAAGGTTCGCTACTCAGCACAAGATAGACTGGAGATATTCCTCCATCTATAATCCAAGAGCCAATGGGCTAGCTGAAGCCTTCAATAAGACTCTATGCAAGCTCCTGAGGAAAAATGCTTCAGCCAATAAGAGAGACTGGGATCTCAAACTTCACGAGGCGTTGTGGGCATATTGTACCACGCACCGTACTCCAATACAGTCCACTCCATACTCATTGCTCTTCGGAGTGGAGGCGGTCCTCCCCCTCGAAGTCGAAGTTCCAAGCTTAAGAATGGCCGTTCAGCACGAGTTGACGGAGGAGGAAAACGTGCTCCTTCGACTTGAAGAGCTCGATGCCCTCGTAGAAAAGAGGCTCGCGGTGCAGCAAAATCTGGAGCTATACCGAGCCCAAATGTCACGGGCCTATGACAAGATAACCCGTCTGCGCGCTTTCAAGAAAGGTGAATTGGTGTTGGTCCTCAAAAGACCGATCATTCTCAATCGACATGCCAAGGGAAAATTCGAGCCAAACTGGGAAGGACCATACGTCATCGAGAAAGTGTTCGACGGAGGATCCTACCAACTAATAAGTGCCGAGGGAGGAAGGCCCATGCCACCCATCAATGGCCGATATCTCAAGAAATACTACATATGAATGCTCCAAGTCGCAGGTGAATTGAGCACACCAGCCCTACGGTCTGGGTCATACATCCTGCAAAACCGTATACAATCCACGGGCGTAAATGACCCCTATCTCTCCCAAATCCTGCCGGCGTGACTACTTTTAAAGTCCCACCAGCGACAAAAAAAAATTAAAAAAATAAAATAAATAAATAAATAAATAAATAAAAAAAATAATAAACGGTATGTCCACAAGCAAAATGGGCACGGATGAAAACCCGAAAGGGCTCCGTGAGTAAAAACAGCAGGACTACCGGCGAGTCTGTGAAAACCCGAAAGGGCGCAAACTCGTGAAAGGAGATGAAATACACTCGCAAAGTCCTCTCGACCTTGTGAGGAGAAAACCCTGCGTGAGATCCTTACGACTCACAAAGGAGCAACACACTTAGGAATCCTCACGATTCCTAAGGAGAAAATACACCTGCGGGATCCTTACGACTCGCAGGGAGAAAATGCTTTTATGGGACCCTCACGGCCCATAAAATTGAAAAGCCTTAGGTGATAGGGACCCAAACCTGTCTCCTAAGCCATCGTTCCCCAACGGGCAACGGCAAATGATGAGTCGCTCCTGGCATTTCGCTTCAGTGTTAGCGGTGCTGATGCCGACCAAAAACCCAAATCCCAAGTCCTCCCAAGGCAAATGATGAGTTGCTCCTGGCATTATTCCAGTGCAGCAATGCTGATGCCAAACAAGATCCAAATTCTAATTCCCCGAACGGCAAATGATGAGTCGCTCCTGGCATTTCGCTTCAGTGTTAGCGGTGCTGATGCCGACCAAAAACCCAAATCCCAAGTCTTCCCAAGGCAAATGATGAGTTGCTCCTGGCATTATTCCAGTGCAGCAATGCTGATGCCAAACAAGATCCAAATTCCAAGTCCCCGAACGGCGAATGATGAGTCGCTCCTGGTACCATATTCCAGTGCAGCGATGCAGACGCCGACAAGGTCCCGAAATTTTTCCGGCCCTACGGTCTGGGTCATACATCCTGCAAAACCGTATACAATCCACGGGCGTAAAACAATCCCAACCTCTCCCAAGTCCTACGGTGAGACCATATTCAAAGTACCATGCTGCCCTTTTTGCGACTTGGACGGTCGGTTCTGCCCTTTTTGTGACTTGGATGGTCGGTGCTGCCATTTTAGCGACTTGGACGGTCGGTTCTGTTCTTTTTGCACATAAGCCATGGGCTTTACAAAAATTTGGCTTTATGCCTATTTTTCTTACATTTATCCATAAAATAAAATAAAAGAAATACAACAAAATTGTTTATTACAAAATTTTTATCTTGGCGTGGGGGGGAGGCCGACCGCTTCATGTTCGGGCTCGACCCGGGCATGGGCCCACTTTTACTCAAAAGGTCCAATAATGTATGTATATTGGACCTTTTGAGACAATTATAGGTCCTGGGGGGTAGTTCTGATTGGTCAATAAAAATACATTTCAATGGAATTCCTTTTTTGTTTTTCTTTAGATTAGTTAATCCATTTTGAAAGGTAAAAAGGGGTAGAGTAAACCTGTTTTTATTTTCCTCGAAATGAATGCACCCTTCCTCCGCATGTAGAAAAGGAATAAATAAATCAATCAAATTACGAGAAGCTTCATATAAAACGGTCGTGGCTGCCCTTTTAGCGACTTGGACCGTCGGTGCTGCCCTTTTAGCGACGTGGACGGTCGGTTCTGCCCTTTTTGCGACTTGGACGGTCGATACTGCCCTTTTTGCGACTTGGACGGTCGATGCTGCCCTTTTAGCGACGTGGACGGTCGATGCTGCCCTTTTTGCGACTTGGAGGGTCGGTTCTGCCCTTTTTGCGACTTGGACGGTCGGTGCTGCCCTTTTAGCGACGTGGACGGTCGATGCTGCCCTTTTAGCGACGTGGACGGTCGGTGCTGCCCTTTTAGCGACGTGGACAGTCGATGCTGCCCTTTTAGCGACTTGGACGGTCGGTGCTGCCCTTTTATCGACGTAGACGGTCGGTTCTGCCCTTTTTGCGACTTGGACGGTCGATACTGCCCTTTTTGCGACTTGGACGGTCGATGCTGCCCTTTTTGCGACTTGGACGGTCGGTTCTGCCCTTTTTGCGACTTGGACGGTCGGTTCTGCCCGAACATGAAGCGGTCGGCCTCCCCCCCACGCCAAGATAAAAATTTTGTAATAAACAATTTTGTTGTATTTCTTTTATTTTATTTTATGGATAAATGTAAGAAAAATAGGCATAAAGCCAAATTTTTGTAAAGCCCATGGCTTATGTGCAAAAAGAAATGGCACATGAGCCATGGGGTGGGCAAAATGCCATTTTGTGAAGCCCAAGGGGCTATGTGTAAAGTGTATGGCCTATAAAGGCAAAGATAATGAAAATATCTAACAACCTTTTCTCTCTCCAGAAATTTTCTAGATCTGAGATCTCTTCCTCCTTCCTCAAGGTTCTAAAACCTTCTTTTTCCTTTTGAATTAAATCAAGAGTTTAACTCTTCCTTTTCTAAAAATAAGTAGATTTCCACCACAAAACCTACGAAGGGGAGCTCGGATCTCCAATCAGATCTCGAAAAGGGGAGGCTTTTAAGACTCATCCCCTTTTCTCCAAGATCCCGCCGGTCAAGAGCAAGAAGAAGGAGACCCATCTCCAAAAATCTAACTTTGGACAGACCCAAGGCTCAAAAGAAAAGCAATAAATCCACAGGAGTTTAACTCCTTTCTAAAGTTGCTGGAGTTTAACTCCATAAATTAATTTCTGTTGGAGTTTAACTCCATAAATTTGTTTCTGTTACGAGTTTAACTCGAAAAATTCCCTTGGGAGTTCAACTCCCCAGCCTAGGGGCTAGGCTTCCCTTTCCGCGGGTTTTTCCCGTGGTCACGTGTGCGCACGTGACCCCGGGGCGCTAAGGCGCCCATCGGTCACGTGTGTGCACGTGACCCCGGGGCGCCAAAGCGCCCATCGGTCACGTGTGCGCACGTGACCCTTGGGGCGCCAAGACGCCCATCGGTCACGTGTGCGCACGTGACCCTTGGGGCGCCAAGACGCCCATCGGTCACGTGTGCCCACGTGACCCCTGAGGCGCCAAGGCGCCCATCGGTCACGTGCGCCCACGTGACCCCTAGGGCGCCAAGGCGCCCATCGGTCACGTGCGCCCACGTGACCCCGGGGCGCCAAGGCGCCCATCGGTCACGTGCGCGCACGTGACCCTGGGCATTAAGGCGCCCATCTGCCGTGCGAGCGTCCTTTAGACGCCATTTTGTTTTCTTTTCTCCTCGTTTTACGTGCACTCCCCAACAAAATCCCTTCTGGAGTTTAAACCTTTTTTAAATATATACATATATATATTCTTTGGAGTTTAACTCCACAATAAAGTTCTATTTTAGGAATTTAATTCCGCATAAAATTCTTTTAGGAGTTTAACTCCATTTAAAATTCTTTGGAGTTTAACTCCACAATAAAATCCCTTTTGAAATTAAGCTCCACTTTCAAAAAAGGAGGGAAGGAAAACATACGCAGACTCCTCGACACTGTCTTCCGTTAGAAAAAATTTCTAACGGGGCGCTGCCCAGCACCCCGCAAGGGGGCTGCTATCCTCCTTGACCCCAGCCCGCTATCCGGGTAGCGGGACCCCCGTAAAAACTCTGCGGGGCCCCCGATATTTCCAAAACCCCTTCAAAACACGATACTGCACATTGAGTTCGCATGACCAGTTTAACCCGTTAATCGGAGGTTCCTTCGCTCCAAATGCGAGGGGTAATTAACGGCAGCTTAGTCCGCGGTTGCCGGAGATTCGGATCCCCACAATCAATAAACCCCCGCCTACCCTAGGCAGGGGGAATCTGTAGCGCGCCTGACAAACGCGCGCGTATTCCCATCTCAATGGGGTGACGAAAAACACCCTACAATCACTAGTGTCTGAGTCTGAAACAATATACAAGTTTTGGTTGATGGAATTTATAGATACAATGAATACTAAATGTACAACAGCGGTTCTGATACAAAGAACCCACCTACCAAGAAAATCACCCGCAAAAGAAAGCAGTGTGCCAGAAGTGCCGCTATGGAACCTGTATGGCAAGCCCTGCAAGAACTTTGGCACAACGGGGGTGAGTTGCCAACTCGTGAATAGAAAACATCTACAAGTAGAAATCGAATGCAAGACATAATCCTAAGTCAATACAATCAGTATATAATATAACCCGCGAGAGTAAGTCTGAAGCATGAAAATGTGGCAGTGTAACATCTAATCATGTAGGTGTGCCAAGTACTCGTGCCAGTGCCTCAGATAATAACATGTCATAAATGTAAGGTATGTCTGCATGAAGTAAACATGATGAAGTATCAAATGGATATCAATACATATATATTAGCGTCCTATTCCACTAATATTGGTGTAAGGGTATATATAATAGCGTCCTCGTACCCTGTTATATATACAAATGAAGTATGATCAATGTAGTCAAGGTCTGTATGTAATCAATGTCTGTATAAACGTGGAACCCGTCCACCCAATGACAATAAGCATCATGTATGTAAATATGAGGATATAAACAAAATCATGGAAAAACATCATGAAACCCGTGCCTAGCATCGACACGTAAATCCTCGTCCATATGGGGCTCCGTCTGCGGTATCGGCTCTCGGCCCCGGCAGTACGGGTCAGCCCATGTCCATCTCTCAACTCTGGTCGGTATCCTCCAGATATCCGCCGAGCTCAAATACAATCACCGGTAGGTAGTAGTCCCTCTGCCAGGCTTACCGTCTACTACACAGCGAAACCGTTCTCGCCCCGGGGTACCATACCGGGTCCACCATGTACCCGTAATCGGCCTCATCCAACTCCTTGATTCGGGTTCACATATATCACTCTCGCACCGAGAAAACACATGGTGGACGCACCGAAATATCATATCAAGGGAAACCGGGTTTTTAAATAATTAACTATTTTCTTTGAAATATCCACGGTTCCCCAAATCCAGAATAAACATGGAAACAACATATCTCAATGCGTAATCTAAGAAAGTATGAAGGTATCAAGGTATGTGTACAAGTATGAGTATGTGACATCTAAATGAAATGCAAGTATAACAGTATATTATGCAACATGGAAATAATAGTATGCACATACAAGGTCATATCCTGATGCTATACTGCTACTGTGTAGTGACATGGCAATTATCGATGAAGAAGTGTGTGAGCCGGCAAGCAAGTGTACGTGGAACATACGCATCATCGATAATGGTGCTGGTGTTCTAGCAACATGATAGTAACATAGCATTAAACATATGCAAAGCAATGTGAATAACAGGAATATGCGGAAATTGAATAATCAACGTAACAGTAAAGAATCTACACCCATATGTATATGTCATGCAGTTATGCCATTTGAAATAAGAATGACTCGGGTCTAGTCTAACATCTACTATGCAGACTACAGATCTAAGTATCAAGTCCATCAGGAGGGGTAAGGAGACCACCTAAGTCTGAGTCGATATATATATATAATAGTCAGTGATCCCGCCTCAATAGTATCGCGTACGATACAGTATATCATATACCAATCCTCATGTCATGAGTGCGGATCCATCATCAATATAGGCTCGTACGGTAAGTCGTCGTACGGCATCCCATTAACTGGGTACGGTCAATATCTTATTCCTCTCAACAAATATCAGGTATCACTATCATCATCTCACATACTCTGGGGTACTAATCTAAATCTAGTACAACCGATACCATCTACAAAGTATGAATGCGGGGGTAAACACACATCCCAAGCCCGCAAGAACCACATGTCGTATCCCAAATACGAATCATATCACATCACCGATCTCGCGGCACAAAGCCCAATATCGTCGACTCATCTCCAAAGTCATCCAATATCATCATCAACACCGTGTAAGTATAGCGAATATGCAAGGGTGTGCGTGTGGGTGTAAACCTATTCTAGGGTTCGCGACTATGAGCTATACTAGTTTACTTCTAACCCTAAGCTATCCATACTACACCTAACACAACATCCATGACACACTGTACTATCAAGCATAATATATAGTATACCAACTATGGACTGCGGGGGTGCTATACGCCATCCACCCGACTTCCCCCAGTAGATATAATCTACTCACCTTGTGTCTTTATTTGTGGATTTCGCCACGCGCTTGCTTGTCATCCCGAAGTCTTCATGGGGTACCTACACATCAAAGTATCGTATATGCATATTAAAACCAAATCAAAGCTAACACGGCACACAAAACCCAAAACGATACGATAAGGGGCCTATAGGTCAGAACCTATGGGCACGCCTTCAAAACCATCAATCAATCCTCGATATCGTCGTATAAACGCCAAATAGTCGAGATAAAACACAATACACAATTTCAGAACTAATAATACGGAATACGGAAACACGAATCTAAAACAGCAACTAAGGGAATAGGCTCCAGATTTCACCCTAGGTCAAACTAGACAAATCTATGCATACCAGGGGTCTAAAATATACATGTAGGAGCTACAGAAAAAACACGAGACAAAATGGTGGGACCCAGGCCGCAAATTGCGGCCAAACAGATTAAATCTGCGGCCTGGAAAAGGAAGTGGGGGCTAGGGCTTTGGGGTTAGCTTCCTGGGTGCCTGCACATGTCACTGTCCATCCAATATAATTTTCAGATTCTCGGGTTGATAGCAGATCTTAAGTAACCTTCACAGATTCCACAAACTTTCCGATATCGGTTTCTAAATCCGTATTTCGGGTTTCAACTCTCAGATTAGGGTCTCAATTCATGCATTAGGGTGTTGGTGTAGTCTCTACTGAACTCAATTTCACATTACAACTCATAATTTCCTCAAACCCTAACTAGATTTTCTTTAACTTCACAATATCAAACAATATCGGTTCAATCTAAACATGGGGGTATAAGTAATGCTAAAACTAAGCTAATGGTCCAGAAAATATCTCATTTGGCAACTCAAGAACTTTCATGAGTTGCTCCTAGTGGCCAAAATCCTTGCTTCTTTAGTCCAATGTGTAGATCTTAAGCTTGTGCACACTTTTAATGAAATGGAGATTGGGCTTTGGAGTTGTATTTGAGATGATTTGGGGCTTGAAGAGGGGAGGTGGGGTGAGGAGCAGGAGCAGCAGCAGCAACTTGAAGGAGAGGGAGGGAAAATGAATGAGGAATGAAGAGAATGGCCAAGTCTTGGTCAACACATCTCACCCTCTCATTCTCTCACTTGCCCATACCCAATATTATAATCCTTTCCCATTTCTTTTCTTTTCTTTTTCTCTCAAAATCCTTCTCCCAAGAATAGTAAACCCAAAGTGAACCATGGCAAGAAAATGCACAAGTGTGAGAAAAGATGATATGTGCATGTTTTGCACAAAAAGTTAGAAAAACCGATTGGCGATTTTTAATCGCGATTAACACTAATTTAGCATATAACTAATCAATTAAACTTAGAAATGGCATAATTCTCTAAATTACCCTATTTTAGAATTTTCCATAACTTTTACAAAATTTTCCCTATTTATTTGGATTTAAATATACCGAATTATTAAAATATTCAATAAAATAATACTAAATTATAAATATTCCCTAAAATTAATATTTTTATTATTTCGAAATGTTACAATCTACCCCCCTTAAATAAATTCGGTCCCCGAATTTAAACTTAACTCCCAAGTACTAAAACATTCAGTCAAAAATCCAAATTGTCGGGGCTCTACAAACATCAATCCTAAGACGTAAATAAGAATACCCCGTGCGTCAGGTGAGCAAGGAAAACAGAATCCACATAAGTACCATTCAGGTACAACGGGTATGCACACAACATCTGTCATAGGCAACGTGTGTGCCTGACAGCAAAACCAAGTGCATCTGACATGCACAAGGAAACCCGATTTAGTGCATCTGGTGTGCACCACAATCGTACCTTAAAACACTAAGGGTGCATCCAAAGCTAGCAGCACAGGATATCTACTTGCCTCTTGCTCACGGCCTGGCGTCCTCTGTCTCTGGGTCCTTATCTTCTTTGTGGATTACCAATCTCACAATCGATCGGCTCATCGGCCCTGTCAGGTGTGCTAACGGGGACGATTCCGTTCTGGCACTTCTCTGGTCATCTCTCGGTCAATCCTCACGACCACTCGTAAAGCAGCATATCACTGGCGTCGGCCTCTGGCTCTTTGAATGCACATCACACATCTGATCCTGGGTACAAACATCATTGCAGCAATGTCCCGGAAGGAATCCTGCTCAAGGTCTCTTCCGATCTTGCTTATGCCGAACTGTACGAAGGCTGGCTCTCTTGCATAATCTCTTTTCGTTCAATAGATATCTGTGTCCTCAGCACAACATTTCTCAGAATCTGGTTGCATCCCAATGCCTCTGTAAGCATATTTGACCTCTGGTCTCGACGGGAAGTAATGACAGCTCGTCAGCGTCTCGTACGAACCTCTTGTCCGCTTGTCTGTATTTCCGTCCACTTCGACGTCACGGCATGCTATCTACACACTGCACTGTTCTCGGCCACGGTCAATCCGAAGTCTTTCGCACGAACTCGAAATCGCGTACTCTGTAGCTTCACCATTCTATAGAATACGTCTGGCCGAACAGGTCCTCGGAAACGCGTCCCAACCATCGGAAGGATACTCAATACTCGTCCGTCCTTGATCAATCCGCAACGCATCTGGGTAAGGTCCTTTATCCGAACCTGGTCAACTACCTTATCGACGATGCCGAACTCTGGCCTGCTGGGTGTGCGCAATATGACCACTCCTGGGTCTAGGTCTTCTCGTATCGTTTTCCAGAAAGGTCCTGTCGAGGTTTCTCTCTCAAATCTCATTCTTGCCGAATTGCCCGGAAGTCATCATCCATTGCTGAAGCTAATTCTTATTCCGGAACGGCTGCATACTTATCGCGCCTCTTCTGGAAGATATATCCCTATACAACGCTTCTGGTCGCGTATCACATCTCTGATGTCAGCGGAGTGGGACGTCATCTCGTCGAAATCCCTTGCGAACTCTTTTCTTCACTCTTCTTCAATGTCAACTGATTTGGACTCGTCTCATCGTGGCTGCATGGACTGTGCTCCAATGGCTATACTCGTATCTGGAGTCTCCCAAGCAAAGCATCCCACCACCTAGCATCCGAAGGAAGTCGAACCATTCAATCGATTCGTCAAAACCTCTTAATCCCCCAAGAGCTCAACATCTTAGGTACAGTTTAACAGCATCGAGTACATACCACAGCATCAATGATCCAGCTGTAGAAGGGCAAACCCAAGCCTCACTAATGGCGCCGCGGAACTGCCGCAAACCCTAAGGTTCAAAGGCTTTCACACGGTCATTAAGTCGAGTTAGGATTTCATTCTTCTAGAGGGTCCATAGAATCGCTTGCATGTCTTTCCGAATACTTTAAAGTTCGAAAATGGGCTCCTGACATTCGATCGTCTCAATTGACTCTCAACGAACCTGCACGAAGTCGTCTCTAGCTGGAATCAATCTATCTGATGACCTCTCATCTGGGTAAGCGAACAAATCGCATGTCCTAGTCATTCATCCTCAGTGACTAGCGACTTTCCATCATGTCTCTAAGTATATACTCATGCTGCAGTAGCTCCAATCGTCTGGGCGATATCTCGTCATTTGCAGCAACAACAGGCTCATTCGTCTGTACGCTGAACAGCGCCTCAATCCTCCAGGAAAGGCAATACATTGGCGGTCATCTCTAAATCGGTCTGCTCTTGATCTGAGTAAGACTCTCCGCACTGGAAATCTTCAACTCAACTGGGCCTGCTCCGGCGCATAAATCGAACGAATCACCTTCGTCTCTCAAATCGGGTAGACTAGCTATCATCTGTCTCATATCTGCCTGGAAGCTCCGGCGATCTCAGCTAGTAAGCTCCGGAAGCGACATCCTATGAATCTCAGCAGCCGCTGGTCCATCTGTCTGCACGGTAGACGACATCATAATCTCTGAGGTATGCTGTACATCAACAGTCCTCTCTCAACTGGCAGCCCTAATAATGACCTGATCATCCGGTGCAAGACCAAGCACTCGCCTCCACTAGAGGTCACAGTCACCAATACTAACTCGAGACGTTCCCATGTCACCAGAAAACACAATGGTCTGCCCTCGTATCAGACGAGCTCGCACTGACCGTAACCCTAGCAGCAGCCCAAACCGCGCTCAACATGGCGACAGGAACCTCAATCGAGTATCGAAGAGAGCAGATCAATGGCAAGAAGGAGAACAACAGATCCAGAGTGGATACATGATCATAAGAAGGAACAACATCAATAAAGGTATGATCATGAAACTAATAGAATCGGGGATCTCAAATGGATGTATAATCATGGATATGAAGAGGATCACTGACCTCGAAAATATGTACATCCTAAGATCCCTTAAGCGGAGTGGCGTGTCGTAAGTATGCCGCGGAACATACCCACGGTACGTCACTCTACTTTAGTTACCTATTCCATCAACCAAGGGTCATCCTACGCGACAAAAGTTCGGGTCTAATACCCCCTCGACTAAGTCTAAGTCCCGTAAGGTCAAGCCTAAGTTCCGTATATATATAGACGCCCTAGGCTCCACATAGTCAAACTTAGACTCGAACCAAGGTCAACCTAGCGCTCTGATACCAACTTTGTCACGACCCGAAAGAGCACGTGACTGGCCCTTGAACCATATGAAGTTTATAGGACTCCATCTGATCCAAGTACGCCAAAAGCCCAGAAATCTAAAACCAACTTAAGGATAAATAAACAACAAGCAATATACTATACAACGCCGAAAGGCGAGGATCAAAATTCAAAGAAACCAGATAAGCATGAAAACTGCAACACTACTAAGCGAGACTCTAAGGTCGAAATAATACATCACTAGTGTCTGAGTCTGAAACAATATACAAGTTTTGGTTGATGGAATTTCTAGATACAATGAATAATAAATGTACAACGGCGGTTCTGATACAAAGAACCCACCTACCAAGCAAATCACCCGCAAAAGAAAGCAGTGTGCCAGAAGTGCCGCTATGGAACCTGTACGGCAAGCCCTGCAAGAACTGTGGCACAACGGAGGTGAGTTGCCAACTCGTGAATAGAAAAAACATCTACAAGCAGAAATCGAATGCAAGACATAATCCTAAGTCAATACAATCAGTATATAATATAACCCTCGAGAGTAAGTCTGAAGCATGAAAATGTGGAACATCTAATCATGTAGGTAGTGCCAAGTACTCATACCAGTGCCTCAGATAATAACATGTCATAAATGTAAGGTATGTCTGCATGAAGTAAACATGATGAAGTATCAAATGGATATCAATACACATATATTAGCGTCCCATTCCACTAATATTGGTGTAAGGGTATATATAACAGCGCCCTCGTACCCTGTTATATATACAAATGAAGTATGATCAATGTAGTCAAGGTCTGTATGTAATCATTGTCTGTATAAACGTGGAACCCGTCCACCCGTCACCCAATGACAATAAGCATCATGTATGTAAATATGAGGATATAAACAAAATCATGGAAAAACATCATGAAACCCGTGCCTAGCATCGACACGTAAATCCTCATCCATATGGGGATCCGTCTGCGGTATCGGCCCTCGGCCCCGGCATTACGGGTCAGCCCATGTCCATCTCTCAACTCTGGTCGGTATCCTCCAGATATCCGCCGAGCTCAAATACAATCACCGGTAGGTAGTAGTCCCTCTGCCAGGCTCACCGTATACTACACAGCGAAACTGTTCTCGCCCCGGGGTACCATACCGGGTTCACCATGTACCCGTAATCGGCCTCATCCAACTCCTCGATTCGGGTTCACATATATCACTCTCGCACCGAGAAAACACATGGTGGACGCACCGAAATATCATATCAAGGGAAACCGGGTTTTTAAATAATTAACTATTTTCTTTGAAATATCCACGATTCCCCAAATCCAGAATAAACATGGAAACAACATATCTCAATGCGTAATCTAAGCAAGTATGAAGGTATCAAGGTATGTGTACAAGTATGAGTATGTAACATCTAAATGAAATGCAAGTATAACAGTATATTATGCAACATGGAAATAATAGTATGCATGGAAATAATAGTATGCACATACAAGGTCATATCCTGATGCTATACTGCTACTGTGTAGTGACATGGCAATTATCGATGAAGAAGTGTGTGAGCCGGCAAGCAAGTGTACATGGAACATACACATCATCGATAATGGTGCTAGTGTCCTAGCAACATGATAGTAACATAGCAGTAAACATATGCAAAGCAATGTGAATAACAGGAATATGCGGAAATTGAATAATCAACGTAACAGTAAAGAATCTACACCCATATGTATATGTCATGCAGTTATGCCATTTGAAATAAGAATGACTTGGGTCTAGTCTAACATCTAATATGCAAACTACAGATCTAAGTATCAAGTCCATCAGGAGGGGTAAGGAGACCACCTAAGTCTGAGTCGATATATATATATAATAGTCAGTGATCCCGCCTCAATAGTATCGCGTACGATACAGTATATTATATACCAATCCTCATGTCATGAGTGCGGATCCATCATCGATATAGGCTCGTACGGTAAGTCGTCGTACGGCATCCCATTAACTGGGTACGGTCAATATCTTATTCCTCTCAACAAATATCAGGTATCACTATCATCATCTCACATACTCTGGGGTACTGATCTAAGTCTAGTACAACCGATACCATCTACAAAGTATGAATGCGGGGGTAAACACACATCCCAAGCCCGCAAGAACCACATGTCGTATCCCAAATACGAATCATATCAAATCACCGATCTCGCGGCACAAAGCCCAATATCGTCGACTCATCTCCAAAGTCATCCAATATCATCATCAACACCGTGTAAGTATAGCGAATATGCAAGGGTGTGCGTGTGGGTGTAAACCTATTCTAGGGTTCGCGACTATGAGCTATACTAGTTTCCTTCTAACCCTAAGCTATCCATACTACACCTAACACAACATCCATGACACACTGTACTATCAAGCATAATATATAGTATACCAACTACGGACTGCGGGGGTGCTATACGCCATCCACCCGACTTCCCCCAGTAGATATAATCTACTCACCTTGTGTCTTTATTTGTGGATGTCGCCACGCGCTTGCTTGTCATCCCGAAGTCTTCATGGGGTACCTACACATCAAAGTATCATATCTGCGTATTTAAACCAAATCAAACCTAACACGGCACACAAAACCCAAAACGATACGATAAGGGGCCTATAGGTCAGAACCTATGGGCACGCCTTCAAAACCATCAATCAATCCTCGATATCGTCGTATAAACGCCAAATAGTCGAGGTAAAACACAATACACAATTTCAGAACTAATAATACAGAATACGGAAACACGAATCTAAAACAGCAACTAAGGGAATAGGCTCCAGATTTCACCCTAGGTCAAACTAGACAAATCTATGCATACCAGGGGTCTAAAATATACATGTAGGAGCTACAGAACAAACACAAGACAAAATGGTGGGACCCAGGCCGCAAATTACGGCCAAACAGATTAAATCTGAGGCCTGGAAAAGGAAGTGGGGGCTAGGGCTTTGGGGTTAGCTTCCTGGGTGCCTGCACATGTCACTGTCCATCCAATATAATTTTCAGAGTCTCGGGTTGATAGCAGATCTTAAGTAACCTTCACAGATTCTACAAACTTTCCGATATCGGTTTCTAAATCCGTATTTCGGGTTTCAACTCTCAGATTAGGGTTTCAATTCATGCACTAGGGTGTTGGTGTAGTCTCTACCGAACTCAATTTCACATTACAACTCATAATTTCCTCAAACCCTAACTAGATTTTCTTTAACTTCACAATATCAAACAATATCGGTTCAATCTAAACATGGGGGTATAAGTAATGCTAAAACTAAGCTAATGGTCCAGAAAATACCTCATTTGGCAACTCAAGAACTTTCTTGAGTTGCCCCTAGTGGCCAAAATCCTTGCTTCTTTAGTCCAATGTGTAGATCTTAAGCTTGTGCACACTTTTAATGAAATGGAGATTGGGCTTTGGAGTTGTATTTGAGATGATTTGGGGCTTGAAGAGGGGAGGTGGGGTGAGGAGCAGGAGCAGCAGCAGCAACTTGAAGGAGAGGGAGGGAAAATGTATGAGGAATGAAGAGAATGGCCAAGTCTTGGTCAACACATCTCACCCTCTCATTCTCTCACTTGCCCATACCCAATATTATAATCCTTTCCTATTTCTTTTCTTTTCTTTTTCTCTCAAAATCCTTCTCCCAAGAATAGTAAACCCAAAGTGAACCATGGCAAGAAAATGCACAAGTGTGAGAAAAGATGATATGTGCATGTTTTGCACAAAAAGTTAGAAAAACCGATTGGCGATTTTTAATCGCGATTAACACTAATTTAGCATATAACTAATCAATTAAACTTAGAAATGGTATAATTCTCTAAATTACCCTATTTTCGAATTTTCCATAACTTTTACAAAATTTTCCCTATTTATTTGGATTTAAATATACCGAATTATTAAAATATTCAATAAAATAATACTAAATTATAAATATTCCCTAAAATTAATATTTTTATTATTTCGAAATGTTACATTAGGTCCCTGAGTTATCTGCTTCTGCCCCTGAATCTGCCTCTGCGGTGGCCTTTGAATATCATCCTTCAAACGTAGCTTCGACGGGCAAACACTGACAGTATGATTAGCTGATCCGCAAACCAAACAAAGTCCAAGCTTCCTCCGACAATCCTTCTGCAGGTGTCCAGGTAGATGGCAGAACTCACAAAACATCCTTCCCTTTTGCTCGGGTACGACAGGCTTCTTCATCGGTACTATGCCACTTCGGTTCACTAGAATACCTCTGCGTATAGGCGCTCAGTTCGGCGTAAATGCCGGCTTCCGTACTACAACTGCCTGCTGCTGCGTACTCCCTGTCTTCATTGATAAGCTCTACTGCTCTCGGGTTGCTTTAAGAACTTGCGAGAAAGTGGTCAAACTCAGTGATATAATGTGCCTCTGTATTTCCACATCCAAACTGCGCATAAACCTTCGTTCCCTTTCAGCTTCTTTGGCCACCAAAGGTCCAGCGAATCGATTGAGCCGTGTCCACTCAGCCGCATGCGCATCCACGGATCCGCCATTCTGCTTCAAACTGATAAACTTTTCTTCCATTTCTTCCTGTGCAGTCCGCGAAAAGAACTTCTCCAAGAAACTCTGCGAGAAAGTTGCCCAACTGATCGGCTTGGGCAAACGGGTCTCTTCCATGAGCCACCACTCACGGGCATAGTCCACCAATTGGATGCGTACGACATCCACTCTCTGGTCCTCCGGAATCTGTGCTGCAACGAGCAGATTCTCTGTATCGACCAGCCACTGCTCCACTGGCAACGGCTCCTCCAAACCAGTGAAAGTGGACGGACCAAGTCTCCTGAAATCCGCCACGGTACCCACACGCTGTACTGGTTTGGCCGCAACATTATTTACGAACTGTTGGACGGTCCGCAAACCTTCCTGAAAAGCTTTGGCTTGCCGCTGGTTCGGCTCGGTTTGCCGCTTCTGGTTCTCCAGCATCCCACGAATTACTCCAAGCAATGCGGCGCCATCAACACGCCTCTGGTACGATCGCAGTTCTCTATCCGCCATGATTCTGAAGTCAAAACACTGAAGAGGATTAGCATGATAACCAAGATTCAATAAACAGGATACAAGATGCAAGATAGTTATGATTTTAAGGATGGAAAGATAGCAATAATGTAGGACACGCTCCTAGTTACGAGTATTCTGATTCGTGTATTGGGTCCAATACCCAACTACAAAAGAATCAAACCCGATTAACCTAAATCCTATGGCTCTGATACCAAATAAACCCTGTCACGCCCCGCTTCCCAGAGTGCGCTAAGATCGGCACGTGACAGAGCCAACAATGCTACCTGTGGTTAGGAAATATCCCTCCACAGTCACATTACGGCTGTCTAGAAGATATCAAGAACTGGAAAATAAAAATAAACTATCTAGTACACGTCTATATGCTAGAATAAACGAGTCAAGAAATAATATGCGGAAGCATTAAATCCAAATACCAATAACATCTGGAAAGTACTTCCCAAAATACAGGCTCACATCAGGAATGAAAGTACAAAAATAAAACTAAACTAACTAGCTACTAACAGGATCCCCATTGCTCAGCCTGTTGGCTGAAATACTGCTGAATGGCCTGCGACAAAGATAGAGGATCTGGGCCATGCAAAACCCAGACGTCAGTACGTCATAATATCAATGATAATAAGCAACCAGGATGTAACAAGATACGCAGGCATGAAAAGTAACATGAATGTAATGAGTAAACACGGATATAGAGCAGTGAAGTGTATCAGTGTATGTGACGTGCGGTGATCAATCTAAACTGTGCTACTGGGTTATCTATTCTAAAGTTTGTTTTAAATCAATTAGTGTACTCCTCCATGTAACTCAAAGAATATGTCCCGTTACCCCCCGGGACCACGGATCAGGATATGTGAACCAAGAATGGTTCTGTCCCGTTACCCCCCCGGGACCACGGATCAAGAAGAATCACGAATGATTCTGTCCCGTTATCCCCCGGGACCACGGATCAAGTAATACCCTTTTAAGCTGCACTTCAGTTACACTTTTGATTTCCCCATACCCCCAAGGTTATGTGTTCATGTCATGTATTGATAATCTGGAGCTAATGCCAATCCAGGATCAAGCAGGTACAGGTTTGTCTATGCAGACAACAGGATATGTCCATTAGGACAACATGTCAGGATTGTCGGCATTAGAAACAGGATCAAGTAACATGTCAAGTAGTGGTGTATCAGGTCATGTCAAGTAGTGCACAGTGTAACATATAGGTGTCCAACGGTAAAATGTAGCAAGTATTGAATCACGGTAGAAGTACGGAAGTACGGTAAAAACATGGATGCATAAATATCTATCAGGGGTTATATCATGACTAGGTAGGATGCACATTATCAAGCATGGGGTACTAATGTAACAATAATATGAGTTAATGTAATATGGTATGCAACTAGGTATGTAGAATTAATGGTATGGATACACAATAAAATATGGATGCTCAATTACTATCAGGGGTTATAACTACCTTTCCACGACTATGTAGGATGCACATTATCAAGCATGGGGTGTTAGTATAACAGTAATATGAAATAATGTGACATGGCATGGAACTAGATGCATAAATATCGATTAGGGGTTACATTTACAGCTCCAAGACTAAGTGGGATGCACATTATTATGCATGGGGTGTTACTACAATAATAACATGAAATAATATGATCTGTAGATGCAGCTACATATATAATAGATGATATGGATGCATACGGTATCCGAAAACAGTAAAACTTTAATATGGATGTATAATGCAATCAACATGTAATATTTGTATTCATATGGATACAAGATAAGTATTATAGCATATAGCAAGATAAACTTGCCTGAGCGGAACACACGACGGATGCGTACGGCACGTCCGACGTCGGGTAAACGTCGTAATGCACACACGGCACGCGGGACAGATCCAGGCAAGGCAAGAGGATAACCATGCAGGTAAGGGACGTTCCCTGGACTACCTGAATCGTTAGCACCGAGCATGGCTCCGGCGGGTGATCACCGGAAAAGAAACAAGAAGTCAAGAAAGAAAAGAAAAGAGAAGGAGAAGAAGAAAAGAGGAATGGGGTGTGCGACTTGGCTCTGGGTTCTGGGACAGAGGAGAAGACGATGGCTTGAAGACGATGATGGGTGGTCGTCGGCGAGGCCTAACAGCGACAAGAGGGCAGAGGGATTCTAGGGTTCTGTTAGGGTTGCTGTTGGGTCGACGAGAAGTCGAGGGTGCAGGGTACTAGCGGTGATGAGGTTGGGAGGTTGGCGGCGAAGGCGAGGTGAGGTGCTAGGGTTTGGGTTCGCGAGGGGGAGGTTTCGCGAGCAGAGGGAAGAAAATATTTTTTTAAGGGAGAAAGAGAGGGACGTGGGGATTATATAGAAGAGAGAGAGAGAGAGAGAGAGAGAGAGAGAGAGAGTCAACGAGAAGGAGAGAGAGAGAGGGACAGAGAAAGAGAGAGAGAGATCGAGAGGAGAGAGAGAGTAGTTTAGATTTGATTTAGGATTTTAATATATAAAAAATATTTCTGTTAAAGTAATATAAACGAATATATATAGTAACAGTTATATATAAAAGAATATAATATTAAATAAATTTGAGTTTTCTGGCTAATACAAAATAGTCCAAAACACGCCCGGGTCAGGTCTAAAATTATGGTTTTAAAATACGGTTAATATACGTATCAACCAAAACTAAAATATGATATCCGGGTAACGAAAATGCATACCCCCAAGAACGGATACACGTAGTGTGCACGTAGCTATCCAAACGAGTCCGTTTCACTGAACAGGGTGAGAACACGATGTACGGATGCTACAACAGGGTTAGGGGTATGGTACAGGCCATGCAAGATATTTTTAAAATATTTTATTTGACTTTATATGTTATACTGAAAAATACGTATATGCTAGATAAAATGCCTGTATGCAGTATGTAAAAAAATAAAAGTGCACGTATCCACATAACAAGACGGGATAATATCATAAACAGGAATCAAAACAGGTTTCCAGCAAGCGGGTCGGGTCGGATGCAAATACAGATGTCAAATACACTATTCGCATCCAGAACTCAATAAATCAGGAAAATACCATAAATAAAGAAATACTCAAAATAGAACTAGTATAAATGAACTAGGATGTTACAGAAACCTTTACACGAAATCCTTCACCCAGCCCCTGCTCCGGTGCGTCGACCTCCACGAAGCCGACTACGTCCTCCGTGAAATCCATGAAGGGGTCGGTGGCGCCCACCAAGGGGCCCGAACCTTGATCCAAAAGGCATTGCTCCAGGGGTACAACTGCCCACTGTTCACGAAGACGCCCAGAAGCTCGTCAGAAGATGCAAAAGTTGCCAACTCTACGGCAGCATACCATGCCTTCCAGCTACCGAGCTGACCGCCTTAACATCCCCGTGGTCGTTCGCCCAGTGGGGGTTGGACATGATATGCCAGTTCTTTACCGGTGCTGGCGGGTACAAATATATCCCCGTCGCGGTAGACTACTTCACAAAGTGGATCGAGGCCGTCCCCATCAGGAAACCGGATGCCGCCACGACCATCAAGTTCCTGCAGAACAATCTGATATTTCGGTTCGGCATCCCAAGGTGTATTATCACCGACCACGGGACGAACTTCGAAAATGAAAAGGTGAAAGATTTCTGCGGCGAATACCATATCCTCATGAAATTCACCACGGTCGCGCACACCCCAATGCAACGGGCAGGATGAAGTTGCTAACTAAGACGTCCTCCGAGATCTCCGGACCCGCCTAGAAGGACGACAAGGCAGTTGTGTCGAGGAACTGCCCCGGGTCTTATGGGATTTGCGCACATCAAAGAAGACCCCCACTGGGGAAACCCCCTTCAGCCTCTGCTATGGGACCGAGGCAATGGTCCCAGCGGAGATCGGACTACCCAGTCATCAGGTCGAGTACTTCGACGACGAAGCAAATACCTCGGCGCTACGGACCAACCTGGACATCTTGCTGGAGAAGAGAGACTGGGCTCAAATCAGAGCTGCCGTTTACCAGCAACAAACTACTCGATACTACAACGCGCGGGTCAAGCGTCGCTCCTTCAAGACCGGAGATTGATCTTGCGGCAGAACGAGTTCGTCGATCAAAGCAGGCTACATAAGTTTTCCCCAAAGTGGGACGGTCCTTTCCTCGTCTCCGAAGTACTCCCCGGTGGAGCCTATCGTTTACAAGACGTGGACGGACGCAAGTTCCCGCGGCCTTACAACGCTGAGAAGCTCAAGCTGTACCAATGAGACCAAGGCCTATGAGTGTGTACCTTTCCTTTCATAAGACGATGTAAATGTTCTCTAAAAATCCTTTCTATTTCAAATAAAGGGAATGTTAGAGCATTGCAAAAAGGAGGAGTTCTGTCTTTGTGATCAAAGCCCTCGTCTAGAGGCAGCCGCGCAGCTACCCTGCCCGGCTATCCCTGGCCGGTAGCTTCCCTACAAACAACGCCAGGAATCAAAGCCCTCGCCAAGAGACAACCGCGCAGCTTCACTACGCAGTTATCCTTAGCAGGCCTCCTACGGCCCTTCCGGGCTAAGGATCAAAGCCCTCGTCTAGAGGCAGCCGCGCTGCTACCCTGCCCGGCTATCCCTGGCCAGTAGCTTCCCGACACACAACGCCAGGGATCAAATCCTTCGCCAAGAGGCAACCGTGCAGCTTCACTGCACGGTTATCCTTAGCAGGCCTCCTACGGCCCCTCCAGCGCTAAGGATCAAAGCCCTCATCTAGAGGCAGCCGCGCAGCTTCCCTGCACGCAACGTCAGAGATCAAAGCCTTCGCCAAGAGGAAACCGCACAGCTTCACTGCCCGGTTATCCTTGGCAGGCCTCCTACGGCCCCTTCAACGCTAAGGATCAAAGCCCTAGCCCAGAGGCAGCCGAGCGGCTACCCTGCTCGGCTATCCCCGGCTGGTAGCTCCCTACCCATGATGCCAGTGATCAAAGACCTCGCCAAGAGGCACCGGCAGTAACCCTGCTCGGCCCCATCCTAAAGGACAAAAGCCCTCGCTAAGAGGCACCAGGCAGTAACCCTGCCCGGCCCCCATCCTTAGTAGGCTTCTTACAGCCCCTCCCGCGCTAAGGATCAAAGTCCTCCCTAGAGGCGGCCGAGCCCGACCCTTGCTCGTCTATCCGCGGCTGGTAGCTTCCTACCACAACCAACAGGGATCAAAGCCCTCGCTAAGAGGCACCGGGCAGTAACCCTGCTCGGCCCCCATCCTGAAGGATCAAAGCCCTCCCTAGAGGCAGCCGAGCCTGACCCTTGCTCGGCTATCCCCGGCTGGTAGCTCCCTACCCACGACGCCAGGGATTAAAGCCGTCGCCAAGAGGCACCG
This sequence comes from Agapanthus africanus, assembly GCA_030015575.1. Classification (NCBI taxonomy): domain Eukaryota; kingdom Viridiplantae; phylum Streptophyta; class Magnoliopsida; order Asparagales; family Amaryllidaceae; genus Agapanthus; species Agapanthus africanus. The sequence goes on from CM057350.1 coordinate 117,877,050, forward strand.
AGCAGCTACCCTGCTTAGTCATCCCCGGCTGGTAGCTCCCTACCCATGATGCCAGGGATCAAAGCCCTTACCAAGAGGCACCGAGCGACTACTCTGCTCGGTCATCCCCGGCTGGTAGTTCCCTACCCACGATGCCAGGGATCAAAACCCTCGCCAAGAGGCACCGAGCGGATACCCCGCTCAGTCATCCCCAGCTGGTAGCTCTCTACCCACGACACCAGGAATCCAAGACCTCGCCAAGAGGCACCGAGTGGCTACCCTGCTTGGTCATCCCCAGCTGGTAACTCCCTACCCACGACGCCAGGGATCCAAGCCTTCGCCAAGAGGCACAGAGCAGCTACCCTGCTCGATCATCCCCGACTGGTAGCTCCCTACCCACGACGCCATGGATCCAAGCCCTCGCCAAGAAGCACCGAGCGGCTACCCTGCTCGGTCATCCCTGGATGATAGCTCCCTACCCACGACGCCAGGGATCCAAGCCCCCGCCAAAAGGCATCTGAAGCCCTCAAAGTGAGGCACCGAGCTCTTTTCAGCTTGGCGCATCTGCAACGGGCAGCCTACTGCCCATCAAACGCCGTGGATCTGAAGCACTCTCCAAGAGACACATGGTCTATATTATTCTGAGCGATCCCCCCTCAACTTCGGGGCCACGGAGATACCTTCTTCCCAACAGCCTTTGCACCTGGCAAGTGATCGAAACCAACTCGACGCGCGATCGCCAGATGAAGAACTGACCTAACATGGAAGCTCAACAGTGCAAGTCCGAATATTCTGCGAGTATTCAAACTGAACAAAGGATAATGTGCAAGCAATGAAATAACAAAAGTTTTATTCACTTAAAATCCAATATCTTTACAAGGGTATTGTGGGCTCCCCAGCCTTATCAAATGACCCGGAAGCTTACAAAAAAGAGAAGAGGAAATATAAAAAAAGCCTAAGTTACAAGCCCCCCTATGCCTCACTTCCCTCATCACTGTCTGCCAGAGGCTTGACCACCAAGAGCGGGACCCGAGCACGGAGCTCACCATCGGCAAACTCAGGAAACTGCTCCTTGACGGCATCAAGAGCCTTGCTCCATGCGACGATGGCATACTCGCCAAGTTCGGCGTAGAACTGCTCCGACACCTTGTAATCGACCACCGCCTTCCTAGCCCGAACCTCGGCGACCTCGGCAGCCTGAAGCGCCTCTTCGGCATCCCTCATGCTGGCATTTCTCTCATTCTTCATGGCCGCGAAGCGATCGGCCAGTTCCGTCAGCTTCGTCTCAACGATTCAGTGGGACTCGCTCAGGCGACGATAGGACTCCCGACACATTAAAACGGCAAGCTCCGCAAACTCCGATCGGGCTATCAGGACATCAGCCCTCTCCCTCTCCAGACGCAGGTCAAGTCGCAGGACCTCGGCCTCCGAAGAAGACTCTCCCACCAGCCTCGCAGCATGGAAAGCCCCCTCGGCCTCCATGCGGGTAACAAGGGTGCAGTGTTGAAGAACCTGACGAGAAACGGATGAGAAACTTCGAGACGCTCGAGCCAAAGAAAGAAGAGTCAAAACAACACGAGAAGGAGTTCGTACCTGAACCGCCTCTTGAGCTATGGCCACCACTTAGGCCCTTAGGGTGCCATGCGGGAGCTTGCCTCCTGCCAACTCTTCCATTCCAGCGAGCAGGCCGGCAGCAACAGAAAGCCCAGACGAAACCGTGAAAACGGTGCCCCCTTCCTGCACGGGAATTCCTTCAGGGACCCTCAACGGTGATGTACGAGAGGCCGTCCTCTTCCTCTTAAGGGGAGTCCCGTCTTCACCCTCCCCTGCATCCCTCGTCTGGGGCTCGGAAACCCGTGGACTCCTTAGGCCGCTGCCAGGACAATCGCCAGGAGCTCTCAGTGAAGTAGACGGACCCGCCACCGGCAGAACATTCAGCGTGGGGCTCGAGCTAGCTGGGGGCGCGGCCGCACCACTGGCTTCCCTCCGGGACGAGTCACCCAAAGCTCTGGATCGATCCATAGATCCGACCTAAGGAAGAAGAGCACCGAGCTATCAGGACTTAAAGTGAGGAAAATATGGAGAGATAGGGGCTTTGGAGTGGACCCATCCCTATTTATTGCTGCCATCGCCCTCATCCAACGACGCGCTTCATCCCCCGCCAAAACGACTCCTCGCATCCGACGACCCCGATTGCTCCACCTGTCGCTCCAGCATTAGGCCGCATCCCATCAGATACCACAGGTCTGCAACACGTCGCGTCGCCCAACCGACGCTCGACACGTGGACCGTCGCTTCAGTGAAGGAACGCACAAACTGGCACACCTTCCTTAAATGCGGAGATCTCGCCCATGATTCACTGGCAGAAAAGACAACAGATTGCCCAGGGACACGTCCCGACGATATCTTTGAAGGGAGCTCATCCCGGGTGGCCCGGTAGTCCACTCTCGACCCAACCCGTCAGCTGGTTGGGACGAGAGTGGGGGGCTAATGATGATGATCGATATCGGTGATCTCCCAGATCGTGACACGTGGCAGATGACGTGTCCCAGAGCTCAGAAGAAAGGGCCTACAGGGTCCGACCAGGCCACCCCTATGTCCGACCCGCAAGCACAAGCTGGCTCTCCTCAGAGCCTCCATGCACAAATTGGCTTCCTCGGCCTCCCAGCTCGCCTCCGAGCTATCACAGGACCAAGATGCCTCAGCTCTCCCGCTCGTCCCCTAGCTCTTCCGCCGAGGCCATTTTCCTCGGTCTCATCGACCGACCAACGGTACCACTCGCAGGCGTAACCGCCGCTCCACGAATCTCGCCATGCACGAGATCTCCGCCGGCTACATCCTACGTTCCACGCCATTACGATCCCCATTAACGAGCATGTCTTGCCATTAATGGGAAGATCCGCTTATTATGTGGGCATGACGTCGGGAGCGTAACGGCCGGCGTGATTCTTGCGCCTACCCCTGCATGCTGCCGCCGCTATATAAACCCCTCTCCCAGAGGAATCAAGTAAGCCATTTTTACTCCACTAAGCCGTTACTCTGCTCGGATTTTATTACTGACTTAATCGTCGGAGGGTCCTCGGTGGTACCAAACCATCCCGAGACTTTCTTGCAGGTATTCAGTGCAAATCTCCTCCAACCCATTGAGATCCACACATCGCAGGAGATCATGCTCCAGGTCAAATCCCAGCCGTCAATCGCAGCCATCGGCAGATCAACGGGAGACAACATCTGAAGGAGACCGAAAATTCCCCTCCATTAGAAGGAAAGGAATCAGGGATCGAGAGAAGCAACGCATCAGAATCGGTACCTGAAAGACGACGATGAAGCGAAAACGCGTGTTGAACGAAGAGAATAAGCGAGATGCGGTGAGTGAGAGCGAGGCGAGGGATCGATCGAGTATTCAAGAAATGGTGGCATTTTTAATGTTAATAAATTTCGTGCTGTGCCCCTAATCAATGGAGCAGGCAACGGAAGATGTGTGATCTCGGTATGTCTGCATATTCAAGTTATACAATAAAACATTTTGTGTGGCAATCAGAAATTATAAAAAAAAGTTACTAAAGTAAAAATTAATAGAAAATTAAAATGGAAAGAAAGTATGAAAATGTATTAATTCTTGTTTTTTTGGTTAAAATGAAAGTGGGAAAGAAGCTGAGTTGGCGCTTATGGGGAAATGGAAAAGGAGACTGTATTGTTCGGTTGGAGCGAGGAAGTGTTTGGCAATGCAAAAGTGAGAGAAAAGTAGGAAAGTAAGAAAGTAGTTGGATAGTGAATTGGAGAGAAAGTGAAGGGAAAGTACTAGTTCTTATTTGTTTTGCTAAAATAAAAATAGGAAAGAAGCTAGGTTGACGTTTATACGGCAATGGAAAGTGAGATTGGATTGTTGGGTTGGAATAATAGAAAGTAAGAAGGTAAGAAAGAAAAATAAGAAAGCATGATAAATAATAATAAAATATTCACTTTATTGCACTTTCTCTTCACTCTCTCCACTTTGAGAAAGAAAGTGAATTGGCTCAAAATGTACATGTTGCGTAAAAGTGAGAAAGTACTTTCTCTTTTACTTTCTTGCATCCAAACAAAAGGGAGTAAGAAAGTGGGAACACTTTCTCGCTTTCTTTGCTACTTTCCACAAACCAAACATGCCCCGGGAGAAAGTGAAAATAAAAAAGAGAAAGTAGAATAAAATAAGATAAAATAATAATTAAATATTCACTTTCGCATTCTCACATTTTAGGAAGAAAGTGGAAATGAGGTAAATGCATAAAAGACAAAACAATGGAAAGTACTTTCTCACTTTCCTCGTTCAATCCTAAACAAGTAAAAAGAGAAAGTGAGAGTTGATTTCTTACTTTCATCTTTAATTTCCCCCAACCAAACATGCCCTTTTGGGTTTTTTGGTAAATTGTCAAAAGGTCCCCGACTTGCTTCAAACCTGTATAAAAATACCTGGGCTTTTTGCTTTCGTTAAAAACCCTAGGCCCAATCAAAACCGCCTCTATACCAGCTGCATGTAATATTTAAGCAGTTGAAATAATACAAAGCCTAAATGAAATACAGCTTAGGGGTTTTTTCACAAAAATTTTGAACAGTAGGCCCTTTACTTTCCAACAATTTCGAAAATTACAGGGATTCTTAGACAACTTTCGAGCGGGCCAGGGCTTTTTGAAAATTTACCTCTTTTTTCCACTTTATACGGAACACTTAAGGCCTTGTTTGAGTGTAGAGTTAAAAACTGGACATGGAAACTCTAGTTTGCAAGATCCTATCTTCATTTTCCTAACTTGTTTTCGTTTGTTGTTTGCTTTGGAGTTTTCTAAACTTCAAAAGGTTGTTGTTGAGTTATGTAATCTCTAAGGCTCTATTTACGTATAGAGTTAGGAAAGCTAGAGTTTATTTTTAAGTTGAGGTAGAGTAATTGCAAGCTATCTCCATTTTAAGATAAATCGTGCTTGTGATTTTAGAAACGTGTTTAGGAAAAAAGAGTTTACCAGACTTAGATTATATCAGAGTTGATATAACCGTGCTTATCTAAACTCCAAGATGAGTGCCAAACATGGCAAAGCTAGCATTTCGGAGTCTTTTTTGCTAACTTTGTGAAACTCTAGTTTATGAAACTCAACTCCATACCTAAACGGGCCTAAAAATCGAAAATAGATGTTATCTTCATAAATTTCGGAGATTGCTAAACTCTAGTTGCCTCGACTTTAGAGTTGAGATGAGCATAGTTTCCTAAAGAAAGATTTTAGGGTTAAGTTTAAATTAACTTTATGAATTTGCAATTTTTCTGAACTTTAACTCCATTCCTGATCCTGGTCTGAGTATTATGGAAAGCAATTACTAAAACTTCATATCCATAAAAACAACCCCTAAAACATGGTTAAGCTAAGAGTGAACATTACTAAACACCATCCATCTTTTAGTTTTTTTTGTTGAACTTTAAAAATTGTATAAAACTTTCATGAACAACTAGTGTTGTATAAAACCGTCAGTATGATTAACTCGTGCAAGCTGCAATTGGATTGAATAACCCCATAATGTCTCGTGGATAGACTGAAGACTTATTTACTGAAAACTCCCAACAAGTATGGGCCAGAATCAGAAAACTCTCATTACTTTTAAAACTACCATGAAATTGTCGGTCAACGTTGCTTGATGAGGATTTTATCAATCTCCAAATTTAACCGCAAGTATACAGCTTATCGCAATCGTTCTTGAAGATCATTCCCATAGAGAGGTGTGTTAACCACCTTTAAACTAAGTTAAAGTTGAGTTGTTTTTATTGTTAGTTATATGTATGCCCTAGAGGCCATTATTGTACATGATTGTATATTATAGTGGATGCTTGGACATATATAGAGAGAACTTTCTTGCTCGACATCATTGTATGCTATCTGGTTGCTCTTTATCTTAACATGTATACTTGTATTGTTATACTATCTCTCTGATACATGTTGATAAAGCCCATAGGATGTTAGTTTGACTACCAGGACTATGATGCAGATCATACTAGTGGGGCTTGGGTAGTCCGTAAGCACATCCTTTAATTGTTCCTAGTCGAGAGAGTATCGAGACAGGGCATCGATATTCCAGAGTAGACTAGTGTGTATGTTTCTTGACCCTGTATGGGGCGATGGATGATCCCACATCTATTGGTGTTTAACATCAAAGATTGTACACAGGTGCTCATTGGAGAATGGGTACACCGAACAGGACTCGCCGAGAACTCCTAGATGGTATTATACCTATCGTCAGATAGCAGTTCTCTTGTGAAGCTGGTACAGGTTAGTCTATAGACCCGAGATCATCATAGAGTCTTGTATGGTTCCTACTGTGCTTTGATTTCCTCCCTACCACGACTCAAAGGAGTCGTGCAAACAGGTGGATTTTGGGTACAGTCCCGAGTCGCATGGAGGCAATGAGCGATAAGAGGGGTTTCGTCTCTCCGGGCATTGGGAGTTGATGTTGCGCTATGCTCGATTGGCTATAACAGGAAGTCCCTGGTCAGGGCTGTTGATGAGATTTACTGGTAAGTGTTATCAGTAGTTTCTCGACCCGTTATGAGCCTCACATCGGCATGACTTATCAAGTTATTGGGGTCTGACGATACCGCCCCCAGACTCGATATGCAACATATCAGACGAAGAAGCCGGACTGTACGGTAGTGTTACTTACAGAATTCATGGGAGTTTGGACAAGCTTGCTTGTTGATCTTCTGATCGCTCAATACCTGGGTAGCCGTTACGTCCAGCTAGTACCGCTGACGGCTTGTGGATGACTGATGTGATCATCACTTACTGTTGGCGTAATGACGAGTCTTTAGAGTACTACACAGAGGTTTCCTAGCTCAAACGAAACGAAGTAGGGTACATATGTGATATGTGCGGGACCGAGATTAATACGTGTATATGATACAATATTCTAATCTCGCGATATAGGTTATATGTGATATAACCGGATTATTGAATCAAGTGTTGATTCAATAATCTGTCATATGTATATTTGATATTCATATAAATGATATTAGTTGGTTATTATGATATAGCCGGATTAATCAAATGTTGATTTAATAATTTGATATATAATTATATATTTGATATATTAATATATATTAACTAATATTAGGTACTTAAGAATTTCTTTTCAACAAATACATTTAAATATATATGAGATATATATTAATGTATTTACTATTGTGTCATGCTAGATGATACATTAGACATGGGTGTATGAGACTCATACCAAACTAAAGATAATTTGGGTGATTTAATTATTAAGGGATAAACCAAAATTAGGTGGAAAATATCATGGCTTAAGATGCTTGTGGAAGATGTAGAAGCCTTGACTTAGTCCACTGATTTTGTTTTACTCTAGATATTTATTAACCCAGCCATTATCTTTAGCCATGGTTAACTCTCTACTAATATCTCTTGAGATATTTTCTCACCCATGGTTCACATTAGTAGATCTTCTTCATCTCCTTCTTTGCTCTCTAGTTTTGCGTGAGCTGAGAAAAGAAAAGAAGAAAAATAATTCTAAAGTGAGCAAAATTCCTACTTCATTAACCTATACCAAACTAGCCATTTAGTATAGGTTGTTTACTTCACTAATTCCTCAATTAGTGAAGAGGTAGCTTGAGTTAGAGATTTCTCCAGATAGATCATTTTCGGCCTCGAAGATTTTTAAACAATCTTGTTTCTTTCACCAAGTGGAGCCTAAGAAGAGTTCGGGGGACCACTACTTAGAACTAAGAGACTGCTACTTGGAGCTTTAGAAATGAAGGACTGGTCTACAAAGATTGTATTCCTAGTCACTTAGTGTAAAGTTTGTTTATATGCAATAAAACCCTAATCTCTAGTTCAGTTCTCGGATAGCATGCAATAGCACACTAGCTTTTTTTAAAATTGTATACTTGATACTTCTAAAAACCTAGTAGTGGTACTAAGGCATACTTTCATTTAAAATCTAAAAATAAAATAAAAAGCTTGGCTTTCTAAGAGAGAGAAAGTTCTAGGGTTTTTATTTGCTTTATTTCTATGATTGGTTTAAAAAATCCATCTTCTTTTCTATTTTAATTCTAATATATTTCCATGAATTATAACTAAGCATATGTTATATTTAAATTATAAATATAGCCTATCAAAATTATAATATCATCTAGATTATATTAAAACCCTAGTTCTAGTCAATTAAAAGCAACCTAGGTTTTACCTTCTACAAAAATACGTAGGTCATGAGTCTACAATTATTATCTTATCGATTAATTTAGATCCTTTTAAATTACCAAGTGTTGGGAACTTAGGCACACTAGCAAACTAATTTTGCAAGAGTGCGACATGGATTTCAAAAATTTATAGTTTGCAAAAGTTCCCAAACCAAGAATCGAACTAAAGAGCTAGAACTTGTATATAAAACCTAATGAGTTAAACTAATCTACTATGTGTAGAATACTTACATCCTCAAACTTTCTTCAAGTGCTCCAGATTGCGCTTGCAAGCCAGTCCTCCTTCGCCGAAGATGATCCACCTGAGGGAAATGATCCAGGCTCCAGTTTCATCTAGTGAAACAACTGACGCTCCAAGCTCGTTAGGAATGGAGAGTAGGGTTATAGGAATTTTCCACTATATTTTTCTCTCATTTCCAAAGCTCAAGTGAGCAACTAAAGAAGGAGGAGGGGGTGAAGAAACATAGGCATGAGCAACTCATGAAAGGCAAAAGAGAATGAATGAATAAAATCATGAAGAGTAGAAAAGAAGGCTTCAACATGTTTTAGCAACCATGCAAAAAATATCTCATAACCATTTTAAATAAAAAAAATAAAGCCCGTTCCTCTTTACATACCTCTAAACATGCTCATGCCACCTCACCCTTCACCTCATTTGCAAATGATTTTCTAAAAAGAAAATTATATAATGAGGTATCCATCTTCTAGAAAATATTCTGTATAAATACGGAATACAACCCGGTATACGTATCGAAATACATAAACGCGTATTCGTATAAAAACATGAATAACCAAGAGAGAAAATGAATAGTGAACAATAACACTAGAATGCATATATTAAAAATATATATATAAATTATTAAATCAAAACTTGATTTAATAATCCGGTTTAATCCTAAGCCGCTAGTATTATCAACCGTCCGATTAAAGTCCGTGTAGCATGTACACATATTTAATCGGACACCTATATATACCAACATACGTCATCTACATCATATCATCTGAACTGTGAAAACGTCCTGTGTGGGTCTCTAAAGACTCGTCAATACGCTAGCAGTGGGTTTAACCACAAGTATGTCAGCGGCACTAGCTGTACGTAACGGCTACTCAGGTATTGAGCGAAAAGAAGGCCGACGAGGAAACTCATCCGTACTCTTACTGAGCCTGTCTGTGACAATCTTCGTACAGTCTGGTCTGTTCGTCTAAGAGTATCGCATATCGGGTCTAGGGGTGGATAAAATCAGATCCCTAATAACGCGATATTTCGTGTCGGTGTGAAGCTCATCACCCACTGAGAAACTACCATACTCCCACTAAATTTTTAGTAATCATTTGTGGTTCTGGAATCACTTCCAGTTATACCATGCTCCCACTAACGTTTTCTGAAAAGAATTCATTTTACTAAAATGGGTGGCGAGTCAAGAACAATATAACTATTGATCCTCCAAATGGTAGAATGTTAACATTCGTTAAAACCCGGTATAACTCACAAACTGCTATTACTGAAATGTGCCTTAAGTTTATCTGGATTCTGGTTTTAAGCATAAGCCGAACAAATCCATATACCTTAACATCGTTAAGATATGAATCCATTCTATATCCAATATAGAAAACAAAGGCAGTAATTTAATTGAAACCAGATTAAAAAATCAAGCAGCTGTTTCCAATAGATATCGACTAAATGAAAGAAGGCCATGCAGCATTATTCATCAAGGAGCACACTCACGGATGAGTAACCATGTTCCCACCAAAAAATTCTGCGCAAAAGAGCCTAAGGTATTAAATGGCAGCGATACGCTTAAGAAAATGCAAACTAGTATTTTTCGGGTTATATTTTGACAAACTCCTGAATGATAATCAGCTAAATTCTGATGGTATCGAAAGCGTCTTGAAAAATCCTTCGATTTGATATATTATTGGCCTCATAATTCATCCGGAATCAAAAGTTATGAGCAAATGTGCTATGCACATGTAATCTAAGTAATGCTCTACTACATAGGGGATACATTTTTAATCCCACATCGAGAAAAAAAGAGATCTCTTCTCTACCACTCCCTTATAAATAAGAGGGGATACCTCTTAAAAAAGGGAGGACTCAATCCTCAAAGGATCATAGTTCTCCAAGTTAGGGCCTTAGCCGCCCCTCCCATAATGCACAAGCGCTATGTACGCTACGTGCAATACACGTGCGCCCTCCACATGAACACCATGTTCAACGCACGTGCGCAAGCTACGTGCGCACCACGTGCGAGGATTCAATCCTCATAGGAGATTAGTTCTCCATAGGAGCATAGTTCTCCAAGTTAGGGCCTTAGCTGCCCTCATGATGTGCAAGTGCCATGTGCGAAGCACATGCGCCCGCCACGTGCGACGCACGTGCGCTTGCCATGTGTACACCATGTGCAACGCACGTGCCCCCACCAAGTGCGCAACACGTGCGGCGCTCATGCGCCCATGTTGTGCGTAACACGTAAGGTGCACGTGCGCCCAACACGTGCGACACACGTACGCGAACGCAAATCAGCCTTTTTCAGCAGTTAAGAGTTTAAGCTCCAACGTGTTCTTCTCCCCTGATGAGTGGGACATGGTTCAAAGGGTACATCCCTCCATACTTTCGATATATGGCACTGTAATCTCTCGGTGTCGTCGAAGAGGTGGTGGGTTCCAACGACCAGTGATCCTTCTTTCCAAAAAAAGGAAATAGAGGAGGAGCACCCATAAGCTTAAAAAAAGGAGAAAGTTTCGATAGAACAGAGAATTAAATTCTCGAGAAAGAATAACTCTCTTCTTGGAAATTTTAGGTAACTAAAGCATATAAAGATCATGTGGATCATTCAAAAGAGAGAGAGAGAGAGAGAGTTCAGGAGTACTTAGCACTCGGTGAGCGGCGCTTAGTGCCTAGCGTCTCACGTGCCCCTCACGTGGACGCTTCAGAACTCAGGAGTGCTTAGCACTCAGTGGACGACACTTAGTGCCCAGCGCATCACATGTCCCTCATGTGGGCGCCACTAAATAAGGAGTGCTTAGCACTCAATAAGCGGCGCTTGGCGCATAGCGTCTTACGTGCCTCTCACGTGGACGCCTCAGAACTCAGGAGAGCTTAGCACTCAGTGGGCGGCGCTCAGCGCCCAGCGCATCATGTGCCCCTTACGTAGGCGCCACTAAATAAGGAGTGCTTAGCACTCAATAAGTGGCGCACAGCGCTTAGCGTCTCACGTACCCCTTACGTGGACGCCTCAGAACTCAGGAGCGCTTAGCACTCAGTGGGCAGCGCCCTAGCGCCCAGTGCCCCATGTGACTCTCACATGGGCGCCACAGAATGAAAGTTCTTAGCGCCCACTAGGTAGGCCTAGCGCCTAACTCCTCACGTGCTTCGAACGTAGGTGCCATAAAGAGTGCTTAGCACTCCATATAAAGACAACAGGGGTAACGTGTTTAACACTTATTGGGCAATCCCCATAACTAAAAGCCCACATGATTATATACGAGCATCGGAATTTATATAAGTGCTCAACACTTTTTCCATAAATAAAGGGACTGAGCCCAAACAAGTGCTTGGCACTTTAAAAAAAAAACTGAATGGACCAAACCCAAATTGGATAGGTCCCCTGAGGACAGAACCTCCCTGATTCAGACCAACCGAGCCTATGTGCTCATGATTTCCTAAACTGATCTTAGTACCAAATACGACTATTGATCTTCCAACTAATGATATCCAAAACAATACTCATTTCACATCCTTCGGAGGAAATCTTAGTGTCAAAATATGACTAATGATTTCCGAGTTTACCATTAACTCCTTTTTCCTCAAATACAGGAATTGGTTCAAGGATACATTTCTCCATACCTCTGATCCACGTCGTTGTAATTCCTCAATGTCTTCAGAGAGGTGGCGGGTCCCGACAACCAACAACCCTTTGGTGCACTTCCAGATTGACGTGCATACCTCAAATTAAAATCGTGCCTCAAATTGGGCACATTCCATATCAACATCGTTGTTCATCCCGTCACGTAACAAATACACGTGCACGCGAGATGAATAACGGACCGAATCGTCCTTAAACTAAAATCTCACCTCCAAAATGGTGATCAAAGGACCGAGACATCCTTAAACTAAAATCTCACCTCCAAAATGGTGATCAACGGACCGAGACGTTCTTAAACTAAAACCTCACCTCCAAAATGGTGATCAACGGACCGAGATGTCCTCAAACTAGAACTTCACCTCCAAAATGGCGATAATGGACCGAAACGTCCTTAAACTAAAACAACAGAGCCCAAATGCTCTTTTATTGGATCTGAAGAAAAAATGATCCTAAGACATTGTTAAGTAGATCTTAGTCTCAAATTGGACTAACGTATTCTGAACAAAAAACCAACTGAGCCCCAACTGCTCATATACATTTAAGTCGATGTTAATCTCAAATCAGATTAACGATCCTTAAATAAAAACCCCAAATCTAAGAAATACGGATTTGGACTAATCCACGCCCTACGGGCGACAACATAAATTAGTCTCTGTATACAATCCACGGGCAACCAAAAATAAAATAAACACACACGATACGAAGTGAATTTCCGGAGCAGGAGAAAGTGGTTGTCACGATGCCATAACGTAATTAACTGCAGGGGCTTGCGCCTGCAGGGAAGAGCGTCCCCATAATCAAAAAACCCTCACAAACGAGGGGGAATCTGACGAAGTCTTCTACAATGACCGCATCCATCCAAACCTCTATTATACGATGCCATAAATCAACTTGGTATTGTCGGAGAGGTGGACGGATAAATCCAAATAGCATCTGCCCCCAAATTCAGGCAAGATGATCCATCCCGGTGCATCTCTGTTTTTAGCGGTAAACAAATTCTTGCACACCCGGTAGGACCTTTTTCCTCTTTCCACTCCACACTTCGTGTGTCGTGTTTCGCAAACAAAATCGCGGTTCGCTATGGTTGCCTTTGGATTCGAGATACTAAGATTTGGTGTCTTGTTCCTGTGCAGAAATAAGAAGTGAATATCAATGGCTTCCAGCTGCACAAACTGCAACGACAACTCCCGCTCCTCCCCAACTGGAGGAGTGATATATGGGCCCAATGCGGCCTCCATCTTTTCAATGCCAGTGGGGCAGGTGACTCAAGCCACCACTGGATTGTTCTTCGGGACCATGCTCCCTCCAGCGAGTTTCAGCGCCCCCAGTGCCATCACGGGAAGCTCCTAAGAAGTTGGTCTTCGATCGACTTGCAACCACCACGGCCCCTCTCAAAGAGTCGTCCAAGTCTGCCACCTCAGTTTTCAACAGGCTGAGCCGAATCTCAAGTGGGCCCGTAAAGAGGCTCGTGATACCTAAAGGGGTTATCCTGAAACGGATAGTCCTCCTAACTCCTGCTGCGGGTGAAGTCGTCAAAGGTGTTTCTCTTACCAGAAAATCGGCCTTCGAAAGAGTGGTCGTTCCCTCTCAACGGACTTCAGTTTTCGACAGGCTGACACCAGCAGCAGCCCCTCACCAAAGCAGGGGGCACAACGGAGCCGCTTACACAAATGAGGTGGTCCCATCTGCAAGACACGCTCGACGTCGCCACTGGCGCCAAGTGAGAAAATCCGGGGGCAAATCCCTTTCTGGACCCACCCTACTAGCTCCAATGGTGGAAGTTGAAGATGCTGTTCCAACCGGGAACATCTTTGAACCGCTTAAGAGGGTGCGCAAGAACTCTCCAACTGCGGTGCTGAAGAAATCTCCACTTCCTGCTGAAAATATTGTTGGGATTCCTTAGCACCCTACTGGGTTTTCACCGCAACTGCCATGCCTAATTTAAAAATTCTAAGGTGCTAAACAATCCTAAGCTAGGATCAAGCTAGAGTAAATAGACAATATAACATGTGATCTACCATTACACTAAGTGAATGAGGAATACAACCTTTATAGACCGGTCCTTCACTTCTAAAGCTCCGTGTAGTAGTCCCTTCGCTGCGATCGAAGATCTCCCGAACTCTAGTATGGGTTCCCTTGGAGAAATGAACAAGCCTGCTCGAAGTCTTCGAGGCCGAAGATGATCTACGTCGAGGAGACTCAAACCCAAGCTACCTCTTCATTAGGTCAAGAACTTTGTGAAGAGAACACCCTTTACTACCCAAACAAGTGTATAGGATGATGAAGTAGGAAGTGGGCTCACTTTAGGTTTTATTTTCTCACAATATTTCTTCATGTTTCATGGAGCTAGTAAGCTTGAAGAAGGAAGGAGATGAAGAAAAGCAACCATGAAAAATGAAGAATGAAAACTAATGAGGTGAGAATAGCAACTATGGATGGGTTAGTGTCATATACTAACCATTGTAGAGACTAAACCATGGCTAACTAAAATGGTTAGGTTAATAAATATCTTAAGGGTGACAAAACAAGTGGACTTTGTCAAAGATGCTTCAAGCTTCCAAGCGTGAAAAAATTCTCACTAATTTTGAATTATTAAGATAAATAAAAACCTTCACATTTTAATTATCATGGTGTAAGTCACACACACCCATGCTTGCATGTATCATTAAGCATGATACAAACTATGTACATAAGTATATATCACATACACACTTAATGCACAAAGCAAGTGAGAAAAGAAATCTTAAGTGAGCTAATACTAGTTAATGTAAATTAATATATCAAATATATAATTATACATTAGATTATCAAATCAACACTTGATTTAATAATCCGGCTATATAACATATAACCGACAAATATCATGTGTATCAATTTATCGAATCAACACTTGATTCGATAACCCGGCTATATCACATACAACCGATCGATACGAATAAATCACGAGAATAGAATATGGTATCTCACACACATATTAATCTCGGTCCCGCACATATCTCATATGTGCTCCTACTCCGTTTCGCCTGAGCCAGGAAACCTCCGTGTAAGACTCTAAAGACTCGTCAATACGTCGGCAGTAGGTGATGATCATATCAAACACCCACAAGCCGCAAGAGGCGTACTAAACGTAACGGCCACCCAAGTATTGAGCGATCAGAAGATCAACAAGCAAGCTTGCTCATACTCCTGCGAATCCAATCAGTAACACTTACCGTACAGTCCGGTCTCTTCGTCTGATATGTCGCATATCTCGTCTAGGGTGGTAAACGTTAGACCCCAGTAACTCGATAAGTCGTGCCGATGTGAGGCTCATAACAGGTCGAGAAATTACTGGTAACACTTACCAGTAAATCTCAGAATCAGCCCTGGCCAGGGGCTTCATGTTATAGCCAATCGAGCACAGCGCAACATCAACTCTCAATACCGGGAGAGACGAATCCCCTCCTATCGCTCATTGCCTCCATGTGACTCGGGACTGTACCCAAAAACCACCATTTTGCACGTTCTCTTGAACATGATAAGGTAGAAATCAAAGCACAGTGGGAATCACACAAGACTCTATGACGATCTCGGGTCGACAGACTAATCTGTACCAGTGTCACCAGAGAACTGCCATCTGACGTGGGGTATAATACCATTTGGGAGTTCTCGGCGAGTCCGTCCAGTATACCCAGTCTCCACTGAGCACCCGTATATCATCTCTGATGTCAAACATCGATGGATATGTGATCATCCATCGCCCATCTATATGGGTCGAGAAGCTATAAGCTAGTCTACTCTGGTATATCGATGCCCCGTCTCGATACACCCACGACTAGGGACATTAAAGGATGTACTCACAGACTCTAGTATGATCCGCATCATAATCCAGGTAGTCAAGTACACATCCTAAGGGCTTTACCAACATGTAACAGAGAGACAATCAGTGTACATGTTAAGATAAAGAGTAACCAGATAGCATACTATCATGTCGAGCAAGAAAGTCCTCCCAATATGTGTCCAAGCATCCACTACAATATACATTTCATGTACAGTAATGGCCTCTAGGGCATACATATAACTAACAAATATGACGCACGAAAATCCGGAGCAACCCCCTCAGCGTCTGTCCTCCCAAATCCACAGAGTCTGGCGGAAAGTTCAAGATTCTGTGATCAACAAGAACTACTCTCGTCAACCGGAGAAAATGAAGTTTCGACAAGAGGAAAGTCATCCCTCCAGCATACAGTGATGGAATTCTTTCATACAGGTGCCTGCTATAATGGCTCCTTCAATTTCGACCTCCCACAAAAAGAGAAGGCCGGAGAATCTCCCACCACCGGCGGCAAATCCCAAAGGTGATGGATCCAAACGCCCTAAGTCTGGGGGCATGATTGTGCACACGATTTACATGGCTTCCGGAAAAAAGGAAAGTCGTGCTTCCGTGGGTCATCGGTCGCAAACTCGGTCGTTGACAAAAGCTCATGAGCAACAACAAAAGCTCCAGGAGATACTGACGAAAATGGCAGCACTCACGTGGCAGAAAGAAATTCCGGAGTCAGCATCAGAACAACGCCAAGAGCAGGAGACCGATACAGAATTCCCGTGAAGGGTGCTTGAAAGAAAGGATAAGGAGGCCACGGAACAGGCTGCTAATATATAACGACACTATTGTTCCATGACATGGTCGAGCTGATGATCCAGCCAGAACATCCAACTGAAGACCCGCCGATAATCATCGAGGACGATAGAGGGGAAACATCAAACCCTCTTCCAGCTTTATCAACAGCCAGGGAGGGAACAATCTTCAAAGCTGTCCTTAATGATTACATAGCTCAACAATATGAGCTCATCAGGCAAGTGAAGTGGCTGGCCAAGTCGTCAGAACTGGGCGACTGTATCCGGGTTGGTATGACCAAATCAATATCCGCCAGGATATACGATCCCTAAGTTCCACGTGTATAAGAGGATAGGTAATCCTCATCAGTACGTCGCTCAGTTCAGAGCTCTATGCGGCAATACTGGAGGCAACAACAAATTGCTGTTTCGCCAGTTCGTTGGCAGCCTGTCAGAAACAACATTTGAATGGTACTCGGAGCTCCCAAATGACTCCGTCAAAACATTCACGGAAATGGTATTGTTGTTCACGCAACGGTTCGCTAGCTCAAGTGAGCGCACCTCGATCACGGAGTTAGTCAATGCCAGGGTGAAGCCAGGAGAGACCTGGGTTCAATACGCAATCCGGTGGCGAAACCTATGGTCAAAATGCGAACAACGCATCGAAGATGCTCCGGCCGTGGGCATGTTCACAGGGACTCTAGATTCTCAGGCGATTGTGTCCTAGTTTATGACGTTCTTTAAGCCGACCACCTTCCACGCTCTGATCAATAAGTTAGCCCAAATGGACCAGATGAGCCACGGGCCTTCCTCTTCAAAAATGGACCCTTGGAATGCAAAGGGTAAAAGGAAAGCAGCCTTCGTTGCCAATACTCAAAAACAACCGAGTGACCCAAAACAGGTTGCTCGCTAAAACAACGCGCGCCTGCGCCAATCCCTGGAAGAGAAACTAGGACGTGCTAACTCGTTTCCCATGATAAAATGAGGAGATTTTTCGAACTGGCAGTGTGGAACAAACTCATCACTCTGCCAGACCCAAAACGTCCACCGCAGCCCGGTGACGTCAATAACCCCAACTACTAGTCCTATCACAGAATGGTGAGCCACCCAATTGAAGATTGCTACGTCTTCAAAAATTGGATCGAGGACCAGTATCAATGGGGAAAATTTACGCTTTCTGAGAACTGGAGGGTGAACCCGCCACAGAAGCACGCTCCCAAAAAGGTAGATGCGCCGGGGGTATCATGCTCACTCGTAGAAGAAACTCCATGGAAAGTCGTTCTTTCAACTAAAACCTATCACACCCCGCTTCCCAGTATACGGGTAGAGGACACGACTGGCCGCTATGTATTTACTCTGAAGTAAATACGCTAAGTGTATCTAAACAATATAAATGAAAATGCACAAGAGACAAAAGATATAATTGAACAGCAACTTTATTTATTCACAATCTTTTTACAATACATAGAAAAGTAAATACATGGGATAGAGCGATGTCTAAACAATGGCATAACAGAAATGAAAAGTATTGAAATGAAATGTGTACAATGAATCTAAAGCTCTGGGTCGTAGGCTAACTGATCCAAGTCCTCGCTGGTGGGATCGATCTCCTGAGTATCCAGATCACCTGACAACATTCCAGAGAAGAAAGAGAAGGAATGTCGTCAGCGAACAATCGCTCGGTAAGTCCCAAAGATAAGGGAGAAATAGAATAGACAGAGAGAGAAAGTAGCTTTTAAAGTTGTATTATATGGTTAACGCTGTTGTTTGTAGCTTGGTACAGAATGATACCAGTGTATACAAGAGGAGTCTCTATATGCTTGAGACTAAGGGCAACAGGAGTACAAGGAACCGTTTATGCCATGGTACTACAGCAACATGAATTCAGGTTAGGTGTCTTAAGTCTTGCGGTCTCGTACCACTTCTAACACCTTCCATACCAATCTACCCCTTAAAACCCCGCGATGTATTGATTGCATAGTTGTATTGTATTGTAAATTGGATTGTCTTGTATAGGCGGATGACTTGCCGAAACCATGATATCAGTAGAATGGATGTAACTGGAGAATCATGTAGATGGAAGTATATCCATGGTTTGGTTCAGTCAATACAGATTGAATAGATTGAATATATGGATTCATGGATTCATATTGAATTGTAGTATTGTAGATTGTACTTGAATCATATTCAAGTCAGATTATTTATAATGAGACTCAGTCTGAGTCAGAACAATTTGAAAAGAAATTGAAGTCCTGAATTAGGTTTTGATATTATCGGTAACTGCTGCACATGGGCGGTAGGATTTGTGTCTTTTTCAAAGACGATTACGGTGTTGATAATACCGTTTCTTAAGTTGTCTACCTTAAATAGGAAAGCACCCATATCTCCGGCTTCTTGAGGCTCAAGAGACTGGTCCCGCTTAAACCTATGTTTATGTCACGACCCGAAATATTAGCTCGTGACCGGCACTTAAATCACGCCACGTCTAAAGGCGTAACGTAATTCAAGTAAGCAAAACCTAGAAATCTAAACCTTTTTAAGAAAATAAAAGATATGAAGTTTTGAAAATAAGGTATGATGAAATCAAAGTTTTCTTAATGCGTAGAAAAGGAACATGAAAATGCAAGTGAAATTTACTAGTTTGAAAACATATTTCGTCTTTTAAAAATTTGGGCAGCACCTCCTTTGTATATTTTGATCCAAAACCACAAATACATAATAATGATAAAGGCATCCCCAAGCGGGAGCTAACTCTTCGCCAAACGGCGGATCACAACCACGCAAGACAGGAATACGACACCCAACGGCGAAGATCAACACCAAAAAATAAAGAATAAAGCGAGATATCAACCCAAAAGGCGAACATAAAATCCATCGCTCAAGTCTCGCAACTACAAGTCTCACTAAGTCTCATTACTTATACAATTACTAGTTTGATTGATG
Organism: Agapanthus africanus; assembly: GCA_030015575.1. Classification (NCBI taxonomy): domain Eukaryota; kingdom Viridiplantae; phylum Streptophyta; class Magnoliopsida; order Asparagales; family Amaryllidaceae; genus Agapanthus; species Agapanthus africanus. Next base: position 117,896,658 of record CM057350.1, read on the forward strand.
GAGTTGACCAGATACAAAATGAAATACAAATACAAGAGTGGGTACGATACAATGTCCAACCTACCAAGCAAAACACCCAAATGAAGCTATGTGCCAGCGATGCCGCTACGGATCCACGCGGTCAACCTGCAAGAACTGTGGCACAACGGGGGTGAGTTGCTAACTCGTGAATAGAAAAACATCAACAAGTAGAAATCGAATAAACAACGACTCCTAGGTCAACTTTATCATAAAGGTAATACTATGATATCTAGGGTGACCGGGTCTGTACATGTGCCAGCACTATAAGTAAATGCCTACTGCATGTGGACATCATCCAATAATGTAATCAATGTATGTATGCATGTGGATCTCGTCTAACCAGAGAATCAATGCCTGTATGCATGCGGATCTCGTCCCCGTGTCAACCAATGACACAACAATATCATGCATGTAAATATCATAAAAGCATATGCATGAAAGTATGAGGATATAAATTAACGTGTGAACCTCACGACACAACAAATCATAGAACCTGAGTATCCAGCATCGACACTCGAAACATCATGAAACTCGTGCCCAGCATCGGCATGTAAATCCTCATATCTATCGGGCTCCGTCAGTCCGGATCGGCCCATATCATCTCTCGACTCCGGTCGGTATCCTCCGGATAGCCGTCGGGTCCAACCAATCACCGGTAGGTACTAGCCACCCTGCCAGGCTCATCGTCTACTCTACGAAAAACATTTCTCGCCCCGGGGAACCATACCGGGTCCACCATCATCCTCGAATCGGTTTTCACATATCATACGTCTCAGAACCGAGAAAACGCATGGTGGACGCACTGAAATATCATATCAAGAGAAACCGTTTTTTTAAAATAATATATACTTTCTTTTGAAATAACCATGGTTCTCAAATCCAGAAATCTCATGAAAACAACATATCTCAATGCGTATTATCGTAAAGCATGATGTATGCGGCATATAAAAGAAATATAAGCATATCAGTATATCATGCAACATGGAATCAGTAATATGCACATGTCGAGGGAAAGCCTCCTTTTTAATCCAGTTTTAAAATATATCTTGCGGTTCCCAATTTCTCCCAAGTCAAAGGCAACAACGTATGAGGTGCATATGTAACTATAGCAAGTAAACTATGCAAGGAGTCATATCATGATGCGGCAATTCTACTGTGTAGTGACATGGCAATTATCGATGATGAAGTGTGTGAGCCGGCAAATCTGTGTAAGTGTAACATACGCATCATCGATAATGGTGCAGGTGTACTAGCACAGGTATAAGCAATGCAATGAAAATAGCATGAATGCAGCATAAGGTAAATCATCAGCTAACAGCTATAAGGTATACGCATCTAACATGATCGAGTCAGTGAATCTATCAATCGGCATCTGGCCTCATACATCACGTATGGTATAGTCCATCGTATGGTAACCTCTAATCAAGGATATGGATCAATCATCAAGTCAAACTCATCACGTACGGAAAATCATCGTACGGCGGCAATAAACCAATAGGGACCCTATCAACCTTCACGACAAAGAGGGTACGGACCTAACATCTCGTACAACACATCACTCAAGATTCACAACATTATATAACTCTAAATACCTATGTAACCCTTCGAAAATCGTTTAGGCAGTTTTTCGGTAATCGGCTAATTTTTCGGCTTTTTCCGTAAAAAGTCAAAATAGGTATTTGTCATTGTAGATCTAATTATACAAAATTTAGATAAGATATTACTATAATTTTGTCACTAAAATGTCACTTATAATTTTCTAGTTAAATAAAAAAAATTTCGTAATTAATTATTTTTTTTATTATTTTAAGCCTTTTTAAATACATTAAATTAGGGATAAATACAAATTTAATTAGGTAAATTTCATAATTACGAATCTTTATAAGCTAAAATATGGTGTAAATAAAATTATATCATGTCTTGCAAACTTTTGGTTTTAGGGTGGGAAAATTTGTGAAAAAATGAAGTAAAAATGGGGTTTTTTTGTAAAAAGGTTGACATGAAAGCATTAAATGATAACATATGATGTTTATTGACCTAGAAACTTCTCCAAATTTCTCCACAACTCCCTCCCTCACCTGCTGGCCGAAATGCTTCAGGTTTTTCCCCCCATTTTCCCCATTTTTGTTTAGCTTAAAACTCTTGAAAAATCCACAAAAATCCACCGAAATTCACTAAATCCTTCTCTAATTCAACCCAAAACCTTAAGCCATCCCTTCTCAACCCCAAATTGGTTTAAAGTAAGGAGAAAAGAGGCCACTTTAGAGGTTTAGTGCAAGAGAATCAACACTTGTAAGGTAAAATTCTAATCTAGTTGTTTAATTGTAGTTTAATTATGCTAGATTAGAAAGTTTAAGTGTGAATTTTAGTTATAAATTCTTGTTTATGAAATTTCAAGAAAGGGATGAAGTTCTAGATTAGGGTTTGAAGTATGATAATTGGGTTAAAATTTGTGTTGTAGCCATCTAGTAGTTTAAATTGGATGTTAGAGTTGGATTGTGATCGCGATATCGTTAAATTTCGATGTTTGCATCGAATCGGTATTGAATTTGCTTACTAGATTTTTACGAAAATTAGAATGCGCTCAAATTGCGTTATGTTAGAGATATAATTAGCTTCGTATAGGACTATTAGAGTGTGCGAACGCGGGGTTTCGTCTAGTCGGGTTGTAGTTTTGTCGATTTCCCCGAGATGACGATTCTAGTTAACGATTAACGATTTTCGTGCGTTTTCCCGCGCACCGAGTGTATGTTATGATTAATTCGAGAGCGTTGATAATTATTTGTTGTGACTTGCATTGTGTTAGGTTTTGTAATCTTATGCTTGATATTGTGCAAATATAGGATCGGTCGGGGAAACTTCGGACACGGCGCGAAAAGGCAAGGCGGTGGCCGGATCGGATTAGCGGGGATTTCAGGTGAGTAGATGTATTCATCTATGGGGGAATCGTCTGGATGGCGCGATGCGCCCCCTAGTTAGGATTTCCTTATCTCTTTTAAGATTCATGTTGTTAGTTAGCTTACCCCTTCATTGACATTGCATACCCTTATAGTTAATAATATGCTAGATTGCATGGATATTCATATGCACATATGCGATAACACTTCGTAGGGCACGAACACCATTACCATTGGCATCTGTTGCATGCGCACTATTCATGTGACACACACGTCTTTGGTAATTGCCATGCCACGTGCACTAGAAAACCTGTTTAACTTAATATCGCCATTTGCATTCATACATGATATATGAAATTTGCATAGCATACGTATACCTCGCATCATCATCATATTTATATAGATTTCTACCAAAACTCACATCATATACATTGATATCATAGACATTTATCATATATAACATGTGGACACTATGATTTTCTTGATGATTTCAGTTTTTCTGCGATTTCTGGATTCTTGGGGAAAACCGCAAGAATTTAACAAAACCTTATATTTATCATTTTCAAAACAAAGTTGCGGTTTTCTCGTGATGTATGTGTCGTCCACCATGAGTTTTCATGTTTTTTGTTGGATTTCGAGACCCGATTCGAGGAGTGGATGAACCGTCTCGGGTACATGGTGGGCCCGGTATGGTACCCCGGGGTAAGAAGATCGAGTTGTAGACGATGAGCCTGGCAGGGGAAGACTACCTACCGGTGATGTCTGGCGCGGCGGATATCCGGAGGATACCGACCGTTGTCGTGAGATTTATGATATGGGCCGATCCGGACTGACGGAGCCCGATATTGAGACAGATATGATTCCTATTTGGTGTCGATGCTTGACACGGGTTTTCAGATGATTTCTTGATGGTATTTAGCTATTATATAGATATTCATGTTCTAAAGTTAAAAATTCAATACCCTTAGCATTTAAAATACTTAAAGACTTAATAATGACATTGCATACCTGTGCATGCATACTAGAGATATTATATCACATATGGACATGCATGTTGTGGTGCATTGCGTGCATTCTTACGATTGCCTTACTAGATGTTATATTCTACTCACGAGCTGGCAACTCACCCCCGTTATGCCACAGTGTCTTGCAGGTCGGACCCGTCAGTCTTGTAGCGGCGGGCTATCTTATCATCAGTTCCTTTTGCTCAGACTCGCGACATCGCCCGTAGGTGGGTTGCGAGCACACTTTATTTCTTTTTGCTTTATCATTGTATCTAGTATTCTCCATCTACCACTTTATATTGTATATGCGACCTAGTGATGAGACTGAGAGATTTGTATATTTGTGGTTTCTTTTGGGTCGAGCTCACTTGAGCCGACGTGTGTTTTCTGGTATTTTGCGTTTCTTTATGCTCTTTTCTTGATATTACTATTATATTGCATGTGGTTGTGATCCGCCTTGGGCGAAGAGCTAGCTCCCGCTTGGGGATGCCATTTTTATGATTACAGGTTTATTATCTTGTTGTACCCATTTTGGGGGATAGAAAATACAGGGGAGACTCTGCCGAAATTTTCAGAAATTTATGATGTTTTTAAAAAGGGATTCTTTGCAACTTAATTGATTTGAAAATCATTTTCATTAAAGGTTTTCCTTCACTCTCTTTTGATTTTGGTTTAGATTCTTCTGGGCTTTGGCTGACTTAGGTTACGGTACGCCTTTAGACGTCTCGTAATCTAAGTGCCAGTCGCGTTCCGTACTTTCGGGTCGTGACAAAGTTGGTATCAGAGCGTAGGTTTTACCTTTCTGAGTGTAGGACGACCTTGGTAGATGGAGTAGGTGACTTAAGCAGAGTGGCGTAGCGTGGGTATGATCCGCGGCATACTTACGATACGGTACTCCGCCTAAGTAACCTTAGGACATAATTGCTTGTATTTCCTTTCTTGATTCCTTGCATTCCTTGATTCAATTGCAATGATCTTATCAGTCCTGTTTCTTATTCCAGCTTCGATGCCGCCAAAGACTACGAGAGCTCAGCGGGCTGCCGCTAGGGATGAGATTCGGGCGGGCCCGTCTGAGGCGAGGATCGAGCGGGATGATACACCTACCCCTCAGGGTCATACTGATCCGCCTTATCCTAACCGTATTGCCAGATTAGAGGCCGGCATGCAAGAGTTGCGGCAGATGATGGGATCTTTAGTTGAGTCCAGCCGGGCACAGAGATCCGAGGACGTTCCTTCCACTGCACAGACCACGATCGTACCTGCTGCACAGATGGTCACTCCTGCTGCTACTATGGAGACTATCCCTGTTTCACTACAGGAGTTCATGAGATTGAGACCTCCAGCTTTTACCGGTACAGATGCGACAGAGGACCCACAGGCATTTCTTGATAGGATGGCTCGGATTTGCCGTTCGTCGAGGTGTTCTGATGATAGATTGGTGGAGTTTGTGAGTTTTCGTCTGGAGGGTCTTGCCCAGACATGGTACGACTCAGTAGAGAGAGGCCGAGCTGCAGGTCTGCCTTCTATGACCTGGGATGAGTTTACATCTGCATTTCTTGCCCGTTTTCTTCCGGAGAGTGTCCGAGATGCTCGAGCCCGTAGTTTTGAGTCTTTGCGCAAGACTCCTGGGATGACAGTGTCGGAGTATGATATACAGTTTACCCAGTTGTCTCGATATGCTCCGTACCTAGTCGACACAGAAGAGAAGAGAATAAAGAGGTTTGTGCGAGGGCTCGATACACAGCTATTCCTTGCCATCGGCACCCAGCACTTTGATACATACGCAGCCGCGATGGATGCAGCCTTACTTTTGGAGGAGCGTATTTCTGAGACTCCGGTCGTTTCTGGGCCGAAGAGGATCCGTACTGATACGCCAGCTCAGCGGCAGATGGGCAGACATCGTGATAGATTATTTCCGGGAGATGGTGGAGGCAGAGGATTGAGACGAGGTCAGTTATTTGGTTCATATCCACAGACCCAGCAGTCGTCTCCAGGATGTTTTCGGTGTGGGAGTCAGTACCACCGTGTCAGAGACTGTACTATGGGACGCCAGGACGCGGCGACAGTCCCGCATGTGACTTTACCACCCTCACCACCTTCTCAGAGAGCTTTACTCCTTACTCCTGATGATGTTCCACGCCAGCCAGATGCTTCTAGAGGCCGTGGGCGTGGCGGCCCGGTTCAAAGAGGACGAGGCGACAGAGGCAGAGGCAGAGGCCGAGGTAGAGGCAGAGCACAGCCAGCTATTAGTGGTGGACAGGCCCGAGTGTTCGCGTTGACTCCTCAGGATGCACAGGCATCCAATGCCGTCGTGACAGGTACTCTGCCAGTATGTTCTTTTGATGCACGGGTATTATTTGATCCAGGCTCGACACATTCCTATGTATCCACGTACTTTGCACCGAGGTTGGGCCGAGAGTCTTCTCCGTTAGATCAGCCGCTTGTCGTTATTACCCCGGTAGGCGAGTCTTTTGTTGCCCGTTTTGTGTACCGATCGTGTTCCGTTCGTATCGGGGAGAGAGATTCTTCAGTAGATTTGATTCTCCTCGATATGCTAGACTTTGACGTTCTTCTTGGTATGGACTGGCTAGCCACCTGTTATGCATCCGTGGACTGCCGTGAAAAAGCAGTCAGATTCAGTTTTCCTGGTGAGCCGGTTCTTATTATTCAGGGAGATCGTAGTGCTACCCTTCCCAGCTTGATTTCTTCTCTTCGCGCTGGTCAGCTCTTGAGAAAAGGGTGTCAGGGATTCTTAGCCTATATTTGTGATACTAGCTCCACAGAGGTTCCGTTGGACCAGGTCCCTGTTGTGAGAGAGTTTCCTGATATATTCCCTGACGAGCTGCCTGGTCTGCCACCAGAGCGCGAGATTGAGTTCTGTATTGACTTGATCCCTGGCACGGGGCCTATCTCTATACCGCCTTATCGGATGGCCCCGGCGGAACTGAGAGAGCTAAAGGATCAGTTACAGGACTTGCTGGACAAAGGGCTTATCAGACCGAGTGTGTCACCTTGGGGTGCTCCCGTCTTGTTTGTTAAGAAGAAGGACGGAAGTATGCGTTTATGCATTGATTATCGTCAGCTGAACCGGGTTACTGTGCGGAACAGGTATCCCCTACCCCGCATTGATGACTTATTTGATCAGCTCCAGGGTGCAGGGTTTTTCTCGAAGGTTGATTTACGGTCAGGTTATCACCAGTTGCGGGTTCGGAAGGAGGATATTCCGAATACCGCTTTCCGTACTCGTTATGGTCATTATGAGTTCTTAGTGATGTCGTTCGGGCTCACCAATGCCCCGGCAGCATTTATGGATTTGATGAACCGCGTATTCAGGCCGTATCTCGATCAGTTCATTATTATGTTCATTGACGACATCTTGGTTTATTCTCGGAGCCGGAAGGAGCATGAGCAGCACTTACGTATCATCTTGCAGACTTTGAGGGAGCATCAGCTGTTCTCCAAATTCTCCAAGTGCGCATTCTGGTTAGACAGTGTCTACTTCTTGGGTCATGTGGTGACGAGAGACGGTATTTGCGTGGACCCGAAGAAGATCGAGGCAGTTCAGCGTTGGCCTAGACCAGTATCAGTTACAGAGGTTCGCAGTTTTCTAGGTCTGGCCGGCTATTATCGACGTTTCGTCCAGGATTTCTCCCGCATTGCTGCACCGTTGACCGGGTTAACCCGGAAGGGGGTTCCTTTTGATTGGACCCAGGCATGTGAGGATAGTTTCCAGCAGTTGAAGACTCGTCTGACTACTGCACCAGTGTTAGCATTGCCTTCAGGATCAGGCGGGTTCGTGGTATATTGTGATGCTTCTAGAGTGGGGCTGGGATGTGTATTGATGCAGCACGACAGAGTTATCGCGTATGCTTCTCGGCAGCTGAGGAAACACGAACAGAACTACCCTACGCATGATTTAGAGATGGCTGCAGTGGTATTTGCACTTAAGATCTGGAGACATTACCTATACGGTGAGTCGTGCCAGATATTCACTGACCACAAGAGTTTGAAGTATATCTTCCAGCAGCGAGACCTGAACCTGAGACAGCGCCGATGGATGGAGTTGGTGAAGGATTATGACTGCGAGATTTTATACCATCCGGGCAAGGCGAATGTGGTGGCAGATGCTTTGAGTAGGAGGCCTGGAGGTAGCTTATCTTGTTTGAGCGCAGTGCAGATGCAGTCGACGGCGGATTGGCAGGTGTTATGTGATAGCAGAGTGCAGTTCGAGTTTACTCCTACAGGGGGACAGCTGGCCCATTTCAGAGCACGCCCACAGTTACTTGACCGTATCTGCGAGGTACAGTCCGGCGATGCCCGTATCTTAGAGATTATTGAGCAGATTCGGCAGGGCAGAGTTTCTGAGTTCGTGATTGATGATCAGGGGATTCTTCAATTTGGGACTCGACTGTGCGTGCCAGATTCAGAGGGACTGAGGCGTGATATTCTCGAGGAGGCACATAGATCAGTATACAGTGTGCATCCGGGTTCCACCAAAATGTACCGTGATTTGAGAGAGGTTTACTGGTGGGACGGGATGAAGAAGGATATTACAGACTTTGTGTCGAGATGCCTGACTTGTCAGCAAGTCAAGGCCGAGCACCAGAGGCCAGCCGGCGAGTTACAGCCTTTGCCCATCCCTGAGTGGAAGTGGGAGCAGGTCTCCATGGACTTCGTGGTGGGTCTACCCAGGACCAGTCGAGGGTACGACTCTATTTGGGTGATTGTTGATCGACTGACGAAAGCGGCTCACTTCCTGCCAGTGAAGACCACTTTCGGATTTTCTCAGTACGCCCAGGTTTATATTGATGAGATAGTGCGACTGCATGGTGTTCCGACTTGCATCGTGTCCGACCGTGGCACCCAGTTTACCAGCCGATTGTGGCAGAAACTCCAGGAAGTTTTGGGCACCCGATTGAGTTTTAGCACAGCCTTTCATCCGCAGACTGACGGTCAGTCAGAGCGTACTATTCAGACTCTTGAGGACATGCTCAGAGCTTGTGTTTTAGATTTCGGTGGTAGCTGGGATCGTCATTTGCCGTTGATCGAGTTTTCCTACAATAATAGCTTCCAGGAGACGATTCAGATGGCACCTTTCGAGGCTTTATATGGGAGGAGATGTCGATCGCCTGTATGTTGGACAGAGCTTAGGGAGAGCAGTATTTTGGAGCCGCAGATCGTACATGAGATGACCGAGAAGATACAGTTGATTCGGGACAGGATGAGAGCGGCACAGAGCAGGCAGAAATCATATGCTGACAGGCGCCGTTGCCGACTCGAGTTCGCTGTTGGCGATCATGTTTTCCTGAAGGTCTCTCCGATGAAAGGTGTGATGAGATTTGGGCGGAAAGGGAAGCTGAGTCCTAGATATGTTGGTCCTTTCGAGATCCTAGAGCGTGTTGGTCCAGTCGCTTATAGGTTAGCTCTTCCGCCCAGCTTCCCCAATGTTCACCCCGTATTCCATGTCTCGATGCTTCGCAAGTACCTTCATGATCCTTCCCAGGCGATTCAGCACCAGACGATCCAGCTAGAGCGTGATCTTTCTTTCACCGAGCAGCCGGTGGTCATCTTGGATCGGCAGGTGAAGAAATTGAGGTCGAAGGTCATACCGTCCGTCAAGGTCCTTTGGCGTGGCCCGAACAGCGAGGAGGTCACCTGGGAGACCGAGGTCGAGATGAGGAAGAGATATCCTCATCTTTTTGAAGGTACGCGTAGTTAAATTCTAAATTCGGGGACCGAATTTCTTTAAGGGGGGAAGATTGTAACCCTTCGAAAATCGTTTAGGCAGTTTTTCGGTAATCGGCTAATTTTTCGCCTTTTTCCGTAAAAAGTCAAAATAGGTATTTGTCATTGTAGACCTAATTATACAAAATTTAGATAAGATATTACTATAATTTTGTCACTAAAATGTCACTTATAATTTTCTAGTTAAATAAATTTTTTTTCGTAATTAATTATTTTTTTATTATTTTAAGCCTTTTTAAATACATTAAATTAGGGATAAATACAAATTTAATTAGGTAAATTTCATAATTAGGGATCTTTATAAGCTAAAATATGGTGTAAATAAAATTATATCATGTCTTGCAAACTTTTGGTTTTAGGGTGGGAAAATTTGTGAAAAAATGAAGTAAAAATGGGTTTTTTTGTAAAAAGGTTGACATGAAAGCATTAAATGATAACATATGATGTTTATTGACCTAGAAACTTCTCCAAATTTCTCCACAGCTCCCTCCCTCACCTGCTGGCCGAAATGCTTCAGGTTTTTCCCCCCATTTTCCCCATTTTTGTTTAGCTTAAAACTCTTGAAAAATCCACAAAAATCCACCGAAATTCACTAAATCCTTCTCTAATTCAACCCAAAACCTTAAGCCATCCCTTCTCAACCCCAAATTGGTTTAAAGTAAGGAGAAAAGAGGCCACTTTAGAGGTTTAGTGCAAGAGAATCAACACTTGTAAGGTAAAATTCTAATCTAGTTGTTTAATTGTAGTTTAATTATGCTAGATTAGAAAGTTTAAGTGTGAATTTTAGTTATAAATTCTTGTTTATGAAATTTCAAGAAAGAGATGAAGTTCTAGATTAGGGTTTGAAGTATGATAATTGGGTTAAAATTTGTGTTGTAGCCATCTAGTAGTTTAAATTGGATGTTAGAGTTGGATTGTGATCGCGATATCGTTAAATTTCGATGTTTGCATCGAATCGGTATTGAATTTGCTTACTAGATTTTTACGAAAATTAGAATGCGCTCAAATTGCGTTATGTTAGCGATATAATTAGCTTCGTATAGGACTATTAGAGTGCACGAACGCGGGGTTTCGTCTAGTCGGGTTGTAGTTTTGTCGATTTCCCCGAAATGACTATTCTAGTTAACGATTAACGATTTTCGTGCGTTTTCCCGCGCACCGAGTGTATGTTATGATTAATTCGAGAGCGTTGATAATTGTTTGTTGTGACTTGCATTGTGTTAGGTTTTGTAATCTTATGCTTGATATTGTGCAAATATAGGATCGGTCGGGGAAACTTCGGACACGGCGCGAAAAGGCAAGGCGGTGGCCGGATCGGATTAGCGGGGATTTCAGGTGAGTAGATGTATTCATCTATGGGGGAATCGTCTGGATGGCACGATGCGCCCCCTAGTTAGGATTTCCTTATCTCTTTTAAGATTCATGTTGTTAGTTAGCTTACCCCTTCATTGACATTGCATACCCTTATAGTTAATAATATGCTAGATTGCATGGATATTCATATGCACATATGCGATAACACTTCGTAGGGCACGAACACCATTACCATTGGCATCTGTTGCATGCGCACTATTCATGTGACCACACGCCTTTGGTAATTGCCATGCCACGTGCACTAGAAAACCTGTTTAACTTAATATCGCCATTTGCATTCATACATGATATATGAAATTTGCATAGCATACGTATACCTCGCATCATCATCATATTTATATAGATTTCTACCAAAACTCACATCATATACATTGATATCATAAACATTTATCATATATAACATGTGGACACTATGATTTTCTTGATGATTTCAGTTTTTCTGCGATTTCTGGATTCTTGGGGAAAACCGCAAGAATTTAACAAAACCTTATATTTATCATTTTCAAAACAAAGTTGCGGTTTTCTCGTGATGTATGTGTCGTCCACCATGAGTTTTCATGTTTTTTGTTGGATTTCGAGACCCGATTCGAGGAGTGGATGAACCGACTCAGGTACATGGTGGGCCCGGTATGGTACCCCGGGGCAAGAAGATCGAGTTGTAGACGATGAGCCTGGCAGGGGAAGACTACCTACCGGTGATGTCTGGCGCGGCGGATATCCGGAGGATACCGACCGTTGTCGTGAGATTTATGATATGGGCCGATCCGGACTGACGGAGCCCGATATTGAGACAGATATGATTCCTATTTGGTGTCGATGCTTGACACGGGTTTTCAGATGATTTCTTGATGGTATTTAGCTATTATATAGATATTCATGTTCTAAAGTTAAAAATTCAATACCCTTAGCATTTAAAATACTTAAAGACTTAATAATGACATTGCATACCTGTGCATGCATACTAGAGATATTATATCACATATGGACATGCATGTTGTGGTGCATTGCGTGCATTCTTACGATTGCCTTACTAGATGTTATATTCTACTCACGAGCTGGCAACTCACCCCCGTTGTGCCACCGTGTCTTGCAGGTCGGACCCGTCAGTTTTGTAGCGGCGGGCTATCTTATCATCAGTTCCTTTTGCTCAGACTCGCGACATCGCCCGTAGGTGGGTTGCGAGCACACTTTATTTCTTTTTGCTTTATCATTGTATCTAGTATTCGCCATCTACCACTTTATATTGTATATGCGACCTAGTGATGAGACTGAGAGATTTGTATATTTGTGGTTTCTTTTGGGTCGAGCTCACTTGAGCCGACGTGTGTTTTCTGGTATTTTGCGTTTCTTTATGCTCTTTTCTTGATATTACTATTATATTGCATGTGGTTGTGATCCGCCTTGGGCGAAGAGCTAGCTCCCGTTTGGGGATGCCATTTTTATGATTACAGGTTTATTATCTTGTTGTACCCATTTTGGGGGATAGAAAATACAGGGGAGACTCTGCCGAAATTTTCAGAAATTTATGATGTTTTTAAAAAGGGATTCTTTGCAACTTAATTGATTTGAAAATCGTTTTCATTAAAGGTTTTCCTTCACTCTCTTTTGATTTTGGTTTAGATTCTTCTGGGCTTTGGCTGACTTAGGTTACGGTACGCCTTTAGACGTCTCGTAATCTAAGTGCCAGTCGCGTTCCGTACTTTCGGGTCGTGACAACCTATGTCCCAGGTCACGTCCATAACAAACTCATATCAGGGAACCGACAAAGGTATCAATCATCTCAATCGACTAGCATCCGTATACCGACATATCAACCAAGTCATCATATCATCTCGTATATCCATTTCATCACATTAATATGTCATATCAAGTCAATATATATATACATTCTACCCTATACATCGAATGTCATGTTACTCTAAAATTCATACTTATTCTAGTGTACTATATATCTACAAGTCATGATTCACATTCATTTTTCATATCCTCATTGCTTTCATCACATATCTCAAATACATATGTTCCATCATTCATTTCTAACTATCCTTTAACCATAACCCTAGTTTCCTAATCTAGGTTTCTTTACCCATATTATATATATATATATATATATATATATATATAAATCGGTTTCCATCAAGTTTACGGGGGTGCTATACGCCATCCACCCGACTTCCCCCGTAGATATAGATTTACCCACCTTGATCCTCGCTTGCTGGAGTCGATGACGCCACGCTCATCCTCGTCGTCTCGAAGTCCACGTGGGGGTACTTATAATTTCCAATGCGTCATATAGTATCAAAATCGAGCATGAAAACCAAAACGGCAAGCGAATCGCTTATAGGTTAAAACCTATAGTCTATTCACACAAAAGAGCCCAAAAACACCCGATATCGACGTCCAAACGTCAAATGACCGAATAAAATACCAAATACTAAAACTTAAAGTCATGAATACCAAGAAATGCAAGGCATCAAGTCATGAAAATAGTCCCAGATTTTTGTTCAGGTGAAAACAAGGTGCACAAACAATACTGGAGTGATGTATAGGTGGTATATGAACTACACAAGCAACCTGAGCACCCAATTCCCTCATCTGGCCGGCCAGAAGCCTCCCAAGTCCGGCCTCCTCGGTTTTGTAGGTGAGTTAGGGTCTCTTCTTGGTAGGGTGATCTCTTGGTGTTATTCCTAGGTCTCTGAAGTTGTTTGGGTTTCCAGTAAGAGTCCCAGGTTATCCCAAATTTCCCTGCACCCACTTATAACTCACAAACCGACATGTTAATGTCTAAATCCCATTGCAAGGTCCATGTTTTGTTTGGTCCAGGTTTTAGACACTAAGGGGGGTTTAAGGTCACCAATAAAGGTCAAGTTCACCAACTCAACTTAAATAAAACCCTAACCCTCTCTAGGAATCTCAAAGTTCACAACACTTCACTAAATCGGTTTTAAATTTGAATAGAGGCTAAAGCAATTGAAATACTACACTTAATGTGAAATAAATACCTCATTTGGCAACTCATGAAAATTCTTGAGTTGCCCAAGTCTCCAAAATTCATCATTTCTTGTTCCAAAGTGCATCTAGTGAGCTTGTGCATGTTTTTAAAGATGTGGGGATGGACTTTTGGTGTGTTTTTGATGGTGTAATGAAGAGGTAGAGGAGGGGGATGAGGTGTGCTGCCATGGAGCTGAAGAAGAGAAGAAAGAATGATGAAGATGATGGAGGGAACAATGTAGTATGGTCCAAGGTTGACCCCCCACCTCTCTCTCTCATGCCCATCTCTCTTTCTTTATCATTTTCTTTTCTTTTCTATTTCCTTTTATCTTTTCTTTCTTCTTATTTAAAAACTAAGAAATGAAATGAAGAACACAAAGAAAAGACAAGATAGGAAAATGTAACAAGTGTAATTTGACAAGGTGCAAGTCATACACAAAACAAGTTTAATGTGCGATTAGCATTAAATTAGAGTATAATTAATTATAAAATTTCATAATTTGCTTAAATCATTTAAAACATTCTCATTTCAGTAATTTCTATAATTTTCCAAATATTTCTCAATTTATCAGTATTTAATTATACCGCCATATTAAAATATTCATAAAAATTATTATTAAATTGTAAAATTCTCAAAAATAATATTTTATTTTCCTGAAATGTTACAGTTTACTAGGGTCCTTAGGGTAATTTATAAAACTTGAGGGGGTTATATATAAAAATACTTTTGTATAATTTTCAAAATACACCCAAAGTATTTAATTATCGTCTTTGGAGTTGTCATAGATGTGGATCTTATATATGTGACATTTCTAGTGAAAATAACCTAATTTAATAATATAGGGTATTTAATTGTAATATTGAACATGTATAGAATTTCATTGTATTTTCATGTAAAGTGATTCTTTTGATATAGGAAAGTTGGAATATTTATTTTATATCAAAAATAGATATTTTGATGATACATATATATATATATTTATTTATTTATATAAAATAATTTTAATTTATTATTTTTTTTCTAGAAATCTCATTTTCTTAAGATATTTGTATTTTAAATCCTTCGAGACCGAATGCTCCTTACGGAGGTCTAAATCTCGCACTACTGAGCCCAGGGATATGCGATAACCCGCACTATCCTAGTCGGGTTCCCCAAAAATGGGTTGTAGCGGCGCTTTGCAAAAATTTGTAAAAATACGTAATCTTATAGAAAATAGTTTTTATAAGTTAAAGGTAGTTTTGTGTAAAACGGTATTTCCCGAATCTATATTTCCCAAAGGTATTGTGCTATGTTGCATAGGACTGTTGTGAGGAGGTAGGTCATTATCTCGTGATCTACTTAAAGGTATAGTAAGATTAATGATGTTTTAAAGTCGAAACTATACTACATGGTATTTTATTGACAAAGAGCGGTAAAAGTTACAAAATGAAATATTTTGCAATGAAACGTGTTCAACATGTTTTGTTAATGATTAATAGTAAAGATGTAAGAGTTTAATATGGTTGTGTTAAGGAAAATTGAACTTTATAAAGAAAACCGAATCGGAAGTCGGATTTAACTCCGCTTCCGTCGGGTTTTAGTAAAAGAAGTTTTAAGAATAAATTAGAGAAGAGGGAGGTAGGACTTATGGGTTTAGAGTCAAGAGAAGAAGGAGAGGAAGTGGTAGGAGGCGTCGGTGCGTCGTTTTGTCGTTGGGAGCTCCTCGGATCGTCGTCGGAAATTCGCTGGAGCTTCGTCCTTTGCTAACTCCAATTGCACACTAAAATTCTATAGAGTTTTCTTGAGAGTTTGGACAGAATTGTGAGTGAGGGGTGTGTGTCTAGGGGTGGTATTTATAGGGTAAAACTAGGGTTAAGGTAGGTGAAAAGGTGTATTGAAAATGTATTAAAAATTGTATTAAAAATATGGTTTAATAGGGTTATAAAGTGTTATGTTCATATGCAGGAAATTTAAAGTATACAGGGGTACTGGGAATACAGAGAGGCACGACTTTTATGTTGGACCCAACTCGATCCGACCGAGTTCGGCTGGCGGCGGCGGCCGAATCAATCGATCCGTCGGCCGAGTCAGGCCGAGTCGGGCCGGAGATCGCCGTCAAGTGGTCGTCGTCGTTTGGTCTTCCCCCTGGTCCAGTTTGTTTTACATGTGAAGTGGGGTTCTTACGAGTTATGCACGTGTAGACCCTTGGACTTCCAAAAATTTAAAAGAAAACAATATTAAAAATAATGTGGGGGATGAGATTTGAACTCTGGTGCTTTGGTTCAGCAGTGCAAGGTCTTACCAATGACCTACAAGCTCTTTCTTGCTATTAAAAAGCAAAACAATTACTTATAGTACTCACAGAAATTGAAAATACCCCAAGTATACATTAACTTTTAAACAAATTTTTGTACACTAAAATTGGAGTTGTTACAGTCTACCCTCCTTACAAAAATTTCGTCCTCGAAATTTACAAATTTTATTTTAAGGACTAGTTTACAAAGAGGTGAGGATATCTTGCACACATCTCATCTTCCCTTTCCCATGTTGATTCTCCTGGAGTGTCTTTTCTTCACATCACTCGAACCAAGCTGATTTCCTTGTTCCGAAGTGACTTCACTTTCTTGTCCAGGATCTCCACAGGTTGCTGCTCACAAGATAATTCGGGCTGTACAGTGAGCTTGGAATGGTCAAGAACATGGCTGGGGTCACTCACATACCTTCTGAGTTGGGATATGTGGAACACATTATGCACTCCTTCCAATGAAGGTGGAAGTGCCAAGCGGTATGCCACTTCACCGACTCATTCGAGTATGTCGAACAGTCCAATGTATCTCGGACTTAGCTTACCCCGTCTTCCAAATCGGATCACTCCACGGTTCGGAGATATCTTTAAGAATACGTGATCTCCCGGCTGGAACTCCAAGTGACGTCGTTTTGCATCAGCCCAGTGCTTCTGTCGGCCTTGGGCTACGCGCATCTTTTCTTTGATAGTACGAACCACATCAACAGTTGCTACTATCATCTCAGGTCCAAGAAGTTCCCTATCTCCGATGTCGTCCCAATTTAATGGTGATCGACACTTTCTTCTATAAAGCGCTGCAAAAGGTGCCATTCCTATGCTTACTTGGTAGCTGTTGTTGTACGAAAACTCCACAAGATGTATGTGATCTTCCCACGATCCTCCGAAGTCTAACATACATGGTCTGAGTATATCCTCCAAGATTTGAATAGTTCGCTCAGACTGACCATCAGTTTGTGGATGATAAGCTGTGCTGAAGTTCAAACTTGTTCCCAAGCTTGCTTGCAGACTCTGCCAAAATTGCGATCGGAACCTGGTGTCACGATCGGAGACAATGCAAACCGGTACTCCATGAAGTTGCACAATTTCCTGTATGAGTTCATGGGTATTAGAGATAATACATATTTGAAGAGTTTAAATCTTAAGTAGATTCTTACCTCCATGTACTTCTTTGCTAATGTCTCAGTTGATTGACCAACTCGAAATGGAATGAAGTGAGCTGACTTTGTGAGTCGATCCACAATAATCCATACCGCATCATTACCCTTTGTGCCGCGAGGAAGTGCAGTCACAAAATCCATCGTGATGTGTTGCCACTTCCATTCTGGGATTGGTAACGGTTGAAGTAATCCAGCAGTCCTATGATGTTCAGCCTTTACTTGCTGACACACTAAGCATTTAGCAACACTTCTGGCTACTTCATGCTTCATTCCATGCCACCAGTAATTCTGACGTAGATCTTTGTACATCTTTGTACCTCTAGGGTGTACTGAGTAGGGAGAACTGTGAGATTCTTTCATTAACTCTTTCCGAAAAGAACCCTTTGGTACACATAATCTGCTGCTGTATCTCAAAGATCCGTCTTCATGGATGAGAAGTCTGTTCTGAGTCCATTCTCTACTTGTTCTCTGATCTTTTGCAACTTAGCATCACTTGCTTGAGCTGCCTTGATTTGATTGATAATAGTTGATTGAACTTGTAAATTCATCAGGCTTGAAGCGTTACCTGGCACGACTACTTCAATCTCCATCTGATGCAAGTCCTGTTGTAGCTTCCACTGAGCGGTGAGAAGCATTGCTAATGGTTAGCGACTAAGAGCATATAGAACTACATCCACCTTCCCTGGGTGATATTGCAGGTTGATGTCAAAGTTCGCCACGAGTTCTAACCATCGTCTCTGCCACATATTAAGTTCCTTCAGAGTAAACACATATTTCAGACTCTTGTGATCTGTGTATATGTTCACTCGTTCACCAAGAAGATAATGGCGCCAAATCTTGAGAGCAAAGATTACGGCTGCCAACTCCAAATCATGCGTCGGATAATTGCGCTCATGAGTCTTCAGCTGTCTTGAAGCATGAGCCACAACCTTACCGTGCTGATGTAGAACACATCCTAATCCCTTACCGGATGCATCGCAATGAACTTCGAAACCTCCAGATTGGTCTGGTATAACGAGAATAGGCATGGGCTACCAACAAAACCTGTCATGCCCCACTTTCCAGTATACGGGCAGAGGACACGACTGGTCGCTACGTATTTACTCTGAAGTAAATACGCTAAGCGTATCTAAGCAATATAAATGAAAATGCACAAGAGACAAAAGATATAATTGAACAACAACTTTATTTATTCACATTCTTTTTACAATACATGGAACAGTAAATATATGGGATAAAGCGATGCCTAAACAATGGCATAATAGAAATGAAAAGTACTGAAATGAAATTATCGAATGCTGAAAGACCAACAGGCATGTCTAGCAGTCAGGTGGAAAAACCCACTCGAACTTGAAATTATCGAAAGGATGCTGAAACCGCGTCCCGTATTGAAAGTTGTTGACAAAGGGCAAAACCCCCAAGTCGAGCCTTCGAAATCTTCGAAGAAAAAGAAGAAGACCAAGAAACCCGTGCAGCCTGCCGAGTATGACGACAAGCACACAGACCTACAGAAGTACATGGACGCGCTGAAAGAGTACAATCAGAAGGCGCGGACACCGGTCACACTCGAAGAGTTTCTCAAGCATATTTTTAGAAGGAAGATAGTGAAAATGATGAGGAAAATGGCTCATCAGGAGATACTGGGGGCCATGTAGCAAGTTGCCCCATGATCTTCCATTCGTTGTTAAAGGAACAAGAAACTCTCTTGGCATCAGAAAACAACGTGGAGGAACTGGGGGCAGGATCGGCGCTAAAATCCCCGGAACTGCCAGAAGACCTGATCGATAGGCTGTTAAACGAAACCTTTCGAAAAAGTAAAGCTGATCGAGAACGTGAAACAACTATATACGAAAAGGCTGAGCATCAGCGTCTGGACAAAGAAACTGCGGCGAGGATGGTCGTAAAGTACTCCCACCAAACCAAAGCATATTTGCAGCAAATAAGAGCAGGATTAAGGCAGAGAAGCGGTTCGCCAAAACCCTGTCAATAGGGATAAAGCTGCCACCTCTCGTAGGAAACACTCCCGGGGTCATATGCCTCAACGGAGAGGATTCACATCCAGACTACTGCCTATATTATCGGACGGTTACCCACCCTACCGAGAAATGAAGTGCCTTTAAGAAGTGGTGGCAAGGATACGTTGCCCATCAAAAAACTTCAAGAGGATGAAGCGCGAAGCTCGTTGACGGCAAAAAAGTGCGACATATGCGCGTGAAAAATGACTGGCAACTGTCATATTGTTGATGCCAGTCCGGAAGGGGAAAACCCCAAGTTCTTAATTTCGGGAGCGATTTTGAGGACGAATACCCCTCAACCCTCTCTTCAAAGACTCCACCTCCGAGAAAGAAGAGGAGGAGACGAACTGCGAGAATATTCAGCTGCGTAACTGCACACTGCCTGAAAAGAATCTCGGACCCACAAATAAAGGTTCGAACAAAAAAGACAAAGGGAAAGAGAAAATCTCTGAGGGGATCGCCCTCGATGATGGAGTTGTCAAAGAACTCGCAGAAAAGGACCCACTTAGATAAACAAGGTGGATTACAATATCCTAGCACATATGGGGAAAATACCCTCACAACTGAGCATATTGGATGCTTTCCTGCTATCCAAAGAGGCACGAAAGTCTCTGATCAAGGCATTACAAGAGCCCGATCAGTTTCAAGCTTTCCTCACAAAAGAGAAGATGAAGGATGAGCTGGCAGAGGTTCACACAGCTGACATTACATTTAGTGATGAAGATCTCCTTCTCGGTACGTGCAAACATAATCGTCCTTTATACGTTACTGGGTACTGCCACGACATCAAGATAGGGAAATTCCTTGTCGACAACGGATCTTCCATCAACCTTCTCAATGTGAGAGCGCTGAAGGAGATTTGCATGAACGTTCAGCACTTGGCCCGAGACAAAATTACCATCTCCGGGTTTGACTCACAGTCGTCACGAGTCTGTATATACTGACGCTATGCTTCGTGTTGCTCATCACTGACATCAAATTTCATGTCATTGACGCAAAGACTTGCTATAACACTCCGCTCGGCAGGTCCTGGTTACATGAGTACAACATCATCCTTTCTACACAACATCGGTGTATGAAGTATTTCAAAGACAACTTAGAATACACCGTCACAAGTGAGCTAAATCTATTCTCCGTAAATGAGGTCCGGAAATATGAAGACGCAAATTACTTCCTGCAAGACTTTGAAGATACGGAAAGGTGTCATAAACCGGAGGATAAACAGAAGTCTGTCGCCACTATCCCGATCTTTGGGAGCGATACCGAGAAAGACAAAGAAATATTCAGGGCAACCCCAAAAAGAAAACAGCAAGCCTAGACCGTCTACTCCTATTTTGGTCTTTGGCAGCGGCTCTGAGGACGAGACCAACGCAGTGTTCTCCATCCACCCGTCAGTGTAAACCCACGCTGGAGCAGATCAGAGTCTGCAAATCACAATGGCTCCGCCTCGGC
Source organism: Agapanthus africanus (assembly GCA_030015575.1). Lineage (NCBI taxonomy): Eukaryota > Viridiplantae > Streptophyta > Magnoliopsida > Asparagales > Amaryllidaceae > Agapanthus > Agapanthus africanus. The sequence goes on from CM057350.1 coordinate 117,917,599, forward strand.
ATTACAAAGAATTTGATGCACTCGATACATACAGCGTTCAAGAACTACAGACTTTCTATGGCCCTCCCAGACGAAAAGGAGGAAATGAGATCCTCTTCTACCAATATACGGAAACCAAAGTAGAAAAATAAGTTGGTGCCGATTTTGCACTTCACAGGCTTCAACTAATCCATCTGCCAAGATGCTACGCGGAGGGATTGAATAGGCTATTAAGATACCAAGGTGTACCCTTCAAACAAACCGCTCGACAAGCTCAGTTCTACAACAAGATTTGGGATGTTCGCAGGACTCAGCAAAAGATACCTAACGGGAGGATGGAGACGACTGGGCTTGGATACGTTCGGTCCAAGAAACGGGAGCGATTCCATGGCTGCCGTGTCATAAATAACTCCGGTGGAGAAGGGAATGCTCTTCCAGATAGCCTGATATTGAACCAGAGCGAGATCCCGCCATAAGAATGCCAAGTCCGTCATTCGAAGAACAAATTGACAAGCTAATCAGAGAAGCCGGTCAAAAAGTTCGGGATGACCACAGCCGCGAAATGGCCATTTACGAAAAGGCCAGGACGCAGCGTCTCACTCAGCAGTCTGTGGAAAGAGAAGATTATGATGCCCTTCATCCTCAGCCCGCTGTACGTTCTCGCGACAAGAAAGAAGCCCGACGCACAGGAAAAAATAAGGTGAAGAACGAAAATGACGTTCGAAAACAGCGATGCGGATCCAAGAACCCACATAATCGAGAAAAAGTCAGATGGAATCCATCTTTTATCAGGAAGATGGGTTGGGAATACTCTTTCCCTCAAGACAAGAAAAGGAAAATATTCGACTGTTTCCCCCAATCAGAGCAAAGCTCTATTTGAAATTCGAATTTCAAAAAAAATTGAAGCAACGCTTCAGATCCAGCGCCAGTTGCGCTGCGCCCTAGGCAGCGCACCATGTGTGCGCTAGCGCTAGGCGCGCTGCGCACCACATGTCAAATACGGGTGCGCTAGTGCAGGCTGCACTGCGCTCTGAGCAGCGCACCACGTGTCAAACACAGGTGCGCTGGCGAAAAGTGCGCTGCACTCTGAGCAGCGCACCACGTGCAAAGCACGGGTACGCCAGGGCTGGAATTAAAAAATCCCCACCGTTAGATCAAAAGATTTAATAATAATGATAAATCATTAATTAATCAGAATTAAATTCTGTTATGGAAAGATTTTCCAATCTTGTTAAAAACAAGAAGATTGCCTTCTGTAAAACAGAAGCCCTAGGATCAAAGATCCAATGGTGGGAAATATCCCCAAATCAATCAGAGAAAGATCTCTTTAACTGATTCAACAAATCAGCTTGCCCTATATAAAGGCCCCAAGACTTCAAGTCTGATATAGAGAAACCCCCCCCCCTAAACTTTGAAAAAACTCAAAGATAAAGGGCAAGCTCTTGCAAAAAGATTTTTTCTTCAAGGTAAAGACGATGGATGATGAACACAGAGATAAAATCATCTCATAAAGAGAAGAATTCTTTTCTTTAAAAGAATCATAGATCTACAAGACAAAAAGTCTTTCACAAAAGAGATCAAAAGATCTCATCATAAAATAAAAGAAGAACATATTCTTCTCACAGATCATGGATCTATAAAGGCAAATCCTTTCATCAAAATAAGAGATTGAAAAAATCTCTCTTGCAAAATAAGAACTGTTGTTCTTAAACCTTGAGACAAAGTCTCTTTTAGAAGAACATAAATTTGTTCCCAGATCATAAAATTGATCAATTGCGCTTTGCGCTCTTGAAATACGCCTTGCGCTCTTGAACTGCGCTTCTGCGCTCCTTGGACCGGCACTCAACGCCAAATGCGCCACGTGTCAACCACGTATGCGCCAATTAACAACTTGCGCTTTGCGCTTCTGAAATAGCGCACTGCGCTCATGGGCTGGCGCTCAGCGCCAAGCACAACGTGTCACCCACGTATGCGCTACTAAATTGAAAGCGCTCAGTGCTCATGGAATAGCGCTCAGCGCTCATAGAACTGGCGCAATGCGCCCATCATCTGGCGCAAAGCGCCAAGCGCGACACGTGTCAACCATGTGTGTGCTACTTGGCAGAAACGCATTGCGCTCTTTAACTGGCGCAAAGCGCCAAGCGCGACACGTGTCCTACACATGTGCGCTACTTAGCAGAAGCACATTGCGCTCTTTAACTGGCGCAAAGTGCCTGGCGCGCCACGTGTTGCGCTGTCAGAACATAAATTGTTCTTTAATAAGCCCCAGAGCTATGCTGAATGCTCAGCATTCAGTAAAAGACAAACATTTTCAGAAGCTAAATCAATGCTCAATATTGTTAAAAGGGCCGAGCTCAAACAAATGCTTAACATCCCAAAATAAATGTTAAAATTTTTTCACTTGATTGGACTTAGCCCAAGACTGGCCATAAGTCCTCAAATTCTACTTAATTGAGCTCACATGGTCATAAATCACAGATCTTAGCCCCAAATTGGACTATAGATCTTTCAACCAATTCACGTCAGTTCGAGGGTACATCTCTTTACTCCTCTGATATTTTTCGTTGTAATCCTTCAACGTCTTCAGAGAGGTGACGGGTCCCGACAACCACACATTTCATGGACTGTGGGGTCCTTAAGCCCATGGACTATGATGTCCTTAACCTTGACTGTGAGGTCTTTAAACTCATGGACCAAGATGTCCTTAAACTAACATTGGACCGAGATGTCCTTAAACTAACAATGGACCGAGATGTCCTTAAACTAACATTTGACCGCAATGTCCTTAAACTAACAATGGACCGTAATGTCCTTAAACTAATCGACCGCAATGTCCTTAAACTAAACAATAGAGCCCAAATGCTCTCTTGTTGGATCTAAACGATCCCGTTAAGTTGATCTTAGTCTAAAATTAGACTAACGTATCCTTAACAAACGTTTAAGTTGATCTTAGTCTCAAATGAGGCTAACGTATCATTAAACCCAACCCCCAAACCCAAATTTAAGAAGATACGGATTTAGACTAATCCATGCCCTACGGGCGACAACATAAATTAGTCTTCGTATACAATCCATGGGCAACCAAAAAGAAAACAAACACCCACGACACGAAGTGACCATCTGCAGAAGGAGAAAATGGTTACCGCGATGCGGTAGCGTAATTAACTGCAAGGGCTTGCGCCTGCAGGGAAGAGCGTCCCCATAATAAAAAGCCCCTCAAATGAGGGGGAATCTAACGAAATCTGCTACATCGGCCGCATCCATTTAAACCTTCGATACATGGTGCCATAAATCAACTTGGCATCTTCATAGAGGTGGAAGGATAGCACCAATTAGTATCTGCCCCGAAATTCAGGAAAGACGTTCACCGCATCTTCCCGCGTGTTTCGGCGGGGAACAGATGGTGCATACTATTTATATGGCTTTTGGAAAGGAGGAAAGCCGCGCTTCTACGGGTCACCGATTGCTCACCCGATCCGTGACAAAATCCCAGGAGTAGCAACAGAAGCTTCAGGAAATGCTAACGCAAATGGCCGCACTCACCGGGCCAAAAGAAAGCCCGGAGGCATCATCAGAGCAGCATCATGAACAAGAAACCGATGCTGACTTCCTCCACGGAGTCCTCGAAAAGAAGGACAAAGAAGCAGCAGAACAAGAGGCTAATATAAAAGGAATGTCGCTTCTCTTCCAAGACATGGTCGGGATGATGTTACAGCCAGAACCTCCAGCTGAAGACTCTCCGATCATCATTGAAGACGACAGAGGGGAGACATCTAACCCTCCTCCGGCTCTTTCAGCAGCCAAAGAGAAAACCATTTCCAAGGCCGCTCTGGATGACTACATTGCCCAGCAAATAAGAGCTCACCAGGCGAATGAAGCGGCGGACCAAGTTATTAAAACTGGGCGACCATATCCGGGCTGGTATGACCAAATAAAGTACCCACCGGGATATACGATCCCTAAATTTCATGAATACAAAGGGACGGGCAATCCTCACCAGCATTTCGCCCAGTTCAGGGCTCTATGCGGCAACACCGGAGGTGATGATAAACTGTTACTTCGCCAGTTCATCGGCAGCTTGTCGGAGACAGCGTTCGAGTGGTATTCTGAACTTCCAAACGACTCCGTCAAGACGTTTGCGGAGATGGAGCTGTTATTTACGCAAAGATTCGCACGCACTAGTGAGCGCACCCCAATCACAGCATTGATTAATGCTAGGGTAAAGCCAGGTGAGACATGGGTTCAATACGCAATACGATGGCGGAATCTGTGGTCGAAATGCGAACAGTGCATCGAAGAAGCGCCGGCGGTGGGCATGTTCATGGGCACTCTTGATCCGCAGGCAACCATCTCCCAGTTCATGATGTTTTTCAAGCCGACTACTTTCCAGGCTTTGATTGACAAGCTGGCCCAAATGGACCAGATGGATCATAGACCGTCTCCTCCAAAGCCGGAGCCACGGAACGAGAAGGGAAAGGGAAAAGCGACCGTCGTCGCCAATGCTCAACAGCAACCCAGTGGACTAAGACCGGTTGATCGCCAAAATGATAGAACTCGATTTCTTGGAGAGAAAATGAGACGCCCTTACTCGTTCCCTTGAGACAAGACGAAGAGGTTATTCGAGCTAGCACTGCGCAACAGGCTCATCACTCTGCCGGAGCCAACGCCCAGCGCGACCAGGCGACATTAGCAATCCTAACTATTGCCTTTATCGCCGAATGTTGGGCCATCCAATCGAAGATCGGTACATCTTCAAAAGCTGGATAGAAGATCAGTACCAACAGGGCAATTTCGTATTATCCGAGGATTGGAAGGTGAACCCGCCTCAGCCGCACGCTCTCAAGAAGACGGATACACCAGGGGCATCGTGTTCTTTCGTAGAAGAAGCTCCATGGGAGGTCGCTCTTTCAGCCAAAACTAAAAGAATGCTGAAGGATCTCCACACATGACCGTCAATCAGATGGAAGAATCCACTGGATCCCGAGATTATCGAGGGAATGCTGAAGCCGTGCCCAACTCTAAAAATTGGTGGTGATAGTCAAAGCGCTCACACCCAGCCTTCAAAGTCTTCGAAGAAGAAGAAGAAGACCAAAAAGCCCGTGAAGCCTGGTGACAAGCGCACGGACCTGCAAAAACAGATTGACGCGCTGGAAGAATATAATCAAAAAGCGCGGACTCCAGTCACACTCCAAGAATTTCTCAGCCACGACCTTGAGGACAGAGATGATGACAATGGAGAAGACTCGTAGGATGAATCTGAAGGTTATGTAGCAAGCTGCCATGTGATCTCTCACTTATCGATAGACGATGAAGAAACTCCTTACACAAAGAAACTGGGGGCAGATCCTGAGCCGGAACTTCTAGGGCCATCAGACGAAATGATTGATGAATTCCTGAACGAAGCTCTTTTGAAAAGCAAAGCTGATCGGGAGTGTGAGATGGCCATATTTGAAAAGGCCAAATGCCGGCGATTGGACGAAAGGACTGAAATACTCCCGCCAGATCAAAATACACCCGTCGCGAATAAAAATAGGTTCAAGACGAGAAAAAGATTCGCCAAAGCCATATCGATGGGAATGAAGCTGCCATCCTCCGAAGCGAACGCTCTTGGTGAAACAGAAACACATCCTAGCTACTGCTTATATCATCGAAAGATTTCACACCCTACCGAAGAGTGCAACGATTTTAAAAGATGGTGGCAGGGATATGTTGCTCACCGGCAATATTTCAAGCGGATGAAACACAAAACTCGTTGGGAGCAAAGAAGTACGACCGAGGAGCGTAAAAGAACTGCCGACAACTGTCGCATGGTCAACGCTGGGGGATCGCAAGTTCTCACCTTCGGGAGCGACTCTGACGAAGAAATGACTCTTGGCCCTCTCTTTAAAGAGTCCACCTCGGGAAAAGAGGAAGAACTGAAGACCTGTGAAAATATTCAGCTGTACAATCGTACGCTGCCGAAAAGAATCTTGGGCCCTCGAACAGTAGGTCAAATAGAAAAGATAAGGGAAAATAAAAAGTCCCTGAGGATATCATCCTTGATGACCAAGCCGTCGAAAAGCTGACAGCCAAGGACCCGCCAGAGAAAAGTAAGGTGGACTACAACGTTCTGGCATACTTGAGGAAGATACCCGTGCAGCTCAGTATTCTTGACGCCCTTTTGCTATCTAAAGAGGCGGGAGATTCGCTGATCAAGGCATTACAAGAGCCCGAGCAATTCCAAGCTTTCCTCGCCGAAGAAAAGATGAAGGACGAGCTGGAAGAAGTGCACACAGCCGATATCACCTTCGGCAATGGAGATCTCCTCCTTGGGACATGCGAGCACAACCGTCCTCTATATGTCTCCGGATACTGTTATGACATCAAGATAGGTAAAATCCTGGTCGACAATGGGTCCTCCGTCAATCTCCTTAACGTAAGGGTGCTAAAGGAAATCTGCATGAGCATTCAACATCTCGCTCACAATAAAATCACCATCTCCGGATTTGACTCCCAGTCATCACGGACGCTTGGGTCTGTAATATTGACACTACGCTTTGGGCTTCTTGTCACGGACATTAAGTTTCACGTCATTGACTCCAAGACATGCTACAATGCTTTGCTCGGCCGGCCCTGGTTACACGAGTACAACATCATCCCTTCTACACAATATCAGTGTATGAAGTATTTCAAATATGGTCTCAAGTACAATGTAACAGGAGAACTAAACCCGTTCTCCGTGAATGAAGTCCGAAAGTATGAAGATGCAAAATACTTCCTGCCAGATTTCAAGGACACAGAAAGATGTCGCAAACCGGAGGATAAGGACAAAGCTATCACCACTGTTCCGGTCTTCGAGAGTGATACCGAGGAGGAAGAAGAAATAGTTTATTCAGGTCCGCCCCAGTGCAACAAGCCGGGACCATCTGCTCCTATGTTGATCTTCGGCAGCGACTCGGAAGATGAGGTCAATACCATATTCTCTGCTCGGCCATCAATACAAACCTTCGCTAATGAAGATCAAAGTTTGCAAGTTGCCATGGTTCCACCAAAGCATCATAAAGAACTAAACGCGCTTGATACCTACAGTGTGGAAGAACTGCAGACATTCTACCTCCCTCCACGCGAAAAGGTGAAAAGGCGATCCTATTCTACCGATCCGGGGAAACCAAAGTGGAAAAAGAAATTTGGCATGGCGTGGATTCTACACTTGACAGGCTCCAGCCCATCCGTTTTCCCAGATATTACACAAACAGATTAAAGAGACTCTTGAGATGCTAAGGTGTACCCACGGTTCTATAACAGGATCTGGAACGTTCCCGGAACTCAACGAAAGTTACCCAACGGGAGAATGAAAATGACCGGGCTTGGGTATGCTCAATCCAAGATTCGGGAGCTACTCCGCAACTGCTACGTCATGCATGACTTTGATGAAGAAGGAGATGCTCTGTGGGAAGATACTAACCCTGAACCAGAAAGAGCTCCCGCTGTGAAAATGCCCAGTCCGTCGTTCGAAGAACAAATGGACAAGCTTATAAGAGAAGCAGGTCAAAAGGTTCGAGATGACCATAATCACGAAATGGCCATCTACGAGAAAGATAGGATGCAACGCCTCCTTCAACATGTTGTGAAAAATGAAAATGCTCCTCCTTGTCAACCCGTTGTACAAAAGGCCCAAGGTAGAGGCAGAAACAAACCAAAGAACGGGAAAGGCATTCGACAGCGACAAAGCGGGTCCAAGAAGCCACACGATCAGGAATCGAGCAGTCCGGATTTGTCTCTTATAAAAAAGATGGGTCGGGCATATTCTTTCCTCCAAGAAAATCAAGGAAGATATTCGATCTTGTCATAAAACATCAGATGATGACACTCCCGAAGTCCAAGCACCCTGAGCAAACAGGTGAAGTCTCTCACTCGGACTATTGCTCCTATCACAGGGCGATAGGACATCCTTTCGAAGACTGCTTCACATTTAAAAACTGGATAGAAGACCAGTATCAGCAAGGCAGGTTCGCTCTATCCAGCAGCTGGAGGGCAACCTCGCCGCAGAAGCATTAACCCAAATCAGCGAGAGTAGAGCCAGATCAACATCGGTCTTGGAAGCGATCTCGTACCTGTCACGTGATAACGCTGTCGGAAGAGGAACCCGAGGATATAGGTGAACTCCCTTGGTGCTTCGAAAACGATGATGACGAGGTAATCTCAGAGTTTCCGCCGGCGCCAAAAGAGCTGGAAGATGGAATACATACTACTGTGGATAACCTCAAGAAAATTGATTTGGGGACGACAAGTGATCCGCAACCAACATTCGTCAGTGAGGTGTTGTCTGAAGAAAGGGTGGCTACGCTAAAAGATGCGCTCATGCAGCATAAAGATTGCTTTGCATGGAACTACCCCGAGATGCCAGGATTAGATCCAGAGATTGCGGTGCACAAATTGGCGATATCTCCGGACGTCAAGCCGATCAAACAAGCGCCGAGAAGAATGCGACTCGAGCTTGAGATGAACATCAACGCCGAGGTCAAGAAACTGATCGACTTTGGTTTCATCCAAGAGGTTCAGTACCCTGAATGGATCGCCAACATCGTCCCAGTGATGAAGAAAAATGGGACGGTGCGCATATGTGTGGACTTTCGAGATCTCAATAAAGCTTGCCCGAAGGACGACTTCCCAGTACCGGTCACCGAGCTGATGATAGACAATACGTCCACTCATGAAGTTTTCTCCTTCATGGACGGCTCTTCAGGATACAATCAGATAAAGATGCATTCTGAGGACCAGAAGCACACCGCTTTCCGGACCCCTTTGGGCATACTCTGCTACAAGGTGATGCCCTTCGGTCTAAAGAACGCTGGTGCCACCTATCAGAGAGCCATGACGAAGATCTTCGATGACCTCATATATGAAATTGTCGAATGTTATATCGACGCCCTAGTAGTTAAAAGCAAATCATACGAGGAACATCTAGAGCATTTGAAGATCGTATTTCAAAGCCTCCGGCAATACAACTTGAAGAAGAACCCTCTCAAATGCGCATTCGGAGTTTCCTCAGGTAAGTTCCTGGAATTCATCGTCCGACACTGAGGCATCGAGATAGATCCGTCAAAGATCAAGGCGATTATGGAAATGCCTCAGCCAAGGACTCTCAAGCAATTGCGGTCTCTCCAAGGGAAGCTCGCGTATATCCGGCGATTTATAGCCAATCTCTCAGGCAAGTGCCGTCCTTACAGTCACCTGATGAAGAAGGGAACCCCTTTCATCTGGGATCGCAAATGCCAAAGCGCATTAGGCGAAATCAAGCAATATCTGCAGAATCCGCCAGTGCTGGCCGCTCCCGTTAAACGAAAACCTCTCGTCCTGTATACGACAGCCCTTGAAGGTTCTTTAGGCGCGCTATGGGCACAAGAGAACGACCAAGGGAAAGAAAGAGCCCTTTATTATCTGAGTCGAGTTCTCCTGGGGGCAGAAAGCAATTACCCTCCAATTGAAAAATACTGCCTAGCGTTGATCTTTGCGATAACGAAGCTCAGACATTATGCGTTGGCACATGAGGTCCATCTCATATCAAAAGTGGATCCTCTCAAGTATTTGATGTCGAAGGCCATACTAACAGGGCGGCTTGCTAAATGGGCCCTACTCTTAATGGAGTTCTCGATAACATATCGGCCTCTTAAGGCAGTGAAAGGCCAGGCTATTGCCGACTTCCTCGCTGAGCCCCCGATACCCGCCGACTCTCCCTTGAACTGCGAATTGCCAGACGAACATGCGTTTGACACGATCGACATGGAGAGAAGAGAGAATGATACCTAATGGGAACTCTATTTTGATGAGGCGTCTTCTATGAAGAAGCGCAAACAAAGCACCCCTATAATCAAGTCTGGGGTAGGCCTCATCTTCGTGACTCCACAAGGAGGGATAATGCGCTTTGCCTGCTCCTTAACAGAGCCGAGGACGAAAAACGAAGCCGAGTATGAAGCTTTGATAGCAGGTTTCGAGATCTCCATCGACATGGGAATTGAAAACCTTATCATATACGGAGACTCCCAACTGGTCGTTAGTTAAGTAAACGGTGACTATCAGACGTGCAAGCCTGAGTTGGTGAAATACGGCGAGAAAGTACAGCGACTGCTGACTCAAATTCCTTCCTACACCTTGGAAAGCATACCGCGTGCGGAAAATAGCAAAGCGGATGCATTAGCCAAGCTCGCTAAAGAACTGGCTGATGACAACCTCGATGACGTGAGGATCGTTGTGCAAAGCTGTTGGGTTCTCGCTCCGATAGAAATATCTCCGGAGTCGTCCGAATAAAAGGGAGCGACCGAGCAAACGACTCTACAAATAAAAGACCAGGAAAAGGCTAAGGATTGGAGGGAAGTCTTTGTAAACTACTTCAAATCCCGTCGAACGTCTGAAGATGCGTCCTCGAAACATCAGCTCATGAAGCGAGCTCTATCCTTCGCCTTTGTTAATGATACTCTGTATAAGAGATCATTTGATTCCCTGTGAATGAGATGCCTGGGACCTGAAGAGGCAAAGAGAGTCGTCCAAGAAACTCACGACGGACTCGGCGGTTCTCACCAAGCCGGGCCGAAGATGAAGCTGAAGATCAAACGGATGGGTTATTATTGGCCCACGATGATCCAAGACTGCCTCGAATATGCGAGGCAGTGCCACGCGTTCCAGATTCACGAAGACTTTATCTATCAGCACCCAAATCCACTACATCCAACAGTGGCTAGCTGGCCGTTCGAAATGTGGGGGACTGACATAATTGACCCCATCGAACCAGCATCGTCCAGAGGACATCGATTCATTTTGGCGATATTTCTCCCAATCAGAGCAAAGCTCTGTTTGAATTTCAAAATTCAAATTTTGAAGCAACGCTTCAAATCCCGTGCGCTGCGCGCAACGCGCCACGTGTCAGAAGCTGATACGTCAGCGCAGCGCCCAAAGCAGTGCGCCCAATCAGAGCAAAGCTCTATTAAAAAACAAAATTAAAGAAGCAAAGGTTCAGTTGCGCAAGCGCTACGCTGCGCGACACGTGTTAGCGCAGTCGCTTTTGCGCAAGCGCTGCGCTCCGCGACACGTGTCAGCGCAGCTGCGGGCATTTGCGCCAAACAGAATTAAAATTCTGAGAGATCTTCCTGATCTTGTTAAAACAAGAAGATTTTCTTCTGTAAAACAGAAGACCTTGGATCAAAAATCCAACGGTGGGGAAAATTCCCCAAATCACTCAGAGAAAGATATTTTTAACAAATTTAACTAATTTATGGACACTATATAAAGGACCCTAGACCTCAATTCAAAATCATCAATATCATCATTGAGAACTCTGAAGAATTGGAGAGAATTCCTCAAGAACAAAAAAGGTAAAAACCTTTAGAAAAAAGAGAAAATTCTCTCATGAACAGATCATTGATCTGAGAACAAGATCAATGATCTTCAATAAAAAGAAAAAATAAATAATAATAGTGCTTTGCACTTTCTTATGAACCATTGGTTCTTTGAAAACAAGAAAAACTTGTTTTCTTTGATTAAAACATAAAACAGTGCTCTGCACTTGCAAAAATTGCACTGTTGCACTCCTGTGTTGGCGCAAGCCACCAGGAAGCGCCACGTGTCAGCAGCGTAACAGCGCAGCGCACTGACACAGTGCACTGCGCTGTTGCGCTTGCGCTCTTCAGATCGTGACATGTGTCACCACCATATGAGTTTGCGCCTTGCGCTCCTCAATTGGCGCAAAGCGCCTGACAAGCCACGTGGGGCGCTGTCAGAGCATTAAATGCAATGCATTATTAAAGGGCAGAGCCCAATCAAAGGTCTAATAGACCAAATAAAAGTACTGCACACTATTAAAAAGGGCAGAGCCCAATTAAAAAAGTCTAAACAGACCAAAACTAATGCTATGCATTATTTTAAAAGGGCAAAGCCCAAACAAAGGCCTAACAGGCCAAATGCAAACAAAATGTTGAACATTTTCAACTGGACTTAGCCCAGTCATGGCCGTAAGTCCTCAAACTAAATTGACCGAGAAAGATTGCTCTCCTAAATCAATTTACCTCCGGTTCAAGGGTATATCTCTGAACTCCTCTGATATCTGTCGTTGTAATCCTTCAACGACGTCAGAGAGGTGACGGGTCCCGACAACCACACATCAACATGGACTGCGGGGTCCTTAAACTCGTGGACCGAAACGTCCTTAAACTAATGATGGACCACCACGTCCCTAAACTGGAACATGGACCACCACGTCCCTAAACTGGAACATGGACCGCAATGTCCTTAAACTACTTATGGACCACTACGTCCCTAAACTGGAACAGTAGAGCCCCCCCTAAACGCTCTTCTGTCGGATCTAAACGATCCCGTTTAAGTTGATCTTAGTCTAAAACAGGACTAACGTATCCTTAACGGACGTTTAAGTTGATCTTAGCCTCAATACGGCTAACGTATCCTTAAACTAAAAACACCAAACCCAAATCTAAGTAAATACGGATTTGGACTAATCCACGTCCTACGGGCGACGACATTACTTAGTCTCCGTATACAATCCACGGGCAATCACAAACAAAACAAACACACACGACACGAAGTGAAATTCTGGAGAGGGAGAAAGTTGTTACTGTGATGCGGTAGCGTAATTAACTGCAGGGGCTTGCGCCTGCAGGGAAGAGCGTCCCCACAATCAAAAACCCCTCAAGCGAGGGGGAATCTGACGAAGTCTGCTATATCGGCCGCATTCGTCTAAACCTCCGATACACGGTGCCATAAATCAACTTGGCATCTTCGGAGAGGTAGACGGATAAAACCAAATAGCATCTGCCCCGAATCCCAGGCAAGACGAACCTGTGCGGTCGCGTCTCTGTATTCGGAGGGGAACAGATTATGGCATGCCCGGTGGGACCTTTTCCTCTTTCCACTCCACACTTCGTGTGTCATCTTCGTGAACGAATCGCGGTTTTTTAATGGTTGCCTTTGGATTTTCAAGTTACTAAGATTTGGTCTTTTGCCTGGCGCAGAAATCAAGCATCAATGGCTTCTAACTGCTCGAACTGCTCGAAGTGCCACTGCAACGGACGCTCCACCTCACCTGGAGGTGTAGCATATGGGCCTCAAGCGGCCTCCATTATTTCCCTACCGGTAGAACAGGTGACTCAAGCCACCACCGGCCTATTCTTCGGGACCATGATCCCGCCTGCAAACTTCACCATGCCAATGCCCGCAACAGAAGCAAACAAGAAGTCGGTCTTCGACCGGCTCACTGCTACGACAGCCCCTTTCAACGGGTCGTCCACTACCAAACCAGCAGCCTCTGTCTTCGCCAGGATGGATCAGAGCTCTGAGGGGCCCGCCAAGAAGCCTATGAACCCTAAAGTGGCTGTCCCAAGGAAGGCAATAACCGCTGCTCCAGAAGTCGTCAAGGCGGCTTCCCCTGTCAAAGTCTTTTCAAGGCTGACTATTCCAGCTCCTGCCCCTGCTCGAGGATCTGTCTTTGACAGGTTGAATATCACCCCTCAAAGGACAACCTCAGTCTTTAAGAGGTTAACACCAGCGACGCCTCATCCGGACAGGAGGCAAAAAGAAGCTGTCTCTATCACCGAGCCAGTCCCAACGGCTTGTCATGCTCGACGTCGCTATTGGGGACGAGTAAGGAAGGCAGGGGGCAACTCCACCTCAGGGTTAACTCCACCTGCTCCAGTGGTAGAAGTCAATGCTGCTGTTCCAACTGGGAACAGCTTTGAGCTGCTGAGTAGGGTACGTAAGAACTCTCCAACCGCTACATTAAAAAGATCTCCTCCACCTGCGGAGAGAGTTCCGGAAACGAAGCAAGAGCAGCCCCCTCAATGGCTGCCCTAAAAAATATACAAGGTCTGGCGAAGGGTTCAAGACTCTGTAATTGACCCAGATCACTCTCGTCAACAGAAAAAGGCGAAGATGCAAGAAGAAAAAGACCGTCCTATTAAACAGCAAAGGACAACAACCGCTAGGGTGCCCACTGCAATGGCCCCTTCAACTTCAACGGCCCACAAAAGAAGGAGGCCGGAGAAAATCCCCGCGCTCGCGGCAAATGCCAAAGGCGGCGAACTTAAACGCCCTAAATCTGGGGGCATAATAGTTCATACAGTATACATGGCGTCGGGAAAGGAGGACAGCCGTGCATCTACAGGTCATAGACCGCTTACATGGTCAGTGACCAAGGCTCAGGAGCAACAGCAAAAGCTCCAGGAGATGATGAACGCGATGGCCGCACTCACTGGGCCAAAAGAAACCCCTGAAACGTCCTCGGATGAACGTCAGGAACAGGAAATTGACGCTGAGTTCCTTCGTCGGATATTGGAGAAGAAGGATAAAGAGCTACGGAACAAGCAGCCAGCATAAAGAAAATGGCCCTCCTGTTCCAAGACATGGTAGGCATGATTATTCAACAAGATCCCCGTGCTGAAGATCCTCCGATAGTCCTGGAAGACGATAGGGGAGAAATGTCGAATCCTCCACCGGCTCTGTCAACAGCCAAGGAGGTGGCAATCTCCAAAGCCGACCTGGACGAATATATAGCTCAACAGATCCGGGTTCATCAAGCGACTGAAGCAGCCGGTCAGGTCGTAAAAACGGGGTGACCGTATCCGGGCTGGTACGACCAGATCAAGTACCCGCCAGGCTATACAATACCAAAATTCCATGTGTATAAGGGGACTGGCAATCCCCACCAGCATGTCGCCCAGTTCAGGGCGCTTTGCGGCAACACTGGCGGTGATGATAAATTGTTGCTTCGCCAGTTCGTTGGCAGCTTGTCAGATACAGCGTTCGAGTGGTATTCCAAGCTCCCGAACGACTCTATCAAGACCTTTGCTGAGATGGAGCTGCTGTTTACCCAACGTTTCGCGAGTGCCAGCGAGCGTACCCCGATAATGGCATTGATTAATGCCAGGGTGAAGCCGGGCGAGACATGGGTCCAATATGCTATACGGTGGCGGAACTTATGGTCAAAATGCGAGCAACGCATTGAAGAAGCTCCTGCAGTGGGTATGTTTGTGGGAACCCTCGATCCGCAAGCAACCATCTCGCAATTTATGATGTTCTTCAAGCCGACCACCTTCCAAGCACTGATCAACAAGCTGGTGCAAATGGATCAAATGGGCCATAAACCTCCCCTCCCAAAGCCGGACTCCCGAAATGAGAAGGGGAAGGGGAAAGCGATCATTGTTGCTAATGCTCAACAACAGCCGAGCAACTCGAAGCCAGTCGTTCGTCAAAATAATATGCGCCCGTACGTAGGCCTTGAGGAGAGGCTAGGACGCCCTTACTCATTTCCCTGAGATAAAACGAGAAGATTATTCGAGCTGGCGTTGCGCAACCGACTCATAAATCTGCCGGATCCAAAACGTCTGTCGCAACCAAATGACGTCAATGAGCCCAACTACTGTCCTTATCATCGAGTACTGGGTCACCCGATCGAAGATTGCTACGTCTTCAAAAATTGGCTTGAAGACCAGTACCAACAGGGCAAGTTCGCGTTATCTGACAAATGGAAGGTGAATCCCCCGCAGCCCCACACCTCTAAAAGGATGAATACGCCGGGGGCAACATGCTCTGTCGTTGAAGAAGCTCCTTGGGAGGTTGTATTATCAGCCAAGACAAAGGGGATGCTAAACGATCTTCAAACATACCCGGCGATTAGGTGGAAGAACCCGTTGGAACCTCAAATCATTGAAGGAATGTTGAAGCACGTCCAACTCAAATGATCGATGGGGGTAGCCCAAGCACTCATAACCAGTCGTCAAAATCTTTAAAGAAGAAGAAAAAGAAATCCAAGAAGCCCGTGAAGCCTGGCGACAAGCGCACGGACTTACAAAAACAAATTGACGCGCTGGAGGAATACAACCAGAAGGCACGGACTCCCATTACACTACAAGAGTTCCTCAACCACATCTTTCAAGAGGATGATGAGGGAGATAGTTCGTCAGATGAATCTGAAGAATACGTGGCAAGCTATCATATGATTTCCCATTCGTTCATGGACGATGAGGAGACTCCTTGCACTGAAGAGCTGGGGGCAGATCCTGAACCAAAAATTCTGGGGCCATCGGATGAAGTAATTGACGCATTCCTCAATGAAGCTCTCTTAAAAAGCAAAGCTGATTGGGAGCGCGAGGCGGTCATATTCGAAAGGGCCAAGCGCCAGCGTCTTGACAAAAGAATTGAGATACTCCCGCTAGAGCAAAGTACACCCACTGTGGATAAAATCAAATTTAAGATAAGGAAAAGGTTTGCTAAAGCCGTATCAATGGGTATGAAGCTACCATCCTCTGAGGGAAGTGTTACTGGTGAAGCGGAAATGCACCCCTCCTACTGCTTATATCATCGGAAGATTGCGCACCCCACTGAAGAATGCAAAGCTTTCGATAGATGGTGGCAAGGATATGTTGCTCACCGGCAGCATTTTAAGCGGGAAAAGCGTAAGACTTGCCGGGAGCAGAACAGTGCGACCGAAGGGCTTAACAGAACTACCGGCAATTGTCGCATGGTTAACGCCAGGGGATCACAAGTGCTCACATTTGGGAGCGATTCCGATGAGGAGCCGGCTCTTAGCCCCCTCTTTAAAGAGTCCACTTCGGGAAAAGAAGAAGAGCCGAAGATTTGTGAAAATATCTGGCTGCGTAATCGCACGCTGCCCGAAAAGAATCTCGGACCTTCAAACAAAAAAGATAAAGGGAAAGAAAAGTTCTCTGAGGACATCGCCCTAGATGACCAAGTCATGGAAGAGCTAACTGCCAAAGACCCGCCGAAGAAAAATAAGGTGGATTACAATGTCTTAGCGCATCTGAGGAAGCTACCCTCGCAGCTCAGCATTCTTGACGCCCTTTTACTATCAAAGGAGGCAAGAGATTCGTTAATTAAGGCACTACAGGACCCGGAGCAGTTCCAAGCTTTCCTGGCCGAAGAAAAGATGAAGGATGAATTGGAGGAAGTGCACACGGCAGATGTCACTTTTGGCGATGAAGACCTTCTCCTTGAGACGTGCGAACACAATCGCTCCCTCTATGTCTCAGGATACTACTATGATATAAAGATAGGCAAAATCCTGATCGATAATGGATCGTCTGTTAATCTCCTTAACGTGCGGGTGTTGAAGGAAATCTGCATGAGCGTCCAGCACCTTGCTCGGGACAAGATCACCATCTCCGGGTTCGACTCCCAATCATCAAAAACTCTTGGATCTGTGATACTGACGCTACGCTTCGAGCTGCTCGTCACAGACATTAAATTCCACGTCATAGATGCCAAGACATGCTACAATGCTCTGCTCGGCCGACCATGGTTACACGAATACAACATCATCCCTTCTATACAACATCAGTGTATGAAGTATTTTAAGGATGGTCTCGAGTACACCGTGACGGGAGAACTGAACCCGTTTTCCGTGAACGAGGTCCGCAAATATAAAGACGCCAAATACTTCTTACCGGATTTTGAAGACACGGAGAGGTGTCACAAGCCGGAGAATAAAGCTAACGCCACCGTCCCTGTCTTCGGCAGTGATACTGAAGAGGAAGAGGAGATGGTTTATTCGGGTCCACCCCAGCACAACCAGGCAGGACCGTCCGCTCCTACGTTGATCTTTGGTAGCGACTCAGAAGACGAGGTCCATGCTGTATTCTCTGCTCGACCTTCAATACAAACGTCCGCTGACGAAGAGCAAAGTCTGCAATTCGCCATGGTTCCACTTAAACACCGTAAAGAACTAGATGCACTTGATATCTACAGTGTAGAGGAGTTGCGAACGTTCTATATCCCTCCCAGGCGAAGAGGTGAAAAGGCAATTCTATTCTACCGCTCTGAGAAAACCAAAGTAGAGAAAGAAATCTGGCACGGCGCGGATCCTATGCTTGACAGGCTTCAGCCCATCCGTCTCCCCAGATATTATACAGAAGGCTTGAAAAGGCTATTGAAGCGCCAGGGGATATCCTTCAAACAGACCGCTCGAAAAGCCAAATTTTATGACAGGGTCTGGAACGTTCCCGGAACTCAGCACAAGCTGCCTAGTGGGAGGATGGAGACAATCGGGCTCGGATACATTCGCTCCAAGAAACGAAAGCTGCTCCGCGACTGTTATGTTGTGCATGACTTCAATGAAGAAGCAGATGCTCAACGGGAGGACGCTAATCCTGAACCAGTAAAAGTTCCTGATGCAAAAATGCCCAGTCCGTCGTTCGAGGAACAAATGGACAGGCTTATAAGGGAAGCTGGTCAAAAAGTCCGAGACGACCATAACCGTGAAATGGCCATCTATGAGAAAGCCAAAATGCAACGCCTCTTTCAATAGGCCGTAAAAGATGAAGATGCCGCTCCTTGTCAACCTGTTATAAAGAAGGCTCGACGCAGAGGCAGAAACAAGTCGAAACGCGAAAAAGGTGCTCAACAGCAACAAAGCGGGACTAAGAAGCCACGCAAGCGGGAATCGAGCGGTCCTGATCTATCTCTCATGAAGAAAATGGGTCGAGCATACTCGTTTCCTCAGGGCAAGACGAAGAGGATACTTGATCTTGCTCTACAACATCAGATGCTTACACTGCCGGAGTCCAAAACCCCGAACAAGCAGGTGAAGTCTCTCACCCAGACTATTGCTCTTATCACTAAGTAATAGGGCATCCTTTCGAAGACTGCTTCACCTTTAAGAATTGGGTCGAAGATCAGTATCAGCTTGGCAAGTTCGCTCTGTCTGACAACTGGAGGGTAACGCCGCCACAAAAGCACGAACCCAAAACCACGAGAACAGAACCAACTCCACATTGGGATTAGAAGCGGATTCGCACTTGTCACATGATAACAATATTAAAAGAAGAGCCCGAGAACATGGACAACCTTCCCTGGTGCTTCGAAAACAGCAATGATGAGGTAATCTCAGAATTTCCACCAGCGCCGAAAGAACTGGAGGATGGAATACATACCACTGCAGATAACCTCAAGAAAATTGAGTTGGGGACGGCGAATGATCCGCGACCGACATTTGTCAGTGAGCTGCTATTTGAAGAAAGGGTGGCTGCATTAAAAGACGTCCTTGTACATCATAGAGATTGCTTCGCATGGAACTATTCCGAAATGTCGGGACTAGATCCAGAAATTGCTGTGCACAAATTGGCGATATCCCCGGACGTCAAGCCCGTCAAACAGGCGCCAAGGAGAATGCGGTTAAAGCTCGAGGTGAGTATCAATGCCGAGGTCAAGAAGCTAATCGACTCTGGTTTTATCCAGGAAGTTCAATATCCTGAGTGGATCGCTAACATCATCCCGGTTATGAAGAAAAATAGGACAGTGCGCATATGTGTGGACTTCCGGGATCTCAATAAAGCCTGCCCAAAGGATGATTTCCCAGTGCCAGTCACCGAACTGATGATAGACAATACGTCCACTCATGAGGTTTTCTCCTTCATGGACGGCTCATCAGGGTATAATCAGATAAAGATGCATCCCGAAGACCAGAAGCACACCGCCTTCAGGACTCCTTTGGGTATATTCTGCTACAATGTGATGCCCTTCGGATTAAAGAACGCCGGTGCTACTTATCAGAGAGCCATGACGCAGATCTTTGACGACCTTATACACAAAATCGTCGAATGCTATATCGATGATCTCGTAGTTAAAAGCAAATCATACGAGGAACATCTCGAGCATCTGAAGACCGTATTTCAACTCCTTCGACAATACAACTTGAAGATGAACCCCCTCAAGTGTGCGTTCGGAGTTTCCTCGGGCAAATTCCTGGGATTCATCGTCCGACACCGAGGTATTGAAATAGATCCGTCAAAGATCAAGGCGATCATGGAAATGCCTCCGCCGAGGACTCTCAAACAGTTGCGGTCTCTCCAAGGGAAGCTCGCGTATATACGGCGATTTATAGCCAACCTTTCAGGCAAGTGCCGTCCTTACAGCCACCTGATGAAGAAGGGAACCCCGTTCCTCTGGGACCAAAAATGCCAAAGCGCGCTAGACGAGATCAAACAGTACCTGCAGAACCCGCCAGTGTTGGCTTCTCCAGTTAAGGGAAAGCCTATCATTCTTTATACAACCGCCCTCGAAGGGTCTTTAGGCACATTATGGGCGCAAGAGAATGACCGGGGGAAAGAAAGAGCACTCTACTACTTAAGTCGAGTTCTTCTGGGGGCAGAAAGCAACTACTCTCCTATTGAAAAACACTGCCTGGCGTTGATCTTTGCGATAACAAAGCTCAGGCACTATGCATTGGCATATGAAGTCCGTCTCATCTCGAAGGTGGACCCTCTTAAATATTTAATGTCAAAGGCCATATTGACGGGGCGACTCGCTAAATGGGCCCTGCTCCTGATGGAGTTCTCGATAATGTATCAACCTCTCAAAGCAGTGAAAGGCCAGGCCATCGCCGACTTCCTTGCTGAGCATCTGATACCGGCCGATTCTCCTCTGAATTGCGAGTTGCCAGAAGAACATGTGTTTGACGCTATCGATAGGAATGATACCCGGTGGGAACTCTATTTTGATGGAGCATCTTCCGTGAAGAAGTGCAAACAAAGTACCCCTATAATCAAATCGGGGGTAGGACTTATCTTTGTAACTCCACAAGGAGGGATAATGCGCTTTGCTTTCTCCCTAACAGAGCCGGGGACAAAAAATGAAGCCGAATACAAAGCTTTGATAGCAGGTCTCGAGATCTCCATCGACATGGGAATTGAAAACCTCCTCATATACGGAGACTCCCAGCTGGTCGTTAGTCAAGTAAACGGCGACTACCAAACGTGCAAACCGGAGTTGGTGAAGTACGGTGAAAAGGTGCAACAACTGTTGACCCAAATTCCTTCGTACACTTTGGTAAGCATACCGCGCGCGGAAAACAGCAAAGCAGACGTGTTGGCCAAGCTTGCTAAAGAACTGGCTGACGAGAACCTCGATGACGTCAGAATCGTGGTACAAAGCCGTCGGGTGCTTGCCCCAGCAGAAATACCTCCGGAATTATCCGAAGAAAAGGGAGCGACTGAACGGACGACCCTACAAATAAAAGACTGTGAGAAGGCTGAGGATTGGAGAGAAGTCTTTATAGACTACTTCAAATACCGTCGAACGCCCGAAGATGCGTCCTCAAGACATCAGCTTATGAAACGAGCTCTATCTTTCGCCTTCGTCAATGATACTCTGTACAAGAGGTCATTTGATTCTCTGTGGTTGAGATGCCTAGGACCTGCCGAAGCGGAAAGGGTCGTTCAGGAAGTTCATGACGGACTCTATAGTTCTCACTAAGCAGGCTCGAAGATGAAGTCGAAGATCAAACGGATGGGCTACTACTGGCCCACAATGATTTAGGATTGCCTCGAATATGCGAAGCAATGCCACTCATGCCAAATCCATGGGGACTTTATCCACCAGCATTCAAATCCACTTCATCCAACGGTGGCTAGCTGGCCATTCGAAATGTGCGGAACTGACATAGTCGGCCCCATTGAACCAGCATTGTCCAGGGGACATCGTTTCATCCTGGTGACGACTGATTACTTCTCCAAATGGGCAGAAGCAGTACCGTTGAGGGAAGTGAAGATGGAGAATATCCTCTATTTCTTCAAGACACACGTCATATATCGGTTTGGAACTCCGAGACGGATCATCTCCGATAACGGGCCAGCCTACAGGAGCCACAAGATCAGCCGCTTTGCGCAGCAACATAATATAGACTGGAGATATTCCTCGGTTTATAATCCACAAGCTAACGGTCTAGCCGAGGCCTTAAATAAAACCCTGACAAAGATCATGAAAAATACGGTGTCCTGAAATAAGAAAGACTGGCACGAGAGACTGCAAGAGGCTCTTTGGGCATATCGAACTACATTCAAGACAGCCACGAACACAACGCCATATGCGTTGGTATTCGGTACAGAAGCAGTACTCCCCCTCGAGATAGAGTTACCCTCTCTACGAGTGGCAGTCCGCTACGAGCTGATAGACGAAGAAAATGCTCACCTTCGGCTTGAGGAGCTTGATGCCCTCGATGAAACCCGACTCATAGCGCAACAAAATCTGGAGGCTTATAAAGCAAAGATGACGCGCTCATATGAAAAATTAACCCGACCGAGGATATTCCGCCAAGGCGAACTTGTGCTAGTGGTCAAAAGGCCTATGATCCCCAATCGCGCCAAGCGGGGAAAATTCGAGCCGAACTATGAAGGCCTGTACATTATAGACAAGGTCTACCAGGGTGGAGCTTATCTACTCATGGATATGCACGGTGAAAGGCCTTTCAGGCCAATAAACTGTCGTTTCCTAAAGAAATACTACGCTTAATGAGCCACAGCCTAGGTCAATGATAGATGACGACGACTATGTCCGATCGCTATCTTCCTAAGCTCAAGCTTTATAAGTAGTAACTGGCCTTCTTCAGCAACGGACCGAGACGTCCTTAAACTAATGCCGGACCGAGACGTCCTTAAACTAATGTCGGACCGAAAAGTCCTTAAACTAACGACGGACCGAAACGTCCTTAAACTAACAATGGACCGAAACGTCCTTAAACTACTACCGCAGCATTCTTAGGCTGACGAGATGAATAAAAAAATAATAAAAAAAATATAAATAAATAAAAACGGTATGTCCGTAAGAAAAAAGGGCACGGATGAAAACCTGAAAGGGCTCCGTGAGTAAAAACAGCAGGGCTACCAGCGAGTGTTCGTGAAAACCCGAAAGGGCGCGACCTCGTAAAAAAAAAGAAGAAGAAAATAAAAAAAAAATGGTATGTCCATAAGCAAAATGGGCACGGATGAAAACCCGAAAGGGCTCCGTGAGTAAAAACAGCAGGACTACCGGCGAGTGTTTGTGAAAACCCGAAAGGGCGCAATCTCGTTAAAAGACACTTATAGGGTCCTCTCGACCTTATAAGGAGAAACCACCCGCGTGAGATCCTTACGACTCATAAGGGAGTAACACACTTAGCGATCCCCACGATTCCTAAGGAGAAAATACACTTGCGAGATCCTTACGACTCGTAAGGAGAACTCTCTTATGGGACCCTCACGGCTCGTAAGATTTGAAAGTCTTAAATTACAGAGACCTAAACCTGTGCTTAAGAAACCCCCACAACTTTCGATATTGCCCTACAAGTGGTCCAATACCGGCTCTTGTATACAATCCACGGGCACGAATAAACATTTCCCTAACCAAGTCTCGTCCGTGACCGGGGATATGTTCGCATGACCCTTGTAAGTCCTCTCGACTTACAAAGAGAAAACCCTCTTGTAGGATCCTTACGACTTACAGAGGAACAAACACTTAGGAATCCTCACGATTCCTAAGGAGAAAATACACCTACAAGATCCCCACGACTTGTAGGGAGAAATACCTTTGTGAGACCCTTACGGCTCATGAAGTCAAAAGCCTTAGTCGACAGGACCTTAACCCTGTTAGCTAAGCCATATTTGTTTGACATCGAAGGAGGCAGATGATGATTCGCTCCTGGCAATATCCCAGTTGTAGCGGTGCTGATGCCGAAATCGGTGTCTAATTTCAGGTTTACAGCGAAAAGCCAGTAGGCCGCACATGCATACGAAATAGCCGAAATGATGAGGCAACTTGCAATAAAAAGCAGCAAGTAAAAAACGTATGCACACAAAATAGCCGAAATGATTGGGCAACTCGCAATAAAAAGCAGCGAGTGAAAATAAAATAAATAGCCGAAATAATTGGGCACCACGAAAAATAGCCGAAATGATTGGGCAATCGCGACCTTCGCGATATAAAAGCTGAAATGATAGAGCATCACGGAAATAAAAAAATGATGATAAAACTTGGGCCCTACAGTTGAGATCGCATCGATCCCTGTATACAATCCAAGGGCGCAAACAAAGAAGGAACCATACTTTCCCAACAGGCTCCGCCAGAAAGCGAAGCCAAATCTCGACGGTTCAACCCGACTCCGAAGAAACCAGTGTCTTCGGCTAATCCTTCAACTCGAGGAAACAAGCGTCCTTGACGAAGAAAATCCTGATTCGCGTCGACTCGCAAAGAAACCAGTGCCTCCACGGGAAATTCTCGATTCGTTTCAACACCAGGGAAACAAATATCCTTGGCAAATACCTCAATTCAGGAAAACTAGCGTCCTTGATGAGAGCCTCCTGATTCGCATCGGCTTGCAGAGAAACCAGTGTCTCCGCGGGAAATTCCCGGTTCGTTTCAACTCCGAAGAAACCAGTGTCTTCGGCAAATCCTTCGACTCGAGGAAACAAGTGTCCTTGACGAAGAAAATCCTGATTCGCGGCGACTAGCAGAGAAACCAGTGTCTCCGCGGGAAATTCTCGATCCGTTTCAACACCAGGGAAACAAATATCCTTGGCAAATACCTCAATTCAGGGAAACTAGCGTCCTTGATGAGAGCCCCCTGATTCGTATCGGCTTGCAGAGAAACCAGTGTCTCCGCGGGAAATTCCCGGTTCGTTTCAACTCCGAAGAAACCAGTGTCTTCGGCAAATCCTTCGACTCGAGGAAACAAGTGTCCTTGACGAAGAAAATCCTGATTCGCGTCGACTCGCAGAGAAACCAGTGTCTCCGCGGGAAATTCTCGATCCGTTTCAACACCAGGGAAACAAATATCCTTGGCAAATACCTCAATTCAGGAAAACTAGCGTCCTTGATGAGAGCCCCCTGATTCGCATCGGCTCGCAGAGAAACCAGTGTCTCCGCGGGAAATTCCCGGTTCGTTTCAACTCCGAAGAAACCAGTGTCTTCGGCAAATCCTTCGACTCGAGGAAACAAGTGTCCTTGACGAAGAAAATCCTGATTCGCGTCGACTCGCAGAGAAACCAGTGTCTCCGCGGGAAATTCTCGACCCGTTTCAACACCAGGGAAACAAATATCCTTGGCAAATACCTCAATTCAGGGAAACTAGTGTCCTTGATGAGAGCCCCCTGATTCGTATCGGCTCGCAAAGAAACCAGTGTCTCCGCGGGAAATTCCCGGTTCGTTTCAACTCCGAAGAAACCAGTGTCTTCGGCAAATCCTTCGACTCGAGGAAACAAGTGTCCTTGACGAAGAAAATCCTGATTCGCGTCGACTCACAGAGAAACCAGTGTCTCCGCGGGAAATTCTCGATCCATTTCAATACCAGGGAAACAAATATCCTTGGCAAATACCTCAATTCAGGGAAACTAGCGTCCTTGATGAGAGCCCCTTGATTCGCATCGGTTCGCAGAGAAATCAGTGTCTTCGCGGGAAATTCCCGGTTCGTTTCAACTCTGAAGAAACCAGTGTCCTCGGCAAAATCCTTCGACTCGAGAAAACAAGTGTCCTTGACGAAGGAAATCCTGATTCGCGTCGACTCGCAGAGAAACCAGTGTCTCCGCGGGAAATTCTCGATTCGTTTCAACACCAGAGAAACAAATATCCTTGGCAAATACCTCAATTCAGGAAAACTAGCGTCCTTGATGAGAGCCTCTTGATTCACGTCGGCTCGCAGAGAAACCAGTGTCTCCATGGGAAATTCCCGATTCGTCTCAACTTGCAAGATGAAGCCTCAGGCAGCAGGGATTAAAAAAAAACTTGTTTCCTGAACAATGGGACCCTGCAAGTCGGTCTAAAACGGCCTCTTATATACTATTCACGGGTCTCACTCTCCAAAGTCGAGTTTCGACAAGGAGGAAAACAACCGCTTGCGGGTCCTCTCGACTCGTAAGAGGGAAAAATTCTCTTATAGGATCCTTACGACTTATAAGAGAAAACACACTTAGGAATGTAGGGTTCCTAGGCACACACATGAGATTCCACAACAGATCAAACATGCCAAAATCAAATTTTTTTTATCAAGTGCCAAGTAACCCTAAGCAAGATCGTAACTAGAGGTAAGGCGAAACATGTAAGTTAACAACTTAACTAGAAAGTGAAAGTGACTACAACCTTTGTAAATCCGGTCCTCCACCTCTTTAGCTCCGTGATGACGTCCCTCCGCTGCGATCATCGGATCCCGGACTCTGGCGATGGTTTCGTCGGAGAAATGATCGGGCTAGGTCATCGACTTCGATGCCGAAGATGATCTACGTCGAGGCAACTCAAGATCAAGCTCCATCTTCACTTGGTCATAGAACTTGTGAAGATAACACACTCTACTACATGGCAAGTGGTAGAGGATGAAGAAATAGGAAGTGGGTTCACTTTAGATTTGGATTTCTCACTCTTTTGATCATGGCACCATTGGAGGTAGCAAGGTTTCTTCTTCTTGAAGAAGAAGAAGAAGAAGAAGAAAAAGAATATGATGATAATAATAAAATCAATTTATGAATAATAATAAATCAAGTGATCTTATCATAATGCAACCATGGGTTAGTTTAACAAGTGTAGAGACTAAACTAGGGTTTAGGTGAATGGTTAGGTCAAGGAAATAAACAAAATGGTCAAAGCTTTTCAAAGCTTCATGAAGCTTCAACTAAAAACCAAAAGAAGCCACCATTTTATTTCTTGCCAAAAAATAAATAAAATGAATAAGTAAATTAAGAAAAGATAACAAAACCCTAACCATTTACCTAAACATGGTTTAAATCAAACATACACCCAAGTTTGTATGTATCATCAAACATGATACAAACTAGTGCACAAAACTATATCATATATACAATGTGCACATCAAGTGAGAAAATCCATCTTAAGTGAACAAATACTAGTTAATATAAAGTAATATATCTAATATATAATTATACATTAAATCATTAAATCAACACTTGATTTAATGATCCGGTCATACTGCATATAACCGACTAATATCAAGTGTATCAATGTATCGAATCAACACTTGATTCGGTAACCCAGCTATATCATATATAACCGTCCAATGATACAAATCACGAGAATAGAATACAGTATCACATACTGGTATTATTCTCGGTCCGGCACATATCTCATATGCGCTCCTATTTCGTTTCGCTTGAGCCAGGAAACCTCTGTGTAGGACTCTAAAGACTCGTCAATACGCCGGCAGCAGGTGATGATCATATCAAACACCCACAAGCCGCAAGCGGTCTGCTAAACGTAACGGCCACCCGGGTATTGAGCGATAAGAAGTTCAACGAGCAAGCCCGCTCACACTCCTGTGAATCCAACCAGTAACACTTACCGTACAGTCCGGTCTGTTCGTCTGATATGTCGCATATCTCGCTTAGGGGTGGTAAATGTCAGACCCCAGTAGCTTGATAAGTCATGCCAATATAAGGTCCATAACAAGCGTGAAACTACTGATAAATCTTACCAGTAAATCACAGCAACCCTGGTCAAGGATTTCCAGTTATGGCCAGTCGAGCATAGCGCAACATCAACCCCCAATACCGGGAGAGACGAATCCCCTCCTATCGCTCATTGCCTCCATATGAATCGGGACTGTACCCAAAAACCACCTGTTTGCACGACTCAGTAGAGCCGTGGTAGGGTGGAAATCAAAGCACAGTGGGAGACACACAAGACTCTATGATGATCTCGGGTCAACAGACTAAGCTGTACTAGTATCACCAGAGAACTGCCATCTGACGTGAGGTATAATACCATCTGGGAGTTCTCGGCGAGTCCGTCCAGTGTACCTAGTCTCCACTGAGCACCCACATACCATCTCTGATGTCAAACACCAATGGATATGGGATCATCCATCGCCCATCACATGGGTCGAGAAGATATACGCTAGTCTACTCTGGAATATCGATGCCCCATCTCGATATTCCCACGACTAGGAACATTGAAAGATGTACTCATGGACTACCCAGGCCCCACTAGTATGATATACATCATAGTCCTGGAAGTCAAGTACACATCCTAAGGGCTTTATCAACATGTAACAGAGAGACAGAAAGTATACATGTTAAGATAAAGAGCAAGCAGTTAGCGTACTATCATGTCGAGCAAGAAAGTCCTACCTATATATGTCCCAGCATCCACTAAAATATACATCCAATGTACAGTAATGGTCTCTAGGGCATACATATAACTAACAATCTCCCACTTGCACTAGGGCCATCTGTAGCAGTGGTTGTAGTATCTAATACTCAACCATTCCATATAAGTCTCTCTCTGGGAAAAAAGCCTTTGT
Source organism: Agapanthus africanus (assembly GCA_030015575.1). Classification (NCBI taxonomy): domain Eukaryota; kingdom Viridiplantae; phylum Streptophyta; class Magnoliopsida; order Asparagales; family Amaryllidaceae; genus Agapanthus; species Agapanthus africanus. Next base: position 117,945,629 of record CM057350.1, read on the forward strand.
GAGTGGATCCACCGTGTTGTCCTCTGAGTCTACTCTCCTAACCTCGATCACCCTGGAGATCAACTATCTCCATGATCAGGCAATGCTGCCTCAGAATATGTCTGGGTCACTGATGGGACCGGGGTTCCTGGGCCAAAGCCACACTTCCATTGTCACACAGTGGTAGGAACCTAGTTCATCTCATGAACTAATATACACCCAAACTTCCTCTTTGGTAGTATCTTTAATAGCGATGTTACCAGCCTTTATCGTCTAGTTTGCCACGGTATCTAGCTTGGAACTCTTCCAACATACCGTCCCTTCAATGAGGGTGAAGACAATGCCTGTGACTGACATTCAGTCGTGCTTATCAGCCTGGAACTTTTCCAGTGGTTCTCCTCAAGGATCGATCGATACCATCTCACTATACCTAGTGAGAGCCCTAACATCCATTTAGATCTATCTCATAGATCCAAATCCCTAGATTTAGGAAGTATCACATAGATCCTATATGGAGAATCCATGTGATAAGAGGAGATCGACCGATCGTAGCATAAGAAACTCCTTTCCTATCAAGAGTATGTCATCCACGTACTCTACGAGGATCATCACCATACTCATACCTTTTTGTACATACAAGGTTCATCTACCATTTTGATGAAGTCAAACTCTTTGACTACCACATCAAAACAGATGTTCCAACTCCGCGATACCTGCTTTATCCTGTAAAGCAACTTGCACACGTTTCCGCTGCTCCTACTGTTTACGAAGCCCTCTGGCTGTGTACTTATAGACGTTCTCTTCTAAATCATTATTTAGAAAAGCAGTCATGGCACCCAACCACCAGGTATCGTAGTCATGGTATGCAGCAATGTTAAGTAGGATCCGGATGGACTTAAGCATAGCCACTGGAAAAGGTTTCATCATTATCCATGCCTGGTCGATGACGAAAACCTTTAACAAGTCTAGCTTTGAAAGTCTCAACTTTTCCATCTACACCAAGTAATCTTCTCAAGATATACTTGCTTCTGATGGGGATTTAACCCTTCAGATATAGCATCCAAAGTCCATACTTTGTTGGTGTACATGGATTCCATCTCAGATTGCTAAGCATCCAGCCATTCTTACAGAGTCCCTACTCTTGATGGCCTGCTCGAAACTAGTTGGGTCATCATCTCATGATGCAATCCTCGCTCCCACTGTCATCGAGGAACCGAAGTATCTCTCAGGCGAATGAGGAACCCTACCAGATCGGCGGAGAGGGTGAGGTTCGTTGGGGACTATAGAATCCTTTGGTCCTGTCAAATCAGCTGCAGTTTTGTATAGCTGGAACCTTTCCAGTTCTACAGAACTGACCTTGCCTCGATCTTGTCCGGATTTTGCTTTTGACATAGGCCGGACAATCCCAAATTCTAACTTACTTTAGAGATAGGCTCTTCCTATACCATATCTTATATGGAGTGGTAGGCACTGATTTGATTCGAACCCAATTCAATAGGTATGCAGCTTCTCAAGTGCACAACCCCCAAAAGGAAATAGGTAACTCAGTAGTACTCATCACAGAGCGCACCATATCATATAGGGTGCGATTGCTCTGCTCCGATACACCGTTGTGCTTTGGTATAATCAGAGGAGTAACACCGAGAGAGAATCTCATTCTCCTTTAGAATAGTCCAGGAATTCTATGCTCAAGTATTCTCCTCCTTGATCTTATCAAAGGACATAATACTTATACCCTTATTTTAGTTCTCTACTTCTAACTTATATTCTGTGAATATCTCAAAAGATTCGGACTTATGTTTCAACAGGAACATATAACTGAATCTTAAGAGATCATCAGAGAATGTAATGAAGTGTAAAGAACCGGTCCTGGCATGTGTAGACAGGGGACCTTACATACATCATCATGTATCAGTCCTAAGAGTTTACTAACTCTTTCTCTATTTCCAACAAACGGAGTTATGGTCATCTTATCTTTGTGACATGACTGGCAAGTTTTACAAGATGTAAATTCAAACTGATTTAAATATGCATCTAAATATAACTTCAGCCAGTCGGGTCGCATTGATATGACCTAATCTACAATGCCTCAAGAAGGATTCGTTCATTTCTGAACTCTTCCTCTTGTGTGTGTTCTGTATACTAGGAACTGTAGTTTGATTTAGAACGTCAATGCTTTTAGATAACGTGTCTGAACCGATCAACATTTGATATAGGAAATGTTCAAAACAATATCTAACAATACAAAATTATATCCTTCTTTACTAATAAAGAGACTGATATGATTTTGTATATCAGGTTCGGTATCTAATAACATTAGTTCAGAATCAATGTACTGGTAATACAGGGTGACAGTGACCAACAGACTTGGCTGCAACACTAGCCCCGTTTTCTGTCTCATGAAACTTGTCATCCGTTCTCAGTTCTTTACCTTTCTGTAGCCCTATGTAACAGATTACATATCTGGGATCCTGATCCGGTATCAAATACCCAGGACGTAGAGGACACAGAGAAACAGTTCTTTGTAATGAACACACCCGAAGGAGATGCATCTCATGCACTTTCTTCGTTTAGGCGGCAAAGGAATTCTGGTATTCCCCAATTTCCTGCTCTGTCTTATAACAATTATAAGTTGGAGCGGGACCAATGTTCCCCAGCTCAGTATAACAAGCGGGTTCGGTCAATACATCCATATTATTATCTTGATTAAGGCGTGATATGGTCGCTACCTGGAGAGAGAGAGAAGAAAACACTCTGCGTGCGCTCTTGCAAGATTAGATTGGTTATTTATTTTATCTAATCAGGATGGCTCCCACTGTTTTTATCAAATCTTCCTTCAAACCTTAAAAGGAAAGACTAGCCGGGATTAATTACACTCTACAAGTTCGCCAATCTTTCAGCCAAGCCAGTGTCGGTACTTTGAGGGAGGTTCCCCGTGCTTTCGCACGGACCTAATTACAGTAAACCTCGTTTTCCCAGAGGCGTAACCTTTCTAGACACCTATTTGATCGGCTAATTGTAAAGTGCAAAACTCTCCTAGGAGTAACAATTACTTGCAGTGGGTATCGGGATCCAACTATCATATAGAAGGTATGCAATCTCATTGCAAATTTCAACACTTGAAACTCCCGATAAAGGTTTTTACCCCTAGCACTTATGACCTTAACTATGGTCAACAAATCATAAGCACTAGTCAAGTTCTACCCGTTATTTCGTGATTAATTAGACCCACCCACATGACCCTTAACTAAGGTCAACAAAGTCACGCGACTGTCCTAACTAATCGCATCATATGCGGTGTAGGAAGACATCACTTAGCTACCGTACACTGTGCCTTGACTATGGTCAACAAACACAGCACGAATACTAAGTACTCTACTTCCTAAAATGATGGAGGGTTGCGAATGGTTTTTATGAAAACCTTTAACGCTTTGAACTTGATCTCGTTGCGGAATTAAATGGTTTTTAAATGGAGTGTTTTTGAGGCTTTTCTAGTTTTGCTAAAGGGGTCACTCCCGGTGAAGGGATCGTCGGCCCTTTTCTCATCGAATAAGGTGCAGGATATATCATATATACCGCTGTGCAAAGCAAAAACTATAGAAGCAATCAAAAGACAAACCGAGGGTTGTAGCATCTGCCAGTTATTGCTAAAGGAGTCACTCCGGGCGAAGGGATCTCGGTCCTTTCCTTATCGAATAAGGTGCATGATGTTCTTCAAGGAACACCACGATTGAAAGCAAGAACTGTAGCTACCTGTTTTATTTTGAAATTTGATTGCACAACATCTTTTAGGTTTATTTTCTTTTATTAATCTCATTAATGAATGTCCCATCATTTAAGTCCACCTAAACATGATAGATAAATATAACGTACGCTTATGCCATCCGTATTCGCCTCGATGTCCCGTTTGCACCGTTAGGTTAGATAACTAACGGTAGAGCGGGGCAGGGCTAGCGCGGGTGTAAAACATAAGCAACGTCTATATAATATATCATATATACTATATATAATATCTATCTGAACACATCACATGATCACATCACAGATAACGCAGCAGAAAATATCATATGAAATATTGGATATACTAGGACGTCCGTGTTTTCAATACACGGATAACGCCAGTATAAAACACGGATTCCACGGTCGTGATGAATAGCCAATCCCACACCCCTAGACCCCTACGAGAGCGGCAAACAACCCTACCAATTCTGGGGTTAGGAGACCCGGACTCGACTCCTCGAGATGGTCTTCCACTGGACCCTAGAACCCGGTTACTTGTGCTCCCCTTCTTGGGTCTATCCTAATGCGGAAAAGTAAATAATGTACATCAACGGTGACATCTTCTGCAACTTGGAAGTGCCCCAATAAAAGAATATTACATACAAGTTTTTACATGAATGAAAATGAAAAACACTCATCTCACATAAAAACCCCCAGCTATTCAAACACGACGATCCAATACAACATATCCAGCAACACATAACATCACATGTCATCAACGTAAGTAAATATGCCCATCCCAATTGTCGTTGACATATAGCAACGGAACCGGCGATATCACATATTACACTTACGGTCACAGAAAAGAAAGTGTAAAACTACAACAGTTGGAATCCGCAATCTCCTCAGATATCGCATGCCTGACCAAATGAATTCCTTAGACATCACATGCCTAACAATTATAAACCCCGCATTTTAGTCTCATTATCGAAAACTCTTTTCAATATCAAGTCGGGCAATTCAACAAGATTCCCGACATCCTGATCGAATTCTTGTCGCAAACTTTAGTAGGCGGCCGCACCCCCGATGCCGTCGACGAAGTGCACTAAGGCGGAACACCGCTGCCGCGAGCATCCGAACGGATGCTTTCGGTGACGGGGTTCTCCTACAGTCACTTGGTCGGGGCTATGGGGCGCGGCTGTCCATTAAGTTTACCCGGCGAGTATTCGCGTACGCTACTTGATTGCGACGGACTTTTGATCACATCAAAATTCCGTGGCAACCGATCAAGTGAGACTAAAGTGCTATGTTTATAACATCCAAATCAGTTATCTCATAACTACATGTGGATTCCAAATATTGTATCACATTCCAGATAAAATAGAAAATGTTAAACTTTCCGATTGAACAATCGAACACCCAAGTTTTCCCGAAACAGCTCAACATATGAAATAAGTTTTAAAACATTCACTTCATATCTCAGTACCAACGGTCCAGCCGTAGAAGGGTCAAGCCAACGCCTCACATGTGGTACGCCGTACTGCCCAAAACCCAAAAGTTCAAAGGGCAGTTCAAGACGGTCACATAATCGAGTTAAGGTTTGTTGTCTTCTAGAGGGTCCATCGCGTTACTTGCACTACTTAGAACGTTCTTAAACCACGGAAAAAAATCCAACACTTGGAAATTTTCCGGCAGGGGAAAAAGTGGGTATTTATATCCGGTCGAACTTTTTAACATATTCTAAAATTACCCGGAAAAACACATAGACAAAATTTGACAATCCGATCGAATCTACAAACTCTCAATACAACCCAGAAATCTCAACTCTTGAGTAGAATTTAAAAATTCCCAGAAAATACAGCACTAACAGATAGGAATTACTGTGCAAAGAAAATGACAAGATGCTCCTTTATGGCCGCGGAACCGCCGCACGAGCCATGCTCGTGCCGCGTTTCCGCGGCGCTTTAGTGGACTCAGGAGCACGTGTTACACAGTATTTCTTAGAAAACCCTGCTGATTTTTCTGCATATTTTTAATTCACAAAAATCCCCGATTTCAAAAAATGTACAGAGAAGGGTTTTGGATTAGGGTTTCGGATTCGATCGGGTTTCTAACTTCGTCTACTCATCGTCTAAGGCTCTAGCTAGGCTCTGATACCACTGTAGGGTTCCTAGGCATACACATGAGGTTCCACAACAGATCAAACATGCCAAAATCAAAATTTTTTTATCAAGTGCCAAGTAACCCTAAGCAAGATCGTAACTAGAGGTAAGGCGAAACATGCAAGTTAACAACTTAACTAGAAAGTGAAAGTGACTACAACCTTTGTAAATCCGGTCCTCCACCTCTTTAGCTCCGTGATGACGTCCCTCCGCTGCGATCATCGGATCCCGGACTCTGGCGATGGTTTCGTCGGAGAAATGATCGGGCTAGGTCATCGACTTCGATGCCGAAGATGATCTACGTCGAGGCAACTCAAGATCAAGCTCCATCTTCACTTGGTCATAGAACTTGTGAAGATAACACACTCTACTACATGGCAAGTGGTAGAGGATGAAGAAATAGGAAGTGGGTTCACTTTAGATTTGGATTTCTCACTCTTTTGATCATGGCACCATTGGAGGTAGCAAGGTTTCTTCTTCTTGAAGAAGAAGAAGAAGAAGAAGAAAAAGAATATGATGATAATAATAAAATCAATTTATGAATAATAATAAATCAAGTGATCTTATCATAATGCAACCATGGGTTAGTTTAACAAGTGTAGAGACTAAACTAGGGTTTAGGTGAATGGTTAGGTCAAGGAAATAAACAAAATGGTCAAAACTTTTCAAAGCTTCATGAAGCTTCAACTAAAAACCAAAAGAAGCCACCATTTTATTTCTTGCCCAAAAATAAATAAAATGAATAAGTAAATTAAGAAAAGATAACAAAACCCTAACCATTTACCTAAACATGGTTTAAATCAAACATACACCCAAGTTTGCATGTATCATCAAACATGATACAAACTAGTGCACAAAACTATATCATATATACAATGTGCACATCAAGTGAGAAAATCCATCTTAAGTGAACAAATACTAGTTAATGTAAAGTAATATATCTAATATATAATTATACATTAAATCATTAAATCAACACTTGATTTAATGATCCGGTCATACTGCATATAACCGACTAATATCAAGTGTATCAATGTATCGAATCAACACTTGATTCGGTAACCCGGCTATATCATATATAACCGTCCAATGATACAAATCGCGAGAATAGAATACAGTATCACATACTGATATTATTCTCGGTCCCGCACATATCTCATATGCGCTCCTATTTCGTTTCGCTTGAGCCAGGAAACCTCTGTGTAGGACTCTGAAGACTCGTCAATACGCCGGCAGCAGGTGATGATCATATCAAACACCCACAAGCCGCAAGCGGTCTGCTAAACGTAACGGCCACCCGGGTATTGAGCGATCAGAAGATCAACGAGCAAGCCCGCTCACACTCCTGTGAATCCAACCAGTAACACTTACCGTACGGTCCGGTCTGTTCGTCTGATATGTCGCATATCTCGCCTAGGGGTGGTAAACGTCAGACCCCAGTAGCTTGATAAGTCATGCCGATGTAAGGTCCATAACAAGCGTGAAACTACTGATAACTCTTACCAGTAAATCACAGCAACCCTGGCCAGGGATTTCCAGTTATGGCCAGTCGAGCATAGCGCAACATCAACCCCCAATACCGGGAGAGACGAATCCCCTCCTATCGCTCATTGCCTCCATGTGAATCGGGACTGTACCCAAAAACCACCTGTTTGCACGAGTCAGTAGAGCCGTGGCAGGGTGGAAATCAAAGCACAGTGGGAGACATACAAGACTCTATGACGATCTCGGGTCAACAGACTAAGCTGTACCAGTGTCACCAAAGAACTGCCATCGGACGTGAGGTATAATACCATCTGGGAGTTCTCGGCGAGTCCGTCCAGTGTACCCAGTCTCCACTGAGCACCTGCATACCATCTCTGATGTCAAACACCAATGGATATAGGATTATCCATCGCCCATCACATGGGTCGAGAAGATATACGCTAGTCTACTCTGGAATATCGATGCCCCGTCTCGATATTCCCACGACTAGGAACATTGAAGGATGTACTCATGGACTACCCAGGCCCCACTAGTATGATCTACATCATAGTCCTGGAAGTCGAGTACACATCCTGAGGGCTTTATCAACATGTAACAGAGAGACAGAAAGTATACATGTTAAGATAAAGAGCAAGCAGATAGCGTACTATCATGTCGAGCAAGAAAGTCCTACCTATATATGTCCCAGCATCCACTACTATATACATCCAATGTACAGTAATGGCCTCTAGGGCATACATATAACTAACAAGGAATCCTTACGATTCCTAAGGAGAAAACCCACCTACGAGATCCTCTCGATCCGTAGGGAGAAAAGTCTCTATGAGACCCTCACGGCTCATAGAGTTGAAAAGTCTTAGGCGGCAGATCTGAACCTGCGGCTTAAGCCATCGCTATCTCGTGAAGAAATCAAGATGCTTACTCTATTATCTGCTAATTGTGTTTATCAAGATAGCATGCTGATAATAAGAGAAGACAGAAAGCAAAAGAGTATACAAGACATTGCAAAGAAAATGTGTGTCTTTATTTATTGACTTCAATCAAATACCGGGTGAATCGTACAAAAGAATAAAAAATGGATACATGTTATTCAAATTTTTTTTTTACAAGTATATGGATACAAGGAGGACTACTGGGAAGGAAGCGTCTTGCATAGCTTTAGCAATTGTTCGCGCACCTCCTTCCACGCTTTCTCCTGATCGGCCACCACCGCCATTTCTGCCTCCACCTGAGCCCTTTGCTGCAAGAGAGATGCAAGCTGCTCCCTGACGGCCTGCTGAGTGGCTTCGCAGCCTTGGGCGTTACGCTCGGCAGCATCAAGTTTCTGCTTCAGGTTTATCCCATTTGAGATATGCTCCAGAAGACCCTCGAAGACAGCCTTCACCTCAGCAGCGTTCGCCTCAACTTCAGCACGTAGGCGAGCAGTTTCACTTGAAGACTCCTGACACTCCTTCAGCCTTAAAGCTGCTTCTTGTTCAAAATGGTGGAAATGAGAAGTGCTTTGCTCGAGCCATGCCGCCCGTTGAGTACTCACGGCCAAAACCTCAGGGGCAGGACGCATCGACTCCAGCTGATGAAGGCGAGCCTCAATCTCCCTGCAGTGATTAACCCAAGATGCAACGATGCCCTCGTCATGGAAATTAACGAGTATCACCAGCATCGGGTTAACCGTCGTAGCGAAGTCTGCAGCAGACGTAGGGGTTTCGACATCGAGTTCCTCGATGTAGTCGCTCAACATGCACAGACTATTCGCGGCGCCTTTCGAGGACGGACGTTTCAGGGAAGGGGCTGCCGGCTTTATAATGTGAGACTCAGAAAGCGCCAAGACCGGAACGACAGCTGAAAAGATAAAATGCGATTAGATGATGGTTCAAGAAATATGGAAAAAGTCATTGATGAGATAGTCTACTATACCAGTTGAAGCAGGTGGCAAGGCCAGAAGGGCCGGTGGCGCAACCGATCTTTCGTCTCCCCCTTCGATTTGTAGCACTGCAGTCAGGACGAGAAAAAGTTAGAAATAATTCCATCACTGAAAAAGAAAGGTATCAGTCAGAAACTATACTCACCAGCGCCACTAGAGGAAGAAGCGAGTTCAGATGGGAAGGAGAAGTGTGGGAGCAACACCTGATAGAGATGGTCAAAAAGCACTCCTGAAAAGACATAACAGTACGACTTTAGTACATAAATTATGCATCTGAAAAATAAGATTAATAAGTTGCAAACCAATACCTTCAACATCTTCGATGGTATGAGAGAGGGTTGAGAGGTGACCACCGCCAAGGCAGTAGTTAACGGCGCTCCCTCGAGCAATGGGGCATCGGTGCTGGCCGCACCTGCGTTAAAAACAAAGGTAAACTTATCAGAAAGGATTGTAAGATAAAAAGGACAGTAACTTGGGATTTACCTGATGAGCTGCCGGCCGAAACGGAGGCGATTCCCTCCTCTATCGACATGAGGCCACCGCCCGTGGCCTCATCACCCGACTCAATGGGGGCCGTCGTCGTGCTCGCGCGGCCAGAAGATGGCGGAAGATCGTAGACAGGGAGGGCAATGATCGGAGGATTGCCGGACTCTTGAGAAAGAGCGGCTGACTCTTCCCCAAGAGTCGTGCCCATCTCACCCGCTACTTCTTCGGGCTCAGCGGTCTCCATCGTTTCATCCGCCGTCACCATGAGGTCGCCGGTCTCAAGCGCCTCATCCGCCGCTGCCCCAGGCTCAGTTATAGCGGTCATCTCATGTGCCGCCACCTCAGGCTCGGCATCAACGACTTTCTCAAGTGCAGCTTCCTCGGCCCCCAACTCAGGCTCCGAAGCCCCAGCAACATTGCCCACCGTCGGCTCGAGTTCGGCCGGTGCCTCCTCCTCTGTTTCCTTGGGTTCGACAGTCTCTGCCTCCTCCTCGGTCGGACTTGGCCCTGCAAGACAAGATACATAAGAACCGGCGAGTTTACAATTTTTACAAAAAAATCTTGAAAGATTCATTATCTGATGTGGATTTATCGTTAGCACTCCGAACTGCATGCGCCACCTGTCTTTGAGCAGTGGATAGGGCGACGGGTGCCTCTTCTGAGGGAGTATCAGCACGAGGGACGGTGCTTGGGCCCGCTCCAGTGGCCAAGGCAGCCCGGCGTGCCTTCGCTTCGCGCCTCGACCGCTTCCTCTCCTCCCGGGCCGTCGCGATAGACCTCTTCGACGCCTCCTTAATCAAGGTGTCGTCGTCCTCGTTTAGAGTCGCCTTCAGAACCCTTAAGGCATCTCTCATCGGCTCTTCAAGATGAACCTCCCGCGGTAACCCTGAGGTAGCAGGAACATCGGCAGCTGGCAGAGTCTCCGCGTCACCTGGCGGGATCGGCATTGTGGTTCCTGCGATAAAAAGGGAGAGGTTAGATCGACCATAACGCAAGGAAAATGAAAACTTGATGAATCGAAACTTACTAAGGCCTAAAGACGCTCTAAGGCGTTCCTCCTCTTAGAAAGTCTTGAGGGAAGCGGCAATGGCTTCTTCAGTGGTGATGCCTGTTGGAAGAAAAGAAGGAAAAATGTTAGTCAAAGGCAATAATAAAGATATGATGCAATAAACAAAATGCGACTAGTGATTACCTGATTCCGCAAGCTTAGCCAGCCACGCGTCGCGCCTCGCCAATCGCTCTGAAGCTGCGATGGCGGCCGCCAGATCAATGTCATCTGGTGGCATAACCAATCCTATATTGGTCCCATACTCGCCCAAGCCCTCGCTATAAGGAGCGTGAGGTTCCTGACCGAACACAACGTCGGCAGAGAGGATCGACTTCTTCTTCTTCTTATGCCCACCAGCCCTGGGTGCACCCGGGATCGATTTGCGCTTTGCAGGCATTTTGGGGCGGCGGGTCCCAATGTTCGTACCCACACCAGACTCCGGTGAGGCTACAACCACTGTCTCCACTGGAGCACAGGGCGCTGATGGTGCATCCGCAATATCGGGAAGCGGCAATCTGCGTGGAGGACCCTGCGCATGCGATGGTCCGGCTCTGTCATCTTTCAGTGGAGGCACTACCGGGGTCCTTGGCACCAGAGGAGCTTTGCGGTCGCTGCCGGAAGGCACACCTTTATGGTCAACCAACACCCGCCTCTCTTCCTTTATAACGGCTCCCGTCGAATGATTGTACCATTCTCTATATACATTGAGGAGTCGTGGAGCGCAAGCCGGCGCACTGATAAAAAGGTGAGAACCCGTATTCAGGCACATGAAATGATGCAGCGCGTTCTTCATCCCTTCTTCAGTGGCAGCAGGTTCCAGTAGGAAAGCTTCCAAGGGTACCCCTTGATCGTAGCTCAGTTGCTGGGCGAAATGATGCGGGTTGTATCTCATGAAAATCGCCGCACCGTTTTGCCTGAACACCAGGAAGCCCGGTCTAATAGAATACAAGTGGAGGGTCTCCCGGGCCGTCAAAACTGAGGCTCCATCCTTGAAAGTGTCTTGCAATGTCCGCACCGCAGTGGTAGACGCCTTTCCAATAGTCAACACCTTATCAATGAAAGACATCCCGTCTCCAACGGTGTGGGGGCGAAGGAGTAAACCCCTGGCGTTCCGTGGCGATGGAGTCACAATTGATACGCCAATCAACTGTATAATGTGAGGGAAACCGCACCTGTCGTAGAACGAAGGCCTTTTGTGCATGCCGAAGACACCCGATGTGTGTAGCTCGAGCCATGACACGAAATAGTGCATCGGGAAGATCACGTGCAGCACCCCAGGCTCATTAGCGTCCGCCGCTCGACTGAGGCCGTGATACAAGTGTGCCAAGCCGGCGATCCCAACGGCTACTTTTACCCCGATAGCCATCCGGTGAGCTGGGTAAAAGACGGAAGGCCGCATATGGCGGGAATGCATCGGGAGTGCAAACCAACTCAGCCATAGCCCGAGAAATCCTAAAAAGAAGGCCTCCTCGTCCATCCCAGGGGCTGCAACTTCCGCAAAAGACATGGTCGGGGAGTTAGGAGGGAAAAACCCTTTTGGTCTATTTCCTTCGCCGGTAGGTTATCCAAACCTAGACTGAAAGGGTCCTCGAGGGTGGCAAACTTGGCAGCTTCTGCCGAGAGGACGCTTGGGTGAAGGAACCGAGCGATGAAATCCTCAAAGCTAGCTCCGCGACTCCCATGTTTGATGAAAAGGGCCTCATAGATGTTCAACACTTTGATCAAACTTGGGAATTGGTGTTGAAAAGCATTCTCTGGCGTGAGGCCCCTTACCACCGGCTTGGCACCGAAGACATACTCGTCTGTCGGAAGCAATTCCTCATAGTGCTCCCCTATAACCGGTAAACCGGAGACCTCTGTGAACTCCTCCAGAGAAATCGACACTTCCTGATCCATTGCGAGGAAAGTGTGGGTAAGAATGTTCCACTGCTCCAAGAAAGCCTTGAACTACCACGTGGGAAGCATGGGATACTGGAAGAAGGAGACGTAAACCGCGGTGTACAATCCTAACCTTATCAATTGCGACTTCTTCGCCGACAGGATATAGCGAGCCCACGGCAGATAGCCGATCGGGTGGCGGGGGATCAGACCGATGTTATATGATTGCCCCCAAGGTCGCGCCTCGCCTTGACAGATACGGCGTCCCAGGATATCCAAAACCATAGGACGCTGGACCGGAATCGCATCTATGGCAGGATGAAGAAAGCCCTTTGAGGTCCAATCAACCATCTCCACGGCATACTGCACCGAGGGTGGGCTGGCATAATGAATCGCCGTAATGGGTTCTGACGGTACTGCGCACGTAAAACTCCGTCGACCCATGATAATATGATTGTACCACAACCCCCAAAGGTGGAGACTCTTATATTCCGGGTCGTGGTCCCTAATCATGGCTAGAACTTCACGGTCCAAGGGCGCTTCAGGAAACCCTTCCTCCGAGCGAGCAAACGGGAATGAAGTATCGAGAGACATGGTTACTGCAAGGGAACAAAAAATAGCCGTTAGTGTTGCAATTCCAACGCTTGTCGTTTAAGAAATTTTTTAACTGAATTTAAAAATTAATTAAATTAAAATTAATTACACTGCATAGCAGTGTAGTGGGTAGGAGACCAAAGGGGGACCCACAAAATCTGGATGACAATACGTCAGTTAATAAGACAACCCCATCATTGGATGAGGTTGTCAGTTAATCCCCAAGAGAATATTCCCATTAATAATAAAAAATCCCTAGAGACAAGGAGAAAATCTCCTCTTTCAGAGCAAAGCTCTGTCACAGAATGACACTTGTCAAATTCTGGTCTCAAAAGAATAAAATTCCTTAAAAAAGAGCTTAGCTCCGTAATAGTGATAAAAAATCCATCAAAAAGAAAATTTTAACTTTAAAAGAAATTTAAAATTAAAAAATTTTGGGATCTTGAAAATCCAAGATAACACTTAAGAGTTCATCATCAGAAGATCAAGAGATCAATATTCTGTCAATGAGCAAAGCTCTGTTCATGGGTTAAGAAACCCTGAAACAAATTCTTGAGAGCAAAACTCTGTTTATGAAACCCCAAAGGGGATTTCTTTAGATCAAAAGATCTATGAGAGCAAGGCTCTTTTGGTTAGGATTGATTTAAGTTAATTTAAATTAGTTTTACCTAAAGTTTTCTAACTTTGGAAACGAGAGCAAAGCTCTGAAGTTCTTAAGCAAGAGCAAAGCTCTGGAAAATCAAAATCTTGGAAATGGTAAAGATTTCTAAGGGCCAGGGGTCCTATTTATAAGGCGCTTGCGTCCCTTCACCTCACCCGTTGATCCAACGGCCGGGATCTTGCCACCGCTGCACTCACGTGCGCGCCACGTGAGCGCAACGGTGGGGGGCATTTGTTTCCCCCAATCAGAGCAAAGCTCTGTTTGAATTTCAAAATTCAAATTTTAAAGCAACGCTTCAAATCCCGTGCGCTGCGCGCAACGTACCACCTGTCAGAAGCTGATACGTCAGCGCAGCGCCCAAAGCAGTGCGCCCAATCAGAGCAAAGCTCTATTAAAAAACAAAATTAAAGAAGCAAAGATTCAGTTGCGCAAGCGCTGCGCGACACGTGTTAGCGCAGTCACTTTTGCGCAAACGCTACGCTCCGCGACACGTGTCAGCGCAGTTGCGCAAGCGCAGCTGCGCTGCGCTGTGCGCTGCGCAACACGTGTCACGCGCTGGGGCATTTGCGCCAAACAGAATTAAAATTCTGAGAGATCTTCCTGATCTTGTTAAAACAAGAAGATTTTCTTCTGTAAAACAGAAGCCCTTAGATCAAAGATCCAACAGTGGGGAAAATTCCCCAAATCACTCAGAGAAATATCTCTTTAACAAATTTAACTAATTTATGGGCACTATATAAAGGACCCTAGACCTCAATTCAAAATCATTATCATCATCATTGAGAACTCTGAAGAATTGGAGAGAATTCCTCAAGAACAAAAAAGGTAAAAACCTTTAGAAAAAAGAGAAAATTCTCTCATGAACAGATCATTGATCTGAGAACAAGATCAATGATCTTCAATAAAAAGAAAAAATAAATAATAATAGTGCTTTGCACTTTCTTATGAACCATTGGTTCTTTGAAAACAAGAAAAACTTGTTTTCTTTGATCAAAACATAAAACAGTGCTCTGCACTTACAAAAATTGCGCTGTTGCGCTCCTGTGTTGGCGCAAGCCACCAGGGAGCGCCACGTGTCAGTAGCGCAACAGCGCAGCGCACTGACAGCGCACTGCGCTGTTGCGCTTGCGCTCTTCAGATCGTGACACGTGTCACCACCATATGAGTTTGCGCCTTGCGCTCCTCAATTGGCGCAAAGCGCCTGACAAGCCACGTGGGGCGCTGTCAGAGCATTAAATGCAATGCATTATTAAAGGGCAGAGCCTAATCAAAGGTCTAATAGACCAAATAAAAGTACTGCACACTATTAAAAAGGGCAGAGCCCAATTAAAAAAGTCTAAACAGACCAAAACTAATGCTATGCATTATTTTAAAACGGCAAAGCCCAAACAAAGGCCTAACAGGCCAAATGCAAACAAAATGTTGAACATTTTTAACTGGACTTAGCTCTGTCATGGCCGTAAGTCCTCAAACTAAATTGACCGAGCAAGATTGCTCTCCTAAATCAATTTACCTCCGGTTCAAGGGTATATCTCTGAACTCCTCTGACATCTGTCGTTGTAATCCTTCAACGACGTCAGAGAGGTGACGGATCCCGACAACCACACATCAACATGGACTGCGGGGTCCTTAAGCTAATGATGGACCACTACGTCCCTAAACTGGAACATGGACCACCACGTCCCTAAACTGGAACATGGACCGCAATGTCCTTAAACTACTTATGGACCACTACGTCCCTAAACTGGAACAGTAGAGCCCCCCTCCCCTAAACGCTCTTCTGTCGGATCTAAACGATCCCGTTTAAGTCGATCTTAGTCTAAAATAGGACTAACGTATCCTTAACGAACGTTTAAGTTGATCTTAGCCTCAATACGGCTAACGTATCCTTAAACTAAAAACACCAAACCCAAATCTAAGTAAATACGGATTTGGACTAATCCACATCCTACGGGCGACGGCATTACTTGGTCTCCGTATACAATCCACGGGCAATCACAAACAAAACAAACACACACGACACGAAGTGAAATTCTGGAGAAGGAGAAATTTGTTACCGCGATGCGGTAGCGTAATTAACTGCAGGGGCTTGCGCCTGTAGGGAAGAGCGTTCCCACAATCAAAAACCCCTCAAGCGAGGGGGAATCTGACGAAGTCTGCTACATCGGCCGCATTCGTCTAAACCTCCGATACACGGTGCCATAAATCAACTTGGCATCTTCGGAGAGGTAGACGGATAAAACCAAATAGCATCTGCCCCGAATCCCAGGCAAGACAAACCTACACGGTCGCGTCTCTGTATTCGGAGGGGAACAGGCGACAACTGATTACTTGTCCAAATAGGCAGAAGCAGTACCGCTGAGGGAAGTGAAGACGAAGAATATCCTCCATTTCTTCAGGACGCACGTCATTTATCGGTTTGGAACTCCACGATGGATTTCTCCGATAACGAGCCAGCCTACAGAAGCCACAAGATCAGCCGCTTCGCACAACAGCATAACATAGACTAGAGATACTCCTCAGTCTATAATCCCCGAGCTAATGGTTTAGCTGAGGCTTTTATCAAGACCTTGACAAAGATCGTGAAAAAGACGGTGTCTCGAAATAAGAATGACTGGTATGAACGACTGCATGAAGCTCTCTGGGCATATCGAACTACGTTCAAAATGGCCACGAACACAACGCCGTACGCATTGGTATTCGGTACAGAGGCGGTACTTCCCCTCGAGATAGAGTTACCCTCTCTATGAGTGGCCGTTCATTACGAACTAACAGACGAAAAGAATGCTCACCTTCGGCTTGAAGAGCTCGACGCCCTTGATGAAACCTGACTCATGGTGCAACGAAACCTGGAGGCTTACAAAGCAAAGATGACGTGCTCATATGAAAGATTGACTAGGCCGAGGACATTCCGCCAAGGCGAACTCGTGCTAGTGGTCAAAAGACCTATGATCCCCAATCGTGCCAAACGGGGGAGATTCGAGCCGAACTATGAAGGCCCGTATATCATAGATAAGGTCTACCAGGGTGGGGCCTATCTACTCATGGACAAGCATGGTGAAAGGCCCTTCAGGCCAATAAATGGTCGCTTCCTGAAAAAGTATTACGCCTGACGAGTCACGGCCTAGGTCAATGATAGATGACGACAGCTATGTTCGCTCGCTATCTTCCTAAGCCCAAACTCTATAAGTAGTAGCCGGCTAACGGACCGAAACATCCTTAAACTAATAACGGACCGAAACGTCCTTAAACTAACAATAGACCACTATGTCCTAAAACTAGCTGTTGACCGAGATGTCGATAAACTACTGTTGATTGCAGCATCCCAAGGCTGATACAAAAAAATAGAATAATAAAAGAATAAAAAAAGAAAAAGAAAACGGTATGTCCATAAGCAAGATGGGCACGGATGAAAACCCGAGAGGGCTCCGTGAGTAAAAACAACAGGGCTACCGGGGAGTTTTGTGAAAACCCGAAAGAGCGCAATCTCGTTAAAAGACACTTGCAAGGTTCTCTCGACCTTGTGAGGAGAAACCACCTGCGTGAGATCCTTACGACTCACAAGGGAGCAATAAACTTAGGGATTCCCACGACTCCTAAAGAGAAATTACACTTGCGAGATCCTCAGGACTCGTAAGGAGAACCCACTTATGGGACCCTCACGGCTCATAAGATTCAAAAGTCTTAAGCTACAGGGATCTGAACCTGTTCTTAAGCGGCCACCACAACCTCCAAGTTTGCCCTACAAGCGGCTCAATGCTGACCCTTGTATACAATCCACGGGCGTGAATAAACATTTCCCTGACAAAGCCTCATCCGTGACTACGGATATGTTTACACAACGAACAACCCTTGTAAGCCCTCTCGACTTAAAAGGAGAAAATACTCTTGTAAGATCCTTACGACTTACGAGAAGCCATACACTTAGGAGTCCTCACTATTCCTAAGAAGAAAACGCACCTACGAGATCCTCATGACTCGCAGGGAGAAATACCTTTATGAGACCCTTACGGCTCATGAAGTCAAAAGCTTTAGTCGACAGGATCCTAACCCTGTTCGCTAAGCCACCTTTGTTCGACATAAATAGAGGCAAATGATGATTCGCTCCTGGAAATATTCCAGTTGTAGCGGTGCTGATGCCGAAATCGGTGTCTAACTCAAGCTTGCAGCAAAGAAGCTAGCGAGCCACACATGCATACGAAATAGCCGAAATGATGGGGCAACTTGCAACAAAATCAGCAAGTAAAAACGTATGCATGAAAAATAGCCGAAATGATTGGGCAACTCGCAATAAAAAGCAGCGAGTAAAAATAAAATAAATAGCCGAAATGATTGGGTGCCGCGAAAAATAGCCGAAATGATTGGGCAATTGCGACCTTCGCAATATAAAAGCTGAAATGATAGAGCATCGCGGAAAGAAATAAAGAAAAATGAAATTTATGCCCTACAGGTGATATCACATCAATCCCTTTATACAATCTAGGGGCGCAAACAAAGAAGGAATCATACCTTCCCTCCCCAGGCACCATCAGAAAACGAAACCAAATCTCGACGGTTCAGGGATAGCCTAGAGATCATCAACAACGTTCCTCCCCATTCCAGCAGGATTCGGACGCTGCAATCAACCCTGGAGCTACGACAAAGCCCCTACTCCAAATCTCGATGGTTCCCAGACAACCTGGAGACCACTTCGATATTCGTCTCATTACAACAGACGCAACGTCATCCATATGACCCCGTTGCAGAAACACGTCATCCAATGGCCCCGTCGAGGAAATACGTCATCCAAATGACCCCATCTCGGAAATACGTCATCCACATGACCCCGTCACGGAAACACATCATCCAAATGACCCCGTCTCGGAAATACGTTATCCATATCACCCCGTTGCAGAAACACGTCATCCAATGACCTCGCCTCGGAAATATGTCATCCACATGACCCCATCACGGAAACACGTCATCCACATGACCCCATTATGGAAACACATCATCTACATGACCCCACCTCGAAAATATGTCATCCAACGACTCCGGTGAACACGGCCAAAGTTAACCTTGACCTCGTAGGAAACGCTCGGAGCAACTTCTGACGCCGTGAAAGGCGGATAATGTCAATCTCACTAAACACTTACGGGTCCTCTCGATTCGTAAGGAAGAAAACTCTCTTATAAGATCCTTATGACTTATAAGGGAAAACGCACTTAGGAATCCTCATGATTCCTAAGGAGAAAATACACCTACGAGATCCTCTCGACTCGTAGGGAGAAAAGTCTTTATGAGACCCTCACGGCTCATGAAGTTGAAAAGTCTTAAGTAACAGATCTGAACCTGCTTCCTAAGCCATCACTACCTCTCGGAGAGTTCAAGATGAAATGTTCTTTATTATCTACAGGCCACACTTGCCAGAGTAACATACCAACAACACAGCAAAGAGAAGAAAACGACAGTGGGAGATAAGAAAAATGCGTCTTTATTCATGAGATCAATTGAATATAAGATACATCATATAAAAGAATAAAAAAATGGATACATGTTATTCAAAGATTAAAAGTGTTTAATTGATACAAAGGCAGCTACTGAGAAGGAGGCGTTTTCAATAAGTCAGCCAGTTGCTCGCGCACACCTCTCAACTCCTTTTCAAGGTCAGCCGCCGCAACCAGCTCCGCTTCGATTCGAGCCCGTTGCTGCAAGCACGATGAAACCTTCTCATCGATTTCCCGTTGGGTAGCTCGCGACTCTGCGTAACCCTCTCAATGAAGTCAAGTTTCTGCCTCAATGCCAACCCGTCCGAAATACATCGCTGCAAATTGTTAAAGACGGCTCTCAGTTGCGCGGCGTTCGCTTCGACCTGGGAACGTAATTGGACAGACTCGGCGGAAGTCACCTCACGTTCCTTTCACTTGAGGATCGCCTCTTGTTCGAAATGACGAAGGAAAATGGCACTTTGCTCAACCCACGCAGACCGCTGGGAGTTCACGGCCAGGATCTCAGGAGCAGGACGCCTAGGCTCAAGCTCATGCAGGCAAGCCTCAATCTTCCTGCAATGATTAACCCAAGACTCAACGACACCTTCATTATGTAAGTTCACAAGCGTCGCCAGCATTGGATTAACCTTGGCAGCAAAATCTGCAGCGAATGTAGGGGCCTCCGCGTTAAGCTCCTCGACGTATTCGCTCAACATACGCAGGCCGGCCACAGCGCTTTTGGAAGATGGACGTCTAGAAAAGGGCACTGCCGGCATTATAACGCTAGACTCAAATGGGGCTGGAGTCGATATGACCGCTATAAAATAAATCACAATCAGATATCGGCTTAAGAAATAAAAAAAATACATGAACAAAAGAGTCTATTATATCGGCTGTAACAGGGGGCAGAGCTGGGAGTTCCGGTGGCGCAGCGATACCCTTGACCCCTCCATCGATTTGCAAGGCTACGAGCAGTGCAAAGAAGAATTAGCAATAACGTGACTGCTCGTTAAGGAAAAGAAAGGACGTCGGTTAGAAAAGATACTCACCGACACCAGCGGGCGGACTAATCTCCGACGGGAAAGAGAAGTGCAGGTTCAGCACCTGATACAAATGATCAAAAAGAACACCTGCGAGATCACGATAATACATGGTCAGTACATGAAAGATGTTATCCCCGATTCAAATTTATCACAAACCCATACCTTCCAGCATTTGAGAAGATATAAGAGAAGACGGAGGGCAACCACCGTCAAAGCAACAACTGGCGTTGCCTCGGGTAGCGCAACCTCAACGCTCAGCACGCCTGCATTAGAAACGAGATAAATACTGTCAGGAAAGATTGAAAGGGATCGCAGAATAAAAAGAAAAGCAATGACCCAAAATCTACCTGGTGAGTTGCCGGTCGGAACCGCAACAAGGGCGTCACTTGATACAACGACTGCTTCACCCTCCTCCATCGGAATGGTTTCGGCGCCCGTGGCTTCATCCCTCGACTCCACGAGAATCGTCGTGACACTCACAGCGCCCGGCAGCTGTAGAGAGCCGCAAGGGGAAAGAGTGACGATTGGAGCAGTGCCCGACTCTTGAAAAAGAGTGACTACCTCGGGCTCGACGGCTGTAGCCATCTCACCCACCGCTACCTCAAGATCGGCAATTGTAGCCACCACGCCTACTGCTGTCTCGGGTTCGACGATCATGGCTATCTCCTCTACTACTACCCCAGGCTGAGTAGTTGCCGGCACTTCTTCAGCAAGACTCGGCCCTGCAGGATAGGATATATGAGAACCTGAAAGTTAAAACTTTGAAAAAAGAACCCAATGTCACGTTACCTTGAGTTGGTCGTCCGATTGCTTCCCGAGCCGTACGTGCTGCCTATCTATAGGCGGTGGACAAGGCAACCGGAGCATCCTCTGAAGGAGTAGGGGCAGGGGTAGCGGTGCTCGAACCTGCACCCACGGCCAAGGCAGCACTATGCTCCCTTGACGTGCGCATTCTGCGCTTCCTTTCCGCTCGGGCCGTCAGAGCGGATCTTCTAGAAGCCTCCATCAATAGGACGTCATCATCCGCGCCAAGGGTTACCTCTGGAGCCGTTATGGCATTCGTCATCGGTCGTTTGAGTAAGGCCTCTTTCGGCAGTGCTGAGGAGGCCGGGACTTCGATGGCTGGCCCGGGAAGCATCTCCGCATCACCTTGCGGGATTGGCATTGTAGTCCCTGCGATAAGATAAAGAAGGGCTCAGATTTTCCATAAGAAAGGAGAATGAAGACGCAATGAGCCGAGAAATGCCAATGCCCAGCAAAGCGCGAGTCCTCTCCTCCTCCTCAAAGGTCCTAAGGGAAGCCGCTAGAGTCTCTTCAGTGGAAAAGCCTGTTACAGAAGGAAAAATGTCAGTCAAAACATGATAATAAAAATATAATGCAATAACAGAAGTTACGGCTTATATTTGATTGCGCGAGGATGGCCATTCTCGCTTTGTGGCTTGCTAATCGCACAGAAGCTGCAATGGTGGCCTCGAGATCAGTATCGTCTGGCGCTATGAATAGACCTTCGTTGGTCCCATATTCGCTCAGGACCTCGCTATAAGGAGCATGAGGCCCCTGGCCGAGTACATCGTCTATAGAGAGGATCGACTTCTTCTTCCTCTTCTGCGAGCGAGCTCCAGTCGCAGCCAGCACAAGCTCACGCTTGGTGGGCACTTTGGGGCGACGAGTCCCGATATCTGAACCCACGCCAGACTCAGGGGAAGCTACATTCACCGTCTCCACGGGAGCACGGGGCACCGGTAGTACATCCACCTTCTCCACGGGAGGACGGGGCACTGGTAGCTCAGGCCTGTCATGGAGGACTTCAATCACGGCAGCTTCTCTTAGCGGAGGGAGGACAATAGTCCGTCACTTCAAGGGGACATTTTGATCACCAGCAGGGGGTGCACCCTTGTGGTCGAGTAGAAATCGCTTCTCCTCCCTGATAACAGCACCCATTGCATGTTGGTACCAGGCCACGTGTACAGTAAGGGCCTTCGGGACACAGCTCGGTTCGCTGATAAAGAAGCTGGACCCTGTGTTCAAGCTGTTAGTTATATGTATGCCCTAGAGGCCATTACTGTACATACGATGTATATTGTAGTGAATGCTTGGACATACATAGGTAGGACTTTCTTGCTCGACATGATAGTATGCTATCTGGTTGCCCTTTATCTTAACATGTACTCTGATTGTCTCTATGTTACATGTTGCTAAAACCCTTAGGATGAGTACTTGACTACCAGGACTATGATGCAGATCATACTAGTGGGGAAAATGTAGTCGTTAAGTACATCCTTCAAATGTTCCTAGTCGTGGGAGTACCGAGGCAAGGCGTCGATACTCCAGAGTAGACTAGCGTATGCGCTTCTTGACCCATATAATGTGCGATGGATGATCCCATATCCATTGGTGTTTGACATCAGAGAAGGTATATGGGTTCTCAGTGGAGACTGGATACACTGGACGGACTCGCCGAGAACTCCCAGATGGTATTATACCTCACGTCAGATGGCAGTTCTCTGGTGACACTGGTACAGGTTAGTCTGTAGACCCGAGATCATCATAGAGTCTTGTGTGATTCCCACTGTGCCTTGATTTCCACCTTACCATGTCCATGAAGGCGTGCAAAACGGTGGCTTTTGGGTACAGTCCCGAATCACATGGAGGCAATGAGCGATAAGAGAGGATTCGTCTCTCCCGGTATAGGGAGCTGATGTTGCGCTGTGTTCGATTGGCTATAACTGGAAATCCCTGGCCAGGGATGCTGAGATTTACTGGTAAGTGTTATCAGTAGTTTCTCGAATTGTTATAGACCTCATATCGACATGACTTATCAAGCTACTGGGGTCTGACGTTTACCACCCTTAGGCGAGATATGCGACATATCAGACAAAGAGACCGGACTGTACGGGAGTGTTACTGATTGGATTCGCAGGAGAATGTATAGGCTTGCTTGTTGATCTTCGGATCGCTCAATACCTGGGTGGCTGTTACGTTTAGCTGACCGCTTGCAGCTTGTGGGCGTTTGATATGATCATCACCTACTGCCGGCGTATTGACGATTCTTTAGAGTCCTACACAGAGCTTTCCTGGCTCAGGCAAAACGGAGTAGGAGCACATATGCGATATGTGCGGGACCGAGAATAATACGTGTATGCGATACCGTATTAGATTCTCGCGATATGTGATATCGGCCGGGTATATGTGATATAGCCGGGTCATCGGATCAAGTATTGATTCGATGAACTGATACAGAATATATTAGTCGGTTATTTGTGAAATAGCCGGATTATCGGATCAAGTGTTGATTCGATAATTTAATGTATAATTATATATTTGATATATTAAATTACATTAACTAATATAAGCTTACTTAAAGATTCTTTTTCTCACTCGGATAATACATTGATATATATGTGATATATGTTAATTGTATTATTTTATTTTGTTACAATATATATTGTTTTATTAGAGTTATAAATGCAACATGTTTTGTAGAGAATAAATATGGTTAGGGTTTGGATTAGGGTTAAGCTTTCATGAAGCTTTCAAGAAGCTTCTTGAAGCTTTGATTTTGACCTTGAAATTTTGCATAGATATTTTCTTAACCCAAACCAACCCTTTAACCATAGTTGTTTCTCTACATGGGTTAAGTCTTCATATTTAACCCATGGTTGCATTTCTAACCTCACACTTGAGTTTTCATTATTCATCACAAAAAGATTTTGATCTTCTTCCTCTTCTTCTTGCTTGAAAAAGCTTTCTAGCTTTTTCATAAGTGATGAAAATGAGTGAGAAATTGAAAACAAATGAGAGCTAGATTCCTACTTCATCATCCTTATTTATTCTTACCACTTAGATTAGGGTGTTTGCTTTGCTAATACTTGATTAGCAAAGCAAGAGCTTGGGTTTGAGTTTCTTCAAGGTAGATCATCTTTGTTATCGAAGATCGGAAGCAAGCTTGCATCTTTCTCTTTGTGGAGCCTCTCTAGAGTCCGGGAACTTGATGATCGCAGCGAAGGGACCACAACACGGAGCTTATGAAGTGAAGGACCGGACTACAAAGGTTGTAATCCCAAACTCTTAGATGTAAAGTTGTTTACTTGCTTTTTGTTTCGCATAATCTCTAGTCTAAGATCTTGGTTAGGATTGTTCGGCACATGTAAAATTTGATTTTGGCATGGTTGATACCTTGTAGAACCATGTGACAGTGCCTAGTAACCCTACAGTGGTATCAGAGCCAAGTTAGAGCTTTAGGCGAAGTCTAGACGAAGTTTAAAGTCCGATCGAACCCCGAAACATCGTATTAATACCCCTCTCTGGAAATATTTTAAAATGTTGATTTTTTCAGTATTAAAAATACTCAGAAAAATAAGCAGCGAATTACAAGAATTACGGTAAAGTACGGGCCCATAATTCCCTTAAGGGAGTGCGGAACCACGACCAAACTATGGGTTTGGCGGCGGTTCCGTGGCCACCCTTGGGAATCAGGGGCCACCACTTCTAGGGTTTATTCTTGGTTAATTTTTCATGCTTCTGGAAATTTTTAATTCTACTCAAGTGTTGAGTTTTCTGAAGATCTTTTGTATTCGTTGATTCGATCGGAAAGTTTAACTTCGTTTAAGTTTTTTCCGGATAATTTAGAACGTGTTAAAAAGTTCGAACGGATATCAATAACTCACTTTTTCCTCTGTCGGAAAACTTTCAAGAGTTGGATTTTTTTTCACGAGTTTGAAACTTTCGGAAAATCATGCAAGCGTATCTGTGGACCCTCTAGAAGAACATAATCTTAACTAGATTATGTGACCGTCAAAACTGCCACTTGAACCCTAGGGTTTGTGGTAGTTTAGTGTTGCCACATGTGAGGCGTTGGTTTGACCCTTCTACGGCTGGTTCATTGGGGCTGTGACATGTTCTGGGATTTTTTGAACTCCGCTCAAGTGTTGAGCTATTTGGGAAATCTTGGGTGTTTGTTTATTCGATCGGAAAGTTTAACATTGTCTATTTATCTGGAATGTGATACAATATTTGGAATCCACAAGTAGTTATGAGATAACTAATTTGAATGTTATAAATCTAGCAATTTAGTCTCAGATGATCGATTGCCACGGGATTTTGATGCGATCAAAAGTCCATCGCAATCACGTAGTATACGCGGATACTCGCCGGGTAAACTTAATAGATAGCCACGCCCTATAGCCCCGAGCAAGTGACTGAAGGAGAACCCCATCGCCGAAAGCATCCGTTCGGGTGCTCGCGGCAGCGGTGTTCCGCCTTAGTGCACTTCGTCGACGGCATCGGGGGTGCGGCCGTCTACTAAAGTTTTCGACGAGCATTCGATCAGGATATCGGGAATCTTGTTGAATTGCCCGACTAGATATTGAAAAGTGTTTTCGAGATCGAGACTAAAATGCGTGGTTTATAATTGTTAGGCATGCGATGTCTAAGGAATTCATTTGGTTAGGCATGCGATTTCTAAGGAAGTTGCGGATTCCAACCGTTGTAGTTTTACACTTTCTTTTCTGTGACCGTAAGTGTAATATGTGGTGTACCGCCGGTTTCGTTGCTATACATCAACGACAACTGGGATACGCATATTTACTTACGTTGATGATATGTGATATTATGTGTTGCTGTGATATATTATATTGGATTGTCGTGTTTTTGAATAAGCCGGGGGTTTTATGTGAGATGAGAGTTTTTCTTTTTCATTCATGTAAAATTCATTGTATGTAATATTCTTTTATTGGGGCACTTCTGGGCTGAGGATGATGTCACTATTGTATATTATTTACTTTTCCGCATTAGGATAGACCCAAGGCAGGGAGCATAAGTAACCGGGTTCTAGGGTCCAGTGGGAGACTATCTCAAGGAGTCGAGACCGGGTCTTCTAACTCTAGAATTGGCAGGGTTGCTTGCCGCTCTCGTAGGGGTCTAGGGGTGTGGGATTGGCTATTCATCGTGACCGTGGAATCCGTGTTTTATATAGGCTCGTATTAAAACACGGACCTCCTAGTATATCCAATATTTCATATATGTTCTTCTGCTGTAATGTTCTGTGATGAGATCATATTACTGCCTGAGACAAATGTTTACTATTATATATATGAGATATATGTTATATTGCAGATTTCGTTTCAAATGTGATGCTTGTGAAGCATAATTAAAATGGGACTTCATTAATGAGATTAATAAAATAAAAGAAACCTAAAGATGTTGTAAAAACTTGTTTAAAAACTGGTAGCTCTAGTTCTTGCTTTGCATAGCGGTATTCCTTGTAGAATATCCAGCACCTTATTCGATAAGAAAAGAGCCGAGATCCCTTCACCGAGAGTGACCTCTTTAGCGAAACTACTCGGTTTGTCTTTTGATTGCTTCTATAGTGTTTACTTTGTATAGTGGTATTTGTAAAATATCCTGTACCTTATTCAATAAGGAAAGAGCCGACGATCCCTTCACCGGGAGTGACCTCTTTAGCAAAACTAGGAAAGCCTAAAAAAACACTCCATTTAAAATCACTCGATTCTACGACGATTTCAAGTTCTTTACGCAAAAGGTTTTCTTAAAAACCTGTCGTAGCCCTCCGTCATTTTAGGAAGTAGAGTACTTAGTATTCGTGCTGCGTATGTCGACTATAGTTGAGGCGCAGTGTACGGTAGCTAAGTGATGTCATCCTACATAGCATTTTATGCGATTAATTAGGACAGTCATGTGATTATGTCGACCATAGTTGAGGGTCATAAGGGTGGGTCTAATTAATCATGAAATGACGGGTAGAACTTGACTAGTGCTTATGATATGTTGGCCTCAGTTAAGGTCATAAGTACTAGGGGTAAAATATTATTGGAAATTTCAAGTGTTGAAATTTGCAACGAGATTGCATACCTTCTATGAGATAGCTGGATCCCGATACCCGCTGCGAGTAAGAGTTACTCCTGGGAGAATTTTACACATTACAATTAGCCGATCAAGTAGGAGTCTAGAAAGGTGTCAACGGGGTTACGCCCCTAGGAAAACGAGATTTATTTTAATTAGGTCCATGCGAAAGCATAGGGAACCCCCCTCAAAGTACCGGTACTGGCCTGGCTGAAAGATTGGCGAACTTGTAAGGTGTAGTTAATCCCGGCTAGTCTTTCCTTTTAGGGTTTGAAGGAAGATTTGACTAAAACAGTGGGAGACATCTTGATTAGATATATTAATAACCAATCTAATCTTGCAAGAGCATACGCTGAGTGTTTCTCTCTCTCTCTCTCTCCAGGTAGCGACCATGTCACGTCTTAATCAAGATAATAATACGGATGTATTGACCGAACCCGCTTGTTATACTGCGCTAGGGAACGTTGGTCCCGCTCCAACTTATAAATGTTATAAGACCGAGCAGAAAATAGGGGATTACCAGAATTCCCGTGCCGCCCAAACGAAGAAAGTGCATACTGATGCATCTTCTTCGGGTGTGTTCATTACCGAGAACTGTTTCTCATTATCCTTTATGTCCTGGGTATGAGATACCGAATCAGGATCCCACATATGTAATATGTTACGTGGGCTATAGATAGGTAAAGAACTGAGAACGGGTGATAAGTTTCATGAGATAGAAACGATGCAAGTGTTGCAGCCAAGTCTATTGGCAGTTATCACCCTGTATTACCAAATACATTGATTCTGAACGAATGTTATTAGATACCGAACCTGATATACAACATCATATCAGTCTCTTTATTTATTAAAGAAGGATATAATTTTGTATTGTTGGATAATGTTTTGAACATTTCCTATATCAAGAGTTGATCGGTTCAGGCACGTTATCTAAAAGCATAGACGTTCTAAATCAAACCACGGTTCTTAACGTACAGAATACACACAAGAGGAAGAGTTCAGAAATGAAAAAATCCTTCTTGAGGTATTGTAGACTAGGTCATGTCAATGTGACCCGACTAGCTGAAGTTACATCAAGATGCATATTTAATTCAGTTTGAATTTATATCTTGTGAAACTTGCCCGTCATGTCACAAAGATAAGATGACCATAGCTCTGTTTATTGGAAACAGAGAAAGAGTTAGTGAACTTTTGGGATTGATACATGATGATGTAAGTCCCCTGTCTACACATGCCGGGACCAGTTCTTTATACTTCATTACATTCACTGATTATCTCTCAAGGTTCGAACATATGTTCCTGTTGAAACACAAGTCTGAACCTTTTGAGAAATTCAATGAATATAAGTTGGAAGTAGAGAACCAAAATGGGTATAAGTATTATATCCATTGATGTGATCAGGGAGGAGAATACTTGAGCACGTGATTCCTGGACTATTCTAAAGGAGAATGAAATTCTCTCTCAGCATTACTGTAAGTGCACGGCGGCGCCCCGGCCGTCAATCCGACGCCGGAATGCGGAAACGAAACTTTTATAGAACTTAGAAACCGGCACCACCGCGCACAAAAATCCCGGATCGGACATTAACCTAACTACTAGCAAACTAAAAGATGGGTAGAGAGATATACCGAGCGATCTGTGTCCTTCGGTCTTCTCGTTGTCGTCCCCTCATCGAAACGGGCACCACATCGCCGGGTTCTTTTACATGCTCCCACCTCTGGACCGAGGCAACTCGGGCATGAAGTTAGCGAGCCGACGTGCCCAAGGAATGCTGTAGGCAAGTGTAGAGAGATATGTCTCATGGGGGTGGAAGTTGCCATTGATGGAGGTGAAGAAAGAATGAACTTTGGAGGGAAAATTGTGCTCTCATTTTAGAAGCAAGGAATAATGAAATGAGATCAAGAAATCACCACTCAAAAATAATCCCTCACCCTCTCTCTCAAGTGGCTGGCCAAACTAAAGAATAAGAGGAGGAGAAAAAACAATAAGGGAGGTGAGTGTAGGGAAGGAAATGGTGACCATACCCAAAAGCAAGCCTCACATCATTTCTAATCCAAATCATATCATATTAATGCAAAAGAATGGATGGAAAAAGAATCTCATCATGCAAGAACCATCATGAAGCCACACAATTACAAGAAACTCCCTCCACTTAGCTAATTTGCACAATTGCAAATTAGCCCCTCCATCGGAAAAATCCGGCCGTGAAGGAACAAAGAAAAACTGGCCGGAACGGAATACAAACTGGCAACTCCAGAAAACTGATCCCGTAATAAATTACAGGAAAACCCCGCGACTGTATATAAATACCCGCATTTGTATTCCCATTGAATACAAATACAAAGAGACAAAATCTACACTGTCTAATACTAGGATCCGGCTTAAACCAAAGCCCGCTAGTAAAATCCGTTCGATCACGATCCGTGCAATACCGCACGTATCTTATCGAACCCTGCCATATCTCCATACAGCCTCTACAGCGTTTCGCCTGAAACTTGAGAAACTGGTCTGTGGGAAACTCTAAAGACTCGTCAACACCTTGGTTGTGGATTTAACCACTAGCACGTCAGAGGTTTTAGCCTATACGTAACGGGCTACCAGGTATTGACCAAAAGGAACGTCGATGAGCGAACTCATCCTGACACCCTACTGAGCCTGTCAGTGACAATATCCATACAGTCCGGTCCGTTCGTCTATGAGCATCGCATGGTAAAAGTCAGACCCCCAAAAGCGGTACAAGTCATGTCGGAGTGTAGCCCAGAACACCCTAAGATACTACTGGAATACCTACCAGTAAATCTCCTGCCTTGGCCAAGGACTTCGTGTAATGGCTCTCCTAGACACAGCGCGACCTCACCCCCAATACCGGGA
The DNA here is from genome assembly GCA_030015575.1 of Agapanthus africanus. NCBI lineage: Eukaryota > Viridiplantae > Streptophyta > Magnoliopsida > Asparagales > Amaryllidaceae > Agapanthus > Agapanthus africanus. The sequence continues at coordinate 117,975,806 of CM057350.1, forward strand.
GAGACGAACCCCTGCAGATCCGCTCACTGCCTCCATGTGGCTCGGGACTGTACCCAACTAAAACCTGTTTGCATGTCTCCTTTGAGCGTGGTAGGGTAGTAATCTAAGTACAGTGGGAACTCACACGAGACAAATGACGATCCTCAGGTCGATGAACTAACCTGTACATATGTCACCAGGGAACTGCTATCTGACGTCAGGTATAAGACCAACTAGCATGTTCCCGGCGAGTCCTGTCCGGTGTACTCATAACCCAATGAGCACCTGTATACATCTTAGGTGAACCAACTGACACCAGTGGCTTGTGAGACCAGCCATCGCCCCTCGTCGGGGTCTCGACTGTATACACTAGTCTACTCTGGAGTATCGATGCCTTGTCTCGAAACTCCCACGACTAGGGACCTTTTAAGGATGTGCTTATAGACCACCAGCTCCCACGTATATGATCGCCCTCATACTGCTAGCAGTCAAGCAAGAATCCTAGGGGCTCTATCAACGTGCAATAGTGATCAATAAGGTCACCTAAAGCAGTACACGATGATAAAGATAAACCAGATAGCATACTATCATCTTAAGTAAGACTGTCCTATCGGTATAGGTCCTCCCTCAATCATTGCAATCACGTGCCTGTGATCCAATAATTGACTCTGAGGGCACTATATCCAACAATCTCCCACTTGCACTCAAGGCTCATTATTGCGTTGTCGCATACTCACAGCCCGTGTGATACCGAACACCCAACTCCTCTACTAGTCAGTCTCACAAAACTCGTTTGCGAAACTATTGCGCTCGAGGAATAGCCTCAGTGAGTGGATCCGCTCAGATGTTTCTTTCTATGTCTCTCTTTATCTCAAGTTCGCGGAGAAAACCATCTCCCAAAATAAGCAATACCTGTCTCAGAATATGTCTGGATATCTGATGGGACCTAGCTCATAAATGAACTCCAAATCCAAACTTCTTAGACTGTATTGTCAACTGAATTTAATCAGTATCCTGCGCCATGCCTCCCTCAGTATCCACCTGGACCACCTGTCCAAAATACTTCCCCTCGTCAGAGGGAAAACTATAACTCTGACAGACACTATATCATCCAGGTCACCTTGGAAGCCTGGAATGATAACCGTCTCCCAAAAGTGGCTGCCGTTATCATATCCCTAGAGCATCAACTTATGTTCTAAAACTGCTTCCGAATGTTTTTCCAGGACTGGATTAATATCCTATCTGGAGAAACCATTGTGTGACAACCAAAGTATAACCGATCGTAGTACAGGAATTTCACTTCCTACTCTGTGTATGTCATCCTAATACCAGGACATCACACCCTACTACCTTCTTAACAGATCCATCCTCTATTCTGATGAAGTCAAACCTATGACTGTCACATCAGAAATAGATGATCTATCTCCGCTATATCTGCTTTAGTCTATAAATAGACATAAGCCACTTGTCCACCATGCTTCCGTTGCTCCCACTGACTACGATAACCCTCTGGCAGAGTCATATACGCGTACACTTCTGAAGCCAGTTCAGAACGACGCTATACTCATCCTCCTGCCGGGTCTCATAGTCTGGAACAACAGCAATGGCAAGTCTGGGTAAACAAGAACCTCCATGCCACCGTCCTTGAGCATACCGAAGTACCTCTCGAGTGCCTGAGGTTACCCACCATATCTGCGGAGTGGCCAATGGAGTGTCAAACCAGATTGAATGTTTAGGTTCTTATCAAATCTTCAGTAATCGTTTGCGGTTTTGGAATCACTTCCAGTTCTACCATACTCCCACTACTATTTTCTGAAAAAATCCATTTTTAATAAAACTGTGGCGAGTCAAGAACAATATCACTATTGATCTTCCAGATGGTAGAAAGTCAACCCTCGTCATAGCCTGGGTCAACCCACAAACAGCCATTACAGAAACGTGCCTTGAGTTATCCAGAGTCTGGTTTTAAGCATAAGCCAGACAACTCCCCGTACCTTAACATCGTTAAGATACGAACTGTTCTATATCCAATATAGAAACAGAGGCACTGATTTAATTTAACCAGATTCAAATCATGCAGCTGTCTCCAGTGCATGTCAACTAAATGGAAGGAGGCCGATCAGCGTCACTCAACTTAGGAATGCTTCCAATTATGAGTAATCTGAAAAAGAAGCAAGTTCTCTTGAACATTACTATCAACTGAATAGCATACATAAGTATCTACATCTTCGATCACTTTGAAGAATCCCGATACTTGCAACACCTGGTCCTCTACTTTATTCATATACTTATAACTTCTCTAAACTCAGACCCTGTGTTTCTACGAAACACCTGTCTAAAAACTAGAGAAGTCATAAGTAAACCGAATATAGTACGAGAACCAGCCCCTCTGTCCTAATGGACACTGGACAATATACAATACTCTGTATAAGTCCCCTGAGTCTAGTGACTCATTCACTGTGTGTCGTAGCTTGAAAACTGTACTTATGGTTAAGAAGAATTACACCGTTGTTCAATGCTCCTTACCTAACCATCCACTGATATAGGTAAATGTCATAGACATAATTTCAAAAAGGTATATCTCACTCTATAAAAATAGACGTACAGATATATCAATTTGAAATTGGTGCACAACAACGAATATTCAAACTCAAATATTTGCCGTCCGGCAAACAACCCAGGTGACTTCCTCAAATATCACAAATTACAACGAATCCCAATATAATGAGGATGATCACCTAATTCCCAATAACTTACTCCCACTCATCATCTGTAAAACCATATAGATGAGAGAATCAAACCTGGTAAATACATACCCTGGGGCAAGTGTCTTATTGGGAAATCAGTTTTCTTTTAACAGTACACAGCGAAACTGAAACATCGAAATGTTTCGATGGGGTATCCCGGTATTCCTAGTAATGCCTCTTCCATTATCCAGATTCACAACTGTAACCGTATAATTCTTTGCCACCTCTCCAAATCTCTTTATTTGTCTTTAGTCATTACCTTCTGCACACCCCTTTAGGCCAATTGGTTTTCTTCCTTCCCTACCGTTAGGCACCAGCCTATGGTTTGGAAGAAGACTATCCAATAAGCATAATGGGTGTACTGTCCTAATCCTAGGAGCACTCGCAATGCGAGAGAAGGTGAAGATAAAAGACAACTGAATAAACCTTATTCCTATTTCTCCTTAACCAGATTCCATCCCCGAACTGGAACAAGTTCCTTTCGAGTTCGTATATAACCATACGATGGAGTATCCAAATAAACTGTGGATCTTCGTAGTGATACGGAGTGTCCTGGAGAAATACAAAGGTGATTTAGGATTGGCGAAGAAATACTTGGTTTGGTCGTGAATAGCAGTCGCAATTTACTTTGCCCTCTTACTAATCCCTTGATATGTCTTTATTTAATACCTTCTATACACCATCGTTATGCTAATTGGTTTTCTTCATTCCCCACCGTTCAGCACCAGCCTAAGGTTTGGAAGAAGACTATCCAATTTGCATAATAGGTGTACTATCTCCTAAACCAAGGAGTACTCGCAACCTAAGAGAAGGTAAAAGGAAAAGACAACTGAATAGTCCTATTCGTTTTCTCCAGAACCGAAAACCATCCTCGAATAATTCCTTCGAGTTCGTATATAACCATACGATGGTTTTGTCCAATGGAAGTGGACGTTCGTAGTAATACGGGGTGTCCTGGAGAAAAGGGTAAAAGTAGGAGTGGCAATAAGGTTTGCAACTCTGACAATCCAAAAGCCAGTGTTAAAGAAGGTTCGGTTAATTTTGGTCACTGAGTCATAGTCAAGGGTGGGGTCATGGTCGCTGCCAAAGAGAGAGAGAAAAGAAACACTCAGCGTGCACTCTAACCTAGATCATAATGGTTATCACTTTATCTAATCAGGAAACCTCCCACTGTAACGTCAAATTCTTCCCCAAACCTGAAAGAAGAATTAGTCGGGATCACCCGAGGAGTAAACCAACTCATCAGTGGGAATCGGGATCCAACTATCATCGCATGATAATGTGACGGAATCCGCTCACGTTATCACACTCCAGAAGGTATGAGTATATCTGGCAAGTTTCAGTTTCTTTAGAAACTCCCGATGTGATTTTTGCCCCATGCTCTTATGACCTTGACGAAGATCAACAAATCATATGTCACATGTCAAGTTCTACCCGTCATTGTCCAGGTTAATTTGAACCCACCCGTACAAGCCCTTGACGAAGGTCAATAAGGCTATACGACTGTCCCAAACCAACGCATCTATCTATGCAGCAGAAAGGCAACAAGCAGCTACCATACACTATGCCTTGACGAAGGTCAACAAACATAGCATGAATACTACGTGCTACCCGTCTGAAACGACGGAAGGCTACGAATGGTTTCTGGCGAAAACCTTTAACGTAATGAACTTGATATCGTTGAAGGAACCGGATAGCTTTAAAAAATATAGTAACGAAAACCTTTGCTAAAGAGGTCACTCCCGGTGAAGGGATCTCGGCTCTTTCCCCGTAGAATGAGGTGCAGGATATTCCAACTGAATACCACGATGCAAAGCAAAAGTAAACGACTATAGTGAAGTTATTGCCCTGATGCAAACTTCTGTCCAAGGGGTCACTCCCGGTGAAGGGATCTCGGCCCTTGCCTCGTCGACTGAGGAGCTGGATATTCATAACCGAATACCACTGTGCAAAACAAAAGAGAACGCCCTTGCAATAACAGCTTTTTGAAAAATATTCCAACAACATCAAATAGGTTTTTTTTAGCTTGCATTGATCCGAATCAACGCAGTCCCATCAATTGATCACACCACAAAAGAACAAAAATAATGATGTACGTATATGCCATCCGCATTCGCCACTGGGTCCCGTCATCACCCGTTAGGTTACTTAACTAACGACAGAGTGGGGACTGGACTAGCGCGGATGCAAAACATATAAAACATCTACTGGTATATATATCAATATATAATATTCACTCAAGGCGTGATAAAATGCAACATCACAGAAATGTAATAAGCATCACAGAACAATACAGATATCTGGGATCCTCGGGTTTAATAGAGCCGCTACTGAAACCCGACATTCCCCTGGTCGTGTGGATAGCCTGTGCAATGAAATCCTAGACCCCTACGGGCGTGGCAAGTTACCCGCCAAAACCTAAAGCGAGGCAGCCCCCTTCAGCAACGTGAATGGACCACCCAGCACTTCACGGAATCCGGTAACTTGGGCACCCCTCCTGGGTCAACCTATACCCCCTACGAGTGCGGCGAATAGCCCGCCAATTCTAGAGTAAAGCCCCCTCCGTCTCAACGCCATGAGATGCGGGCTCGTTGCCCTCTAGAACCCGGCTATCCGTGCACCCCTCCGCGGGGTAATCCTAGTACAGAAAGTAAAATATACATACAACGGGTACATCGACCTCAACCTGGTCGTGCCCCAAAAGAATAATATACAAACAGGCAGTGACGGCAGTCCACATGTCGGATGCTCGCCCCGCAATATCAAATGTACATATAAAACGAAACTGTACTAACATTGCATCCAGGCTATCCCCCACGACCAATCCACAACATCATAGCACAATAAAGAATATCAACGTGAATGTCACATTCGCAAATCCGTCTAAAAGGGTTATAGCAGTTAGACAGGATTTACTGATCAAATGACATTCACGGTCGCAGATATAATGTAAATACTGTGAACTAACATGTTTAAAATTTTTGATCGACCAAATTTACCCAAGTGGACCCCAAGCACTACTGTAGCACTCACAGAAAATCTGGGCCCAAAAAGAATGTTCCAAAAACCCTATTTCCAAGTAAAAAGCCCACTGGAAAAATTTGGTACAGTGAACAGTCAAGGTGGCGGCGGAACCGCGGCCAATGCGTGGGTTTGGCCGCGGTTCCACGATGGGAAGATGACGTCACGCTACCAAATTTTCACAGAATGCTTATATTTGCCTGCATGTGTTTCTGCAACAACCTGAAAAATTTTTAGAGCCCAAAAAATTTTCCAAAGAATCTCATGCAATGGAAATCGGGTTTTCGGAAATTTGTTCGATCGAACTTGTAAACACATTAGAGTAAGCTAGACTAGGTTAATGGCATGGCTCTGATACCATTGTAAGTGCATGGCGGCATCCCGACCGTCAATCCGACGCCGGAATGTGGAAACGAAACTTTTCTAGAATTTAGAAACCGGCACCACCACGCACAAAAATCCCGGATCGGGCCATTAACCTAACTACTAGCAAACTAAAAGATGGGTAGAGAGATATACTGAGCGATCCGTGTCCTTCGGTCTTCTCGTCGTCGTCCCCTCGTCGAAACGAGCACCACATCACCGGGTTCTTTTACGGGCTCCCACCTCTGGACCGAGGCAACTCGGGCATGAAGTTGGCGAGCCGACGTGCCCAAGGAATGCTGTAGGCAAGTGTAGAGAGATATGTCTCATGGGGGTGGAAGTTGCCATTGATGGAGGTGAAGAAAGAATGAACTTTGGAGGGAAAATTGTGCTCTCATTTTTCTAGCAAGGAATAATGAAATGAGATCAAGAAATCACCACTCAAAAATAATCCCTCACCCTCTCTCTCAAGTGGCCGGCCAAACTAAAGAATAAGAGGAGGAGAAAAAACAATAAGGGAGGTGAGTGTAGCGAAGGAAATGGTGACCATACCCAAAAGCAAGCCTCGCATCATTTCTAATCCAAATCCTATCATATTAATGCAAAAGAATGGATGGAAAAAGAATCTCATCATGCAAGAACCATCATGAAGTCACACAATTACAAGAAACCCCCTCCACTTAGCTAATTTGCACAATTGCAAATTAGCCCCTCCATCGGAAAAATCCGGCCGTGAAGGAACAAAGGAAAACTGGCCGGAACGGAATAAAAACTGGCAACTCCAGAAAACTGATCCCGTAATAAATTACATGAAAACCCTGCGACTGTATATACATACCCGCATTTTTATTCCTACTGAATACAAATGCAAAGAGACAAAATCTACACTGTCTAATATTAGGATCCGGCTTAAACCAAAGCCCGCTAGTAAAATCCGTCCGATCACGATCCGTGCAATACCGCACGTATCTGATCGAACCCTGCCATATCTCCATACGGCCTCTACAGCGTTTCGCCCGAAACTTGAGAAACTGGTCTGTGGGGAACTCTAAAGACTCGTCAACACCTTGGTTGTGGATTTAACCACTAGCACGTCAGAGGTATTAGCCTATACGTAACGGGCTACCAGGTATTGACCAAAAGGAACGTCGATGAGCGAACTCATCCTGACACCCTACTGTGCCTGTCAGTGACAATATCCGTACAGTCCGGTCCGTTCGTCTATGAGTATCGCATGGCGGGCCTAGGGGGTTGGTAAAAGTCAGACCCCCAAAAGCGGTACAAGTCGTGTCGGAGTGTAGCCCAGAACACCCTGAGATACTACTGGAATACCTACCAGTAAATCTCCTGCCTTGGCCAAGGACTTCGTATAATGGCTCTCCTAGACACAGCGCGACCTCACCCCCAATACTGGAAGAGACGAACCCCTGCAGATCCGCTCACTGCCTCCATGTGGCTCAGGACTGTACCCAACTAAAACCTGTTTGCACGTCTCCTTTGAGCGTGGTAGGGTAGTAATCTAAGTACAGTGGGAACTCACACGAGACAAATGACGATCCTCAGGTCGATGAACTAACATGTACACATGTCACCAGGGAACTGCTATCTGACGTCAGGTATAAGACCAACTAGCATGTTCCCGGCGAGTCCTGTCCGGTGTACTCATAACCCAATAAGCACCTGTATACATCTTAGGTGAACCAACTGAGACCAGTGGCTTGTGAGACCGGCCACCGCCCCTCGTCGGGGTCTCGACTGTATACACTAGTCTACTCTGGAGTATCGATGCCCTGTCTCGAAACTCCCACGACTAGGGACCTTTTAAGGATGTGCTTATAGACCACCAGCTCCCACGTATATGTTCGCCCTCATACTGCAGGCAGTCAAGCAAGAATCCTAGGGGCTCTATCAACGTGCAATAGTGATCAATAAGATCACCTAAAGCAGTACACGATGATAAAGATAAACCAGATAGCATACTATCATCTTGAGTAAGACTGTCCTACCGGCATAGGTCCTCACTCAATCATTGCAATCACGTTCCTGTGATCCAATAATTGACTCTGAGGGCACTATATCCAACAATTACTCCTCCGTATACACCACAGCACGTCGGTGTATCGGGGCGGAGCAATCACACCCTTTGTGATATGGTGTGCTATATGATGAGTACTACTGAGTTGTCTTTTTACTTTTGGGGGTTATGCACTTGAGAAGCTGCAAACCTATTGAATATGGTTCCAATCAAATCAGGTGCCTACCACTTCTTATGTGATATGGAATGGGAAAAGCCCATATCTTAAGTATGTTAAGATTTGGGGTTGTCCGGCCTATGTCTAAAAGCAAAATCCGGACAAAACTCAAGGCAAGGTCAATTCTGTAGAACTGGAAAGAGTTCCAGCTATACAAACTGCAGCTGATAATTTGGTAAACCCGAAGGATTCAATAGTTTCCAACGAACCTCAGCCTCTCCGCCGATCTAGTAGGGTTCCTCACCCACCTGAGAGATACTTCGGTTTCTCTATGACAGTGGGAGCCAGGATTGCATCATGAGATGATGACTTAACTAGTTTCGAGCAGGCCATCAAGAGTGGGGACTCTGTAAGAATGGCTGGATGCTAAGAGATCTGACATGGAATCCTTATACACCAACAAAGTATGGACTTTGGTTGCTTTATCTGAAGGGGTAAATCCCCATCAGGAGCAAGTATATCTTGAGAAGATTACTTGGTGTACATGGAAAAGTTAAGACTTTCAAAACTATGCTTAAGTCCATCCAGATCCTACTTGCCATTGTTACATACCATAACTACGATATCTGGCGGTTGGGTGTCATGACAGCTTTTCTAAATGATAATTTAGAAGAAAGCATCTATAAGTACACAGCCAAAGGGCTTCGTAGACAGTGGGAGCAGCGGAAACGTATGCAAGTTGTTTTATGGGATAAATAAGGCATCACGGAGTTGGAACGTCTGTTTTGATGTGGTACTCAAAGAGTTTGACTTCATCAAAATGGTAGATGAACCTTGTATATACAAAAAGGTAGTAAGGAGTATGGTGGTGATCCTCATATTGTACGTGGATGACATACTCTTGATAGGAAAGGAGTTTCCTATGCTACGCTCGGTCAGTCTCCACTTATGACATGGATTCTCCATATAGGATCAAGTTGATACCTCCTAAATCCTAAGTTTTATATCTATAAGATAGATCTAATTGGATGTTCGGATTCTCACTAGTTGTAGTGAGATGGTATCAATCGATCCTGGGGAGAATCACTGGAATAGTTCCAGGGTGATAAGGACGACTGAATGTCAGTCGCAGGCATTATCTTTACCCTCAGTAGAGGGACGGTATGTTGGAAGAGTTCCAAGCTAGATACCGTGACATACTAGACGATAAAGGCAGGATAAATCACTACCAAGAATGCCACCAAAGAAATAGTCTGGATGTACACTAGTTCATGAGATGAACTTCGTTCCTACCATTGTGTGTCAATGGAGTTGTGGCTTTTGCCAGGAAAACCCCGTCCCATCTGTAATCCAGACATATTCTTAGGCAGTATCGCCTGATCATAGAGATGGATGATCTCCAGGGAGATCGAGATTAGGAGAGTAGACACAGAGGACAACAACGTGGATCCACTCACAAAGGCATATTTCCCAGTAGAGACTTTTATGGGATGGTTGAGTATGAGATACTTCTACCACAGCTGATTGTTGGGTATGCGATACCACAACAGATGGCCCTAGTGCAAGTGAGAGATTGTTAGTTATATGTATGCCCTAGAGGTCATTACTATACATACGATGTATGTTGTAGTGGATGCTTGGACATATATAGGTAGGTCTTTCTTGCTCGACATGATAGTATGCTATCTGGTTGCTCTTTATCGTAACATGTACTCTGATTGTCTCTATATTACATGTTGATAAAGCACTTAGGATGAGTACTTGACTACCAGGACTATGATGCAGATCATACTAGTGGGGAGAGTGTAGTCGCTAAGTACATCCTTCAAATGTTCCTAGTCGTGGGAGAGGCCCTTCGAGTTAGCGAAGCGCTGTAGTAGCGTACTGAGGCAAGGCATCGATACTCCAGAGTAGACTAGCGTATGCGCTTCTTGACCCATATGATGGGCGATGGATGATCCCTTATCCATTGGTGTTTGACATTAGAGAAGGTATACGGGTGCTCAGTGGAGACTGGGTACACTGGACGGACTCGCCGAGAACTCCGAGATGGTATTATACCTCACGTCAGATGGCAGTTCTTTGGTGACACTGGTACAGGTTAGTCTGTAGACCCGAGATCGTCATAGAGTCTTCTGTGATTCCCACTGTGCCTTGATTTCCACCTTACCACGTCCATGAAGGCGTGCAAAACGGTGGCTTTTGGGTACAGTCCCGAATCACATGGAGGCAATGAGCTATAGGAGAGGATTCGTCTCTCCCGGTATAGGGAGTTGAAGTTGCGCTGTGTTCGATTGGCTATAACTGGAAATCCCTGGCCATGGTTGCTGAAATTTACTGGTAAGTGTTATCAGTAGTTTCTCGACCTCATACCGACACGACTTATCAAGCTACTGGGGTCTGACGTTTACCACCCATAGGCGAGATATGCGACATATCAGACGTAGAGACCGGACTGTACGGGAGTGTTACTGATTGGATTCGCAGGAGAATGTACAGGCTTGCTTGTTGATCTTTTGATCGCTCAATACATGGGTGGCTGTTACGTTTAGCTGACCGCTTGCAGCTTGTGGGTGTTTGATATGATCATCACCTACTGCCGGCGTATTGATGATTCTTTAGAGTCCTACACAGAGCTTTCCTGGCTCAGGCAAAACGGAGTAGGAGCACATATGTGATATGTGCGGGACCGAGAATAATACGTGTATGCGATACCGTATTAGATTCTCGCGATATGTGATATCGGCCGGGTATATGTGATATAGCCGGGTCATCGGATCAAGTGTTGATTCGATGAACTGATACAGAATATATTAGTCGGTTATTTGTGAAATAGCCGGATTATCGGATCAAGTGTTGATTCGATAATTTAATATATAATTATATATTTGATATATTAAATTACATTAACTAATATAAGCTCACTTAAAGATTCTTTTTCTCACTCGGGTAATACATTGATATATATGTGATATATGTTAATTGTATTATTTTATTTTGTTACAATAAATATTGTATATGTGATATATAATATTGTAACATGTTAGGGTTATAAATGCAACATGTTTTGTGGAGAATAAATGTGGTTAGGGTTTGGATTAGGGTTAAGCTTTCATGAAGCTTTCAAGAAGCTTCTTGAAGCTTTGACTTTGACCTTGATATTTTGCATAGATATTTCCTTAACCCAACCCAACCCTTTAACCATAGTTGTTTCTCTACATGGGTTAAGTTTCATACTTAACCCATGGTTGCATTTCTAACCTCACACTTGAGTTTTCATTATTCATCACAAAAGGATTTTGATCTTCTTCTTCTTCTTCTTGCTTGAAAAAGCTTTCTAGCTTTTTCAAAAGTGATGAAAATGAGTGAGAAATTGAAAACAAATGAGAGCTAAATTCCTATTTCATCATCCTCATCTATTCTTGCCACTTAGATTAGGGTGTTTGCTTTGCTAATATTTGATTAGCAAAGCAAGAGCTTGGGTTTGAGTTTCTTCAAGGTAGATCATCTTTGTTATCGAAGATCGGAAGCAAGCTTGCATCTTTCTCTTCGTGGAGCCTCTCTAGAGTCCGGGAACTTGATGATCGCAGCGAAAGGACCACAACACAGAGCTTATGAAGTGAAGGACCGGACTACAATGGTTGTAATCCCAAACTCTTAGAAGTAAAGTTGTTTACTTGCTTTTTGTTTCGCATAATCTCTAGTCTAAGATCTTGGTTAGGGTTGTTCGGCACATGTAAAATTTGATTTTAGCATGGTTGATGCCTTGTAGAACCTTGTGACAGTGCCTAGTAACCCTACACAAGCGCATGAAATGATGCAGCGCACTCCGCATTCCCTCTTCAGTGGCAGCAGGTTCTAGCAGGAAAGCCTCCAGCGGGATTCCCTGATTGTAACTTAGCTGTTGGGCAAAACGATGTGGGTTGTATCTCATGAACAACGCCGCATCATTTTGCCTGAATACAAGAAAGCCCGGCCTGATGGAGTACAAATGAAGAATCTCCCGGGCTTTCAACACAGAGGCCCCGTCTTTAAAGATGTCTCGCAATGGCTGCACCGCTTTTGAAGTTTCCTGGTTGATGGTCAAGGCTTTGTCTGTGAAAGACATACCATCACCGACCGTGCACGGACGAAGGAGCAAGCCCCTAGCTTCCCGCATTGACGGACTCACGATGGAGGCGTCAACCACCCGCATTATCCGAGGAAACTTGCATCTGTCGTAAAAAGAAGGTCTTTTATGGATGCCAAAGACCCCAAGCACGTGCAGCTTCATCTATGAAGTGAAGTAATGCATTGGGAAGTTGGCAGGATGCACCCCTGATTCAGTGGTATCCGCTGCTAAGCTAAGACCGTGATATAAGTGGGCTAACCCGGCGATCCTGACGGCCACTTGTATTCCGGCAACCATGCGACGCGCGGGGTAGAAGACAGAAGGTCTCATGTAACAAGGATGCATAGGAAGAGCGAACCAGCTTAACCATAAACTGAGGAACCCGAGAAAAAACGCTTCCTCATCAATGCCCGGAGTGGCGATTTCTGACAGAGGGACGATCGCGACGTCAGGAAGAAAGAAACCCTTTTGATCAGCTTCTAGTATCGGCCGACGGTCCAAGCCAAAGCCGAAGGGATCATCAAGTTTAGCAAACTTTTCGCCTTGTCGCGACAAAATTTCCGGGCGAAGCAAATGGGCAATGAAGTCCGCAAAGCTGACCCCTCGGCCTCCGGACTCAAGGAAGAGGCTCTCATACATGTTCAACACCTTTATCAGACTTGGGAACTGATGCTGAATGGCGTTCTCTGGGGTGAGGCCCATCACCACTGGCTTGGTGGCAAAAACATATTCATCTGGAGGAAGCAACTCCTCGTAGTGCTCCCCCTGACTGGTAAACCAGAAACCTCGGCAAATTCTTCCAAGAAAATGGAGACCTCTCTATCCAATAGGAGGAAGGTATGGGTCGGGATATTCCACTGCTCCAAAAACGTCTTGATCCACCATGTGGGAGGTGCAGAATACTAGAACAAGGAAGCGTAGACCGCAGGGTATAAGCCGAGCTTTAGCAGCTGCGATTTCTTTGCCGACAAGATATACCGGGCCCACTGCAAGTATCCGGCCGGATGATAGGTAGTTAGCCCGACGTTGTAGGGCTGTCCCCAAGGGCGCGACTCGCCCTGACATATGCGCCGCCCTAGGGTATCCAAAGCCGCCGGCGGCTGCACGGGTACTGCGGCGATCAAAGGCTGAAGGAGACCCTTCGAAGTCCAATTAACCACCTCCACGGCATAGTTCACCTGGGGTGCATCTGCATACGGGATCGCCGAGATAGGCTCCGAAGGCACCGCACAAGAAAAGCTCCGGCGGCCTCTGATAATCTGATCGTACTATCTACCCCACAGGTGAAGATTCTTATATTCCGGGTCGTGGTCTTTGATCAACGTGAGAACTTCTCGGTCTACAGGCGCCTCAGGAAATCCTCCCTCTGAACGGACAAAAGGAAAGGAAGTGTCAAAAGACATATCGCCTGCGCAAAAAGGGACAGAAGTCAACTGTCAGTGCTATAATTTAATTTTAAATTCTAACACTTGGTACTTTAAAATCTGTACCACACTGCAATGCAGTGGAGAGGGACCAAAGGGGGCCCATAAAATCTAGATGACAATTCATCAATTAATAACTAATAAAACAGCCTCATCATTTGATGAGACTGTTAATTAAGTGAGGAGATCCGCAAGAAAATTCTCATTAAATGAGAGATCCCTCGAGAAGAGGAGTAAATCTCCCTTTGAGAGCAATACTCTGTGACAGAGTGACACTTGCCAAACTCTGATCATGAGGGAATATAAATTCCTCAAGAGACTTGCTCTGGAAAAATTGATAATGGAAAAACCCGTCAGAAAAAAAATTAAAATCAATTTTTTTTATATGAATTAAAAATTCTGAGATCTTCAAGATCTATGAACAAACTCTAAGAGTTCTTTATGAGCAAAGCTTTGTTCATGGATTAAGAAACCCTGGAACAAGATCTCCTTAGATCTATGGGTTCATGATCTGAAGAGAGCAAAGCTCTATTAATGAAAGCCTAAAAGGGTTTTTTTTTTAGATCAAAGATCTATGAAGAGCAAGGCTCTGTTAATGGGTAAAACCCTAGTTTATTAAAAGATTTAATCTTTACCTAAGTTGACATAGTTTTGACTCTTAAAATCTCTTAAGATGAAGAGCTAAACTCTGAATAAAAATTTTCAAAGAAAGAAGATGAACATCATCTAAAGGACCAAAGGTCCTATTTATAGGCATTGAACTGCCTCTTCAACTTCTGAGTTGATCCAAGAGCGCAGATGCTGCCACCGCTGCACTCACGTGTGGGCCACGTGAGCACAACGGTGGGGGGGAGCATTTGTTTCCCCCAATCAGAGCAAAGCACTGTTTGAAATTCGAATTTCAAAAAAAATTGAAGCAACGCTTCAGATCCAGCGCCAGTTGCACTGCGCCCTAGGCAACGCACCATGTGTGCGCTAGCGCTAGGCGCGCTGCATGCCAAGTGTCAAACATGGGTATGCTAGCGCAGGCTACGCTCTGAGCAGCGCACCACGTGTCAAACACAGGTGCGCTAGCGCAAAGTGCGCTGCGCAGCGCTGGAATTAAAAAAACTCCCCACCGTTAGATCAAAAAATCTAATAATAATGATAAATCATTAATTAATCAGAATTAAATTCTGTTATGGAAAGATTTTCCAATATTGTTAAAAACAAGAAGATTGCCTTCTGTAGAACAGAAGCCCTAGGATCAAAGATCCAATGGTGGGAAATATCCCCAAATCAATCAGAGAAAGATCTCTTTAACTGATTCAACAAATCATCTTGCCCTATATAAAGGCCCCAAGACTTCAAGTCTGATATAGAGAAACCCCCCATAAACTTTGAAAAAACTCAAAGATAAAGAGCAAGCTCTTGCCAAAAGATTTTTTCTTCAAGGTAAAGACGATGGATGATGAACACGGAGATGAAATCATCTCATAAAAAGAAGAATTCTTTTCTTTAAAAAGATCATAGATTTACAAGACAAAAAGTCTTTCACAAAAGAGATCAAAAGATCTCATCATAAAATAAAAGAAGAACATATTCTTCTCACAGATCATGGATCTATAAAGGCAAAGCCTTTCATCAAAATAAGATATTGAAAAACTCTCTCTTGCAAAATAAGAACTGTTGTTCTTAAATCTTGAGACAAAATCTCTTTTAAAAGAACATAAATTTGTTCCCAGATCATAAAATTGATCAATTGCGCTTTGCGCTCTTGAAATGCGCCTTGCGCTCTTGAACTGCGCTCCTTCGACTGGCGCTCAGCGCCAAATGAGCCACGTGTCAACCACATATGCGCCAATTAACAACTTGCGCTTTGCGCTTATGAAATAGCGCACTGCGCTCATGGGCTGACGCTCAGCGCCAAGCGCACCACGTGTCACCCACGTGTGCGCCACTAAATTGAAAGTGCAATGCGCTCATGGATTAGCGCTCAGCGCTCATAAAATTGGCACAATGAGCCCATCATCTGGCGCAAAGTGCCAAGCGCGACACGTGTCAACTATGTGTGCGCTACTTGGCAGAAACACATTGCGCTCTTTAACTGGCGCAAAGCGCCAAGCACGACACGTGTCCTCCACATGTGTGCTACTTGGCAGAAGCGCATTGCGCTCTTTAACTGGCGCAAAGCGCCTGGTGCGCCACGTGTTGCGCTGTCAGAACATAAATTGTTCTTTAATAAGCCCCAGAGCTATGATGAATGCTCAACATTCAGTAAAAGACAAACATTGTCAGAAGCTAAATCAATGCTCAGCATTGTTAAAAGGGCCGAGCTCAAACAAATGCTTAACATCCTAAAATAAATGTTAAAACATTTTCACTTGATTGTACTTAGCCTAAGACTGGCCATAAGTCCTCAAATTCAACCTAATTGAGCCCACATGCTCATAAATCACAGATCTTAGCCCCAAATTAGACTACAGATCTTTCAACCAACTCACGTCGGTTCGAGGGTCCATCTCTTTACTCCTCTGATATTTGTCGTTGTAATCCTTCAATGTCTTCAGAGAGGTGACGGGTCCCGACAACCACACATTTCATGGACTGTGGGGTCCTTAAGCCCATGGACTATGATGTCTTTAACCTTGACTGTGAGGTCTTTAAACTCATGGACCGAGATGCCCTTAAACTAACATTGGATCGAGATGTCCTTAAACTAACAATGGACTGAGATGTCCTTAAACTAACATTTGACCGCAATGTCCTTAAACTAACAATGGACCGTAATGTCTTTAAACTAATCGACTATAATGTCCTTAAACTAAACAATAGAGCCCAAATGCTCTCTTGTTGGATCTAAACGATCCTGTTAAGTTGATCTT
Source organism: Agapanthus africanus (assembly GCA_030015575.1). Taxonomy (NCBI): domain Eukaryota; kingdom Viridiplantae; phylum Streptophyta; class Magnoliopsida; order Asparagales; family Amaryllidaceae; genus Agapanthus; species Agapanthus africanus. Next base: position 117,992,507 of record CM057350.1, read on the forward strand.
AGTCTAAAATTAGACTAATGTATCCTTAACAAACGTTTAAGTTGATCATAGTCTCAACTGAGACTAATGTATCCTTAAACCCAACCCCCAAACCCAAATCTAATAAGATACGGATTTGGACTAATCCATGCCCTACGGGTGACAACATAAATTAGTCTCCGTATACAATCTACGGGCAACCAAAAACAAAACAAACACCCACGACACGAAGTGACCATCTGGAGAAGGAGAAAGTGGTTACCGCGATGCGGGAGCGTAATTAACTGCAGGGGCTTGCGCCTGCAGGGAAGAGCATCCCCACAATCAAAAACCCCTCAAATGAGAGGGAATCTGACGAAGTCTGCTACATCGGCCGCATCCGTTTAAACCTTCGACACATAGTGCCATAAATCAACTTGGCATCTTCGGAGAGGTGGACGGATAGCACCAATTAGCATCTGCCCCGAAATTCAGGTTAGACGTTCACCGTGTCTTCCTGCGTGTTTCGATGGGGAACATCGACCTTGTCATAAAGCATCAAATAATGACTCTCCCAGAGCTTCGGTACCCCGAACAGATAAATGAGGTCCATCATCTGGATTATTGCTTCTACCATCGAGCAATAGGACATCCTCTTGAAGACTGCTTCACTTTCAAAGACTGGGTCGAAGACCGGTATCAACAAGACAGGTTCGCTCTAACCGACAGCTGGAGGGTAACCCTATCGCGAAAGCATGAGCCAAAAGCAAACTATATCGCGAAGGCGGGACCAGCTCAACACAAAGAATGGAAGCGAACTCGTTGTTGGAGTCGAAAATTGTACCCCAGTTGACCAATTCAAAGTAAAGGTCAACCCCAAGCCAAGTGGGCCCAAGTCCAGATCAAGTGGGCCCATGCCCAAGTCAAGTCCGAACATGAAGCGGCCGGCCCTCCTTCCATGCCAAAATAAAAGTCATGTAATGAATAATTTTTTATGCATGAATGTAAGCAAAATGGGTATAAAGCCAAATTTTTGTAAAGCCCATGGCTTATGTGCAAAAGAAATGAGCACATGAGGGATGGGATGGGCAAAATGCCATTTTGTAAAGCCCAAAGGGCTATATGTAAATATGTAAGCCTATATAAAACGACATGATGATGAATAAAAAAAGGCACTTTTCATTCTCTCAAACTCAAGGGTTTTTGTGCCTCCTTCTCCTTCCTCAAGGTTCTAAAACCTTCTCCTCCTTTTGAATTAAATCATGAGTTTTACTCTTCTTCTTCCCAAAATAAATAGTTTTTCACCACAAAATCCACAAAGGGGAGCTCAGATCTTCCATTAGATCTAAAAAAAGGAGATTTTTAAATCTCATCCCCTTTTCTCCAAGATCCGGTCAACAGAGAGGAGGAAGAAGAAGACCCATCTCCAAAGACTCCATTTTGGGAAAGATCCAAGGCTCAGGGGAGAAGAAAGGGCTCCCCTTGAGCATTTACAAAGATTTTTCTTTGGAGCTTAACCCCACAAATCAAAGCTCCTGGGAGTTTAACTCCATATAAAAAAAGTCTTTCTTTCCAGGAGTTCAACTCCATAAGTCAAATCGAGAGCATAGCTCCCAGTGCAGGGACCATGTCCCTTTTCCTGCTGGCACCCAGCGCCTTCATGCCAAGCATGTGGGGCGCCAGTGTCCAGCACGCTCGCGCCCACGTGTCGGGCACGTGTGGCGCCAGCGCCCGCGCCCGCGTGAATCTGTAGGGTGTTTTTCGTCACCTAATGAGATGGGAATACGCGCGCGCTTGTCAGGCGCATTACAGATTCCCCCTGCTTCGGGTAGGCATGGGTTTATTGATTGTGGGGATCCGAATCTCCGGCAGCCGCGGACTAAGCTACCGTTAATTAGCTCTCACTTTTGGAGCGAGAGAACCTCCGATTGACGGGTTAAACTGGACATGCAAACTCAATATGCAGTGTTGTGTTTTGAAGGGGTTTTAGATATATCGGGGGCCCGCAGAGTTTTTACGAGGAGGCGCTACCCGGATAGCGGGCTGGGGGTCAAAGGGGCTAGCAGCCCCCTAGCGGGGTGCGGGGCAGTGCCCTGTTAGAAATTTTTTCTAACGGGGAAGGTGTCGTGGAGTGTGCGTGTATCTATTTATCTATCTATATCTATACACACACACACATACACACACACACACATACACACATGTATATAAGAAGGAGAAATAGCGTCCAAAGGACGTGTGGGGGGGCTAGCACCTCACGTTCGTGACACACGGGCGCTGGGCACTGGCGCTTCAACTGCCCGGCACGTGGGTGCTAGCACGCTGGCGCCTCACGTGCTCGACACGTGGGCTAGCGCCCTACGTGCTTGGCACGCAAGCACTGGACGCCAGCAGGAAAAGGGACTTGGTCCCTGCACTGGGAGCTGTGCTCCCGATTTGACTTATGGAGTTGAACTCCTAGAAAGAAAGACTTTTTTTATATGGAGTTAAACTCCAGGAGCTTTGATTTGTGGCGATATACTCCAAAGAAAAATCTTTGTAAATGCTCAAGGGGACCCCTTTCTTCTCCCCTGAGCCTTGGATCTTTCCCAAACGGGGTCTTTGGAGATGGGTCTCCTTCTTCTTCCTTTCTGTTGACCGGATCTTGGAGAAAATGGGATGAGATTTAAAAATCTCCCCTTTTTGAGATCTAATGGAAGATCGGAGCTCTCCTTTGTGGGTTTTTTGGCGAAAAACTATTTATTTTTGGAAGAAGAAGAGTAAAACTCTTGATTTAATTCAAAAGGGGAAGAAGATTTTAGAATCTTGAGGAAGGAGAAGAAGGCACAAAAACCATAGAGTTTGAGAGAATGAAAAGTTTCTTTTTTATTCATCATCGTGTTTCCTTATATAGGCTTACATATTTACATATAGCCCCTTGGGCTTTACAAAATGGCATTTTGCCCATCCCATGCCTCATGTGCTCATTTCTTTTGCACATAAGCCATAGGCTTTACAAAAATTTGGCTTTATAACCATTTTTCTTACATTCATGCATAAAAAATTACATAAAAATTATTTATTACGTGATTTTTATTTTGGCATGGAGTGGGGGCCGGCTGCTTCATGTTTGGACTGGACTTGGGCATGGGCCCACTTGGCTTGGGGTTGACCTTGACTTTGACTTGATCAACCGGGGTACAATTTTCGACCCCAACAAAGTGCCCCCATCAATAAATGCACACCACATATGTGGGTCGTGTGCATGAAATTGATGGATCTTCTTTCGCGTGGAGACGACTTGCTTTGGTTCCCACTTTTTAGGATGCATTACTCTTTTTACGACATGGACAGTCGACGCTTGACGCGTCTCCGAGATGGAGTGTCCGTAGTAGACGTTCCCCGGCACAGAGTGATTTGGTTCCCGCTTTGTAGGAAGCCTGCACTGCCCTTTTTACGACATGGACGGTCGACACTTGACGCGTCTCCGAGGCGGAGTGTCCGCAGTAGACGTTTCCTTGGCCCGGAGTGATTTGATAGACGTACCCCCGGCACAGAGTGTCGCTGGTTGTTCGACTTGTCCTCGGCACGGAGTGTCGCTATTCGACGTTTCCCCGGCACGAAGTGTCGCTGTTCGACTTGTCCCCGGCACGGAGTGTCGCTGTTCAACGTTTCCCAAGCACGGAGTGTCGCTGGTTGACCTGATTCCGATGCGGAACATGATTCCGACAGGGAGGTAGCTGGTCGACTTGTCCCCGACGCGGAGTGTCACTGGTCGACTTGTCCCCGGCACAGAGTGTCGCTGGCCGTTCGACTTGTCCCCGGCACGGAGTGTCGCTGGTTGACTTGTCCCCGGCATGGAGTGTCGCTGATTGTTCGACCTGTCCCCGGCACGGAGTGTCGCTGATTGTTCGACTTGTCCCCAGCATGGAGTGTCGTTGATCAACGTTTCCCCAGCACGGAGTGTCGCTGGTCGACTTTTCCCCGGCGCGAAGTGTCACTGGTCGACTTTTCCCCGGCGCGGAGTGTCTCTGTTTGTTCAACATGACCCCGGTACGGAGTGTCGCTGTTCGACGTTTCCCTGGCGCGGAGTGTCGCTGTTTGTTTGACATGTCCCCAGCACGGAGTGTCGCTGGTCGACTTTTCCCCGGCACGGAGTGTCACTGGTCGACTTGTCCCGGGCTCGGAGTGTCGCTGATCGACTTTTCCTCGGCATAGAGTGTCGCTGGTTGTCTGACCTGTCCCCGGCAGAGAGTGTCGTTGGTTGACTTGATTCTGAGGCAGAGCATAATTCTGGCAGGGAAGGTAGATATCCCGAGGCGAAGCATGATTTCGACACGGGGTAAATTCTGGGACGAAACATGATTCCGCCGCAGAGATTGTTTGTTTGATTTGATTTAGGTTGACATCAGCATCGCTATACTGGAATATGGTACCAGGAGCGAATCATCATCCGTCATGAGAGGATTTGGAGATTTGGTTTTGGTTTGGCATCTGCATTGCTGCACTGGAACAATGCCAAGAACAACTAATCATTTGCCCCGGAAGGATTTGGGAATTGGTTTTTGGGTCGGGATCAGCACCGTTACACTGGAATATGGTACCAGGAATGACTCATCATTTGCCTTTGCTTATAGGGAAGCAATAGCTTAGGGGACAGGTTTAGATCCCTATCACCTAAGGCTTTTCAATTTTATGGGTCGTAAGGATCCCATAAAAGCATTTTCTCCCTATGAGTCGTAAGGATCCCGTAGGTGCAATTTCTCCTTATGAGTCGTGAGGACCCCCAAGTGTGTATTTCTTTTGTGAGTCGTAAGGATCTCACGCGGGAATTTTCTCCTCACAAAGTCGAGAGGACTTTGCGAGTGTATTTTATCTCTTTTTCACGAGTTTGCGCCCTTTCGGGTTTTCATAAACTCGCCGACAGTCCTGCTGTTTTTACTCACGGAGCCCTTTCGGGTTTTCATCCGTATCCATTTTGCTTGTGGACATTTTTTTTTGGAATCTTCATCACTGGTGGGACTTTTAATGTGGTCTCGCCGGTAGGACTTAGGAGAGATTGGGATCGTTTTACGCCCGTGGATTGTATACGGTTTTGCAGGATGTATGATCCAGACCGTAGGGCCGGAAGAATTTCGGGACTTTGTTAGCGTCCGCATCACTGTCCTGGAATATGGTACCAAAAGCGACTCATCATTCGCCATGAGGGGATCTCCCTCATTTCCAGTTTAACGACTTAGGGGTCATCTGTTCCCAATTTAAAGACTTAGGGGTCTATTGGATCGGAAGCTTGGAATTTTGGGGTAGGGGTCGGCATTAGCGTTGCTAACACTGAAGTACAGGTGCCAAGAGCAATTCATCATTTACCTTTTCCTGTTGGGGAGAGATGGTTTAGAAGACAGGTTTATGTCCCTATCACCTAAGGCTTTTCAATTTTATGAGCCGTAAGAGTCCCATAAAAGCATTTTCTCCCTACGAGTTGAAAGGATCTCGTAGGTATATGTTCTCCTTAGGAGTCGTGAGGACTCCTAAGTGTGTTTTTCCTTTGGGAGTCGTAAGGATCCAACGAAGGTGTTTTCTTATGAGTCGAGAGGATCTTGTAAGGTTTGTTCTCCTCATGTATCGTGAGGACACATGAGTGGGTCTTCCCAAATGGAGCATAATTCCAAAGGCGGAGACCGGCCGCTGGACCGGTGACTGCGGTGGGGTATGGGTATGATGAGAATTATTTGAGCTTTTGTATTGTATACGGTAGTCAATTGGGGGACTGGCCGTAGGGCTGGGAGAATTTTGAGAAATTGGATTTTGTTTGGCGTCTGCATAGCTGCACTAGAATATGGTACTAGGAGCGACTCATCATTTGCCGTTTTGGGATTTGGAATTTGGTTGGCGTCTGCATCGCTGCACTGGAATATAGTACCAGGAGCGACTCATCATTCGCCGTCAGAAATTTAGGGATTTGGGATTTGGTTGGCTTCTGCATCGCTGCACTGGAATATGGGACCAGGAGCGACTCATCATTCGCCGTTGGAGTTTTTTTTGTTTGTTGTTTCGTTTTCTTTCTTTTTTTTTATTGCTCTATCATTTCAGCTTTTCTTATCACGAAGGTCGCGATTGCCCTATCATTTCAGCTTTATTTATTCTCCGTTGCCCCATCATTTCGGCTTTATTTTTCATGTATATTTTTTACTCGTTGATTTTTATTGCGAGTTGCCCCATCTTTTCGGCTTTTCCTTTATTTTTTATTCACACTTTTTTTATTTACATTCCCAGTTTTACGACTTAGAGGTCGATTAGTCTTTAGTTTGCCCTTTTCAGATAATGGCACATGTCTGAGAGAATCAGGTTTCTGAAGGGGTTCGGTCTCCATTTGTATGAGATCGGCGATCGTAGCTTGACTGTTTGCTAACACGCCTTTAGACTGTTCTATCTCTCCCGTCTTGTATTGCTTTTCAACCCAATATTTAAAGACGAAGCAGTCCTCAATAGCATGACTTATCACTCTGTGATAGGGGCAATATTTTGGGTCATCGGTCATATTCGCTTCTTGCGGTCTCTTTGATTCTGGCAGTTGTAGACCGTTTCTTAGGGCGTCCTTGAATATCTTGTGGACTTTTTCCCTTTTGAAGGAATAAACCTTATCTAGTTTCTCTTTCAGAGGCAATTCCCCTTCGGTGTATGTATCGGAGGGACTGGAGGCTGACCGCAATCGTTTTTCGCGAAGGCGCTCCGCTCTTAGGCTGAAGGGGGTATCAGTTGGCTGCCTCCGGATATCAATCCCTGGCTCATGAACCAAAATTTTATTCTGCTGTAATTGCAATAGGGCGACTTGGGTCGCGAGATCTGCCGCGACGTTTGCCAGTTCGTTGACCTTAGACTATTCCTTAGCTAACTTCTCATCCCTGTAGTGAAGCTGCCTCTGAAGCCATCGGAATAATGCTTGTTCTGTATTTCCGGTTATGACAGTCGGGCCATCCTTATTGCCTGAGCTCAATTCCGCAGGAACTCTGGGCTTCTTCGGCTTATCGGCCTGAGCGAGCTCTTCATCATTTAGACCGAGTCGACTTTGGGTATCGTCCACTATATCATCACCATGACTGTGAAGCATAGGAGGGTTCGTTTCTTCATGTCCGGCTATGTGACAATGTGGACCACATATCCAGCCGTCTCTTTATCTTTGGCGGGGTAACCCCGTTCTTGGAGCCTCATAAAGCTAAGCCTAGCATGAGCCCTAGCCCTTTTGTTGGTTTTATATCTGAGCCTTTTTGTCTTAACTTCTCGATTTTGAGGGCTTGGCGGGCATCCGTTTTCTGGGAATCCACCGTGAGTCGATTGATGGGGAGCTTAGAGAAGATACCCGATCGAGCAGTTGTCAAGGGCACCGCTGGATCTTGTTCAAGACGCCATGTTTCTTCGTTGACGTTGATGGCCTTGCCCCTAGCTAAAGCGATGGAGAGTCGTTCGGAAACGGATTTGTGCTTGGGCTGAGGTGCCCTCGCGACCATGACAATCGGCCTTTTCCCTTTTGAGACCGGTTTATCAGTCACCGGGGCTTGAGGAGCAGGGATGGCGTTAGCTGGCACGAATAGAATAGAGCCGAACTGTAGCAGCGGCTCCTCCCACTGTCGCCAAAGACTGGCCGGGAGGACCGTCCTGGAGTCCATCTTCATCGTGTAGGAGATGGAAGCTATATCGAGAGCTGAGCTCGTCCTTGGAGACATTTTGCTATGTCCGAAGATTGCAATTGGAAACTCAACCTGCACAAAGAAGCATGATTTCAGTACAGTCAATCGATATGTATATTGATTGAGTTCGCATAAACGTTTAACCCGAAATATGGGGGGAGAGACAAGTCCCACCGGGTGTGCCAGAATCTGTAAGGTGTTTTTCGTCACCCCATTGAGATGGGAATACATGCGCGCTTGTCAAGCGCATTACAGATTTCCTCTGCCTAGGGTAGGAAGGGGTTTATTGATTGTGGGGATCCGAATCTCCGCCAACCGCAGACTAAGCTGCCGTTAATTACCCCTCGCTTTTGGAGCGAGAGAACCTCCGATTGACGGGTTAAACTGAACATGTGAACTCAATGTGCAGTGTTATGTTTTGAAGGGGTTTTGGATATATCGGGGACCCCGCGGAGTATTTACAGGGGTCCCGCTATCCGGATAGCGGGCTGAGGGTCAAGAAGGCCAGCAGCCCCCTTGTGGGGTGCGGGGCAGCACCCCGTTAGGAAATTTTTCTATCGGGGGAGGTGTCATGGAGTGTGTATCTATATATATACACATATATACATGTATATAAGAAGGGGAAAAGTGTCCAAAGGATGCGTGCGGGGAGGGGGGGCAGCGCCTCATGTTCGTGACACGCGGGCGCTGGGCGCCGGCGCTTCACGTGTCGAGCATGTAGGGGCGCCAGCGCCCACGTGTCGAGCACGTGAGACGCCATCACCCAGCGCTCTCGCGCCCACGTGCCGAGCACGTGAGGCGCCAGCACGCTAGCACCCACATGCCGGGCAGGTGAAGCGCCGGCGCCCAGCGCCCGTGTATCACGAACGTGAGGCGCTGCCCCCCTATGTCCTTTGGATGTTTTTTCTCCTTCTTATATACTTGTATATATATGTATATATATAGATACACAAACACTCCACGACACCTTCCCGTTAGAAAAAATTTCTAACGGGGCGCTGCCCCACACCCCGCTAGGGTGCTAGCCTTCTTGACCCCCAACCCGCTATCCGGGTAGCGGGACCCCCGTAAAAACTCTGCGGGGTCCCCGATATATCCAAAACCCCTTCAAAACATAGCACTACACATTGAGTTCGCATGTCCAATTTAACCCGTCACTCGGAGGTTCTCTCGCTCCAAAGGAGAGGGGTAATTAACGATAGCTTAGTCCGCGGCTGCCGGAGATTCGGATCCCCACAATCAATAAACCCATGCCTACCCTAGGCAGGGGGAATCTGTAATGCTCCTGATAAGCGCGCGCGTATTCCCATCTCAATGGGGTGACGATAAACACCCTACACTCGTACTTGCCATATGATAACACTCTCAAAAGAGGGAGAGAACAAGAATATGGGTGACTGCTTCAAGTGCTTCGCAAATGAGGACGAGGAGGAGGTGATCTCAGAGTTTCCACCAGCACCAAAAGAGTTGGAAGATGGGATACATACCACGGCGGACAACCTGAGAAAAATTGACCTGGGGATGGAAAACGAGCCGATGCCCACGTTCATCAGTGAGCTGTTGTTTAAAAAACAGCTGTCCATACTAAAGTATGTGCTTATGCAATATAAAGACTGCTTCACAGGGAATTATTACGATATGTCGGGACTAGATCCAGAAATAGCGGTGCATAAACTGGCTATATCGCCAGACGTCAAGCCAGTTAAACAGGCGCTAAGAAAAATGCGGCTCGAACTCGAGATAAGTATCAACGCTGAAGTTAAGAAATTAATTGACTCCGGCTTCATCCAGGAAGTTCAATACCCTGATTAGATCTCTAACATCGTTCTAGTGATGAAGAAAAATAGGACGGTGCGCATCTGCGTAGACTTTCGGGACCTCAACAAAGCTTGCCCAAAAGATGACTTCCTAGTACCAGTTACTGAGCTGATGATAGATGGCACGTCTACCCATGAGGTCTTCTCCTTCATGGATGGATCTTCAGGCTACAATCAAATAAAAATGCATCTTGAAGACCAAAATAATACGGCCTTCCGGACTCCGTTGGGTATATTTTGGTATAAGGTGATGCCCTTCGGTTTGAAAAACGCAGGCGCTACCTACCAGGGGGCCATGAAGAAGATCTTCGATGATCTCATACATGAGATTGTTGAATGCTATATCGACGACCTTGTGGTGAAAAGTAAATCGTACGAGGAGCACTGGGAACATCTGAACATAGTGTTCCAGCGTCTTCGGAAATACAATTTGAAGATGAATACTATGAAATGCGTGTTTGGAGTCTCCTCAGGAAAATTCCTAGGATTCATCATACGACACCGAGGCATCGAAATAGACCCATCAAAGATCAAGACAATTATGGAAATGCCCATGCCAAGAACCCTTAAACAACTGCGGTCTCTCCAAGGTAAGCTCGCGTATATCCAGCGGTTTATAGCCAATCTCTCCTGAAAATGTCGTCCCTACAGCCATCTAATGAAGAAGGGGACCCCGTTCGTCTGGGACCAAAAATGCCAAAATGCACTAGACGAAATAAAGCAATACCTGCAGAATTCGCCGGTACTGACCGCTCCGGTTAAGGGAAAACCCCTCATTCTGTATACAACATCACAGGAAGGTTCTCTAGGAGTGCTATGGGCACAGGAGAACGAATAGGGGAAGGAGAGAGCTCTCTAAGAGTCGAGTTCTCCTGGGGGAAGAAAACAACTACTCCCCTATCGAAAAGCACTGCCTGGCACTGATCTTCGCTATAACGAAGCTCAGACACTACGTCTTGGCACATGAGGTCTATCTCATATCAAAGGTGCATCCTTTCAAATACTTGATGTCAAGAGTCATACTAACAGGAAGGCTAGCCAAATGGACCCTCCTCTTGATGGAATTATCGATAACGTATTGACCCCTCAAGACAGTGAAAGGTCATGTCATTGCCGACTTTCTCGTTGAGCATCCGATACCAGCCGATTCTCCCTTAAATTGTGAATTGCCAGACGGACACGCGTTCGACACAATCGAAGGGGAGGAGGAAGGAAATAATGTCCAATGGGAACTCTACTTCGATAGAGCATCTTCCATGAAGAAGCGGAAGCAAAACACCCTTATAATCAAAGACGGGATGGGCCTCATCTTCGTGACTTCGCAAGGAGGGATAATGCGTTTCGCCCTTTCCTTAACGGAACCAAGAACAAACGAGGCTGAATATGAACCTTTGATAACAGGTCTTGAGATCGATGTCGATATGGGAATCGAAAATGTCCTCATATATGGAGACTCCCAGCTGGTCGTTAGCCAAGTAAATGGCAACTATCGGATGTGCAAACCAGAGTTGATAAAATATGGTAGGAGAGTGTAGCAACTGCTGACACAAATCCCCTCCTATATCCTGGAAAGCATACCGCGTGTGGAAAATAGCAAGACGGATGCATTAGCCAAGCTTGCTAAGGAGATGGCTGACGAAAACCTCGATGACGTAAGGATCATTGTGCATAGCCGCCGGGTTCACACGCCAGCAGAAATATCTTCAGAGGATTCAGTGGAGCCATCTGAAGGAAAAGAAACGACCAAACAAGTGGTCCTCCGAATAGAAGACGGAGAAAAGGTCAAGGATTGGAGGGAAGTCTTCATAGACTACTTCAAATCCCATCGAACGCCCGAAAACGCGTCGTCAAGACATCAGCTCATGAAACGGGCTCCGTCTTTTGCCTTCGTCAATAATACTTTATACAAGAGGTTGCTTGACTGTCTATGGCTAAGGTGCTTGGGGCCAGAAGAAGAAAATAGGGTCGTCCAAGAAACTCATGACAGACTCTGCGGTTCTCATCAAGCCGGGCCAAAGATGAAGCTGAAGATCAAAAAAATGGGTTACTATTGGCCCACAATGATTCAGGATTGTCTCGAATATGCGAAGTAGTGTCACTGGTGCCAAGTTCACGGGGACTTCATCCACCAACATCCAAATCCGCTACACCCAACGGTAGCTAGCTGGCCCTTCGAAATATGGGGAACCGATATAATCGGCCCCATTGAGCCCGCATCATCCAAAGGACACTGGTTCATACTGGCAACGATCAACTACTTTTCTAAGTGGGCGGAAGCAGTACCACTAAGGGAAGTGAAGACAGAGAATATTCTCCATTTTTTCAAGACACATTTCATCTACCGGTTCGGCACTCCACGACGGATAATCTCCGATAATAGGCCAGCCTATAGGAGCCATAAAATCAGCCGCTTCGCAGAGCAGCATAAAATAGACCGGAGATACTCTTCAGTCTATAATCCCCGAGCCAACAGTCTAGCAGAAGCTTTCAACAAGACCTTGACCAATATTATAAAGAAGACGGTGTCCAGAAACAAAAAGGACTGGCACGAGAGACTGCATGAAGCACTCTGGGCGTACCGAACGACGTTCAAAATGGCTACGAATACAACACCATACGCGTTGGTATTTGGCACTAAAGCAGTCCTTCCTTTGGAAATAGAACTCCCTTCTCTCCGAGTAGCGGTTCGATATGAGCTAACAGATGACGAAAATGCCCAGCTTCGGCTTGAGGAGCTCGACTCCCTCAATGAAACTCACCTTATAGCGCAACAAAACCTAGAAGCTTACAAGGTAAGGATGACGCGCTCATACGTTCCGCCAAGGCGAACTCGTGCTAGTCGTCAAAATACCTATGATCCCCAATCGTGCAAAAGGGGGGAAATTTGAGCCAAACTATGAAGGCCCGTACATCATAGATAAGGTCTACCAAGGTGGGGAGTATTTGCTCATGGATATGCATGGCGAAAGACCTTTCCAGCCAATAAACGGCCGATTCCTCAAGAAATACCACGCATGACGAATTACAACTTAGGTCAATGATAGATGACGACGCTCGTGTCCGCTCGCTATCTTCCTGAGTCAAAACTCTAAGTAGTATTCGGAAAAACTTCACCTCAAACATGGCGACAATGGAACGTAATGTCCTTAAACTAAAGCTTCACCTCAAAAATGGTGATAATGGACCACTACGTCCTTAAACTGGCAACGGACCGAGATGTCCATAAACTAAAAATAGACCGGAATGTCCTAAAACCACTGCGCCGCCTCAATGATGGCGCATCGCCCCAAATATGACAATATCCACCCTTGAGATATGTGTTGCAATCAAAGCTCCAACGGCGAAGAATGCAACCCAAGTCCTATTGGCAAACCGATGGTTTAAAAAAACAGTACGTCTACAAGTGAAATGGGCACGGATGAAAACCCGAAAGGGCGTCGTGAGTAAAAACAGCAGGGATACCGGCGAGCTTGTGAAAACCTGAAAGTGTGCAACCTCGTTGTTAAAAAAAATGGTACGTCCATAGCAAAATGGGCACGGATGAAAACCCGAAAGGGCGCCGTGAGTAAAAACAGCAGGTCTACCGGCGAGCTTGTGAATACCCGAAAGGGCGCAATCTCGTAAAATTTTCACTTAGGAGATCCACTTAACTCGTAAGGAGAACCCCCCTATGAGACCCTCGCGGCTCATAAAATTTGAAAGTCTTAAGTTACAGGGATCCAAATCCGTTCTTCAGCCGTCGTATTCCCCCAGCTGCCCTACAAGCGGTCCAGTATTGGCCCTTGTATACAATCCACGGGCACAAATAAACGATTTCCCCACCAAGTTCCACCAATGATGAGAAATGTCCTCATGTGGTGAACGACACTTGTAAGTCCTCTCGACTTATAAGGAGAAAATACTCTTATGAGATCCTTACGACTTATAAGAGATCACACACTTAAGAATCCCCACGACTCCTAAGGAGAAAATATGCCTATGAGATCCTCACGACTCGTAGGGAGAAATAACTTTATGAGACCCTTATGGCTCATAAAATCTGAAAGTCTAAGTCGACAGGATCTTAACCCTGTTTACTAAGCCATCGTTGCTCAGGCCGACAAAGACAAATGATGATTCGCTCCTGGCATTGTTCCAGTAGTAGCGACGCTGATGCCTAAACAGGTATCAAACCCCAAGTCCTCTTGAGGAAAATGATGGTTCGCGCATGGTAATATTCCAGTAGCGATGCTGATGTCAAGATTGGTACCAGATCTTAAGGTCCATATTCGCCACAAAAAATCAGCAAGCAAAAATATATGCATATGAAATAGCCGAAATGTTTGGGCAACACGCAATAAAAAAACAGCGAGTGAAAATAAAAAATATAAATAGCCAAAATGTTTGGGCAATTCGCAATAAAAAGCATCGAGTAAAAAGAAAAAATAGCCGAAATGATTGAGCACCGTGATAAAAAGCCGAAATGATTGGGCAATCGTGACTTTCGCGATATGAAAAGCTGAAAAGATAGAGCATCGTGGGAATAAAAAATAAAATAAAATAAAATTTGCTCTGCCCTACAAGTGAGTCCACATCAACCCCTGTATGCAATCCATGGGCACAAACGAAAAGGGAACTGTTCCCGCCAAAATTTTTGGTCACGAGCTACTTGTTCCTTTACAAAAAAAAGGGGGAGAATCCTCACAAAACAGGCATCACGTGTAAAACACGTGGACGCACATATGCAAAGCATATGAGTGCGGAACATAAATAACCAAGGGCCAAATAGGCATCACGTGTAAAACACGTGGGCGCTAAATAACAATGGCCAAACATGCCTCATGTGTAAAACACGTGAGCGCTCATATGCAAAGCATATAAGCGCTCTGAACATACACAGGCTAAAACCCACACTAGGGTCACGTGTTAAACACGTGAGTGCTTTTGCCGATCACATACAAAGCATGTGAGCACCCTAATTTAAAATGTTCCTATCAAATTCTAGAATTAAATTCTATTTGGGAAATATTTTCTTAATCTTCCATAAACTAGAAAGATCTTCTCTGTTAAACAGAGGACCCTTGGATCAAAGATCCAGCGGTGATCATTTGATAGAATAAAAATCTATCATAGGAAAATATTTTCCCAATCTTATAACAAGAATAAAATTCTATGTTAACAAGATATCCATATTAAGAAAATATATTTCTGATCTTGTTAAACTAAAAAGATATGATAAAATAAAATTCTAATCTTGTTAAAACTAACAAGATATTCATAATCTTGTTAAACAAACAAGAAATCTTCTCTGTTAAACAGAGGGCCTTTGGATTAAAAATCCAACGGTGAATAAAATTCACCGAGTGATCTACAAGATCATATTGGTTATAAAATCAATCAAAATATCTCAATGAGAAATTTGCTGAACAAACTGATTCTTTTCTTTCTCCTATAAATAGGAGCCAAGAAGGAGAAAAAAGGGACGGAGGGAGAGGGGAAGAAAAATAGAAAGAGAATTTAATTCTCTAAAGAAGAGGAACCCTTCCCAAAATCTCCCACAAAAAGAGAATTAATTCTCAAAACCAAGAGTTTAACTCTTCTCAAAGAACTTAGTTCTTCCTCTGGTTAAGGTCTGCAGAAGCGGATCTCCCCACAAATTGAGAATTTAATTCCCATCGGGGAGATTCTGTCATGCAGATTCAAAACCGAGGGGAAAGAACTGAATCCAAAAATGTTTTAACTCTTGCAAAACATATAGGAATTTAATTTCTCTGGAACTAGGGTTTAACCCTTTAAAAAGAATTTAATCCCTACAAAGAAAAAAAGGAGAACTTGATCCCTCGGAATCATAGAAGAATAGCCTGATGATTCATTAGCATTCAAACGCTACATAAAAGCTCGTGTGATCCCACGTGAGCACCTTTGAGGAACAAAGAGGGAAAGAATGAGATCTAGTCACATGACCCCACGTGACCCCTGAGAAGTGTTCAACACTTATAAAAGAGAAAAAGGAAATAAACCCTATTTTTGGAGCACCTCACGTGGACCCACGTGACCCCCAAGCAGTGCTTAATTTTTATAAAACAGAAAGGGAAGTTTCCATTCTTGGGACGCCTCACGTGATCCCACGTGACCCAATAGAGCTTAACACTCAGAAAAGAACGAGGGAGTAAACCCAAAG
This sequence comes from Agapanthus africanus, assembly GCA_030015575.1. Classification (NCBI taxonomy): domain Eukaryota; kingdom Viridiplantae; phylum Streptophyta; class Magnoliopsida; order Asparagales; family Amaryllidaceae; genus Agapanthus; species Agapanthus africanus. Next base: position 118,008,106 of record CM057350.1, read on the forward strand.
AAACAGCGCCTCACATGACCCCACGTGAGCGCTTCAGATTCTTAGTGTTTAGCACTACTTCAAGCGCCTCACGTGACCCCACGTGAGCGCTTCAGACTCTCAGTGTTTAAGCACTACTTCAAGCGCCTCACGTGAACCCACGTGAGTGCCTTAAATCTTTACTGTTTAAATAATACTTCGAGCGACTCACGTGACCCCACGTGAGCATTAAACATACATTAGTGTTTGACACTATGAGAGGTCAACCTTAGACCAAATCTCCCAAGGCCAAACCCTCTGTTATCAACCAATCGAGTCCCTATACTCAGGTTTCCCGAATCGATCTTAGTTCCAAAGATAGCCAATGATCTCCCAATACATGGCATTTAAAATGATGTTCATTCTACCATGATCTCTCCCCTCGATCTGGAATTTGGTTCAAGGGTACATCTCTCCATACCTCCGATACATGTCGTTATAAATCTTCAACGTCTTCAGAGAGGTGGAGGGTCTCAATAACCAATAACTCTTGGCGCACCACCGAATAAGCTTTTCAAAAAGGGGAGTAAATCTAAAATACATCTCAATTTGGGGGCGTCTCACGTGACCTCACGTGATCCCTTGACAGTGCTTAGCACACAGAAAAAGAAAAGGAGAATAAAACAAATGCAATTTTCATTCTTCAGAGTGCCTCACGTGATCTCACGTGACCTAATAATGCTTAGCACTCAGAAAAGGAAAAAGGGAATAAACCCACGATAGCTCCCATTTTGGGGGCACCTCACGTGTTCCCATGTGACCCCCAAACAGTGGTATATAACAGAGGGAGAAAATTTCAAAGGCAGCACTCGCATTTTGAAGGTATCTCACGTGTCTGCACGTGACTGTTTGATGAACCAAGTGCTTAGCACTTATAAATGGAAGATGAATTGATGGAGGTCCTTTTCAGGTCTCCGTCAGATGGTGTCTTCCGTTGATCTCCCGGTGGATTTTGGTGGTGATCTTCTATTGCGTGTGGATCTCAATGGGTTTTGGTGAGATTGGTGATTTGAGGAGTTTAGCGCCGAGTACCTGCAAAGAAGTCCCGGGGTGGTTTGGTACCACCGAGGACCCTCCGACGATCAAGTTAGTGATAGATCCAAGCAGAGTAACGGCTAATGGAATAAAGAATGGCTTACGTGACCCCTCTGTGATGGGGGTTTATATAGCGGCGGCAACACGCAGCGGTAGGCGCGAGAGTCTCGCCGGCCGTTACGCTCCCGACGTCATGCCCGCGTGAAGAGTGGATCGCCCATTAATGGGGATCGTGATGGCGTGGAACGTGGGACGTTGCTGGAGGAGAATCTACGCGTGGAGAGATTTGCGGAGCGGCGGTTACGCCTGCGAGTGGTGGAGTTGGTCGGTCGGAGGGGCCGAGGAGGACGGCCTCGGCTGGGGGGCTCGAAACTAAGTAAGAGGGTCAAGGAGTCTTGGTCCCGTAGCATCCCGGGGCGAGCCGAAGGGGCAAATTCGCAGGGGGCCCCGAGGAGGGCCAGCTTGTGCTTGCAGGTCGGGTACAAGGGTGGTCTGGTCGGCCTCTGTGGGCCTTTTCTTCCGGGTCTTGGGACATGTCATCTGCCACGTGTCCTGATCTCGTATCGCCAATATTGAGCATCATCATTAGCCCCCCACTCTTGTCCCGACCAGCTAGCGGGTCGGGTCAGGAGTGGACTGCCAAGCCTCCCGAGGTGAGCTCCTTCCCAAGGCTTTGTCGGGACGAGTCTTCGGGCTGTCAGTTGTCTTTTCTGCTAGCGAATCAGGACGAGATCTCAACATTTAAAGAAGGTGCGCCGGTTTGTGCACTCTGCCACTGAAGCGACGGTCCATGTGTCAAGCATCGATTGGCCGACGCGACGTATGCAAGACTGTGCCTATCAGTAACACTATCGTACAGTCCGGTCTCTTCGTCTGATATATCACATATCATGTCTAGGGGCGGTAAGCGTCAGACCCTAGTAACATGATAAGTCATGCCATGTCTGGCCTATAACAGGTTGAGAAACTACTGATAACACTTATCAGTAAATCTCATAAGAAGCCCTGGCCAGGGACTTCCAGTTATAGCCAATCGAGCATAGCGCAACATCAACCCCCAATACCGGAAGAGACAAAACCCCTCCTATCGCTCATTGCCTCTATGGGAGTCGAGACTGTACCCAAAATCCACCTATTTGCACATCTCCTTTGAGCGTGGTAGGGAGGAAATCAAAGCACAGTGGGAGCCGCCCAAGACTCTATGACGATCCCGGGTTTACAGACTAACATGTACCGGTGTCACCAGAGGACTGCTATCTGACGATAGGTATACTACCATATATGAGTCCTCGGCGAATCCTGTTCGGTGTACCCATTCTCCAATGAGCACCTGTGTACAATCTTTGATGCACACACCAATGGTTGTGGGATCAACCATCACTCTCTAAGGGACAAGAAATGTACACACTAGTCTACTCTGGAATATCGATGCCCTAGTCTCGATATTCCCTCGACTAGGAACTTATTAAAGGATGTACTTTTGGACCACCTGTTCATACCATAATTTTGCATTATTATATTCCCCATTCTTATTCATTTTACGAATAAACAGGTGCTTTTGACCCATGTCTGCTACATAGTTGCAGGTTACAGGTTCTCAGAACAAAAAACAGTGAAAAAGATGAAAAGACGATACAAAAGTGAGACTACGACCAACAAATGGAAGAATCTTGATCAAGCCTACAGTTTTGAGGACAAAACAAAGATCAATGAACAAGTTCACAAAGTACAAAGGCAGTGCAAGGTTCAAGACTTCGACACGAAGCAAACGGTAAAGTCCACGACATTATTCACTGTGGAAATCTGGAAGAAATCTAGAAGCCAATCTGAGAAAACAACTGAAGAAAATAGAAGGAAAAATGCAACAGAAGAATACCTAGAAATCTGTCACGACCCGAAAGAGCACGTGACTGGCCCTTGAACCATATGAAGTCTATAGGACTCCATCTGATCCAAGTAAGCCAAAAGCCCAGAAATCTAAAACCATTTTAAGGATAAATAAACATACAAGCAATATACTACACAACGCCGAATGGCGAGGATCAAAATTCAAAAGAAACTCAGATAAGCATGAAAACCGTAACACTACTAAGCGCGACTCTAAGGTCGAAATAATACATCACTAGTGTCTGAGTCTGAAACAATATACAAGTTTTTGGTTGATGGAATTTCTAGATACAATGAATAATACATATACAAGGGTGATTCTGATGCAAAGAACCCACCTACCAAGCAAACCACCCGCAAAGGAAAGCAGTGTGCCAGAAAAGCAGCTATGGAACCTGTACGGCAAAACCTGCAAGAACTGTGGCACAACAGGGGTGAGTTGTCAACTCGTGAATAGAAAATATCAACAAGCAGAAAACGAATGCAAGACATAATCATAAGTCAATACGATCAGTATATAATATAAACCTCAAGAGTAAGTCTGAAGCATGTTAAGGTGGCAATGTAATATCTAAACATTTAGGTAGTGCCAAGTACTCGTGTCAGTGCCTCAGGTAATAACAAGTCATAAATATAAGGTATGTCTGCATGAAGTAAATGTGATGAAGTATCAAAATGGATATCAATACACATATATTAGCGTCTCATTCCACTAATATTGGTGTAAGGGTATATATAACAGCGCCCTCATACCCTGTTATATATACAAATGAAGTATGATCAATGTAGTCAAAGTCTGTATGTGATCAATGTCTGTATATATGTGGATCCCGTCCACCCGTCACCCAATGACAATAAGCATCATGCATGTAAATGTGAGGATATAATCAAAATCATGGAAAACATCATGAAACCTGTGCCTAGCATCGGCACGTAAATCCTCATATATCGGGCATCTGTCAGTCCGGGTCAGCCCACTCTCTCATATATCGGACATCCGTCAGTCCGGGTCAGCCCACTCTCTCATATAGGGCATCCGTCAGTCCGGGTCAGCCCACTCTCTCATATATCGGGCATCCGTCAGTCCGGGTCAGCCCACTCTCTCATATATCGTATAAAATCAGAACCGATAAATCTCATGGTGGCGGCGCAAATATCATATCAAGGAAACCGGGGTTTTCAAATAAATACATACTTTCCTTTGAAATTATCCACGGTTCCCAAATCCAGAAATATCATAGAAACAACAAATGTCGCAATGCGCATAATCATAAGCATAATGTATATGACATATAAATGAAATGCAAGTATAACAGTATATCATGCAATATGGAATAATAGTATGCACATACAAGGTCATATCATGATGCAATAATACTACTGTATAGTGACATGGCAATTATCGATGATGAAATGTGTGAGCCGGCAAGCAGGTGTACGTGGAAAATACGCATTATCGATAATGGTGCTGGTGTCCTAGCAACATGATAGTAATATAGCAATGAACATATGCAAAGCAATGTGAATAGCATGAATATGCGGAAATCAAATAATCAACACCACAGTGAAGAATCTACACCAATATGTATATATAGTAGTCGGTGATCCCGCCTCAGTAGTATCGATTCCAAATAGAAAAACTTCAATCATTTCGATCATATGACCTCCTCAAGTCATGAGTGTGGATCTATCATTAATATAAAACTCGTACGGTAAATCGTCGTACGACATCCCAATAGCTGGATACGGGTCAGTATCACATTCCTCTCATCAAATATCAGGTATCATTATCATCATGTCACATAATCTGGGGTACAGATCTAAGTCTAGTACAAATCAATACCATCTATATAAGTATGAAAGCGGGGGTAAAACACATGCCCAACGGCCTGCTAAGATCACATGTCGTATCGCAAGTACGAATCACATCACATCACCGATCTCACGGCACAATGCCCAAAATCATCGACTCATCTCCAATGTCATCCAGTATCATCATCAACACAGTGTAAGTATAGTGAAAATGCAAGGGTGTGCGTGTGGGTGTAAACCTATTCTAGGATTCGTGACTATGAACTACACTAGTTTACTTCTAACCCTAAACTATCCATAAAACACCTAACACAATATTCATGACACATTATAACTATCATATATAATATATATAATATATCAACTACGGACTGCGGGGGTGCTATACGCCATCCACCCGACTTCCCCCTGTAGATATAATCTACTCACCTTGCGTTTTCATTTGTCGACGTCGCCACGCGCTTGCTTGTCATCCCGAAGTCTTCATGGGGTACCTATACGTCAAAGTATCAAAGATGCGTATTAAAACCAAATCAAAACTAAAACGGCACACGAAACCCAAAACGATACGATAAGGGGCCTGTAGGTTAGAACCTATGGGCACGCCTTCAAAACCATCAATTAATCCTCGATATCGTCGTATAAACGCCAAATAGTCGAGGTAAAACACAATACACAATCTCAAAATTAAAAATACGGAATACGGAAACACGAATCCAAAACAACAACTAAGGAAATAGGCTCCATATTTCACCCTAGGTCAAACTAAACAAATCTACACATGCCAGGGGTCTAATCTACTGATAAGGGAACACCAAAACCAAAACGAGCCAAAATGGGGCAAGTCTGGCCGCAAATTTGGGGCAAGTCTGGCCGCAAAATTGTGGCCAAACAGGATAAATCTGCGGCCGGGAAAATGAGTTAGGGGATGGGGTCTTGGTGATAGATCTCTGGGTGCCTGCACATGTCACTGTCCAACCAAATAAATTTTCAGAGTCTTGGGTTGATAGGAGATCCCAAATAACCTTCACAGATTCCAGAAATTTTTCGATATCGGTTTCTAAATCCTTATTCCGGGCCTTAAGTCTCAGGTTTGGCTCTCAATTCATGCACTAGGGTGTTTATATAATCTCAACTGAGCTCAATTTCACATTATAACTCAAATTTTTCTCAAACCCTAACTAGATTTTCCTCAAGCCCACAAAATCAAACAATATCGGTTCAATCTAAACATGGGGTAAAGGTAATGCATAAACTAAGCTTAAGGTCCAGAAAATACCTCATTTGGCAACTCAAGAATTTTCTTGAGTTGTCCCTAGTGGCCAAAATCCTTGCTTCTTTAGTCCAATGTGTAGATCTTGAGCTTGTGCACACTTTTAATGAAATGAATATAGGGTTTTGGTGATGTTTTAGAGGTGAAATGAGGGCTTGAAGGTGGAGAAAGGGGGAGGAAGCAGCAGCCACAGGAGATGAAGAGGACAAGGAGAGAAATGAGTGAAGTGAGGGAAAAAAATGGCTTAAGTCCTTGGGGCAAAGAAGGCCATACCTCTCTCTCTCACACCATACTCCATATAATATTCCTCTTTTCCATTTTCTTTTCTTTTCTTTCTCTTTTCTATTTTCTTCTTACTAGAATAGTAACCCCAAAAGAAACATGGTGGAAAAATGCACAAGTGTAAGAAAAATGATATGTGCATGTTTTACACCAATTTGCTAAAAAACCGATTAGCGATTTTTAATCGCGATTAACACTAAATTAGCATATAATTAATCATAAAAACTTAAAAATGGCATAATTCCATAAAATACCCTATTTTAGAATTTTCCATAATTTTTCCCATTTATTTGTATGTAATTATACCGAATTATTAAAATATTCCATAAAATAATATTAAATTATAAAAATTCCCAAAAATAATATTTTATTATTTTGAAATGTTACAAAATCTGAGCCCAAGACCCTTCTATTTGGCCGCGGATCCACGGCCATGAAGGACACGTGTCGGTGCAAAATCTTTGTGGCGGTAAGTCAGTGCTTTGACTAGGTTTCTTAGGGGGTAAAATTGTAATTGCAGATATGACGCGATTGTAAACCTAGGGTTTCTATGTTCTATAAATAGAAATCCTAAAATCTGATTTAGGTTATGCCTCTTTTTACTCATCTATTCAGATCTGTAAATTCATGTGTAAATGTTTGGAGAGAGCCATCAATAAAGTAAGTAATTTTATTTAATTGCCCTAGTTAATTTTTATTCTGCCTTAGTATAGATTTTTCATTCTTTGTCCTAGTTAGATAGTTAGAGATGTTTATCAATTCCCTAATGAGCGAATAGTCTCCTCGCTTGTTAGGGTTAGATTTGGGGAAGGCTTGAGAGATGAAAATCTCTCACCCCTTTTCTTGCCCATCACATATAATTAATAGGACTCCATGTATACATACACACACTGTTCCCTACGGCACCTTACCCCACGAGATAACGGTAATACCGTAGTATAAACGACCGGTTGCGTATGTTTTCCAAGGAGCTTAAGGTAAGAATTAAGAAAGGAAGGACTAGAAGAGGAAGAAACATCGTTTCTTCCCGATGGTACTAATCCCCTTTATTAATTGTTACTATAACACCTAAAGAGATCTAAATTAAGGCATTGAAAGCGGTGAGGAAATCTTCAATTTCCAAACTTAACCTAAATCTAATCCTAGCAAGATTCTAGTCTTAGTATAAATCAGTTTAGATTTTAGCGATAATCCATTCACACCGTTTGGAATTAACTTGTTAGACCAAATTAGGAAATACACAACATCCCTGTGGACCGACCCGTACTCACCGGCTAGCTACCAAGCGACGCCGTTCTTGATTGCGGTTTATAAATATTTTTTATTCATATCTTTTAAAAAGCGTATACGCAAAATAAGATCAAATCAAATGGCGCTGTTGCCGGGGATGGCGTAGTATTTTCTTTTTGCTATTTCGGGTTAATATAAAAATTGAAAAATCATAAAAACTGAAAGATTAAAAAATATAAAAATTTATCATCTTTTTATTGTTTGAAGGATGTTTCGTGTGAATTTTGCAGGATCGACGAACAAGTTCGGATCTGGAAAAATCTAAAGATCAAAACAGAAAACGGCAGATCTGAACAACAGAGGAAAATAAAAACAGAGCAGCAGAAAAATCCTCGGGACCCGAACCTACCTTTGGACCGCGGAACCGCCGCCGCAACCTTCTTTCTGCCGCGGAACCGCCGCCGGAGGTGCTATTTGGCCGCGCTTTCGCGGTGCGTTGCTGACGTCAGCTTGTGGAAAACCCACTGTAAGCTTCTTTTCCCCTTCTCTGCAACCCCTCATATCTCCTCTATAAATTTGCCTGTAGGAATCTTTGCGCTAAAAAATCTCTCCCCCTTCCAATAATCGATCTTGTGCAAGATTCTTTGCGCCGCGCTAAAAATAAAAAAAATTGTTTGCAAGTGGTTGTTTACTGTTTTGCATATTTAATCGGATTTTAAGGGGCTTAAAACCAATCCAGATTGGGTGGGGATTTCATCACCCTTACCAGGACCCCAGAAATCACATAAGGCATATTGCATTGACCACCATTTAAATAAAAAAGATTAGACTCAGCCCTAAGGACTTCGCGCTCAATAGGACAAAGAACTAGTTGTAGGCATCGACCGTTGATCCTAACCTGACTTTGTGGTGTCTAGGCAAGTGTGTCTGAGGCAAGTGGTTATTTAATTAGGTCCACTACTTACGTGGTGGAGAGCCTCCCACTTACCTGGCACTTACCTGGCCACAATTGGCGGTGAAGAGGCGGTTTGAGGTCCTACTTCTTGCCCTTTGGAACAGTTAGGAGCTGTCTAGCTGACCTAGGTGACCCTAGATCTAGGTCTGATTATGCATTTGTGGTTGATTGAACGTGTGTCTAAGCCCTTTATCGAAATTTTTTTTTGCAAAAAGCTCCATATAAAAAAAGGAAATTTTTTTACAAAAACTTGCAACTTGTCGCTGAGAAATCCGTGCACCCCACTTACACCCACCTTCTTTCCATTGACGTTATCTTACCCCCACATTCTGTTTTTCACCTTTTTGCTACACTACCTATTTAGTGTATGTCCGGTTGGACTAGGGACACTAGCGCACGATTAGTCCGTGTCTCGTTGGTACCGACCGACGAAACTTTCGACTCCGAAGTCGAAATTCTTTCCACTTCCTTATCTTCACCTTCAAATTCTTCTTCCGAAGGGATGTCAGGATATAATCCTCCGTTAGGTGCGAATAACCCGCAACACCCGCCTGTTGAAGCGCCCCAACGAATCGCGCTCCAGGATCTTTTCTACATTATTCATACCGCCTTACCTACGTGTCTTTCACTCCCACCGGCAAATGGGGAAAATTTTGAGATCAAACCCCACTTCATCAATATGTTGCCAAAATTTCACGGACTGGAATCCGAAGATGCCTATATCTTCATAAAAAAAATTCCAAAACGTTTGCGCAATGATGAAAACAACCCAATTATCAGATGATGCTATAAGGCTAAGGGTCATTCCTTTCACCTTATGTGACTTAGCCGAGAAGTGGTTATACAGCACAGCATCACATTCAATTAAAAATTGGGAAGAGTTTGTTAAAACTTTTTTTAAAAAGTTTTATCCTCATCACAAGACCGCGAGAATTCGCAATGAGATTATACAATTTTCCCAGCTTCCTTCCGAACCATTTTGGAAGTGTTTTGAAAGATTCAAAAACCTACTTGTTCAATGCCCTCATCATGGTATCGAAAATTGGCAACTTTGCCAAACTTTATACGAGGGATTGAACCCAGCAACGAAGCAGTTGCTAGAAACTATTTGTCAATGTCACTTTCTAACCAAATCTAGTAAGAAAGCGTGGCAGTTTCTCGACGATCTTGCTGAACAAACACTTCAGTGGGAAAGCACCAAGACCACCTCATCTTCTTCAATTGGTCAGTCTAGGGCAAACATACATCAATTAGATATGTCGATTGCTATGAAGGCCGAGATGGTCGCATTTACGAAAAAGCTAGAAGCAATTGAGACCAAAATCTCATCGCCTTCTCCTGCCCCTGCTTTACCCCCACGAACTGTTTGTGCTTGTTGTTCGGATCCATCACATCTTACCGAAGAGTGTCCTTACAATCCACCTATTCAAGGATAGGACCAAGTCAATACTGCCTTTCAGCAACGACAAAGAAATGATCCATACTCTTCGACTTATAATCCGGGTTGGAGGAGTCACTCAAATTTTGCTTAGAATCAAAATCAACAATTCCAAGGAAACAACTTTCAAAGGCCTCCTCCCCCATAACAACAAGCACCCCAACAAACTCAATACCAGCAACCTTTCCAACCACAACCTTATCCAAATCAAACGAACAATTTTGTGCCCAACAACTTTTACCCTCAAAACAATTTTGTTCAACCAAATGATGATAAGGTTACCTCGCTAGAAAGAAGTCTAGATATGTTTCTTAAACAATCTACACAATCCGCAGCAAGGTTGGAGACTTCCATTCAGTCTTTGGTGCACAACAATGCGTCACATGATCAAATTATCAAATCAATCGAGGCGCAAATTGCACAACTAACTGCTGCGTTGAGCAAGCGAGAGAAAGGAAAGCTTCCATCTCAACCATTGACAAATCCCGGTCACACACACAACGCACATGTCGCATATGAACAAAAAAATTATAATGTAAATGCTGTGACCACGTTGAGATCTGGAAGAGTGTTGCATAATAATGTGGGTAATAGTGATGATACCCCCGCCGGTGGTTCTTCTTCATCATCATCTTCTTCTTCTTCTTCTTCATCTTGTTCTTCTTCGTTAGAGCCTATTCCCCATTCTTCAAAAGGCTCTTCTTCTTCTGATTCGAACGGACCCACATCTCACTTCACGAACACACCAACACTGGGATCCGTTCCAACTCCACATTCTACTCCACAGACATTGGACTCAATAAATTTTCAAAATGCTCCATTTCCAAGCAAGTTGAGATCCAATAAACCAACTCCACAAATGGAGTAGATTGTGGAGTTATTTAAACAGGTTAGCATAAATATACCTCTCTTGGATGCAATCCAACAAGTCCCTTCGTATGCAAAAATCTTAAAGGGCTTATGCACCTCGAAGAGAAAGTTTCAGACACCCAAGAAAGTGCTAGTAGCTAGTGCCGTGAGCAATACTATTAACCAACGTCAACCCTTACCCCAAAAACGAAAAGACTCTGGCTGTCCTACAATTTCAATAACAATTGGGGATAAGAACATCAATCGAGCACTTTTAGATCTTAGGTCTAGTGTTAACCTGCTTCCCTACTCCGTGTACGTGCAATTAGGTGTTGGAAAGTTGAAACCCACTCGTTATACTTTCCAAATGGCTGATTGATCAATCACCCATCATAGGGGTGAGTTAGAGGATGTGTTGATCAAAGTAGGGGACTTCATATTCCCCGTTGATTTTATTGTTATGGACACACAACCTGTTGCTAACCCACGGAACCAAATTCCGGTGATTCTCGGTCGACCATTTTTGGCCACTTCCAATACCGTAATAAATTGTCGCAATGGCTCTATGACTCTATCCTTTGGGAATATGTCTAGTGAGTTCAATATTTATAAAATAGGAAGTCTGCCCTCCGTGCCTAAAACTAGTACACGAGAAGTTTGCTCTATTCATGAAATCACGTAGGAGGACTGCGAGCTTGAAAAATTTCTGTTTGATGACAACAGTTTTAACGCCACTAGCGCGTCCCTCGTTGAATCTAACACAGTTGGCGCAACCAATATTGATTATGAATGTTTCAATTTTTCGGACGACTTTGACGACTCACTACCCGAATATGAGTCCTTTGAATTTTTGGATGAGTTAGTTGAACCATCCGATTCGGTTGTTTGCAGTGATTTCGAACCATCGTTGGAATCCTTTGAGTTCGAGATAGATTCCCCAATTTTACCTTCAATTGTTTCGCTTCCGAAACTCGAACTCAAGCCCTTGCCGTCTCACCTTAAATACGCTTATCTAGGTGAGAATGAGACCTTCCCCGTTATCATATCGGCATCTCTAGCTTTCGAGCAAGAGGAAGCCCTTTTAATGGTCTTACAAGATAACCGACAAGCTTTCGATGGACTATGGCTGACATCGAGGAGATTAGTTCCCTCATAATTAAATATCATATGCATATGATGGATAATGCCAAGTCATTAAAGGATCCACTAAAACATCTCGGGGATTGTGTGGATAATCAACCTCCTACTTTAGAAGTTGAACCACCCTCTTTTCTTTTAATAAGCTACAAGAATGCCAATATTCCATCAATTTTTGATAATTCACATTTTCGTTTTGATTCATCATCACCTCCTATCTCTTCACTTCCACATACACACAGACACTTTCCATACCACCACTTATCTCTTCCCCAATTCTTTTTGGCTAGGTACAACATGTTCTTCCACCAACCGATACTCTACACAGATAAACTTTTCAATTGGTTGGTGTTGACGTTTGGTCTGTGCAAAGTTTGGCAATGACGTGTAACATCGTTTCACTGAAGTTTGGGGGGACCTTTTTGTATATATATTTTGTTTTTCTTTTAACATAAAAAAAATATAAAAAAAAATAAAGAGGGGAGTGCCGACATTTTGACCCTCTTGGTGTGGCATGACAGTGAGGACATTGTTAAGTTTAAGTTTGGGGTGTGCTCGGTAAGCCTTCTTCCTTCGCATTCATATATATATTTTTGCATTTACATATTTTAAAACCCATAAAAACTTAAAAATTTTAAAATTATAAAAATTGAAAACATTCAATTTTGACCATGATTGACTTAAGTTTGACATGACGGTTAACTAGTTAGGAACAACTAGATCTTAGACTTAGTAAATTAAAAACTCTAAAAATAACCTTTCTTAAAATTTAACGGTAGAAACTATATGTCTTTGTAGTTTATTTAGAAATAGGAAAATTTCGAGTTGACTTGTTGGGCTAAGTTAAAACAAGGGAAGAGTATTGATATATTTATTAAAGTATAAGTTTGAAAAATAATTCCTAAACTTAAGTCTAAATTTTGAAAATATATACTCTACAAATTGCACAAACACGAACCTTGAAACTTGGAATAGTAGAAGAGACCTTGAAATGCTCTTGTCTAAAAGTCCTTAGTATGAAGGAAAATAAATAAAAATACAAGTGTGAATAAAGAGATAAAAAAATAAACACTGGTTTTGTAATTATTTAAGGCTGCATAAATAAAAAAAAAATATTTAGCGAGAGTGATTTATCACCTAGTGCCTTAGACCAACTGGTTTGGGAGTCATGCTAAAGCCTTAGGTGTTACAAGACTAGGAATTACGCCTTAATATGCAAACACATTTTGTAATCGGTCGTTAGTAGCTCAAGAAGTATTAACGGTCGCATGAAGAATGTGTGAGCAATTTCATCTAAAAATTCACCAATTGAAAAGTAGTTTGGACGATGGACAAGAGTATAATAGCTTGATTTGAATTTGCAGGTGTAGAAGTGATATACACACACACGTAGGGGTATGTGATTGGGGTTTAGATTAGAGATAGGAATGAAAAATATGACTTATATCTTTAATAGAGATGATAAAAATTCCTAAGATAAGATAGAACCCTAGAAGGAAAACTTAAAAGATACTAAAAGCTAAGTAAGTCTACAGAACATATATAATCTTAAGTTAATTAATAAGGAAGTGTGAAAAATACGGGTGGATAATTTCTGAGTCGAAGATAATAGAGTTTCTTGTTAGAAAACCTAATTGGAGAATAAAAATCGATAAGCCGAATTGATAGGATTTTGTAGGTAGTATCCGCTGAAAACCCTCAGAAGACAACACTCCTCATACTAGGAACACCTAGAGGTTTAACGGCTTGTTGCACGAGCTCAGTGCAATTGTGTTTCCCTGCGAAAGTGAGGGTAGGTATTTTTCTACAATAAAACTAGGTTTGCTCGAGAACGAACAAAAGATAAGTTTGGGGGTATTTGTTTATACTATAATTTTGCATTATTATATTCCCCATTCTTATTCATTTTACAAATAAACAGGTGCTTTTGACCCATGTCTGCTATATAGTTGCAGGTTACAGGTTCCCAGAAAAAAAACAGTGAAAAAGATGAAAAGACGATACAAAAGTGAGACTACGACCAACAAATGGAAGAATCTTGATCAAACCTACAGTTTGAGGACTAAACAAAGATCAATGAATAAGTTCACAAAGTACAAAGGCTGTGCAAGGTTCAAGACTTTGACATGAAGTAAACGGTAAAGTTCACGACATTATTCACTGTGGAAATCTGGAAGAAATCTAGAAACCAATATGAGAAAACAACTGAAGAAAATAGAAGGAAAAATGTAACAGAAGAATACCTAGAAATCTGAGCCCAAGACCCTTCTATTTGGCCGCGGAACCGCAGCCAAACATGGGTTTTGGCCATGGATCCGCGGCCATGAAGGACACATGTCAGTACAAAATCTTTGTGGCGGTGCGTCGGTGCTTTGACTAGGTTTCTTAGGGGGTAAAATTGTAATTGCAGATATGACGCGATTGTAAACCTAGGGTTTCTATGTTCTATAAATAGAAATCCTAAAATCTGATTTAGGTTATGCCTCTTTTTATTCATCTATTCAGATCTGTAAATTCCTGTGTAAATGTTTGGAGAGAGCCTCAATAAAGTAAGTAATTTTATTTAATTGCCCTAGTTAATTTTTATTCTGCCTTAGTATAGATTTTTCATTCTTTGTCCTAGTTAGATAGTTAGAGATGTTTATCAATTCCCTAATGAGCGAGTAGTCTCTTCGCTTGTTAGGGTTAGAATTGGGGAAGGCTTGAGAGATGAAAATCTCTCACCCCTTTTCTTTCCCATCACATATAATTAATAGGACTCCATGTATACATACACACACCGTTTCCTACGGCACCTTACCCCACGAGGTAACGGTGATACCGTAGTATAAACAACCGGTTGCGTATATTTTCCATGGAGGTTAAGGTAAGAATTAAGAAAGAAAGGACTAGAACCTAGAGGAAGAAATATCGTTTCTTCCCGATGGTACTAATCCCCTTTATTAATTGTTACCATAACACCTAAAGAGATCTAAATTAGGACATTGAAAGTTGTGAGGAAATCTTCAATTTCCAAACTTAACCTAAACCTAACCCTAGCAAGATTCTAGTCTTAGTATAAATCAGTTTAGCTTTTAGCGATAATCCATTCACACCGTTTGGAATTAACTCGTTAGACCAAATTAGGAAATACACAACATCCCTGTGGACCGACCCGTACTCACCAGCTAGCTACCAAGCGACGCCGTTCTTGATTGCGGTTTATAAATATTTTTGATTCATATCTTTTAAAAAGCGCATACGCAAAATAAGATCAAATCACCACCCTAGCCCCACTAGTATGATATCATCATAGTCCTGGTAGTCAAGTATATATCTTAAGGGTTTTATCAACATATATGAGACAAACAGTAAATACCAGTCGACATGTTAAGATAAAGGTAACCTGATAGCATACTATCATGTCGAGTAAGAAAGTACTCTATATATATGTCTAAGCATCCACTATATTAACAATAATTGCCTCTAGGGCATACATATTCCTAACAATATCTGCACCCAGATTCTGGCTGGACGCGCTCCCCACGTCTCAGTCAAGTTTCTGGCGGTAAACAATCCTATCCACCTGGTTCCCCGCTTGTAGATGCAAAATTTACTCACAGAAATACAGCTCGAGCCAATCGAAGCCTACGACCGTTTTGCCCTTTCCCGTCGACTCAGGAGTCTCTGCAATCGATATTATAACTAATAATAATCAAAAATATGCAAGGAAACTCTATTAATATAGATATAAACCAAAAACAAACTAAACATGACGCAAAACTCAAGTTAATCAAGCAAACAAAAGAGCATCAGACGCCTGAAACTCAAAAGCTCAGACATTTGAAAAAGTCGTCTCGAAGAGACAGAGAAGCGACAAACGTCTGAAGCTCAAATCTCAGACGTCTGGAAAACAACATGAAACGTTACTGAGAAGTCCTAGACGTCTGAAGGACAAGTGTCGGACGTTTGACCTCGAAAACACTAAGACCCCAGAGAAAGAGCAGATGTCTGAAGAACATCATGAATCAAAAATAGAGAAATCGCAGACGTCTGAAGCTAAATGTTCTGACGTCCGAAAAAGGAAAATGCTGCTCAAAAACTGGATTGTAGAACAGTTTAAAAACCAACACTTTTGCATAAAACTACCGCCTACAATCCAAATTAAGCTGTAACAACAAGAAAACCGCACTAACACACCACCATTACAGGTAACCATTTAAAACTCCATTTGTGCGAGATTTATGAAGTAAAAATATGTGTTTTATGCAGATGTATAGTTTTTCGTTTTTCATGCAAAACGCTTAAGAATTTTCTTGAAATGAGGGATTGCCATCTTGAATTGAAGCTAAAGGTTAATAAGATAATTAATTCATTTCTCTTCTCTCTTTCTTTTTGCCTTTTTTTCCGGACGTGGCCCCTTAACGAATCGAACCAGCGACCTCTCTTTTGTAAAGAGGAAAATCTTAACCCACGATGGTAATTTGTTCACTTTTTTTACGTTTGAAAACCTACCATTTAATATGGGCCAAAGGGTCAACACTAAACATGAAAGTTACGAGCTCATCCTATGATACTGAATTAAGCATAACGAAATGTACAAGTAAATATAGATCGTAAAGCCCAGATTTGGATTGAGAATCTATCAATACACCCACTTAACAACCATAGCAAATCTGAATTCCAAGTTCAAACCCTTGTATGACCACCAAAACCTACATCATGTTAAACCACATAAGCTCTCAATTACGCAGTAAACATCGTCACAAAGTATTTTTCCAGGTATCTTTTTCGTGGATTTGTATAGCATACTTCCTATCTTTCCAGGTATCTTTTTCTTGGATTTGTATAGCATACTTCCTATCTTTCCTGCTCTTATATATTTTGTTATCAAAAGAATTGGGGGAACGCCAACTGGTTATCGTTGCGGAATGCCCCACTCTTATTCCATACCCTTGGGCTGGAATTTTAGCATTGATTACGAGGCGGTTGGCGTTATGTTGACTGCTGGTCTAGCCATCAAACTTTGTCAAATCTTTAACAAAGTCTTCCTCCATAACATTAGCATCATGCACTTAACTAATTTTAATCATGGTTCTAAGCAAAACTTTTTCAAACTTCATTTTGGAGGTGTCACAAAAACATGGAAATGGACACTATAGACTCCTGCATGCTGCTGTAATTCATAGGCATTTCTACAAACACTTGGTGCTAACATTCCATATAATTTCTAGACTCATAACAAACACATTCAAGACTGAACAACCAAATAAGAAAGAGGAGAAACCATTGAGATAGTGAGCTTCCTCTGATGCCGAGACCGACATCTTATGTGCAGGACGTCATCGTTTTCGGCGACCTTTAACTGCAATTTGAGGATTGAATTAAATAGAACAGAAATGTTAATGATTAGTTCTTCGAGGCGTGGAAAAGAAAAGGAAAGGAAAATTGTGTTAATGAATGTAAACTGCAGTGAAATGCTTTGTTGGAGATGAGAAGCAACAGAAGAAACCATGGTAACAAACTTTTCCAAACCCTGGTGGCAGAGGCACTCTTATTGCAGGCAATGCACTATGATTGATGAACGATTTTCCGTTGTGTGTTTGGTTTTTAGAAAATTGTATTTAGAAATCACAACCAAAAATAATTTGACCGCAATCAACTACGGTGTCGGATATAGATCGTTAGCGAGTGCGGATCGTCCACAGGAAAAGTGAGATCCGTTCACTTTTCGAATTAGATGAGTTGAAAATTTAAGGCAAAGAAAACAAAACAATTCATGATTTGTAATTGAAGATCAAAGATAAGAAAAATCTAGATCTAAAAGAAACATTAAAAACAAGAATTGAGATGAGAGATAATTTCCAATCAACACTCAAGATTATAGGTATGACTCGTAGGAGTACATCGGATCTATAGATGTGATGAGATCTAATGATTATTCATTTTTATCCTTTAACGAATTGGTACTAGATCGATGCGAATTCATCGAGGTTTAAGGATCGTGCGAGGAAATTAGGGATTTCGTAACTCATCTTTTGTCATTTCAATGGATCGCATTCAAATTCTAGTTTCTAATTAATCAAATGTTTAATAGTTGTTCCCTAGTTTCGAGTGAACACGATCAAGAAAGCTTCATCTCGAAACTAGGTCATTAATCATTTGATTCACTAGAATTTCCAAAGATTATAGAATTTAAGAATTGTAAAAAAATATCTAAATCATCATCATCTAAAGAACGTCACAACTCCTACACGAGTGGAGATTACTCAAACATCATGATCACAAACACAATCACAAATTGAGATCTAATCATTATACTTGAATTAAAAGATAAGCAAGAATATAGAAAATTCACCTTTATTTATCGACAAATTTCGTTACAACTCTCTTGAATTTACAAAAGGAAGGAACTAGATCGTCGATTTCGGCTTCGCTCGGCTCCTTGAGTCGCGGATCGGCGTGGATCTCTTGCTCCGTTGAAAATCCGTCGTCGCTTCTAAAGGTTGAAGGAATTCTTGCTTGAATTGATCTCGGGATTTTAATCTTGAGGTTGAATTGGAATTTGGCACAAGTTTTGTCACTAAACTAGTGGAGGGAAGAAGATGATGATGATTGAACAATTTGCACCCTAGATCTAGGCTCCTTTTTATAAACCTCTAGATCTAGAATTGAAATTTGAATTCCCTCCACAAGTTAGTTAACCAAAAGATTTAAATTTCCCTCCAAGAGTTAGTTAAGCCCAAAATTTGAATTTCCCTCCAAGAGTTTGTTAAGCCGAGCCTTCTAAATTTGTCACGTGGAGCTTCTGGGGTCTTCTGGAAGCTTTGGCCGTTAGGATAGACACGTGGACAAAAATTGAAGAGCTGAAGCCACCATAGCGCCGCGGTTCCGCGGCATAAGCCAGCTCCCGCCGCGGAACCGCGGCTCTTTGGAGGCTTCAGGACTTGTAATTTATGCTATGGGCTTGGGTTGATTTATGGGCCTTGTTTTGATATGTTGAATTTTATTTAGCCTTTTGTATCTCTACCAGATCTTTAGCCTTTGAGTTGGCGTATCTTTTATCAGCTCTTTTCCTAATTTGGGCTTTGCTTCTGGAATTTCCTGCATAGACTCCAAGACAAGAGTTGCGCAATATAAGAATGATGCAATGCTATGAAAAACACAGAATTTGCCTAAAAGTGCCGGTTTTAGTATACAGTACAAGTAATCCAGTATTTTACATGTGTTTTGCTAATATGTGCGATATGAATACCGGATACCTATACATGAATGCAAAAGGTAGGGAAATTGTCGTGTTAGAAATGCAGTATTTTCGACTGATCAAATTCCCCCAAACTTATTTTCGATCGTCTCGATCGAACTGTTTTATTAAAAAGAGAAGGAGAAAATAAAGAAAGAGAAAGCACACTTTCGTAGGCAACACGATTGCACTGAGCACGTGTAACAAGCCTTTAAACCTCTAGGTGTCCCTAGTAGGAGGAGTGTTGTCTCCTGAGCGTTTTCAGCGGATTGCACCCACAAAATCCAATAATAAAAGGAAGATCATGAATATTACATTTAAAGAAAAGAATTGTAAAAGAAAAACCTTGAAAATTAGGGTTTCCAACTAAGCTAGCTTTTCGGTTGTCATGAGCCCTATCTTAATGGTCATGAAAAGATGTCAGAAATCATGTCCTCCCTCAATAAAATATCGTCTTATTCTTCATTCCTATCTTTCTTCCAAACATTGATCATATAACCCTGCGTGTGTGTAAAGACATCCCTACACCCGGAGAATTCAATTCAAGCTATCATACTCTTGCCCATCAGCCTCAGTACTTTTTAATTAATGAATATTTAAACGAATTTGCTCACAAACTTTCATGCGACCGTTAATACTTCTTGAGGTACTAACCTACCGATTACTCATGTGCTTGCTTATTTGGTGTATTTTCCTCGTCTTGCACCACCTTAGACATAGCAGTGACTCCCAGACCAGTTGGCCTTAGGGCACTAGGTGAAGAGGCACCCTCGTTATATATTTTTTTATTATTGCCCTTGGTGATAACAAAACCAGTGTCCATTTTTCTCACCACTTTCTTCATTTTTTTCCTTCATACATCGGCTTTAAGACAAGAGCATTTCAAGGTATCCTCTACTATCCCGGGCTTCAAGACGTGTGTAAGTACGAATAGCAGGGTATCAACGTTCAAAATGTTTGGTTTTCCAGAATAGAAACTATTTTTCAGACTTATTTTCATCCTCAGATTAGTGACTTCCTCCTTCTTACTAACCCTTAGGACAACAGCTCATAACTACTTATTACTAGTTCGTATAAGAAAACTTCTAATTTTCTCAGTTTTCTTAAAATTTTCTAATCTCATGGATGTAATTGTTCACTATCTAATCTTTTATTATCTTAAATATTAAATATTTTTATATTTTGAAAATTTTAAAACTTTTATGAGTTTTTGAAAATTTCTGAATTTTTATGAAAATTTTTAAATTTTTATAGGTTTTTAAGGGTTTTGAAAAATTATTTACAAAAAATGATGAGCCAAAAGAAAATATTTACACAAAATTTTTATGGGTTTTGAAAATTTTTAAATTTTTATGGTTTTTTTTTAAAGAAATGTTTTGTGCTTATGCAAATGATATGCACATGATGCAAAACTAAGCACAAACCTCCCCCAAACTTGTTTTCAACAGTGTCCTCACTGTTGCCATCCGCTATATCTATAAAACCTGTAAGCCTGGGAGGAATTTATTAGTGGGGGCAAAATATATAAGTGAAGATCCTCCCCCAAACTTATTCTTTCCAAAATTTTTGTAAAAAATTTCTGTCCAAGAGCCAGAAGAAAAAAAATGTCCCCCCTAAACTTGAGTTAAGCTATGTTAATCTTTTGAAAATCACATGAGGGGGTCAAAAATCAGTGGTCGATGCCAAGCTTTGCAAAGACTGAAAATCAACACCAACCATTCGAAAATTTTATCAATGCAGTGCTCTGGTTGGTGGAAGAAGAAGTGGGGAAAGGTTAAATGGTGGAAGAGTGTGTGTGTGCGTCTCATTTTGGAGAGACGATGCAGTGAATGTGATGGATTACTCGCATTCTTTTTACAGTTCAGAGGAAGGGGTGGAGGTTCAATTTCAATGATTGGGACATGATTCATCTCAACACCCGTGTTATTCAGAAATGCGAGTTCATCAGCGAAGATCTCCTCAAAAGTTTCATCAATACCCCGAAGAATAATGTCATCACAAAGTGCGGGGTGATCTTCAGACTCTAAAAGCAGTTCATAATCGGTGTTACTTGTTGACCCGGACATCTCGGTGGAAGAGTCCGTATGTGTATGATACATAGTTGGGTCAAACAACAACGTATGAAAAGAGTCAAGATCGGTATCAGGAGGATCATCAAATTCGCTGCTGTCGACATCCATTAAGTCGACAGGACAGACATGAGCAGTAGGTTCGGAGGGTACACTTCCCAACTTGTAAATGTTCAGCTCTATTGACCTGTTCCCGAAGGATAGGGTCATAGAGCCATTACGACAGTTGATGATAGCGTTGGAAGTGGCCAAAAAGGGATGACCTAAAATCACCGGAATTTGATTCCGTGGGTTCGCTACAGGCTGTGTATCAAGTACAATAAAATCCACTGGGAATACAAATTCCCCGATTTTTATTAACACATCCTCTAGTTCATCCCTAGCTTTGGTGATTGATCGGTCAGCCATCTGGAGAGTGCAATGGGCTGGTTTCAACTCTCTGATCCCTAGTTGCTCATAGACTGAGAAAGGAAGCAGGATAACACGTGCGCCAAGGTCTAAAAGAGCACGGTTGATGTGTTTATCCCCAATAGAAATCGATATCGTAGGACATCCTGGGTCCTTACGTTTCTTTGGTAGCGGAGGGATAAAAGCAGTGCTAATGTTATTGGACATGAAGACCTTCTTTGGCACTTGAGTCTTCCTCTTCCTAGTGCACAAGTCCTTAAGAATTTTCGCATAGGACGGAACTTGTTGAATCGCATCTAGGAGAGGGATGTTGATGTTAACCTGTTTGAACATTTCCATGATCTTCTCCATATGTGGACTTGATGTGTTAGCCCTTAACCGGTTCGGGTAAGGTGCTTTAGCAATGAGCGCTGAGTCCATCATAGGAGAAGGAAGTGTGTGTGGCCCCGATCCCAAAATAGAAGTGGGGATCGTCTGTGGAGGAGTAAAAGAGGTGGGCTGAGGTGTCGAGCCTAGTGGGAAATGGAGAATAGGCTCATGAGAAGGCGGTGGGATAGAAGAACAAGAATCAGACGTAGAAGTGTGTGTGTGAGGAAAGGTCTCAGCCGGGGTATTAATAGGATTCTCAATATCATCAACTTCTTCCCCAACTTGGTTATCCAGCACTCTCCCAGATCTCAACGTGGTGATTGCATTCACATGATGTGAATAGCCAGGATTGGGTAAAGGTTGAGCTGGGAGTTTCCCTTTTTCTCTCGCACTCATTTCGGCCTTAAGTCGTGCAATCTCAGCTTCCATCGTTTTGATACTCTCAGCTTGGGACGCTGAGTTTTTCTTTATCTCACCGATAGAAGACTTAACCTCGGCCGACACATCCATGAAGTTTGACAAGAGTGATTTCATGGTTTGAGCGAATTGAGAGAATTCGTCAGAACAGGTCGACTGCATAGGATTAGACGGTGTAGGAGTGTTGACCTGGTTTTGGAAATTTTGTGACTGGTAGGGGTGCTGGGTGAGTTGAAGTGGTTGCTGTTGTGATGGAGGGACCCGTTGGAATTGATTAGGGTTTGGAACCGTGTTTTGGGGTTGGTTCCAAGCAAAATTCGGGTGATTCCTCCAACCCTGATTATATGTGGAAGAAAAAGGGTCGTTTCTAGGTCCTTGAAATGCGGCATTGGTATGCTCGAGACCTCGAAACTGAGAGTTTAATGGACATTCTTCCGTCAAGTGAGAAGGATCAGAACAGCACCCACAAACAGTTTTGGGGAGCGACATTGGGTTTAGGGAGGCTGCTAGGAATTTGTGTTCCATAGCGTCGAGCTTCTTTTGCATTACTGCCATCTCAGCTCGAACACCTATGGACACGTCTATTTGGTGTACGCCACCCCTACTCGATGGCTGGGTTCCAATCTCCCACTGAAGTGACTTTTCAGCGAACTCTTCTAAAAATTTCCATGCCTCCCCATCATCCTTGGTCATAAAGATGCCTTGACATATGTTTTCAAGGTTTTGTTTAGTGGTAGGGTTACTGCCCTCATATATGATTCGGCAAAGTTCCCATCTCGGGATGCCGTGATGTGGGCATTAAACCAAAAGATCCTTGAATCATTCAAAGCATTTAGAGAATGGTTCAGCCGGAAGCTGGGAGAATTGATATAGTTCGCTACGGATTCGAGCTGTCTTTTGCATAGGGTAGAATTTCTTAAGGAATGCCGCAACGAATTCTTCCCAATTCGTGATGGAGTGTGCGGTGGTGTTATACAGCCACTTCTCGGCTATATCGCACAAAGTAAATGGAAGAAGTCGTAGACGCATGGAATCCACAGAAAGTTGTGATGTACCCATCATTACGCATACGTTTTCAAATTTGGTAATGAAAACGTAAGCGTCTTCAGTCTCGAGACCGTGGAATTTGGGTAGAAGGTTGATGTACTGGGGCTTAATCTCAAAGCTATCCCCGTTGGCTGGTGGAATGGATAAGCAGGTCGAGAGCGGACCTCGCAAAGGGTAGCACCTCTCTTGGAGAGAGATGCGGGGAGGATTCTGCGCACCAACGGACGGCGGCAGAGTAGCGGTAAAGAGGTTCGATGGAGACTGATCCATTGGTGTGGGTGTGGTGGTGGGTAAAAGAAAGGTAAATGGAGAAATACCGACTTCGGAGTCGATCGAGGGGATGCGGACAAGTCGGGCACTAGAATCCCGTGTCCAGCCTATCTTGCACTAAAAGGGGTTAGTACAAGTGGCAGCGTGATTTATAATTAGGGGGATGAAATGAATGCGGTGTTTGTTTTGAAAAATGATACGGATTTTGAAAAGATGATGCGATCACAACAAATGCAACAAGCAACCCTAAAATCTATGGTCACCTAGGTCAAAGCTCTAGACCGCTCCTAACTTCCAAAAGACAAGTCGCAGGATAAAATCCTCCACTGCCTCTTTGTCCCCCTGTGGCCAGGTAAGTGCCAGGTAAGTGGGAAGGTACTCCACTACGTAAGTAGTGGGCCTAATTAATAACCACTAGCCTTCGACCCACTTGCCTTAGACACCAAAAGAAAACGTTGATAAGTAATGAATTATCCACGGCCTTCTTCTGTCCTAAGTGAGCGCGACGGTCCTTAGAGTCATCTCTAGATATTTTTTAATTAATGAGGGTAATGCGGATGCAAGTTTGTGATTTTTGGGGTTTAGGAAGGGTAATGAACTCCCCACCTAATCTGGATTTGGCCGTGCCCCTTAATGTCCGTATTAATTATGCAAACAACCACAAAATCAAAAACAAGCACAATTTATTTTGCTTTTTGCGGCGCTGCGATTTTTACAAAGAAGCCTGCAACAAATTGTTAATTGGAGCAGATTTTAGGAAGGAGATAAGAAAGTTAGAGGTTACCAGATAAAAATTGTACAGAGATCCCCTAGAACCGCCGCGATTCCGCCGCGTTTAGCCCCTAATGCCGCGGTTCCGCCGCACCTTGAGATCTTCTCTGCACTGAAAAATTTGGTACTGCTCCTGTTCAGCTCCTGAGCTCTCTGGAATTCTCCAAATAATTTTTCAATTTCACAGCAAGCTCCAGATCTCCTTGCAATTAACCACAACAACACATATTAGTATTTTGCGCGAGTTTTGATCTAAAAAATATTGATGGAATAAACTTTTCAACTCAAATTTCAAAAAATGAACAAATAGCACACGATCCCCGGCAACGGCGCCATTTTGATTGATGAACGATTTTCCGTTGTGTGTTTGGTTTTTAGAAAATTGTATTTAGAAATCACAACCAAAAATTATTTGACCGCAATCAACTATGGTGTCGGATGTAGATCGTTAGCGAGTACGGATCGTCCACAGGGAAAGTGAGATCCGTTCACTTTTCGAATTAGATGAGTTGAAAATTTAAGGCAAAGAAAACAAAACAATTCATGATTTGTAATTGAAGATCAAAGATAAGAAAAATCTAGATCTAAAAGAAACATTAAAAACAAGAATTGAGATGAGAGATAATTTCCAATCAACACTCAAGATTATAGGTATGGCTCGTAGGAGTAGATCGGATCTATAGATGTGATGAGATCTAATAATTACTCATTCTTATCCTTTAACGAATTGGTACTAGATCGATGCGAATTCATCGAGGTTTAAGGATCGTGCGAGGAAATTAGGGATTTCGCAACTCATCCTTTGTCCTTTCAATGGATCGCATTCAAATTCTAGTTTCTAGTTAATCAAATGTTTACTAGTTGTTCCCTAGTTTCGAGTGAACACGATCAAGAAAGCTTCATCTCGAAACTAGGTCATTAATCTTTTGATTCACTAGAATTTCCAAAGATTATAGGATTTAAGAATTGTAAAAAAATATCTAAATCATCATCATCTAAAGAACGTCACAACTCCTACACGAGCGGAGATTACTCAAACATCATGATCACAAACACAATCACAAATTGAGATCTAATCATTATGCTTGAATTAAAAGATAAGCAAGAATATAGAAAATTCACCTTTATTTATCGACAAATTTCGTTACAACTCTCTTGAATTTACAAAAGGAAGGAACTAGATCGTCGATTTCGGCTTCGCTCGGCTCCTTGAGTCGCAAATCGGCGTGGATCTCTTGCTCCGTTGAAAATCCGGCGTCGCTTCTAAAGGTTGAAGGAATTCTTGCTTGAATTGATCTCGGGATCTTGATCTTGAGGTTGAATTGGAATTTGGCACAAGTTTTGTCACTAAATTAGTGGAGGGAAGAAGATGGTGATTATTAAACAATTTGCACCCCAGATCTAGGCTCCTTTTTATAAACCTCTAGATCTAGAATTGAAATTTGAATTCCCTCCACAAGTTAGTTAACCAAAATATTTAAATTTCCCTCCAAGAGTTAGTTAGGCCCAAAATTTGAATTTCCCTCCAAGAGTTTGTTAAGCCGAGCCTTCTAGATGTGCCACGTGGAGCTTCTGGGGTTTTCTGGAAGCTTTAGCCGTTAGGATAGACACGTGGACAAAAATTGAAGAGCTGAAGCCACCATAGCGCCGCGGTTCCGCGGCATAAGCCAGCTCCCGCCGCGGAACCGCGGCTCTTTGGAGGCTTCAGGACTTGTAATTTCTGCTATGGGCTTGGGCTGATTTATGGGCCTTGTTTTGATATGTTGAATTTTATTTAGCCTTTTGTATCTCTACCAGATCTTTAGCCTTTGAGTTGGCGTATCTTTTATCAGCTCTTTTCCCAATTTGGGCTTTGCTTCTGGAATTTCCTGCATAGACTTCAAGACAAGAGTTGCGCAATACAAGGATGATGCAATGCCATGAAAAACACACAATTTCCCTAAAAATGCCAGTTTTAGTATACAGTACAAGCAATCCAGTATTTTACATGTGTTTTGCTAATATGTGCGATATGAATACCGGATACCTATACATGAATGCAAAAGGTAGGGAAATTGCCGTGTTAGAAATGCAGTATTTTCGACTGATCACACTACAATATCTCTTTATGTGGGTCCCATTTCTTTCTTTCTTCCTAGCTAAATTACATAAAAATACCCTTGACTATCATGATTTTTTTCACTAAAATACTCTGAAGTTCATTTATTACAGTTAGATACCTTAAACTTAAACTATGATTTTTAATGAATTAACGTAATTTAATTGTGATAAAAAGAAACTTTAAGGTATTTTAATAAGAAACCACAATATTTAAGAAGAAAATGGATTTTTTGACTCTAAAATTCCTGTACATGTTAGATTTTCTTGTTTAACCTTACGATACCCTTCACTAATTTTAAGACTTGAACATGCATGGAGAAATTTCTTGAGATTGAGATATATTCTTTCAGTTTAGGATAAGATTAGAAACTTCAAATTTTAAGTGTATTGGTAATTGAAGAATGCTTCTTGATAGTTGTAAAGGGACAAATAATTTGAGGGAAAAAATAGAACAAAAAAAGAAGAGAATTATGAGACGGATATAGTATTAATTAACATGGTTTTGATTACTTTTTGCCAAATAAAATATTCAAGAAAAATGCAAATGACACCTTTAATACTTTTATCATCTCTTCCAAACTAATTCCAATTAGAATAGTTGCAACAACAATTACTTGGAAATGCATTCTAATTCCAACTTCATATAGCGAAACACACCTATGTTGGAAATGCATTGATATATGATAGTTGGGAAAAAATATTTGATATGATATCTGTCGCAATAACTCATGATAGAAGAAGGAAAAAAACGACAATTTTTAAGTAGCCTTAATGCATTTATGTGGAGACTAGAGTGGCAATATTTTTCATCTCTCATGGCTCGGCACATATCGCTGCTACATAAAATATTTTCTAACTGTTGGCATCATTTTTTGTCAGCGGGACACAACGTGTAGCAAAGTTCTAATATTGACAATTCCAAGTACATAATATATAAAAGAGAATAATGGAGAAAAGATGCCATAGGAGGGAATTCCCTTCTATGGCGTCGAAAAAATATCCTCTCCATCAATTTTTCCGACGATCGGCCCCAATCATCTTCATCGTCATCATTTAAGATGTGGGTACACCAAATTTCATGTGATTCTACAACTTTTTCACCGTTGATTTAGCAATGTAAAAAGTTCTATTGTCGGTAAACCGTTAATTTTGAACCGACTAAATCAACGGTGAAAAAGTTGTGGAATCACATGAAATTTGGTGTACGCACATCTTAGATGATAACGATGATGATGATGGGTGCCGATCGTCGGAAAAAATGGTGAAGGTTGTATTTTTTCCACGCCATAGGAGGAAATCCCCTCCTATGGCCTCTTTCCTCCATTAATCTCTATATAAAAGTAGCTTATCAAAATATATATAATTTAATTAAATGATTTATCATAAATAAATAAACATTATAGAAATAACACTTTTACAAGAATTTTTTGTATTCAGGACTATATCAAAACAAATTATGTTTTAGGTGGAACTAAGACAAACTAATTTTATTGCACGTGTGTGATGCATATGTGTGTGTGTGTATTTTTGGAATTGAGCATGAAAAATAACTACAAAGTGCAAATTTTTATTGGGAAAAAGAGAAAGGATACCATTGTTGTTGAAATATTGTTGAAAGGAATTATTTAAGGCTACATAATTTTTCTCATTTTCCATTTTATTCCACTTGAATCAGGAAAAGAGGTCTGATTAATTCATTGGGTATTTTTTAAATTTATAATAACAGCGATGATTCATTGAGCAAGATATTATTTAAAGTCTTTTAGTTTCTTCTCATTTTTTTCCAAATAAATACCTAACAGTTTTGTTTACAAAGAAACACAATAAGACTTATACTCTATTTAATAAAAATAATAATCGTCAGCAGTGTGAATTGAATCGTCTCCTTTTTGCTCGGATAACAGCCAAACCACTTTAGGTAAATAAAAACTACTCTAGGAGGGCCCTTGGACAAACTTTCCTTGTATAAAGAGAAAGCACAACCAAGGACTATGTAAGTTCTTACATAGTAGATTTTTTAACATGTTTATGTGATGTTTGTAAGTAAGCAATATATATAACATAGGTTCATAATATGTTATTACACTGACTACATCAAAGCAATTATTTTTTTCCTATAATCTCAGTGGAGACATGTACTTCCCCTTGAGCTCTACATGGATCCGGTCCATGACTCTACCCATTTTTATTAAGGGTCTCTTGGGTTGCAAGATTAGGGGATAATTTGGCACTATTTGGATTCGTGAATCCAAAAAAAAATTATAAGAATTAGCTAATTCTTATTTGGTTGCAGGATTTTAGGGTTTTTGTATTTGCTTGTTTTGTGGGTGGGTGGCGGGGGGGGCCCACCATTTATTAGGATTTATGAATCCTCAAAAAATACCAGGATATATCAAAGGATTAGCACTATTTACATTGGGCTCACCGCACTTTAACTCTTCTGTTTCTATCTCCCTAAAATTCTCAAATTCAAATCTCACTTACCTTTCAGCAACCAAACAAGAATTACAATAATCTATAAATCCAATACAAGAAATCCAATACTAACTAAAAAATCAAATCACCAAACCCTGAAATTTTCAACTGTAATGTTTTGGAATCCAAATTTCATATTCCTGCAAGCAAACAGCCCTGATAAACAATGGATTGTGGAGTTTTGACTTCTCTGCTTCTAGAAAAATTAGGGTGTTTGTACTAAACGATCAGAGCACATGTTTCTTAATTAATTGATGTGGGGATCTAGAAATAATGGGCTTAAGAGCTTTGTATTTATGCTTGGCCTACCTCTGTCGACATCTCATGACAAGATGAGCGTTTTCTTTTTTCTTTGGTATATACATCACTGCTATAGGGTAGATTCCCTTGTGAAAACGATTTGATTTAGCCACTAGATTTTAAGCAGGTTGCGTAAGAGAACATGTATATTATAATAAATTTTGAAAGAGCTGTGTATAATTTTCTGTCTCAAATTCCCATACACATAATGATATAATCCGAAAGAACCTCTCGGCCTTGGAGGATCCATGAGCCAGGCACAAGATGGGTTACAAGTCCTCAAGTAATAAAACAGATCAACTTCTGATTCTCAGTCTCTCGCAAGACTAACATCCACCCCACAGCAAAAGAGGCGGAGGGCTACTGAAGGCCTAGGATCACTGATAGGAAGAGTGACTGATCGATGGGTTGAAGGAGCTCATCAATCTGAGACTCCCTTGTTAGACCCTTGGTAGGAGACAAGAGCTGATAGAAAAAGTTGAACTCTCTCGTCTATGTAGTTTTCTTGTAACATACTCAAACTACGAGAATAAATTATACTACAAAATATAACAAACATTGTAATTAAATGCAACATTTTTCTAAAACTAAATATCTAAAACGCCCTTGTCAATGAAGCATCCAAACCCCTTTTCCTTCTACCGACCAATCCTCAAGGCATTGACCGACTCCAATGCAGCAAATGCAATCCAATACCATTTCTACTTTCTCTAGCGAATGTTTAAAAATTCGTTTGAGTAGCGTGCAAATTCCCAAACATTATTTGCGTCATTTACATGAAGGAACAAAGTCCTTTGCATGTCCTCTTTCATCCCATCCTCTCGCTTCCTATATGTGCATGGTACACAAGAAATAATAGAGACTTGAAAGAAACAAGAAGCTTCTGGTGACGAGCATGCCACACGTTACGAAACAAAACGCAACGAGAACCATGTGCTTGCTTGCTTGGAATCATATCATCTTTTAGGGGCACACATTTTTCACCACCCGCTACCCTCATCACTCTGTATCTGAGGATGTGAAACGTTTGTTTGGCCAATATTGCCTCTCTCTCTCTGTCTTCACGTTTCTTGTGCTCTCAACTGCTGCTGCTGCCACATGAGATGGGGATGACCCTACCTCAATCTTCTCACTTCAGTGTTGAGCATCTATTTGGGAAAATTCTACTGGCCATACGTGTCTGATGAGGCTCAATATCGGTGACTCTCCAGATGCTGACACGTTGCAGATGATGTGTCCCAGAACCTACAAGAAAGGATTAAGAAGTTCAGTTGGGATCACGCCTCGGGCCTCCGGCCCGAGGAGTCTTCGGACCTTCGGTGGCCTTCCAGACCACCCCAGGCTCGCCTCCGAGTTATCACAGAACCAAGATACCTCGGCCTTCCGCTCGTGCCCGAGCCTCCCGCCAAGCTCATCAACCCGCAGCGCTGATCACAGGCACCTCCGCCACGGCTCCGCGAATCTCGCCATGCGCGAGATATCCGCCGGCCATGATTCCGCGTTCCACGCCATCACGATTTCCCATTAACGAGCATGTCTCATCATTAATGCGGGATCCCGCCTATCACACGGGCGTGACGCCAGGGACGTAACGACCGGCGTGAATCTCGCACCCGCCTGCCCATTACTGCCGCTATATAAACCCCTCTCTCAGACGATTCAGGTAAACCATTTCCACTCTAATAGGCCGTTACTCTGCCAAAATACCCCGTCTAACTTGATCGTCGGAGGATCCTCGGTGGCACAACCATCCCGGAACTTCTTTGCAGGTAGTTCGGCCTCAACCACACAAAACCCATTGAGATCCATACGTTTCGGAGTCAACCCTCCAACTCAATCTCAGCCGTCCATCAGCGCTCACAGCAGACCAACAAAAGATAACATCTGAAGGAGATCTAGAGATCCGTCAGTTGGCGCCGTCTGTGGGAAACTAGTTCCACTCAACCAAAAGTTCATCTTCCGATCTCGACTACATGGCAAGCGGTCACCACGACGATCTAAGCACCAGCCGTCGGCCTCCCCACAATGGAGACGAAGGAGAATCCCCTCCTCCACGGAATGCCATTCACGCCCTATCCGCTCGGATAAATCGACTCACGTCCGTCGTGGATGCGCTCTTCCATGTCCAAGCGGCCGGGCAAGCTTCCCAGGTCGCCGCTCCCCTTCCGAAGGACCGGGACCCCTACAGAGGGAGAGAAGACTCTGCCCGCGTTGGCACGACCGATCACCGCCTCGCTGTTTCCGGTGCCGCAGATCTCCCGGGCCAACATATTCAATGACTCGGTGGGCATCGCACATTTTAACTCCGAGGTCTTACGCCAGAGCGCCTCGCCCCGAGCACCATCGTGCCCCTGTCCCTCCCGAGAAGGTGTCGGTCAGCTCGCCTATGCCCAGGCATGACCAGCACCCCTCCCTCGACAGGGTCGCGTGCACGGGACTCGCCACGGTAGATCGAAAATGACCTTGCCAGGAGACTTGAGGAACGTCATCGAACGGGATCGGGGCCGTGGCTAGGCAGAGGTCTCCGGCAGCAGAGGACAAAAATCAGAGTATGCCGACTCGTCGGGATACCACGGCCGACTCGACACCCTCAAAAAGAAGATCGAAGGCATGCATCAGAAAGGTCATCATTCGAGCAATAGGGTTAAATACGCCGGCGACTCGCTCACGAAGCCCTTCACCGAAGAGCTACTCCCGGAACAAGCCCCCTCCCGGAACAAGCCTCTGAAGGTCTCACTCTTCGACGGTAAGTCCGACCCGAAGGACCATTTGAACGCATTCACAGCCGGGATGAGTTTCCAGGACTGTTCCGATGCCGCCCAATGCAGCGCTTTCCCGGCCACTCTCATCCACTCCGGACGAGACTGGTTCCGAGGACTCGCGCCACGCTCAATCTCAACCTTCGATGAGCTGGCCACCAATTCCTCGGCCACTTCATCGGGAACAGACGGCAGAAGTGGACTGTCGACCATCTCTTCACAATAAAGAGCGGGGACAAAAAAACCTTCAAAGGGTACGTCACCCGCTTCTACAACGTCCTCCTCGAAGTCCCAGAATACCGGGACGAGACGGTCATTACAACAATTAGGTCGGGTCTTAGGCACAAGGAGTGGTTACGCTCCTTTGCATTAGCGCAACCTAAAACCATGGCCAAGGTAAAGGCCTGGACCAAATGTGAGATCCAGTTTGAATCCGAGATGAACGCCAAACTACACCAGACAGAACAAACTGATCACAAGAAAAGGGCCCGGGAAGAGAAAAAGAAGATTGAGCGGCCGAAGCCCTACTCCCCGAAGTTTCAGGAGTACACCCCGCTCAACGTCTCCCAGACGGTACTACTGGAGGAGGCTAAGGGCGAGAGATTCTTCAAGCTCCCCCCAGTCTCGAACAGGACGGAAAAGCACACCCGAGACCCTTACTGCAGCTTCCACTGGTCGCAGGGCCACTCCATGGAGAACTGCAAGCAGCTCCGAGACTATATCGAGGAGCTAATCCGTTCGGGGCACCTGGCAGCGTACTTGCGGGATAAGCGGCAAGCTGACTGTGAGCAAGTGCAACGTCCCCTCCCGGTGAATCAACAATCGGCCAAATCATGGTCATGTCAGCGGGAGGTACGGCGAATACCTACGAGGCTCAGCATTCCCCACCGATCGAGGGGACTGACGGCTACCCGAGGAAGAAAGCCAGGGAAGCCGAGCCGATCATTTTTAACAACGAGGACCTCCACGGTATATCCCTGCCCTACAACGACCCGCTGGTGATCACAGCTCGGGTCCACCGCTACGAGGTGCAGAGGATACTGGTCGACATTGGAAGCTCGGTAGATAATCTATTTTATGACTGCTTCCTGCGTATGAGACTCACCTCGTTGGACCTAAGGCCGACCACCCACGTCCTGTCATGGTTCACTAACCACTCCATCTCGGCAGAAGTGGAAATCGTTCTCCAATTTAACATCGGGGAGGCCGGCCATACGCGCGCCGTACCCGTGGAATTCATCGTAGCGAGAATCCCGTCGGCGTACAACATCATCCTCGGCTGCCCTACACCGAACTCCCTCAGGGCCCAGATATCGACCTTCCATCTGGCGATGAAATTTCCGCTCGACCAAGGTGGGATAGGTCGGGCCTACGGAGACCAACGGACTGCAAAGGTTTGTTTCACTGCAACCTCTATGTCTGAGCGGCCAAACAATAATGTTGAGGGCGAGGATGACATCAAGGGTTCTCTGGACACTCGAGACGAGCAAAAAGAGGTCCGAGGGACCCCAGTGGAGCCACTGACAGAAGTCCCCCTCGTGGAAGGGGACGACGAACGAACCGTTCAAATCGGGTCTCTTCTGATAGGGACTCAGCGAGACGACCTGGTTCACTTCCTCAGAAACAACTCTGATGTGTTCGCCTGGGCACCTGCCGACATGCCGGGGATCGACCCAAAAATCATATCTCACAAGCTCGGGGTAGACCTTGCAGCACGACCCGTCCGGCAGAAAAAGTGGAGCTTCGCCCCGATCAAACAAAAGGCGATCGAGGACGAGGTGAACAGGCTCCTTACCGCCAACTTCAGTCGGAATGTGCCTTACTCCGAATGGTTGGCAAACGTGGCCATGGTCAAAAAGTAAAGCGGGAAGTGGCGCGTGTGCGTCGACTTCACCGGCTTCAACAAGGCCTACCCGAAAGACAACCATCCCCTCCCTCGGATTGATCAGCTCGTCGACAGCTCGGTAGGCCACGAGCTACTTAGCTTCATGGATGCTTTTCCGGCTACAATCAGATCCGTATGAATTCGGCAGACGAGGATCTCACCGCATTCACAACGGACCGGGGGGTATACTGCTACAAGGTGATGCCTTTCGGCCTTAAAAACACCGGAGCTACATACCAACGCTTGGTCAATCGCATGTTCAAACCTCAGATCGGCAGAAACATGGAAGTTTATGTCGACGACATACTCGTCAAGTCGGTCTCATCGGTCGACCACGCCAAGGATCTTGGCGAGGCCTTCGATGTCCTCCACAAGTTCAAGATGAAACTGAACCCCGCCAAGTGTGCATTCAGGGTCACCGGGGGAAAGTTCCTCGGTTTCATGGTCATTCACCGCGGGATTGAAGCTAACCCGGAGAAAATCAACGCCATCCTCTGTAGGGTTCCTAGGCACTCTAATGGAGTCTCACATGTCATCAACCATACCAATTTCTAATTTTACGGTGCCTACAAACCCTAGACTACGGATCGTTAACTAGAAAACAAGGCGATGCAAGCAAGTAAACGGAAATATAGCTAAAGGGAAGGGGCTACAACCTTTGTAGATCCGGTCCTCCATCTCCTAGGCTCCGTGATGAAGTCCCCTCGCTGTCTAAATCGTATCTTGGGCTCTAGCGTCGGCTTCATCGGAGGAAAAACGGGCTAGGTCATCGACGACGATGCCGAAGATGATCTACGTCGAGGCATCGCTAGATCAAACTCCAACTTCACCAAGTCAAGAAAACTTGTGAAGGAAACACCCTATACTACTTGGCAAGAGGTAGAGGATGAAGAAATAGGAAGTGGGTAGACTTTAGATTTGGATTTCTCACACTTTTTCATCAATCACCATTGATGTAGCAAGCTTTCTTCATGGAAGAAGAAGATGAAGAAGAAGAAGAAGATATATATCATAAGTCTTTAAAATAAAAACAATATGATACTTATCATAATCTCAACCATGGTTTAGTGTAGAGATTTAACTAAGGTTAGATGAGTGGTTAGGGTTAAAGAAGAGACAAGAATGGTGGACTTGTTCAAGACTTCAAGAAGCTTCAACAAAAAACAAACTAAGCCACCATTTCTTTTTCTCTTTACCATTTTCTTTTTCCAAAATAAACAAAAAGAATAAATAAATGATTAAGTAAATAAAATGAAACCCTAACCATTCATATAACCATGGTCAATTCTTTACACAAACCCAAGCTTGCATATATCATCAAACATGATACAATCTTGTGCACAAAAAAATATATCACATATACAATATGCACAATCCAAGTGAGAAAATCCATTTAAAGTGAACCAATACCAGTTAATGCAAAGTAATATATCAAATATATAATTATACATTAAATCATTAAATCAACACTTGATTCAATGATCCGGTCATGCCGCATATAACCGGCTAGTATCCAATGTATCGGCTTATCGAATCAATCCTTGATTCGATAACTAGGTTATATCGCATACAACCATTCGACACATACATCGCAAGAATAAAATACGGTATCACATACACGCGTTATTCTCGGTCCCGCACATATCTCACATGCGCTCCTATTTCGTTTCGCTTGAGCCAGGAAACCTCTGTGTAGGACTCTAAAGACTTGTCAATACGCCGGCAGCAGGTGATGATCATATCAAACACGCACAAGCCGCAAGCGGTCTGCTAAACGTAATGGCCACCCGGGTATTGAGCGATCAGAAGATCGACGAGCAAGCCCGCTCACACTCCTGTGAATCCAACCAGTAACACTTACCGTACAGTCCGGTCTGTTCGTCTGATATGTCGCATATCTCGCCTAGGGGTGATAAACGTCAGACCCCAGTAGCTCGATAAGTCATGCCGACATGAAGTCCATGACATGTGTGAAACTACTGATAACACTTACCAGTAGGTCACTGCAACCCTGGCCAGGGATTTCCTGTTATGGCCAGTCGAGCATAGCGCAACATCAACCCCCAATACCGGGAGAGACGAATCCCCTCCTATCGCTCATTGCCTCCATGTGAATCGGGACTGTACCCAAAAACCACATGTTTGCACGACTCAGTAGAGCCGTGGTAGGGTGGAAATCAAAGCACAGTGGGAGACACACAAGACTCTATGACGATCTCGGGTCAACAGACTAAGCTGTACCAGTGTCACCAGAGAACTGCCATCTGACGTGAGGTATAATACCATCTGGGAGTTCTCGGCGAGTCCGTTCAGTGTACCCAGTCTCCACTGAGCACCCGTATACCATCTCTGATGTCAAACACCAATGGATATGGGATCATCCATCGCCCATCACATGGGTCGAGAAGATATACGTTAGTCTACTCTGGAATATCGATGCCCCGTCTCGATATTCCCACGACTAGGAACATTGAAGGATGTACTCATGGACAACCCAGGCCCCACTAGTATGATCTGCATCACAGTCCTGGAAGTCGAGTACACGTCCTAAGGGCTTTATCAACATGTAACAGAAAGACAGAAAGTATACACGTTAAGATAAAGAGCAACCAGATAGCGTACTATCATGTCGAGCAAGAAAGTCCTACCTATATATGTCCCAGCATCCACTACAATATACATCCAATGTACAATAATGGCCTCTAGGGCATACATATAACTAACAATCTCCCACTTGCACTAGGGCCATCTGTAGCAGTAGTTGAAGTATCTAATACTCAACCATCCCCTAAAAGTCTCTCTTTGGGAAAAGGCCTTCGTGAGTGGATCCGCCGTGTTCTCCTCTGAGTCTACTCTCCTAACCTCGATCACCCTGGAGATCAACTATCTCCATGATCAGGTGATGCTGCCTCAGAATATGTCTGGGTCACTGATGGGACCAGGGTTCCAGGGCCGAAGCCACACTTCCATTGTCATACAATGGCAGGAACCTAGTTCATCTTATGAACCAATATACACCCAAACTGCCTCTTTGGTAGTATCTTTAATAGCGATGTTACCAGCCTTTATCGTCTAGTTTGCCAGGGTATCTAGCTTGGAACTCTTCCAACATACCGTCCCTTTACTGAGGGTAAAGACAATGCCTGTGACTGACATTTAGTCGTCTTTATCACTCTGGAACCCTTCCAGTGATTCTCCCCAGGATCGATTGATACCATCTCACTACAACTAGTGAGTATCCTAACATCCAATTAGATCTATCTCATAGATCCAAAGCATAGGATTTAGTAGGTATCACTTTGATCTTATATGGAAAATCATTGTGATAAGCGGAGATTGATCGAGCGTAGCATAGGAAACTCCTTCCCTAACAAGAGTATGTCATCCACGTACTCTACGAGGATCGTCACCATACTCCCTACTACCTTTTTGTTTATACAAGGTTCATCTACCATTTTGATGATGTCAACTTTTTTGACTAATCCATCAAAACAGATGTTCCAACTCCGCGATGCCTGCTTTATCCTATAAAGCATCTTGCACACGTTTCCGCTGCTCCCACTGTCTACGAGGCCCTCTGACTGTGTGCTTATAGACGCACTCTTCTAAAACATTATTTAGAAAAGTAGTCATGGCACCCAACCACCAGATATCGTAGTTATAGTATGTA
The DNA here is from genome assembly GCA_030015575.1 of Agapanthus africanus. Classification (NCBI taxonomy): domain Eukaryota; kingdom Viridiplantae; phylum Streptophyta; class Magnoliopsida; order Asparagales; family Amaryllidaceae; genus Agapanthus; species Agapanthus africanus. The sequence continues at coordinate 118,045,784 of CM057350.1, forward strand.
GCCGTGGCAAGTAGGATCTGGATGGACTTAAGCATATTCCCTGGAAAAAGGTTTCATCATTTTCCGTGCCTGGTCGATGACGAAAACCTTTAACAAGTCTAGCTTTGAAAGTCTCAACTTTTCCATCTACACCAAGTAATCTTCTCAAGATATACTTGCTCCTGATGGGGATTTAACCCTTCAGATATAGCAACCAAAGTCCATACTTTGTTGGTGTATAAGGATTCCATCTCAGATCACTAAGCATCCAGCCATTCTTACAGAGTTCTACCCCCGATGGCCAGCTCGAAACTAGTTGGGTCATCATCTTATGATGCAATCCTCGCTCCCACTGTCATCGAGAAATCGAAGTATCTCTCAGGTGGGTGAGGAACCCTACTAGATCGGCGGAGAGGCTGAGGTTCGTTGGAATCTACTGAATCCTTTGGTTCTGTCAAATCATCAGCTGCAGTTTTGTATAGCTGGAACCTTTCCAGTTCTACACAACTGACTTTACCTCGATTTTGTCCGGATTTTGCTTTCAACATAGGCCAGACAACCCCAAATCTTAAAAAAAACTTAAGATATGGGCTCTTCCCTTTCCATATCACATATGAAGTGGTAGGTAACTGATTTGATTCGAACCTAATTCAATAGGTACGCAGCTTCTCAAGCGCATAACCCCAAAAGGAAATAGGTAACTCAGTAATACTCATCATAGAGCACACCATATCTAATATTGTGCGATTGCTCCGCCCTGATACACCGTTGTGCTGTGGTGTATTCAGAGGAGTAATACGGCGAGAGAATCTCATTTTCTTTTAGAATAGTCCAGGAATGCCATGCACAAGTATTCTCCTCCCCGATCTTATCATAGGACATAATACTTATACCCGGTTGTTGGTTCTCTACTTCTAACTTATATTCTGTGAATATCTCAAAAGGTTCGGACTTGTGTTTCAACAGGAACATATGTCAGAATCTTGAGAGATCATCAGAGAACGTAATGAAATATAAAGAATCAATCCTGGCATGTGTAGACAGGAGACCTTACATACATCATAATGTATCAGTCCCAAGAGTTTACTAACTCTTTCTCTGTTTCCAACAAACAGAGCTAGTGTCATTATATCTTTGTGACATGACTGGCAAGTTTCACAAGATGTAGATTCAAACTGATTTAAATGTGCATCTAAAATGTAACTTCAGCCAGTCGGGTCGCATTGATGTGACCTAGTCTATAATACCTCAAGAAGGATCCGTTCATTTCTGAACTCTTCCTTTTGTGTGTGTTCTGTATACTAAAGAACTGTAGTTTGATTTAGAACGTCAATGCTTTTAGATAACGTGCCTGAACCGATCAACTTTTGATATAGGAAATGTTCAAAACATTATCCATCAATACAAAATTTTATCATTTCTTTACTAATAAAGAGACTGATATGATTTTGTATATCAGGTTCGGTATCTAATAGCATTTGTTCAGAATCAATGTATTGGTAATACAGGGTGACAGTGACCAACAGACTTGGCTGCAACACTTGCCCCGTTTTCTGCCTCATGAAACTTATCACCCGTTCTCAGTTTTTCTACCTTTTTGTAGCCCTATGTAACATATTACATATCTGGGATCCTGATCCGGTATCATATACCCAGGATGCAGAGGATACTGAGAAACAGTTCTGTATAATGAACACACCCGAAGGAGATGCATCATATGCACTTTCTTCGTTTGGGCGGCATAGGAATTCTGGTATTCCCCTATTTCCTGCTCTGTCTTATAACAATTATAAGTTGGAGCGGGACCAACTTTCCCCAGCTCAGAATAACAAGCGGGTTCGGTCAATACATCCATTTTATTATCTTGATTAAGGCGTGATATGGTCGCTACCAGGAGAGAGAGAGAAGAAAACACTCTGCGTGCGCTCTTGCAAGATTAGATTGGTTATGTATTTTATCTAATCAGGATGGCTCCCACTGCTTTTATCAAATCTTCCTTCAAACCTTAAAAGGAAAGACTAGCCGGGATTAATTACACTCTACAAGTTCGCCAATCTTTCAGCCAGGCCAGTGTCGGTACTTTGAGGGAGGTTCCCCGTGCTTTCGCACGGACCTAATTACAGTAAACCTCGTTTTCCCAGAGGCGTAACCCCGTTGACACCTTTCTAGACACCTACTTGATCGGCTAATTGTAAAGTGCAAAACTCTCCCAGGAGTAACAATTACTCGCAGTGGGTATCAAGATCCAACTATCATATAGAAGGTATGCAATCTTATTGCAAGTTTCAACACTTGAAACTCCCGATAATGGTTTTTACCCCTAGCACTTATGACCTTAACTAAGGTCAAGAAATCATAAGTACTAGTCAAGTTCTACCCGTCATTTCGTGATTAATTAGACCCACCCACATGACCCTTAACTAAGGTCAACAAAGTCACGCGACTGTCCTAACTAATCACATCATATGCGGTGTAGGAAGACATCACTTAGCTACCGTACACTGTGCCTTGACTATGGTCAACAAACACAGCACGAATACTAAGTACTCTACTTCCTAAAATGACGGAGGGTTGCGAATGGTTTTTATGAAAACCTTTAACGCTTTGAACTTGATCTCGTTGCGGAATCAAATGGTTTTTAAATGGAATGTTTTTGAGGCTTTTCTAGTTTTGCTAAAGGGGTCACTCCCGGTGAAGGGATCGTCGGCCCTTTCCTCGTCGAATGAGGTGCGGGATATATCATATATATCACTGTGCAAAGCAGAAACTATAGAAGCGATCAAAAGACAAACCGAGGGTTGTAGCATCTGCCAGTTATTGCTAAAGGAGTCACTCCCGGTGAAGGGATCTCGGTTCTTTCCTCATCGAATAAGGTGCAGGATGTTCTATAATGAACACCGCGATGCAAAGCAAGAACTGTAGCTACCTGTTTTTATTTTGAAATTCGATTCCACAACATCAATTAGGTTTATTTTCTTTCATTAATCTCATTAATGAATATCCCATCATTTAAGTCCACCTAAACATCACAGATAAATATAACGTACGCTTATGCCATCCGCATTCGCCTCGATGTCCCGTCTGCACCGTTAGGTTAGGTAACTAACGGCAGAGCGGGGCATGGCTAGCGCGGGTGTAAAACATAAGCAACGTCTATATAATATATCATATATACTATATATAATATCTGTCACAGAACATCACATGATCACATCATAGATAAATCACAGCAGAAGAAATATATGAAATATTGGATATACTAGGACGTCCGTGTTTTCAATACGAGCCAGTATAAAACACGGATTCCACGGTCGTGATGAATAGCCAATCCCACACCCCTAGACTCCTACTAGAGCGGCAAACAACCCTACCAATTCTAGAGTTAGGAGACCCGGACTCGACTCCTCGAGATGGTCTCCCACTGGACCCCAGAACCCGGTTACTTGTGCTCCCCTCCTTGGGTCTATCCTAGTGCAGAAAAGAAAATAATATACAAAAGGTAACATCTTCCGCAACCAGGAAGTGCCCCAATAAAAGAATATTACATACAAGTTTTTACATGAATGAAAATGAAAAACACTCATCTCACATAAAAACCCCCCGGCTATTCAAACACGACGATCCAATATAACATATCCAGCAACACATAACATCACATGTCATCAACGTAAGTAAATATGCGCATCCCAATTGTCGTTGACATATAGCAACAAAACCGGCGATATCACATATTACACTTACGGTCACAGAAAAGAAAGTGTAAAACTACAACAGTTGGAATCCGCAATCTCTTTAGACATCGCATGCCTAATCAAATGAATTCCTTAGACATCGCATGCCTAACAATTATAAACCCCGCATTTTAGTCTCATTATCGAAAACTCTTTTCAATATCAAGTCGGGCAATTCAACAAGATTCCCGAAAAACTGATCGAATGCTCGTCGCAAACTTTAGTAGGCGGCCGCACCCCCGATGCCGTCGACGAAGTGCACCAAGGCGGAACACCGCTACCGCGAGCACCCAAACGGATGGTTTCGGCGACGGGGTTCTCCTACAGTCACTTGGTCGGGGCTATGGGGTGAGGCTGTCTATTAAGTTTACCCGGCGAGTATCCGCGTACGCTACGTGATTGCGACGGACTTTTGATCTCATCAAAATTCCGTGGCAACCGATCAAGTGAGACTAAACTGCTATGTTTATAACATTCATTCAGTTATCTCATAACTACTTGTGAATTCCAATTATTGTATCACATTCCGGATAAACAGAAAATGTTAAAATTTCCGATCGAACATTCGAACACCCAAGTTTTCCCGATACAGCTCAACACATGAAATAAGTCTAACAGCATTCAGTTCGTGCCTCAGTACCAACGGTCCAGCCGTAGAAGGGTCAAGCCAACGCCTCACATGTGGCACGCCGTACTGCCCCAAACCCGAAGGTTCAAAGGGCAGTTCAAGACGGTCACATAATCGAGTTAAGGTTTGTTGTCTTCTAGAGGGACCATCGCGTTACTTGCACTACTTAGAACGTCGTTAAACTACGGAAAAATCCAACAATTGGAAATTTCCCGGCAGGGGAAAAAGTGGGTATTTATATCCGGTCGAACTTTTTAACATATTCTAAAAATACCCGGAAAAACACACTGACAAAATTAGACAATCCGATCGATACACCGAGTCCCCAATACAACCCAGAAAATTCAACTCTTAAAAAAATATTAAAAATTCCCAGGAAAACCAGCACTGCAAACTAGGAATTACTGTGCAAAATTTATTGCAAGAGGAGACAAAAGGGCCGCGGAACCGCCGCATTAGCATGCTAATGCCGTGGTTCCACCGCGCTTTGATGGATTCAGGGGCCCCGTTTTATACAGTAATTCTTAGAATCTTCTACTGAGTTTTCTGCATATTTTTGATTCTCAAAAATCCACATTTTACAGAATTGTCCAGAGAGCATTTTAAAGTCGGGGTTTTGGGTCGATCGGACTTCTAACTCCGTCTACGCATCGCCTAAGGCTCTAGCTAGGCTCTGATACCACTGTAGGGTTCCTAGGCACTCTAATGGAGTCTCACATGTCATCAACCATGCCAATTTCTAATTTTACGGTGCCTACAAACCCTAGACTACGGATCGTTAACTAGAAAACAAGGCGATGCAAGCAAGTAAACGGAAATATAACTAAAGGGAAGGGGCTACAACCTTTGTAGATCCGGTCCTCCACCTCCTAGGCTCTGTGATGAAGTCCCCTCACTGTCCAAATCGTATCTTGGGCTCTAGCGTCGGCTTCATCGGAGGAAAAACGGGTTAGGTCATCGACGACGATGCCGAAGATGATCTACGTCGAGGTATCGCTAGATCAAACTCCAACTTCACCAAGTCAAGAAAACTTGTGAAGGAAACACCCTATACTACTTGGCAAGAGGTAGAGGATGAAGAAATAGGAAGTGGGTAGACTTTAGATTTGGATTTCTCACACTTTTTCATCAATCACCATTGATGTAGCAAGCTTTCTTCATGGAAGAAGAAGATGAAGAAGAAGAAGAAGAAGATATATATCATAAGTCTTTAAAATAAAAACAATATGATACTTATCATAATCTCAACCATGGTTTAGTGTAGAGATTTAACTAAGGTTAGATGAGTGGTTAGGGTTAAAGAAGAGACAAGAATGGTAGACTTGTTCAAGACTTCAAGAAGCTTCAACAAAAAACAAACTAAGCCACCATTTCTTTTTCTCTTTACCATTTTCTTTTTCCAAAATAAACAAAAAGAATAAATAAATGATTAAGTAAATAAAATGAAACCCTAACCATTCATATAACCATGGTCAATTCTTTACACAAACCCAAGCTTGCACGTATCATCAAACATGATACAATCTTGTGCACAAAAAAATATATCACATATACAATATGCACAATCCAAGTAAGAAAATCCATTTAAAGTGAACCAATACCAGTTAATGCAAAGTAATATATCAAATATATAATTATACATTAAATCATTAAATCAACACTTGATTCAATGATCCGGTCATGTCGCATATAACCGGCTAGTATCCAATGTATCGGCTTATCGAATCAATCCTTGATTCGATAACTAGGTTATATCGCATACAACCATTCGACACATACATCACAAGAATAAAATACGGTATCACATACACGCGTTATTCTCGGTCCCGCACATATCTCACATGCGCTCCTATTTCGTTTCGCTTGAGCCAGGAAACCTCTGTGTAGGACTCTAAAGACTTGTCAATACGCCGGCAGCAGGTGATGATCATATCAAACACCCACAAGCCGCAAGCGGTCTGCTAAACGTAACGGCCACCCGGGTATTGAGCGATCAGAAGATCGACGAGCAAGCCCGCTCACACTCCTGTGAATCCAACCAGTAACACTTACCGTACAGTCCGGTCTGTTCGTCTGATATGTCGCATATCTCGTCTAGGGGTGGTAAACGTCAGACCCCAGTAGCTCGATAAGTCATGCCGACATGAAGTCCATGACATGTGTGAAACTACTGATAACACTTACCAGTAGGTCACTGCAACCCTGGCCAGGGATTTCCTGTTATGGCCAGTCGAGCATAGCGCAACATCAACCCCCAATACCGGGAGAGACGAATCCCCTCCTATCGCTCATTGCCTCCATGTGAATCGGGATTGTACCCAAAAACCACCTGTTTGCACGACTCAGTAGAGCCATGGTAGGGTGGAAATCAAAGCACAGTGGGAGACACACAAGACTCTATGACGATCTCGGGTCAACAGACTAAGCTGTACCAGTGTCACCAGAGAACTGCCATCTGACGTGAGGTATAATACCATCTGGGAGTTCTCGGCGAGTCCGTTCAGTGTACCCAGTCTCCACTGAGCACCCGTATACCATCTCTGATGTCAAACACCAATGGATATGGGATCATCCATCGCCCATCACATGGGTCGAGAAGATATACGCTAGTCTACCCTGGAATATCGATGCCCCGTCTCGATATTCCCACGACTAGGAACATTGAAGGATGTACTCATGGACTACCCAGGCCCCACTAGTATGATCTGCATCACAGTCCTGGAAGTCGAGTACACGTCCTAAGGGCTTTATCAACATGTAACAGAGAGACAGAAAGTATACACGTTAAGATAAAGAGCAACCAGATAGCGTACTATCATGTCGAGCAAGAAAGTCCTACCTATATATGTCCCAGCATCCACTACAATATACATCCAATGTACAGTAATGGCCTCTAGGGCATACATATAACTAACATCCTCAACATGGCCGCGCCCAAGACTAACGTCGAAATCATGCGGCTGACAGGGTGGGTAGCCGCTCTGAGCCGTTTCATATTGAGGTCTGGGGAGAAGTGTCTCCCGTTCTTTAAGGCTCTAAGGAAGATTCCAAAGTTTAAGTGGTCAAAGGAGTGCCAAACCGCCTTTGACCAATTAAAGAGGCACCTTGCGACTCCACCGTTGCTCACCCGACCAGTTGAAGGGGACGGGCTTTCGCTATATCTTGCGATATCTGACCAAGCTGCAGACTCGGTGCTCGTCCGAGAGGTCGACGGAGTCCAGAAGCCGGTATACTTTGTGAGCCACGTCTTCAAGGACGCAGAAGCAAGGTACCCAACAATAGAGAAGATCGTCTTAGCACTCATCATGGCCTCAAGGAAACTATGGCACTATTTCCAGGCGCACACCATCCTCGTTCTTATCGAGCGCCCTTTGGGGGCTATTCTCGCCTCCCCCGAGTCCTCTGGCCGCTTGGAGAAGTGAAGGTAGGAGTTGTCCCAGTTCGACATAAAATACCGCTCGAGGCAGGCCATCAAAGCACAAGCCCTGGTCAATTTTATCGTCGAGTGCACCATCCCAAGTAAGGAGCCGGAGTTAATGCCGGCCCCCGCAGCTCAACTTTCGGTCGATGAGAAGCCCGACTCCATCCCTGATTGGATCCTTTACGTCGACGGGTCCTCAACCGAGGAGGGATGTGGTGTCGGCCTCATCATTCGGGGCCCGAACGAGACAGAAATGGATTATTCTCTGAAGCTCAGGTTCAAGGCCTCAAATAACGCGGCGGAATACGAGGTCTTGCTGGCCGGACTGCACATAGCCTCCGGACTGGGGCTGAAAACGATTCGGATCCGCAGCAAATCCGCCATAGTCGTTGGCCAAGTGACCGGCCGATTCGAGGCACGGGAGCCTCTGATGGTGAGGTATCTGGCCGAGGTAAGAAGACTGTGAAAGGACTTCGATGAAGTCCAGGTAGAGCAGATCCCCAGACAGCTCAACGCCCAAGCCGACGCCTTGAGTAAGCTGGCTTCATCCTATACGGCCAACAACAAGAGGAGCATCCTCTTCGAGGTCTTGCCACGGCCCAGCGTGGAAGACGGGATAATAATACTTCAAGTGTTTACGGCCCGGGAAGAAGACCGGGACAAGAGAAAGCCCCTCGTGGAATTCCTGAGGGAAGGTACGCTCCCAGAAGATTAGGGAGAAGCCCGCCGTCTCCGAACCAAAGCTCGCCATTTCGTCTGGAGCAATGGGAACCTCTACAAGAAGTCCTTCACTCAGCCCCTGCTCCGGTATGTCGACCTCCACGAAGCCGACTACATCCTCCGTAAGATCTACGCACGGGTCGGCGGCGCGCACCAAAAGGCCCACACCTTAATCCAGAAGAAATTGCTCCAGGGGTACTACTGGCCGACCATTCATCAGGACGCCCAGAAGCTGGTCAGGAGATGCAAGAGCTGCCAACTCTATGGAAGCATACCTCGCCTTCCCCCTATCGAGATAACCGCCCTAACCTCCGCATAGCCATTTTCCCAGTAGGGAATGGACATGATAGGCCAGTTCCCTACCGGTACGGGTGGGTACAAGTACGTCCTTGTCGCGATGGACTACTTCACGAAGTGGATCGAGGCCATTCCCATCAGGAAACCGGATGCCACCACAACTATTAAGTTCCTGCAGAACAACGTGATACTCTGGTTTGGCATCCCGAGGTGCATCATCACTGACCATGGAACAAATTTCGAAAACGAAAGAGTTAAGGAATTTTGCAACGAATATCATATCCTCATGAAATTTGCTGCAGTCGCACATCCCCAATGCAATGGGCAAGCCGAGGTCGCTAATCGGGACGTCCTCCGAGGTCTTCGAACACACCTAGAAGGACGCCAAGGCAGTTGGGTCAAGAAATTACCCCGGGTCCTATGGGCCCAGCGCACGTCGAAGAAAACCCCTACTAGGGAGACCCCTTTCAGCCTCTGCTATAGTACAGAGGCAATGGTTCCAGTGGAGATCGGGCTCCCCAGTCACCGGGTCGAGCATTTCGACGACGAAGCGAACACCTCGGCCATACGAACTAATCTGGACATCTTGTTAGAGAAATGAGACCGGGCTCAGATCAGAGCTGCTGCCTATCAACAGCAAACCGCCTGCTACTACAACGCGCGAGTCAAGCGTCGCTTCTTCAAGACCGGAGATTTAGTCCTAAGGCGGATCGAGTTCGTCGACCAAGGCAAGCTGCATAAGTTTTCCCCAAAATGGGACGGTCTTTTCCTTGTCTCCGAGGTCCGGCCTGGCGGAGTCTACCGCTTGCAAGACGCGGATGGGCGCAAGTTTTCACGGCCTTACAACGCTGAGAAACTCAAACCGTACCAATGAAAATAATATCTACGAGTGTGTATTTCTTCTTTCACAAAGACAATGTAAACCTTTCTAAAGTTCTTTCTATTTAAATAATAAGAAGGGAACACTAAAACATTGCAAAAAGAATTTATTCATTCAAAAGGTACTACGGGCTCCTTAGCATTACAGAAAAAGGAAAAAGTTACAACAGAGGTGGAACGGGATCGAGGAAGTACTCCCGGTGATACTCAGAGTAGATTTCCGCTAGCCGATCCCTAGCCTCTGCAGCCCGCTCCTGCCGATGCTGCACGCGAACCCAGGACGCCACAGAATCACCCGATGCTCTGCCCTCTGAGCCTTGGTTCACGTTGTACCTCATTTTGAAGCACTCCAGAATGAGGGCCAAGGATCAGTCATGCCTGGCTTTCGAGATGAGGCCGAGCAAGAAGATCGAACGCACCTTGTCAAGCGCCTCATCCAGAAGCTCCTCGATGAAGGGGTTGTCCAACCCCTGGGACCTCCTCCAAATCGCGTACATCAGCAACTGAAGCAAGGATGACCGCCGAGGGAGAAGCCGGCCGACGTGACCCTCGAGGCGCTAAACCACTCCCCGGTACCCATCCTCAGCCAGGGATTGATCATACAAGGAGACGTCGTCAAAGGTGATGATCTCTTCGATCGAATACATGCGCCTAGTCATCTCAAAAGAAAACGGTGCCGAAAGGGTTGCCATCTTCTTCTCTATTTATAACCCCAAACAGAATCCTTAAGGACCCAGATTCACGCGCGAATCCTGGGATCCGCCAAGATTAATCTAATACCGAGCCGCCACGTGGCAAAAGTGACGCGGCTCCCTGAAACGTTACACCTCTCCCAAGAATTCCTGGCACGTGCCGCCTGTGACGGTCGCCCCTCCCAATGTTCACGAACCAGAGAAGGTCGAGCTGAACCTCCGGATCCACCGAGCAGCTACCCTGCTCGGTCCATCCTTCGCAGGCCGCTACTTGGATTCTTCAACAAAGCAATGTAAATTCTTCTAAGTTCTTTTTATTTAAACAAACAAGAAATACAAAGCAGTCGAGCATTACAGAAAAGAAGAATTTTATTGATTCAAAAAAAGGATTACAGCAGCGGGGGAAGGGGGTGTAGAAAACATTGCTCGTGGTACTCCGAGGATATTTTCGCCAGCCGAGCCCTCACCGCCTTGGACCTCTGCCTCTAATGCCATCCGCAAACAATGGCGAGATACCTTAATTGGTAACACTCGAGGACGAGTGACACCGAGCGATCCCGCCGACTTGTCGAGATCAGGACGAAGCGGCACAAAGACCTCAGCTTACCAACCGCCCCGTCCTTCAGCTGCTCGGACAAGGGGTTGTGCAACCCTGGCGACGCCCTCCAGATTGAGTACATCAACAGCTAAAGCAGGGGTGAGCGTCGGGGAAGCAGTTGGCCGAAATGATCCTCAACACGGCCGATCACCGCCTGCCGCGTATCCTCAAGGCACAGCTGGTTGTACAAGTACACGTCCTCGAAGGAGACGATCTCGGGAATGGTGAAAGGGAAAGTGTCCATTCTTATGTTTTGGGGATGAAAAATGAGTGATCAATACGCCCTCCTTTTTATAGCCCCACAACGCCCCAAGAGTCCAACGGTCGCTCGTTTCATCCACAACTGTACTGCCACGCGGCAGATATCTCGCCTTTCTCGGCGAAATCAGAACGACACGACTCTTACGCTTTGCCTCCCCCTACGCGTTCATAACACGTATCGACCGTGATGGTCACTCTTCCCGATGTTCAAACGCTGGGGAAGGTCGGATAGAACCACACGAATCAACCAAGCAGCTACCCTGCTCGGTCCATCCTTAGCTGGTAGTTCACAACCCACCGACGCCAGGGATCAAAGCCCTCACCAAGAGTCCACCGGGCAGCAACCCTGCTCGGTCCATCCTTAGCAGGCCTCCCAATGCCCTCCCGCTCTAAGGATCAGTGTCCTCACCAAGTGGCAACCGGGCAGTAACCCTGTTCGGTCTATCTATGGCTGGTAATTTCTTACCCACGACACCAAGGATCAAAGCCCTCACCAAGAGGCCACCGGGCAGCAAACCTGCGCGGTCCATCCTTAGCAGGCCTCCCCATGCCCTCCCACACTAAGGATCAAAGCCCTCACCAAATGGCAACTGGGCAATAACCCTGCTCGGTCCATCCTTGGCTGGTAATTTCTTACCCACCGACGCCAAGGATCAAAGCCTCACCAAGAGGCAACCGGGCAGCTACCCTGCTCGGTCCATCCTTAGCTGGTAGTTCACTACCCACCGATGCCAAGGACCAAAGCCCTCACCAAGAGGCAACCGGGAAGTAACCCTGCTCGGTCTATCCATGGCTCGTAATTTCTTACCCACGACGCCAAGGATCAAAGCCCTCACCAAGAGGCCACCGGGAAGCAACCCTGCTCGGTCCATCCTTAGCAGGCCTCCCCATGCCCTCCCGCGGTAAGGATCAAAGCCCTCACCAAGAGGCAACCGGGCAGTAACCCTGCTCGGTCCATCCTTGGCTGGTAATTTCTTACCCACCGACGCCAAGGATCAAAGCCCTCACTAAGAGACAACCAGACAGCTACCCTGCTCGGTCCATCCTTGGCTAGTAATTCACTACCCACCGACGCCAAGGATCAAAGCCCTCACCAAGAGGCAACCGGGCAGTAACCCTGCTCGGTCTATCCATAGCTGGTAATTTCTTACCCACGACGCCAAGGATCAAAACCCTCACCAAGAGGCCACCGGGCAGCAAGCCTGCTCGGTCCAACTTTAGAAGGCCTCCCAATGCCCTCCCGCGGTAAAGATCAAAGCCCTCACCAAGAGGCAACCGGGCATTAACCCTGCTCGGTCCATCCTTGGCTGGTAATTTCTTACCCACCGACGCCAGGGATCAAAGCCCTCACTAAGAGGCAACCGGGCAGCTATCCTGGTCGGTCCATCCTTGGCTAGTAATTTCTTACCCCAAGACGCCAAGGATAAAAGCCCTCACCAAGAGGCCACCGAGCAGCTACCCTACTCGATCCATCCTTGGCTGGTAATTTCTTACCCACCGACTCCGGGGATCAAAAGCCCTCATCAAGAGGCCACCGAGCAGCTACCCTGCTCTGTCCATCCACACCTAAGCGATCTCCACCTCAACTTCAAGGCCATGGAGATACCGACCTTTCACCGGTCTTTGAATACTTGGCAAATGGTCGACTTCAACTCTCAACTCGACCTGCAATCGCTGGACGAAAAACCGACCTAAAGATGAAAGCAGTACTGCGCAAATATAAGTGTTTACCACAAACAAAGGGAAAATGTACACGCAAAGACTAACACAAAAAGACTTTTTTTCACAAAAAATCAGAAGTCTCTACAGAGATATTATAGGCTACCCAGCCTTACAAAAACGCCCGGAGGCTTACAAAATTTTAGCGCAAAGAAAATAAGAAGGCGGGGAAGTTCAGGCCTCAGGGCCGGGGAGAACCCGATGAGCTGCGCGTCCACTACGACAACCGGGGTTGCGTCTCGGAGGTCGGTACCGAGAGCCGAGGGGACCGACTTCTTCCCAACGCTCCCACCGGGGGCCTCTTCCCCTGCAGCGTTTCCAGAGGCATTCTCCTGAGCGTCATCCTCGAGAGGGTACACATCCCGGAGCTTGCCATCAAGGAACTCCGGCATCTGGGCCTTGACGACGTCGAGGGCGTCGTGCCAAACTGATCCGACTTCTTGTAGCCCCCCACCACCTTCGACGCCAGAAGCTCAGCCTTCGACACCCGAAGCTCGACACGCCTCGTCCCCTCCTGCGCCGCCTCATTCTCCCTCTGGAGGGTGTTCGCCGTCTTCTTCAGGGTGGCGACGAGCACCCTGGAATCTTCTAACTTGGCCTCGGTGGCTCGAGCGGCCTCTCGGCACCTGGGGATCTCCCGGTCCCCGGCCGCCACCCGGTCCTTGAAGGCTGCGACCCTTTCCATCGCCGCCTCCAACTCTAGCCTCGAGCTCTCTTCCCGCGAGGAGAACTCTCCCGTGGCCTGCATCGCCGGGGCTATCTCTTCGTCCTCTATGTTGATGATGAGGGCGACGTGCTGGAGGACCTGAAGAAAAAAAGGAGGGTTAAAAAGGAAAGAGAGGCACCCAATCATGCGAGAAAAAATACTAAATGAAGAACCAAGTGGGGTGAGAACACTAACCTGCACGGCCTCTTGAGCTATGGCCGCCATTTGGGCCCGAAGGGTCCCCCGAGGGATTCTGCCCCCGGCCGACCTTTCCATCTCCGAGAGCAGGCTGTCGGGGATGGAAAGCCCCTAGAGCACCTTGAAGCGAAGCTCCTTATCGTCCATGAGGATCGGAGAGGCCGGGGAGCGGGGCGCCATCTTATGAAACCTTTTGAGGAGCGACGCGGGAGAACCAATCTCGCCTCCCACCTCGGGAGCCCGGGGCTCTTGCTCCCGAGCATGGTTTCGGCTCGGCGCACGGCTGGACTCTGGGGCCCGGGGTGCGCTTGGGCGCCTGGCTGGAGCGGCCGCCGGTAGAGCCTGAGCCGGAGCCGACGACGGGCGAGAAAGGCCGGCGCCTCCGGCCTTCTTCCCCTTCCTCGTGTCGACCAGGGCTGCCCGAAACTTGCCTAGGTCCATGAGTCCTGCATAAGACAAAAATACAAGGAGTCAGCAATGCCAGGAAAAATGAAAGAATGCACAAGTCTAAATAGGTCGCCTAAAAGCACCTAACTTACCCGCGTAATGGGCAGGGCTGAGCCTGGCCTAACTGAGGGCCCACTCAGATAACAGCACATTAGCCTGAGGGAGGGGCTCCCACTTCGACACCGCCACCGCGTCGGGATCATTCGACCGACCACGGACAGCTGGCCCCTTGCCACTGGATAGGCACAGGCCAATCCTCACCCTCGGGTGGTGCAACAAACAAAAACTTCTTATTCCATTCGTGAATTGAAGAAGGTACTACGACGATCCCTGACCCGGCAGCTTCCCCCGGTTGTTTTCTAAAAGAGATGTATACCCAGCTCGGTTCACCCCTATGAGTGCCAGGGTGGTTTTTGTAGCAAAGAGAAGAAACGAGAAGGCTCAGGCTGAAAGGGATCAGACTCAATCTCAACCGGACCAGGAACCCAAGGAGGATCCTCCAAGAGTTCAGCACTAGCTGGCCTGGGGCTAACCCAAAACAATTCAACGCCGCACTTACCTCAGGGGAGAAGGGCAGACGCATCCCAGCCCAAAAGGCTTCCAGGTACAAAGCAATCTCCTTGCCGCGTACCTGGTCTGCCCTCTCCCCCTCCTCGGCCAGACGAAGCGAATAGCCGAGAGGAATGAGGAAACGAGTCCGGATGTTGGCGAGCTCATCCGCATGCCTCAGCGTGGATCGCACGCCAAGAACACCCGCGACCTGCGCTCTGGGGACCGCCCCCGTCGCACAACCCTAGGGAGCATTACTAACCCTAACTCCCCGGGGGGACTCCGACTCAGAGGAGGAAGAGGAAGAAGTAGAAGAGGAAGCTTCAGAAGACTCCCTAGACTCTACCCGGACTACATCTACAGACTCTTCGGAAGAAGACATCTAACTTGATCAAAGGGAGGTTTCCTTGGGAGATCAAACGCAAGAAATCCGACCTGAGGAGAAGAGTGCTGAGCTAACACGACTGGAGACAAGGAAATTATGAAGAAGTATGAGCCCTGATGGGGATCCCACCTCTATTTATAGCTGCCGTCGTACGCATCCTACGACTCCGATCGCCTCCCGCCAAAACAATGTTTCGCAACCAACGGCCGACAACGTTCCACCTGTTGCACTCACATTGGGTGCGTCCCTTCGAGCACGGGAACGCCTGCGGCACGTCTTGCCAGCCAACCAGCGCCAGACACATGGGCTATCGCTTCGAAGAACGTACACACAATCCGGCGCTTCCCCTTTAATGTGAGATCTTTCCCCTGATCCGCTGATGTCATCAAGAAAATACTACTCTTTGTCCGGGAATGCGCACCGACGATATCTTCGAGTGAGAGCTCACCCCGGGTAATCGGTCAGACCACTCTCGACCCGACTCAGGAACAGGTCGAGACGAGAGTGGGGGGCTAATGATGAGGTTCGATATCGGTGACTCTCTAGATGTTGACACGTTGCAGATGACGTGTCCCAGAATCTGCAAGAAAGGATCAAGAACTTCAGTTGGGATCACACCTCGGGCCTCCGGCCAGAGGAGTCTCCCGACCTTCGGTGGCCTTCTAGATCACCCCCGGCTCGCCTCCGAGCTATCACAGAACCAAGATGCCTCGGCCTCCCGCTCGTGCCCAAGCTTCTCGCCAAGCTCATCTTCTTCGGTCTCACCGACCAACCCGCAGCGCTGATCATAGGCGCCTCCACCGCGGCTCCGCGAATATCGCCATGCCAGAGATATCCGCCTCCCATGATCCCACGTTCCACGCCATCACGATCCCCCATTAATGAGCCTGTCTCGTCATTAATGCGGGATCCTGCCTATCACGTGGGCGTGACGCCAGGGGCGTAATGACCGGCGTGAATCTCGTTCCCACCTGCCCATTGCTACCGCTATATAAACCACTCTCTCAGACGATTCAGGTAAGCCATTTCCACTCCAATAGGCCGTTACTCTGCCAAAATACCCCGTCTAACTTGATCGTCGGAGGGTCCTCGGTGGCACAACCATCCCGAGACTTCTTTGCAGGTAGCTCAGCCTCAACCACACAAAACCCATTGAGATCTACATGCTTTAGGAGTCAGCCCTCTAACTAATCTCAACCGTCCATCAGCGCTCGTAGCAGATCAACGGAAGATAACATCTGAAGGAGATCCAGAGATCCGTCAGTGTCTAAGAAAACATGGACCCATCAAGCTGCCCAAAGGATGCTTGATGGAGGTCGGAATCTCCCTCAGATATTGTCCTCCATTGATCTTGCAGCCAGCAGGACCGAACGGTTGAGATTTGGGACGGGCGTTGAGTATGTGGGTTGTTGGTTGTTGTTGATACCGAGCTATTTGTAAGGGAAGTTCTGGGATGGGAAACCACCGTAGGACCCTCCGACGATCAAATAAATACCAGGAAATATTAAGGTAAAGTAGCGGCGTATTGGAATAAGTTCGAGTTACCCGAGTCGTCTGGAAGAGGGGTTTATATAGCGGTCGCATGGAGCGAGCTGATGTAACATTCTCGTCGTCCGTTTCGCCCCTGTGTCACGTTCGCGTTGATAACGGGATACGCCCATTAATGACGAGATATGCCCACTAATGGCGAGATACGCTAGCGTGGGATACGGGACATGGAGCGGCGGAGATCTCGTCATGGCGAGATACACGGATCCGTTACGGGGACGCTCGGGCTTTGTGTTCCCGGCCAAACAGGGATGTCGAGAAATCTCGGATATAGGATAGCTCGGAGACGAGCAAGGGGGCTGAGAAGTCTCAGCTCTGTGATAGCTCGGAGACGAGCGAGAGGGCAGAGGAAGCTCAGCTCTGTGATAGCTCGGAGACGAGCGAGGAGGCTGAGGAAGCTCAGCAGTAGGATAGCTCGAAGGCGAGTTGTTGGCCAGTTGTTAGACGAATAGGGAATGTACTCAAGGAAGGCCCCCCAAATGTCGGATGATACCTCGGAGATGAGCCATCGAGGAATGCCCCTTTGTATGGTACTTCAAAGAGCTGGTTGGTGCACGTGAGAAACTTGCCATCAGCCGCATGCCTTGATCAGCTGAATCCGCACTTATGAGCTCCATCATTAGCCCTCCACTCTCATTCCGATCTATTTATCGGTCGGGTCGAGAGTGGTCTACTCGATTTTCTCTGTTCAGCTTGGTGTCGAGAATTCTCCGTGGTGGTTTGTCCGGGAACGACATAGTGTTCGGCGGTTGTGTCTCCCTGATCTCCATGCCCACATGGCGATAATTAAATGCCCTAATTTTTGAGCGCGTCTTCGGATGATGTCAGCGGATCATTGATGGGACGGCGTCATTAAGGCAACGTCGCTTCGCCTGATCAGATCCGTATGAAGGGAGGGCGTCTGATAGTCAGCTGCCACATGGCATCCGTGAATCATTGGGCGCGACGTTTCGTTTTGCGGGAGAGAATCTGGTCTGTAGGATGATCTTCGTTGAAGGTATAAATAGGGGTGCACAGCCCCAGGAAACATTTTTTGTCATGACCCGGAATTGGAACTTGACTGGCACTTGAATCACATGAAGTCTATAAGACCCCACTGTAACCCAAGTAAGCCGAAAGCCCAGAAATCTAAACCTTTTTCTTTTAAATAGTGGAGGTGAAGTTTTAAAATAAAGGTATAAAGAAATCAAGTTCTTTCTTTAAATGAATAAGTAATGTTATATGAAAATATAAGTGAGTCTATAGTTGAAAACATTTTCGTCATTTGAAATTTAGGCAGCACCTCCTTTGTAAATTTTGATCCAAAAACAAAACATAACAACAATAATATAGGCATCCCCAAGCGGGAGCTAGCTCTTCGCTAATTGGCGGAAACAACCATACAAATACAAATATACGACGTCCAAGGCGAAGATCAAACACAGGAAGGAAAGTAAAGAAACCAAAACATCATCAAGAAAACCAGAAATAAAGAATAAATACATATCCGTGACTCTGAGTACGAAAGAATATACAATCTGTGGTTTCTATGTCTACCAAAATATATAGTCTGGTTAATGGAGGTTTTAAATAGATACAACTAAATAAATAAATACACACACACACATGGTGGTCATGATCCAAGTGTACCCCACCAACCAATGAAAATCATCCAGAAGAAAGCTGTGTGCCAGCAAGCCACTACTGAATTCGTGCGGTCAATTCTGCAAGAAAACTATGCCACAACGGGGGTGAGTTGCCAATTCGTGAGTAGAACTTATCAGCAGGTAGAAATCGAATGTATAATAATTTTCTAGGTCATATAGTAATATAATATTATAATAATACCGTGTGGTAAATGCAAATGATCATATATACATATGTATGATGAACATAAAAAGTCGAGTAGTAACGAGGGTGATAGTGTAAACATAATTATAATAATAATATAATCGTGCTTGTAACGCTTTAGAAATCGTTTAGGCAAATTTTCCGTTAATAAGTAAAATAAATTGTGTCTTCCGTAAAAACCCTGAAGTGATCATTTTTCAGTATAGACTTAACTGCACCTACTTTAACTAGGAAATGGCTAGTTTGCGGTTTTTAGTTGTCACTTGAAAATTTTAGTTCACTTTAATATTTTTCCTTAATTAAAATATTATTATAAACTTTTAATTATGCACTTAATTAGTGGTAATTACAATTTTGATTGGGTTAATTATGCTAAAGAGAATCTATGCTAACTTAATCACAAGATTAAGCACTAAACCATCCTTGCAAAATATCATAGGAAATATCTAGATATTTTGGTGAACTAAAAGAAAACTTTAATTAGAAAGAAAAGGTTTAAGAGGTGGCATGGATGGGAGAGGCTTTAATTAAGCATTAATTGTGAACTTAGCTAGAAATTTCCACACAATTTCCTTTTCTTCTTGCTATGGCCGACCCCCTCCCCCCCCTTGGCTGCCCATTTTTTCCCACCCCATTTTTCACTCCTTCAAACTTCTAAAAATCATCAAAAATTATTAAATAATCCCATAAACTCAAATATAAATCCATACCCATTATTCTTCAACCCTAAACAAGCATGGATTTTCATGAAAGTCATCATTTTGGAGGCTAAATTAGAGTTTAGTTTCTAGTTTGTGAATCTAGTGGAGGTATAAAATCCTAACCCTAATCTTTAGTTGTTGTTTAAATTTTTAAGCTAGCTTATTAGATGTTTAATATAGCTTTAATTAGCATGTTTAGAAATTCAAGAAAAGATTATAAAGATCAAGTTAAGGTTTTGTTTGGTTGAAATGGTTAAGTGAGATATGTAGACAAGGAAAAACTTAACCTAGATATGAGTTTGTTAATTGTTATTTCCCTAATCGTCTAATTAAGCTTAAGTACAAACTAAACTTTTACTAATCTTATATGGGTGAGACTAAAATTGTAGTAAAAATTTGTGTGGTTTAAGTAAGCTATTATGTGATGATTGTGATCCCTAAATTTGGTTAAACTTCTAGACTTGAGCTAAAATGATGAAAAGTATGCTTACTAGGTTTTCGGATAAATTAGGCGCGGGTTTCTATTGACGTTGCGATGTTATATATATTAGTTTCCATGATATATATTATGTTGTGAATGCACGATCGGTATGATCGGGGTCTAGGCTTGGTGGTTGTGTCATCCTAGTTAGAGTTGTGCCGATATCGTATGAGTTTTGTGCACTGAGTGCACAGTGTGTTTATCTTGTGGACGTTATCCTTACGTTTCGTTGTCTTGTGTCGGCGCAGGATATTTAGCCTTATGTATTGTGTTTGTGAAATTTTAGGATCGCGAGCAGAGACTTCGGACGCTGCGAAGAAAGGGAAGCAGGTGGTCGGATTTATTTAGCTCGGGGTTATTGGTGAGTAGATTTAACATCTACAGGGGAATCGCCCGCATGGCGTTATGCGTCTGGGCTGGATTATATGACTTGATTATTAGTTATAAATATTGCACATATAGAGATTGTGCATGAACTTCATTTCATATTATTACTTGTTGTGCTGGAACTTATACCCATTGGACACTGCACTATTATTGACGGTTCATGTTGTACGAGCATAAATTGTATGCTACACCCACACCGTCGATAACTGCCATGACACGCACAACACCTATACATACATGATATTGTTTTGGTTAGGGACATTGAGACATGATCTTTATTTCCATTGTGCATATGAGATATAGTATACCTGTATACCAACATGCTTACGCATATACCTGGAGGGTATTGCATCATTATTGACATGTACACACATATATCTTGCTATGCTACAGCTACACATATATCTGGAGTGTATTGCATCATTATTGACATGTATATACGCATACCTTGCTATGCTACAGCGACACATATACCTGGAGGGTATTGCATCATTATTAACATGTATATACATATAGCTTACTACAACTACACATATACCTAGAGGGTATTACATCATTATTGACATGTATATACACATACCTGGAAATAGCTACACCCAAACCTAGAGAGTATTACATCATTATTGACAGGTATATACACATATGAGGTATAGCTACATGTACATCTTGCATACATACTTACATGTACACACATATACCTTGCTATAGCTACATGTTCACCCTTATATGATGTTGCGTTGGATTTTGGGGGAATTAAGAACCGCGTGATATACTTAATAACTTGTTGCATTTAAATAGCGGTTTTTCTTTTATATGCTCATATTACTGTTTTATGTTGCATGTATCATGTTTCATGAATTTACGTATTGAGATATGGATTTCATATGATATTTTCTGGATGTTTTACTCCTGACGATATATATCAGTGGTATGGGACGCTGATATATATGTATATATATATATATATCAGTGGTATGGGACGCTGTTATATATGTACATCTATATGATATATATCATCATAATGATCTATGCAAGTATTCTTATTCATTACTTGATGTTTTAAGGATTTGAGAACCGTGGGGGTATTTCAAGAAATTTAAATATATATTGTTTGAAAACCCGGTTTCTCGTGATATGATATTTCAGTGCGTCCACCATGAGTTTTCTCGGTTCTGAGACTTGTGCTAGATACCCGATTTGAGGAGCGGTAGGCACCGTTTGCGGGTACATGGTAGACCCGGTATGGTACCCCGGGACAAGAAAGGTATGGCGATGGATTTGCCGATGAGTCTGGCAGAGGGACTACTACCTACCGGTGATAGTATTTAGACTCGGAGGATATCTGGAGGATACCGAACGGAGTCGTGAGATGGTACGGGCCGATCCGGACTGACAGAGCCCGTGGGCCGATCCGGACTGACGGAGCCCGAGATATTGATGAGGGCCGATCCGGACTGACAGAGCCCGATATATGAGGATTTGTGTGTCGATGCTGGATACGAGTATTTCATGATGTTTCGAGTGTCGATGTTGGACACTCAGGTTCCATGATTTTTATGTGTCGTTGATGAACACACAAGATAGATATCCTTATACACACACACACACACGTATAATTTTCATGATATTTTCGGGTGTCGATGTTGAACACTCAGGTTCCATGAGATTTACAGGATATGAGGGCCGATCGGAGGATACGGTGCTTTTGGTATTGGGATTTAGATTGTCTTGATGGACACTAGTTTCTGCACGATGAGGATTCCGTGTTGATGATATGTTTCATCCCATACTCAACATTTATTTGATATGCATTGCTTCATGTATTAGTAGTACCTGATAGAGTACCTTTCATGACTGTTGCATATACATATTGCCATTTATTGCTATCAGCTTGCATGTGATAGATTATCGCAGTACGTGCATACCTGCTATTACCTGCATATGTTATTTACTATTCACGAGTTGGCAATTCATCCCCGTTGTGCCACAGTGTTTGCAGGTGTCCCTCAGAGCAGTCGCGGCAGGGCTTTCATCTATCGTATCATCCTTTGCAGTGGATACCGCTACGGCTGACTGTGTGCAGTTTTGCTATAGGTGGGTTTTGCGGTTATCCGATGATGCTCATTGTATATTCGTTGTATCTAGTACTCTCCATCTACAACTTTCATGTATTGACTTAGAGACAAGATGTGAGAACGATATTGTATATTATTTTGTGATTTTGGATATCTTTTATGCTGTTGTCACTTTATATCGTCCATTTTTCTTCGCTACGGTGTCGTATATCTGTTATGCTGGTTGTTTCCGCCTTTAGGCATAGATTTGCTCCCGTTGGGGATGCTTTACTTATATTATTTCTTGTACCCGTTTTCGGGGCTAGTTTTTACAAAGGAGGTGCTGCCAAAATTTTTATGAAAGTAAATTTGGACTTTAAAGAATTTTTACTTGAGATTCCCAAAAGCTTTAAACAATGTTCTTATCACTTACTACTTTTGATGGTTTAGATTTACTTGGTTTTCGGCTTACTTAGATTGCGTTACGCCTATAGACGTTACGTGGTTTAAGGGCCGTCACATGCCAAATTTCGGGTCGTGACAATGTTGGTATCAGAGCACTAGGTTTTACCTTTCGGAGTGTAGGATGACCTTGGTATGATGGAGTAGGTAGCTTAAGCAGAGTGATATAGCGTGTGTATGTCCACGGCATACTTACGATACGGTACTCCGCCTAAAGTGACCTAAGTACTTATTGCTTGAAATTCCTTTCATGATGATACATATCCTTGTGATTCCTTTTTCCGTGTTCATATCGAATCCTATTTCCATTTCTAGCCTTTATGCCGCCAATGACTATGAGGGTTCAGAGAGAGGCAGCGAGAGCCGAGATCAGAGTTGACTCGTTTGGTATGAGGACTGAGCAGGATGGTACACTCGCTGTACAGGAGCAGATTGATCCGCCTTTGATAGATCGTATAGCTAGGCTAAAGACAGATAAACAGGATTTTACGCCAGATGATGGTATCGTTGGTTGAGGCCAGTCGAGCGCAGCGACAGGAGGTTGCCATCCCTGTTACCCAGTTATTCCTTACTATCAGCACACAGCATTGTGTTATGTATACAGCAGCAGAGGATGCAGCCCTATTAGATGAGGAGCGTATTCCCGAGACTTTGGGAGTTTCAAGACCGAGGAGGGCTCGTACAGGTGTATCAGCCCAGAGACAGATGCTTATACGCCGCGACAGATTTCGTTCGGTTCGCAGGAGTAGCAGAGGCTTGGGACGAGGACAGTTGTTTAGCTCTTATTCCCAGGAGGGTCAGCAGCCATCGTATGGATGTTTCCGGTGCGGGAGTTTCTATCACTTCGTCAGAAATTGTACCTTGGTACGCCAGAGGTGGGAAGCAGTACCATATGATACCTTATCACCTTCACCTCAGGGAGAGTCGCCTTTTGTACCTGTTGTTGATCCGCGTCAGACTTATGTTCAGAGTGGTCGTGGTCGAGGAGGGTTCGTTCAGAGGGTACAGGATGGTAGAGGAGGAGGATAGCCAGTTGCGGGTAGAGGGCAGGTACGAGCGTTTGCTTCTACTCATCGGGACGCGCGGGCGTCCAATGCAGAGTTTTCTAGTAATCTTTTCGCATGATCTTCTGATGCGCATGTTTTGTTTAATTCGGGATCTATGCACTCGTTTATTCTACACACTTCGTGCCGAGGTTGGGCCAAGAGTTGTGTATGCTAGATCAGTCGTTTGTTGTAATTACTCATGACAGCGATTCCTTTGTTGCGCGACACGTGTTTCAGTCATGTGCTAATCGGATAGGAGATAGAGATTCGTCTGTCGATTTGATCCTTCTAGAGATGTTGGACTTTGACGTTCTCCTGGGCACAGACTGGTTAGCTACGTGCTATGCGTCTGTGGAATGCCACGAGAAGACAGTCAGGTTTTGTTTTCCCGGCGTGTCAGTTCTTGTTGTGCATGGGGACTGTGATGCCGTCCCTCACAGCTTGATTTCAGCCTTTTACGCTAGTCGGCTTTTGAGGAGAGGATGTCGAGGATTCTTGGCTTTCATTTATGATACCGGAGCCACAGTAGATTCGTTGGACCGGGTTCCTATCGTGCGAGAATTTTCCGACGTTGTTCCAGATGAGCCGGTGGAGCTTAGGGAGCTTAAGGATCAGCTGCAGAGTTTCTTGATGGGGGACTTGTGCGTCTAAGTGTTTCACTTTGGGGAGCTTCTATTCTATTCGTCAAGAAGAAGGACGGAAGTTTGAGGTTGTGTATTGATTGATCGTCAATTGAACCGAGTTACGATGCGGATTAGGCATCCTTTACCTCGCATTGACGATTTGTTTGATCAGCTCCAGGGTGCAGGACATTTTTCTAAGTTTGATTTGGGATCAGGTCATCATTAGTTGCGGGTTCGGAGTGATGACATTCCGAAAACTGCTTTTGTGTGCGCTTCGGGCTTTATGAGTTTTTGGTGGTGTCGTTGGACTCACCAATGCCCTAGCAGCATTCATAGATTTGATGAACCAGATTTTTCAGGCCGTTTCTCGACTAGTTATTATTGTGTTATTGATGACATTCTGGTCTATTCTAAGAGTTGAGAGGAACAGGAGCAGCACTTGAGGATTTCTTTGCAAACATTGAGAGAGCACCAACTGTTTTCTAAATTATCGAAGTGTTCCTTCTGGCTTGATAGTATTGACTTCCTAGGTCATGTGGTTACGGGAGACGGTATTCGTATGGACCCGAGAGAGATGGAGACTGTACAGCTTTGGTCCAGACCTGTATCAGTGACAGAGGTCCGCAGCTTTTTGGGCTTAGCCGGTTTTTACCGCCGTTTCGTGCAGGGTTTATTGAGTATCGCTACACCGCTGACCGGACTGACCAGGAAGGGGGGTCCTTTTCTTTGGACTGAGGCATGCGAGCTGAGTTTTCAGCGGTTGAAGACTCGGTTGACGGCTGCACCAGTTCTACCTTTGCTTTCTGGATCGGGCGATTTTTTCGATTATTGTGGTGTTTCGCGAGTGGGGCTCGATTGTGTACTGATGTAGTACAATAGAGTTATCGCTTATGCTTTCCTACAGTTGAAGGAGCACGAGAAGATTTATCCCACTCATGATCTGGAGATGGCCGCGGTGATCGTGCGTTGAAGATTTGGAGACACTACTTGTACGGAGAATCGTGTCAGATTTTCATGGACCACCAGAGCTTTATGTACATCTTCTTGCAGCGGGATCTAAGTTTGAGACAGCGCCGTTAGATGGAGCTTGTGAAGGATTATGATTGTAAGATCCTTTATTGCCCGGGGCAAGGCGATTGTGGTAGCTGATGTTTTGAGTCGTAGGCCCGGGGGTTAGCTTGTTCCAGTTGTGCGCAGTTCAGAGACAGTCTTTTGCAGATTTGCAGTTCTTGTACGACCGTTGAGTACAGCTTAAGTTCACCTCTACTACGGGACAGCTTGCTCATGTCTGCGCCCATCCACTTCAAATTAATCGTTTTCGTGAGGCACAGCCCGCCGATACTCGTTTGTCTGAATTCTTAAGCATGTTCGGCAGGGTATAGATTCGGAGTTCTTGATTTATGACCAGAGTGTGCTACGTTGCGGGACTCGCTTATGTATTCTATATACTGATGGGTAGAGACGCGAGATCTTAGAGCAGACACATCAGTCAGCTTTCTGTGTTCACCCAACTTCCACCAAGATGTAATGTGACTTGTGAGATAGTTACGGGTGGGCAGGGATGAAGAGTGAAGTTTCAGATTTCGTATTGAAGTGTTTGGCTTGTTAGCGAGTTAAGGTTGAGCATTTGAGACCGGCAGGAGAGTTGCGACTTATGACCGTTCCAGAGTGGGAATGGGAGAAAATCTCCATGAATTTCGTTGTGGGTCTACCCAGATCTAGTCGGGGGTATGACTCCATTTGGGTGATTGTTGTCCGGTTATGCTCAGTATGCTCAGTTTGCTCAATTGTTTTTCGATAGATTGGTGCGTTTGCACGGGGTTCTTTCATACGTTGTATTCAATAGAGGCATTCAGTTCGCTAGCCGTCATTTGTAGAAGCTTCAGGAGGTCTTGGGTACCTGGTTGAGCTTTAGCGCCGCTTTCCATTCGCAGGCCGATGGTTGGACAGAACGGACTATACAGACTCTGGAGGATATGCTTGTGCGTGTGTACTAATTGTTTGTTGGCTGTGGGATCGTCACTTGCCATTAATGGGGCTCTTCTACGATAACAGTTATTAGGAGACGACTCAGATGGCACCTTTCTAGACTTGTATGTTAGATTGTGTCGATCGCCAGTTTGCTTTACCGACTCCGCGAGAGCAGGATTTTTGGACCCCAGCTAGTCATGAGATTTCGGAGAAGATCCAGTTGATTTAAGACAGGATTAGAGCAGCCCAGTGCAGACAGAAGTCTCATGCCGACCGTAGTTGTCGCAGACTTGAGTTCGCAGTGGGAGATCATGTATTCTTACGGATTTTCTGATGAATGGCATGTTGAGTTTTGGGGAAGTTTAGTCCTAAATTGTAGATCCTTTTGAGATCCTCAAGCGAGTTAGTACCATTGCCTATCTTTGGCACTTCTATCCAGATTTCTGAGTATTCATCCCGTATTCTTTGTGTCGATACTTCGCAAATACCTTCAGGACCCATCTCACATGATTTAGCACCAGACCATTTAGCTTGGACACGATTTTTTTTCGTTCACCAGCAGCTGATAGTGATAGTGGATCGGCAGGTGGAGAAACTTCGGTCAAGGGTCTTGCCATCTGCAGAGGTTTTCTTTGGCGTAGCCATCTAGCGAGGAGATCACTTGGGAGGCTACGAGCGGGATGTGGACGATTTGCACTCATCTTTTTGAAGGTATGCATAGTAAGAATTTTAAATTCGGAGACCGAATTTCTTTAAGGGGGGAAGATTGTAACGCTTTAGAAATCGTTTAGGAAAATTTTCCGTTAAAAGGTAAAATAAGTTTTGTTTTCCGTAAAAACCCTGAAGTGATCATTTTTCAGTATAGACTTAACTGCACCTACTTTAACTAGGAAATGGCTAGTTTGCGGTTTTTAGTTGTCACTTGAAAATTTTAGTTCACTTTAATATTTTTTCTTAATTAAAAAATTATTATAAGCTTTTAATTATACATTTAATTAGTGGTAATTACAATTTTGATTGGGTTAATTATTCTAAAGGGAATCTATGCTAACTTAATCACAAGATTAAGCACTAAACCATCCTTGCAAAATATCTAAGGAAATATCTAGATATTTTGGTGAATTAAAAGAAAATTTTAATTAGAAAAGAAAAGGTTTAAGAGGTGGCATGGATGGGAGAGGCTTTAATTAAGCACTAATTATGAACTTAGCTAGAAATTTCCATACAATTTCCTTTTCTTTTTGCTATGGCCGACCCCCCTGGCTACCCATTTTTTCCCACCCCATTTTTCACTCCTTCAAGCTTCTAAAAATCATCAAATAATCCCACAAACTCAAATATAAATCCATACCCATTATTCTTCAACCCTAAACAAGCATGGATCTTCATGAAAGTCATCATTTTGGAGGCTAAATTGGAGTTTAGTTTCTAGTTTGTGAATCTAGTGGAGGTATAAAATTCTAATCCTAATCTTTAGTTGTTGTTTAAATCTTTAAGCTAGCTTATTAGATATTTAATATAGCTTTAATTAGCATGTTTAGAAATTCAAGAAAAGATTATGAAGATCAAGTTAAGGTTTTGTTTGGTTGAAATAGTTAAGTGAGATATTTAGACAAGGAAAAACTTAACCTAAATATGAGTTTGTTAATTGTTATTTCCCTAATCGTCTAATTAAGCATAAGTGGAAACTAAACTTTTACTAATCTTATATGGATGAAATTAAAATTGTAGTAAAGGTTTGTGTGGTTTAAGTAAGCTATTATGTGATGATTGTGATCGCTAGATTTGGTTAAACTTCTAAACTTGAACTAAATTGATGAAAAGTATGCTTACTAGGTTTTCGGATAAATTAGGCGTGGGTTTCTATTGACGTTGCGATGTTATATATATTAGTTTCTACAATATATATTATGTTGTGAATGCGCGATCGGTACGATCGGGGTCTAAGCTTGGTAGTCGTGTCGTCCTAGCTAGGGTTGTGCCGATATCGTAAGCGTTTTGTGCACTGAGTGCACAGTGTGTTTATCTTGTGGACGTTATCCTTGCGTTTCGTTGTCTTGTGTCAGCGCAGGATATTTAGTCTTATGTGTTGTGTTTGTGAAATTTTAGGATCGCGAGCAGGGACTTTGGACGCTGCGAAGAAAGGGAAGCAGATGGTCGGATTTACTTAGCTCGGGGTCATCGGTGAGTAGAGTTAACATCTACAGCGGAATCGCCCGCATGGCATTATGCGTCTGGGCTGGATTATATGACTTGATTATTAGATACAAGTATTGCACATATAGATATTGTGCATGAACTTTATTTCATATTATTACTTGTTGTGCTGGGACTTGAACCCATTGGACACTGCACTATTATTGTCGGTTCATGTTGCACGAGCACAAATTGAATGCTACACCCACACCGTCGATAACTGCCATGACACGCACAACACCTATACATACGTGATATTTTTTTGGTTAGGGACATTAAGACATGATCCTTATTTCCATTGTACATATGAGATATAGCATACCTGTATACCTACATGTTTACGTATATACCTGGAGGGTATTACATCATTATTGACATGTACACACATATACCTTGCTATGCTACAACTACACATATACCTGGAGGATATTGCATCATTATTGACATGTATATACACATACCTTGCTATGCTACAGCTACACATATACCTGGAGGGTATTGCATCATTATTGACATGTATATACATATAGCTTGCTACAGCTACACATATACCTAGAGCGTATTACATCATTATTAACATGTATATACACATACCTGGACATAGCTACACCTATACCTAAAGGGTATTACATCGTTATTGACAGGTATATACGCATATGAGATATAGCTACATGTATATCTTGCATACATACTTACATGTACACACATATACCTTGCTATAGCTATATGTTCACCCTTATATGATGCATTGAATTTTAGAGGAATTAGGAACCGCATAATATATTTAATAACTTGTTGCATTTAAATAGCGGTTTTTCTTTATATTCTCATATTTATGTTTTATGTTGCATATATCATGTTTCATGGATTTACGCATTGAGATATAGATTTCATATGATCTTTTCTGGATGTTTTACTCCTGACGATATATATCAGTGGTATGGGACGCTAATATATATGTATATATATATATATATATATATATATATATCAGTGGTATGGGACGTTGTTATATATGTACGCCTATATAATATATATCATCATAATGATCTATGCAAGTATTCTTATTCATTACTTGATATTTTAAGGATTTGAGAACCGTGGGGGTATTTCAAGAAATTTATATATATATTATTTGAAAACCCGGTTTCTCGTGATATGATATTTCAGTGCGTCCACCATGAGTTTTCTCGGTTCTGAGACTTGTGCTAGATACCCGATTCGAGAAGCGGTAGGCACAGTCTTTGGGTACATGGTGGACCCAGTATGGTACCTCGGGGCAAGAAAAGTATGTCGATGGATTTGCCGATGAGCCTGGCAGAGGGACTACTACTTACCAGTGATAGTATTTGGACTCGGCGGATATTTGGAGGATACCGACCGGAGTCGTGAGATGGTACGGGCCGATCCGGACTGACGGAGCCCGATATATGAGGATTTGCGCGTCGATGCTGGACACGAGTATTTCATGATGTTTCGAGTGTCGATGTTGGACACTCAGGTTCCATAATTTTTATGTGTTGTTGATGGACACACGAGATAGATATCCTTATACACACACACACACACATACACACACACACAGGTATAGTTTTCATGATGTTTTTGGGTGTCGATGCTGGACACTCAGATTCCATGAGACTTACAGGATATGAGGGCCGATCGAAGGATACGGTGCTTTTGGTATTAGGATTTAGATTGTCTTGATGGACACTAGTTTCTCCACGATGAGAATTCCGTGTTGATGATATGTTTTATCCCATACTCGGCATTTATTTGATATGCATTGCTTCATGTATTAGTAGTACCTGATAGAGTACATTTCATGACTGTTGCATATACATATTGCTATTTATTGCTATTAGCTTGCATGTGATAGATTATCGCAGTATGTGCATACCTGCGATTACCTGCATATGTTATTTACTATTTATGAGTTGGCAACTCACCCCCGTTGTGCCACAGTGTTTGCAGGTGTCCTTCAGAGCAGTCGCGGCAGGGCTTTTATCTATCATATCATCCTTTGCAGCGGATACCGCTACGGCTGACTGTGTGTAGTTTTGCTATAGGTGGGTTTTGCGGTTATCCGATGATGCTCATTGTATATTCGTTGTATCTGGTACTCTCCATCTACCACTTTCATGTATTGACTTAGAGACGAGATGTGAGAACGATTTTGGATATCTTTTATGATTTTGGATATCTTTTATGCTGTTGTCACTGTATATCGTCCATTTTTTTCGCTACGGCGTCGTATATCTGTTATGGTGGTTGTTTCCGCTTTTAGGCATAAATTTGCTCCCGTTGGGGATGCTTTACTTATATTATTTCTTGTACCCGTTTTCGGGGCTAGTTTTTACAAAGGAGGTGCTGCCAAAATTTTTATGAAAGTAAATTTGGACTTTAAAGAATTTTTACTTGAGATTCCCAAAAGTTTTAAACAATATTCTTATCACTTACAACTTTTGATGGTTTAGATTTGCTGGGTTTTCGGCTTACTTAGATTGCGTTACGCCTGTAAACGTTACGTGGTTTAAGGGCCGTCACATGCCAAATTTCGGGTCGTGACAATGCCTATGTCGTAATATGGTACCATATCATCTGTATCATATATGTATAAATTTGTGTATCATCCAACGTGTGTCCATCAACGACACATCAAATTATCATAAAAAAACCTGAGTGCCCAGTATCGACACTCGAAAACATCAAAAAACCCGTGTCCAGTATCGACACGTAAATCCTCATATCTCGGGCACCGTCTCATTGGATCGGCCCCCATATCTATCTGATCACACGACTCCGGTCGGTATCCTCCGGATATCCGCCGAGCCCAAACTATCACCGGTAGGTATTGTTTCCCTGTCGGGCTCAACGTCTCTCTATACAATATTCTTGCCTCGGGGTACCGTAACGGGTCCACCATATACCCTCAAACGGTGCCTCCTATCTCCTTGAATCGGGTATACACATAGCTCAGAACCGAGAAAACTTATGGTGGGCACCTAATATCATATCAAGAGAAATCGCGTTTTTAAAACAATCATAGGTGTTCAAAATGTATCTGCGGTTTCTCAGATCCAAAAATCTCATGAAAACCGAATCTCATAAGTATGAAACAATAATGAAACAATGAGTACCGGTATAGAACAAATCTATAGTGCATAACCTGTGTGTTTATATGAACGTGGTATCTAACTAGGTAAGAAAATGCAATATCTAAACTAGCATGTGCGGTAATAAGTACTAAACAATACTAAAAAGCTACAGGTTATCAGGTTATATGGTGAAGTAGCGATCTCTAATATGTACATGGCATAGCAATTACTGATAATGAGTGTGTGAGCCGGCGAGTATCTGTACGTGCAACATGTGCATCATCGGTAATGGTGTGTGTGTCCTAGCAAATGATGTCATACAAGATAATAAAAAGAACGTGGTATGTATACCTCAAAATGAAAATAATAAGAATATAACGGAAAAAGGAAATTGTAAACGCAGCGGTTTAAAATAAATAGCTACATATGAGCCATATAATTATAGTTTAAAATAGTGTGAATCGTTGTTTTTAGAAAAATAAAGGCTAGGTTGTCTTTGAGAAAAAGATACCATTTGAAAATCCGTAGCGTCCCATGAGGTCGTCATTTAAAATGCATAACGATTCGTTAGTTTTGAAAATAGGTATGGCTCTAATTATATTCTAATATCTACTTAAGTGATTATAAAAAAATAATTTTTTGAGTCGATACATCCATAAGTCGGCGATCCAGCCCCATAGTATCACATACGGTATAATCCATCGTACAGCATCATCAAGTCAAGAGTGCGGATCAATCATCATGTATATCATATCACGTACTGTATAATCCATCGTATGATATCAAGTTAAAAGTACGGATCTATGGTCACATACATCCTATCATCTCATCTAGTTACATGTCGTCACATGTTATATTATCTCATATCACATTATGAACATATATATCGGCTGATCTTCATATAATATATCATATCATATTATGCCATTTCATATCATATCGCATAACTTAGCCTCATGACCTCATGTCCGATCGCATCGACTCGTATCATAACAACATGTCATATCATCATCTCGTGATGTTATATCGAAGTTATTCTCAAACTTACATGTGTGTATGTGTATACCCATACATATACACACACACGCATATATGTGTGTGTGTGTGTGTGTGTACGTACGTATATACCAATGGCTCAAGACTAAGAGAATAAGAACTAAGGACGTTCTTCCTTACGAATATACTTACTATAGCCTATAGTCTCCTAAAACCCTATTAGCTAAGTATACATATCTAATATTTATATATATAACTATATACCTAGTACCCTAATACTATGGTTGCGGGGATACTATACGCTATCCACCCGACTCCCCCCGTAGATAAATATCTACTTACCTACAATGCCTCGCTCTAATCGATCCCGACGGATGCCTTGCCCTCCTTTGTCATCCCAAAAATCCACGCACTTGTACCTACAAATCAAAGCATATCGTATCGCATCAAATCAGATTTGAAAACCGACATGACACGCGAAGTGCACATAGGTTAGAACCTATGGTCAACGCACGCTAAAACAACAAAATACTATCTGACGTTGATGTGCGAACGTCGAACGACCAAGTCACATCAAGAAATCCAAAAATCCAAGTTTCAAATATCGGAAAACATTGTCAAAACCAACTCAAAATACTCCCAGATTTTGGCACAGGTAGTCTAGGACAAAACTAACAATACAGTGGCTCAGTTATAAAGAGTGTGAGGTACAGGCCAAACCCCAACATCCAATTCCAAAATTTGGCCGCCAGAAAGTTCTACAGTAATCGTCGGTGGCGGGTCAATTTGGGAATTTGGGTCTTGTTCTTCTGTGGTGGTCTCCTAATAGTCTAAATAGGTCAACGTAGTTGTTTGTTATTCTTATAAATATACCAAGTTGCTCATTTGATCCTCAAAAACTCCACAAAACCGACATCGGAAAATTCTAACCTTGAGTTATCGAAGGATTTCTACACTAAAACACTCTCACTTATCACTAAGGAGCTTGTATACACTCACTAAACCTTTACTACATCACCACTACAAGTTTCACTCACTAAATCTCACTTTAGAAATTTTAGGTGTAGAAAACATGCACATATTAACTCTAAAATACATTATGAAGTTAAGAAACTTAATAACTTAATCAAAAGTAGATGTTTTATCTTATGAAGCAACTCAAGAAAATTTCAAGATGACCAAGGAAGCTCAAAACTCCAATTTGTTCCCACCATGATGTGTAGGATGAGATTGTGAACATTTTTTGTGAAGGGGTCATGTGGTTTTGAGGTGGTTTAGGAGGTGTTTGTGGAGGGGTAGAAGTGGTGGAGGATGTGAAGGAGATGAAGAGAAAGGAGGTGAAGAAGAGAAGGATGAAGTGAAGGAGAAATGGTTGATGTAGTAACCATACCCATCTCTCACTCTCTCACTCACCCATACCTCCTTGTCCCCCATTTTCCTTTCCTTTTTTTTCTTTTTCTCTTTCCTATTTTCTTTTCCTTTTAAAACCAAACAAATTTAAAAGTAAACTAAAATGGAACCATGGTAATAAATATGAACAAATATTACAAAATGGAATGTAGCATGTCATGATACATAAACATGGTTTAATACATAATTAGTAAAATACTAATCAAGTTTAGCATAAACTTTATGTAAATAATTACGTAATAATTTATAAAAGCTCAAATCCGGTAAATGCTTTCATAAATAATAATTCATATTAATATTCCAATTATTTTCCAAATTATATGTATACAATTATACCATCCCATTAAAACAAATTTCCATACTTTTATAATATTCATAAAATTTATTATTTTATTATTTAAATTCCAAAAATAATATTTTATATTTTCTGAAATATTACATTTTTAGTCACTTGCGCTCCTGCTGTCTTTTTATTCGGACTTGTTTTGTTCTTGAGTTTCCAAGTGTTGAAAGACCGAACATTTAGCTTGGGTGGGAGTCCACCCGCTGTGGATGGGTGCGATGAGCAGGAAGCAACCCGCCGGTCTCGTATTGAAGGCTTTGGATCCACATCTTCGTTGGACAGGAAGCTACCCGCAGTGGATGGGCCGAGCAGGAAGCTACCCGGCCGCTTCGTGATGAGGGCTTTAGATCCATAATGTTGTTGGGTAAGAAGCTACCCGCTGCGGATGTGCCGAGCAGGAAGCTACCCGGCCGCATCGTGATGAGGGCTTTGGATCCACAGCATTATTGGACAGGAAGCTACCCGTTATGGATGGGCCAAGCAGGAAACTACACGACCGCCTCGTGATGAGGATTTTGGATCCACAGCGTTGTTGGACAGGAAGCTACCCGTTGCGGATGGGTCGAGCAAGAAGCTGCCCGACCGCCTCGTGATGAGGGCTTTGAATCCACAACGTTGTTGTGCAAGAAGCTATCCGCTGCGGATGGGTCGAGCAGAAAGCTGCCCGGCCGCCTCAAATGAACCACGGCGTTGTTGAGAAAGAAGCTACCCGCTGCGGATGGGTCGGGCAGAAAGCTGCCCGGCCGCCTAGTGATGAGGGCTTTGGATCTATAGCGTTGTTGGGCAGAAAGCTACCCGCTGCGGATGGGAAGAGCAAGAAGCTGCCAGGCGGTCTCGTGATGAGGGCTTTGGATCCATGGCGCGGTTGGGCAAGAAGCTACCGCCGTGGATGGACCGGACAGGAAGCTACCCGTCTGTCTCGTGATGAGGGCTTTGGATCCATGGCGTTGTTGGGCAGGAAGATACCCGCGGTGGATGGGCCGAGCAGGAAGCTACCCCAAACGCCTCGTGAAGAGGGTTTTGGATCCACAGTGTTGTTGGCCAGGAAGCTACCCACTGCAGATGGGCCGAGCAGGAAGCTGCATGACCGCCTCATGATGAGGGCTTTGGATCCACAGTGTTGTTGAGCAGGAAGCTACCCGCTGTGGATGGGCCAAGCAGGAAGCTTCCCAACCGCCTCGTGCTGAGGGCTTTGGATCCACGGCGTTGTTGGGCAGGAATCTACCCATTGCGGATAGGCCGAGCAAGAAGCTGTTCGGCCGCCTCATGATGAGGTCTTTGTATCTACGGAATAGTTGGGCAAGAAGCTTCCCGTTACGGATGGGCCGAGTAGGAAGCTGCCTAGTGGCCTCGTAATAAGGGCTTTGGATCTACGGCGCAGTTAGGCAAGAAGCTACACAGCCACCACGTGATGAGGGCTTTAGATCCATGGCGTTGTTGGGAAGGAAGCTACCAGTTAGTTATATGTATGCCCTA
The DNA here is from genome assembly GCA_030015575.1 of Agapanthus africanus. NCBI lineage: Eukaryota > Viridiplantae > Streptophyta > Magnoliopsida > Asparagales > Amaryllidaceae > Agapanthus > Agapanthus africanus. The sequence continues at coordinate 118,081,616 of CM057350.1, forward strand.
GAGACCATTACTGTACATGCAATGTATATTGTAGTGGATGCTTGGACATATATAGGGAGGACTTTCTTGCTCGACATGATAGTATGCTATCTGGTTGCACTTTATTTTAACATGTTGACAAATACTGTTTTGTGATCACATGTTGATAAACCCCTTAGGATGATTATTTGACTACCAGGATTATGATGCAGATCATACTAGCGGGGACATGGTAGTCGATAAGTACATTCTTCAAATGTTCCTAGTCGTGGGAGTATCGAGACAGAGCATCGGTACTCCAAAGTAGACTAGCGAATGCGCTTCTTGACCCATATGATGGGCGATGGATGATCCCATATCCATTTGTGTTTGACATCAGAGAAGGCATGCGGGTGCTCAGTGGAGACTGGGTACACTGGACGGACTCGCCGAGAACTCCTAGATGGTATTATACCTATCGTCGGATAGTAGTTCTCTGGTGACATTGGTACAGATTAGTCTGTACACCCAAGATCGTCATAGAGTATTGTGTGATTCCCACTGTGCTTTGATTTCTACCTTACCACGGTTAAGAGATCGCGCAAAACAGTGGCTTTTGGGTACAGTCCCAAGTCACATGGAGGCAATGAGCGATAGGAGGGGTTTCGTCTCTCCCGGAATTGGGAGTTGATGTTGCGCTATGCTTGATTGGCTATAACAGGAAATCCCCGGCCTGGGTTGCTGAGATTTACTGGTAAGTGTTACCAGTAGTTTCTCGAACCGTTATAGATCTCGCATCGGCATGACTTATCAGGCTATTGGGGTCTGACACTATACCACCCCCAGGCTGTGATATGCGACATATCAGACGAACAGACCGGACTGTACGGTAGTGTTACTGATTGGATTCGCAGGAGTTATAGCAGGCTTGCTTGTTGATCTTCTGATCGCTCAATACCCGGGTGGCCGTTACGTTTAGCAGACCGCTTGCGGCTTGTGGGTGTTTGATATGATCATCACCTACTGCCGGCGTATTGACGAGTCTTTAGAGTCCTACACAGAGGTTTCCTGGTTCATGCGAAACGGAGTAGGGGCACATATGTGATATGTGCGGGACCGAGATTAATACAAGTATGTGATACCATATTCTATTCTCGTGATATGTGATATCAGTCGGGTTTATGTGATATAGCCGGGTTATCGGATCAAGTGTTGATTCGATAAGTTGATTCATTTGATATTAGTCGGTTGTATGTATTATAGCCGGATTATTGAATCAAGAGTTGATTTAATAATTTAATGTATAATTATATATTTGATATATTAAATTACATTGACTAATATTAGCTCACTTAAGATTTCTTTTCTCACTTTATGATACATTGATATATATGCGATATATGTTAAATGTATTGTTTTCTTTTTGCACAAAATATATATGTGATATATATTGTTGTGCCATGCTAGGTTACACATGCAACATGTATGTATGAGACTCACACCATGCTAGGGTTAAGTTAGGATTTTATTTGTTTTAAGTAATTCAAACACTTGGATAATGAGTCATGGTAGAAGCTTGGAGAAGCTTGTGGAAAACATTGACTTAGTCCACTTGTTTGTCTAGCTTAAGATATTTTTCAACCTAACCCTTAACTCATAGCTATGGTTAAGTCTCTACAATGGTTAGTGGATGACATACACAAACTATGGTTGCATTTCTAACCTCATGAGTTCATTGATCTCTTCATCACTTCTTCTTCTTCCTCACTTGAAAAAGCTTGCTAGTTTTTTCTAAGTGATGATAACTTGTGAGAAAATTATATCTAAAGTGAGCCCACTTCCTACTTTATCATCCTATACTATTAGCCATTTAGTTTAGGGTGTTTGCTTCACTAATCTACACAATTAGTGAAGAGATAGCATGAGCTAGTGTCTCCTCGACGTAGATCATCTTCGGCCTCGAAGACTTCGAAGCAAGCTTGTTCGTTTCTTCATGGGAGCCTTTCTAGAGTCCGGGGGATCGTGATCGCAGCGAAGGGACTACTACATGGAGCTATTGAAGTGAAGGACCGGTTTACAAAGTTTGTATTCCTTATTCATTTAGATGTAAAGAGTTTACATATCATGTTTAACCCTAAATCTCTAGTTAAAATCTTGGTTAGGCTTTGTTTAGCACCCCAAAATTTTAAATTAGCATGATTGATGCTTGCCAAAACCTTCTCATGGTGCTAAGCTAACCCTACACTACCCGCGGTGGATGGACCGGGCAGGAAGCTACCCGGCCTCCTCATGATGAGGGCTTTGGTTGGCTACCTATAGGCACATCCGAGCTTTATTTACTTGAGTGAAGGGCTGGTCTTTTCCTGGCGGGCAGAAAGCTACCTGCCAGCCATGCATGGTATTTTAGCATAGAAACAAAAAGAAACAGTTCAGATTGCAGGGAAGTAAGAATTTTTATTATTAAAGAAAATACAGATTCGATGATACAGTTTAAACTCTCCTGTATTAAATGACCGGATTCGGTGGGTATCCTTATTGCTGGGACTCGGGTCAGTCGTTGACGACCATGATCTGCCCGATTATCAGCGCTCCGGCTTCAATTTGGTCAGCTTGCTCCCTAACTGCATGACATTTGTCTCACATGTAGTTCTCTAGGTGACCGGAGCGGATAATCTCCTCAATGTAATCACGGAGCTATTTGCAGTTTTCGGTTGGATGCCCCTACGACCGATGAAATGCACAGTATGGACCGCGAAGTCACTTACCCGGCCTTTGTATCATCGGCGGGAGTTTGAAGAATCTCTTGTACGTTGCATCCTCTAGCAGCTCGGTTTGAGATACATTTAGGGGGAGTGTACTCATGAAACCTCAGAGAATAGGGTTTCGGTCGGTCGGTCTTTTTCTTCTCCTCCCAGTCTCGCTTCTTTCGGTCCGCCCTTTCCCCTTGGGGAACGTTGGTGTTTACCTCCAACTTGAGTTGGATCTCCCGCTCGGTCCAGACATTCACCCCCATCATGGTCTTAGGTTGTGCTAATGCAAAAGAATGGAGCCACTCTTTGTGCCTAAGACTAGATCGCAAGGCAGCGATGACCGTCTCGTCCCGGTGTTCGGGTACCTCCACGAAGGCATTGTAGAACCGGGTGACGTAGCCCTTGAAAGATTCTCTGTTCTCGCTCTTGATGGTGAACAGGTAGTTGACCGTCCTCTTCTATTATCAGTTGCCGACAAAATGACTGAGGAACTGAGTAGCCAGCTCGTCGAAGGTGGAGATTGAACACGGAGTAAGACCGCAGAACCAATCTCGCCCGACTCGGATGAGGGTGGTAGGGAAAGCTTGGCACTGAGATGCGTCCATGTTATCTTGGAAGCTCATGCCCACCGTAAACGCTACCAAGTGGTCCTTTGGGTCGTACTTCCTATCAAAGAGGGCTACCTTGGACGGCTTGTTCTGAGACAAGACCTGCTCATTTAGTAACTATTCCGTGAAGGGCCTCATGAGAAAATCCGCTGAGTATTTTGCCAATCCTCCGGGCGAACGGGTAGCGAGTCGTATGCCATCAATCTTCTTCTCGAGGTCCTCGAATTGCTGTTGGTACCCTAAGGATTCTCCATAGTCGGAGCGCCTGCTGTTTCGGCTTCGGGCTTATGCGATGGAGCGGCTCCTGCTTTGCACTATCACGTTCCTTAGATCCTTGGGGTGAACCCTCCGTGGTTCGCCTCGTCGTGAGCCATAGGGTTCCCTAGTGCTCACGGCGCAGCGGAGGCGCAGATGGAGAACAAAAATTTCAAGCAAATACGAAAGAACCCCGAACCTAGAATCGATCCAAACCCCTAAACTAGCAACCCAAGCATGCAAAGATACGGAATAATACCTTCAACGCGTGTCAACCCAATAATGGAAGACCCCTCCAAGCTCCGTGTATGCTATCCCGATCGAGCTTGAGTGGCGGCCGCCCTTGCCGAAGAAGATCCACCTGAGGGAAACCGATCCAAACTCCGGCTTCGCCTAGTGAAGCGACCGACGCTCCAAGCTCACTACGAATGGAGAGTGAGGATGTAAGAATATTCTCACTATCTTTTTCTCTCTTTTCTATACTCAAGTGAGCTACCTAGAAGAAGGAAGAGGAGGTGAAGAAGAAGAAGCCATGGAAAATGGCTAAGTCTTCAAGTGAAGAAAAAACTAGCAAGCATAGAAAAGAATGGCTTGATTTTTGCAACCATGGAAAAATAGTAACCACAAATGATTTTATCAATATTTAAAAGCAAGGCCATACCTCTCTACACCATACTTCTTTACAACTCATCCTCCATCTCATTTTTGATTTTCTGTAAAAGAAAAATCAAGAAATGAAGTGTCCATCTTTTAGAACAAATTCCGTATAAATACGAAATACATCCTAGTATACGTACATAAATACATATATGCGTATTCGTACAAAAATACAAATAGCCAAGAGAGAGAAAATGAATAGTGAACAATAATACTATAATATACATATTAATATATATATATATATATATAATTAAATCAAAACCTGATTTAATAATTCGGCTTAATCCTAAACCGCTGGTATTATCAACCGTCCGATTAAAGTCCGTATAGCCTGTACACGGATCTAATCGGACACCATGTATGCACCAACATACGTCATCTACATCATATCGCCTGAATCGGGAAAACCCTATGAGTGAGACTCTAAAGACTCGACAATACGCTGACAGTGATTTACTGGATAAATCCAAAAACCACAGGCACGTCAGCAGCACTAGCTGTACGTAACGGCTACCCAGGTATCTGTCGAAAGGGAGGTCGACAATCAAGTCAGTCTGAACCCTACTGAGCCTGAATGTGATAATCTTCGTACAGTCCGGTCTCTTCGTCTGAGAGTTTCGCATACCGGGTCTAGGAGGTGGAAACGTCAGACCCCTAATAACCCGATAAGTCGTGTCGGAGTCAAGTTCATCATCAACCGAGAAACTACTGAACTTATATCAGTAAATCTCATCTACCGTGGCCACAGATTTAGGGTGATAGCCAACCGAACACAGTAAGACATCGACTCCTAATATCAGGAGAGACGAATCCCCGACAATTGCTCACTGTCTCTATGTGGCTCGAGACTGTACCCAACTAAAACCTATTTGCATGACTCCTTTGAGTCGTGGTAGGATAGTAATCAAAGTACAGTGGGAACTCACACGAGACAAATGACGATCTCAGGTCAAAAGACTAACCTGTACTAATGCCACTCAAGAACTTCCATCTGACGATAGATATAATACCATTTAGAAGTTCTCAGTGAGTCCGTCCAGTGTACTCACCTCCAATGAGCACCTGCATACTATCTTAGGTGACATATCACCAATGGCTTGTGAGATCGGCCACCGCCCCTCGTCGGGGTCTCAAAACATATACACTAGTCTACTCTGGAATATCGATATCCAATCTCGATACTCCCACGACTAGGGACATTTAAGGATGTGCGTATAGACCACCCAGCTCTCATGTATATGATCGCCATCATAATGCTGCTAGTCAAGCAAGAATCCTACGGGCTTCATCATTATGTATTAGCGACACATAATAACAAGTAAAACGTGTATACATCAATGATATAGACAAACCAGATAGCATACTATCATTTCGAGTAAAATTGTTCTACGTGTATAGGTCATCCCTCAATTATCATAATCGCGTGCCTGCAATTACAATAATTGCCTTGAGGGCATTATATCCAACAATCTCCCACTTGCACTTAAGGCTAATTATTGCGGTATCGCATACCCACATCCCGTGTGCTATCGAATACCCAATTTCTCTACTGATCAGTTTCTCAAATCTCGTTTAGGGAACATCCGTGTTCGAGAAATAGCCTAAGTGAGTGGATTCGCTGTAACGTTTCAACTTCCTCTATCTATATCTCAATTTCGCGGAGATGAAAAATCTCCTGAACAGAGCGATACCTCGCCACATGAATTTTGTCTGGATACATGATGGGACCAAGTTCATAAATGAACGATTTTATCCTACAAACTTCTTGGGCTGTATCCTCCGTTGAGTCATAACCAGTATCCTGAACCATACCTACCTCAATATCCTTATTGGAACACTATCCTATATACCGATCCTCAGAAGAGGTAAAACTTAAAACTCTGACAGCATCTCTGTCATCCAGGTCATCTTGGAAGCCTAAACCGATAACCGCCTCCCGAAAGAGGCTGTCGTTATCATATAACAAGAACATCCTCTAATGTTCATAACTACTTCCCTTTGTTTCTGCAGAATTGGATTAATATCTGCTTACTACAGCAAGTGTATAAGCAATATCTGGTTTTGTACAAGATATGCATGATTGACTCAATTGCCTAGATAAATGATATGTCATTCATGCCAGTCCCTCTCCTCATCAGTCTAGAAGACATCTATTTAGAGAGGGTGACTCTATCATCTGCGGGTATACCACCATGTCAGGAGTTGTCCATTCTAAAATACTTTTAGAATGCAGTCTAAGTATCCGGATTGGGACACTTCCAAAATCTAGATCTAAAACCATAGATCTAGTCACCAGAATCCCTGATATATTATCCATATACAACGTGGAGAAAACACTATGTGACAACCAAAGTTTGACCGATTGTAGTATAGAAATATCACTTTCTATCTGGAGTATGTCATCAAAATCTCAGGACAGTACTCCCTACACCCTTCTTACTAGTTTCATCTATTATTTTGATGAAGTCAATCACCTTGACTGCCACATCAAAAACAGATGATCCATCTCCGCTATACATGCTTTAGTCTATGAATAGACAAATGCAACTTGCACACCTTCCGCTGCTTCCACCGACTACGATAACCCTCTGGTAGAGTCATATACGCATGCACTTCCAAATTCCCATTTGGAAAGACATTATAATCATCCTCTTGCCAGATATCATAGTCTAGAGCAACAGTAGTGCCAAGTCATATCCGTATGGATTTCAGCGTAGACACTGAAGTAAAAGACTCATCATAATCCACAACGGGTATTTGATAAAAATATTTATAACAAGTCTAGCCTTATTAGGTTAATACCTTTCCACCTGCACAGATCTCGAAAAATCTACTTACTCCTAATGGGTTTTACCCCCTCAGGAGCACCCAGCAAAGTCCAAAATCCATAATTTGCTGAAGTGCGTGGAGTCCATTTTGGATATAAAGTATCTGGTCACCTGGAAGTTACCACTTCCTATGACCTACAGATAACTAGTAGGGCCATCATAACCATGATGCCGACCTCCCTGTCACTGTCACTAAGAAAACCGAAGTATCTCTCGGGTGGCTGATGTCGCCTACTAAATCTGCGGAGTAGATAATGGATTGTCAAGTCCAATTGAATTCTTAGGTTCTACTAAATTTTCGATAACCGTTTGTGGTTCTGGAATCACTTCCAGTTCTACCATACCCCACTAGTTTCTTTTGCAAAAACATTCCTTTTATAAAATGGTGGCGGGTTAAGAACAATGTAACTATTGATCTTGAAAATGGTAGAAGCAAAACCCTAGTGAATGCTTGAGATAATCCACAAACATCCATTACCGAAGCGTGTCTTGAATTTGTCCGGATTCTGCATTTAAACAGGAATCAGATAACTCAATATCTTTATAACCTTAAAATATGTAACCAATCTATGTCCATATAGAATCAAAGGCACTAATTTAGATGGAACCGAATTCAAATATCATGCAACTGTTTTCAGTGCATATCACCTAAAATAAAAAAGGCCAATACAGCATTACTCGTCAAGGAGCGAACCCGCGGATGAGTAACCTGAGAGAGAATCAAGTTCTCAATATTACTATAATGGAATACCTTGCATAAGTATCTATATCTTCGATCACTTCGAAGAATCCTGATACTTCCAACGTATGGATCTCTACTTTATTCTTATACCTAAAAACTTCTTAAAAATCTTTGGATCATGCATTACAACGAATGCGTGTCTAATGTTAGTTATATGTATGCCCTAGAGGCCATTACTATATATAGGATGTATATTATAGTAGATGCTTGGACATATATAGGGAGGACTTTCTTGCTCGACATGATAGTATGCTATTTGGTTGCTCTTTACCTTAACGTGTACACTGATTGTCTCTCTGTTACATGTTGGTAAAGCCCTTAGGATGTGTACTTGACTACCTGGACTATGATGCGGATCATACTAGTGGGGACATGGTAGTCCATAAGTACATCCTTCAAGGTCCCTAGTCATGGGTGTATCGAGACAGGGCATCGATATACCAGAGTAGACTAGCGTATACTTTCTCGACCCATACAGATGGGCGATGGATGATCCCATATCCATTGGTGTTTGACATCAGAGATGATATACGGGTGCTCAGTGGAGACTGGGTACACTGGACGGACTCGCCGAGAACTCCCAGATGGTATTATACCTTACGTCAGATGGCAGTTCTCTGGTGACACTGGTACAGAGTAGTCTGTTGACCCGAGATCGTCATAGAGTCTTGTATGATTCCCACTGTGCTTTGATTTCCACCTTACCACGTCCAAGAGGGCGTGCAAAACGGTGGTTTTTAGGTACAGTCCCGAATCACATGAAGGCAATGAGCGATAAGAGGGGATTCGTCTCTCCCGGTATAGAGAGTTGATGTTGCGATGTGTTCGATTGGCTATAACCGGAAATCCCTGGCCAGGGTTGCTGAGATTTACTGGTAAGTGTTACCAGTAGTTTCTCGAACTGTTATAGACCTCATATCGACACGACTTATTGAGCTATTGGGGTCTGACGTTTACCACCCCTAGGTGAGATATGCGACATATCAGACGACGAGACCGGATTGTACGGTAAGCGTTGCTCGTTGGATTCACAGGAGTGTGAGCGGGCTTGCTCGTTGATCTTCTGATCGCTCAATACCCGGGTGGCCGTTACGTTTAGCAGACCGCTTGCGGCTTGTGGGTGTTTGATATGATCATCACCTGCTGCCAGCGTATTGACGAGTTTTTAGAGTCCTATACAGAGGTTTCCTGGCTCAAGCGAAACGAAATAGGAGCGCATATGAGATATGTGCGGGACCGAGAATAATACCAGTATGTGATACCGTATTCTATTCTCGCGATTTGTATCATCGAACGGTTATATATGATATAACCAGGTTACCGAATCAAGTGTTGATTCGATACATTGATACACTTGATACTAGTCGGTTATATGCGACATGACCGGATCATTGAATCAAGTGTTGATTTAATGATTTAATGTATAATTATATATTTGATATATTACTTTACATTAACTAGTATTGGTTCACTCAAGATTGATTTTCTCACTTGAAATGCACAAGTTGTATATGTGATATATTTTTGTGCACTTGTTTGTATCATGTTTGATGATACATGCAAACTTGGATTTGTGTAAGACTTAAACCATGTTTAGTGAATGGTTAGGGTTTCATTTCACTTATTTATTTATTCATTTGTTTTTGGCAAATAGAAATGGTGACTTTCTTTTGTTGTTTTGCTTGAAGCTTCATGAAGCTTTTCTAGCATCTTTGAAAAGTCTACCATTTTTGTTTTGTCATTAACCCTAACCATTCAACTAAACCCTAGTTCATTCTCTACACTAAACCATGGTTGCAAATATGATAAGGATCACTTATTTTCTATTTTTCATTATTCTTATCATATTCTTTTTCTTCTTCTTCTTCTTCTTCAACAAGAAGAAAGCTTGCTACCATTAATGGCAACATGAGAAAAAGAGTGAGAAATCCAATTCTAAAGTGAACTCACTTCCTATTTCTTCATCCTCTACCACTTGCCAAGTAGTATAGGGTGTTTTCTTCACAAGTTTCATGACTTGGTGAAGTTGGAGCTTGATCTTGAGTTGCCTCGACGTAGATCATCTTCGGCATCGAAGTCGACGACCTAGCCCGATCATTTCTCCGACGAAACCATCGCCAGAGTCCGGATTCCGATAGGTACAGCAAAGGGACATCGTCATGGAGCTATGGAGGTGGAGGACCGGATCTACAAAGGTTGTATTTTCCGTTCACTTAGTAGTTAAGATGTTAACTTGCATTTGTTTTCGCCTAATCTCTAGTTAACAATCGTATTAGGGTTTCTCGGCATTGGAAAAATTAGAATTTGGCATGGTTGATGCCTTGTGAGACCTCTTGAGCGTGCCTAGGAACCCTACAGTGGTATCAGAGCCTAGCTAGAGCCTTAGGCGATGAGTAGACGATGTTTTACGTCCGATCGAAACACGAAACCCTAATCCGACCCCTTCTCTGTACAAATTTTAAAAATTGGGATTTTTGTGAATTAAAAATATGCAGAAAAATCAGTAGGGAATTGTAAGAATTACTGTGCAGCACGTGCTCATGATTCGATTAAAGCGCGGCGGAACCGCGGCACTAGCATGGCTCGTGCGGCGGTTCCGCGGCCATGTAGTGACATTAGCTTTTCAATTTTGCACAGTAATTCCTATATTTTAGTGCTGTATTTTCTGGGATATTTTAACTTCTACTCAAGAGTTGAGTTTTCTGGGTTGTATTGGGGACTCGGTGTTTCGATCGGAAAGTTTAACTTCGTCTGTGTTTTTCCGGATATTTTTAGAACATGTTAAAAAGTTCGACCGGATATAGATACCCAACTTTTCCCCTGCCGGAAAATTTCCAAGTATTGGATTTTTCCGTAGTTTAATGACGTTCTAAGTAGTGCAAGTAACGCGATGGTCCCTCTAGAAGACAACAAACCTTAACTCGATTATGTGACCGTCTTGAACTGCCCTTTGAACCTTAGGGTTTGGGGCAGTACAGCGTGCCACATGTGAGGCGTTGGCTTGTCCCTTCTACGGCTGGACCGTTGGTACTGAGGCATGAAGTGAATGTTTTTGAACTTATTTCATGTGTTGATCTGTTTCGGGAAAACTTGGGTGTTTGATTGTTCGATCGGAAAGTTTAACATTTTCTATCTATCTGAAATGTGATACAATAATTGGAATTCACAAGAAGTTATGAGATAACTGAATGAATGTTATAAATCTTGCAGTTTAGTCTCACTTGATCGGTTGCCACGGAATTTTGATGTGATCAAAAGTCCGTCGCAATCACGTAGCGTACGCGAATACTCGCCGGGTAAACTTAATAGACAGCCTCACCCCATAGCCCCGACCAAGTGACTGTAGGAGAACCCCGTCGTCGAAAGCATCCGTTCGGGTGCTCGCGGTAGCGGTGTTCCGCCTTAGTGCACTTAGTCGACGGTATCAGGGGTGCGGCCGTCTACTAAAGTTTGCGACGAGCATTCGATCAGTTTTTCGGGAATCTTGTTGAATTGCCCGACTTGATATTGAAAAGTGTTTTCGATAAAGAGACTAAAATGCGGGGTTTATAATTGTTAGGCATGTGATGTCTAAGGAATTCATTTGGTCAGGCATGCGATGTCTGAGGAGATTGCGGATTCCAACTGTTGTAATTTTACACTTTCTTTTCTGTGACCGTAAGTGTAATATGTGATATCGCCGGTTTCGTTGTTATATGTCAACGACAATTGGAATGGGCATATTTACTTACGTTGATGACATGTTATGTTATGTGTTGCTGGATATGTTATATTGGATCATCGTGTTTGAATAGCCGGGGGTTTTTATGTGAGATGAGTGTTTTTCATTTTCATTCATGTAAAAACTTGTATGTAATATTCTTTTATTGGGACACTTCCAGGTTGCGGAAGATGTCACCTTTGTATATTATTTACTTTTCCGCACTAGGATAGACCTAAGGAGGAGGGCACAAGTAACCAGGTTCTAGGGTCCAGAGGGAGACCAACTCGAGGAGTCGAGTCCGGGTCTCCTAACTCTAGAATTGGTAGGGTTGCTTGCCGCTCTCGTAGGGTCTAGGGGTGTGGGTTTGGCTATTCATCGCTACCGTGGAATCCGTGTTTTATACTGGCTCGTATTGAAAAAACGGACGTCCTAGTATATCCAATGTTTCATATGATTCTTTTGCTGCGATATCTGTGATGTGATCATTTTATGTTCTGTGATAAATACTGTATATAGTATATATGATATATTATATAGGCGTTACTTATGTTTTACACCCACGCTAGCCCTGCCCCGCTCTGCCGTTAGTTACCTAACCTAACGGTGCACGAGGGGACATCGAGGCAAATGCGGATGGCATAATTGTATGTCGTATTTATCTGTGATGTTTAGGTACTTAAATGATGGGACTTCATTAATGAGATTAATGAAATAAAAGAAACCTAAAGATGTTGTGGAATCGAATTTTCAAAAATAAAAAGGTAGCTACAGTTCTTGCTTTGCACAGCGGTATATATGATATATCCAGCACCTTATTCGATGAGGAAAGGACCGAGATCCCTTCACCGGGAGTGACTCCTTTAGCAATAACTGGCAGATGCTACAACCCTCGGTTTGTCTTTTGATAGCTTCTATAGTTTATGCTTTGCACAGTGATATATATGATATATCCCGCACCTCATTCGACGAGGAAAGGGCCGACGATCCTTTCACCGGGAGTGACCCCTTTAGCAAAACTAGAAAAGCCTAAAAAACGCTCCATTTTAAAAATCATTTGATTCTACAACGATATCAAGTTCATTACGCAATAGGTTTTCAGAAAAATCTGTCGTAGCCCTCCATCATTTCAGATAAGTCCTACTTAGTATTCGTGCTACGTTTGTTGACCTCCGTCAAGGCGTAGTGTGCGGTAGCTAACTAGTATTTATCTGCTTATGCATATGATGCAGATTGGGTTAGGATAGTCGTACGGCCTTGTTGACCTCCGTCAAGGGTCGTGCGGATGGGTTTGATTCAATCAAGAAATGACGGGTTGAACTTGACTAGTAGCCTGTGGTTTGTTGACCTCCGTCAAGGTCATAGGGTGCTAGGGGCAAAATTATTGGGAATTTCAAGTGTTGAAATTTGCAATGAGATTGCATACCTTCTATGAGATAGTTGGATCCCGATACCCGCTGCGAGTAAGAGTTACTCCTGGAAGAGTTTTACACATTACAATTAGCCGATCGAGTAGGTGTCTAGAAAGGTGTTAACGAGGTTACGCCTCTGGGAAAACGAGGTTTACATTAATTAGGTTTGCGCGAAAGCACGGGGGACCTCCCTCAAAGTACCGACACTGGCCTGGCTGAAAGATTGGCGAACTTGTAGTGTGTAATTAATCCCGGCTAGTCTTTCCTTTTAGGGTTTGAAGGAAGATTTGATAAAAACAGTGGGAGCCATCCTGATTAGATAAAATAATAACCAATATATTCTTGTAAGAGCGCACGCAGAGTGTTTTCTTCTCTCTCTCCTAGTAGCGACCATGTCACGCCTTAATCAAGATAATAATACGGATATATTGACCGAACCCGCTTGTTATACTGAGCTGGGGAACGTTGGTCCCGCTCCAACTTATAATTGTTGTAAGACAGAGCAGGAAATTGGGGATTACCAGAATTCCCGTGCCGCCCAAACGAAGAAAGTGCATACTGATGCATCATCTTCGGGTGTGTTCATTATACAGAACTGTTTCTCAGTATTCTTTACGTCCTGGATATGAGATACCGGATCAGGATCCCGTATATGTAATTTGTTACATGGGCTACAGATAGGTAAAGAACTGAGAACGGGTGATAAGTTTCATGAGGCAGAAAACGGGGCAAGTGTTGCAGCCAAGTCTGTTGGTCACTGTCACCCTGTATTCCAAATACATTGATTCTGAACGAATGTTATTAGATACCGAACCTGATTTACAAAATCATATCAGTCTCTTTATTAGTAAAGAAATGATAAAATTTTGTATTGTTGGATAATATTTTGAACATTTCCTATATCAAAAGTTGATCGGTTCAGGCACGTTATCTAAAAGCATTGATGTTCTAAATCAAACTACAGTTCTTAGTATACGGAACACACAAAAGAGGAAGAGTTCAGAAATGAACGAATTTTTCTTGAGGTATTGTAGACTAGGTCATATCAATGCGACCCGACTAGCTGAAGTTACATTTAGATGCATATTTAAATATGTTTGAATTTACATCTTATGAAACTTGCCAGTCATGTCACAAAGATACGATGACCATAGCTCTGTTTACTGGAAACAGAGAAAGAGTTAGTGAACTCTTGGGATTGATACATGATGATGTATGTGAGGTCCCCTGTCTACACAAGCCAAGACCTGTATGTGAGGTCCCCTGTCTACACAAGCCAAGACCGGTTCTTTGTATTTCATTACATTCTCTGATAATCTCTCAAGATTCAGACATATCTTCCTGTTGAAATACAAGTCCGAACCTTTTGAGATATTCACAGAATATAAGTTAGAAGTAGAGAACCAAAACGGGTATAAGTATTATGTCCTTTGATGTGATCAAGGAGGAGAATACTTGAGCATGGAATTCTTGGACTTTTCTAAAGGAGAATGAGATTCTCTCTCAGCATTATTCCTCTGTATACACCATAGCACGATGGTATATCGGGACGGAGCAATCACACCCTATATGATAAAGTGTGCTCTATGATGAGTACTACTGAGTTACCTATTTCCTTTTGGGAGTTATGCACTTGAGAAGCTGCATACCTATTGAATAGGGTTCAAATCAAATCAGTTGCCTACCACTTCATATGTGATATGGAAAGGGAAGAGCCCATATATTAAGTTAGTTAAGATTTGGGGTTGTCCGGCCTATGTCTAAAAGCAAAATCCGGACAAGCTCCAGGCAATGTCAGTTATGTAGAACTGGAAAGGTTCCAGCTATACAAACTACAGCAGATGATTTGGTAGAACCATAGGATTCAGTAGAGACCAACGAACCTCAGCCTCTCCGACGATCTAGTAGGGTTCCTCACCCACCTGAGAGATACTTCTGTTTCTCTATGACAGTGGGAGCGAGGATTGCATCGTGAGATGATGACCCAACTAGTTTCGAGCTGGCCATCAGGAGTGTGACTCTGTAAGAATGGCTGGATGCTTAAAGATCTGAGATGGAATCCTTATACACCAACAAAGTATGGACTTTGGTTGCTTTATCTGAAGGGTTAAATCCCCATCAGGAGCAAGTATATCTTGAGAAGATTACTTGGTGTACTTGGAAAAGTTGAGACTTTCTAAGCTAGACTTGTTGAAGTTTTTTGTCATCGACCAGGCGTGGATAATGATGAAACCTTTTCAAGTAGCTATGCTTAAGTCCATCCAGATCCTACTTACCACGGCTACATACCATGACTACGATATCTGGCAGTTGGGTGTCATGACTGCTTTTCTAAATATTGATTTAGAAGAGAGAGTCTATAAGTACACAGTCAGAGGGCTTCGTAGACAGTGGGAGCAGCGGAAACGTGTACAAGATGCTTTATAGGATAAAGCAGGTATCGCGGAGATGGAACATCTGTTTTGATGTAGTAGTCAAATAGTTTGACTTCATCAAAATGGTAGATGAACCTTGTATATACAAAAAGGTAGTAGGGAGTATGGTGGCGATCCTCGTAGAGTACGTGGATGACATACTCTTGATAGGGAAGGAGTTTCCTATGCTACGCTCGATCAATCTCCGCTTATCACAATGATTCTCCACAAAGGATCAAGGTGATACCTACTAAATCCTGGGTTTTGGATCTATGAGATAGATCTAAATGGATGTTAGGATTCTCACTAGTTGTAGTGAGATGGTATCAATCGATCCTGGGGAGAATCACTGGAAAGGTTCCAGGGTGATAAGGACGACTGAATGTCAGTCACAGGCATTGTCTTTACCCTCAATGAAGGGACGGTATGTTAGAAGAGTTCCAAGCTAGATACCGTGGCATACTAGACGATTAAAGGCAAGATATATCGCTACTTAAGATGCTACCAAAGAGGCTGTCTAGGTGTATGTATGTTCATGAGATGAACTTAGTTCCTCCCATTGTGTGACAATGGAGTTGTGGCTTATGCCAAGGAACATCTGTCCCATCAGTGATCCAGACATATTCTGAGGCAGTGTCACCTGATCATGGAGATGGTTGATCTCCAAGGGATCGAAGTTAGGAGAGTAGACTCAGAGAACAACACGGCGGATCCACTCACAAAGGCCTTTTCCCAGAGAGAGACTTTTATGGGATGGTTGAGTATGAGATACTACAACCACTGCTATCAGATGGCCCTAGTGCAAGTGGGAGATTGTTAGTTATATGTATGCCCTAGAGGCCATTACTATACATAGGATGTATATTATAGTGGATGCTTGGACATATATAGGGAGGACTTTCTTGCTCGACATGAGAGTATGCTATTTGGTTGCTCTTTACCTTAACGTGTACACTGATTATCTCTCTGTTACATATTGGTAAAGCCCTTAGGATGTGTACTTGACTACCTGGACTATGATGCGGATCATACTAGTGGGGACATGGTAGCCCATAAGTACATCCTTCAAGGTCCCTAGTCGTGGGTGTATCGAGACAGGGCATCGATATACCAGAGTAGACTAGCGTATACCTTCTCGACCCATACAGATGGGCGATGGATGATCCCATATCCATTGGTGTTTGACATCAGAGATGATATACGGGTGCTCAGTGGAGACTGGGTACACAGGACGGACTCGCCGAGAACTCCCAGATGGTATTATACCTCAGATGGCAGTTCTCTGGTGACACTGGTACATAGTAGTCTGTTGACCCGAGATCGTCATAGAGTCTTATGTGATTCCCACTGTGCTTTGATTTCCACCTTACCACGTCCAAGAGGGCGTGCAAAACGGTGGTTTTTGGGTACAGTCCCGAATCACATGGAGGCAATGAGCGATAGGAGGGGATTCGTCTCTCCCGATATAGGGAGTTGATGTTGCGCTGTATTCGATTGGTTATAACCGGAAATCCCTGGCCAGGGTTGCTGAGATTTACTGGTAAGTGTTACCAGTAGTTTCTCGAACTGTTATAGACCTCATATCGACACGACTTATCGAGCTATTGGGGTCTGACGTTTACCACCCCTAGGCGAGATATGCGACATATCAGACGACGAGACCGGACTGTACGGTAAGTGTTGCTCGTTGGATTCACAGGAGTGTGAGCGGGCTTGCTCGTTGATCTTCTGATCGCTCAATACCCGGGTGGCTGTTACGTTTAGCAAACCGCTTGCGGCTTGTGGGTGTTTGATATGATCATCACCTGCTGCCGGCGTATTGATGAGTCTTTAGAGTCCTACACAGAGGTTTCCTGGCTCAAGCGAAACGAAATAGGAGCGCATATGAGATATGTGCGGGACCGAGAATAATACCAGTATGTGATACCGTATTCTATTCTCACGATTTGTATCATCGAACGGTTATATATGATATAACCAGGTTACCGAATCAAGTGTTGATTCGATACATTGATACACTTGATACTAGTCGGTTATATGCGACATAACCGGATCATTGAATCAAGTGTTGATTTAATGATTTAATGTATAATTATATATTTGATATATTACTTTACATTAACTAGTATTGGTTCACTCAAGATTGATTTTCTCACTTGAAATGCACAAGTTGTATATGTGATATATTTTTGTGCACTTGTTTGTATCATGTTTGATGATACATGCAAACTTGGATTTGTGTAAGACTTAAACCATGTTTAGTGAATGGTTAGGGTTTCATTTCACTTATTTATTTATTCATTTGTTTTTGGCAAATAGAAATGGTGACTTTCTTTTGTTGTTTTGCTTGAAGCTTCATGAAGCTTTTCTAGCATCTTTAAAAAGTCTACCATTTTTGTTTTGTCCTTAACCCTAACTATTCAACTAAACCCTCGTTCATTCTCTACACTAAACCATGGTTGCAAATATGATAAGGATCACTTATTTTCTATTTTTCATTATTCTTATCATATTCTTTTTCTTCTTCTTCTTCTTCTTCAACAAGAAGAAAGCTTGCTACCATTAATGGCAACATGAGAAAAAGAGTGAGAAATCCAATTCTAAGGTGAACCCACTTCCTATTTCTTCATTCTCTACCACTTGCCAAGTAGTATAGGGTGTTTTCTTCACAAGTGTCATGACTTGGTGAAGTTGGAGCTTGATCTTGAGTTGCCTCGACGTAGATCATCTTCGGCATCGAAGTCGACGACCTAGCCCGATCATTTCTCCGACGAAACCATCGCCAGAGTCCGGATTCCGATAGGTACAGCGAAGGGACATCGTCACGGAGCTATGGAGGTGGAGGACCGGATCTACAAAGGTTGTATTTTCCGTTCACTTAGTAGTTAAGATGTTAAATTGCATTTGTTTTCGCCTAATCTCTAGTTAACGATCGCATTAGGGTTTCTCGGCATCGGAAAAATTAGAATTTGGCATGGTTGATGCCTTGTGAGACCTCTTGAGCGTGCCTAGGAACCCTACATCTAAAACCTGAGAACTCATAGGTAAATCGGAATGAAATAAGAGTACCAACCTCTTGTCCAGAAGGACACTATACAACATACATTTTCATGTATAAATCCCAAGAGTATACTAATTCAAATTACATGTATTGTAAGTTGAAAACTGTATTTTGGTCGAGAATGTCTTACACCGTTATTCAATACACCTTACCTTATCCTCAACTGATAACGGTAAATGTTTGGAACACAATTTTCAAAATTTATATCTCACTTTATAAAATAAAGATACAGATATTTCATTTTAAAAATTAGTGTATAACAATGGTTATTCGAAACCAAATATGTTGCTGTTAGGCAAAGTCAGGCAATTCAATCCAATATCACCAATTATAACGAATTCCGATATTGAGGATTAGATCGCCTATTAACACCGTACAGATGTGAGATCCGAATCCGGGAAATACATATCCTGGAGTCAGAATTAATTGGAAAAACAGTTTTCATTTACAAGTACACAGAAAATCTGAAACATAAATGTTTCAAAGGGGTGGCTGGATATTCCCAGTAATGCCTTTTCCCAATCCAGATTCATGACAGTAGTAGCAATTTCGTTTGCCCTCGTTTCATTCCCGTTATATGTCTCTGCATCTTAGCTTATGTACACTACACTTACGCTAATCGATTTTCTTCTTTCCCTACCTTTCGGTGCCTGCCTAAGATTTGGAAGAAAACTATCCAATAAACATAATAGGTGTACTCTCCTAATACAAAGAGCTCTCGTAACCTGAGAGAATGTAAAAAAAAGAGACAACCGAATAATACAATCTAAATTCTCCAGAACCAGGGACCATCCTCGATTGAAATAATTTCTTTGTGTTCGTATGTAACTCTACGACGGCCATTTTCAAGCAATATGAATCATCGTAGTGATACAGAGTGTTCTGGAGAAATATAAAGGGAAAGTAGGATTAACAGGAATATTTGTGACTTTGTCATGAATCATGACAATCCAAAATCAACGTGTGTAAGAAGATTTGATTAACTTGGTTAATGAGTTTTAGGTAAGTCATGGGTCGCTGTATCAGAGAGAGAGAAAAGAAACACTCAGCGTGCACTCTGTAAAGATTAGATTGATTATAACTTTATCTAATCAGGATGGCTCTCACTGTTTTCTTGAATTCTCCTTCAAATCCTAAAAAGAGAACTAGTCGGGATCATATACACCTTACAAGTTCGAAAACCGTTAAACCAGGTCAGTGTTGGTACTCCGAGAGAGGTCCCTCATTCTTTCGCACAGACCCAATTAATAATCCCATTCAGCATAAGCGTGACCTCGTTAACACTTTCTAGACACCTAATAGATTAGCTAATTGTGAAGTGAAAAATCTTCCGAGGAGTAGTACTTAATCAGTGGGAATCGGGACCCAACTATTATCGTGTGTGATAAGCTGACAGAATCCACTCAATTCACCACACTTCAGAAGGTATGCGCATACTTGGCAAGTTTTCTTTATATTTGAAACTCTCGATATGGTTTTTGCCCCAAACACTTATGATCTTGACGAAGGTCAAAATATCATAAGTCGCAAGTCAAGTTGTAAATCCCCGTTCCCATCTATGAATTTTTCCTATATTTCCTAGTTCCCCGAGTGTTACCCTATTTTTCTCGTATATTTTTGGGTGAAAATCTGTTGCTTAGGTTTTAATATTTAAATTTCTTCCAAAACAAAATAAACACAATTTATTTACACAAACCCTCCTCAGCCCAGCACCAGCTCAAGCCCAGAACAAAATTTAAATTAAATTAAAACCCTAAAATCCCAAGCCGGCCCAGCCCAAGAAAACTAAAACAAATAAATTAAGCATAATCCTTTTCCCCGGCCCATTCCCTTACCCATGCTTCCAAGCCCTAACCCGCGCCCACAACCTAGCCCGACCTGACCCGTTACCTTCCTCTTCCCCACTCGTTATAAATTTTCCCGCTCGCGTGAACTCTCCTGCACTCCCCATGTCCCTTCCCACGTCGCGCGCGCCTACGTCGCCAACGCCGCGTCGTCGCCCACGTTCCCACGACCGTGCGTAGCTCCTCAACCCTTCCTCGTCTCTCTCCAACACCCTCCCGGCTCACTCTCAACCTCTCTCAAACCCATACTCTCCTCTCTCCCAACTCCCAACTTCGAGCTCCCTCACCCCGCCGACGCCGCCGACAACGACTACGACCACCACGGTTCCTCCCTTACATCTCTCCCCTCTTCACCCCCTCGCCTGCACAGTCCTCCTCCACCACCGAGCTCACTCCCCTCGCCTGCACACCCTCCGCCACCTCAGCCACCGCCTGCACACCCTCACGCCGGCGAGCTCCCCACTGCCCTGAACCACATCGTCAACTCCTATGCATCCCCTGCATCACCAGTACCATCAAACCCGAGCCCCACTAACTCACTCCCTCTCTCCAAACCCACTGCCTCACCCCCTGCTTCCCATCACCGGAGCAACCACCGCCGACCACCGTCGACCCTAACGCACTCACAGGAACTTCCCAGCACCACACTCCGCCTCCAGCGATCGCGAACCATCCCCGGACAACTCCGACGACGAACCCGAAACGCGAGCCAAGGCTGTGAATCCAAACCGTGCCGTTCGTCGCACGTTCGTGCCGTTGCCGCTGCCGAGCATCGCCAAAGCGTCTCCAGGCAAGTTACCTACTTGCTTCATGCTATTTGTTTTACTAAAACTTGAAATACCGTCAAATTTCACATGAACATTTAGTGCGACTTAAAATAGTGTATGTGTTCGATGCAAAACTCGAACAAAAACCTTTCTTTAAACTGACGGAAATTGATCGTATAATCTGGCCCATGTGATAATGAACATTGTGTAGAAATTTGACTGAAAAATATGATTGAACTGGCTTAAACGATCACCCCCAATTACACCCGTAAAAACTGAGAATTTCCCGCACCTGAAACTTGTTAAAATCATAATTAATTGTGTACATATTGAAATGATGCGTTCAAGGGCTCGAAATGAATCTGACTCGACGACCTGGAACCATATATAAGTTTTTAAGTGTTTCTATACTGAAAATATGACAAGAACTGTTTCGGAGAGCGGCTCTGGACTGCAGTCCAGAGCAACTCCGGCTGTTGGTTTCTATCTCGTAATGCTTACTACTTTACTGCCTGAACTTGTATGTTGCGGAACCATATACTTTATTGAAGATGAATCTGTTAGCTAAATAACGCAAGTGATTTCACCCCTTTTTATAGTCGTTTACTATTTAAACTGCAATTTAAAAGAATAGGACGTCTAGCAGTCCCAAACAGAAACAGAACTGATACCCTAGTGTTGAACAGTGCATAACTTCTGACGTAGAGACGCGATTGAGAATCCGTCTATTGCGTTGGAAACCCTGTTGAAAAACCTATATTTCATTCAACTGTAGCGTCGCTAAATTCTGATCCCAACTGGGTGAAAATTGTGCCACGAAACGGACGTTCAGTTCAAAAACTGAATTTCCTGCAGCGAGCACTTAAATTGAAACGGCTGTAACTTGAACACCGGAAATCTGATTGTACTGAAACAAATTTTTATGAACTGCCGACAGAGTGTACTTGTTACCGTATTTGTATCGTTTCACTAAATTCTGAGCATATGAATTATTGCAATTTTTATAAGCTTATGACGTGCATAATAGTTCATATCACATATGACTTGTTAACTGCATAAATGTGCATACCTTACCCAACTGCCATATACATAGTGATAGTGCGCGTTATTATTCAGTGGACATTGCATTATCGTGCGTGAATGGTATTGGTTTAGGAGTGTCAAGTACGCCAATGGAAAAGTGAATGATTCGTGACAGTGATTAATACAGTGAACAGTGACAAAACCGTGTTATTGGTGCATACTTGTACACGACTAAATCATACTCGTCAATAGTGTAAACCTGGGGAAAAGGGGGAAATCGAAGTGGAAAGAGCATCGTATTTAGCGAGGACCGTGTTTTAGAGGATGATCATTCAAACAGTGATTCTTATATATATTAGGTAGGATCTAGCGATCCGGCTGACAGGGTTATGTTCCGGGCGTGTGGGTCGTTGTCTCGGGTATGTACAAGACTCCCGTTAAACATGATCCTCCTTTCCACTATTCGATTTCAAACATGACTTAGAGACTGATATGGACACAGATCATACTTTGCATCATTTAGTGACATAGTGATTATCCGCATTTTAGTTTCACTGTTATTACCTTATTTGCCTGTTTCATGTCATTATTATAATATTGCTATTACGTCGCTCTGACGACCTGAGTATGCATGCTCAGATCTTGAGGAAGAACCAGCGCAGGAGTCGGATTTACCCTTCGAGCTAGCGGAGATTTAGTCTGGAGTACCTTTTTCTTCTTTTCTGCTTTCCCTAAAGAGACCTTGTACCCGAACTTGGTTAGTAGCTCTTTTCTTGCTTATTTGTAAATTGTGAACATGAAAGTTGATGTAATAATTTAGTGATGTATTTCCTTTACTCCTGTGCTTTGTTTACTGATTACCATGTAATGCTAGAAGCCAAAGTGTGACTACGGCGGGATGATTCCTTGACCGTAGGAGCATGGCTGGCCTAATCATCCCTCGTTTTCCGTATTTTGGGAAGCTGGGCGTGACACAAGTTCAACCAGTCATTGTCCAGATTAATCTAGACCCATTCGTACAAGCTCTTGACGAAGACCAAAAAAGCTGTACGCCTATCCTAGATTAATGTATCTACCTATGCTACAGACAAGTATCCCCTAGCTACCAAACACTATGTCTTGGCGAAGGTCAAAACATATAGCATAAATACTGGTTGATACTCATCTGAAACGACGGAGGGCTACGGCTGGATTTGGCGAAAAACCTTTAATGTAATGAACTTGATATCGTTGAAGGAACTCGAGTGGTTTTGAAATGGAATGGTTTAAACTCCGCTTTTTAAAACTATTAACATAAACTTTTGCTTAAGAGCGAATTTCCTGTGAAGGGATCAAGGCTCTTCTCTCATAGAATGAGGTGCATGATATTCCTAACCGAATACCTCAATACAAAGCAAAAGAATATGACAGTTGTTTTGAAAAAAACCGAGTAGTTTTATAATTGGTTCCGACAATATCAAATATGTTTGTTTTCCTTTGCATTAAAGATATAATGCAGTCCCATCAAATATAGTGTTTAAGCCACAAAAGAAACAACTAAAATTGCATGTTTTAATATGCCATCCGCATTCGCCACGGGGTCCCGGGTCTTCACCGTAGGGTTGCTTAACTTACGGTAGGGTGGGGACTGGACTAGTGCGGATCCAAAACATATAGAAACATCTACTAATATATATATATATATATATATATATATATATATATATCAACATCGCAGGCAGATAATAATCATCACAAGCAGATAAGAATCATCACATGCATGCAAACAACAATATAGAATAGCGGATAAACTTGGAGCCCCGCATTTCATCTGAGCCGTAAATGAAACGCGACGTTCCCCGGTCGTGGGGATAGCCCGTACATAGTCGATCCTAGATCCCTACGAGTGAGGCAAGCCACCTGCCAATCCTAGAAACTAGGTAATACGCCCTCAATGAAATGAGTCAATCACCCGCCACTTTCTAAAATCCGGTAACTTGTGCTTCCCTCCATGGGTCGAATCCTAAAACCTCTACAAGTGCGGCGAGCAACCCGCCAAATCTAGAGCAAGGCGGCCCGATCTCAACTCCATTAGATGGACACCTGCGGCACTCTAGAACCCGTCTACTCGAGCACTTCTCCTGGGTTAATTCTAGTACAGAAATGAAATATATACAATGGTGATATCGACCGCATCCTAATCGAGCCCCAATAAAAGAATATACATAATACGGAAATGGCAGCCATATGTTGGAGCTCGTCCCGAACAAATGAATACATCATAATAAATCCAAACTGTACAAACAACGCACGAGGGGCTATCCGACACGACAATCCAACTAAACCATAATCAAGATATATATCCACATAAACAAGTAACCGAAACAAGTGTGTAACCCCGTCTAATTGAGCATATATAAATTAGACAACGTTAACAACAAATCCACGCACGCAAACGAAGTCACGACATTAGAATTCCAAAACACAATTAGCGCACATCCCAAATATACCAAGGATAAAAAACCAAGTGCACTAAACATCCAAAAAAGTCGAGTTTTGAGCCAATTCGGAAATCCGAATCAAAACGAAACACGCCTGAACTTTCACAGGGAGTTAGAGCACGAAATTAACTTCGAGTTGGGGGGACTAGGGGGGTACCCAACCCCCGATTCCACCACGAGGTGGCCAGAGGGTGAGGCAGACCCGAAACTGCCCATGGGGGGGCAGTTACGGGTCCCCACCCCCAAGACCACCTTGTGGTGGTCTTGGGGAGTGGGCCCAGTAATTCGGTCCCCCCAGGGTCTCCCCGGGGTGCCCACGCACCATCCCGCGGCTTCTCGGTTTAAACCGTGAGCCCGCGGGGTATGCAAATATCTCAAAACTCAAAAATTCGGGACTGTTTTTTTGACAGTTTTCGCTGCCCGAAAAAATGTGAATTCTAATGTCGTAACTAGCTAGTTTAAGGTTTTTGGGAGGCTCTGATACCACTATAGGGTTCCCTAGTGCTCGCAGCGCAGCGGAAGCACGAATGGCGAACAAAAATTTCAAGCAAACACGAAGGAACTCCGAACCTAGAATCGATCCAAACTCCTAAACTAGCAAGCCAAGCATGCAAAGATACGGAATACTACCTTCGATGCGTGTCCACCCAATCATGGAAAACCCCTTCAAGCTCTGTGTATGCTCTCCAGATTGAGCTTGAGAGGCGACCGCCCTTGCCGAAGAAGATCCATCTGAGGAATCCAAGCTCCGGCTTCACCTAGTGAAGCGACCGACACTCCAATCTCGCTACGAATAGAGAGTAGGGATGTAGGAATATTCTCACTATTTCTCTCTCTCTTTTCTATGCTCAAGTGAGCTACCTAGAAGGAGGAGAAGGAGGTGAAGAAGAAGAAGCCATGGAAAATGGCTAAGTCTTCAAGTGAAGAAAAAACTAGCAAGCATAGAAAAGAATGTCTTGATTTTTGCAACCATGGAAAAATAGTAATCACAAATGATTTTATCAATATTTAAAAGCAAGGACATACCTATCTACATCATACTTCTTTACACCTCATCCTCTACCTCATTTTTGATTTTCTATAAAACAAAAATCAAGAAATGAAGTGTCCATCTTCTAAAACAAATTCCGTATAAATACGGAATACAACCCAGTATACGTACATAAATACATATACGCGTATTCGTATAAAAATACGAATAGCCAAGAGAGATAAAATGAATAGTGAACAATAATAGTAGAATATACATATTAATATATATATATATATATATATATTAAATCAAAACCTGATTTAATAATCCGGCTTAATCCTAAGCCGCCGGTATTATTAACCGTCCGATTAAAGTCCGTATAGCCTGTACACGTATTTAATCGGACACCATGTATGCACTAACATACGTCATCTACATAATATCGCCTGAACCGGGAAAACCCTCTATGTGGGACTCTAAAAACTCGACAATACGCTGGCAGTGATTTACTGAATAAATCTGAAAACCACAAACAATTTAGCGGCACTAGCTGTACGTAACGGCTATCCAGGTATCTGTCGAAAAGGAGGTCGACAATCAAGTCCGTCCGAACCCTACTGAGCCTGAATGTGATAATCTCCATACGGTCCGATCTTTTCGTCTGAGAGTTTCGCATACCAGGTCTAGAGGGTAGAAACGTCATACCCCTAATAACCCGATAAGTCGTGTCGGAGTCAAGCTCATCACCAACCAAGAAACTACTGAACTCATATCAGTAAATCTCATCTACCGTGGCCACGAATTTAGGGTGATAGCCAACCGAACACAGTAAGACATCGACTCCTAATATCAGGAGAGACGAATCCCCGACAATCGCTCACTGCCTCTATGTGGCTCGGGACTGTACCCAACTAAAACCTATTTGCATGACTCTTTTGAATCGTGGTAGGGTAATAATCAAAGTACAGTGGAAACTCACACGAGACAAATGAAGATCTCAGGTCAAAAGACTAACCTGTACTAATGCCACTCGAGAACTTCCATCTAACGATTGATATAATACCATGTAGAAGTTCTCGGCGAGTCTGTCCAGTATACTCACCTCTAGTAAGCACCTGTATACTATCTTAGGTGACATAACACCAATGGCTTGTGAGACCGGCCACTGCCCCTCGTCGGGGTCTCGAAACGTATGCACTGGTCTACACCGGAATATCGATGCCCAGTCTCGATACTCTCACGACTATGGACATTTAAGATTGTGCTTATAGACCACCCAGCTCTCACGTATTTGATCGCCATCATAATGTTGGTAGTCAAGAAAGAATGCTACGAGCTTCATCATTATGTATTAGCGACACGTAATAATAAGTAAAATGTGTACACATCAATGATAAAGACAAACTAGATAGCATACTATCATTTCGAGTAAGATTGTTCTACATGTATAGGTCCTGCCTCAATTATCATAACCGCGTGCCTGCTATTATAATAATTGCCTTTAGGGCACTATATCCAACACCATATGCACGTCCTCGGTGAGTGTGTTAACGTCGGTCTTCCCTGGAATCAGGCGACCTGACCGACGTCTCTTCATGGGGCGCGGCGAGTGTTGAAGCGATAATCTGGTCGCTTCCGAGACGTCGGTGTCGAACTGTCCGGTGCCCAACGAGTCATGAAATCATTTCTCGTATGGGGGTCAGGACTGCCGGAATCAGCATGCTGGTATTCCGTGACATCGAGATTGGCACGAGCGAGGCCGATGATCGAATTGCGCCCGTCTGTCGTCCCGTGCACGACGTCGTTCCGGGGAGCGGCGGCGGTGACATGGCGGGCATGGCCGGTTGTTTGGACACGAGCGAGCGCATCCATCATCGCCGTGGATCTGTTGATTCATGCGGATAAGGTATCGACGATGTTGGGAGGCGGAGTAGAACCGTCCCTGCCTCCGTTGCGATGGACGGGATGGCTTGTGTTAGTTACTTTGTTGCGATGATCGCTGGCCATCGAATCGAAGGTGGAAGATCAACTTTTTTTGGTGGAAAAGTCTTTCATTCCCACAGACGGCGCCAACTGATGTACATCGGAATCTCCTTCAGATGCCGTCCTCTGTCGATCTTACTGCCAGGGGGCTGAACGGTTAAGATTTGGAACGAGGGTTGAGCGTGTGGATCTTAATGGGTTATTGGTTGTTGTTGACGCCGAGATACCTACAAGGGAAGTCCCGGGGTAGGAAACCACCGTAGGATCCGACGATCAAGTTGTACCGGGAAATATTAAGGCAGAGTAGCAGCGTATTGGAATGAGTTCGAGTTACCTGAGTCGTCTGGAAGAAGGGTTTATATAGCGGTCACATGGAGCGAGCTGATACGAGATTCTCGCCGTTCGTTACGCCCCTGTGTCATGTTCACATTGATGGCGGGATATGCCCATTAATGGCAAGGTACGCTAGCGTGGGATGCGGGACGTTGAGCGACGGAGATCTCGTCATAGCGAGATACAAGGAGCTGTTACGGGGACGCTCGGGCTCTGTGCTCCCTGCCATACAAGGACGCTGAGGAATCTCAGATACATGATAGCTCGAAAACGAACAAGCGAGCTGAGAAGTCTCACCTCTGTGATCGCTTGGAAACGAACGAGGGGGCTGAGCAAGCTCAGCTCTGTGATAGCTCGGAGACGAGCAAAGAGGCTGAGGAAGCTCAACTGTAGGATAGCTTGGAGGCCACCTGTTGGCTGGTTGCTTGACGAATAGAGAATGTACTCAGGGAAGCCCCCCCCCCAGGTCGGATGATACCTCGGAGATGAGACACCAAGTAGTGTCCCTTCCGCATGGTACTTCAAAGAGCTGGCTGATGCACGTGAGAGACTTACCATCCGCCACGTGTCTTGATCAGGGGAATCAGTGCTTGTACATTTTCATCTCTTTCTCTCTCTTGTCCGAATGTATTATACCTGGCACACTGAATAATCTCTTCTAGTATAGATCTTTTCGTTCAAGAAAGTTGTTGGGATTTTCAGGATGTACACTATATAGATGTAAGATTTAATGGGGCTAGCTGCGGTCGGCTCGGACGTCTTGTTGAAACCCTAAGATCCACACCCTCCGTTTTCTTTTAATATCGATGTGGCGACAACAGCTGGCGTTGTCTCTAAATATAATTTTTTCATTCAGATTGCAATCTAACCATAGCTTAGCGTCAAGAAATGCCATCACTGCTCAAGAAAACAAAAATGGAGAATTTTAGTTTGAATTAGCCCAAAAGAAATGGAAAAAAGAAAGAAATTTCTTTTCTTCCAATTAGTATATTTTGTTCTTTTCCTATCATTCTTCCAAATTTACCAAACAAACAATTGAACCCACAAAAGGATAGACCACCACATTTAAAATTCCAGTTCCTTGCAAACAACTAGAGAGAAATTTATAAAAGATGCTTCAGAAACTCTGGCATGCAACTAATTCAGTATCATGACCGTCTAATAGTATACATCCATCAATACTTAAGCACTAAACTAATTTATTAGCCTCTAAATTTCTAATTAGAGAACATATATAGATCCATTAGGATCCTGACAAAATTTACAAAGACTGCTGCTAGCAAAAATAAAACCATGTTAGTGCTAATCACCAACATCATCACATACATGCATCATATATCAAGATTAAAATCATATAAATTACAAGAACCATTATTGCCAAAAAAAAAAAAAAAAATCAAATCTACCTACTGCTCGGCCCCTCACCGATTCGTGAATAGAGCGCGGCCGTCAGCTGCTCTTGCGTGTATCGCCTGCTCGTCATCTTCACCGTAGCCTGCTGGATCATGAGCTCCTTCACCACGGAAACGCTCGCGTAATGCACATCGAGATCGAGTTCCTTCAATGCCCCCATCAACCTCGCGGCCGGATGATTCTTCCTAACAC
The DNA here is from genome assembly GCA_030015575.1 of Agapanthus africanus. Lineage (NCBI taxonomy): Eukaryota > Viridiplantae > Streptophyta > Magnoliopsida > Asparagales > Amaryllidaceae > Agapanthus > Agapanthus africanus. The sequence goes on from CM057350.1 coordinate 118,111,012, forward strand.
ACTGAACCCTGATCATAGCCTCGATCCCCATAATCCTAACCTCGATCTCAACTCCGAAACACCTCTCGTTGCTATGGCTCAACTGCTGAACCGGGCGGGCTGGACCCGGACCCGATTCCTTCTCCAGTTTCAGAGACTCGACCTGATTCCTGAGCTCCTCGTTGTCGGACTCGGCCGATTGGATGTTGGATCGGAGCTCGTTGATGTAAGAGATGGCGTCGCCTAAAAGCGAGGCCTTGTCCATCTTGGACACATTGGGGACTACTGCCCGAAGAGCGTAGAACCTCTGGTTGAGCTTCTCCCGCCGCTGCCTTTCCGCCTCAACATGATTCAAGGGCTCTTCGCGGCCGTTAGCGGGCTTCCGCCCGCGTTTTCTCGGTTTTTTCTCCGGTTTGGGTTCCGGTTCAATCACCCTGCTGCTTTCCGCTTCTCGGATCGACGCGTCAAGGTCCGAATGGTCGGAATCGGCCGTGAGGATTCCGTTGGTTTTCGGGGCAGAGGAGAAGGAGAGTATGCCTTCGTCGTTGTTGCTTCCTCTCGAAGTCGCGCCATCCGACCTTTTAACGGTGGCGGACGTGTTGTTTCTTTTGTCGAAATTGAGGATCTCGCTCTTCTCGGGCTTGAACAGCTGGGTCTGAGGAGCAGAGCTGGCGAATTCGGAGAAATTCAGCTCTTTCGTTAGGAACGGTTGATGATGATGATGATGATAATGATGATTATTCTGCATCGGAATCGAGCTACCAGAGCTAGTACGATGATTATGATGATTTCCTAACGGAATTGGTTGCTGCTTTGGAAAAGAGACCTCCGATGGATCGGTGATCCAGATCGTCGCCGGATCGGCCTGCGTGGTCGGCGGCGGCGGCGAGATCCAAGAAGATCCACCACCACCACCACCAGCAGCAGCAGGAGGAGGAGGATTGCTGATACTAGTATTAAACTGACCGAATTTGAAAGAATGGCGGATATTGGAGACTATCTGATGGCTCTGGAAGATGAGATCGGTGGATCCGAGCTCGAGGACGCCGGTGCCGATGGGGAGGCAGACCACGGTCTGGATGCCGAACTGCTGGGCCTGGCGGACGCGGTCGCAGGGGGAGACGGCGAGCTTCTCAGGGGGACCGTCGATCCACTGGGGGAGGCCGGAGACGAAGGACTGGCCGACGAAGCCCTCGCCGGGGAGAAAGGTGCGGGTCATGGAGATCAGGAAGAACCACTCGGTGTCGGTGACCTCGTCGTCGATGGGGGTGGCCTCGTCGGAAGGGGAGGAGGAGCCGATCATGGAGTTGAGCTCGCGGAGGACGCGCTTCCGGTCCTCCTGGACCTCAGGCGGGGCCCTGGAGCGGCGCCGCTCGTGGTCGCAGCCCTTGTAGTAGCCGTCGCCCCAGGCGAGGTCGCCGGCGGAGCTCTGCTGCCAGAAGATGGCGTAGGTCCAGGACTCGCGGGAGGTGTCAATTAGGGACTGGAGGCGCTGCTGGAGGTTATCGAGGGAGCGGAGCTGGTCAGGGGCTGGGGCGGGGGAGGGGGCCAGGAGAAAGGAGGGGAGGTCGATCGACGACGACGACGCCATGATGGAGGCGTTGTCGCCGCTCCACAGATTCATTGTTGCGGGGTGTAGGGTTAGGGTTTTGATGGAGGCGAAGGCGGCTTCAGTGAGAGAAGAGAGAAGAGGGAGAGCGTAGGAGAAGGCGGGGAATGAGGAGGGAGATGAGCGAAGAGATGGAGAGGGTTGGAATATGATGGCAGCAGATTCGAGTAGGGGTCTTTTGGTAAATTTGGGTGATGTCCTTTTTGGCTATTTTGAACTCTCTCTTTTTCCCCCTTTTTTTTCTGATATTTCATTTTAATATTTAGGACAAATTTACGTAAGCTCGGTAGCTTTTGTCCAAATTGCCGGCAATTGAATGTTGCCCCCCAATCCAACACCGTCATTAATATATATATATATATATATATCTTCTTTTTCTATATATATATCTTCTTTTTCTGAAATAACCTTTATTTTTGTCTGTTTGGTATGATGGATTATCTTTGTAACTCGTAAGATTAATTTTGAATGAATTTTGCTCATTTATTTTTTCCCTCTTTTCTGCATAGTTAATCATGATTCGGTTCTATTTATAAATATTTATATAGTAATAATTGAAGCAAGTTGGGTGAAGGGTATTTTGGGAAGAGAAATAGAAGAAAATAACCATGTTAGAACCAACATCGAGATTGCGCCTTTTTATTTAGGGATGTTTCATGCAAGCGTAGACATTATTTTATGTCGGTCTAGAATTGCTTCTGAGACGAGTTGGAGATTCCGTTGCATATAAAATCTTAAAGGAAAGGAACATGCTATATTTGTGTTCCTTAGATAAACAATTTTGTTGAATGTATCTAGTAAAAAAAATACATCTCTAAATTTTAGTGTTGGGTTTGTTTTTTGCTTAATTTTTTTTGTGTGTGATTGGTTAAATATTAAATTTTATTTGCTTTATTGATCGGACAATATGTAATATTTTAGAAAATGTGATATTTAACATAAGAAGTCTATTTTTATTTTTAATGAAGGTCTTTTTCAGATCTCCTTCAGATGTTGTCTTCCGTCGATCTCCCGGTGGATTCAGGAGGGGATCCCCTGTTGTGTGTGGGTCTCAATGGGTGTAGAGGAAGTTTGGTGATTGGAGGAATTTAGCGCTGAGTACTTGCAAAGAAGTCCCGGGATGGTTGGATACCACCGAAGACCCTCCGACGATCAAGTTAGTACTAGATCCGAGCAGCGTAACGGCTAAGTGGAGTCAAAAATGGCTTACTTGACCCCTCTGTGATGGGGGTTTATATAGTGGTGGAGGCATGCAGCAGCGGGCGCGAAAATCTCGCCAGCAGTTACGCTCCCGACGTCACGCCCGCGTAGAGAGTGGATCGCCCATAAATGGGGATCGTAGAGGTGTGGAACGTGGGATATTGCTGGCGGAGAATCCGCGCATGACCAGATTCGCGGAGCTGCAGTTACGCCTGTGAGTGGCGGAACTGGTCGGAGGGCCGAGGAAGACCGCCTCGGCAAACGGGCTCAGGGACAAGCGAGAAGGCCGAGGAGACTTGGTCTGGCGATAGCTCGGGGCGAGCTGAGGGGCCGAGGAGGCCAATAAACGGGGAGCCCCGAGGAGGGCTGGCTTGCGCTGGCCGGACGGGTACAGGGGTGGCATGGCCTGTCTTTGTGGGCCCTTTCTTTTGAGTTCTGGGACGTGCCGTTCGCCACGTGTCATGATCCTGAGGATCGCCAGTATTGAGCATTATCATTAGCCCCCCACTCTTATCCCGACCAGCTGTCGGGTCGGGACAGGAGTGGATCGCCGGGCCGCCCAGGGTAAGCTCCCTCCTAAGGTTTCGTCGGGACGCGTCCCCCGGGCCGGGAGCTGTCTTTTCCGCTGTCGAATCAAGGTGAGATCTTTGCATTTAAGGAGGGTGCGCTGGTTCGTGTATCTTGTCTTTGAAGTGGCGGTCCACGTATCGAGCATCGGCTGGTCGACGTGACGTGAGCAGACCTGTGACGCCTGAAGGGCGCGGTCCAATGTGGGAACGACAGGTGGAGCAATCTGAGCCGTTTGGATGTGAGGAGGCGTTTCGGCGGGAGACGAAGGGCGCCGATGGATGAGGTTGCTCGCGGCGATAAATAGGGGTGGGGCCTGCTCCATGGCCCCTAAACCTTCATCTCGCCTTCCTTCTAAGCTTTGACTGCTCGGCGCTCCTCCTTTTTGGGGATACATGGTTCGTTCTCACTCTTTGGGTCGCTCATCCCAGGGGGAGGCCCGTGACGCGGGCATGCCCCCATGTGGCCGAGGTTCTACTACAAATGTCCTGCCGGCGGCAGGGTATTCCGCCCCGTTGGCGGCTCCCGGGGGTTTTTCCGGCGGCGGTTAGAGGCGCCTGCGGTCACCCGAGCCCCAGACGGGAGATGGAGGAAGAGGGGGCGAGGACGGGGTCCCCCTTAAGAGAAAAAGGACAATCTCTCGTGCATCGTCGTCAATGGTCCCTGAAAGGATCCCCATGCAGGAGGGAGAGGCCGTCTTCATGGTTCCGTCCGGGCTATCTGTCGCTGCCGGCTTGCTCGCCAGGATGGAAGATTCGGCAGGAGGGAGACTCCTGTGCGGTACCCTGAGGGCCCAAATGGAGGTCATAGCTCAGGGGGCGGTCCAGGTACGAACTCTTTCATGCGTTGTCTTTGGCCTTCCTTCTTTGGCCCGAGTGACTTCTGGTTTCTCACCCGCTTCCTGTCAGGTCCTTCAACACTGCGCCATCGCCGCTGGTATGGAAGCCGAGGGGGCGTTCCACGCGCCGAGCCCGGTAGAGGCATTCCCTTCGGAGATCGAGGCCCTGCGGCGTGACCTGCGCCTGGAGAGGGCCAGGGCCGATGTCCTGGCAGCCCGTGCGGAGTCTGCGGAGCTTGCCAATTCAGCGAATCAGGGCGTCTGCCGTCTCCTGAGTGCATCTCTTCGAGTTGCCGAGAGGAAGCTGGGGGATCTGCCTGACCGCTTCACGGCCATGGAAAAGGAGAGAGATGCCATCCGGAGGGATGCCGGGGCGGCGTTTCTGTCGGCTCAGGCCGCTGAGGCCCGGGCCAGGAAAGCCGTGGCTGATTACAAGACGTCAGAGCAGTTTTACGTTGAGCTCGGCAAGTATTCTGCCGTCGCGTGGAATAAGACTCTGGATGCCGTGAAGGAGCAGCCTCCCGATTTTTCCAATGGCGAGCTCCGTGCTCGGGTCCCGCTCCCGGTTACAAGGCCTCCGGGCGACAACGATGGGGGAATGTGGCGTGCCCCTGGTGGCGAAACCTCCGGTGGTGAAGCCCCCCAGCGACGAGGGAGGCGAGGCGCAGGGGGGAGGGGGTTCGCGACTTGGGCCTTTTTGATATTTCCTTGCCCCCCTTTGTAAGCCTCCGGGCAGTTTGTTAAGCTGGGGAGCTAAGAATACCCTCTGTAAAGACCTCCTTTTAATAATAAAACTTTTTTCTTTTTCTGGTTTCCTTGATTTGCGCTTTTGTCTTTTGTTCGTGATGAACACTTGTAAAAATTTTCTTCTTGCGCTGTTGGGCCTCCATGTCAGGTCGGCTATCTGCCTAGCGATCGCCCGTCGAGTTAATTCATGCGCTGCTGAGGAGAAGGCGTCCCCATGGCCCCGAATTCGAGGGGAGATCGCTCGAGACTTAGATAGACCTGATGCCCCCGGTTGGCAGCTCGGGCCGTTCGCGCGTGGTGGGCGGAGGGTTGTCCGCCTTATTTGGACCGAGCAGGGTAGCTGCCCGGTTGCCTCTTGCGAGGGCTTTTTGATCCTGGGCGTTGTGGTAGAGAAGCTACCCACCGGGACCGACTCGGCAGGAACGTGCGGTTGCCTCTTACGAGGGCTTTGATCCTTCAGGACGGGAACCGAGCAGGGTTACTGCTCAATGCCTCTTGGCGAGGGCTTTGATCCCTGTCGGCCGTGGTAGGAGGCTACCAGCCGGGAATAGCCGAGCAAGGACTCGACTGCCTCTGGGAGGACTTTGGTCCTTGGCGCAGGAGGGGCTGTAGAAGCCTACCAAGGACCCTTGACCGGGAAGGGTTAGCGCCCGGTGCCTCTTGGCGAGGGCTTTTGTCCTGAAGGATAGCTGAGCGAGGGATCCTCGGGCTCGAATGCCTCTGGGAGGGCTTTCTGATCCCCGGTGTTGCGGCAGGGGAGCTGCCCGCTGGGGATAGCCGAGCGACGGTCGGGCTTGACTTCCTCTGGAAGGGTTTTCCGATCCCTGACGTTGCGGTAGGGAAGCTACTCGCCAGGGATAACTGAGCAGGGTAGCTGCCGGACTAACCCTAAAGAGGACATTTTGGTCCTTAGCGTCAGGGGGCTGTAGGAAGCCTACTAAGGATAGCCGGGTAGTGGGTTGCGTGGCCGCCTCTTGGCGAGGGCTTTGAATTGTAAAGACGGAACTCTACTCGGGATGATTCGACGTTTCTTTATTCGTATTGACAGGATTTTCAGAGAACGCTTTACATCATCTTTGTGAAAGGGAAAAAGAGAGGGGTGGTATATACTCGCTGGCTTTGACCTCACTGATATAGCTTGAGCTTCTCGGCGTTATAAGGCCGCGGAAGCTTTCGTCTGTCCGCGTCTTGTAGGCGGTAGGTTCCACCAGGGAGCGCCTCAGAGACGAAGAAGGGACCCTCCCACTTTGGGGAGAACTTATGAAGCCTGCCTTGGTCGATGAACTCGTTCCGCCGTAGGACCAGATCCTCGGTCTTTAAGGAGCGGTGTTTGACCCGAGCGTTGTAGTATCGGGTCATTTGTTGTTGATAGGCGGCAGCTCTGATCTGAGCCCGATCCCTTTTCTCCAACAAGATGTCGAGGTTGGTCCGTAGCGCCGAGGTGTTTGTGTCATCGTCGAAGTGCTCGACCCGGTGACTGGGTAGCCCGATCTCCGCTGGGACCATCGCTTCGGTCCCATAGCAGAGGCTGAAGGGGGTCTCCCCGGTGGGAGTCTTTTTTGACGTGCGCAGGGCCCATAAGACCCAGGGTAGTTCTTCGACCCAACTGCCTTGTCGCCCTTCTAGGCAGGTCCGGAGACCTCGGAGGACGTCTCGGTTAGCAGCCTCGGCCTGCCCGTTGCATTGGGGATGCGCGACCGGGGCGAACTTCATGAGGATATGGTACTCTTTGCAGAAGTCCTTCACTTTCTCATTCTCGAAGTTCGTCCCGTGGTCGGTGATGATACACCTCGGGATGCCAAACCGGAGTATCAGGTTGTTTTGCAGAAACTTGATGGTTGTGGCGGCGTCCGGTTTCTTGATGGGGACGACCTCGATCCACTTGGCGAAGTAGTCCACCGCGATGAGGACGTATTTGTGCCCACCTGTTCCGGTAGGGAACTGGCCGATCATATCCAACCCCCATTGGGCGAACGGCTATAGGGATGTTAGGGCAGTCAGCTCGGTAGCCGGGAGGCGGGGAATGTTGCCGTGGAGCTGGCAGCTCTTGCACCTCCTGACCAGCTTCAGGGCGTCCTCGTGCATAGTGGGCCAGTAGCACCCTTGGAGCAACGCTTTTTGGATCAAGGTTCGAGTCCCCTGGTGTGCGCCGCCCACCCCTTCATGGATTTCTCGAAAGACGTAGTCGGCTTCGTGGGGGTCAACGCACCGGAGCAGGGGCTGAGTGAAGGCATTCTTGTAGAGGTTCTCGTTGCTCCAGACGAAGTGGCGGGTTTTGGCCCGGAGACAGCGGGCGGCTGCCCGGTCCTCCGAGAGCGTGCCATCTTTCAGGAACTCCACGAGAGGCTTCCTCCAATCCTTGTCGCTCTCCTGTGCCGCGTACACGTGGAGTGTCGTCGCTCCGTCTCCCACGCTGGGTTGAGGCAAGGTTTCGAAGAGGATAGACCGCTTACTGTTGGCCGAGTATGACAAAGCCAGCTTGCTCAGGGCGTCTGCTTGGGCATTCAGCTGCCTGGGTATTTGTTCTACCTGGACTTCGTCGAATTTTCTTCGGAGTTTCCGCACTTCGTCTAGGTACATCATCATCAGAGGCTCCCGAGCTTCGAAGCGGCCGGTCACTTGACCGACAACAAGGGCAGAGTCACTGCGGATTCGAATTAACTTCAACCCCAGCCCGACGGCCATGCGCAGTCCGGCCAGGAGGGCCTCGTACTCTGCCGCGTTGTTCGATGCTTTGAAACCGAGCCTCAAAGAATACTCCATCTCTGCTTCGTTCGGGCCCCGGATAATGAGGCCGGCATCGCAGCCTTCTTCGGTAGAAGACCCGTCGACGTAGATGACCCACTCCAGAACCGAGCCAGGGCCTTCCGTGACGGGACACTGGGTTACGAGGGGCGGCACGGACTCCGGCTTCTTGCTAGGGATGGTGCATTCAACGATGAAATCGGCCAGGGCCTGCGCCTTGATGGCTTGCCTCGGACAATACCTTATGTCAAACTGAGATAGTCCCCACCTCCATTTTTCTAGGCGGCCTGAGGATTCTGGTGATGCTAGGATAGCTCCCAACGGGCGCTCGGTGAGGACGATGATGGTGTGTGCTTGGAAGTAGTGCCGCAGCTTCCACGAGGCTACCACGAGGGCTAAGACAATCTTCTCTATGGCGGGGTACCTCGTTTCCGCGTCCTTAAACACGTGGCTCACACAGTACACCGGCTTCTGCGCTCCTTCGGCCTCCTGGACGAGCACCGAGCCTGCTGCTTGGTCAGATACTACCAGATACAGCGACAGCTCGTCTCCTTCCACTGGCCGGGTGAGCGGCGGAGGCGTTGCGAGGTGCTTCTTCAATTGGCCGAAGGCGGCTTGGCATTCCTCCGACCACTCGAACCTCGGGATTTTCCTCAGCGTCTTAAAGAATAGAAGGCACTTCTCCCTCGACCTGGACATGAAATGGCTCAGAGCGGCGACCCGCCCCGTGAGTCGCATGATCTCGACGTTGGTCTTGGGCACGATCATGTTCAGGATAGCGTCGATCTTCTCTGGGTTAGCCTCAATTCCGCGGTGAGCGACCATGAACCCGAGGAACTTTCCCCCGGTGACTCTGAATGCGCACTTAGCGGGGTTTAGCTTCATGTTGAACTTGCGGAGCATTTCGAAAGCCTCGCCCAGGTCCTTGGCGTGGTCGGCCGACGAGATGGATTTGACGAGCATGTCGTCAACGTAGACTTCTATATTCCTGCCGATCTGTGGCTTGAACATGCGGTTGACCAACTTTTGGTACGTGGCCCCGGCATTCTTGAGGCCGAAGGGCATCACGTTGTAGCAGTACATTCCCCGGTCCGTTGTGAATGCGGTCAGATCTTCATCTTCAGGATTCATACGGATTTGGTTGTAGCCGGAGAAAGCATCCATGAAGCTCAACAGCTCGTGGCCGGCCGAGCTGTCGATGAGCTGGTCTATGCGGGGGAGCGGAAAGTTGTCCTTGGGGTAGGCCTTATTGAGGTCGGTGAAGTCGACGCACATACGCCACTTCCCGCTTGACTTCTTGACCAGAACTACGTTTGCTAGCCACTCAGAGTAGGGTACATTTCTGATGAAGTTGGCGGCGAGGAGCCGATCAACCTCCTCTTCGATAGCCTTCTGTTTAACTGGGGCGAAACTTCTTTTCTTCTGTCTGACGGGTCAGGCCGCAGGGTCAACCCCGAGCTTGTGGGAGATGATTTTGGGATCGATCCCAGACATGTCAGCAGGCGCCCAGGCGAAGACGTCGGAGTTTCTTCTGAGGAATCCGATCAGGTCATTCCGTTGAGTCCCCGTCAGGAGCGACCCGACCTGGATGGTTTTTCCCTGGTCTCCTTCTGTTAGGGGCACCTCGGTCAGAGGTTCGACCGGCGCCCCACGGACCTCCTTCCGCTCGTCTCGGGTGTCCAGGGAACCTTTGATGTCGTCACCTGTCTCGGTGTCGTCAGCAGGTGTTTCCCCCAATCAGAGCAAAGCTCTGTTTTGAATTTCAAAATTCAAAAATTGAAGCAACGCTTCAGATCCGGTGCGCTGCGCACTGCGTGCCACGTGTCAAGCGCAGACGCGCTAGCGCCAGGCGCGCTGCGCCCTACGCAGCGCACCCCCAATCAGAGCAAAGCTCTGCTTCAAAATTCAAAATTTAAATTGAAGCAACGCTTCAGATTTTGTGCGCTAGCGCAGTTGCGCTGCGCTCTGCGCTACGTGTCAAATACGGGTGCGCTAGCGCAGTTGCGCTGCGATCTGCGCTGCGCACCATGTGTCAAACACGGATGTGCTAGCGCAAGGTGTGCCAGCGCTGGAATTAAAAATTCCCCACCGTCAGATCAAAAGATCTACTAATAATAAATTATTAATTAATCAAGAACTAAAATTCTGTTATGGAAAGATTTTTCAATTTTATTAAAACAAGAAAATTATCTTCTGTAAAACAGAAGCCTTAGGATCAAAAATCCAACGGTGGGAAATATTCCAAATCAATCAGAGAAAGATCTTCCAAAACTGATTTAACAAATCATTTGGCCCTATATAAAGGACCCTAGACTTCAAATCATACATAGAGAAAAGAGAGAGAAAAACTCTCTGCAAAAGAAGAGAAAACTCTTAGAAAAAAGAAGATTTTTCTTCATTTTCAAGGTAAAAAGAACTATGTTCTTGAATAACAGAGATGAAACCATCTCGTAAAAAGAAGAAATATCTTCTAAAAAGATCTTAGATCTATAAAAAGACTAAGGTCTTTAATTTAAAAGAAAAGATTAAAAAGATCTGATCATAAAAAGACAAAAGAAGTATTTTACTTCATTCACAGATCTTTTGATCTATAAAAGCAGAGCCTTTTATAAAAAACAAGAACTTTTGTTCTTGGATCTTGAGGCAAAGCATCCTTTGAAGAACATAAAATTTGTTCTTTGATCTTAAAATTGATCAGATGCGCTTTGCGCTATTGAAAAGTGCCTTGCACTCATGAACCGCGCTTTTGCGCTCCCTGGACCGGCGCCACGTGTCAACCAGAGATACAATCTGTGCTTTGCACTACTAAAATAAAGCACTGCGCTCATGGGCTGGCGCTCAGCGCCAAGTACGCCACGTGTCACTCACTGGTGCGCCAACAGATAGCGCAATGCGCTCATAAATTAAAAGCGTAATGCGCTAACAAACTAGCGCGACACGTGTCTTCTTCGTGTGCGCTACCTGACAGAAGCGCAATTGTCACGCCCCGCTTCCCAGAGTACGCTAAGGTAGGCACGTGACATAGCCAATCATGCTACCTGTGGATAGGAATTATCCTTCCACAGTCACATTACGGCTGTAGAGATATCAAGAACAATAATAAAACTATCTAGCACATGTCCATAAGACAAAATAAAATGAGTCAAGAATAAATAATGCGGAAGTAAAAGATCCAATACAAGAATAACTGGAATGTATGTCCCATAATGCAGGCTCACATCAGGAATAAATACTGAAAAAGTAAAAGAACTAATTACTAAAGAGTCCTCACTGCTCAGCCTGCTGACTGAAGTACTCCTGCTCGGACTGTAGCAAAAGTACGAAATCTGGGCCATGCAAAACCCAGATGTCAGCGCGCCATAACATCAAGCAATAATATATAAACAGGGTAGCAAGACATGCAAGTATAATCATAAATGGTAAAGCAAATGTAACAACAATATAAATCAGAGCAGTGAAATATAATAAACCGTGAGTAATCTAAACTGGTCTATTGGGTTAACTACTCTCAAGTCTTTGAAATCAATTTGATGAATCATCGATATAACTCAATAGTATCCCGTGCGTGCCCGGGATCACGGTGAAGATTCTCGGGCTGAAACCGAGACATGCCGCTAGGCACTAAAGGAAAAGGGTAATGATGAATGATGTCTGCAGCATCATCCCAAGGCTGGCCTGGCCTCTAAAAGGTAGTGGATAACGATGGATGATGTCAACAGCATCATCCCAAGGCTGGCCCAGCCTCTAAAACTGATCGGTAAAGGTAACGAACCGTCGAGTTACAAGTCAGGTTTCATCATTGATTTCCCCATACCCCCAGGTTATATGTATTCAAGTCAGGTATTAAATAATCTAGAGCTAATGCCAACACAGGATCAGGCAGGTACAAGTTTGTCTGGATAGACAACAGGAACGGTCCGTAAGGACAACAGGTCAGGTTTGTTGGCATTAGACACAAGATCAGGTAATAGGTAAGACCATGGTACATCAGGTCAAGCCAGGTAATGTATAAAGGTGTCATGTCATGTCAAGAGTTGCACGGTACCATGTTGTGTCAAGTAATAGGTGTAACAAGTCATGTCAGGGTGTACAAGATATCATGTGGGTGCTCATAATCAACTAGCATAAGCATGGGTATATAAAACAAGCATGGGTACTAATAGCACAATAAACTGGAACATATAATATGATATGCAAATAGGTACAGATTAAACTATATGGATGCACGGTTATCAGTTTGGGTTTAAGGGATAGTTTCAACAATAAGTATCATACACTTAAACAAATATGGATTGTTAAAAATCTCGTTATTGTGGGTTAAAAGATCTAGGAATGCACATGTATCTAAAACAGGTTAAAGATGCACACGGGTGTCCAATAGGGTAAAACTATAAAAGAGTACCATAGACTATGCAAATAGTTATTATGTGATTTAAAACACAGATGCGGTTACTAAGTATAGTGAACTAAAATGCAACGGGTATGTTTCAAGTTCTGAATCTAAAAGATATAAACGGAACATCGAACTGTTACATTGGAACAGGTGACTTTAGATTCGATCTATAAGTTTAATATTCAAATAAATAGTTATAAAATCATATAGATAGCATGTAGCAAGTTTCACTTGCCTCGACGGATCGCGAAGCAGTATACGGAACGTCACGCGTCGGCGGGAAAAGTCGCGACGCGCGCACGGTACACGGAAAGAGTCCAAACAACGCACGATGGGATCATACGGGTCAGATATCCTCGCTGGGTCGCTGGGATCGTCGACGGCGCGACCGGATTTCGGCGAACACAAGAAACAGTAAGCAATACAAGAAAGAATGTATAAAGAAATGAAGAAGAGAAGAAGGGAAAGAGGAAGGGGAGAAGGAAACTCACTGTGGTTAGCGAAGATGGCCGTGAGGTGTCGATGGCGTCGACGGAGCTCCAACGAGATACCTGCAGAGGCCTCCGGCGATTAAAGAAAACTGAACAAGAAAAGAAAAGAAAGGAAAAGAAGAAGAAAGAAAGAGAGGAGAGGGGGCAAGGCTCACTGGGGGGTGCATGGGGTCAGGGACACGGGGACAAGTCACCGGCGGCGATCGGCTCCGGTAGTGTAAGCGGCAGGGTGCTCGGGCTGTGCGTGCAAGGTGCTCGGGGAGGAGAGAGTGGAGGTGAAAGTGACCAGGATGAGTAGGCGGCGACGAATCGGCGATGGTGGCGTCGGCGGCGTCAGGGTAGGCGAGGGGACGACGGCAGCTAGGGTTACGTATGGGTTTCGTTGAAAGAAAAATGAATAAGAAATATATAGAGGGGAGAGAGAAAGAGAGAGATACGGAAGAGAGAGAGAGAGAATCGAGAGGAGATAGAGAAAAAGCGAAGGGGAGGGAGATAGAAAGAGAGGTGTGGGCCCAGCACAAATAAAGGAGAAAGATGATTGGCTCGTGGGATTAGGAAATTGGTTTTTGGAAAAAATATAAAAGATTTAATAGTTTAAAGAATAATTTCGTTAGCCGTAAAATCTTGTACGCTGTTAAAATATTTTTAAACGGATTAAAGAAATTTAAAATAAATAGAATTTGGCGGGATACAAAATATTTCATAATTGCGCCCGGGTCGGGTCCAAAATTTTGGATTTGAAATACGAAAATTATTTGTAAGTTCCAAAAATTAAAATGAAGGATTTTGTAATAGAAATGCATACCCCCAAGAACGGACGCACGTACGTGCGCGTAGCCATCCAAACACGTCCGTTTCACTGAACGGGACGAGAACACGATACAAGAACGCTACCACAGGGTTAGGGGTATCAAGCAGGCCATGTCATGTATTTTTGAATTATTTTACGCGACTTAAATTGTTATATGCAAAATACGTAATGCTAGGGTATTCTATAATTATGAAACAATAAGCTCAAGCAAGCGGGTCGAACGTAAAGTAAACTACCATTCGCATCCAAAGATGGTAAATAAAATAAACACCACAAACAACATATACGGCAACATAAATTGGTATAACTGAACTCGGTTGTTACAGCAATGCGCTCTTTGACTGGCGCAACGCGCTTGGCGCGCCACGTAGCGCACTGTCAGAACAAACTTTGTTTCTGATAAATGCTATGCATTCAATACAAGACAAAAATGTCATAGCCCATTTCATAGCATTATTAAAAGGGCCGAGCCCAAATAAAGGCTTAATAGCCAGAACAAAAATAAAATGTTAAAACATTTTAATTGGACTTAGCCCAATTTTGGCCATAAGTCCTCAACTTATTTTGAATTGAGCACATCTGCTCTTTCAACCAACTTACCTGGGTTCAAGGGTACATCTCTTCATTTCCTTGATATTCGTCGTTGTAATTCCTCAACGTCTTCAAAGAGCTGACGGGTCCCGACAACCACACATTTCACAGACTATGACGTCTTTAAACTGGACTGTGGGGTCCTTAAACTCATGGACTATGATGTCCTTAACCTTGACCGTGATGTCTTTAAACTAATATCGGATTGTGAGGTCCTTAAACTCACGGACTATGATGTCCTTAACCTCGACCATAATGTCTTAAAACTAACATTGGACTATGGGGTCCTTAAACCCATGGACTATGATGTCTTTAACCTTGACCGTGATGTCTTAAAACTAATATCGGACTGTGAGATCCTTAAACTCACGGACTATGATGTCCTTAACCTCGATCGCGATGTCTTTAAACTAACATTGGATCGAGATGTCCTTAAACTACCAATGGACCGTAATGTCCTTAAACTAATTATCGACCGCAATGTCACTAAACTAAATAATAGAGCCCAATTGCTCTCTTGTCGGATCTAAACGGTCCCGTTAAGTTGATTTTAGTCTAAAATTAGACTAACGTATCCTTAACAAACGTTTAAGTCGTTCTTAGTCTCAAATAAGGCTAATGTATCCTTAAACCCAAACCCCCAAAACCCAAATCTAAGAAAGATACGGAATTGGACTAGTCCACGCCCTACGGGCGACAACATAACTTAGTCTCCGTATACAATCCACGGGCAACCAAACATAAAAACAAACACCCACGACACGAAATGACCACATGGAGAAGGAGAAAGTTGTTACCGCAATGCGGTAGCGTAATTAACTGCAGGGGCTTGCGCCTGCAGGGAAGAGCGTCCCCACAATCAAAAACCCCTCAAATGAGGGGGAATGTGACGAAGTCTGCTACATCGGCTGCATCCGTTTAAACCTTCGATACACGGTGTCATAAATCAACTTAGCATTTTCGGAGACGTGGACAGATAGCACCAATTACCATCTGCCCCGAAATTCAGGCTAGACGTCCGCCGCGTCTTTCGGAGGGGGACAGATTCTGGCACGCCCGGTAGGACCTTTTCCTCTTTCCACTCCACACTTCGTGTGTCGTGTTCGCGAACGAATCGCGGTTTGCTAATGGTTGCCCTTGGGTTTTAAGGTACTAAGATTTGGCGTTTTGCTTGGTGCAGAAAGCAAAGGATCAATGGCATTCACCCGCTCGAAGTGTTCCATATGCAACTGCAACCCACGTTCTGTCTCAACTGGAGGCATAGCTTACGGGCCCCAGACGGCTTCCCTATTCACGATGCCGGTGGAACAGGTCACCCAAGCCTCCACAGGATTGTTTTTCGGGACTATACTCCCGCCAGCGAGCTTCATCGTTCCTATGCCCGCACCAGAAGCTCCCAAGAAGTCGGTCTTCGATCGGCTTGCTGCTACCACGGCCCCTCTCAGCGGGTCGTCCAGCTCCAACTCCTCAGTCTTCGCCAGACTGAGCCTGAACTCTGATGGCCTGCCAAGAAGCCCATGATACCTGAAGTGGCCATCCCAAAGAAGATAGCCATCCCTGCTCCTGAAGTCGTTAAGACGTCTTCCCCTGCTAAAGAGTCGGTCTTTACAAGACTGACTATTCCGGCTCCCGTTCCTGCTCGAAGGTCTGTCTTTGACAGATTGGATACCTCTACTCAAAAGACGTCAGTCTTCAAGAGACTGGTACCAGCGGCGCCCCATCTGGACAGGGGGCAAGACAAAGCCATCCCCATCGCCGAACCAACACCGTCCGCTCGACACGCTCGACGTCGCCACTCGCGCCGAGTAAGGAAGGCTGGAGGCAACTCCCCCTCTAGGCTAACTCCACCGACTTGAACGGTGGAAATTAATGCTGCTGTTCCAACCGGGAACAAATTTGAGCTACTGTACAAAGTGCGCAGGAATTCGCCTACCGTCGTATTAAAAAGATCTCCGCCGCCGGTGGAGACTGTCACAGAAACGAAGCCGGAACAGTCCCCTCAACGACTGTCTTCTAAAGTTTACAAAGTCTGGCGACGTGTCCAAGAGTCAGTGATCGATCAAGACTACCTCCACCGACAGAAGAAGCTGAAGGTTCAGCCGGAAGGGAACTATCCCAGTAAGCCGCAAAAGACGACAACAACTTGGGTGCCCGCTACAACGGCCCCCTCAACTTCGACTGCTCATAAGAGGAGAAGGCCGGAGAAAATCCCCATGTCTGCGACAAATATCAAAGGCACTGAGCCCAAACGCCCTAAGTCTAGGGGCATGATGGTGCATACCGTCAATATGGCATCCGGAAAAGAGGATAGCCGTATCTCCACGGGTCATCGACCGCTTACGGGATCCGTGACAAAAGCCCAAGAGCAGCAACAGAAGCTTCAGAAAATGATGACTACGATGGCCGTGCTCACAGGACCGAAAGCAAGCCCAGAGACATCCTCGGAGCAATGCCACGAGCAGGAAACTGATGCTGAATTCCTTCGGAGAATGCTTGAGAAGAAGGACAAAAAGGCCGCGGAACAAGCGGCCAATATAAAGCAAATGGCCCTTCTATTCTAAGATATGGTGGGCATGATGATCCAGCCGGATCCCCAAATCGAAAATCCCCCAATAATAATTGAAGATGATAGAGGAGAAATATCAAACTCTCTGCCGGCTCTGTCAACAGCCAAGGAAGAGACAACCTCCAAAGCCGCCCTGGATGATTATATCGCTCAGCAGATACGAGTTCACCAGGCAAATGAAGCGGCTGGCCAAGTTGTTAGAACTGGACGACCGTATCCAGGATGGTATGATCAGATAAAATACCCGCCGGGCTACACGATCCCGAAATTCCATGTGTACAAGGGGACAGGCAATCCCCATCAACATGTTGCTCAGTTCAGGGCCCTCTATGGCAATACTGGTGGCGATGATAAGCTCTTGCTCCGCCAATTCGTCGACAGCTTATCGGAGACGGCATTTGAGTGGTACTCCGAACTTTCAAATGACTCCGTCAAAACTTTCGCAGAAATGGAGTTGTTGTTCACCCAACGATTCGCAAGTGCTAGTGAACCTACCCCAATAGCGGCATTGATTAATGCCAGGGTGAAGCCGAGCGAGACGTGGGTTCAGTACGCAATCCGATGGCGGAACCTGTGGTGAAAGTGCGAACAGCGCATTGAAGAGGCACCGGCGGTGGGCATGTTCGTGGGCACCCTAGACCCTCATGCAACTATTTCACAGTTCATGATGTTCTTCAAACCGATTACGTTCCAGGCTTTAATCGACAAGCTAGCCCAGATGGATCAAATGGGTCATAGACCGTCTCCTCCGAAGCCGGAGCTGCGGAACGAAAAAGGTAAGGGGAAGGCGACCTTCGTTGCAAATACCCAACAGCAGCCCAGTGCTCCAAGACTAACGGATCAATTGGAGGAGAGACGGCACTATTATAATGAGAAGACGAAGCGTCCTTACTCGTTCCCACGGGACAAAACGAAGAGACTATTCGAGCTGGCGATGCGCAACAGGCTTATCAATCTGCCGAATCCGAGGCGACCATTGCAACCCGGCAAAGCGAATAATCCCAATTATTGCCCTTACCATCAAACGGTAAGCCATCCAATCGAAGATTACTTCATCTTTAAGGGATAGATCGAGGATCAGTACCTACAAGGTAAGTTTGCGCTGTCGGAGAAGTGGAAAGTAAACCCACCACAACCGCACACTCCTAAGAAGACGGACACACCGGGGACAACGTGCTCTTTTGTTGAGGAAGCTCCATGGGAGGTGGCTCTTTTGGCCAAAACCAAAAAGATGCTGAATGATCTCCAGACATGCCCGGCGATCAGGTGGAAGAATCCGCTGGAACCCCAGATCATCGGCTCATAGCACAGCAAAATCTGGAAGCTTATAAAACAAAGATGACGCGCTCATATGAAAGGTTGACTAGGCCTAGGACATTCCGCCAAGGCGAACTCGTACTAGTGGTCAAAAGGCCTATGATCCCCAATCACGCTAAGCGGGGAAAATTCAAGCCGAACTATGAAGTCCCGTATATCATAGACAAGGTCTACCGGGGTGGAGCCTATCTACTCATAGTCATGCATGGCGAAAGGCCCTTCAGGCCAATAAATGGTCGCTTCCTGAAGAAATACTACGCCTAACGAGTCACGGCTTAGGTCAATGATAGATGACGACGACTATGTCCGCTCGCTATCTTCCTAAGCCCAAACTCTATAAGTAGTAGCCGGCTTACAGGGACCGAAATGTCCTTAAACTAATAGCGGACCGAAACGTCCTTAAACTAACAGTGGACCGAAATGTCCTTAAACTAACAACGGACGGAAACGTCCTTAAACTAACAACGGACCGCTGTGTCCTAAAACTAGCTGTTGACCGAGATGTCGATAAACTACGGTGGATTGCAACGTTCCAAAGCTGATACAAGAAAAAGAGAATAAAAAAAAAGAGAGAAAAGAAAAAGTAAACGGTATGCCCATAAGCAAAATGGGCAAGGATGAAAACCCGAAAGGGCTCTGTGAGTAAAAAACAGCAAGGCTACCGGCGAGTTTTGTGAAAACCCGAAAGGGCGCAGCCTCGTTAAAATAAAAAAAAAAGAGAAAAGAAAAAGGAAAACGGTACGTCCATAAGCAAAATGGGCACGGATGAAAACCTGAAAGGGCTCCGTGAGTAAAAACAGCAGGACTACCGGCGAGTTTTGTGAAAACCCGAAAAGGGCGCAATCTAGTTAAAAGACACTTGCAAGGTCCTCTCGACTTTGTAAGGAGAAACCACCCACGGGAGATCCTTACGACTCACAAGGGAGCAACACACTTAGGAATCCCTACGATTCCAAAGGAGAAATTACACTTGCGAGATCCCCACGACTCGTAAGGAGAACCCTCTTATGGGACCCTCACGGCTCATAAGATTTGAAAGTCTTAAGCTACAGGGATCTGAACCTGTTCTTAAGCAGCCCCACAACCTCCGATACTGCCCTACAAGCGGTTCAGTACTGACCCTTGTATACAATCCACGGGCGCGAATAAACGTTTCCCTAACAAGGTCCCATCCATGACTGGGGATATGTCTGCACGGTGAACTGCCCTTGTAAGTCCTCTCGACTTATAAGGAGAAAACACTCTTGTAAGATCTTTACGACTTATAAGAGATCATACACTTAGGAATCCTCACGACTCCTAAGGAGAAAACACACCTACGAGATCCCCACGACTCGCAGGGAGAAATACCTTTATGAGACCCTTACGGCTCATGAAGTCAAAAGCCTTAGTCGACAGAATCCTAACCCTGTCTACTAAGCCACCTTTGCTTGACATCGACGAAGGCAAATGATGATTCGCTCCTAGCAATATCCCAGTAGTAGCGGTGCTGATGCCGAAATCGGTGTCTAATTCCGAGCCTGCAGCGAAAAGCCAACAAGCCACTCATGCATACGAAATAGCCGAAATGATGGGGCAATTTGCAAACAAAATCAGCAAGTAAAAATATATGCATGCGAAATAGCCGAAATGATTGGGTAACTCGCAATAAAAAGCAGTGAGTAAAAATAAAACAAATAGCCGAAATGATTGGGCACCGCGAAAAATAGCCGAAATGATTGGGCAATCACGACCTTCGCGATATAAAAGTTGAAATGATAGAGCATCTCGGAAATAAAAAAATAATAAATGGAAAAATGAAATTTATGCCCTACAGGTGATATCATGTCAATCCTTGTATACAATCCAGGGGCACAAACAAAGAGGGAATCACACCCTTCCTCCCCAAGCTTCATCAGAAGGAGAGGCCAAATCTCAATGGTTCATAGACAGCCTAGAGATCATCTCAACATTCGTCTTATTACAACGGACATAATATCAAGCAAAGCGGAACAGCGGCAACTCTCAGTTTCATGACTCAGCGGTGTACAGATGACCGAGAGTCAAACTCCGACTCCGTGAAATGCGGATAAAGTCAACCCTTCCTGGTCACGTGGAACGCGGATTATGTCACTTCTGACCCCGTGGAAAACGTCCAGAGCGGATCCTGGTCCTCTCAGAGCACGGCAGTGAACCCGTGTGAAGCATTCAGAGTGGAGCCTGGTCCTCACCGAACACGGCAGTGAACTTGTGGGAAGCATCCTGAGCAAAATTCCTGGTTACGTGGAACGCGGATTATGTCACTTCTGACCCCATGGAAAACGTCCAGAGCGGATCCTGATCCTCGCAGAGCACGGCAGTGAACCCGTGTGAAGCATCCAGAGCGGAGCCTGGTCCTCGCCGAACACGGCAGTGAACCCGTGGGAAGCATCCAGAGCAAAATTCCTGGCTACGTGGAACGCGGATTATGTCACTTCTGACCCCGTGGAAAACGTCCAGAGCGGATCCTGGTCCTCACAGAGCACGGCAGTGAACCCGTGTGAAGCATCCAGAGCGGAGCCTGGTCCTCGCCGAATACGGCAGTGAACCCGTGGGAAGCATCCAGAGCAAAATTCCTGGCTACGTGAAACGTAGGATTATGTCACTTCTGACCCCGTGGAAAACGTCCAGAGCGGATCCTGGTCCTCGCAGAGCACGGCAGTGAACCCGTGTGAAGCATCCAGACTGGAGCCTGGTCCTCGCCGAACACGGCAGTGAACCCGTGGGAAGCATCCAGAGCAAAATTCCTGGCTACGTGGAACGAGAATTATGTCACTTCTGACCCCTTGGAAAACGTCCAGAGCGGATCCTGGTCCTCGCAGAGCACGGCAATGAACTTGTGTGAAGCATCCAGAGCGGTGCCTGGTCCTCGCCGAACACGGCAGTGAACCCGTGGGAAGCATCCTGAGCAAAATTCCTGGTTATGTGGAACGCGGATTATGTCATTTCTGACCCCGTGGAAAACGTCAAGAGCGGATCCTGGTCTTCGCAGAGCACGGCAGTGAACCCGTGTGAAGCATCCACAGCGGAGCCTTGTCCTCGCCGAACACGGCAGTGAACTCGTGGGAAGCATCCAGAGCAAAATTCTTGGCTACGTAGAACGCGGATTATATCACTTCTGACCCCATGGAAAACGTCCAGAGCGGATCCTGGTCCTCGCAGAGCACGGCAGTGAACCCGTGTGAAGCATCCAGAGCGGAGCTTGGTCCTCGCCGATCACGGCAGTGAACCCGTGGGAAGCATCCAGAGCAAACATTGGACTGTGAGGTCCTTAAACTCACGGACTATGTTGTCCTTAATCTCGACCGTGATGTCTTAAAACTAACATTAGACTGTGAGGTCCTTAAACTCACGGACTATGATGTCCTTAACCTCGACCGTGATGTCTTTAAACTAACATCGTACTATGGGGTCCTTAAACCCATGGACTATGATGTCCTTAACCTCAACCGTGATGTCTTAAAACTAACATTGGACTGTGAGGTCCTTAAAACTCATAGACTATGATGTCCTTAACCTCGACCGTAATGTCTTAAAACTAAATAATGGACTGTGGAGTCCTTAAATCCACGGACTATGATGTCCTTAACCTCGACCGTGATGTCTTAAAACTAAACAACGGACTGTGGAGTCCTTAAATCCATGGACTATGATGTCCTTAATCTTGACCGCGATGTCTTTAAACTACGGTATCCTGGAAAACGTCCAGAGCGGAGCCTGATCCTCGCAGAACATGGCAGTGGACCCGTGGGAAGCATCCAGAGCAACCCCTAGCACCGTGAAATGCGGATAAGGACAACTTCATCCATCACTTGCGGGTCCTCACGACTCGTAAGGGAGTAAATTCTCTTGTGAGATCCTTACGACTTTCAAGAGAAAACACACTTTGGAATCCTTACGATTCTTAAGGAGAAATTACACCAACGGGATCCTCTCGACCGGTAGGGAGAAAATTCTTTATGAGACCCTCACGGCTCATAAAGTTGAAAAGTCTTAGGTGACAAATCCTAACCCTGTTTTCTAAGCCATCACTACCTTACAAAGAATCCAAGATTGACAGCTATATGCTATTTACAGACCGCAATTACTAAAATCATATGGCAACAACACAGCAAGGAGAAGAAAGCAACAATATAATAAAACATGTGTCTTTATTCATGAACTCAATTGAATACAAGATACATCATATAAAAGAATAAAAAATGGATACATATTATTCAAAGATTACAAGTGTATAATTGATACAAAGGCGGCTACTGAGAAGGAAGTGTGTTCAACAAGTCCGTAAGCTGCTCTCGCACTTCTTTCAGTGCCTTCTCAAGATCAGCCGCCGCGGCCAGCTCCGCTTCAATTCGAGTCCTTTGTTGCAAGCAGGATGAAATCTTCTCATCGATTTCCCGTTGGGCAGCTTCGCGACTCTGCGTAACCCGCTCGATAGAGTCGAGCTTCCGTCTCAATACAAGCCCGTCCGAGATACATCGCTGCAAAGTGTCAAAGACAGCTCTCAATTGTGCGGCGTTCGCTTCGACCTGGGCACGCAATTGGACAGACTCAGCGGAAGCCTCTTCGCATTCCTACCGCCTCAAGGTCGCTTCTTGTTCGAAATGGCGGAGGAAGGACGCACTCTGCTCAACCCATGCGGCCTGCTGGGAGTTCAAAGCTTGAGTCTCAGGGGCAAGACGCATAAGTTCAAGCTGATGCAGACAGGTCTCGATCTTCCTGCAGTGATCAACCCAAGACTCGACGACGCCTTCATTATGGAAATTTACAAGCGTCGCCAGCATCGGATTGACCTCAGCAGCGAAATCTGCAGCATATGTAGGAGCCTCCGCGTCAAGCTCCTCGACGTATTCGCTCAGCATACGCAGACTCGTCACAGCACCCTTTGAGGATGGGCGTCTGGAGAAAGGGCCTGCCGGCATCATAATGCGAAATTCGAAAGAGGACAGAGTTGAAACGACCGCTGCAAAACAAATCACAATCAGATGACGGATCAAGAAATATAAAAGATTCATGAAAAATGAGATTTATTATACCAGCTGCAGCGGGTGGCAAAGCCGGGAGGACCGGTGGCGCAACTGATCTCTCATCTCCTCCTCAATCTGTAGTACTGCAATCAAGGCAAAGAAAAATTAGGAATGATTTCATTGTCAGAAAAAGAAAGAGCATTAATTGAAAGCTGTATTCACCAGCACCACTGGATGAAGCAATCTCCGACAGGAAGGAGAAGTGGGGATGCAACACCTGGTACAGGTGGTCAAAAAGGACTCCTGCAAAAACGCGATAACGCAACATCGGTACATGAATTATACAGCCGAGAGATAAGACTGATGGGTCACAAATCCATACCTTCCAGCATTTACGACGGTGCGAGAGAAGGTAGAGAGGTGGTCACCGTCAGGACGGTAACTGACGGCGCTGCCTCGGGTAGCTCGATATCAGCACTAGCCGCACCTGCATTAGAAACAAGATAAACCCTGTCAGGAAAGATTACAGAATAAAAAGAAGGGCGGTAACTTAAAATCTACCTGATGAGTCGCCAGCCGGAGCCGTGACGAGGGCGTCACTTGATACAACAACGGCGTCTCCCTCCTCCATCGGGGTGGTCTTACCTCCCGTCGCCTCGTCCCCTGACTCCACGGGAGCCGTCGTCACGCTTGCGGCGCCGGGAGACGACAAAGAACCGTAGGCAGGAAAAGCGATGATCGGAGCGGTGCCCGACTCTTGAGAAAGAGCGTCCACCTCGGACCCAGCAATTGCGGCCGCATCGCCTACCGCCACCCCGGGTTCGGTAGTAGTAGCTACCTCCTACCCCGCTACCTCAGGCTCGGCGTTCGCCGCCACCTCTTCGGGAAGACTCTGTCCTACAAAATAAGATATATGAGAATTGATACTTAAAACTTTGACAACAGAACCCCGTGTCACATTACCTTGGGTTGGTCTTCCGACAGCTTCCCGAGCCGCACGTGCTGCTCGTCTATAGGCAATAGACAAGGCAACTGGGGACTCTTTTGAAGGAGTAGCGGCAGGGGTAGCGGCGCTCGAACCCGCACCCGTGGCTAAGGAAGCACTATGCTCCCTTGCTGCACGTATCCTGCGCTTCTTTTCCGTCTGGGCCGTGAGAACCGATCTTCTCAAGACCTCCGTCAGAGGGACGTCATCACCCACGCCAGGAGCTACCTTTGGAGCCATTACAGCGTCCGTCATCGGTTGCTTGAGTAAAGCCTCTTTCGGCAGTGCCGAAGAAGCCGGGACTTCGGTGGCTGGCCCGGGAAGAATTTCCACATCACTTTGCGGGATCGGCACTGTGGTCCCTGCAGTAAGATAGAAAAAAAGGTTAGATCGTCCACAAAAAGGGAAGATGAAGATGCAATGAGCCGAGACATACCGACGCCCAACAAAACGCGATTCCTCTCCTCCTCCTCGAAGGTCTTGAGGGAAGCTGCGAGAGCTTCTTCAGCGGAAATGCCTGTTAAAGAAAGAAAAACGTCAGTCAAAATACGGTAATAGAAATACGATGCAATGGAGGAAAATACAGCTAATGATTACCTGATCTCGCGAGTATAGCCAACCCCTCTTCATGGCTGGCCAATTGCTCAGAAGCTGCAATGGCAGCCGCCAGATCAGTATCATCTGGCGGCATGAATAAGCCATCATTCATCCCATACTCGCTCAGGCCCTCGCCGTAAGGAGCGTGATGCTCCTGGCCAAGTACAACGTCGACAGAAAGGATCGACTTCTTTTTCTTCTTCTACGACCGAGCTCCGGTTGCAGCCAGCACCAACTCGCGCTTGGCGGGCACCTTGGGACGTCGAGTCCCGATATCCGAGCCCACGCCAGATTCGGGTGAAGCTACATTTACCGTCTCCACGAGAGCACGGGGCACCGATGGCACATCCACCGTCTCTACGGGAACACGGGGCAATCCACGCGTAGGGCTTAGTACACGTGGAGGCTCAACTGCAGCAACCCCTCATAGCGGAAGGGGGACAACGATCCGTCGCTTTAAAGGGACGTTGCGATCACCGGCAGGGGGTGCACTCTTGCGATCAAGCAGCAGCTGCCTCTCTTCTCTGATAACAGCACCCATCGCGTGTTGATACCAGGCCGCGTGTACGTTGAGGGCCCTCGGGACGCAACTCGGCTCGCTAATGAAGAAGTGGGAGCCCGTATTTAGGCGCATGAAGTAATGCAGCGCACTCCGTATTCCCTCTCTTGTGGCAGCAGGTTCTTCCAAGAACGCCTCCAGTGGAACCCCTTGGTTATAACTTAGCTGCTGGGCAAAATGATGGGGATTATATCTCATAAAAAGCGCCACATCATTTTGCCTGAATACGAGAAATCCCGGCCTAATGGAGTATAGGTATAAGATCTCCCGGGCTTTCAACACGGAGGCCCCATCCTTAAAGGTGTCGCGCAATGCCAGCACCGTCTTGGAAGTTTCCTGGTCAATCGTCAGGACTTTGTCCGTAAAAGACATACCAGCTCCGACCGTGCGCGGACGAAGAAGCAACCCCCTAGCCTCCCGCTGAGACGGATTCACGATAGAAGCGTCGACCGGCCGCATGATTCTTGGGAATCTGCATTTCTCGAAAAACGAGGGTCTTTTATGAATGCCAAATACCCCGAGCACGTGCATTTCCATCCACGAAGTAAAGTAGTGCATCGGGAAGTTGGCGACATGCACCCCCGGTTCAGTTGTATCCGCCGCCACGCTAAGACCATGGTACAGGTGGGCCAGCCCGGCAATCCCGATGGCCACTTGTATTCCAGCCACCATTCGATGTGCTGGGTAGAAGACGGACGGCCTCATATAGCAAGGGTGCATGGGGAGCGCGAACCAACACAACCATAGCCCGAGAAACCCAAGAAAGAAAGTTTCCTCGTCAATGCCCGGAGCGGCGATTTCTGACAGAGGGATGATCGCGGCATCAAGAAGATAAAAGCCCTTCTGATCATCTTCCAGTGCTGGTCGACGGTCCAAGCCAAAACCGAAGGGATCGTCGAGCTTGGCAAATTTTTCGCCTCGTTGCGATAGGATCTCTGGGCGAAGAAACCGGGCAATGAAGTCTGCGAAGCTGACCCCCCGGCCTCCGGATTCCAAGAAGAGGCTCTCGTACATGTTCAGCACCTTTATCAGACTAGGAAACTGGTGCTGAATAGCGTTCTCCGGCGTTAGGCCCATCACCACCGGCTTGGTGGCAAAGACCTATTCATCCGAAGGAAGCAGCTCCTCATAGTGCTCCCCCCTCACCGGCAGAACGGAAATCTCAGCAAATTCTTCTAAGGAGATGGAGACTTCTCTGTCCAGTAGAAGAAAGGTATGGGTTAGGATGTTCTATTGCTCCAGGAACGCCTTAATCCACCATGTCGGAAGAGCAGAATATTGGAACAGCGAAGCATAAACCGCAAGGTATAGACCGATCTTCAGCAGGTGCGTCTTCTTCGCTGATAAAATGTACCTGGCCCACTGCAAATACCCGGCCGAATGTCGGGGGGTCAACCCGATATTGTAGGGTTGTCCCCAAGGGCGCGACTCGCCCTGGCATATGCGTCGCCCCAAAGTATCCAAAGCCGCCGGCAGCTGCATGGGTATGGCGGCAATCGAAGGTAGAAGAAGACCTTCCGAAGTCCAATTGACAACCTCCACGGTATAGTTCACCGGGGGTGCATATGCATACGAAATCGATGAGATCGGATCCGACGGCGTCGCACAAGAGAAGGTTCGGCGACCTTTGATAATCTGTCCGTACCACCTACCCCACAGGTGAATGTTTTTGTGTTCCGGGTCATAATCACTAATAAGCGCGAGAACCTCCCGGTCCACCGGTGCCTCAGGGAATCCTCCCTCTGAACGGAAAAAACGGGAAAGAAAGATCGGAAGACATGTCGCCTGCGAGAAAAAATGAAATTTAATTATCAGTATTATAATTTAATTTTAAAATCCCGACGCTCGGCACTTTAAAATTTGTACCACACTGCAATGCAGTGGAAAGGGGACCAAAGGTGGACCCACAAAATCCAGATGACAATACATCAATTAATAAAACAACCTCATCATTGGATGAGGCTGTCAATTAATGAAGAAATTCTCAAGAAATATTCTCATTGAATGAGAAATCTCTCGGGAAAAGGAGAAAATCTCTCTTTGAGAGCAAAACTCTGTAACAGAGTAACACTTGTCAAACTCTGGTCATGAAGGAATAAAATTCCTTAAGAATCCTAGCTCTGTAATGATGATGGAAAATCCATCAAAGATTAATTAAAATTAAAATTAATTCTTTAGAATTAAAAATTCTGGGATCTTCAAGATCCATGAAAAAACTCTTAAGAGTTCTTCATCAAAAGATCAAAAGATCTACATATTATCAAAAGAGCAGAGCTCTGATTCATTGGCTAAGAAACCCTAAGAAAAGATCTGTTTAGATCTATGGATTCTTGATAGCAAGGCTCTGTTTATGAAACCCTAAAGGGATTTTCTTTAGATCAAGGATATATGAAGAGCAAGGCTCTGTTAATGGGTAAAAAACCCTAATTTATTAAAATTAATTTAATTTTACCTAAGTTTGGTAGAGTTTTAACTCTTGAAAGTTCTTGAACAGAAGAGCAAGACTCTGAATAAAAATTCTTGAGAAGAAGATGATAATCATCTGAGGACCAAAGGTCCTATTTATAGGTACCGAACCGCCTCTTCAACTTCTGAGTTGATCCAAGGGCTCAGATGTTGCCACCGCTGCACTCACGTGTACGCCACGTGAGCGCAACGGTGGGGGGGGCATTTGTTTCCCCCAATCAGAGCAAAGCTCTGTTTTGAATTTCAAAATTCAAAAATTGAAGTAACGCTTCAGATCCCGTGCGCTGCGCGCTGCGTGCCACGTGTCAAGCGCAGACGCGCTAGCGCCAGGTGCGCTGCGCCCTAGGCCGCGCACCCCCAATCAGAGCAAAGTTCTGCTTCAAAATTCAAAATTTAAATTGAAGCAACGCTTCAGATTCTGCGCGCTGTGCACTGTGCGCCACGTGTCGCGTGTCGAGCGTAGGTGTGCTAGCGCAAGGTGCGCCAGCGCTGGAATTAAAAATTCCCCCACCGTCAGATCAAAAGATCTACTAATAATAAATTATTAATTAATCAAGAACTAAAATTCTGTTATGGAAAGATTTTTCAATTTTATTAAAACAAGAAAATTATCTTCTGTAAAACAGAAGCTTTAGGATCAAAGATCCAACGGTGGGAAATATTTCAAATCAATCAGAGAAAGATCTTCCAAAACTGATTTAACAAATCATTTGGCCCTATATAAAGGACCCTAGACTTCAAGTCATACATAGAGAAAAGAGAGAGAAAAACCCTCTGCAAAAGAAGAGAAAACTCTTAGAAAAAAGAAGATTTTTCTTCATCTTCAAGGTAAAAAGAACTATGTTCTTGAATAACATAGATGGAACCATCTCGTAAAAAGAAGAAACATCTAAAAAGATCTTAGATCTATAAAAAGACTAAGGTCTTTAATTTAAAAGAAAAGATCAAAAAGATCTGATCATAAAAAGACTAAAAGAAGTATTTTACTTCATTCACAGATCTTTTGATCTATAAAAGCAGAGCCTTTTATAAAAAACAAGAACTTTTGTTCTTGGATCTTGAGACAAAGCCTCCTTTGAAGAACATAAAATTTGTTCTTTGATTTTAAAGTTGATCAGATGCGCTTTGCGCTATTGAAAAGTGCTTTGCACTCATGAACCGCGCTTTTGCGCTCTCTGCACCGGCGCTCAGCGCCAAAACCTGCCACGTGTCAACCAAAGACACAATCTGTGTTTTGCGCTTCTAAAACAGAGCACTGCGCTCATGGGCTGGCGCTCAGCGCCAAGCGCGCCACGTGTCACTCACTAGTGCGCCAACAGATTAGCGCAATGCGCTCATAAATTAAAAGTGTAGTGCGCTAACAAACTAGCGCGACACGTGTCTTCTTCGTGTGCGCTGCCCGACAGAAGCGCAATGCGCTCTTTGACTGGCGCAACGCGCCTAGCGCGCCACGTGCGCGCACTGTCAGAACAAACTTTGTTTCTGATAAATACTATGCATTCAATACAAGACAAAAATGTCAGAACCCAATATTTAGCATTATTAAAAGGGCCGAGCCCAAATAAAAGCTTAATAGCCAGAACAAAAATAAAATGTTGAAACATTTTAATTGGACTTAGCCCAATTTTGGCCATAAGTCCTTAACTTGTTTTGAATTGAGCACATCTGCTCTTTCAACCAACTCACATTGGTTTAAGGGTATATCTCTTCATTTCTTTGATATTCGTCGTTGTAATTCCTCAACGTCTTCAAAGAGGTGACGGGTCCTGACAACCACACATTTCACAGACTATGACTTGTTTAAACTGGACTGTGGGGTCCTTAAACTCATGGACTATGATGTCCTTAACCTTGACCGTGATGTCTTTAAAGTAACATCGAACTGTGAGGTCCTTAAACTCACGGACTATGATGTCCGTGATGTCTTTAAACTAACATTGGACTATGGAATCCTTAAACCCATGGACTATGATGTCCTTAACATTGACCGTGATGTCTTAAAACTAATATCGGACTGTAAGGTCCTTAAACTCACGGACTATGATGTCCTTAACCTCGACCGCGATATTTTTAAACTAACATTGGACCGAGATGTCCTTAAACTACCAATGGACCGTAATGTCCTTAAACTAATTATCGACCGCAATGTCACTAAACTAAATAAGAGCCCAATTGCTCTCTTGTCGGATCTAAACGGTCCCGTTAAGTTGATCTTAGTCTAAAATTAGACTAACGTATCCTTAACAAACGTTTAAGTTGATCTTAGTCTCAAACAAGGCTAATGTATCCTTAAACCCAAACCCCCAAAACCCAAATCTAAGAAAGATACGGATTTGGACTAGTCCACGCCCTACGGGCGACAACATAACTTAGTCTCCGTATACAATCCACGGGCAACCAAACACAAAAACAAACACCCAAGACATGAAGTGACCACATGGAGAAGGAGAAAGTTGTTACCGCGATGCGGTAGCGTAATTAACTGCAGGGGCTTGCGCCTGCAGGGAAGAACGTCCTCACAATCAAAAACCCCTCAAATGAGGGGGAATCTGACGAAGTCTGCTATATCGGCCACATCCGTTTAAACTTTCAATACACGGTGCCATAAATTAACTTGGCATCTTTGGAGAAGTGGACGGATAGCACCAATTTGTATCTGCCCCGAAATTCAGGCTAGACGACCGCCGCGTCTCCGCCGCGTCTTTCGGAGGGGAACAGCAGGTTGCTCGGGCGAAGACGTTTCGGTAATGCCTATCTTCGCGACCCGCTGGCTCCCGTACGCCCGACCTATCCCGCTCCGATCGAGAGGGAACTTTATCGCCAGGTGGTAGGTCGATATCTGGGCCTGGAGGGAGTTCAGCGTCGGGCGGCCGAGGAGGACATTGTAGGCCGACGGGACTTTCGCTACGATGAAGTTCACGGGCAGCGTGCGCGTGCGGCCGGGCTCCCCGATCGTGAACTTCAGGGTGACCACCCCTTGCGCCGGGATGGAGTGGTTGGTGAACCCCGAGAGGACGTGAGAGGTCGGTTTCAGATCTGCTGGGGCGAGCTCCATACGCAGGAAGCAGTCGTGGAAGAGGATATCCGCCGAACTGCCCGAATCGATGAGTATCCGGTGGACCTCGTACCGGTGGATTTGAGTCGTGATCACCAGCGGGTCGTTGTGGGGCACGGATATGCCGTGGAGATCCTCGTCGCCAAAGGTGATGAGCTCTCGGCCTCTAGCCCTTTTGCTCTGGTGGCCGCCAGCGTCTTCGTTGAGGGGAAAGCGGCGGATGGGATCTGGATTTTCGGGGCGATTATTTGCCATGTGGATGGAGATCGGAAGGCCGACTTTGTTTTCGTGGAGTTTTCTTTCCCACAGACGGCGCCAACTGATGGAGGTCCTTTTCAGATCTCCTTCAGATATTGTTTTCCGTCGATCTCCCGGTGGATTCTGGAGGGGATCTCCTATTGCGTGTGGGTCTCAATGGGTGTAGAGGAAGTTTGGTGATTGGAGGAATTTAGTGCCGAGTACCTGCAAAGAAGTCCCGGGATGGTTGGATACCACCGAGGACCCTCCGACGATCAAGTTAGTACTAGATTCGAGCAGCGTAACGGCTAAGTGGAGTCAAAAATGGCTTACTTGATCCCTCTGTGATGGGGGTTTATATAGTGGTGGAGGCATGCAGCAGCGGGCGCGAAAATCTCGCCAACAGTTACGCTCCCGACGTAACGCTCGCGTGGAGAGCGGATCGCCCATAAATGGGGATCGTGGAGGCGTGGAACGTGGGATGTTGCTGACGGAGAATCCGCGCATGGCGAGATTCGCGGAGCTGCGGTTACGCCTGTGAGTGGCAGAACTGATCGGAGGGTCGAGGAAGACCGCCTCGGCAAACGGGCTTGGGGACGAGCGAGAAGGCCGAGGAGACCTGGTCTAGCGATAGCTCGGGGCGAGCTGAGGGGCCGAGGAGGCCAATAAGCGGGGAGCCCCGAGGAGGGCTGGCTTGCTCTGGCCGGACGGGTACAAGGGTGGCATGGCCTGCCTTTGTGGGCCATTTCTTTTGAGTTCTGGGACGTGCCGTTCGCCACATGTCATGATCCTGAGGATGGCCAGTATTGAGCATTATCAGTTTTCTTCTTGCATAATAAAAATATAAACAATCGGTAATAATAGAAAACACAATTTTTTTTCCCACAACGGAACGTAAAATCAAACAATAATAATACAAATAATATATATTAACTGCTGACTTGTTCAAAAATAATACAAGCTGACTCATTATGTTTGGAAATATTGAAGTAATTGAGACCAATTTAATGGGAATTTGGAAATGCAGCTGGGTTTGCTCCAAAATGGCTGCTTCACGTGCAACATATTTGCAGCAACTTTGATCTTACTAGAGTTTTTAAATTTATATTTAGTTGTTAATGATGGGACCAATTTAAGGGTAACTTGTAAATCTAAGCAACAAACTGCCTCATTCTTCTTGCAATCTAAGCATCAATAGATTACCATAATTAATTAGTCATGTATTGATTTCATACTTTGTGGAGAGAGAAAACCTTTGAGCAATTATATATTCACATCTAAATTTCCCAAATTGGTTGGCGGCACAATGATGGTATTTCCATGGCAAATATCTTTTATAAGCATTAGAATTTATTATTTTGTTGGCTTTATTATCGCATCTTTTGATTATTAAAAAGGATGGCAGAAAATAAGAAATTAATGATTTTGAGGCATACACCCAGTAAAACAGTGTACAAAAATTTGATCTTATAATTAGAAGAGAGAATCGGCGTTTTAGTTTTACATTGATGCTGTTACTAACGAACTGTAGCCAATATGAATAAAAGTATGATAAATACAATATTTTTCTTATAAGATAAAGAGTTTGAAAAGCAGAAATTATTTGTTTAAAACACCCACGTGGATACTTTGGATTATGTTTCTCTTTTCGGATCTTCAATTTGATTTTCATTTTTGAAATATACGAATGAATAAAATACCGGATTACTAAATTTCTTGCTTTATTCATATATTTGCAGCTGCATTTTCGAGTCATTTCTTATCGAGATTAAAAGTCTATCATTTATAACAATTCAAAGTTATATCATGCAACTCCATACACATCTAAAAGTTCCGTAGAATTGAAATAGAAGAGTATTCAACCTTGCAATCATTAACGAATATTTGCGGAAGTAGATTTTTAGTCATGCAGTGAACTTTTTCTCTGAAGTAATGTTTTCAGTTCAGTCCAATGGGTTAATGCCACATTTTTTTCCAATAAAGTGTAATTTACATTAATTCTGCATGAGACTGGCATTTGAACCCAAAATTACAAAATAAATTGTCACACCCCGGAAAGAGCAAATGACCGGCACTTGAATCATGTGAGGTTTTTTTTTTGAAATAGGGTATATTAAAATTAAAATTATTAAAATAGAATAGATTTTTTTAAAATTTACAAAATAGGACGGTTTTGAATCCGGCCCCACCCTCGAATTTAGAGGGCGAGTTCTAGAAACCCGCCCTCTCCTTTATAAAGGAGAGGGCGGGTTCCTAGAACCCTCCCTCTATTGGGGAGGGCAGGGGGTGAGTTCCCAGAACCCGGCTCTTTTTTTAATTAAAAAAAATTAGTTAATAACAGAAATTAAATAAATATCGAATAAAAAAATAATAATAATATTAGTGTTGTTTAAATATGAATCTTGTATACACTCTAATGAATCCGTCAAATTTATAATACAAAAAAATCATCTGTTTGTAAAAGTATACAACTATCGCTTTCCCTTTCTCAATCCGAGAAAGCTTGATATAAGCCTATGCCTCTTGGGATGACTGGACGACTCTCCCGTTTCTTGGGTATATGGCGGCGTCTGCTCTTCTGCTTCGGCTTCTGCTTCGTCTTCAGTATCGTCTTGGACAGGCTGTTGTTCCGCAAATCCTGAATGTAGGACAGGTGTCGGATATGTGCTACCTCCCAACAACTGTATGTAGGACGAAAAATCCGTCTCCCAACCGGACTGTTGTTGCGAAGAAACTGTCCCGGTTTCATGCTGCTGCTGGTGCACAAATCTGGCCCCTATAGCTGCGCAAATCTTGACCCCCAAGACTGATGCTGTTAAGCAAAACCTGACCCCCAAGACTGCTATTGTGCAAAATCTGACCCCCAAGACTGCTGTTGTTGCGCAAAACCGGTCCCCCAAAACTGTTGTTCCTCCGGTTGCTGCGCTTGTTCAGTATGCCAGGGTTGCTGCTGACAGTATGGTGTTCCAAACCACTGATCCCGCTGCTCTGGATCTCCCAGATGCTGCGGCTCTGGTTCCGGCTCATGCGGCGGTTCTGGTGCCGGCTAATGCTGCTGCTTTGGTGCCGGCTCATGTTGTTGCTCTCGCGATGGCGATAAATGTGGAAGCATATTATATGAACCGAATATACCACCAATATATGAGCCTACATTTGAAAATAAAGCCTGAGTATCCGGACCAGTATCAGTCGGATATGAATCCTGTATCATTAATTGTATATGATGCAACCCACGAGCATGTCGTTACATTAAAAATAAAAAATAATTATTGACTCATACCGGCGGATGTTAAAAACTAATATAATTTAAAGAATTTAACTTACCATTTCTTGTTCCACGTGGCCTCTAGGCTAGTATCGCTGGATGTTTGGGAAGTCGTTATAGGGAGCAGATAGATATCTTATAGTGACACGCTTATACCATTGTAAATATGTTTCGGTAGCGTCGGTGGTTGTTTGGTCACCTATTTGCTGTAAGGTAATATTACGCTGCCTATCATCCCGTCTCAGCAAATATTGATGATGATACTCCCTCCAATCACGCTCCGCCTTTCCTCCTCGCATGTCTCCCTCTATTGTCATAAGCGCAGGCGGCGGGACAGGAATATGTTGTAATCTACTGAACTGTCGCAACACCCGGTCCGGTAGGTGCATGACCACGATATTAATGCAGAGGAGTAGGCATCGAGCCCTCCAAACCGGTTCTCCTTCGATACAAATGCCGGATTGTTGGAGATAGTGCCCTCAGAGTCAATTATTGGATCACAGGCACGTGATTGCAATGATTGAGGGAGGACCTATACCGTTAGAACAGTCTTACTCAAGATGATAGTATGCTATCTGGTTTATTTTTATCATCGTGTACTGCTTTAGGTGACCTTACAGATCACTATTGCGCGTTGATAGAGCCCTTAGGATTCTTGTTTGACAGCCAGCAGTATGATGGCGATCATATACGTGGGAGCTGGTAGTCTATAAGCACATCCTTAAAAGATCCCTAGTCGTGGGAGTTTCGAAACAGGGCATCGATACTCCAGAGTAGACTAGTGTATACAGTCGAGATCCCGACGAGGTGCGGTGGCCGGTCTCACAAGCCACTGGTGTCAGTTGATTCATCTAAGATGTATACAGGTGCTCATTGGGTTATGAGTACACCGGACAGGACTTGCTAGGAACATGCTAGTTGGTCTTATACCAGACGTCAGATAGCAGTTCCATGGTGACATGTGTACAGGTTAGTTCATCGACCTGAGATCGTCATTTGTCTCGTGTGAGTTCCCACTGTACTTTGATTACTATCCTACCACGCTCAAAGGAGACGTGCAAACAGGTTTTAGTTGGGTACAGTCCCGAGCCACATGGAGGCAGTGAGCGGATCTTCAGGGGTTCGTCTCCCCCGGTATTGGGGGTGAGGCCGCGTTGTGTCTAGGAGAGCCCTTACACGAAGTCCTTGGCCAAGGCAGGAGATTTACTGGTAGGTATTCCAGTAGTATCTCAGGGTGTTCTGGGCTACACTCCGACACGACTTGTACCACTTTTGGGGGTCTGACTTTTACCAACCCCCTAGGCCCGCCATGGGATGCTCATAGACGAACGGACCGGACTGTACGGATATTGTCACTGACAGGCTCAGTAGGGTGTCAGGATGAGTTCGCTCATCGACGTCCCTTTTGGTCAATACCTGGTAGCCCGTTATGTATGGCTAATACCTCTGACGTGCTAGTGGTTAAATCCACAACCAAAATATTGACGAGTCTTTAGAGTCCCTCACAGACCGTTTTCTCAAGTTTCGGGAGAAACGCTATAGAGGCCGTATGGAGATATGGCAGGGTTCGATCAGATACGTGCGGTATTGCATGGATCATGATCGGACGGATAATACTAGCGGGCTTTGGTTTAAGCCGGATCCTAGTATTGTACAGTGTAGATTTTGTCTCATTGCATTTGTATTCGGTCGGAATACAAATGCGGGTATGTATATACAGTCACGGGGTTTTCCTGTAATTTATTACGGGATCAGTTTTTTGAAGTTGCCAGTTTACTTTTCGTTTCGGCCATTTTCCTTTGTTTCTTTCCTTGGCTGAAAATTGGTGGAGGAGGGTTTATTTGCAAATGTGCAAATTGACATTGTGGAGGGTGGTCTTTGTATATTGTTGCTTCATGATGGTTCAACCATCATTTGACTTCTATGTTCATCATTACTTGACTTTGTGATGAGATGGTTGATGAGAAGGAGACTTTTTTTGTGATCATGATTTTTCTTGTCATCACTCATCATTCTTTCTTGCATGACACTCACTCCCTCCTCTTCTTTGAGTTTGGCCGGCCATTCCTTTGATGGGGCTGTCCCAATTTTTTGGTGTGGGATTTCATCTCTTTTGGCTTGCAAAAATTCATATAGCTCCACAAAAAGCTTGCATCTCCTTCTCCACTAAAACCATGGCAACTTCTTAAACCCCTTCAAAGACTACTACACTAGCCTACAGCATTCTTGGACACGTCGACTCGCCAACTTCGTGCCCGAGTTGCCTCGGTCCAGAAGTGGGAGCCTGTAAAAGAACCCGACGATGTGGTGCCCTTCCGACGAGGAGATGAAGACCGGAGATTCCACGGGGAGATCGGGATGACGACGAGATGACCGAAGGATACGGATCGCTCGGTATATCTCTCTACCCCTTCTCTAGTTTGCTAGGAGTAGGTTAATGGCCCGATCCGGGTTTATAGTGCGCGGTGGTGCCGGTTTACAAGTTCTGTAAAAGTTTCGTTTCCGCATTTTGGCCTCGGATTGACGGCCGGGGCGCCGCCGTGCACTTACACTGGTATCAGAGCCACGCCATTAACCTAGTCTAGCTTGCTCTAACGTGTTTACAAGTTCGATCGAACAAATTTCCAAAAACCACAATTTCTATTGCATCAGTTTCTGTCGAATTTTTGTAGTATTCAAAAAATTATTTGGTACATTGTAAAAATACGAGCAGGGTTTTTTATGCATTCTGTTAAAATTTGGTGCCTTGATGGTACTGTTCCACCGCGGAACCGCGGCCAAACCCATGCATTGGCCACGGTTCCGCTGCCACTTTGACTCCTTACTGCACCAAATTTTTACAGTAGGCTTCTGACATGGAAATAGGGTTTTTGGTATATTATTTTTGGGCCCAGATTTTCTTTGAGTGCTACAGTAGTACTTGGGGCCCACTTCGGTAAATTTGATCGATCGAAAATTTTAAACATGTTAGTTCACAGTATTTACATTATATCTGCGACCGTGAATATCATTTGATCGGTAAATTCTGTCTAACTGCTATAACCCTTTTAGACGGATTTGCGAACGTGACATTCACGTTGATGTTCTGTGTTGTGCTGTGATGTTGCGGATTGTCGTGGTGGATAGCCTGGATGCAATGTTAGTACAGTTTTGGTATTATTATGTACATTTGATATTGCGGGACGAGCGTCCGACATGTGGACTGCCGTCACTGCCTGTTTGTATATTATTCTTTTGGGGCACGACTGGGCTAAGGTCGATGTACCCGTTGTATATATATTTTACTTTCTGTACTAGGATTACCCCGCGGAGGGGTGCACGGATAGCCGGGTTCTAGAGGGCAACGAGCCCGCATCTCATGGCGTTGAGACGGAAGGGGCTTTACTCTAGAATTGGCGGGCTATTCGCCGCACTCGTAGGGGGTACAGGTTGAACCAAGGAGGGGTACTCAAGTTACCGGATTCCGTGAAGTACTGGGTGGTCCATTCACGTTGTTGAAGGGGGCTGCCTCGTTTCAGGTTTTGGCGGGTAACTTTCCGCGCCCGTAGGGGTCTAGGATTTCATTGCACAGGCTATCTACACGACTAGGGGAACGTTGGGTTTCAGTAGCGGCTCTATGAAACCCGGGGATCCCAGATATCTGTATTGTTCTGTGATACTTATTACATTTCTGTGATGTTGCATTTTATCACGCCTTGAGCGAATATTATATATTGATATATATACTAGTAGATGTTGTATATGTTTTGCATCCGCGCTAGTCCAGTCCCCGCTCTGTGATTAGTTAAGTAACTTAACGGGTAATGATGGAACCCAGTGGCGAATGCGGATGGCATATACGTACATCATTATTTTCGTTCTTTATTGGTGTGATCAATTGATGGGACTGCATTGATTCGGATCAATGCAAGCTAAACAAACCTAATCTGATGTTGTTGGAACATTTTTCAAAATGCTGTTATTGCAAGGGCGTTCTCTTTTGTTTTGTACAGTGGTATTCGGTTATGAATATCCAGCACCTCAGTCGACGAGGCAAGGGCCGAGATCCCTTCACCGGGAGTGACCCCTTGGACAGAAGTTTGCGTCAGGGCAATAACTTCACTATAGTCGTTTACTTTTGCTTTGCATCGTGGTATTCAGTTGGAATATCCTGCACCTCATTCTACGGGGAAAGAGCCGAGATCCCTTCACCGGGAGTGACCTCTTTAGCAAAGGTTTTGGCCACTATATTTTATAAAGCTATCCAGTTCCTTCAGCGATATCAAGTTCATTACGTTAAAGGTTTTTCGCCAAAAACCATTCGTAGCCCTCCGTCATTTCAGACGGGTAGCACGTAGTATTCATGCTATGTTTGTTGACCTTCGTCAAGGCATAGTGAATGGTACCTGCTTGTTACCTTTCTGCTGCATAGATAGATGCGTTGGTTTGGGACAGTCGTATAGCCTTGTTGACCTTCGTCAAGGGCTTGTACGGGTGGGTTCAATTTAACCTGGACAATGACGGGTAGAACTTGACATGTGACTTATGATTTGTTGACCTTCGTCAAGGTCATAAGAGCATGGGGCAAAAATCACATCGGGAGTTTCTAAAGAAACTGAAACTTGCCAGATATGCGCATAACTTCTGGAGTGTGATAGCGTGAGTGGATTCCATCACGTTAGCATGCGATGATAGTTGGATCCCGATTCCCACTGATGAGTTGGTTTACTCCTCGGGTGATCCCGACTAATTCTTCTTTCAGGTTTGGAGGAGAATTTGACGGTACAGTGGGAGGTTTCCTAATTAGATAGAGTGATAACCATTTGATCTAGGTTAGAGTGCACGCTGAGTGTTTCTTTTCTCTCTCTCTCTGGCAGCGACCATGACCCGACCCTAGACTATGACTCAGTGACCAAGATTAACCGAACCTTCTTATAAGACCGGCTTTTGGATTGTCTGAGTTGCAGACCTCATTGCCACTCCTACTTTTATCCTTTTCTCCAGGACACCCCGTATTACTACGAACGTCCACTTCCATTGGATAAAACTATCGTATGGTTATATACGAACTCGAAGGAATCTATTCGAGGATGGTTTCCGGTTCTGGAGAAAACGAATAGGACTATTCAGTTGTCTTTTTCTTTTACTTTCTCTCAGGTTGCGAGTACTCCTTGGATTAGGGGATAGTACACCCGTTACACCTATTGGATAGTCTTCTTCTAAACCTTAGGCTGGTGCCGAACGGTAGGGAATGAAGAAAGCCGATTGGCCTAAGTGTGGTGTACAGAAGGTATTAAGTTAAGACAAATAAAGGGATTAGAAGGAGGGCAAAGTAAATTGCGACTGCTATTCACGACCAAAACCAAGTATTTCATTACCACTCCCATTTCACCTTTGTATTTCTCCAGAACACTCCGTATCACTACGAAGACCCACAGTTTATTGGATACTCCGTCGTATGGTTATATACGAACTCGAAAGGAACTTGTTCCAGTTTGGGGATGGATTCTGGTTCAGGAGAAATAGGAATAAGGTTTATTCGGTTGTCTTTTATCTTCACCTTCTCTCGCATTGTGAGTGTTCCTAGGATTAGGACAGTACACCCATTATGCTTATTGGATAGTATTCTTCCAAACCATAGGCTGGTGCCGAATGGTAGGGAAGGAAGAAAACCATTTGGCCCAAGAGGGTATACAGAAGGTAATGACTAAAGACATATGAAGGGATTTGGAGAGATGGCAAATAAATATACGGTTGCAGTTGTGAATCTGGATAATGGAAGAGGCATTACTAGGAATACCAGGATACCCCTATGAAACATTTCAATGTCTCAGTTTCACTGTTTATTGTTAAAGGAAAACTGATTTCCTAATTAGACACTTGCTCCAGGGTATGTATTTACCAGGTATGATTCTCACATCTTTATGGTTTTACAGATGATGAGTGAAAGTAAGTTATTGGGAATTAGGTGATCATCCTCATTATATCGGAATTCGTTGTAATTGGTGATATTTGAGGAAATCGCCTGGGCTGTTTGCCGGACGGCAAATATTTGGTTTCAAATATCCGTCGTTATGCACCAATTTCAAATTGATATATCTGTACGTCTATTTTTATAGAGTGAGATATACCTTTTTAAAATTATGTCTATGACATTTACCAATATCAGTGGATGGTTAGGTAAGGAGCATTAAACAGCGGTGTAATTCTTCTTAACCATAAGTACAGTTTTCAACCTACGACACACAGGGAATGAGTTATTAGACTCAAGGGACTTATACAGAATATTGTATATTGTCCAGTGTCCATTAGGACAGAGGGGTTGGTCCTCGTACTATATTCGGTTTACTTATGACTTCTCTAGTTCTTAGACAAGTGTTTCACAAGGTCTGAGTTTTGAGAAGTTATAGGTATATGAATAAAGTAGAGAACCAGATTTTGCAAGTATCGGGATTCTTCAAAGTGATCGAAGATGTAGATACTTGTGTATGGTATTCAGTTGATAGTAATGGTTTTGAGAAACTTGCTTCTCTTTCAGGTTACTCATATCTGGATAGGATTCCTAAGTTGAGTAACGCTGATCGGCCTCCTTCCATTTAGTTGACATGCACTGGAGACAGCTGCATGATTTGAATCTGGTTCAATTAAATTAGTGCCTCTGTTTCTGTATTGGATATAGAACAGTTCATATCTTGACATTGTTAAGGTACGGGGAGTTGTCCGGCTTATGCTTAAAACCAGACTGGATAACTCAAGGCACGTTTCTGTAATGGCTGTTTGTGGGTTGACCCAGGCTATGACGAGGGTTGACTTTCTACCATCTGGAAGATCAATAGTGATATTGTTCTTGACTCGCCACAGTTTTAAGTAAAATGGATTTTTTCAGAAAACAGAAGTGGGAGTATGGTAGAACTGGAAGTGATTCCAGAACCGCAGACGATTACTGAAAATTTGATAAGAACCTAAAGATTCGATCTGATTGACATTCCATTGGCCACTCCGCAGATATGATGGGTAACCTCAGGCACCCGAGAGGTACTCCGGTAGCCTCAAGGACGGTGACAGGGAGGTTCTTGTTTACCCAGACTTTCCATTGCTGTTGTTCCAGACTGTGAGACCCGGCAGGAGGATGAGTATAGCGTCGTTCTAAATTAGCTTTAGAAGTATACGTTTATATGACTCCGCCAGAGGGTTGTCGTAATCAGTGGGAGCAGCGGAAGCATTGGTGGACAACAGGCTTATGTCTATTTATAGACTAAAGCAGATATAGCGGAGATAGATCATCTATTTCTGATGTGACAGTCATATGTTTGACTTCATCAGAATAGGGGATGGATCTGTTAAGAAGGTAGTAGGGTGTGATGTCCTGGTATTTGGATGACATACACAGATTAGGAAGTGAAATTCCTATACTACGATCGGTTATACTTTGGTTGTCACACAGTGGTTTCTCCACATAGGACTTGGATATTATATCAGACATTCTGGTCACTAGATCTATGGTTTTAGATCTAGATTTGGGTGGTTTCCCAATCTGGGTATTTAGACATCATCCTAAAAGTATTTAGAATGGACGACTCCAGGCACGGTAGTGTACCTGCAGGTGATGGAGTCACCCTCTCTGAAGGTGTCTTACAGACTAAAGGGGAGAGGGATGTACATGATTGGCAGATCACTTACTTAGGCAATTGAGTCAATCATGAGATGTCAAGTACCACACCAGACGTTGTTTTTGCACTAGATGCAATACGTTGATATTAATCCTATCCTGGAGAAACATTCGGAAGCAGTTTTAGAACATAAGTGGATGTTCTAGGGATATGATAACGACAGCCACATTCGGGAGACAGTTATCATTCCAGGCTTCCAAGGTGACCTGGATGACAGAGTGACTTTCAGAGTTATAGTTTTCCCTCTGACGAGGGGCAGTATTTTGGACAGGTAGTCCAAGCGGATACTGAGGGAGGCATGGCGCAGGATACTGATTAAGTTCAGTTGACAATACATTCTAAGAAGTTTGGATTTAGAGTTCATTTATGAACTAGGTCCCATCAGATATCCAGACATATTCTAAGACATGTATTGCTCATTTCGGGAGATGGCTTTCTCCGCGAACTTGAGATAAAGAAAGACATAGAAAGAAACATTAGAGCGGATCCACTCACTGAGGCTATTCCTCGAACGCATTAGTTTCGCAAACGGGTTTTGTGAGACTGATTAGTAGAGGAGTTGGGTGTTCGGTATCACACGGGCTGTGAGTATGCGACATCGCAATAATTAGCTTTGAGTGCAAGTGGGAGATTGTTGGA
Source organism: Agapanthus africanus (assembly GCA_030015575.1). NCBI lineage: Eukaryota > Viridiplantae > Streptophyta > Magnoliopsida > Asparagales > Amaryllidaceae > Agapanthus > Agapanthus africanus. Next base: position 118,153,303 of record CM057350.1, read on the forward strand.
GATAGTGCCCTCAGAATCAATTATTGGATCACAGGCACATGATTGCAATGATTGAGGGAGAACCTATACCGTTAGAACAGTCTTACTCAAGATGATAGTATGCTATCTGGTTTATCTTTATCATCGTGTACTGCTTTAGGTGACCTTACATGTCACTATTGCGCGTTGATAGAGCACTTAGGATTCTTTCTTGACAGCCAGCAGTATGATGGCGATCATATACGTGGGAGCTGGTAGTCTATAAGCACATCCTTAAAAGGTCCCTAGTCGTGGGAGTTTCGAGACAGGGCATCGATACTCCAGAGTAGACTAGTGTATACAGTCGAGACCCCGACGAGGGTCGGTGACCGGTCTCATAAGCCACTGGTGTCAGTTGGTTCACCTAAGATGTATGCAGGTGCTCATTGGATTATGAGTACACCGGACAGGACTCGCCGGGAACATGCTAGTTGGTCTTATACCAGACGTCAGATAGCAGTTCCCTGGTGACATGTGTACAGGTTACTTCATCGACCTGAGATCGTCATTTGTCTCGTGTGAGTTCCCACTGTACTTTGATTACTACCCTACCACGCTCAAAGGAGACGTGCAAACAGGTTTTAGTTGGGTACAGTCCCGAGCCACATGGAGGCAGTGAGCGGATCTTCAGGGGTTCGTCTCTCCCAGTATTGTGGGTGAGGTCGCGCTGTGTCTTAGAGAGCCCTTACACGAAGTCCTTGGCCAAGGCAGGAGATTTACTGGTAGGTATTCCAGTAGTATCTCAGGGTGTTCTGGGCTACACTCCGACACGACTTGTACCGCTTTTGGGGGTCTGACTTTTACCAACCCCCTAGGCCCGCCATGCGATGCTCATAGACGAACGGACCGGACTGTACGGATATTGTCACTGACAGGCTCAGTAGGGTGTCAGGATGAGTTCGCTTATCGACATCCCTGTTCCCTTCCGAATGGCGGCGGAGACGATGTGAGGACGTCTTGCCTGAGATTCGGGGCAGATACTATATGGTTTTATCCGTCTACCTCTCCGAAATTGCCAAGTTGATTTATGGCACCGTGTATCGGAGGTTTAGACGAATGTGGCCGATGTAGCAGACTTCGTCAGATTCCCCCTTGCTAGAGGGGTTTTTGATTGTGGGGACGCTCTTCCCTGCATGCGCAAGCCCCTGCAGTTAATTACGCTACAGCATCGCGGTAGCCACTTTCTCCTTCTCCAAAATTTCACTTTGTGTTGTGTATGTTTGTTTTGTTTGTGGTTGCCCGTGGATTGTATACGGAGACTGAGTAATGCCGTCGCCCGTAGGACGTGGATTAGTCCAAATCCGTATTTACTTAGATTTGGGTTTGGTGTTTTAGTTTAAGGATTCGTTAGCCATGTTGAGGCTAAGATCAACTTAAACGTTCGTTAAGGATACATTAGTCCTGTTTGAGACTAAGATCAACTTAACGTGGTGATCCATTTATTATATGGCCATCAGGACTCGTCACCTCTCTGACGTCGTTGAAGGATTACAACGATAGGTGTCAGAGGAGTTCGGAGATGTACCCTTCAACCGAAGTTGATTTGGAGTTTTATAGTCTGTTTGAATGTTTAAGGATACGTTAGCCATGTTTGGGGCTAAGATCAACTTAAACGGGACCGTTTAGATCCGGCAAAAGAGCATTTGGAGGCTCTATTGTTCCAGTTTAGGGACGTAGTGGTCTGTGTTCCAGTTTAGGGACATGGTGGTCCATCGCCAGTTTAGGGACGTGGTGGTCTAATATTAGTTTAGGGACGTTTCGGTCCGTCGTTCCCATTTAGGGACGATTATTAGTTTAAGGACATCTCGGTCCGATATTAGTTTAAGGACGTTTCGGTCCGATATTAGTTTAAGGACGTCTCGGTCCGATATTAGTTTAAGGACGTCTCCGTCCACGAGTTTAGGGACCACACAGTCCATATTCATATGTGGTCGTCGGGACCCGTCGCCTCTCTGACGTCGTTGAAGGATTACAACGAGAGGTGTCAGAGGAGTTCGGAGATGTACCCTCGAACCGGTCGTAAATTGATTTAGAGAGCAGCCGTGCTCAGTCAATTTAATTTAAGGACTTACGGTCAAAATTGGGCTAAGTCCAATTAAAAATGTCCACATTTTATTTGCATTTAGGCTTGCATTTCTTTTTTTTATTTTATTTGGGCTCTGCCCAGAAAGGATGCAGAGCATCAATTTGTTTTGGGCTCTTCCCATTTATAAATGATGCAAAGAATCTACTTTGTTTGGGTTCTGCCCCTTTTAAAATGCATAGCATTTTTATTATTTTGTTTGGGCTTTGCCCATTTATAAATGATGTAGAGCATCAGCTTAATTAGGCCTGCTTGGTCTTTTTGACTTGGGCTTGGCCCATTTTTTAAATAATGCATTGCATTTCAGGCGCTTTGCGCTAATTAAAGAGCGCAAGCGCTTATGGTGACGACACGTGTCATGCAAGCGCAGTGCGCTGCGCTTGCGCTGCTGACACGTGGCGTGCTCTGGTGAGTTGCGCCAATTTCAGAGAGCAAAGCTCTATTTCAAAAGCGTATAGCGCAAATGGTTCAGACGCTGACACGTGGCGCTCTCCCAAGAGCGCAACAGCGCAGTTTGCAAGTGTAAAGCACTCTAAATTTGAGAATCTTTTAGATTCAAGAACCAAAGGTTCATAAAAGAAGTGCAAAGCACTGTTTTTATTTTATTTTTCTTTTTTGTTAAAGATCATTGATCTTGTTTTTAGATCAATGATCTGTTCATAAGAGAATTTTCTCTTTTTTCTAAAGGTTTTTTTACCTTTTGTTTGTTCTTGAGGAGTTCTTCAGAGCTCTCTCTGTTTGATTTCTCTCAAAAAAAATGTTGATCCTTTTGAATTGAGGTCTAGGGTCCTTTTTATAGTGCTCATAAATTAGTTAAATTTGTTAAAGAGATATTTCTCTGAGTGATTTGGGGAATTTTTCCCACCGTTGGATCTTTGATCCAAGAGCTTCTGTTTTACAGAAGAAGATCATCTTGTTTTAATAAGAACAGAAAGATTTCTTTAAAATCTTTATTCTGTTTGACGCAAATGCCCCAGCGCGTAACACGTGTCATGCAGCGCACAGAGCAGCGCAACTGCGCTAGCGCCTCTGCGCTGACACGTGTCGCGCAGCGCACAGCGCAGCGCAACTGCGCTGACACGTGTCGCGCAGCGCAGTGCTTGCGCAACTGAAGCATTGCTTCCTTTAATAGAGCTTTGCTCTGATTGGGCGTACCTTCTTGGGCGCTGTGATGACGTATCAGCGCCTGACATGTGGCGCGTTGCGCCCGAGATTTGAAGCGTTGCTTCAAAATTTGAATTTTGAATTTCAACAGAGTTTTGCTCTGATTGGGGAAACAATTTCCCCCCCACCGTTGCGCTCACGTGGCGCGCACGTGAGTGCAGCGGTGGCAAACTCTTGACCATTGGATCAAGGGGTGAGCTGAAGGGGCGCAAGCGCCTTATAAATAGGACTCTTGGCCCTTAGAAAATCTTCACCATCTTCAAGATTTTAATTACCAGAGCTTTGCTCTTTCTTGAGAATTTCAGAGCTTTGCTCATTTCCAAAATTAGAAACTTTAGGTAAAATTAATTTAAATCAAATTAACTTAAATTAACCTTAACCAAAGAGCTTTGCTCTTACAGATCTTTTGATCTAAAGAGATCCCCATTGGGGTTTCATAAACAGAGCTTTGCTCTAAAAAACTTATAGATCTGCAGAGATCTTGTTCATGGGTTCTAACCCATAGACAGAGCTTTGCTCTTTGAATCATCTGTAGATCTTTTAGATGAAGAAATTTTCATAAGTTTTTTATGGATTTTTCAAGATTCCAAAATTTTTAATTCTTTTAGGTATAAATATTTTCTGATGGACCTTTCCATTATTACCATAGAGCTATGCTCTTTTAAGGAATCTTATTTCCTTGAGACCAGAGTTTGACAAGTGTCACTCTGTGACAGAGCTTTGCTCTGAAAGAGGAGATTTTCTCCTTGTCTCTAGGGATTCCCTACTGATGATAATATTCTCTTGGGGATCTTTTCTCTAACTGACAGTCTCACCCAATGATGAGGCTGTCTTATTAAAAGAGGCATTTTCATCCAGATTTTGTGGGTCCCCATTTGGTCCCCCACCCACTACACTGCAGTGTGATTAATTTTAATCTAATTAATTTTTAAATTCATTTAATTGAAGATTTTTTTTAAGACGCCAAGCGTTGGGATTGTAGCACTGACGGCTATTTTGTTCTTTTGCAGCGATCATGTCTTTCGACACCTCATTCCCGTTCGTCCGCTCGGAGGAAGGGTTTCCTGAAGCGCTCTTGGACCGTGAGGTCCTGGCCATGATTAAGGAATACGACCCGGAATACAAGAGTCTCCACCTTTGGGGGTCGTGGTATAATCAGATCATCATGGGCCGCCGGAGCTTCACATGCGCGGTGCCGTCGGAACCCATCACGGCGATTCATTATGCTACCCCACCCTCGGTGCAGTATGCCGTGGAGATGGCGGATTGGACATCGAAGGGTTTTCTTCATCCGGCTATAGATGCCATCCCGATCCAGCGTCCTATGGTCTTGGATATCCTAGGACGCCGTATCTGTCAGGGCGAGGCGAGACCCTGGGGGCAATCATATAACATTGGTCTGATCCCCCGCCACCCGATTGGCTATCTGCCATAGGCCCGGTACATCCTGTCGACGACAAAGTCGCAGTTGACAAGGTTAGGACTGTACACCGCAGTGTACGTCTCTCTGTTCCAATATCCCACGCTCCCGACCTGGTGGTTCAAGGCCTTCCTGGAGCAGTGGAACATTCCTACCTACACTTTCCTTGCTATGGATCGGGAAGTGTCAATCTCCTTGGAGGAGTTCACGGAGGTATCCGGTTTACAAGTCATGGGGGAACATTATGAGGAGTTGCTCCCGACAGATGAGTACGTCTTTGGTGCTAAGTCGATGGTAAGGGGGCTCACGCCGGAGAATGCTGTTCAACATCAGTTCCCAAGCTTGATTAAAGTGTTGAACATATATGAGTCCCTTTTCATCGAACATGGGAGTCGAGGAGTTAACTTTGAGGATTTCATTGATCGGTTTCTTCACCCAAACGTCCTCTCGGCAGACACTGCCAAGTTTGCCACCCTTGAGGACCCTTTCGGTTTAGGTTTGGATAACCTGCCGGCGAATGAAGTAGGCCAAAAGGATTTTTTTCTTCCTAACTTCCCGACCATGTCTCTTGCAGAAGTTGCGGCCCCTGGAATGGATGAGGAGGCATTTTTCTTAGGATTTCTCGGGCTATGGTTGAGTTGGTTTGCGATTCCAATGCATTCTCACCGTATGCGGCCTTCTGTATTTTACCCAGCCCACCGGATGGTTATTGGGGTAAAGGTAGCCGTTGGGATCGCTGGCTTGGCACACCTCTATCATGGCCTCAGCCGAGCAGCGGATGCTAACGAGCCTGGGGTATTGCACGTGGTCTTTCCGATGCACTACTTTATGTCGTGGCTCGAGCTACATACATCGGGTGTTTTCGGCATGCATAAAAGGCCTTCGTTCTACGAAAGGTGCAGCTTCCCTCGCATCATACAGCTGATTGGCGCATCAATTGTGAATCCATCGCCACGAAATGCCAGGGGTTTACTCCTTCGCTCCCACACCGTTGGAGCCGGTGTATCTTTCGTTGACAAAGTGTTGACTATTGGAAAAGCGTCTACCACTGCAGTGCGGTCATTGCAAGACACCTTCAAGGATGGAGCTTCGGTTTTAACGGCCCGGGAGACCCTTCACTTATATTCCATCAGACCGGGCTTCTTGGTGTTTAGGCAGAACGGGGCAGCGATCTTCATGAGATATAACCCGCATCGGTTCGCCCAGCAGCTGAGCTATAATCAAGGGGTACCGCTGGAGGCTTTCTTATCGGAACCTGCTGCGACCGAAGAAGGGATGGAGAGAGCGCTGCATCATTTCATGCGCCTAAACATGGGCTCCCACTTCTTTATCAGTGAGCCGGCTTGTGCTCCGCGACTCCTCAGGGTATACACAGAATGGTACAGTCATTCGACGGGAGCGGTCATAAAGGAGGAAAGGAGGTTGCTGATCGACCGTAAGGGTGCACCTCCAGGTAGCGATCGCAACGCTCCTTTGGTGCTAAGGACCCCGGTAATCCCCCTTTAAAAGATGCCAGAGCCGGACCTTTGCGTGCGTAGAGTCCTCCACGCGGATTGCCGCTCCCTGATATTGCGGATGCACCCCCAGCGCTCTGTGCTTCAGTGGAGACAGTGGTTGTAGTTTCGCCAGAGTCTGGCGTGGGTGCGGACATCGGGACCCGCCGTCCCAAGGTGGCTGCTAAGCGTAAGTCAATCCCACGTGAGCCTAGGGTCAGGGGGCGGAAGAAAAAGAAGTCGCTCTTCGCTGCAGATGTCGTGTTCGGTCAGGAACCCCATGCTCCCTATGCCGAGGGCCTGATCGAATATGGGACTAACGAGAGATTAGTCATGCCGCAGCCGGACGATACAGACTTGGAAGCCGCTCTCGAAACTTCAGCGTGGTTGGCAAAGCGTGACGCGTGGCTAGCTGGGCTTGCGCAATCAGGTAACTACTAGTCGCATTTTCTTTATTGCACCATATTCTCTTCATTGCCTTTGACTAACATTTTTCTTTCTTTTCTTCCAACAGGCATCACTGATGAGGAAGCCATTGCCGCTTCACTCAAGACCTTCCAAGAGAAGGAACGCCTTAGAGCGTCTTTAGGCCACAGTAAGTTTCGATTCATCAAGTTTTTATTATCCTTGTGTTATGGTCAATCTAACCTCTCCCTTTTTATTGTAGAAACCTCAATGCCGTTCCCGCCAAGCGACGCAAATGTTCCGCCAGCTGCCGATGTTCCGGCTTCCTCTGGGCCACCGCAGGAGGTTCGTCTTGAAGAGCCGATGAGAGATGCCTTAAAGGCTCTGGAGGCATCTTTAAATGAGGACGACGATGCTTTGATAAAGGAAGCATCAAGGAGGTCCATCGTGACGGCCCGGGAGGAGAGGAAGCGGTCGAGGCGCGAAGCAAAGGCACGCAGGGCTGCTTTGGCCATTGGAGCGGGTCCCAGCACCGTTCCTTAAGCCGAGACTCCGTCAGAAGAGTCGCCGATCGCCCTGTCTACAGCTCATAGACAGGCGATCCGCGCCAATAGAGAGTCTAACGACAAGTCTGCCTCAGGTAATACTTCTTTCAGAATTTCGTTATAAGACCCATAAAGCTGTCGGTTCTTATATATCTTATCTTGCAGGGCCAAGTCCGACCGAGGGGGAGGCGGAGACCGTTGAACCCAAGGAAACAGAGGAGGCGGCTCCTATCGAACTAGAGCCGACGATGGGCAACGTCGCTGAGGTTTCGGGGCCTAAGATGGAGGTTGAGGGGTCTGCAGCCGAGAAGGTCATTGATGCCCAGCCTGAAGTGGCGGCAGATGAAATGATCATTACAACTGAGCCTAGGGTGGTGGCGGACGAAGCACTTGAGGCCGGCGATCTCGTGGTGACGGCGGATGAACCGATGGGGACCGAGGAGCCCGCAGAAGTAGCGGGTGAGATGGGTACGGCTCCTGGGGAAGAGTTAGCCGCTCCCTCTCAAGAGTCCGGCAATGCTCCAATCATTGCCCTCCCAGTGTACGATCTTCCGCCGTCTCCAGGTTTTGCGAGCACGACAACGGTCCCTATCGAGTCGGGTGATGAGGCCACGGGCGGCGGCCTCATGTCGATGGAGGAAGGAGTCGCCTCCGTTTCAGCCGGCAGCTCATCAGGTAAATCCCAAGTTGCTGTCTTTCTTTACCTTACAATCCTTTCTGACAAGTTCACCCTTTTTCGTAACGCAGGTGCAGCCAGCGCTGATGCCCCACTGCTCGAGGGAGCACCTTCAACTACTGCCTTGGCGGTGGTCACCTCTCAGCCCTCTCTCATACCATCAAAGATGTTGGAAGGTATGAGTTTGCAACTTATTAATCTCACTTTTCAGACGTATAATCTGTATATTAAAGTCATACTGTTGTGTCTTTCAGGAGTGCTTTTTGACCATCTTTATCAGGTGTTGCTCCCACACTTCTCCTTCCCATCCGAACTTGCCTCTTCCTCTGGTGGCGTTGGCGAGTATGATTTCCATTGATATCCTTCTTTCTTTATTGATGGGATTACTTCTAAACCCCCTTTTTTCTCGACTGCAGTGCTACAAATCGAAGGAGGAGATGAAAGATTGGCTGCGCCGCCGACCCTTCCGGCCTTGCCACCTGCCTCAGCTGGTACAGCGACTATCACATTGATAACTCCCCCGTTTTTTTTTGTTTCTTAAACTGTTATCTGATCACATCTTGTTTCTTTTCAGCGGTCATTCCGGTCTCGGCGCCCTTCGAGTTTCGCATTACAATGCCGGGCTGCCCTTCCCAAAGACGTCCATCCTCAAAAGGTGCGGCGAATAGTCTGCGCATGTTGAGCGACTACATCGAGGAACTTGACGTCGAGACTCCTACATCTGCTGAGGACTTCGCTACGACGGTTAACCCGATGTTGGTGGTATTTGCCACCTTCTATGACGAGGGCACCGTCGCTTCTTGGGTTAACCACTGCCGGGAGATTGAGGCTCGCCTTCATCAGCTGGAGTCGATGCGTCTATCCCCCGAGACTTTGGCTGTGAGCACTCAACGGGGAGCATGGCTCGAGCAAAGCACTTCTCATTTCCGTTATTTGGAACAAGAAGCAGCTTTGAGGCTGAAGGAGTGTCAGGAGTCTTCAAGCGAAACTGCTCGCCTGCGCGCTGAAGTTGAGGCGAACGCCGCTGAGGTAAAGGCCGTCTTTGAGGGCCTTCTGGAGCGCATCCCAAATGGGCTGAAACTGAAGCGGGCACTTGATGTCGCCGAGTATGACATTCCAGGCCGTGAAGCTGCTCATCAGCCCGTCAGGGATCAGCTTGCATCAGTCTCGCAGCAACGGGCCCAAGTGGAGGCGGAGTTGGCAGTGGTGGCCGATCAGGAGAAAGCGGGGAAGGAAGTGCGCGAAAAATTGCTAGAGCTATGCAGGACGCTTCCTCCTCAGTAACTCTCCTTGTATTGTTTGTACTTGTAAAAAAAAATGTATATATATATATATTTATTCTTTAGCACAATGTATCCTGTACTCAATCGAGTTTATGAATAAAAGATACACATTTTCTGTAATGTCTTGTGTCATTCCTCCGCCTTTTCTTTCCTTTTATTATCAGCATGCCACCTTAGTAAAACATGGTCAACAGATATTAGAGCGTGCATCTTGACTTTCTTAAGAAATAGAGATGGCTTAGGCCGCAGGTTCAGATCTGCTGCCTAAGACTTTTCAACTCTATGAGCCGTGAGGGTCTCGCAGAGATTTTTCTCCCTACGGATCGAGAGGATCTCGTAGGTGGGTTTTTCTCCTTAGGAGTCGTGAGGATTCCTAAGTGTGTTTTCTCTTATAGGTCGTAAGGATCCTATAAGAAAATTTTTCCCTCTTACGAGTCGAGAGGACTCGTAAGCGGTTGTTTCCCTCCTTATCGCGAAACTCGACCTTGGAGAGTGAGACCCGTGGATAGTATGCAAGAGACCGTTTTAGATCGACTTGCAGGGTCCCATTGTTCAGGAAGCAAGTTTTTTAGTCCCTACTGCCTGAGGCTTTATCTTGCAAGTTGAGACGAATCGGGAGTTTTCCCGCGGAGACGCTGGTTTCCTTGCGAGCCGACACGAATCAGGAGGCTCTCGTCAAGGAGTGTTTGTTTCCCTGAGTTGAAGATTTGCTAAGGATTATTTGTTTCCCTAGCGCCAAGGATTATTTGTTTCCTTGGTGTTGAAACGAGTCGAGAATTTCCCACGGAGACACTGGTTGCTCTGCGAGTCGACGCGGATCAGGAGGCTCTCGTCAAGGAGTGTTTGTATCCGTGAGTTGAGGTGTTTGCTAGGGATTATTTGTTTCCCTAGCACCAAGGATTATTTGTTTCCTTGGGGTTTGAAACGAGTCGAGAATTTCCCACGGAGGCACTGGTTGCTCTGCGAGTCGACGCGGATCAGGAGGCTCTCATCAAGGAGTGTTTGTATCCGTGAGTTGAGGTGTTTGCTAGGGATTATTTGTTTCCCTTGCGCCAATGATTATTTATTTTCTTGGAGTTTGAAACGAGTCGAGAATTTCCCACGGAGGCACTGGTTTCTCTGCGAGTCGACGCGGATCAGGAGGCTCTCGTCAAGGAGTGTTTGTATCCGTGAGTTGAGGTGTTTGCTAGGGATTATTTGTTTCCTTGGGGTTTGAAACGAGTCGAGAATTTCCCACGGAGGCACTGGTTGCTCTGCGAGTCGACGCGGATCAGGAGGCTCTCGTCAAGGAGTGTTTGTTTCCCTGAGTTGAGGCATTTGCTGAAGACATTGGTTTCCTCGGAGTTGAGATGAATCGTCGAGATCTGGCTTCGTTTTCTGGCGGAGCCTGTTGGGAAGGTAAGGTTCCCTCTTTGTTTGCGCCCTTGGATTGTATACAGGGATCGATGCGATCTTAACTGTAGGGCCAAAGTTTTATCATTTCTTTTTTTTTTTGTTTCATTTCCGCGATGCTCTATCATTTCAGCTTTTTTATCGCGAACGTCGCGATTGCCCAATCATTTCGGCTATTTTTCGCGGTGCCCAATCATTTCGGCTGTTTATTTTATTTTTACTCGCTGCTTTTTATTGCGAGTTGCCCAATCATTTCGGCTATTTTTTTTATTTTTACTCGCTGCTTTTTATTGCGAGTTGCCCAATCATTTCGGCTATTTTTCATGCATACATTTTCACTTGTTGCTTTTTATTGCAAGTTGCCCCATCATTTCGGCTATTTCATATGCATGTGCGGCCTACTGGCTTTTCGCCGTAAATCTGAAATTAGACGCCAATCTCGGCATCAGCACCGCTACAACTGGGATATTGCCAGGAGCGAATCATCATCTGCCTCTGTCGATGTCGAACAAGGGTGGCTTAGCGAACAGGGTTAAGGTTATGTCGACTAAGGCTTTTGACTTCATGAGCCGTAAGGGTCTCACAAAGGTATTTCTCCCTACAAGTCGTGAGGATCTTGTAGGTGTATTTTCTCCTTAGGAATCGTGAGGATTCCTAAGTGTTTCTTCCTCTGTAAGTCGTAAGGATCTTACAGGAGGATTTTCTCCTTGTAAGTCGAGAGGACTTATAAGGGTTGTTCGTCATGCGAACATATCCCCAGTGTCGGATGGGACTTGATTAGGGAAATATTTATTCGCGCCCGTGGATTGTATACAAGGGTCAGTATCGAGCCACTTGTAGGGCAATAGTGGAAGGTTGTGGGAGTTGCTTAAGAACAGGTTCAGGTCTCTGTAACTTAAGACTTTCAAATCTTATGAGCCGTGAGGGTCCCATAAGAGGGTTCTCCTTACGAGTCGTGAAGATCTCGCAAGTGTATTTTCTCCTTAGGAATCGTGGGGATCCCTAAGTGTGTTGTTCCCTTGTGAGTCGTAAGGATCTCACGCGGGTGGTTTCTCCTTACAAGGTCGAAAGGACCTTATAAGTGTCTTTCAACGAGGTTGCGCCCTTTCGGGTTTTCACAAACACTCGCCGGTAGTCCTGCTGTTTTTACTCACGGAGCCCTTTCGGGTTTTCATCCGTGCCCATTTTGCTTATGGACATACCGTTTTTTTTATTCTTTTTATTTTCTTTTCTCTCTTTTTTTTACGAGGTCGCGCCCTTTCGGGTTTTCACGAACACTCGCCGGTAGCCCTGCTGTTTTTACTCACGGAGCCCTCTCGGGTTTTCATCCGTGCCCGTTTTGCTTATGGGCATACCTTTTTTTTTATATATATATATTTTATTTATTTTTTTTTATCTCGTCAGCCTAAGGATGCTGCGGAAGTAGTTTAAGGACGTTTCGGTCCGCTATTAGTTTAAGGACGTTTCGGTCTGTTATGGAGAAGGTTGGCTATTGCTTATAAAGCTTGAGTTTAGGAAGATAGCGAGCGGACATAGTCGTCGTCATCTATCATTGACCTAGGCAGTGACTCATTAAGCATAGTATCTTTTTAGGAAGCGACCGTTTATTGGCCTGAAAGGCCTTTCACCGTGCATATCTATGAGTAGATAGGCCCCACCCTGGTAGACCTTATCTATGATGAACGGGCCTTCATAGTTTGGCTTGAATTTTCCCCGCTTGGCGCGATTGGGGATCATAGGCCTTTTGACCACCAGCACGAGTTCGCCTTGGCGAAATGTCCTCGGTCGGGTTAATCTTTCATATGAGCGCGTCATCTTTGCTTTATAAGCTTCCAAATTTTGTTGTGCTATGAGCCGTGTTTCTTCAAGGGCATTAAGCTCCTCAAGCCGAAGGTGAGCGTTTTCTTCGTCCGTCAGCTCATAGTGGACTGCCACTCGCAGAGAGGGTAACTCTATTTCGAGGGGGAGTACTGCTTCGGTACCGAATACCAACGTGTACGGCGTTGTGTTCGTGGCCGTCTTGAACGTAGTTCGATACGCCCAAAGAGCCTCTTGCAGTCTCTCGTGCCAGTCTCTCTTATTTCGGGACACCGTCTTTTTCATGATTTTCGTCAGGGTCTTATTGAAGGCCTCGGCTAGACCATTAACTCGCGGATTATAAACCGAGGAATATCTCCAGTCTATGTTATGCTGTTGTGCGAAGCGACTGATCTTGTGGCTTCTGTAGGCTGGCCCGTTATCGGAGATGATCCGTCTCGGCGTTCCAAATCGATATATGACGTGCGTCTTGAAGAAATGGAGGATATTTTCCGTCTTCACTTCTCTCAACGGTACTGCTTCTGCCCATTTGGAGAAGTAGTCAGTCGTCGCCAGGAAGAAACGATGTCCCTTGGACGATGCTGGTTCGATGGGGCCGACTATGTCAGTTCCCCACATTTCGAACGGCCAGCTAGCCACCGTCGGGTGTAGTGGATTTGGATGTTGATGGATGAAATCCCCATGAATTTGACATGAGTGGCACTGTTTCGCATACTCAAGGCAGTCTTGAATCATCGTGGGCCAGTAGTAGCCCATCCGTTTGATCTTCAACTTCATCTTTGGGCCTGCTTAATGAGAACCAGATTCCGTCATGAACTTGCTGGACGACTCTTTTCGCTTCGTCAGGCCCCAGACATCTCAACCACAGGGAATCAAATGACCTCTTGTATAGAGTATCATTGATGAAGGCGAAAGACAGAGCTCGTTTTATGAGCTGATGTCTTGTGGACGCTTCTTCAGGCGTTCGGTGGGACTTAAAGTAGTTTATGAAGACTTCTCTCCAATCCTCGGCCTTTTCCCGGTCTTTTATTTGTAGAGCCATTTTCTCAGTTGCTCTCTTTTCTTCGGATGATTCCGGAGATATTTCCGCTGGGCAAGCACCCGACGGCTTTGTACCACGATTCTTATGTCATCGAGGTTCTCATCAGCCAGTTCTTTAGCGAGCTTGGCCAATGCGTCCGCTTTGCTGTTTTCTGCGCGCGGTATGTTTCCCAAAGTGTAGGAAGGGATTTGGGTCAACAGTTGCTGCACCTTTTCGCCGTACTTCACCAACTCTGGTTTGCACGTTTGGTAGTCGCCATTGACTTGACTGATGACCAGCTGGGAGTCTCCATATATAAGGAGGTCTTCAATTCCCATGTCGATAGCGATCTCGAGGCCTGCTATCAAAGCTTCGTATTCGGCTTCATTATTCGTCCTCGGCTCTGTTAAGGAGAAGGCGAAGCGCATAATCCCTCCTTGTGGAGTTACGAAGATGAGGCCTACTCCCGATTTGATTATAGAGGTACTTTGTTTGCGCTTTTTCATGGAAGATGCTCTGTCAAAATAAAGCTCCCATCGGGTGTCGTTCCCATCGATGGCGTCAAACGCATGTTCGTCTGGAAGATCGCAATTTAAAGGAGAATCGGCGGGTATCGGATGCTCAGCAAGAAAGTCGGCGATAGCTTGGCCTTTGACTGCCTTGAGGGGTTGATACGTTATCGAGAACTCCATCAAGAGCAGAGCCCATTTAGCGAGTTGACCTGTCAATATAGCCTTCGACATCAAATATTTAAGAGGGTCGACCTTCGAAATGAGACGGACCTCATGCGCCAATGCATAGTGCCTGAGCTTTGTTATCGCGAAGATCAACGCCAGGCAGTGTTTTTCAATGGGAGAGTAGTTGCTTTCTGCCCCCAGAAGAACTCGACTCAAGTAATAGAGAGCTCTTTCTTTTCCTTGATCATTCTCTTGCGCCCATAATGTGCCTAAGGAACCTTCGAGGGCGGTTGTATAAAGAATGAGAGGTTTTCCCTTAACCAGAGCAGCCAACACTGGCGGGTTCTGCAGGTACTGTTTAATTTCGTCCAGCGCGGCCTGGCATTTTTGATCCCAGACGAATGGAGTTCCCTTTTTTCATCAGGTGACTGTAAGGGCGGCACTTGCCAGAGAGGTTGGCTATAAATCGCCGAATATATGCGAGCTTTCCTTGGAGAGACCGCAACTGTTTGAGAGTCCTTGGCGGAGGCATTTCCATGATCGCTTTGATCTTGGACGGATCTATTTCGATACCCCGGTGTCGGACGATGAATCCCAGGAATTTGCCTGAGGAAACTCCGAATGCACACTTGAGAGGGTTCATCTTCAAGTTGTATTATCGAAGGCGTTGAAATACAGTCTTTAGATGCTTGAGATATTCCTCGTATGATTTGCTCTTAACCACGAGGTCGTCGATATAGCATTCGACGATTTCATGTATAAGGTCATCGAAGATCTTCGTCATGGCCCTTTGGTAAGTGGCACCGGCGTTCTTTAACCCGAAGGGCATCACTTTATAACAGAATATTCCCAAAGGGGTCTGGAAAGCGGTATGCTTCTGGTCTTCAGGATGCATCTTTATCTGATTATACCCTGATGAGCCGTCCATGAAGGAGAAAACCTCATGAGTGGACTTATTGTCTATCATCAATTCGGTGACTGTCACCGAGAAATCATCCTTCGGGCAGGCTTTGTTGAGATCCCGAAAGTCCATGCATATGCGCACCGTCCCATTTTTCTTCATCATCGGGAAGATGTTGGCGATCCATTCAGGGTATTGAACTTCCTGGATAAAGCCAGAGTCGATTAGCTTCTTGACCTCGGCGTTGATGCTCATCTCAAGCTCGAGCCGCATTCTTCTTGGCGCCTGTTTGACCGGCTTGACGTCTGAGGATATCGCCAATTTGTGCACAGCAAATTCTGGATCTAGTCCCGGCATTTCGGAATAGTTCCATGCGAAGCAATCTTTATGCTGTACAAGGACGTCTTTTAACGCAGCCACCTTTTCTTCGGATAACAGCTCGCTGACAAATGTCGGTCGCGGGTCGTTTAGCGTCCCCAGCTCGATTTTCTTGAGGTTATCCGCGGTAGTATGTATTCCATCTTCCATTTCTTTCGGAGCTGGCGGAAATTCTGAGATCACCCTATCGTTGCTGTTTTCGAAGCACCAGGGAAGGCTGTTCATGTTCTCAGGCTCTTCTTTTACTATTGTTATCATGCGACAAGTGCGAATCCGCTTCCAATCCCAATGTGGAGTTGGTTCTGTTCTTGCGGCTTTGGGTTCATGCTTCTGTGGCGGCGCTACCCTCCAGTTGTCAGACAGAGCCAACTTGCCAAGCTGATCTTCGACCCAATTCTTGAAGGTGAAGCAGTCTTTGAGAGGATGCCCTATTACTCGATGGTAAGAGCAATAATTTAGGTCAGAGGCTTCGCCTGCTTGTTCGGGGTGCTTGGACTCCGGCAGTGTAAGCATCTGATGTTTTAGAGCAAGCTCAAGTATCTTCTTCGTCTTGTCCTGAGGAAATGAGTACGATCGACTCATTTTCTTCATGAGGGATAGATCAATAACGCTCGACTCCCGCTCGCGTGGCTTCTTAGCCCCGCTTTGTTGCTGTTGAGCGCCTTTTTGGCCTTTCGACTTGTTTCTGTTTCTGCGTCGAGCCTTCTTCATAACAGGTTGACACGGAGTGACACTTTCATTTTTGACGGCCTGTTGAAGGAGGCGTTGCGTTCTGGCTCTTTCGTAGATGGCCATTTCGCGATTGTGATCATCTCGGACCTTTTGACCAGCTTCTCTTATAAGCCTGTCCATTTGTTCTTCAAACGACGGACCGGGCACTTTTGCATCAGGAACTTTTACTGGTTCAGGATTAGTGTCCTCCCGTTGCGCATCTGCTTCTTCATTGAAGTCGTGCACGACGTAACAGTCGCGGAGCAGTTCTCGTTTCTTGGGGCGAATGTATCCGAGCCCGATCGTTTCCATCCTCCCATTAGGCAGCTTGCGTTGAGTCCCAGGAACGTTTCAGACCCTGTCATAAAATTTGGCCTTTCTAACGGTCTGTTTGAAGGGTATCCCTTGGCGCTTCAACAGCTTCTTCAAGCCTTCTGTATAATATCTGGGTAGACGGATGGGTTGAAGTCTGTCCGGCGTAGGATCTGCCCCGTGCCAGATTTCTTTCTCCACTTTGTTTGCAGCTCTTCTACATTGTAAATATCGAGTGCATCCAGTTCTTTATGGTGTTTAAGCGGAACTATAGCGTCTTGTAGACTTTGCTCTCCGTCAGCGGAAGCCCGTATTGAAGGTCGAGCAGAGAATACAGCATGGACCTCATCCTCCGAATCACTACCAAAAATCAACGCAGGAGCGGATGGTCCCGGCTTGGTGTATTGGGGAGGACCCGAATAAACTATCTCCTCTTCCTCCTCGGTATCACTGCCGAAGACAGGGATGGTAGCGTTAGTTTTATTCTCCGGCTTGCGACACCTTTCCGTGTCTTCAAAATCCGGCAAGAAGTATTTGGCATCTTCATATTTGCGAACTTCGTTCACGGAAAACGGATTCAATTCTCCCGTCACGGTATACTCGAGACCATCCCTAAAATATTTCATACACTGATGCTGTGTAGAAGGGATGATGTTGTACTCGTGTAACCATGGTCGGCCGAGCAGAGCGTTGTAGCATGTCTTGGCATCTATGACGTGGAATTTAATGTCCGTGACGAGCAGTCTGAAGCATAGCGTCAGTATCACAGATCCAAGAGTCTTTGATGATTGGGAGTCGAACCCGGAGATGGTGATCTTGTCTCGAGCGAGGTGTTGAATGCTCATGCAAATTTCTTTTAAAACCCGCACATTGAGTAGGTTGACAGACGACCCGTTATCGATCAGGATTTTGCCTATCTTTATATCATGGCAGTATCCTGAGACATAGAGGGGGCGATTGTGTTCGCACGTCCCAAGGAGAAGGTCTTCATCGCCAAAAGTGATATCGGCCGTGTGCACTTCTTCCAGTTCATCCTTCATCTTTTCTTCGGCCAGGAAAGCCTGGAACTGCTCTGGGTCCTGTAGTGCCTTAATTAATGAATCTTTCGCCTCCTTTGATAGCAAAAGGGCGTCAAGAATGCTGAGCTGTGAGGGTAGCTTCCTCAGATGCGCTAAGACGTTGTAATCCACCTTATTTCTTTTCGGAGGGTCCTTGGCGCTTAGCTCCTCCACAACTTGGTCATCTAAGACAATATCTTCAGGGACCTTCTCTTTTCCCTTATCTTTTTTATTTGAGGGTCCGAGATTCATTCCGGGCAGCGTGCGGTTACGTAGCCGGATATTTTCGCAGACATTCGGCTCTTTTTCTTTTCCCGAAGTGGATTCTTTAAAGAGGGGGCTAAGCTCCAGCTCCTCATCAGAATTGCTCCCGAACGTGAGCACTTGTGATCTCCCGGTGTTGACCATGCAACAATTGCCGGTGGTTCTGTTAAGCCCTTCGGTCGTATCGTTCCGTTCTCGGCGAGTCTTGCGCTTTTCCCGCTTAAAATGCTGCCGGTGAGCAACATATCCTTGCCACCATCTATCGAAAGCTTTGCACTCTTCAGTGGGGTGCGAAATCTTCCGATGATACAAGCAGTAGGAGGGGTGCATTTCCGCTTCACCAGTAATTTTTCCTTCGGATGATGGTAGCTTCATGCCCATTGATATGGCCTTAGCAAACTATTTCCTCATCTTGAATTTTCTTTTGTCCGCAGTGGGTGTACTTCGCTCCAGCGGGAGTATCTCAATTCTTTTGTCAAGCCGCTGGCGTTTGGCCCTTTCGGATATAACCTCCTCGCGCTCCCGATCAGCTTTGCTTTTTAAGAGAGCTTCATTGAGGAATGCATCGATTACTTCATCCGATGGCTCTAGAATTTTTGGTTCGGGATCTGCCCCCAGCGTTTCAGTACAAGAAGTTTCCTCATCGTCTATGAACGAGTAGGAAATCACATGACAGCTCGCCACGCATTCCTCAGAATCATCAGATGAACTTTCTCCCTCATCTTCCTTTTGAAAGACGTGATTGAGGAATTCTTGGAATGTAATGGGAGTCCGTGCCTTCTGGTTGTATTCCTCCAGCGCGTCAATTTGTTTTTGCAAGTCCGTACGCTTGTCGCCAGGCTTCACGGGCTTCTTTGACTTCTTTTTCTTCTTCTTTGAAGATTTCGACGGCTGGTTATGAATGCTTGGGCCACCTCCATCAATCTTTTGAGTTAGACGAGGCTTCAACATCCCTTCAATGATCTGCGGCTCCAACGGGTTCTTCCACTTGATCGCTGGGCATGTCTAAAGATCGTTTAGCATCCTCTTTGTCTTGGTTGATAATACAATATCCCAAGGAGTTTCTTCAACGACGGAGCATGTTTCCCCCGGCGTATTCGTCCCCTTAGATGTGTGAGGCTGCGGGGGATTCACCTTCCATTTGTCAGACAATGCGAACTTGCCTTGTCGGTACTGGTTTTCAAGCCAATTTTTGAAAACGTAGCAATCTTCGATCGGATGGCCCAGTACTCGATGATAAGGACAGTAGTTGGGCTCGCTGACATCACTTGGTTGCAACGAACGTTTTGGATACGGCAGATTTATGAGTCGGTTGCGCAATGCCAGCTCGAATAACCTTCTCGCCTTATCTCGGAGAAAGGAGTAAGAACGTCCTAGCCTCTCCTCAAGGGCCACGTATGGACGCGTATTATTTTGACGAACAACCGGCTTCGAGTTGCTCGGTTTTTGTTGAGCATTAGCGACAATGATCGCTTTTCCCTTCCCTTTGTCATTTCCGGAGTCCGGCTTTGGAAGAGGGGGTTTATGGCCCATCTGATCCATTTGCGCTAGCTTGTCAATCAAGGCCTGGAAGGTAGCCGGCTTGAAAAACATCATAAATTGCGAGATGGTTGCTTGCGGATCAAGGGTGCCCACAAACATCCCCACCACGGGAGCTTCTTCAATGCGCTGCTCGCACTTTGACCATAAATTATGCCACCGTATAGCATATTGGACCCATATCTCGCCTGGCTTTACCCTGGCGTTAATCAGTGCCGTCATCGGGATACGTTCACTGGCGCTTGCAAAACGTTGAGTAAACAACAGCTCCATTTCCGCGAAGGTCTTGATCGAGTCGTTCGGGAGCTCAGAGTACCACTCAAACGCCGTATCTGATAAACTTCCAACAAACCGGCGAAGCAACAGCTTGTCGTCACCGCCGGTGTTGCCGCAGAGTGCCCTGAACTGGGCAACATGCTGGTGGGGATTGCCAGTCCCCTTGTAGACATGGAACTTAGGAATTGTGTAACCGGGTGGGTACTTGATTTGGTCGTACCAACTTGGATATGGCCGCCCCGTTTTTACGACCTGACCCGCTGCTTCCGTCGCTTGATGGACCCGGATCTGCTGAGCTATGTATTCGTCCAGATTGGCTTTGGAGATTGCCTCCTCTTTGGCTGTTGACAGGGCTGGCGGAGGATTCGACGTCTCTCCCCTATCGTCTTCAAGGATGATCGGAGGATCTTCAGCAGGTGGATCTTGTTAAATCATCATACCCACCATATCCTGAAACATGAGGGCCATTTTCTTTATGTTGGCTGCCTATTCCGCAGCTTCTTTATCCTTCTTCTCCAGTACGCGACGAAGGAACTCAGCGTTAGTTTCTTGTTCTTGACGCTCGTCCGAGGACGTTTCAGGGGTTTCTTTTGGCCCTGTAAGTGCGGCCATAGCGTTCATCATCTCTTGGACTTCTGCTGCTGCTCCTGAGCCTTGGTCACTGACCTCGTGTGCGGTCTATGACCTGTTGATATGCGGCTGTCCTCTTTACCAGACGCCATACAGACGGTATGAACTATAATGCTCCCAGACCTAGGGCGTTTGGGTTCACCTCCTTTGGTATTTACTGCAGGTGTAGGGACTTTCTCTGGCCTCCTTCTTTTATGGGCCGTAGAAGTTGAAGGGGCCGTTGCTTTGGGCACCCAAGCGGTTGTCACCTTTCGTTGCTTGACCGGGGGATTTTCTTCTTGCCGACCTTTTGACTTCTTCTGTTAGCGGGAGAAGTTAGGATCAATGACAGATTCTCGGACTCGTCGCCATGTCTTATAGATCCTGGAGGACAGCGATTGAAGAGGCTCCTCCGGCTTTTCTGCTTCCACGGCGGTTTCTACCGGTGGAGGAGATCTTTTAAGGACCGCAGTTGGCGAGTTTCTGCGTACCCTATTCAACAGCTCAAAGCTGTTCCCGGTTGGAACAGCAGCGTTAACTTCTACCGTCGGAGTTGGCGGAGTCATCCCAGAAGGGGAGTTGCCCCCGGCCCTCCTTATCCGGCGCCAGTGGCGTCATCGGGCGCGACGAGTCGTCGATATTGGCTCAGAGACAGAAACAGCTTCTTCTTGCCCCCTGTTTAGGTGTGGGGTGGTTGCCGGCGTCAGCCTATCGAAGACTGATATCTTTTGAGCAGCAAGAGTAGGAGTGGGAGTTGGGACGGTCAATCTTGTAAAGACCGATCTCTTAGCAGGAGAAGCCGCCTTGACGACTTCAGGAGCAGCTTTGGCTACTCCTTTTGAAGTATCCTTTTCTGGGGCTACAAGCTTCATCGCGGGTCCGCGAGAGTTTTGGCCCAATCCGGAGAAGACCGAGGCACTGGTGTTGGGCGACCCGTTGAGAGGGGCCGCAATAACTGAAAGTCGATCGAAGACCGACATCTTAGGAGCTTCTTGTATGGGCACGAGGGTGCTACAGCTTGTTGGCAGAAGCATAGTTCCGAAAAACAGCCCCGTGGTAGCTTGAGTTATCTGCTCCACGGGCATGGTGAACAAAGAGGCCGCTTGGGGCCCGTAGGTTATGCCCCTAGTTGAGGCCGGACACGAGCTGCAGTTGCGGTTGGAGCACTTCGAACAAGTTGAGGCCATCGATGTTTGATTCCTCTTCTGCACCAAGCGAGAGACCAAATCTTAGTAAACTTGAAATCCAAAGGCAACCGTTAACAAACCGCGATTGGTTCGCGAAGACGACACACGAGGTGTGGAGTGGAAAGAGGAAAAAGGTCCCACCGTGCGTGCCAGAATCTGTTCCCCTCCGAATGGCGGCGGAGAAGACGTGAGGACGTCTTGCCTGAGATTCGGGGCAGATGCTATATGGTTTTATCCGTCTACCGCTCCGAAGATGCCAAGTTGATTTATGGCACCGTGTATCGGAGGTTTAGACGGATGCGGCCGATGTAGCAGACTTCGTCAGATTCCCCCTCGCTAGAGGAGTTTTTGATTGTGGGGACGCTCTTCCCTGCAGGCGCAAGCCCCTGCAGTTAATTACGCTACCGCATCGCGGTAGCCACTTTCTCCTTCTCCAGAATTTCACTTTGTGTCGTGTATGTTTGTTTTGTTTGTGGTTGCCCGTGGATTGTATACGGAGACTGAGTAATGCCGTCGCCCATAGGACGTGGATTAGTCTAAATCCGTATTTACTTAGATTTGGGTTTGGTGTTTTAGTTTAAGGATTCGTTAGCCATGTTGAGGCTAAGATCAACTTAAACGTTCGTTAAGGATACGTTAGTCCTGTTTGAGACTAAGATCAACTTAACGTGGCGATCCATTTATTATATGGCCGTCAGGACTCGTCACCTCTCTGACGTCGTTGAAGGATTACAACGATAGGTGTCATAGGAGTTCGGAGATATACCCTTGAACCGAAGTTGATTTGGAGTTTTATAGTCTGTTTGAATGTTTAAGGATACGTTAGCCATGTTTGGGGCTAAGATCAACTTAAACGGGACCGTTTAGATCCGGCAAAAGAGCATTTGGAGGCTCTATTGTTCCAGTTTAGGGACGTAGTGGTCCGTGTTCCAGTTTAGGGACGTGGTGGTCCATCGCCAGTTTAGGGACGTAGTCGTCCATCATTAGTTTAGGGACGTTTCGGTCCGTCGTTCCCATTTAGGGACGATTATTAGTTTAAGGACGTCTCAGTCCGATATTAGTTTAAGGACGTCTCGGTACGATATTAGTTTAAGGACGTCTCGGTCCGATATTAGTTTAAGGACGTCTCGGTCCACGAGTTTAGGGACCCCACAGTCCATATTCATATGTGGTCGTCGGGACCCGTCGCCTCTCTGACGTCGTTGAAGGATTACAATGAGAGGTGTCAGAGGAGTTCGGAGATGTACCCTCGAACCGGTCGTAAATTGATTTAGGGAGCAGCCGTGCTCAGTCAATTTAATTTAAGGACTTACGGCCAAAATTGGGCTAAGTCCAATTAAAAATGTCCACATTTTGTTTGCATTTGGGCTTGCATTTCTTTTTTTTATTTTATTTGGGCTCTGCCCAGAAAGGATGCAGAGCATCAATTTGTTTTGGGCTCTGCCCATTTATAAATGATGCAAAGCATCTACTTTGTTTGGGCTCTGCCCCTTTTAAAATGCATAGCATTTTTATTATTTTGTTTGGGCTCTGCCCATTTATAAATGATGCAGAGCATCAACTTAATTAGGCCTGCTTGGTCTTTTTGACTTGGGCTTGGCCTATTTTTTAAATAATGCATTGCATTTCAGGCGCTTTGCGCCAATCAAAAAGCGCAAGCGCTTGTGGTGACGACACGTGTCATGCAAGCGCAGTGCGCTGCGCTTGCGCTGCTGACACGTGGCGTGCTCTGGTGAGTTGCGCCAATTTCAGAGAGTAAAGCTCTATTTCAAAAGCGCATAGCGCAAATGGTTCAGACGCTGACACGTGGCGCTCTCCCAAGAGCGCAACAGCGCAGTTTGCAAGTGCAAAGCACTCTAAATTTGAGAATCTTTTAGATTCAAGAACTAAAGGTTCATAAAAGAAGTGCAAAGCACTGTTTTTATTTTATTTTTCTTTTTTGTTAAAGATCATTGATCTTTTTTTTAGATCAATGATCTTTCATAAGAGAATTTTCTCTTTTTTCTATAGGCTTTTTACCTTTTTAGTTCTTGAGGAGTTCTTCAGAGCTCTCTCTGTTTGATTTCTCTCAAAAAAAATATTGATCCTTTTGAATTGAGGTCTAGGGTCTTTTTTATAGTGCTCATAAATTAGTTAAATTTGTTAAAGAGATCTTTCTCTGAGTGATTTGGGGAATTTTTCCCAACGTTGGATCTTTGATCCAAAAGCTTCTGTTTTACAGAAGAAGATTTTCTTGTTTTAACAAGAACAGAAAGATTTCTTTAAAATCTTTATTCTGTTTGGCGCAAATGCCCCAGCGCGTGACACGTGTCATGCAGCGCACAGAGTAGCGCAACTGCGCGCGCCTCTGCGCTGACACGTGTCGCGCAGCGCACAGTGCAGCGCAACTGCGCTGACATGTGTCGCGCAGCGCAACTGAAGCGTTGCTTCCTTTAATAGAGCTTTGCTCTGATTGGGCGCACCTTCTTGGGCGCTCTGATGACGTATCAGCGCCTGACATGTGGCGCGTTACGTCCGAGATTTGAAGCGTTGCTTCAAAATTTGAATTTTGAATTTCAACAGAGCTTTGCTCTGATTGGGGAAACTGTCCCTTTTGGTCAATACCTGGTAGCCCGTTACGTATGGCTAATACCTCTGACGTGCTAGTGGTTAAATCCACAACCAAAGTATTGACGAGTCTTTAGAGTCCCCCACAGACCGTTTTCTCAAGTTTCGGGTGAAACGTTGTAGAGGCCGTATGCAGATATGGCAGGGTTCGATCAGATACGTGCCGTATTGCACGGATCATGATCGGACGGATAATACTAGCGGGCTTTAGTTTAAGCCGGATCCTAGTATTGTACAGTATAGATTTTGTCTCATTGCATTTATATTCGGTCGGAATACAAATGCGGGTATGTATATACAGTCGCGGGGTTTTCCTGTAATTTATTACGGGATCAGTTTTTTGAAGTTGCCAGTTTACTTTCCGTTTCGGCCATTTTCCTTTATTTCTTTCCTTGGCTGAAAATTGGTGGAGGAGGGCTTATTTGCAAATGTGCAAATTGGCATTGTGGAGGGTGGTCTTTGTATATTGTTGCTTCATGATGGTTCAACCATCATTTGACTTCTATGTTCATCATTACTTGACTTTGTGATGAGATGGTTGATGAGAAGGAGACTTTTTTTGTGATAATTATTTTTCTTATTATCACTCATCATTCTTTCTTGCATGACACTCACTCCCTCCTCTTCTTTGAGTTTGGCCGGCCATTTCTTTGATGGGGCTGTCCCAATTTTTTGGTGTGGGATTTCATCTCTTTTGGCTTGCAAAAATTCATATAGCTCCACAAAAAGCTTGCATCTCCTTCTCCACTAAAACCATGGCAACTTCTTAAACCCCTTCAAAGAGTACTACACTAGCCTACAGCATTCTTGGACACGTCGACTCACCAACTTCGTGCCCGAGTTGTCTCGGTCCAGAGGTGGGAGCCTGTAAAAGAACCCGGCGATGTGGTGCCCTTCCGACGAGGAGATGAAGACCGGAGATTCCGCGGGGAGATCGGGATGACGACGAGAAGACCGAAGGACACGGATCGCTCGGTATATCTCTTTACCCCTTCTCTAGTTTGCTAGGAGTAGGTTAATGGCCCGATCCGGGTTTATAGTGCGCGGTGGTGCCAGTTTACAAGTTCTGTAAAAGTTTCGTTTCCGCATTTTGGCCTCGGATTGACGACCGGGGCGCCGCCGTGCACTTACACCGGATAATCCTTGCAGACGATATGCTGTATAAGGCGTCCACATGAACTGCGCAAATAATATAGTACAAAATTGTAATGAAACTAATTTAAAATTTTGGAGCAAAATTAATTACCTATGGTATGGTTACCTGAGTCGCCTCCATGCGATCCAACTCATCTCTATAGTACCTAAGTACTCGACGAGAAGCCTTATAAGCTTTCTTGTCATTTTACCAAGAGCCGAGAGGCTTTCCAGGAGTATCCACGGCAGAAATATTAATTCGATCCGGTCTTCCCATACATATGTGCTCTCATGACCAAATCTATAAATAAAGTGTCAGATGATAGGAGAAAGAACCAATATTACAATTTTGCAAATGTCTAGCTGTTAAAAACAAGGAATGTAGCTGAAGTAATGTAATGCAACCACAAATTTTATTCTTCGTAGGAGCACATGCCTTATCTAGTTCCTTATAAAGATAGGCCATGACCGCTGCTCCCCAAGCATACTGGCCACACACATCAAAGTCCGTAAGAAACCCAAGATATAAAGGATGGACATGCATTGCCGATTGGTCCGGCATATGTACAGAATGTAGGCACGCGCATGTCTATTCAAGACATCATCGGTAGTTTCATCAGGGATATTAGTAAATGTATCCCTGAGCCAGTTTAAACCGATCTTATACCCCTTAGTATAGCCTCCTGGTGCCTGAATTTTACAAATAATTGTTAATTAATATCACTGTAACATACTTAAACTTTTGATTTAAAAAATTACGAATTATGCCTGTCCGAGAGCAGACTCGGTATATGTATCCTAGTATGGATGCTCGGTATCTGGACCGACAATTTTTCCTCCGACCAATTCAAGCCCATTCGTCCATAAACCAAGTAAGAGGCCAATATCCTTGAGTGTGATAGTGGCCTCACCCCATCTTAGATGAAAAGTTTAGGTCTCTTTTCTCCAATGCTCAACAAGAGAGGTAACGAGACTGTGGTCGAGTTGGATATGACGAAGCAAGGAAGATTCATAAAATCCGGCTCTTCGAATCCGCTCGATTATACGGTAATCGGTAACTTGCCACTTGTCAGAACTATGACTGACGACTGTAATATTATCTCCACCTTGCAAAATTTAATCATATTATTTTCAACTATTAGAATTAAAAGAAATGGGGAATTAAAAAAAATTGAATAAGTTTTGAATCTTTCCTCCCTATGTAATATATTGAAAGATCTGTGTTCGTTCTGATCTACGAGCAGTGATTTGTTGAATGGTTGATTCTCCATTGAAATTATTTTGATATTTTAATTCCTGAAAGATTTAGATAGGAGACAGAGTTTTAGAAGGGAATTTGGACACAGATAGTGAAGATAGCGAAAATTATAATGAAGAGGACGGGTTTTTATAGGGAAAGGAGGGCGGGTTCTCGGAACCCGCCCTCATCTTTACAAACAGAGTGATACCTTTTTTTATTCTTAATGTTTTCAAATCATGATTATTTCTTAGTGTTGTCAAATCATGTTTTCTTCCCTGAATGATTTATTTTTCTCTTTTGTTTTGTTCTGAGTGTTGTCAAATCATTTTTTTGTTAGTGTTTGTAACGACCGTGTTTTCTAATACTTAATAAAATATATTTTATTTAAATTTCTATTATCAAATAATTGTTTACGTGTTTCGTTGATAGAAGAATATTTTTAAAGTAATGTTAATAATTTTTAAAGCATTGAAAATGATTAAAGGAATTTTCTAAAATCTATTTATTGTTTTTATAGGCTTAAAATGTTTGAATAAAATTTTATAATACCTTAAAATAACCTACACATTTTTATTATCAATTAAAGTAATTAATTCGTAATTAAAAATATTTTAAAGGATAAACTAGATATTATATAACTTTAATAACCAACTAAAACCATAGGAATGGTTATATTACTTAGTTTTAGCCCAAATTTTTTTTTATACTAAAGAAAACAATAAAATATATTTTCTAAATTTTTTCCATAATTTTCCCGTATTTTAAACTATTTTTAACAATTTTTTAAAAGCAAATTCAATTTTTAAATAATAAACAGTATATTATTTTTATAAAAAAATAAATAAAAATTAATTTCCCCTTAATCCTGGACCGTTGGATCATAAGATCCAACGGCCCAGAACCCACCGACCCGCCCACGTGGTGGGGACCACGCGAAACCGCGTGATCCCCCCACGCGTGACACGTGGCGGCGGCGGCGGCTCTTAGCGACGCGATCTCGCCCGTTGGATCATGATCCAACAGGTGAGATGAGAGGCAACGGGCGCAATCACGAGCTAATGATTCGCAATGATTGGGGCGGCGCGGATTTTGAGAGAGTTTAACTGAATTTTTGGATTTCATGGTTGGTGAAAAAACGTTATAAATAGGCACTTCAAACACTGATTTCTCACACCTCAGAACTCCAAAAATTCTGAAAAAAATACCAGTGCCTTCGAATCGATGACGCCGACGCTACGGATCCACCCAATTGCCGAGGAAAAATCTGAGCGCGGAGCTATTGAGGATTTTGTACACGCCTACGTTTTCAACCCTTCGGCATCCGACTCAAACAAAGGGTAGGATCCGCCTCTCTCCCCATTTTCTGTCGCCTTCTTCTTTTCTCAATAACCTAGTTCCAACTTCTAATCATCAACACCGTATTAAAATGATGTTAGAATATTCGTGCATAGCTATTCCTTGTACCCTAATGATGATAATGTTAACCCACGTTTTAAAACGGTGTTTAAATTTCCTCTGTACACAAAAATATATTGCACTCTCATAATACCTGGAATATGATATACTTAATGTCATAACCCATGAATTGTCAATTCACCTCTGACATACCCACACTTACCCATACTATCAAAATGATCTCGAAATAGGTTACTTCCACAAATTACTCTCGTTTAATTAAAATGTTATATTTGTTTAAAATATCCATAAGAGATAAGACATGTGGAATAAATATTTTAGATACGACATTCATATATTTTACTTACCCTTTTTCATCAACTACTATAATGTTGTTAAACCCCGTTCAACCTTTCTAAAGAAGAAAATACTAAATTTAAATAACGGCTTATGGTTTTTCCAAAACGAACGTATTTTCTAAAACGTTACCCTGAATCTGAAACACTATAATTTCATAAAATTATTAATTTCATTTAAATAGCCCGACCTTTATTGAAGGGTCATTTTCCACAAGGACCATAATCCGTATAACGATATCTTTTCAAAAGGAATATTTAGTACCTTATTAAAAGGAAATTTTCAAATAAACACCAATCCAAACTAGGACAAAGGAAAGGTTGTAGGCATCGGTCGTTTATCTAAACCAGACTTTGTGGTGCCTCGGCTAGACAAGTGGGAAAGATAATTTTAAAAGGCCCGTCTCACGGTGATTCGTGAGCGGATCCCTCCTTTCCTTACTTGTGCTTACTTGGCCACAATTGGCGGTGAAGAGGTGATTTGAGGATTTCACAACTTGCCCTTTGGAACAGTTAGGAGCAGTCTAGTTTTTCAAATAAAATCCTCTTGCAACTTGTCCTTATAAAAAACTCTTGTAAAAGATTTTCAAATAAACAACACACCCTTTTATCGAAAGGATATTTTTCCGTAAAACATTATGTTTTTCCAAAATGATAAGTATCCCAAATCTCATGGTTTTTCTTAGAAGAAATAAAAGATAATTAAACACAATTATTCTTTTTACTAAGCATTCTCTAAGATGACACGAAGTACTTTATGAACTTTAGAACATAAAACGAGTGGTTGTGGAAGGCCATATTAAACGAGATCAATACTTTTTAAATTTCCAGTTTATGACAACATGATATATACAAAACATGACACGGTTAGGGTTAGAATGCGCGAACCTAGGTATGGAATACTTAATATGAAGATCCCGATATTCCGGGTGAACAGTCCAAAGTGTGGACGACTATACAAATATGAAGATCCCGATATTCCGGGTGAACAGTCCAAAGTGTGGACGACTATACAATATGGAAATTCCATGCTTAGAGGTATACGCACTAACTCTAATTTATCAAAACCTTTATACTAAACCACAAGGATGGGTAGTTTGATTAGGCAAGGATATTCGGAACTCGGATTCTCCTACTACTCGATCATGATTCCGGGAAGTGAAACGGTACATTTCACTTCCCCAGTTGTTGTTCCGTGGCCACAACGGAATAATCGCGAGTATCCGGACCCTTGTTTAACAAACTAAAACGTTTACAATATCTATTGATACTCAACACCAAACTCACATCATATGCTAGACCTACCTGTTATCTTATCTACCTTTTTTTTTGAGACATGAGTTATTCAGTATCTTGGATGTGGATATTTTACCAGTTTAGACTTGTTGTTTATTATGGAACTGAAGGGCGGTAATACCTGTGCACTTGAGTGATATTCACCCTATACAAAGCTCCATCGTAGTCATGGGACACCTTTCGGGGATGTTCACGCTACCACATTGATTGCCATCCCAGGCACGAGCACCAGCTCATACTGCTTCAAGCTAGTCATGAGATACCTCAAGGATACGAGTATGTTCACCCGTCAATTCCATCCATACACACCTTGTTTAACCTGATCTAACTCTTAGACTGAATATCCATTGACTTGACTTGAACCTTTACCAAACATATACCTCACACAACCTACTCATATTCACATTTCTAATTTGTATATAACCTCATACCTTTATACACATGTCCATCATATTCATTATATACACTTGTTCGTTTCTATACCTTTACTTTCTTATGAGGCAATCCTACCCGAGTATAACTCGCTGACGGACCTTCCTTTTCTTCCTCTATCTTTGGAATGTCCGTCAGATAAGAATGAGTATTATGGCGAGGATCAAGGTGTGACGCCAACTTATGAAGATTAAGCAGACTGGACGATGGAAGATTAGCTAGATTTAATTTTTGTTGTTGCCCACATGTTTAGGGCTTTTGTTTCTCCTCGATGTAATTAAACTACATAGTTTATTTTACTCTTTCTTTTGGGATGTAATAAAGTTTGGTTAATGGAAATAAATGCCTTTTGCTTTTATTATTTTTGTTTTGGTACACATCCTGCATGTTAAATATTCATACGCTTAACATAACTGTATTGAATAGACCACCTTCAATACAGTTAGGTTGCGGACCATACCACGTCATCCTTCTCCTTCTTTTGGGAAGCGGGGCGTGACAGGTTTTTGTGGTGGCCCATGCAGGTTATCTTGTGTACTAAAATGAAACCATTAACTGACTTATTATATTTGTGAATCTCATCCATTCATACCGATTTCATAATTCTCCTATGTCCCTTGTCCCTTCCTTGACATTCTGTATCCTGACCATGACCTCCCTTCAGGTCATGGCAAATCTTTTCGACGAGGATGACATGTCCGATATTACTTTTGAATCTACATCTAGAGATTCAGACGACGAAGTCGTAGACTCTCAGGCGGTTATTTCCGACAGCGACTCGGGAGACGAAGAAGTCGATACTGCAACTCCGGAGCCTGCGATGGACAATGACTCCGAAGACGAAGAAGAAGATCCCGTGGAAGAGGAGCATATAAAGGATGGGCCAGAAAAAGAGGCTCCTGCGACGGGAGAGAATCCTATAGAATATGATCCGAATGAGGATGTTCCTGCAAAGGAACAAGACCCTATAGAGGGGGAATCGAAGGGCGAGGCTCCTGCCGAGGATGAGTCGAAGGACGAAGCTTCGAGTGAGGAGGAACTCGAAACCGAAGAAACTCAGGCAGTTTTCCCCACAAGGCACCGTGGGAATGGCCGTACCTTTCTTAGTGCGAGGACCTATCACCACTTGTTGAAATCCCATAATCGAGACTAATAAGTCTTTTTCCTTTTTCTTTGGCCGAATAAAACGATGGGCATGTCCTTACTTTTCGGTTGTACTCTCCATATTGAAGTTGGATAATAAAATCTTAGTTTCGAGCAAAAATCTCTCTTTTGTCTCTTGCTCTTCTTATTAGTCTCTCTCTTGCATTGATTGTTGTTCTTCCATGCAAGCTATTATCTTGTCTCATCCCTCAGCCTGTTTGTAACCTAACCTATTCTGATCATCAATGGCCGGACGACACCATAACCACAACAGAAGGGGAAATGGAGTCAATGAAGCCGCTGCTCAGCAAGCAGCTATGCTACAAAGGATGTAAGGACTACTGGAGCAATAGCAGCAGCAGACAGCTGCCCTTCATCAGGAGCTACGAGAAAGTAGGCAGCAACAAGCAGAGATATTAAGTAAGGCACTAACCCCAGTTTCTTAAGGTTCGGCGGGAGTGAAGCAGTTCAGATCACTCCACCTTAAGACTTTTTCGGGGAAGGAAACTCCCTTTAGAAGCTGAGGAGTGGCTCAAGGGAACCGTCAACAATCTCGGTGCCGCCCAAATTCCGAAGGACGCATGGGTGAACATCGCTAAGACTTACGGATAATGCCAGGATATGGTGGGATGCAGAGGAAAGTAGATTGAAGGAGCCCATCGACTGGGAAAACGTTCAAACAGCGTTTTGATACCAAGTATTTTCCAGTCGTGGCACACTTAAGGATGGAAAGAGAGTTTATACATTTACAACGAGGGAGCATGTGGGATATGTCGGTGGACGAGTATGCTTCGGAGTTCGCAAGGTTAAGTCGGTTCGCGCATCATCTGGTGACAACCCCAGAACTTTATGATAAGAGATTCTGGTAAGGATTGGACCTGAAGACGCAGTCCTCCATGTCTTCTGCCACCCTTTCGACTTATGATGAAATCTTAAAGGTGACACGAAACTTTGAAGACCTTCAGAGACGGATGAGGAAGGATGACCGTTTGTCTGGTATTAAGCGACCAGCCAATCAAATTCTTGAGGGATCATCTTCCAGATTCAACGGGAGACAACAACCCAAAAGACCAGCTAGACAAACTATCTTCAGAAAACCAGCCGTTATATACAACCATTGTGGTAGGGCCGGACACTACAGGAAAGACTGTCGCATTTTGAACAAACTTTGCATTGTTTGTGGGTCTCCGGATCATACTATTGGGGACTGTCTTCAGAGAGGGAGACAATCAGGCCCCGTCAACAAGCTGGCTAACTATGTGGCACCAATACAGGGGAACCGGCCACTTTCCTCCACAAAACCAACCGGTCAAGGGGCATCACCAAAGGGAACACCCTTGTCATCACAGGAGCGTGTTTTTCAGCAAGCGTAGAGGAATGGACCCAAACGCCAGACTTTCACCATGGCAGCCGAGAAGGCTGATGCCACGTGGAAAGACAAGAGAGATACTCTTTATTTCTTAACCTTTCTTTCGATACCATTCTTATTTATCCTTCTATGCAAATCTTCGTTGGACTCACTATAATTCCTCTAGTTTTCGTAATTTCGACTAGTTGCCTTTATGTTATATCTCGCAAGTTTTCCATCAATTCACAACATCCCTTCAACTTCCAAACTTTTCTATCTGGAAGAAACTACTGATTTTATATTTTCTGATTCCTTGTACCTAAACCCTTCAGAGACTTTCCATGCATCAAGTGATACACCAACTCGCGGGAGCGACATATGCAGCTAAAAGGGTTCCTGATAGCGTTACTGATTTCCATGCCTAGTAGTAGCTACTCCTTTAAAAATTTTAAATATGAAATTATTCAAAGGAGGGTAGATCGCAACTATCACAACCATTCTTGCCATTCACAGCAAACCCAGAAGTTTTAAACAACCACAACGATTTTTCGGAGAAGGGACTTGGTGGTGTGATGTATCAACACGGCGATATAGTTGCATATGCGTCAAGAAAACTAACGACTTGTGGACGCAACTATCATATTCATATCTAGAAATGACAATGGTAATATTCATCTTGAAGATATAAAAGCACCACTCTAAGGAGAACATGGGAACACAGATGGTTGAAACACATGAAGCGGATGAGAGAGGTCAAGTTTCATATCAGAGAAGTGCCAATCGATTAGGACGACCCTGAATATGGAGAATTGTAAGATTGACATAATTGTAGAGTGGAGATGGTGATATAATGCAGCGAGCTCGGAAAACTCAGCCCACGACTCATCGGCTATTTAAAATCTTAGTAGGAAACGGTGGGTTTATGTATAGCCTAGTTCAACTATTTTCTTTGAAGGGCGTGCATAATGCTTTTATACCTCACAGTAAGAGGGTATGCTGGCAACCCTAGTCATACTTTTGATCGTTCCGAGATTATGGAAAGGTTGGCGTAACCTACGAGCGGCAACCGGTCGGGATACTAGAAGGATGGAACCTTGAGCGGCAAAACAATCCAGCTGGCTAGAGTTATATGAAGAAAGAACTACTAGACAGACATACACGGAAGCGAGGGAATAGGACGAGAGAGCGAGACCCAAAACTTTTAACCGCGATAATCCCTTCTTAGTGATTTTCTTTTTCTTGATCTACCTTCTGAAATTTCGAGGACGAAATTATTTTAAGGAGGGTAGATTGGAACGACCGTGTTTTCTAATACTTAATAAAATATATTTTATTTAAATTTCTAATATCTAATAATTATTTACGTGTTTCGTTGATAGAAGAATATTTTAAAAGTAATGTTAATAATTTTTAAAGCATTGAAAATGATTAAAGGAATTTTCTAAAATCTATTTATTGTTTTTATAGGCTTAAAATGAATGAATAAAATTTTATAATGCCTTAAAATAACCTACACATTTTTATTATCAATTAAAGTAATTAATTCGTAATTAAAAATATTTTAAAGGATAAACTAGATATTATATAACTTTAATAACTAACTAAAACCATAGGAATGGTTATATTATTTAGTTTTAGCCCAAAATTATTTTTATACTAAAGATAACAATAAAGTATATTTTCTGAATTTTTTCCATAATTTTCCCGTATTTTTAACTATTTTTAACAATTTTTTTAAAAGCAAATTCAATTTTTAAATAATAAACAGTATATTATTTTTATAAAAAAAATAAATAAATAAAAATTAAATTCCCCTTAATCCTGAACCGTTGGATCATAAGATCCAACGGCCCAGAACCCACCGACCCGCCCACGTGGTGGGGACCACGTGAAACCGCGTGATCCCCCCACGCGTGACACGTGGCGACGGCTCTTGGCGGCGCGATCTCGCCCGTTGGATCATGATCCAACGGGTGAGATGAGAGGCGGCAGGCGCAATTACGAGTTAATGATTCGCAATGATTGGGGCGGCGTGGATTTTGAGAGAGTTTAACTGAATTTTTGGATTTTATGGTTGGTGAAAAAACGCTATAAATATGTACTTCAAACACTGATTTCTCACACCTCAGAACTCCAAAAATTCTGAAAAAAATACCAGTGCCTTCGTATCGACAACGCCGACGCTACGGCTCCACCCAATCACCGAGAAAAAATCTGAGTGCGGAGCTATTGAGGATTTTGTACACGCCTACGTTTTCAACCCTTCGGCATCCGACTCAAACAAAAGGTAGGATCCGCCTCTCTCTCTTTTTTCTGTCGCCTTCTCCTTTTCACAATAACCTAGTTCCAACTTCTAATCATCAACCCCGTATTAAAATGTTGTTATAATATTCGTGCATGCCTATTCCTTGTACCCTAATGATGATAATGTTTACCCACGTTTTAAAACGGTGTTTAAATTTTCTCTGTACACAAAAATATATTGCACTCTCATAATACCTGGAATCTGATATGCTTAATGTCATAACCCATGAATTGTCAATTCACCTCTGACATACCCACACTTACCCATACTATCAAAATGATCTCGAAATAGGTTACTTCCACAAATTACCCTCGTTTAATTAAAATGTTATATTTGTTTAAAATATCCATAAGAGATAAGATATGTGGAATAAATGTTTTAGATACGACATACATATAATGTTGTTAAACCCCGTTCAACCTTTCTAAAGAAGAAAATACTAAATTTAAATAACGGCTTATGGTTTTTCCAAAACGAACGTATTTTCTAAAACGTTACCCCGAATCTGAAACACTATAATTTCATAAAATTATTAATTTCATTTAAATAGCTCGACCTTTATTGAAGGGCCATTTTCCACAAGGACCATAATCCGTATAACGATATCTTTTCAAAAGGAATATTTAGTACCTTATTAAAAGGAAATTTTCAAATAAACACCAATCCAGACTAGGACATAGAAAAGGTTGTAGGCATCGGTCGTTTATCTAAACCAGACTTTGTGGCGCTTAGGCTAGACAAGTGGGAAAGGTAATTTTAAAAGGCCCGTCTCACGGTGATTCGTGAGCGGATCCCTCCTTTCCTTACTTGTGCTTACCTGGCCACAATTGGCGGTGAAGAGGCGACTTGAGGATCTCACAACTTGCCCTTTGGAACAGTTAGGAGCAGTCTAGTTTTTCAAATAAAAACCTCTTGCAACTTGTCCTTATAAAAATCTCTTGTAAAAGATTTTCAAATAAACACCACAACCTTTTATCGAAAGGATATTTTGCCGTAAAACATTATATTTTTCCAAAATGATAAGTATCCCAAATCTCATGGTTTTTCTTAGAAGAAATAAAAGATAATTAAACACTATTATAATTTTTACTAAGCATTCTCTAAGATGACACGAAGTACTTTATGAACTTTAGAACATAAAACGAGTGGTTGTGGAAGGCCATATTAAATGAGATCAATACTTTTTAAATTTTCAGTTTATGACAACATGACATATAAAAAATATGACACGGTTAGGATTAGAATGCGCGGACCTAGATATGGAATACTTAATATGAAGATCCCGATATTCCGGGTGAACAGTCCAAAGTGTGGACGACTATATAAATATGAAGATCCCGATATTCCGGATGAACAGTCCAAAATATGGACGACTATACAATGTGGAAATTCCATGCCTAGAGGTGTACACACTAATTCTAATTCGTCAAAACCTTTATACTGAACCACGGGGATGAGTAGTTTGATTAGGCAAGGAGATTCGGAACTCGGATCCCCTACTACTCGATCATGATCCCGGGAAGTGAAACGGTACATTTCACTTCCCCAATTGTTGTTCCGTGGCCACAACGGAATAATCACAAGTATCCGGACCCATTTTAACAAACTAAAACGTTTACAATACCTATTGATACTCAACACCAAACTCACATCATATGCTAGACCTACCTGTTATCTTATCTACCTTTTGCTTGAGACACGAGTTATTCAGTATCTTGGATGTGGATATTTTACCAGTTTAGACTTGTTGTTTATTATGGAACTGAAGGATGGTAATACCTGTGCACTTGAGTGATATTCACGCTAGACAAAGCTCCATCGTAATCATGGGACATCTTTCGGGGATGTTCACGCTACCACATTGATTGCCATCCCAGGCATGAGCACCAGCTCATACTGCTTCCAGCTAGTCATGGGATATCTCAAGGATACGAGTATGTTCACCCGTCAATTCCATCCATACACACCTTGTTTAACCTGATCTAACTCTTAGACTGAATATCCGTTGACTTGACTTGAACCTTTACCAAACATATACCTCACACAACCTACTCATATTCACATATCTAATTTGTTTATAACCTCATACCTTTATACACATGTACATCATATTCATTATATACACTTGTTCGTTTCTATACCTTTACTTTCTTATGAGGCAATTCTACCCGAGTATAACTCGCTGACGGACCTTCCTTTTCTTCCTCTATCTTTGGAATATCCGTCAGATAAGAATGAGTATTATGGCGAGGATCAAAGTGTGAAGCCAACTTATGAAGATTAAGCAGACTGGACGACGGAAGATTAGCTAGATTTAATTTTTGTTGTTGCCCATATATTTAGGGCTTTTGTTTCTCCTCGATATAATTAAACTACTTAGTTTATTTTACTCTTTCTTTTGGGATGTAATAAAGTTTGGTTAATGGAAATAAATGCCTTTCGCTTTTATTATTTTTTTTTTGGTACACATCCTGCATGTTAAATATTCATACGCTTAATGTAACTATATTGAATAGATCACCTTTAATACAGTTAGGTTACGGACCATGCCACGTCATCTTTCTCCTTCTTTTGGGAAGCGGGGCGTGATAGTGTTGTCAAATCAAACATATTTAATAATTTTGATAGAGAAACGAAGAGGGCGGGTTCTTAGAACGCGCCTCCTTCAATAATTTAATGCGGGCGTGTTTCAAGAACCCGCCCTCATATTTTATTATTTTTCCGTTTTGTCAAATCAAACAGAACTAATAATTATCGTTTTCAAACGAAGAAGGCGGGTTCTTAGAACGCGCCCCCTTCAATAATTTAATGCGGGCGTGTTTCAAGAACTCGCGCTCATCTTTTATTATTTTTTTCTTTTGTTTTTTTTCTTAAATTGTGTTGTCAAATCAAACAGAACTAATAATTATTATTTTCAAACGAAGAGGGCGGATTTTTAGAATGCGCCCCCTTCAATAATTTAATGTAGGCGTGTTTCAAGAACCCGTCCTCATCTTTTATTATTTTTCACTTTTGTTTTCTTAAATTGTGTTGTCAAATCAAACAGAACTAATAATTATCATTTTGAAACGAATAGGGTGGGTTCTTAGAACGCGCCCCTTTTAATAATTTAATGCGGGCGTGTTCCAAGAACCCACCCTCATCTTTTATGTTCCTTTCGTTTTTTTTCTTAAATTGTGTTGTTAAATCAAACAGAACTAATAATTATCATTATGAAATGAAGAGGGCGGGTTCTTAGAATACGCCCGCTTCAATATTTTTATGCGGGCGTGTTCCTATAAAAACAGCTCTCTCTCCTCTCCATCTGCTCTCCATTCCGCTCCAATTTCCCTGATTCTGAAATCTATAGCAAAAATTCTCTAAAAATTTCCAAGTTCAAGAGGAGTTAAACTAGTTAAGTGTAGTTAGCTCGATTCAAGTTAGTTATTTCGAAGACCGGAGTCATTCTCGACGCTACCACGATTTCACGAAGATCTCCTCCCCTCTCTCTCTTTTCAAAGCTCGAAAACCCGTAAGTTCCTTCTTTCTTTCCTTCATTTCGTCTCAAACCGCTTCTTAAAACGATAATAATTTAAAATGGAGTTAGTATTAGAATATTCTTTTAAAATGAATTTTATCACTTAAATGCCAAATACCTCACACAAATAATCTAACACCACTTAAAAATATTATTCATCTCATTTACTTTTGAACAGTTTAAAATTTATGCTAAATAAATCGTACACCAAAATTATATAAGTTGTTGACGCTTATTTTTAATGTTGGCTTGATATTGTTTGATGCAGATAATGGCAAGTTCAAATTTATTTGTTGTATGTAAATACGATGGCTGGATTATCATAAGTACACAAGGTCCCGAGTATATGGGCGGGTGTGCAAGAATTATGCGATTAGAACCATCAACGACTTATAATGAAATCGAGAATAAAGTATTTAAAATCACGAAATATGATCACCGTGAAATTAAGCTTAAGTTAAGCTGTATATGGCCTATGTTTAGTGAAAATGCATTGGTTGAAATTATAGACGATATATCAATATCTTCGATAGTAGACTTCGGTCTGGCAAACACCCAGCATTCTTTTGAACTTTTAGTTCAGAAGGAACAATTGGGAGTATCAGATGTTGCTCTAACGGGTAATTTTGATGGTAATGCTGGAGGTAGTTCATGAGGGTACGGTCACATGGTTAACGATGATACCATTAGTCTCAGTGGATATGACTATACACAACATTATTCAAACTTTCAAACTCAAGGGTAAATATTTTATAAATCCATCTTTTGTAATACCAAAATACTAATATATTTTATATATTGAATACAGGTTTTCCCAATCGACTGCTGCAGTTACATGCACCCCTGAAGAACAACAAGGATTACCATATACAACTTTCCAAAGGTAAATAAATCTGAAATAAGTGGTGATTATATTTATATTTTTCGTAATACGAAAATATTAAGGAAAAATTATATAAGAACAATTTATATACTAAACGCAGATTTTCCCATACCTCCGCATCATTCCAACACGATCCAAGTAGCACATTCCAAGCATGTCCGTCCACATCTTTCTAGTCTTTTCACCCAGAACCATACACATTACACCGACCTCAACCATCATATATTGCACCCGAGCCTTATGTTGCTACGGGTGACATTGATATGTGTGGCAGTGATAATGATGAAACTGATGAAGGTCATCAAGGGGAGGATAGCGTGGAATATGCCGCTGGATTGAATGAAGTAGCATTGATTGATAATATGGCTGCGAATAATGATTTTGTCGAACTAGAAGATCCTGGCCTCGATCCGCTGGAAGATGATAGTTAGGTAGACTTAGCCGTGACAGAAGTAAATACTGAATCCTATTTAGAAGCGACAGTAGCAAGCGAAGATTGCGTCACTGTTGGGGATATGTTTCAGGAAAAAGAAGATCTTATTTGTAAGCTGAAGTCTTGGGCTATTCAAAAAAACGTTACATTTAAAACCGAAGAGTCAAATAAGACGTACTATACCGTGGTATGCATGAAAGCTCCTAAATGTAAGTGGAGATTGCATGCATGTTGTTCCAAAAGAGCCAAAGCTTGGAAGGTCACGAAATACAACCAAGAACATACTTGCATCAATTCTATTATGATAAAAGATCACAGGAATTGCACTTCATTTTACATTTGCTCACTAATCATGCCACTAATCCGTACAGATGTGGCGATGACTCCCCGAGAGATACGGCTCTACGTTAGCGGAGAGCACAAAATTCAGATTTCGTATGTGAAGGCATGGGATGCTCGTAGAAAAACTTTATGCAAGATATTTGGGGATTGGGAAAGCTCGTACAACTCACTAGTCTCTTTTATGGAAGCCATGAAAGCATCAAATCCGGGGTCCGTATACCGGTTAAAAACCATAGAAACAGATGTCGATGGCTGTGTCAGGTTTCAAAGAATTTTCTGGTGCTTTGCTCCTTGTGCGGCTGGTTTCACACACTGTCGGCCGGTATTGTGCGTGGATGTGATGTATCTATATGGTAAGTACAGAGGTTGCATGTAAATTGCTACAGGTGTTGATATTAATAACGGTATATTTCCGTTGGGATTTTCTATTGTCGAGGGTGAAAATACATCATCCTGGTCATGGTTTTTCCGTCAACTCAAAAGTATCCCATATGTTATTGATAAAACAGATATATGCATCATATCTGATAGACAACTAGGAATACTAGCTGCAATGAGAGCTGTATTTCCGACGACCCCACATAGGTTTTGCCTGCGGCATTTCAGGCAAAATTTTGATAGAAAATTTAAAAATTCAGATCTACATAAGCTTATGTACAAAGACGGTAAAGCGTCTGACCCTAATGTTCATGACATGTACATGACGAAAATTGGAGAGATGAGTCAAGCCGTGAAAGCGTGGTTAGATGAGTATCCAGTACACATGTGGTCACAAGCACATGATAATGGATGCAGATATCTACTAATGACCACTAATATGTCTGAAAACTTCAACGGGGTCCTTAAAAGTGTTAGATGCTTACCGATACAGGGGTTGATTGTTCGAACCTTTTTCAGAGTGAATACTTACTTTGTGCAAAGAAGGGAAAAGTCCTTGGTGATGGAGACTCCACTCACCGCGTATTACGAAAATATATTCCGGAAAAGACAGCGCAGAGCACAATATTACAGATCTGAAAGATTTGATACAGCGGAGTTTCAAGTTACGGGGAGTAATGGGAATCAATATACCGTAAATTTTAGAGATGAAGGGCTCTTTTCGTGCCCATGCGGTATTTTCCAGCAACAACATTTACCTTGTGCCTACGCAATTGCTGCTGCAAGCAGCATGCATAACTCACATTATAATTTTGCTTCCCATTACTATACAGTTTCCAATTACTAAGTCGCATACGATCCAAAATTTCATCCTATACTAGACAGTCGCTATTGGCACTATTATATTGGGAACAGACAAACACCGACTGTATTACCACCGGAAAAAAATATAGGGCCTGGAAGACCTAAGGTGCGTCGAGATCGAATGATAATGGATGCTGATCCTCAGCAAAGGCATGCCAGTGTAGCCTATGCAAAAAATCAGGTCATTATAGGACCAGATGTTCAGGACAGTCAACAGGGGCGGGACCTTCGAGATCGTGGCAAGTGCATTGGAAGAAAATCGGTTAGCGCTTGTAAAGAAACTTGTACAATTTACATTTTACAAACAGATATGATTTTTTTGTACTTTAAATTTTACTTATTCATTTTGTTATTGGACTGTATACAAGATTCATATTTATAGTAATTCTACATGAACTGTAATAACAATTGTCCGGAATCAAAACAACACTAATATTATTGTTTTATTTTTTTATTCGTTATTTATTTGATTTTCTGTATTTAATTTAAATTTTTTTTTAATTAAATAGGGCGGGTTCCTAGAACCCGCCCTCTTCTTAAAATAGGAGAGGGCGGGTTCTAGGAACCCGCCTTCTCCTATATAGAGTAAGGGGCGGGTTCCTAGAACCCATCCTCTAAACACCAGGGGTGTGGTCGGGTTCAAAACCGTCCTATTTTGAAATTTTTTTAAAAAATCTATTCTATTTTAATAATTTTAATTTTAATATACCCTATTTCAAAAAAAAACCCATCATGTGACATCTATAAGACCTTACCGTGATCCAAGTAAGCCGAAAACTCGGAATCTAAATTTTTTTAAGAAATAGTAGAGGTGCAGTTTTAAAAAGGTTTATTAAATGAAATCAAAGTTCTTTTTTAAACTCTAAGTAAAGTTTATTTGAAAACACATACGTTGTTTAAAAATCGGGTGGCATCTGCTTTGTAAATTTTGATTAAAAAAACAGCACGCGCGCGCGCGCACACACACACACACACATATATATATCAGCGTCCCCAATCGGGAAGTATCATATCACCCAATTGGCGGAAAGACAACCATGCAGTAATATACGACGCCTAAGACGAAAATCATCAAAAGAACAAGTAAGAAAAATATTATATGTATCATCAAGTCGACTATATCCAAACTCGACGTCTAAAAGAATAATCATACAAGTCTCGTCTCTGAATCCATAAAATAAAATATACATGTTTTGATCGATAGAGTTTTTTAACTAGATTACGAAATAATATACATATATGAAGGGCGGTTATGATCCAATATGTAACCTACCTATCAGAGCAATCACTGAAATAAGAAGTGTGTTGGCAAGCCGTTGCTGATCCGAACGATCAGTCATGCAAGAAACTAAGGCACAACGGGGGTGAATTGCCTACTTGTGAGTAGAAATATCACAAGGTAGAAATCGAAATGCATAATGATCTATCATGGTCATACAGTATAATACTATCATACTATGTGACAACGAATATAAATATGTATATACATAAATATCATATCAGTATCTATAAGCGTGTCATATCGAATCCTGCACAACACACATAATCCCCATGATCAATCAATATATGTAACATGACATATATATATATATATATGTATATATATATATCATCAAGTGAGTGTTCATCATCGACACTCGAAATTATCGTATCAACTGAGTGTCCAGTATCGATACTCGAAATCATCATAAATCCTGTGTCTCGCATCGACACATAAAACCCAGATATCGTAGGCACCGTTTTGTCAGACCGGTCCTCTCTTGATATCGATAGCCCCGGTCGGTATCCTCCGGATATCCGCTGTGCTTAAATCTATCTCTGGTATCGAGTGTTCTCGCTACGCTCCCCGCTTCACATGCGGCTTCCTGCCACTCGGTCTCGACCGGGTCCACCATGTATCCGATTGTATACTCTCATTCAGTCTGGATAACATAGCACGTCCGCAACCGTATAGCTCCTCCATTCGGTTCGGAATAAAATCAAATCAGAAAAATATTAAGCTCATGGTGGATACCAACTCATCATATCAAGAGAAAATTGCACTTTTAAAATATACTCAACTTTTATAAATCACATCGACGTTTCTC
Source organism: Agapanthus africanus (assembly GCA_030015575.1). NCBI lineage: Eukaryota > Viridiplantae > Streptophyta > Magnoliopsida > Asparagales > Amaryllidaceae > Agapanthus > Agapanthus africanus. The sequence goes on from CM057350.1 coordinate 118,196,293, forward strand.
AAATTTATGGAAAATATCAAGTTTCGAAGAACAACATTTGCATAATTCATTTTGATGATATTATATATATATATATATATATATATATATATATATATATATATATATATATATATATATATATATATATATATATATATATATATAAGTGTCCCATATCACTGAGATATATCATTATAAATAAAAATATCATAAAATCCATGTCGATCATATACGATACCCATGGCAATGTTCGCATCTCAAATCAACAAGTATCATAATGCGTAGTGCACATATATATAAATCAACACACGAACAAGCATGGCTGTTCGTACTGTGCTGTAGTAATACTAATGATGTCTAGTGGAACATACACGTCTGTGCTCGTGTAGTTTGGCAATCATTAGTAGTTGTGCAAGTATTCTATCAATGTGTTCGCATAAGAATCGCTCTCAATTTCTATCAACGGCACGAGTGCGCGCACACACACTAACCAATTCTCTGTATATAGAAAAGTCATGCTAAACCGTATCGACATTTACATGGAAATAACGTAGTATAGCAGTTCTACAGTGTCATGGCAGTATCAATGACGTGTTGTCTAACATGCGCGTCTGTGATATAGCAACATAGAAATCATGGTAGCCGTGCAGTGTTCTTATAAGTGTGTTCGTATAGCAAGTTAATTGTAAACTATCCTAGAAAACTAATTCGAACTAATGGTATAAGCGTAGCGTATATAATAAAATAATCGATGCGCGAGCGTATAAAAAGTAGAATAATCATAACGTGAACATGCGTTAATATAAATAATTACTTACGAGCTATACAGTTAAAATTTAAAATAAAAAGAAACGTTATTTTAGAAATAAGGAGGCTACGATATTTTTGAAATAAATAACATTTGAAAATTTGTAGCGCATTCTTAACATTATCATTTTAAAGTAGGAAATGGATCGTTAGTTTTTAAAATAAGTATAGCTCTAAATATCACATTGTAACGGCCCACGTCCCAATACAGATGGTATTGTCCGCTCTGGCCGACACCGCACGGTTTTGCCTTTTATAGCGAACCGGACCTGACCAAGGGCCACTTCCCAAGATGTCACCCATCCCAAGACTTCCCTGGCCCAAGAACGCTTAACCACGGAATTCTTATGCTCCTATAGTTCCGGTTCACTTAAAAGGCACCTCTGTAATTGAGGGTGATATTGTTTCCCCCAATCAGAGCAAAACTCTGTTCAAATTTCAAATTTTGAAATGAAGCAACGCTTCATAGCAGCGCCAATTGCGCTGCACCCTAAGTAGCACACCACGTGCAAAAGCACGTGTGCGCTAGTGCTGCGAGCGCTGCGCTATAAGCAGCGCACCACGTGCAAAGCACGTGTGCGCTAGCACTGAGTGCGCTGCGCTCTAAACCAGCGCACCACGTGTGGTGCGAAGCACGGGTGCACTAGCGCTGAGTGCGCTGCACTCTAAAGCAGCGCACCACGTGCAAGGTACGGGGACGCTAGCGCTGGAACTAAAAACTCCCCACCGTCAGATCAAAAATCTAATAAAGATGATAAATCATCAATTAATCAGAATAAAATTCTGTTAAGGAAAGATTCCTCAAAATCTTTCCAAACGACAAGATTGTGCTTTAAAAATTAGAGTACCGTTGGATCAATGATCCAAGGTGATTAAAAATCACTAAAATACAGAATAAATTCTGTGTGGGGAAAGATTTCCCAATCTTGTTAAAAACAAGAAGATTGCCTTCTGTAAATCAGAAGCTCTTGGATCAAAGATCTAACGATGGGAAAATCCCCAAATCAACTGGAGAAAAGATCTCCTTAACCGACTGAACAAATCAACTGGAGAAAAGGCCCCAAGACTTCAAGTCTGATATAGAAAAACATATAGAAGAACCCCCTATAAGCTTTGAGAAATCTCAGAAAGAAGAGCCAAGCTCTCGGTAGAAGAACAACTTTTCTTCAAGGTAAAAGAACAGAAAGACGAAATCGTCTCATATAAAAAGAAGAATTCACTTCTTTCTTTAAGATCATAGATCTGCAAGACCAAGGTCTTCCAAAAAAGAGATCAAAAGATCTCATCATAAAACAAGAAGAAGAACATAATTCTTCTCATAGATCATAGATCTACAAGACAAATTGTCTTTCAGGAGATCATGAACATCTCATTATAAAAGGAGGGGGGAGAATAATTCAATATTCTTAGGATCACAGATCCATAAAGGCAAAACTTTTCACTAAAATAAGAGATTGAAAATCTCCTACAAAACAAGAACTTTGTTCCTAGAACCTTGAGACAAAGTCTCTTATAAAAAGAGAATTCAATTCTCAGGACGCAAACTGATCTAAGTTGAATAAAAGAAGAACCTTAACGCTCCAAATTTAAAGAAAGCGCTCTGCGCTCAAGACTAGCGCACAGCGCCAAGTGCGCCACGTGCTCCTCACGTGTGCGCTACTTAGCAGAAGCGCTTCAGCGCTCCACATCTAGCGCAAAGTGCTGCAGAGCCTTAGCGCTCCAAATATAGCGCACTGCGCTCATAGACTGGCGCTCAGCGCTAAGCACACCACATGCTCTTCACGTGTGCGCCATTGAACAAATAGAGCTTTGCGCTCATAAACTGGCGCAATGCGCCCATCACCTGGCACTTAGCGCCAAGCGCGCCACATGCTCCTTACGTGGACGCTGCTCAGCAGAAGTGCAATGCGCTGATAAACTAGCGCTCTGCGCTCTTTGACTGGCGAAAAGCGCCAAGTGCGCCACGTGCTCCTCACGCGTGCGCTAAAAGAACATAAATTGTTCTACAAATAAAGCCTTAGAGCTATGATGAATGCTCAGCATTCAATAAAAGACAAAAATATTGTCAGAATTCAAATCAATGCTCAGTATTGTCAAATGTTTAACATTTTAACTGAGTGGGCCGGGCCCAAGTTGGCCATAAACCTCTCATTCAGATTAATTGAGCCCATAGGCTCATAAATCTTTTGATCTTAGTCCTAAATTGGACTACAGGTCACCCAAACCAAAATTGGTTCAAGGGTACATCTCTTCACTCCTCTGATATTTGTCGTTGTAATCCTTCAACGTCTTCAGAGAGGTGACGGGTCCCGACAACCATACATTTCATAGACTATGACGTCTTTAAACTGGACTGTGGGGTCCTTAAACCCATGGACTATGATGTCCTTAACCTTGGACTGTGGGGTCCTTAAGCCCATGGACTATGATGTCCTAAACCTTGGACCGTAATATCCTTAAACTAATCGACCGCAATGTCCCTAAACTAAACAATAGAGCGCAAATGCTCTCTTGTTGGATCTAAATGATCACGTTAAGTTGATCTTAATCTAAAATTAGACTAACGTATCCTTAACAAACGTTTAAGTTGATCTTAGTCTTAAATGAGACTAATGTATCCTTAAACCCAACCTCAAACCTAAATCTAAGAAGATACGGATTTGGACTGATCCACGCCCTACAGGCGGCAACATAAATTAGTCTCCGTATACAATCCACGGGCAACCAAAAACAAAACAAACACCCATGACACGAAGTGACAATCTGGAGAAGGAGAAAGTGGTTACCGCGATGCGATAACGTAATTAACTGCAGGGGCTTACGCCTGCAGGGAAGAGCGTCCCCACAATCAAAAACCCCTCAACGAGGGGGAATTTGACGAAGTCTGCTACATCGGCCGCATCTATCCAAACCTTCGATATACGGTGTCATAAATCAACTTGGCATCTTCGGAGAGGTGGACGGATAGCACCATATAGCATCTACCCTCGAAATTCAGGCAAGACGGACCTACGTGGTCTCGTCCCCGTTTTCGGCGGAGAACAGATTCTGGCACGTTCGGTGGGACCTCTTCCTCTTTCCACTCCACACTTCGTGGGTCGTGTTCGCGAATGAATCGCGGTTTAATATGGTTACCCTTGGGTTCGAGGTATTAAGATTTAATTTTGCCCTCATGCAGAAAAAAGAACATCAATGGCCTCTAACTGCTCCAGCTGCAACTGTAACCCCCGTTCCTCCTCATTTGGAGGAGTAACCTACGGGCCCCAAGCGGCCTCCCTGTTCAAGATGCCAGTGGAGTAGGTAACTCAGGCCACCACTGGGCTATTCTTCGGGACCATGCTCCCACCGATAAGCTTCAACACCCCTGTACCATTGCAAGAAGCTCAGAAAAAGTCGGTCTTTGATCGGCTTACCACTACCGCGGCCCCTCTCGATGGGTCGTCCAAACCAAACGCCTTAGTTTTTAGCAGACTGGGCCAAAGCTCCAACGGGCCTATGAAGAAGCCCGCAATACCAGAAGGCGTTATCCCGAAGCGGATAGCCATTCCTACTCTTGAAGTCCCCAAGGCAGATTCCCCTGTTAAGAAGTCGATCTTTGCAAGACTAACTGTTTCTGCTATCGCTCCAAACAAAGTCACCAAGACTGCTCCTGTTCGAAAGTCTGCCTTCGACAGGTTGGCTATCCCCGCTTAGCTGACGTCCGTTTTCAATAGGCTGGCGCCAATAACAGCACTCGACTAGAACAGGAGGCACGATCAAGCCACCCCTATAGCTGAGGCAGTACCGTCGGCTCGACATGCTCGATGTCGCCACTGGCGCCGGGTGAGGAAAGCTGGGGGAAATTCCTCTTCCGGATTGACTTTGCTAGCCCCAATGGTAGAAGTCGATGCTGCCGTTCCAACTGGGAACAACTTTGAACTACTTAACAAGGTACGCAGGAATTCGCTAACTGCCGTGCTAAAAAAGTCTCCTTCGCCTGTTGAAAATATCACAAAGGAGAAGCCGGAGCAGCCCCCTCAGCGGCTGTCCTCCAAAGTTTATAAGGTCTGACGTCAAGTCCAAGACTCGATAATTGATCCAGATTACTCCCGCCGACAGAAAAAGATGAAGGTTCGGCAAGAAGAGAATCATCCTGTCAAGCCACAGAAGGCGACATCTACTTAGGTGCCCACTGCAACAGCCCCCTCAACTCCGACCGCCTACAAGAGGAGAAGGCCGAAGAAAATCCCTGAGTCTGCAGCGAGTCACAAGACCACTGAGCCTAAACGCCCCAAGGCTGGGGACATGGTGGTGCATACCGTCTATATGGCATCCGGAAAAAAGGATAGCCGTATCTCCACAGGTCATCGACCGCTTATGCGATCAGTGACTAAGGCTCGGGAGCAACAACAACAAAAGCTCCAAGAGATGTTAACAGCTATGGCCGCACTCACAGGATCGAAAGCAAGCCCGGAGACGTCCTTAGAGCAGCGCCGTGAGCAGGAAAATGATGCCGAATTCTTTCGGAGAATGCCTGAGAAGAAGGACAAAGAAGCCATGGAACAAGCGGCCAATATAAAACAAATGGCCCTTCTATTCTAAGATATGGTGGGCATGATGATCCAGCCGGACCCTCCAGCTGAAGATCTTCCAATAATAATTGAAGATGATAAAGGAAAGACATCAAATCCTCTGCTGGCTCTGTCAGCAGCAAAGGAGGAGACCATCTCTAAAGCCACGCTCGATGATTATATAGCTCAGCAAATACGGGCTCATCAAGCAAATGAAGCAACTGGCCAAGTCGTCAGAACTGGGCGACCATATCCAGGATCGTACGATCAGATCAAGTATCCGCCAGGATACACGATTCCTAAGTTTCACATATACAAGGGGACAGGCAATCCCTATCAACATGTCGCTTAGTTCAGGGCTCTTTGCGGCAATACCGGAGGTGACGACAAATTGTTATATCGTCAGTTCGTCGGCAGCTTGGCGGAAACGAGCTTCGAATGGTATTCAGAGCTTCCCAACGATTCCGTCAAAACTTTTACGGAGATGGAGTTGCTATTCACCCAGCGTTTTGCGAGCGCTAGCGAACGCACCCCAATCACAGCATTGATCAATGGCAGGGTGAAGCCGGGAGAAACTTGGGTTCAGTATGCAATACGGTGGCGGAATCTATTGTTGAAGTGCGAGCAGCGTGTTTACCCCAGTCAGAGCAAAGCTCTGTTCAAATTCCAAGGCGGGAAACGAAGCAACGCTTCTGTATTCCCCAATCAGAGCAAGGCTCTATTTTGAAAATTAAAGTGAGAATTAAAATTAAAATAAATGAAGCAACGCTTCAGATCCCCAGCGCTGCGCGCATAGCGCCACGTGTCGAAATCAGACACGCCGGCGCAGGGAGCGCAGCGCTCAAGGCAGCGCACTCAATCAGAGCAAGGCTCTATGAAAGAAGCAACGCTTCAGCTGACTTGCGCTCTGCGCTGCGCGACACGTGGCAGCGCAGTAGCGCTGCGCGACACGTGGCAGCGCAGTTGCGCTGCGCTGTGTGCTGTGCGACACGTGTCAAGAGCAGGTGCGCTTGCGCTAAACAGAATTAAAATTCTGAAAGATCTTTCTCAAACTTGTTAAAAACAAGAAGATTGCCTTCTGTAAAACAGAAGCCCTTGGATCAAAAATCCAACGGTGGGGAAAAATCCCCAAATCACTCAGAGAAAGATCTCTCTAACCAATTCAACAAATCATTGGCACTATAGAAAAGGCCCCCAGACCCCAACACAGAAATCATCAACAGAGAGAGAACTCCTATAAAGAAAATTTTGAGAAGAATTCAGAAAGAAGAAAAAAGGTAAAACCTTTATAAAAAGAAGAATTTCTTCTGAATAGATCATTGATCTAAGAACAAGATCAAGGATCTTCAATAAAAAAATATAATAAATAATAAAAGCATTGTTTTTTTTATGAACCATTGGTTCTGGAATCTTAAAGATTCTTTTTCTTGAATCCAAAATTGGATCAAGATAATTAAAACAGTGCCTTGCACTTGCAAATCTGCACTGTTGTGCTCTCTGAATTGGCGCAAGCCACCAGAGAGCGCCACATGTCAGCACCATAACAATTTGCACTATGCGCTTTTAAAATAGAGCAATGCTCTCTAAAATTGGCGCAACTCACTAGAGCGCGCCACGTGTCAGCAGCACAGCGCACTGCGCTTGCGCTCACCAGAGCGCGACACGTGTCACCTCCACATGCACTTGCGCTCAATAATTGGCGCAAAGCGTCTGACAGGCCACATGGCCACTGTCAGTTTGATTAATGCACTGCATTATTTACAGAAAGGCCAAGCCCAATTAAAAAAGGTCTAACAGGCCTAATAAAATGCAATGCATTATTTTAAAAAGGGCAGAGCCCAAACAAAAACAGATGTTGTGCATCATTTAAAAGGGACAGAGCCCAAATCAAAAAGGCCTTACAGGCCAAAATAAAATGCAGTGCATTTTTAAACTGGGGCAAAGCCCTAGCATAGGCCTAATAGGCCAAAGACAAATGAAATTGTTGAACATTCTCAACTGGACTTAACCCAATCATGACCATAAGTCCTCAAACTAAATTGACTGAGCACGTGCTCTCTTAAATCAATTTACACTTGGTTCAAGGGTACATCTCTGAACTCCTCTGACATCCGTCGTTGTAATCCTTCAACGTCGTCAGAGAGTTGACGGGTCCCGACGGCCATACATGCAATGGACCACTATGTCCCTAAATTGGAACAATAGAGCCAATTGCTCTCTTGTCGGATCCAAACGATCCCGTTAAGTTGATCTTAGTCTGGAGATTAGGCTAACGTATCCTCAACAAACGTTTAAGTTGATCTTAGCCTCAAACATGGCTAACGTGTCCTTAAACTAATATTCGTCCCCAAAATGGGAATGTTGGACCCCCATGTCCCTAAACTGGAACATGGACCACTATGTCCCTAAACTGGAACAATAGAGCCCCCAAATGCTCTTTTGTCGGATCTAAATGATCCCGTTTAAGTTGATCTTAGCCTCAAATATGGCTAACGTATCCTTAAACCTTCAAATAGACTTTAGTCCCAAATTGGACTATAGATCCCCCAATTAACTTTGGTTCAAGGGTACATCTCTGAACTCCTCTGACACCTGTCGTTGTAATCCTTCAACGTCGTCAGAGAGGTGATGGGTCCCGACGGCCATACATGCAATGGACCATTATGTCCCTAAACTGGAACAATAGAGCCCAAATGCTCTTTTGTCGGATCTAAACGATCCTGTTAAGTCGATCTTAGTCTCAAATCGGACTAACGTATCCTTAACAAACGTTTGAGTTAATCTTAGCCTCAAATATGGCTAACGTATCCTCAAACCAAAACCCAAAACCCAAATCTAAGAAAATACGGATTTAGACTAATCCACGTCCTACGGGCGACGGCATAAATTAGTCTCCGTACACAATCCACGGGCAACCACAAACAAAACAAACACCCACGATACGAAGTGAAATTCTGGAGAAGGAGAAAGTTGTTACCGCGACGCGGTAGCGTAATTAACTGCAGGGGCTTACGCCTGCAGGGAAGAGCGTCCCCACAATCAAAAACCCCTCGAGCGAGGGGGAATCTGATGAAGTCTGCTATATCGTCCGCATCCGTCTAAACCTCCAATACACGGTGCCATAAATCAACTTGGCATCTTCGGAGAGGTGGACGGATAAAACCAAATAGCATCTGCCCCGAATCTCAGGATAGACGTCCATGTCCTGGCCGCCGTTCGGAGGAGAACAGATTCTGGCACGCCCGGTGGGACCTTTTCCTCTTTCCACTCCACACTTCGTGTGTCGTGTTCGCGAACAAATCGCGGTTTGCTGTGGTTGCCTGTGGATTCGAGGTATTAAGATTTGGTGTCTTGCTCCATGCAGAAAACAGAAGATCAATGGCTTTAAGCTGCACTGCCTGCAACTGCAACTCTCGCTTCGTCCTTGCTGCAGGTGTGACTTATGGGCCCCAAGCAGCCTCCCTTTTCAAGATGCCAGTGGAGCAAGTAACTCAAGCTACCACTGGATTATTCTTCGGGACCATGCTCCCACCGATGAGCTTCAATGCCATAATGACGTTGCGAGAAGCCCCAAAGAAGTCGGCCTTTAATCGGCTTACACTGCCGCGACTCCTCTCAACGGGTCACCCAACTTCAATACCTCAGTTTTCAACAGACTGGGCCAGAACGTCTACAAGCCCGCGATACCCGAAGTTGCCATCCCAAAGCGGATAGTCATCCCGGCTCAAGCGGACGAAATCATTGGAAAAGCTCCTCCTTCCAAGAAGTCAGTTTTTACAAGGCTGGCCATTCCGGTTTCTGCTCCAGGCGAGGTCCTCAAAGATGCTTCCCCTTCCCAGAGGTCTGTCTTTGATAGATTAAACATGGCTTCTCAACGGGCGTCAGTCTTCGACAGGCTAGCACCAATAATAGTCTCTCCTCAAAGCAAGGGGCATGATGAAGTCACCCTTATAGCTGAAATGGCTCCATCTGCACGACACGCTCGACGCCGCCACTGGCGCCGAGTGAGGAAAGCTGGGGGCAACTCCCCCTCAGGGCTAACTCCACCGGTTCTAATGGTGGAAGTTAATGCTGCTGTTCCAACTAGGAACAGCTTCGAGCCGCTAAGGAGGGTACGCAAGAACTCTCCGACGGCCGCGCTAAAAAGATCTCCTCCACCTATGGAGAGCGCTACAAGGGTGAAGCCAGACCAGCCCCCTCAACGGCTGTCCTCTAAAATCTACAAGGTCTGGCGCCAAGTCCAAGACTCGGTAATTGATAAAGATTATCCCCGCCGACAGAAAAAGGTGAAAGTTCAGCGGGAAGAGGCCCGTCCTGTCAAGCCACAAAAGGCGACAGCTATTTGGGTGCTCACTGCAACGGCCCCCTCAACTTCACCCGCTCACAAGAAAAGAAGGCCGGAGAAAATCCCTGAGTCTGCGATGAATCGCAGAGACACTGAATCTAAACGCCCCAAATCTGAGGGCATAGTGGTGCACACTGTCTATATGGCATCCGGGAAAGAGGACAGTCGCGCTGCGATGGGTCACCGACCGCTCACCCGATCCATGACAAAAGCCTAGGAGCAGCAACAGAAGCTTCAGAAAATGATGACTGCAATGACTGCACTTACAGGGCCAAAAGAAAGCCCCAAAGCGTCGTCAGATCAATGCCAAGAGCAAGAAACTGACGCTGAGTTCCTTCGGAGGATATTAGAGAAGAAGGACAAAGAGGCTGCGGAACAAGCAGCCAACATAAAACGAATGGCCCTCCTGTTCCAGGACATGGTGGGTATGATGATCCAACAAGATCCTTCTGCTGAAGATCCTCCGATCGTCCTTGAAGATGACAGGGGAGAAACGTCAAATCCTCCACCGGCTCTGTCAACAGCCAAGGAGGAAACAATCTCCAAAGCTGACCTGGATGAATATATAGCTCAGCAGATAAGGGCTCACCAGGCAACTGAGGCGGCCGGTCAAGTCGTCAAAACTGGACGATCCTATCCGAACTGGTATGACCAAATCAGTTACCCGCCGGGATATACGATCCCTAAGTTCCATGTATATAAAGGGACAGGGAATCCACATCAGCATGTCGCTCAATTCAGGGCCTTATGCGGCAATACTAGAGGCGATGACAAATTGTTGATTCGCCAATTCGTCGGCAGCTTAGCAGAAATAGCCTTTGAATGATATTCGGAGCTACCTAACGACTCTGTCAAAACATTTGCGGAGATGGAGCTACTGTTTACACAAAGATTCGCAAGTGCTAGTGGACGCACCCCGATAACAGCACTGATCAATACCAGGATAAGGCCAGGCGAAACGTGGGTCTAATATGCAACACGATGGCGGAACCTATGGTCGAAATGCGAACAACGTATCGAAGAAGCACCTGCGGTAGGCATGTTCGTGGGTACTCTTGATCCGCAAGCGACCATCTCGCAATTCATGATGTTCTTCAGGACGACCACCTTCCAGGCCTTGATTGACAAATTATCCCAAATGGACCAGATGGGCCATGGACCCTCTCCTCCAAAACCGGACTCTCGAAATGAGAAGGGGAAAGGAAAAGCGATCGTCGTCGCCAATGCTCAACAACAGCCAAGTCACTTGAAGCTGGTTGTCCGTCAAAACAATACGCGTCCACATGAATCCCTTCAGGAGAAGCTAGGACGTCCTTACTCGTTTCCTCAAAATAAAACGAGAAGACTGTTCGAGCGGGCACTACGTAACAGGCTTATCAATCTGCCAGATCCAAGACGCCCGTTGCAGCCAAATGACGTCAATGATCCCAATTACTGTCCCTACCACTGAGTGTTGGGTCATCCAATTGAGGATTGCTACGTCTTCAAAAATTGGATTGAAGACCAGTACCTACAAGGCAAGTTTGCGCTGTCTGAAAAGTGGAAGGTAAACCCACTACGGCCGCACACTCCGAAGAAAACGGACGCACCGGGGGAAACTTGTCACGTGATCTGTCACTCATTGATAGAAGATAAAGAGGCTCCTTGCGCTGAGGAAATGAGGGCGGATTCTAAACCGGAGCTTCTGTGGCCGTCAGACGAGATGATCGATACCTTCCTGAATGAGATTCGTCTGAAAGTTAAAGCCAATCAAGAGCGTGAGATGGCCATATTGGAAGAAGCCAAACGCCGGCGACTAGATGAAGGAGTCGAAGTACTCCCATTAAATCAAAAGTCATCCGCTGCGGATAAAAACAAATTCAAGACGAAGAAAAGGTTCGTTAAAGCCATATCAATGGGGATGAAGCTACCACCTTCTGAAGAAAACACTCTCGATGGAGTAGAGAAGCATCCTAACTTCTGCTTATACCATCGGAAGATCACACATCCCACTGAAGACCGCGACTCCTTTAAGTGTTGGTGGCAAGGGTACGTCGCCCACAGGCAATACGTCAACAGAACAAAGCGTGAAGTTCGTAGATAGCGGAAGAATACGACGGATGAGCATAAAAGAGTTGCCGGCAATTATCGTAAGGATGAGCCCGGGGGATCACGAGTTCTTACCTTTGGGAGCGATTCAGACGAAAAAGTAGCCCTTGGCCCTCTCTTCAAGGAGTCCATCTCTGAAGGATTGAGGAGTTGCGAGAACGTTCAGCCACACAATTGCACGATATCCAGAGAGGATCTCGGACCCACAAACAACAGAGCGAACAAAAAGGATAAAGGAAAAGGAAAAATGGTCTTTATCGCCAACACTCAACAGCAATCGAGTGGCCTTAGACCGATTATTCGCCAAAACAACAAGCGGTAACCCCTCTATGAGAGGTTGAAACATCCTTACTCATTTCCCCAGGATGAAACAAGGAGGCTGTTCGAAGTGGCGGTGCGCAACATGCTTATCACTCTACCGGAGCCGAAATGCCAACCACAACTGAATGATATCAACACTCCTAATTACTGCCCTTACCACCAAGTATTGGGCCATCTGATTGAAAACTGCTACGTCTTCAAAAACTAGGTTGAAGACCAATACCAACAGGGCAAGTTCGTCATCTCCGAAAACTGGAAGGTGAGCCCGCCACAACCGCACGCTCCGAGAAAGATGGATACGCCGGGGGCATCATGCTCATTCATGGGGAAAGCCCCATAGACCGAAAAGTCAGTAAACTAGAAGTTCGCCTCAAATACGGCGACGGCGGACCAAAACGTCCTTAAACTAACGACGGAACGAAACGTCCTTAAACTAACAACGGACCACTACGTCCTAAAACTGGCCGATGACCGAAACGTCTTAAAACTACTACCGCAGCATCCTCAGGCTGACGAGATAAAATGAAAAGAAAAGAATTAAAAAAATATATAATAAAAAAAATAAATAAAAACGGTATGTCCATAAGTAAAATGGGCACGGAGGAAAACCCGAAAGGGTATCGTGAGTAAAAACAGCAGGGCTACCGGCGAGTGTTCGCGAAAATCCGAAAGGGCGCGACCTCGTTAGAAAAAAAAGAATAAAAAGAATAAAAAAAAAGAAAAAAAGAAAACGGTATGTCCATAAGCAAAATGAGCACGGATGAAAACCCAAAAGGGCTCCGTGAGTAAAAACAGCAGGACTACCGGCGAGTGTTTGTGAAAACCCGAAAAGGCGCAAACTCGTTAAAAGACACTTACAAGATCCTCTCGACCTTGTAAGGAGAAACCACCCACGTGAGATCCTTACAACTCACAAGGGAGCAACACACTTAGGAGTCCTCACGATTCCTAAGGAGAAATTACACTTACAAGATCCTCACGACTCGTAAGGAGAACTCTCTTATGGGACCCTCACGGCTCATAAGATTTGAAAATCTTAAGTTACAGAGAGCTGAACCTGTTCTTAAACAACTCCCACAACCTTCGACATTGCCCTACAAGTGGCTCAATACTGACCATTGTATACAATCCACGGACGCGAATAAACATTTCCCTAACAAAGTCCCATACGTGACTAGGGATATGTTCGAACGGTAAACAACCCTTGTAAGCCCTCTCGACTTATAAGGAGAGAACACTCCAGTAAGATCCTTACGACTTATAGGAGAACACGCACTTAGGAATCCTCATGATTCCTAAAGAGAAAACACACCTACGAGATCCTCACGACTCGCAGGGAGAAATACCTTTATGAGACCCTTACGGCTCATAAAGTCAAAAGCCTTAGTCGACGGAATCCTAACCCTGTTTACTAAGCCACCTTTGTTCAAAAATCGACAGAGGCAGATGATGATTCGCTCCTGGCAATATCCCAGTTGTAGCGATGCTGATGCCTATACCGGTATCAAATTCCAATTCCTTTCATGGCAAGTGATGATTCGCTCCTGGCAATATCCCAGTTGTAGCGATGCTGATGCCTAAACCGGTATCAAATTCCAAGTCTTTTCATGGCAAATGATGATTCGCTCCTGGCAAATATCCCAGTTGTAGCGATGCTGATGCCTAAACCGGTATCAAATTCCAACTCCTTTCATGGCAAAATGATGATTCGCTCCTGACAATATTCCAGTTGTAGCGATGCTGATACTGAGATTGACGTCAGATTCCAAATTCCACACTCGCGATAAAAGAAAATAAGCGAGCAATACATGCATATGAAATAGCCGAAATGATGGGGCAACTTGCAATAAAAAGCAGCAAGTAAAAATGTATGCATGAAAAATAGCCGAAATGATTGGGCAACTCGCAATAAAAAGCAGCGAGTAAAATAAAAAAAAAACAGCTGAAATGATTGGGCAACTCGCAATAAAAAGCAGCGAGTGAAAAAAAAAATGAAAAAACAGCCGAAATGATTGGGCACCGCGAAAAATAGCCGAAATGATTGGGCAATCGCGACCTTCGCGATATAAAAGCTGAAATGATAGAGCATCGCGGAAATATAATAATAAAAAAAAATGAATGAAATTTTTGCCCTACAGGTGAGATCACATCGATCCCTGTATACAATCCAAGGGCACAAACAAAGAGGCCACCATACCTTCCCAACAGGCTCCGCCAGAAAGCAAAGCCAAATCTCGACGGTTCACCAACAACCTAGAGACAACCGTGACATTCGTCTCGATATAACAGATGCAATGCCAGCAAACGAAGCAAAAGCCAAATTCCTAGCTTCAGGGTCTTAACGGCAAGTCATATAAAGCCTGAAAGACAACCGGAGGTCATCTTGCACCAGTGCGGAATGGTCACCACCTCGACGTTCGTCTCGACACAACAGACGCAACATCATCAAACAGCGGAGCCACGGCAAAGTCCCTAGTTCCAAACCTCTACGGTTCACCAACAACCTAGAGACAACCGCCACATTCGTCTCGATATAGAGGATGCAATGCCAGCAAACGAAGCAAAGGCCAAATTCCTAGCTTCAGGGTCTTAACGGCAAGTCATATAAAGCCTGAAAGACAACCGGATGTCATCTTGCACCAGTGCGGAATTGTCACCACCTCGACGTTCATCTCGACACAACAGACGCAACATCATCAAACAGCGGAGCCACGACAAAGTCCCTAGTTCCAAACCTCTACGATTCACCAACAACCTAGAGACAACCGCGACATTCGTCTCGATATAGAGGACGCAATGTCAGCAAACGAAGCAAAGGCCAAATTCCTAGCTTCAGGGTCTTAACGGCAAGTCATATAAAGCCTGAAAGACAACCGGAGGTCATCTTGCACCAGTGCGGAATGGTCACCACCTCGACGTTCGTCTCGACACAACAGACGCAACATCATCAAACAGCGGAGCCACGGCAAAGTCCCTAGTTCCAAACCTCTACGGTTCACCAACAACCTAGTGACAACCGCGACATTCGTCTCGATATAGAGGACGCAATGCTAGCAAATGAAGCAAAGGACAAATTCCTAGCTTCAGAGTCTTGACGGCAAGTTATATAAAGCCTGAAGGACTATTGGAGATCATCCCACACTAGCGCGGAATGGTTATGACTCATCTGGGCTCTCCAAAATGAGCCTAACCTCAAGTAAAAAGTGACATGGAATATCCCTACGCTTGCTCTTTCGACGGTAATACTACATGGAAGATTACTTGAAGACGTCTTGTCCAACCCCCGAAGGGATCAGAGACACGACAATCGCAAGGCTACTCGAACATCAAGATTGCATATCGAGGAATATATCAGCCAACGCGACGGTACGATGGCCAAAACCCTAAGTACCACAGACCCTAACGGACCTCTGTCGTAAAGAACAGAGGTTAACTGTGACGTTAGGACATTCTTGCGAGAAATGCTCGATGCGTCTCGACTCGTGAGGAAATTGATGTCTTTGTGAGAACAGCTCGATTTGTCTCGACTCGTGAGGAAAAGCCTTAGGCAGTGGGGATAAAAAAAAACCTGTTTCCTAAGCACTGGGATCCTGCAAGTCGGCCCAAAACGGTCTCTTGCATACTATCCACGGGTCTCACTCTCCGAAGTCGAATCTCGACAAAGAGGGAAACAACCGCTTACGGGTCCTCTCGACTCATAAGAGGGAAAATTCTCTTATAAGATCCTTACGACTTATAAGAGGAAACGCACTTAGGAATCCTCATGATTCCTAAGGAGAAAATACACCTACGAGATCCTCTCGACTCGTAGGGAGAAAAGTCTTTATGAGACCCTCACGGCTCATGAAGTTGAAAAGCCTTAGGTAGCAGACCTGAACCTGCTTCCTAAGCCATCACTATTCCCCAAGATGTTCAAGACAGAATGTTATATATCGCTTATAGGCTATGCTTATTTAAAGAATGTGCCAGTAACAAAGCAGAAAATAAAAGGAAGGAGGCAAAAGAGTTGTCATTTATACTTGGAAAGTTTTCACATCAATAAAGAAATAAACAACAACATTATCGAGATGGTTACAATGGAAAAACCTCAAATCCAGGATATGGATTGAAGAACTCATAAGTAACCTTATCTAAAACTTTCTAAGCCTGGCGAACCATCCTAGTGTGCTTCCTTTCGCGAGCATGGGCGTCGGGATCCCCACTGATGTCCTCCACCCTCCGTAGGCAGCAAGAATGGCGGACTGTTGAAAAGCCTGGTGCAAGAGATCGACAAGATTGTCTCGCCGCCACTTCGAGATTAAGTTCATCAGATACACCGAGTGCACCTTATCCTCAGCGGCATCCAATGCTCCAAGCGGCACGCCGGTACAGAATAAAGGGAGTGCTTCCCAGATCGCTCCCACGATAAGCTTCAGGAGAAAGGAACGCCGAGGAAGCAGTTGGCCATTGTATGCGTCGAAACGACTCATGATCTCGGCACACTCGGCATTGGTAAATTCTCGATTTTGGGAACGGCCGAGTCGGCGGATGTCTCCGTAGGAGATAATCTCATCGAGGTCGTACATGTGGGCGTCCATCACTCCTATAAAAGAAGATCGACAAAAATCAGCAAATCTTAAGAATTCTGCTATATGATTTAAAAGGAGCAAAGCTCCATTAATGAATCAAGAAATTATAAATGAAATCTTTCAGAGAGCAGAACTCTATTAATGGAATCCTAACAGGGTTCTCTTTAGTTCTCTTTAGATCCTTTTAGAGCAAAGCTCTGCTAAGTGAAACCTTAAATGGGTTTTCTTTAGATCAGGGATCTATTGAGAATAATGCTCTGTCAATGAAAATTAATTTAATTTAATTAAAAAATTTACCTAAAAAGTGCTTTCTAAAGAAATTCTAACTCTTGGGGTTCTTGAAGGCAAGAGCAAGGCTCTGAAGTTTTGAAAATAAAAATCTTAAAAGATGATGATCATCTGTGGAGGACCAAAGTTCCTATTTATAGGCATCAGATGCCCTTTCAACTTCCAAAAGTTGCCGCGACGATTTGAATTTTGCCGCCGCTGCACCCACGTTTGGAGGGCCACGTAAGTGCAACGGTGGGGTGAATTTGTTTACCCCAATCAGAGCAAAGCTCTGTTCAAATTCCAAGGCGGGAAACGAAGCAACGCTTCTGTTTCCACCAATCAGAGCAAGGCTCTATTTTGAAAATTAAAGTGAGAATTAAAATTAAAATAAATGAAGCAACGCTTCAGATCCCCTGCGCTGCGCGCATAGCGCCACGTGTCGAAATCAGACACGCCGGCGCAGGGAGCGCAGCGCTCAAGGCAGCGCACTCAATCAGAGCAAGGCTCTATGAAAGAAGCAACGCTTCAGCTTACTTGCGCTATGCGCTGCGCGACACGTGGCAGCGCAGTTGCGCTGCGCTGTGCGCTGCGCTGTGCGCTGCGCGACACGTGGCAAGAGCAGGTGCGTTTGCGCCAAACAGAATTAAAATTCTGAAAGATCTTTCTCAATCTTGTTAAAAACAAGAAAATTGCCTTCTGTAAAATAGAAGCCCTTGGATCAAAGATCCAACGGTGGGGAAAAATCCCCAAATCACTCAGAGAAAGATCTCTCTAACCAATTCAACAAATCATTGACACTATAAAAAGGCCCCCAGACCCCAACACAAAAATCATCAACAGAGAGAGAACTCCTCTAAAGAAAATTTTGAAAAGAATTCAGAAAGAAGAAAAAAGGTAAAACCTTTATAAAAAGAAGAATTTCTTCTGAATAGATCATTGATCTAAGAACAAGATCAAGGATCTTCAATAAAAAATATAATAAATAACAAAAGCATTGCTTTTTTATGAACCATTGGTTCTGGAATCTTAAAGATTCTTTTTCTTGAATCCAAAATTGGATCAAGATAATTAAAATAGTGCCTTACACTTGCAAATCTGCACTGTTGTGCTCTCTGAATTGGCGCAAGCCACCAGAGAGCGCCACGTGTCAGCACCATAACAATTTGCGCTATACGCTTTTAAGATAGAGCATTGCTCTCTGAAATTGGCGCAACTCACCAGAGCGCGCCACGTGTCAGCAGCGCAACGCACTGCGCTTGCGCTCACCAGAGCGCGACATGTGTCACCTCCACATGCACTTGCGCTCAATAATTGGCGCAAAGCGCCTGACAGGCCACATGGCCACTGTCAGTTTGATTAATGCACTGCATTATTTACAGAAGGGCCAAGCCCAATTAAAAAAGGCCTAACAGGCCTAATAAAATGCAATGCATTATTTTAAAAAGGGCAGAGCCCAAACAAAAACAGATGCTGTGCATCATTTAAAAGGGACAGAGCCCAAATCAAAAAGGCCTTACAGGCCAAAATAAAATGCAGTGCATTGTTAAACTGGGGCAAAGCCCTAGCATAGGCCTAATAGGCCAAAAACAAATGAAATTGTTGAACATTCTCAACTGGACTTAATCCAATCATGGCCATAAGTCCTCAAACTAAATTGACTGAGCACGTGCTCTCTTAAATCAATTTACACTTGGTTCAAGGGTACATCTCTGAACTCCTCTGACATCCGTCGTTGTAATCCTTCAACGTCATCAGAGAGGTGACGTGTCCCCGGCCATACATGCACTGGACCACTATGTCCCTAAACTGGAACAATAGAGCCAATTGCTCTCTTGTCGGATCCAAACGATCCTGTTAAGTTGATCTTAGTCTGGAGATTAGGCTAACGCATCCTTAACAAACGTTTAAGTTGATCTTAGCCTCAAACATGGCTAACGTGTCCTTAAACTAATATCCGTCCCCAAAATGGGAATGTTGGACCCCCATGTCCCTAAACTGGAACATGGACTACTATGTCCCTAAACTGGAACAATAGAGCCCCCAAATGCTCTTTTGTCGGATCTAAATGATCACGTTTAAGTTGATCTTAGCCTCAAATATGGCTAACGTATTCTTAAACCTTCAAACAGACTTTAGTCCCAAATTAGACTATAGGTCCCCCAATCAACTTTGGTTCAAGGGTACATCTCTGAACTCCTCTGATACCGTTCGTTGTAATCCTTCAACGTCGTCAGAGAGGTGATGGGTCCCGATGGCCATACATGCAATGAACCACTATATCCCTAAACTGGAACAATAGAGCCCAAATGCTCTTTTGTCGGATCTAAACGATCCTGTTAAGTCGATCTTAGTCTCAAATCGGACTAACGTATCCTTAACAAACGTTTGAGTTGATCTTAGCTTCAAATATGGCTAACGTATCCTCAAACCAAAACCCCAAACCCAAATCTAAGAAAATACGGATTTGGACTAATCCACGTCTTACGGGCGACGACATAAATTAGTCTCCGTACACAATCCACGGGCAACCACAAACAAAACAAACACCCACGACACGAAGTGAAATTCTGGAGAAGGAGAAAGTTGTTACCGCGACGCGGTAGCGTAATTAACTGCAGGGGCTTGCGCCTGCAGGGAAGAGCGTCCCCACAATCAAAAACCCCTCGAGCGAGGGGGAATCTGATGAAGTCTGCTATATCGTCCGCATCCGTCTAAACCTCCGATACACGGTGCCATAAATCAACTTGGCACCTTCGGAGAGGTGGACGGATAAAACCAAATAGCATCTGCCCCGAATCTCAGGCTAGACGTCCATGTCCTGGCCGCCGTTCGGAGGGGAACACAGCGCATTGATGAAGCGCCTGCGGTAGGCATGTTCGTGGGGACCCTCAACCCTCAGGCGACCATTTCACAATTCATGATGTTCTTCAAGCCAACTACTTTCCAGGTCTTGATTGACAAGCTGGCCCAAATGGATCAGATGGGTCATAGACCATCTCCTTCAAATGGAAAGGGAAAGCGACCTTCGTCGCCAATGCTCAACAGCAGCCCAGTGGCCCGAAACTAACCGATCGCCTAGACGAGAGACGGCGATTCTTTAATGAGAAAATGAAGCGTCCTTATTCGTTTCCCCGGGACAAAACGAGAAGATTGTTTGAGCTGGCAGTGCGCAACAGACTCATCAACTTGCCGGATCCAAAACGTCCATTGCAACCCGGTGAGGCTAATAATCCCAATTATTGCCCCTATCATCAAGCGATAGGCCATCCAATTGAAAATTGCTTCGTCTTTAAAGGCTGGATTGAAGACCAATACCAACAGGGCAAATTCGCACTGTCCGAGAATTGGAAAATAAGCCCGCCTCAACCGCACGTTCTTAAAAGGGGGGACACACTGGAGGCATCATGCTCTTTTGTAGAAGAAGCTCCATGGGAGGTCGTTCTTTCAACCAAGATGAAAAGAATGCTGAAGAATCTCCAAACATGCCCGGCGATCAAATACAAAAATCCGCTGGAACCCAAGATCATCGAGAGAATGCTGAAACCGCGCCCAACTTCAAAAATTGGTGGTGTTAGTCAAAGCGCCCACACCTAGTCGTCAAAATCTTCGAAGAAGAAGAAGAAGACCAAAAAACCCGTGAAGCCTGGTGAAAAGTGCACGGACCTGCAAAAATATATCGACGCGCTGAAAGAATAAACCAGAAAGCGCGAACCCCGGTCACGCTTCAGGAGTTTCTCAACCACATCCTTGAAAACGGAGATAGCGACAACGATGAGGGAGAAGACTTGTCGGATGAACCTGAGGATTATGTGGCAAGCTGCCATGTGATCTCTCACTAGTTAATAAACGGTCAAGAAGCTCTGGATGCAGAGAAAGTAGGGGCAGATCCTGAGCCGGAACTTCTGGGACCATCAGACGAAATGATTGATGCATTCCTGAACAAAGCTCTTTTGAAAAGTAAAACTGATCGGGAACGTGAGATGGCCATATTTGAAAAGGCCAAACGACGGCGACTGGACGAAAGGATTGAAACATCCACCGCAAATAAAAGCAGGTTCAAGACAAGGAAACGATTCGCTAGAGCCCTGTCAAAGGGAATGAAGTTACCTTCTTTCAGAGGAAATTCTCCCGGCAATATACATCTTGATGAAGCGGACGTTCATCCTGACTTCTGCTTATACCATCAGAGGATTACACACCCTACTGAAGAGTGCATCGCCTTTAAAATTTGGTGGCAAGGGTATGTCGCTCACAGGCAATGCTTCAAGAGGATGAAGCGTGAAGCTCGTCGATAGCAGAAAAATGCGACAGACGAACGAGGAAGAGCTGCCGGCAACTGTCACATGGTTGATGGCAGGGGATCGCAAGTTCTCACCTTCGAGAGCAATTCTGAAGAAGAAATGATTCTCGACCCTCTCTTCAAAGAGTCCACCTCAGGAAAAGAGAAAGAACCGAAGAGCTGCGAGAACATTCAACTGCGCAATCGCACGCTACCTGAAAAGAATCTCGGACCCGTAAACAAGAGGTCAAACAAAAAGGATAAGAGAAAAGAAAAGGTCCCTGAGGATATCACCCTCGATGACCAAGCCGTCGAAGAGCTGGCAGCCAAGGACCCGTCCAAGAAAAACAAGGTGGATTACAACGTTCTAGCACACCTGAGGAAGATCCCCTTACAGCTAAGCATTCTCGATGCCCTTCTGCTATCTAAGGAGGCGAGAGATTCCCTGATCAAGGCACTACAAGAGCCCGAACAATTTCAAGCTTTTCTCTCCGAAGAAAAGATGGAGGATGAGCTGGAAAAAGTGCACACAGCCGATATCATCTTCGGCGATGAAGATCTCCTCCTCGGGACGTGCGAGCATAACCGTACCCTTTATTTCTCCGGATACTGTCATGATATCAAGATAGGCAAAATCCTGGTTGACAATGAGTCCTCCGTTAACCTCCTCAATGTAAGAGTGTTGAAGGAAATCTACATGAGCATTCAGCATCTCGCTCGTGATAAAATCACTATCTCCGGATTTGACTCCCGGTCATCACGGACGCTCGGGTCTGTGATACTGATGTTACGCTTTGGGCTACTTGTCACGGACATCAAATTTTACGTCATTGACGCCAAGACATGTTACAATGCTTTGCTCAGTAGGCCTTGGTTACACGAGTACAATATCATCCCTTCTACACAATATCAATGTATGAAGTATTTCAAGGATGGTCTCGAATACACCGTGACAGTGGAATTGAATCCATTTTCCGTGAATGAAGTTCACAAATATGAGGATGCAATGTACTTCCTGCCAGATTTCGAAGACACAGAAAGATGTTGCAAACTGGAGAGTAAACGAAAAGCTATCACCACCATTCCGGTCTTCAGGAGTGATACTGAGGAGAAAGAAGAAATAGTTTATTCAGGGCCACCCCAACGCAACAAGCCGGGACCGTCCACTCCGATTCTGGTCTTCGGCAGCGACTCGGAATATGAGGTCAATGCCGTATTTTCTGTTCGGCCATCAATACAAGCCTTCGCTAGCGATGATCGGAGTTTGCAAATTGCCATGGTCCCGCAGGAGCATTACAAAGAACTCGACGCACTTAATACCTACAGTGTGCAAGAACTGCAGACGTTCTACGTCCCTCTCAGGTGAAAAGATGAAAAGGCGATCCTCTTTTATCGATCCATGGAAACCAAAGTGGAGAAGGAAATCTGGCATGGCGCCGATTCTACGATTGACAGGCTCCAACCCGTCCATCTGACCAGATACTACACAGAATGATTAAAAAGACTGTTGAGACGCCAAGGCGTACCCTTCAAACAGACTGCTCGAAAAGCTAAGTTCTATGACAGGATCTGGAACGTCCCCGGAACTTAGCGAAAATTGCCCAACGGGAGAATGGAAACAATCAGGATTGGATATGTTCAATCCAAGAAACGGGAGCGATTCCATGCCTGTTGCGTCATACATGACTTCGATGAAGAAGGAGATGCTCTGTGGGAAGATGCTAACCCTGAATCAAAACTAGGTCCCGTCGTGAAAATGCCAAGTCCGTCATTCGAAGAACAGATGGACAAGCTAATAAGGGAAGCATATCAAAAAGTCCGAGACGACCATAATCGCGAAATGGCTATTTACGAGAAAGCCAGGACGCAGCGCCTCTTTCAGCAATCTACAAAAATTGACGATGCTCTTCGTCGCCAACCCGTCATACAAAAGACCCGGCGCAGAGGTAAAAATAAACCAAAGAACGGGAAAAACGTTCGACAGCAGCGTAGCGGGTCTGAGAAGCCATGCGATCAAAAATCGAGCAGCCGGGATCCGTCTCTTATAAAGAAGATGGGTCGAGCATACTCTTTTCCCCAAGACAAGACAAAGAAGATTTTCGATCTTGTTATAAAACATCAGATGATGACACTTCCGGAGTCCAAGCACCTCGAGCAAGCAGGTGAGGTTCATTATCCAGACTATTGCTCTTATCACCGAGCGATAGGACATCCTCTCGAAGACTGCTTCACATTCAAAGACTGGGTAGAAGACCAGTATCAACAAGGCAGATTCGCTCTATCCAGCAGTTGGAAGGTAACCCCACCACAGAAGCATGAACCGAAAACCACGTATGCGGCGGGAGTAGAACCAGACCAACATCGGTCTTGGAAACGATCTCGTACCTGTCACGTAATAACGCTGTCAGAAGAAGAACCCGAGAATATGGATGACCTCCCCTGGTGCTTCGAAAACGATGATGATAAGGTGATCTCAGAGTTTCCACCGGCGCCAAAAGAGCTCGAAGATGGGATACATACTACTGCAGATAACCTCAAGAAAATTGACTTGGGGACGATAAGTGACCCACGGCCGACATTCGTCAGTGAGCTGTTATCTGAAGAAAGGGTGGCTACACTAAAATACGTGCTCATGCAGTATAAAGATTGTTTTGCAAGGAACTATGCCGAGATGCCCGGATTGGATCCAGAAATAGCCGTGCATAAATTGGCGATCTCTCCAGACATCAAGCCGATCAAACAAGCAACGATAAGAATGCGGCTCGAGCTTGAGATGAGCATCAACGCCGAAGTCAAGAAGCTAATCGACTCCGGCTTCATCAAAGAGGTTCAGTATCCTGACTGGATCGCCAACATCGTCCCAATGATGAAGAAAAATGGGACGGTACGCATATGCGTAGACTTCCGGGATCTTAACAAAGCTTGCCTGAAGGACGACTTTCCAGTACTGGTCACCGAGCTGATAATAGATAATACGTCCACTCATGAAGTTTTCTCCTTCATGGACGGCCCATCAGGATACAATCAGATAAAAATGCATCTCGAGGATCAGAAGCATACCGCTTTCCGGACTCCTTTGGGCATATTCTGCTACAAGGTGATGCTTTTCGGTCTAAAGAACGCCGGTGCCACCTATCAGAGGGTCATGACAAAGATTTTCGATGACCTCATACATGAAATCGTCGAATGCTATATTGACGACTTCGTAGTTAAAAGCAAATCATAAGAGGAACATTTAGAGCATCTGAAGATGGTGTTCCAGCGCCTTCGGAAATACAATCTGAAAATGAACCCTCTCAAATGCGCATTCGGAGTTTCTTCAGGCAAGTTCTTGGGATTCATCGTAAGACATCGGGGCATCGAAATAGACCCGTCAAAGATCAAGGAGATTATGGAAATGCCTCGGCCAAGAACACTCAAGCAGCTGCGGTCTCTCCAAGGAAATCTCGCATATATCCTGCGGTTTATAGCCAATCTTTCTGGTAAATGCCTCCCCTACAGTCACCTGATTAAGAAGGGAACCCCTTTCGTCTGGGATCTCAAATGCCAAAATGCACTGGACGAAATCAAGCAATACTTGCAGAATCCTCCGGTGCTAACCACTCCGGTCAAGGGAAAGCCTCTCATTCTGTATACAACCGCCCTTGAGGGTTCTCTAGGTGCGTTATGGGCATAAGAAAACGACAAATGGAAGGAGAGAGCCCTCTACTATTTGAGTCAAGTTCTTCTGGGGACAGAAAACAATTACTCTCCCATTGAAAAACACTGTCTGGCGTTGATCTTCGCGGTAACGAAACTTAGGCACTATGCGTTGGCACACGAGGTCCATCTCATATCAAAGGTGGATCCTCTCAAATATTTGATGGCAAAGGCCATATTAACGGGATGGCTCACTAAATGGGCCCTACTCTTAATGGAATTCTCAATAACTTATCATTCTCTCAAGGCAGTGAAAGGCTAGGCCATCGCCGACTTCCTCGCTGAGCATCCGGTACCTGCCGACTCTCCCCTGAACTGCGAATTGCTAGACGAGCACGTGTTTAATACGATCGACGGGGAGAGAAGAGAGAATGATACCCAGTGGGAACTCTACTTCGATGGAGCATCTTCCGTGAAGAAGCGCAAATAAAGCACCCCCATAATAAAATCAGGGGTAGGCCTCATCTTCGTGACTCCACAAGGAGGGATAATGCGCTTTGCCTTCTCCTTAACAGAGCCGAGGATGAACAATGAAGCCGAATATGAACCTTTGATAGTAGGTCTTGAGATCACTGTCGACATGAGAATAGAAAACCTCCTCATATACGGAGACTCCCAACTGGTCGTTAGCCAAATAAACGACGACTATCTGACGTGCATACCGGAGTTGGTGAAGTACGGCGAAAGGGTACATCAATTGCTGACTCAAATCCCTGCCTATATCTTGGAGAGCATACCGCGAGCAGAAAATAGCAAAGCGGATGCATTGGCCAAACTCGCTAAAGAACTGGTCGACGAGAATCTCGATGACGTAAGGATCGTTGTGCAAAGCCGTCGGGTTCTTGTGCCGGCAGAAATAACGCCGGAGTCGTCCAAAGAAAAGAGAGCTACCGAGCAAACGGCCCTGCAAATAAAAGACTAGGAAAAGGCTAAGGATTGGAGGGAAGTCTTTTTAGACTACTTCAAATCCCGTCGAACACCTGAAGATGCGTCCTCAAGACATCAGCTCATGAAACGAGCTCTATCTTTCGCTTTCGTCAATGATACTCTATACAAGAGATCATTTGATTCTCTGTGGCTAAGATGCCTGGGACCTGAAGAGGCAAAGAGAGCCGTCCAAGAAACTCACGACGGACTCTGCGGTTCTCACTAAGCCGGACCAAAGATGAAGCTGAAGATCAAACGGATGGGCTATTATTGGCCCACGATGATCCAAGATTGCCTAAAATACGCGATACAGTGCCACTCGTACCAGATTCATGGGGACTTTATCCATCAGCATTCAAATCCGCTACACCCAACGGTGGCTAGCTGGCCGTTCGAAATGTGGGGAACTGACAAAATCGTCCCCCATCGAACCAGCGTCGTCCAGAGGACATCAGTTCATACTGGCAACAACTGATTACTTCTCTAAGTGGGCAGAAGCAGTACCACTAAGAGAAGTGAAGACGGAGAATATCCTCCATTTCTTCAAGACACACGTCATTTACCGGTTCGACACGCCGCGACGGATTATCTCCGATAACGGGCCAGCCTATAGAAGCCATAAAATCAGCCGCTTCGTACAACAGCATAATATATACTGGAGATACTCTTCGGTCTATAATCCCCGAGCTAACGATCTAGCTGAGGCTTTCAACAAGACCTTGACGAAGATCGTGAAAAAGATGGTGTCTCGAAATAAGAAGGATTGGTACGTGAGACTGCATGAAGTTCTCTGGGCGTATCGAATTACGTTCAAAACAGCCACAAACACAACGCCGTATGCGTTGGTATTTGGCACAGAAGCGGTACTCCCCCTCGAGATAGAGTTACCCTCTCTACGAGTGGCGGTTCATTACGAGCTAACAGACAAAGAAAATGCTCACCTTCGGCTTGAGGAGCTTGACGCCCTTGATGAAACCCGGCTCATGGAAGCGTACAAAGCAAAGATGGCACGCTCATACGAAAGATTGACTAGGCCGAGAACATCTCGCCAAGGCGAACTCGTGCTAGTGGTCAAGAGTCCTATGATCCCCAATCGTGCCAAACGGGGGAAATTCGAGCCGAACTATGAAGGCCCGTACATCATAGACAAAGTTTACCAGGGTGGAGCCTATCTACTCATGGACATGCACGGTGAAAGACCTTTCAGGCTAATAAACGGTCACTTCCTGAAAAAATACTACGCCTGATGAGTCACGGCCTAGGTCAATGATAGATGACGACGCCTATGTCCGCTCGCTATCTTCCTAAGCCCAAACTCTATAAGTAGCAGCCGGCGCCACAGACCGAAACGTTCTTAAACTAACAATGAACCACTATGTCCTAAAACTAGTTATTGACCGAGACGTCGATAAACTACTACGGACCATAAGCGAGATGGGCACGGATGAAAACCCGAAAGAGCTCTATGAGTAAAAACAGCAGGACTATCAGCGAGTTTTGTGAAAACCCGAAAGGGCGCAATCTCGTCAAAAAACACTTGCAAGGTTCTCTCGACCCTGTAGGGAGAAACCACCTTCGTGAGATCCTTACGACTCACAATGGAGAAACACACTTAAGGATCCCTACGATTCCTAAGGAGAAATTACACTTGCGATCCTCACGACTCGTAAGGAGAACCCTCTTATGAGACCCTCACGGCTCATAAGATTCAAAAGCCTTAGGCTACAGAGATCTAAACCTATTCTTAAGCCATCACAATCCCCAGAATGCCCTACAAGCGGCTGCTGACCCTTGTATACAATCCACGGGCGCGAATAAACATTTCCCTAACAAAGTCCCACCCGCGACTAGGGATATGTTCACACAATGGACAGCCTTTGTAAGTCCTCTCAACTTATAAGGAGAAAACACTCTTATAAGATCCTTACGACTTATAAGAGAACACACACTTAGGAGTCCTCACGTTTCCTAAGGAGAAAACACATTTACGAGATCCTCACGACTCGTAGGGAGAAATATCTTCATGAGACCCTTACGACTCATGAAGTTAAAAGCCTTAGTCGACAGGATCCTAACCCTGTTTGCTAAGCCACTTTTGTTCGACATCGACAGAGGCAAATGATGATTTGCTCCTGGCAATATCCCAGTTGTAGCGATGCTGATGCCTAATTCGGTATCAAATCCCAAACTTGCAGCAAAAAGCCAGCGATCCACAAGTGCATATGAAATAGCCGAAATGATGGGGCAACTTACAACAAAATCAGCAAGTAAAAATATATGCATACAAAATAGCCGAAATGGTTGGGCAACTCGCAATAAAAAGCAATGAGTAAAAAAGAAAAATAGCCGAAATGATTGGGCACCGCGAAAAATAGCCGAAATGATTGGGAAATCGTGACTTTCGCGATATAAAAGCTGAAATGATAGAGCATCACGGAAAGAAAAATATATAAAATTAAACTTTTTGCCCTATAGGTGAGATTACATCGATCCCTGTATACAATCCAGGGGCACAAACAAAGAGAGAACCATACCTTCCTACCAGGCTCCATCAGAAAAAGAAGCCAAATCTCAATGGTCCACAGACAGCCTGGAGATCATCTCAACATTCGTCTTATTACAACAGACGCAGCATCAGCAAATCGGAGCCGCGGCAAAGTTTCCAGTTCCATGACTCGGCGGTGCACAGACAACCGAGAGTCAACCCCCGACTCCGTGGAATGCGGATAAAGTCAACCCCTCCTGGTCCTGTGGAACACGGCTAATGTCAATCCTGACCCCGTGAGAAGCGTCCAGAGAAAATTCTGGTCTAGTGGAACACGGCTAATGTCAATCCTGACCCCGTGGGAAGCGTCCAGAGCAAATCCTAGTCTAGTGTAACACGGCAAATGTCGATTCTGACCCCGTGGGAAGAGTCCAGAGCAAATTCTGGTCTAGTGAAACATGGCTAATGTCGATCTTGACCCCGTGGGAAGAGTCCAGAGCAAATCCTGGTCTAGTGGAACACGGATAATGTCAATCCTGACCCTGTGGGAAGCGTCCAGAGCAAATCCTGGTCTAGTGGAACATGGCTAATGTCAATCCTGACCCCGTGGGAAGCGTCCAGAGCGGATCCTGGTCCTGTGGAACACGGCTAATATCAATCCTGACCCTGTGGGAAGCGTCCAGAGCAAATCCTGGTTTAGTGGAACATGGCTAATGTCAATCCTGACCCCATGGGAAGCGTCCAGAGCAAATCCTGGTCTAGTGGAACACGGCTAGTGTCAATCCTGACCTCGTGGGAAGCGTCCAGAGCGGATCCTGGTCCTGTGGAATACGGCTAATGTCAATCCTGACCCTATGGGAAGCGTCCAGAGCAAATCCTGGTCTAGTGGAACATGGCTAATGTCAATCCTAACCCCGTTGGAACCGTCCAGAGCAAATCCTGGTCTAGTGGAACATGGCTAATGTCAATCCTGACCCCGTGGGAAGCGTCCAGAGCGGATCCTGGTCCTGTGGAACACGGCTAATGTCAATCCTGACCCCGTGGGAAGCGTCCAGAGCGGATCCTGGTCCTGTGGAACACAGCTAATGTCAATACTGACCCCGTGGGAAGTGTCCAGAGCAAATCCTGGTCTAGTGGAACATGGCTAATGTCAATCCTGACCCCGTGTGAAGCGTCCAGAGCGGATCCTGGTCCTGTGGAACACGACTAATGTCAATCCTGACCCCGTGGGAAGTGTCCAGAGCAAATCCTGGTCTACTAGAACACGGCTAATGTCAATCCTGACCCCGTGGGAAGCGTCCAGAGCAAATCCTGGTCTAGTGGAACGCGGCTAATGTCAATCCTGACCCCATGGGAAGCGTCCAGAGCAAATCCTGGTTTAGTGGAACGCGGTTAATATCAATCCTGACCCCGTGGGAAACAGCCAGAGCGAATCCTGGTCCTATGGAACATGGCTAAAGTCAATCTTGACCCCGTGGGAAGCGTCCAGAGCAAATCCTGGTCCTGTGGAACACGGCTAATGTCAATCCTAACCCCGTGGGAAGCGTCCAGAGCGAATCCTGGTCCTGTGGAACACGGCTAATGTCAATCTTGACCCCATGGGAAGCGTCCAGAGCAAATCCTGGTCCTGTGGAACATGGCTAATGTCAATCCTGACCCCGTGGGAAGCGTCCAGAGCAAAACCTGGTCCCGTGGAACACGGCTAAAGTCGATCTTGACCTTGTGGAAAATGCCCAGAGCAACCCCTGATTCCGTGAAATGCGGATAATGTCAACCTCATCAATCACTTACGGGTCCTCTCGACTCGTAAGGAAGAAAACTCTTTTGTGAGATCCTTACGACTCCCAAGAGAAAACACACTTAGGAATTCTCACGATTCCTAAAAAAAAAATACACCTACGGGATCCTCTCGACTCGTAGGGAGAAAAGTCTTTATGAGACCCTCACGGCTTAAAAACTTGAAAAGCCTTAGGCAGCAGACCTGAACCTTTTTCCTAAGCCATCGTTACCATGCAAAGAGTCCAAGATGGACCGTTACTCACTATCTACCTGCCACACTTGCTAAAATCACATGGCAACAACACGGCGAAGAGAAGAAAGTGACAGTAAGTAGAACATTTGATTCGCATTCAGTTAAGCATTCAAAGCGCACCCATTCATGCATGAGCGAAAAGGTTTAATGCATAAAATAAACACATGGAAATGGAAAAGCTTGCTATTCATACTTCAGAAAATTCTTACATTGATGAAAGCGGTAAACAAAAACGCCATTAAAATGTTTACAAAGGCAAAACATCAAATCCAGGACATGGATTGAGAAATTCAAGAGTGAGGCCATCCAAAATTTTTCGGGCCTCTCGGACCATCTTCGTGTGCATCCTATCATGATCACAAGCGTCAGGATCCCCACTAATGTCCTCCACCCTTCGATAGGCAGCGAGTATCGCCGCCTGCTGAAAAGCTTGATGCAGGATATCAACAAAGTTGTCTCACCTTTTCTTTGATATTAAGCCCATCAGATACACCGAGTGCACTTTATCTTCGGCGTCGTCCAATGCTTTAAATGGCATGCCGACGTAAAATAGAGGAAGTGCTCCCCAGATCGCTCCCACAATAAGCTTCAAGAGAGAGGAACGACGAGGAAGCAGTCGACCATTGTATGCATATAAGCGACCCATAATTTTAGCACACTGGGCGTTTGTGAATTCCTGGTTTTGAGAACGGCCGATTGCGCGAATGTCTCCGTAAGAAATAATTTCGTGGAGATCATACATATGAGCGTCCATAACGTCTGAAAAAGAAAATCAGCAGGAGTTAGTGGACAGACTGATTAAGAGAATCCTTATTAAAAACAGACACGAGAATTTAAACGACCCTTGATATCCCCATCGAGAAAACAAGCTCTAGTTATGACAACTAACAAATTTAAATTTGTGTAAATAAAAGAGAAATCCTAAAGAAAGATTCTCATTTAAAGAGAGACTCCTCGGGTCTAGGAGTTAAACTCCTCGAGAGCAATGCTCTGCAGACAGGAATGACACCTATCAAAATCAATTATGAGAGGAATAAAAAAAAATCCCCAAAGAAAATTTTAAGAGCCTTTCTCTGTAAGGGTGATGGAATAACCCATCAGAAAACTTAAAGAATTAAAATTCCATGATCTTCAAGATCCATAAACAAACTCTTAAGAGTTCTTCATAAGAAATTAACAAATCTCCATTATTCAAGAGAGCAAAGCTCTTTTAATGGGTTAAGAAACCCTAAAATGGTTTTCTTTAGATTGAAGATCTATGAAGAGCAAAGCTCTGTTAATGGGTTAAGAAACCCTAAAAAGGTTTTCTTTAGATTGAAGATCTATGAAGAGCAAAGCTCTGTTAATGAGTAAAACCCTAATAACATTTCTGAGATTTAAGATCTATGAAGAGCAAAGCTCTGTAAATGGGTGAAACCCTAAAAACATTTTGAGATCTATAATCTGAGAGAGAGCAAAGCTCTATTGATAAAGTTCAAATTTTACCAAAAATTTGGCAGAGTTTTGACTCTTGAAGGTTCTTAAAATGAAGAGCTATGCTCTGAAAGAGAATAAAAATTCTCAGAAGGAAGAAGATGAACAGAAATCATCTCAAGGGCCAAGGATCCTATTTATAGGTACTGAGATGCCGTTTCAACTTCTAAGTTAATCTAAGGGCGCAGATGTTGCCACCGTTGCACTCACATGTGGGCCACGTGAGCGCAACGGTGGGGGGCATTTGTTTCCCCCAATCAGAGCAAAGCTCTGTTCAAATTTCAAATTTTGAAATGAAGCAACGCTTCATAGCAGCGCTAATTGCGCTGCGCCCCACGTGCAAAGCACGTGTGTGCTAGCCCTGAGTGTGCTGCGCTATAAGTAGCGCATGGCGTGCAAAGCACGTGTGCGCTAGCGCTGAGTGCGCTGCATTCTAAAGCAGCGCACCGTGTGCAAAGTACGGGTGCGCTAGTGCTAAGTGTGTTGTACTTTAAGCAGCGCACCACGTGCAAGACACGGGTGCGCTAGCGCTGGAACTAAAATCTCCACACCGTCAGATCAAAGATCTAATAAAGATGATAAATCATCAATTAATCAGAATAAAATTCTGTTAAGAAATGATTCCTCAAAATCTTTCCAAATAAAAAGATTGTGCTCTATAAACCAGAGCACCATTGGATCAATGATCCTAAAGTGATTAAAAATCACTAAAATACAGAATAAATTCTGTGTGGGGAAATATTTCCCAATCTTGTTAAAAACAAGAAGATTGCCTTCTGTAAATCAAAAGCCCTTGGATCAAAGATCCAATGATGGGAAAATCCCCAAATCAATTGGAGAAAAGATCTCCTTAACTGATTGAACAAATCAGCTTGCCCTATATAAAGGCCCCAAGACTTCAAGTCTGATATAGAAAAACGTATAGAAGAATCCCCTATAAGCTTTGAGAAATCTCAGAAAGAACAGCCAAGCTCTCAGTAGAAGAGAAACTTTTCTTCAAGGTAAAATAACAGAAAGACGAAATCGTCTCATATAAAAAGAAGAATTCACTTCTTTCTCTAAGATCATAGATCTGCAAGACCAAGGTCTTTTAAAAAAGTGATCAAAAGATCTCACTATAAAACAAGAAGAAGAACATAATTCTTCTCACAAATCATAGATCTACAAGACAAATTGTCTTGCAGAAGATCATGAAAATCTCATTATAAAATGGGGGGAGAATAATTCAATTCTCTTAGGATCATAGATCCATAAAGGCAAAGCCTTTCACTAAAATAAGAGATTGAAACATCTCCTACAAAATAAGAACTTTGTTCCTAGAACCTTGAGACAAAATCTCTTATAAAAAGAGAATTCAATTCCCAGGACGCAAACTGATCTAAGTTGCATAAAAGAAGAGCCTTAGCGCTCCAAATTTCAAGAAAGCGCTTTGCGCTCAAGACTAGCACACAGGGCCAAGCGCGCCACGTGCTCCTCACTTGTGCGCTACTTAGCAGAAGCGCCTCAGCGCTCCACATAGTGCAAAGTGCTGCAGAGCCTTAGCGCTCCAAATATAGCGCACTGCACTCATAGACTGGCGCTCAGCACTAAGCGCACCACGTGCTCCTTACGTGTGCGCCACTGAACAAATAGCGTTTTGTGCTCATAAACTGGAGCAATGCGCCTATCATCTGGCGCTCAGCGCCAAGCGCGCCACGTGCTCCTTACGTCGGCGCTACTCAGCAGAATCGCAATACGCTCATAAACTAGCGCTCTGCGCTCTTTGACTGGTGCAAAGCGCCAAGCGCGCCACGTGCTCCTCACGCGTGTGCTAAAAGAATATAAATTGTTCTGCAAATAAAGCCCTAGAGCTATGATGAATGCTCAGCAGTCAATAAAAGGCAAAAATATTGTCAGAATTCAAATCAATGCTCAGTATTGTCAAATGTTTAACATTTTAACTGAGTGGGCCGGGCCTAAGTTGGCCATAAACCCCTCATTCAGATTAATTGAGCCCATAGGCTCATAAATCTTTTGATCTTAGTCCCAAATTGGACTACAGATCACCCAAATCAAAATTGGTTCAAGGGTACATCTCTTCACTCCTCTGATATTTGTCGTTGTAATCCTTCAACGTCTTCAGAGAGGTGATGGGTTCCGACAACCATATATTTCATAAACTATGACGTCTTTAAACTGGACTGTGGGGTCCTTAAACCCATGGACTATGTTGTCCTTAACCTTGGACTTTGGGGTCCTTAAGCCCATGGACTATGATGTCCTTAACCTTGGACCGTAATGTCCTTAAACTAATCGACCGCAATATCCCTAAACTAAACAATAGAGCCCAAATGCTCTCTTGTTGGATCTAAACGATCCCGTTAAGTTGATCTTAATCTAAAATTAGACTAACGTATCCTTAACAAACGTTTAAGTTGATCTTAGTCTCAAATAAGACTAACGTATCCTTAAACCCAATCCCAAACCCAAATCTAAGAAGATACGGATTTGGACTAATTCACGCCCTACGGGCGACAACATAAATTAGTCTCCGTATACAATCCATGGGCAAACAAAAACAAAACAAACACCACGACACGAAGTGACCATCTGGAGAAGGAGAAAGTGGTTACCGCGATGCGGTAACGTAATTAACTGCAGGGGCTTACGCCTGCAGAGAAGAGCATCCCCACAATCAAAAACCCTTCAACGAGGGGGAATCTGATAAAGTCTGCTACATCGGCCGCATCTGTCCAAACTTTCGATACACAGCGTCATAAATCAACTTGGCATCTTCGGAGAGGTGGACGGATATCACCAAATAGCATCTACCCTCGAAATTCAGGCAAGACGGATCTACGCGGTCTTGTCCCCGTTTTCGGCGGAGAACAGGTATCATTACATTTATAATGTAGTTCAGTCCTCTTTCAGAATGTGTTCCGAAGATTCCCTATTATTCTACAGTGGGTCCTAGGGACTCAAGAGGTGTCCCCCATGGATTCAAGAGGTGGCCCCCGCCCCTTGGCATGGCACTGTGTTTCGTGTGGAACTTTGTTCCATGAGTAAGAACCGGGTCCCGACATTCTCCCTACCTTTGAACAACGGTTCGTCCTTGAATCACAGACCTACTACTGAGGGACCTGCATGGGCCACCATAAATGTAACACCCCACGCCCCAGTACAGATGATATTGTCCGCTCTGACCGAAACCGCACGATTTTCCCCTTTATAGCGAACCAGACCCGACCAGGGGCCACTTCCTAGAAGGTCACCCATCCCAAGACTTCCTTGGCCCGAGCACGCTTAACCACGGAGTTCTAAAACCTCTATAGTTCCGGTTCACTTAAAAGACGCCTCTGTAATTGAGGGTGGTATCATTACATTTATAATACAGTTCGGTTCTCTTTCGGAATGTGTTCCGAAGATTCACCATTGTTCTACAGTGGGTCCTAGGGACTCAAGAGGTGGCCCCTATAGATTCAAGAGCTGGCCCCCGCCCTCTTGGCGTGACAAGTGGAGTGGCACTTTGTTCCATATGGCACTTTGTTCCATGATCAAGAACCGGGTCACACCCCGCTTCCCAGTGTATAGAAAAGGAAACGCGACGAAGCCCGCTATGTATTTATTCAGAAGTAAACACGCTAAACGTAACTAAGCAATATAATGTAAATATACACAAGAAGAAATAAAATATAAATGAAGAACAATTTTTATTGATTAAACATTTCTTTACAATACAACTGAAAATGTAAATACAAGAATAGAAAGCAATTCCTAAACAATGGCAAGAACTGAAAGTAAAGTGAGTACAAGTAAAG
Source organism: Agapanthus africanus (assembly GCA_030015575.1). Classification (NCBI taxonomy): domain Eukaryota; kingdom Viridiplantae; phylum Streptophyta; class Magnoliopsida; order Asparagales; family Amaryllidaceae; genus Agapanthus; species Agapanthus africanus. The sequence goes on from CM057350.1 coordinate 118,231,916, forward strand.
CCTAATGGTCGTACTGCTCCGTGGTCTGCTCCAATTGCTCCTGGCTGGTCTCGAACTCCTCAGAGTCGGGTCCTCCTGACAACATTCCAAAGAAAGAAGAGAAATAGGAATGTCGTCAGCGAACAATCGCTCAGTAAGTCCTAAAGAGAGATAGAAATAGAATAGATAGAAAGAATATAACTGTATACTGTTTGATTGTTATGTTAACACAGTTGTTTGTAGCTTAGTACTGAATATGCCAGTGTATACGAAAGGAGTCCAACTTACACCGTGGACTTTGGTAACCCGTAGTAGAAGGCTCCGTCGATAAAACCACGGAACAACGGCAATGGATGTATAGATACGTCTTTTAATGACGATCTCGTGCCACCTTTAACACATTTCGTGCCAGTCTACCCCTTAAAAAACCCATTAATGTCTTTTGTATTGATGTATATGGTTTTGTTTAATAGATGTACGACTTGCCGAAACATAGTAGTTCATGTAAATAGAAAGGATATAAATGGATAGTCATGTAATCAGAGTATATCCATGGTTCGGTTCGGTCGAGTCATCTTGATATAGATTGAATTCTAGTATAAATGGATTCATGTTGAATAGGTGTTATACTTGAATCATGTTCAAGGATAGATTGATTGATTCAGATTAGACCGAGTCTCTGTCTGAGTCAGACACTTTAAAACGAATTGAAGTCCTGAATTGGTTTTGATGATATTGGTAACTGCTGCACATGGATGGTAGGATTTGTGTCTTTTTCCAAGACAATTGTCATGTTGATAACACCGTTTTTAGTTTGTCTACTTTAGATAGGCAAGCACCCATATTCTTTGGTTCCCTGAGGCTCAAGAGAACTGGTCCCGCTTAAACCTATATTTAGTAGGGTTCTTATTGTAAATTAATATAAATTGAGGGGGTGTTATGAAAAATAGTTTTGATATATTTTCAAAATAAATCTCAAATATTTATTTATCGTCTTTAGAATTTTCATAGTTGTAATTTTTATAAAAATGAAATATTCTAGTGGATATAAAGCTAACTTTGAATAGTACATGGTATTTTCTTGTAATTTGACTTGTATTGAAATGTGATGGTATTTTCATGATCTTTTGTGATTATTTTCTTTTGATCAGAAAACATGGAATATATATATTATATTTAAAATAGATATTTTGATAATATTTATATATATATATAATAAAAATAGAATTTATTTATTAAATAGAAATCACGTTTTCTTAAAAATTGTAATAAAAATTCTATCGAGATCGAATGCTCCGTGAGGAGGTCTGCATATCACTCTACTAGTCTCAAGGACGTGAGATAACCCGCACCATCCCGATAGGGTTCCCCAAAATGGGTTGTAGAGGTTTATTTGTAAGGAATTAATTAAAACAATTTAAAAAATACGGGTTTTGATAGTTTAGGGTATTTTAATGTAAATTGTGTTTTGTCCCACAAAAATTGTTACAAAAGCTATCGTGCTATGTCAAGATGAGTGTTATAATGAGGTAGGTCATTACCTTGTAAGTTTTCTAAAGGTAATATGAGCCAAACTATAAAGTAATGTCGTATGTAAACTAGATTGTATTTTACCATAAAAGTTAACCAAAAGTTGTTTAACGTTATATTTTGAATTGAAATTTTTTGTATATGTTGTTTTATATTTATTAAAGAAGATATAAAGAAATGGTTATTATGTGTTTAAGAAAAATTGAGTTTTTAAATAAATTAGAATCGGGAGTCGGATTAACTCCGTTTCCGACGAGTTTTAAAAAAGAAGTCTTTTTAATAGAAAGAGAGTAAGGAGAGGGGACTTACTGATTGATTAATGAGGGGGGAGGTAGAGGAAGATTTCAAAGGCGTCATGAAGTCGCGTCGTCGCCGGATTTATCCCGAAACGTCGCCGGAACTTGACCTTGAACTAATTCCACTTGTACAACTTTTGGACTTAGAAATTTTTGAGAGTTTTGGCAATGGATTTCTGAATGAGGAGGGCTATGGTGTAGTGTGGTATTTATAGGAGAAATTAGGGTTTAGGGTAATGAAGAATGAATTAAAAATATGCAATAAAATTTGGATTAATGCCTCATTTTAATTCTCTGGAAATGTGCATGGAAAACAAACAGACTAGGGTTAGTAGGGGAGTCCAAGAGGTGCTAGGTAAAACAAATTGAAGCATTTGGGATGGGTGGGACCGGCGGCGCCGGCCCTAGGGTGAATCTCGCCTGCCATCTTGTGTGGGTGTGGGGTTGGATGTCTGCCACGTGTCAGGTTCAGTGCATATAACATTTTCCACATGTTTGTTTTTAGTGACTTTTCATTTTTACGTGTATTGCATGTGTAAACTTTTGAGCTTCTAAAAATTTAAAAGAAAAATCAACAAAAATAATATGTGGCTGAAGGGATTTGAACAATGGGGCTATGTCACAGCAGTGCAAGGCTTTACCAATGAGCTACAAGTGATTTCTTGCCGTTCTAAAGCAATTTAAATTTATAATTTGTGCTCAGACTAAGGTATTACTTTCCGTATTTTGAAAAAATATTCTGTACAGAAAGTTCAGGGTCATTACATTCTACCCTCCTTAAAAAAATATCGTCCTCGAAATTTATAAAAGGAAAGTGTAACAGATTCAAGAAAAGTTTGGTGATAGTGATGGTGATAGAACTATTGATGGTGCATGAAAAATATTTGGAAGAACGAAACAATACAAAAGTTTTGGAAAGATTGAAAAAATGTAAGGGAATTACCAGAGTTACCTTGGTCGATAGCCTCGGCTTCTACAGCCGCTAATGTGGAAGCCTGACGTCGGGGTACATTCCTCCTAGCCGGAGGCACTTTCCTCTGTCGTTGGGGCATGTTTCTTTGCTCTCGAGGCATGTTCCTCAGTGCTTAATGGAATTGGCGTGGAGGCTGTGAAGGAGGTCCACATGGAGGTGGAGTTGGGAGAGCAAGACGAGCTGCAGGAGCTTGGATAGCTGGCCGCTGCGGATAAGTGTTGTGAGTTGGAACTGGGTTGCGTCTATAAGGATATGTTCCAATTCCATGAGTGGATGCGCCACAAACTAAGCACAGGCCTTTTGCGCGCCTACAGTCCTTCCACAGGTGTCCATCACTCTTGCAGTAGAAACAGAAATCTGGACTTGGCCGGTTATTTGTTACTTCCGGTCCCCTAGGTACAAAAGCTGGTATTGAAGAGGCTGCTCCTGCCATCTGGATGGCAGAGCGCTTCACACCGGCAGATTGAGGCATGCCCTTCTTCTTCACTACTGTCTCGTATCGACAGGCAACTTTCAGTGCTAGGTCGTGGGTTGGGAAATCCCCTGTAGCTAAGGCAGCTTGGATTTCCTGGTCCAACCCTTGCTGAAATCTTCTAGCTCTGATCTCAGCCGTCGATATCAAGTGTGCCGCGAATCTGTTATGGTCTTGTGTTAGCTGTATAGTATGTGATATTAGAAAATCGAATATTTGAGACATATCTTTACCTGCTCAACATAGTGAACTCGGCATCATACTCATCCACCGATTTGCTCCACATAGAGCCTTATTGCAGGTGGATGAATTGCTGCTCCATATCAAATCGGGCAGTCTCGGGGAAATATTTCGCGTCGAACATCTCGCGAAAAGTCCTCCATTCGATCAGTTGGTCAAGACGGTTTTCTTCCGTCTTCCACCATACACCGGCGTTGTGGGTGAGTTGCAACTTTGCAACCCGTACCCGAGCGATCTCTGGCACTTGTGCTGCTGCCAGATCGTCCTCAGTGCTCTGAGCCCTTTTCTTCAGCTTCCGAGGGGCTCTCTTTCCAAGAGAATTGCTTCGTGTGCAATACCCAGAATTACTTCACTCCGGGTGCTTCCGCTTCTGGGCAGTTCAATAATATAGTAGTCTGTTGCTACTGTCCTTCCAGAAGACTTCGGATTGCCTCAACCAATACCGTTTGCTTGTTGATTGGAGCTGCAACTGTAGGCGTAAGTGGAAGAGGTGGTGGTGTGTTGTTGAAGTTTGTGCTGGTACTATTTGGAGAATCCATAACCATGAAAAAAATAGGGTTAGGATAGATTCATAGAATATGAAATTATAAGATTCAAGAAATATGAAATGTAAAGAATGTTTCTAGTTGCTGATTCTTGTGTTATATTGCTTAGGACTACTTGCAGAATTAACCCGCATGCCCATGCAAAACTGACCTGCATGGTAGTGTTCCATACAGCACTGAACGGAATGGGCCACCAACAAAACCTGTCATGTCCCGCTTCCCAGTGTACAGGTAAGGAAACGCGACGAGGCCCGCTACGTATTTACTCAAAAATAAACACGCTAAGTGTAACTAAGCAATATAATGTAAATATACACAAGAAGACATGAAATGTAAATGAACAACAACTTTTATTAATTAAACATTTCTTTACAATACAACTGAAAATGTAAATAAAAGAATGGAAAGCAATTCCTAAACAATGGCATGAACTGAAAGTAAAGTGAGTACAAGTAAAGCCTAATGGTCGTACTGCTCTGTGGTCTGCTCTAAGTGCTCCTGGCTGGTCTCGAACTCCTCAGAGTTGGGTCCTCCTGACAACATTCCAAAGAAAGAAGAGAAATAGGAATGTCGTCAGCGAACAATCGCTCAGTAAGTCCCAAAGAGAGATAGAAATAGAATAGACAGAAAGAATATAACTGTATATTGTTTGATTGTTATGTTAACGCAGTTGTTTGTACCTTGGTACAGAATATGCCAGTGTATACGAGAGGAGTCCAACTTACACCGTGGACTTTGGTAACCCATAGCAGAAGGCTCCGTCGATAAAACCATGGAACAACGGCAATGGATGTATAGATACGTCTTTTAATGACCATCTCGTGCCACCTTTAACACATTCCATGCCAGTCTACCCCTTTAAAAACCCCGTAATGTCTTTTATATTGATGTATATGGTTTTGTTTAATAGATGTACGACTTGCCGAAACTCAGTAGTTCATGTAAATGGAAAGGATATAAATGGATAGTTATGTAATCAGAAAATATCCATGGTTCGGTTCGGTCGAGTTATGTTGATATAGATTGAATTTTCGTATAAATGGATTCATGTTGAATAGGTGTTATACTTGAATCATATTCAAGGATAGATTGATTGATTCAGATTAGACTGAGACTCTGCCCGAGTCAAACACTTTAAACGAATTGCAGTTCTGAATTAGTTTTGATGTTATCGGTAACTGCTGCACATGGACGGCAGGATTTGTGTCTTTTTCCAAAACAATTATCGTGTTGATAACACCGTTTTTAGTTTTTCTACCTAAGATAGGCAAGCACCCATATTCTTCGGCTCTCTGAGGCTCAAAAGAACTGGTCCCGCTTAAAACTATATTTACTAGGGTCCTTATTGTAAATTAATATAACTTGAGGGAGTGTTATGAAAAATAGTTTTGATATATTTTCAAAATAATCCTCAAGTATTTATTTATCGTCTTTAGGGTTTTCATAGTTGTAATTTTTATAAAAATGAAATATTCTAGTGGATATAAACCTAATTTTGAATAGTACATGGTATTTTCTTGTAATTTGACTTATATTGAAATGTGATGGTATTTTCATGATTTTTTGTGATTCTTTTGTTTTGATTAGAAAACATGGAATATATATATTATATTTAAAATACATATTTTGATAATATTATATATATAATAAAAATAGAATTTATTTATTAAATAGAAATCACGTTTTCTTAAAAATTGTAATAAGAATTCCATCGAGATCGAATGCTCTATGAGGAAGTCTGCATCTCGCTCTACTAGTCCCAAAGACGTGCAATAACCCGCACCATCCCGATCGAGTTCCCCAAAATGGGTTGTAGTGGTTTATTTACAAGGAATTAATTAAAACAATTTAAAGAATACGGATTTTAATAGTTTAAGGTTTTTTAATGTAAATTGTGTTTTGTCCCACAAAAATTGTTACAAAAGCTATCGTACTATGTCAAGATGAGTATTGTGGTGAGGTAGGTCATTATCTCGTGAGTTTTCTAAAGATAATATGAGCCAAACTATAAAGTAATGTCGTATGTAAACTAGATGGTATTTTACCGTAAAAGTTAACCAAAAGTTGTTTAACATTATATTTTGAATTGAAACTTTTTATATATGTTGTTTTATATTTATTAAACAAGATATAAATAGATGGTTATTATGTGGTTAAGAAAAATTGAGTTTTTAAATAAATTAGAATCGGAAGTCGGATTAATTCCGCTTCCGACGAGTTTTGAAAAAGAAGTCTTTTTAATAGAAAGAGAGTAGGGGAGAGGGGACTTACTGATTGATTAAAGAGGGGGGAGGTAGAGGAAGATTTCAAAGACCTCGTGGAGTCGCGTCGTCGCCGGATTTATCCCGAAACGTCGCCGGAACTTGACCTTGAGCTAACTCCATTTGTATAACTTTTAGACTTAGAAATTTTTGAGAGTTTTGGCAATCGATTTCTGAATGAGGAGGGCTATGGTGTATTGTGGTATTTATAGGAGAAATTAAGGTTTAGGGTAATGAAGAATGAATTAATAATATGCATTAAAATTTGGATTAATGCCTTATTTTAATACTCTGGAAATGTGCAAGGAAAACAAACGGACTAGGGTTAGTGGGGGAGTCCAAGAGGTGCTAGGTAAAAAAATGAAGCATTTGGGACAGGTGGGACCGGCGGCGCTGGCCCCAAGGTGAATCTCGCTGGCTATGTTGTGTGGGTGTGGGGTTGGATTGCTGCCACGTGTCAGGTTCAGTGCATATAACATTTTCCACATGTTTGTTTTTAGTGACTTTTCATTTTTATGTGTATTGCACGTGTAAACTTTTGAGCTTCTAAAAGTTCAAAAGAAAAATCAACAAAAATAATATATGTCTGAGGGGATTTGAACACAAGGGCTATATCACAGCAGTCCAAGGCTTTACCAATGAGTTACAAGTGCTTTCTTGCCGTTCCAAAGCAATTTAAATTTATAACTTGTGCTCAGGCTAAGGTATTCCTTTCTATATTTTGAAAAAAAATTATGTACAGAAAGTTCAGGGTCATTACACTCATAAACACCCAGTCGGGATTTACAAAACTCGAGTAAAATGAATATCGGTTATATTCGGCAATCTATCCTTATCATATCATGTACAAAATCTCTCTCGTATGATATCATCCAATCAATACAAATTTATAACTTGTGCTCAGGCTAAGGTATTCCTTTCTTTAGTCGCGTACATCAACTCATAACATATAAAATATGGACATCTAGTCGCGTACAACACATAACAATAATTATGTATATATACCTATATAACTATATATATAGCTTAATATCTATGAAATAGAGACTAAATATATAACTATCTACTTAGTATACGACTATACGCATACGGGTGTTCTAGCATAACCCTATACACTAGGAATATGGTACTAATATATAGTATTCTAATTGTTACGGTTGCGGGGGTGCTATACGCCATCCATCCGAATTCCCCCATAGATATACATCTACTCATCGATGTCTCGAACTAGTCGAAACCCACAACCGCCTCATTCGTCCTTACCGTCTTGGAAGTTCCCGTGATCATACCTACAATCGAAAACATAACGAAATCGCATAAAAATCCACATCGAAATCGAAATAATGAGCGAAGTGCACATGGGTTAGAATCTATAACCAACGCATGCCAAGTATGACAAAATACTCCCGACGTCGACGTACGAACATCGAACAACCAAATCATGATATAGAAATTTAAAAACTAAAGTTTAAAACCTTAAAATATCGTCAAAACACAACTTAAGATGCTTTCAGATTTTGATTTATGAAATCTTGGTTAAAATAAAATATACCAGTGGCTTCATTACCAAGTGAACAAGATACCAACCAAAACCCAAACCCTAAGTCTACAGGGGCCGCCACTTGGCCGCAAATCTTGGCCAGAACAACTTGGTTTTGCCTCGTATTCCGTGCACGCATCCAAAACTTATATCCAAAACTTATATGTAATCCCCTGGAATCTACCAAAATTTTTCTAGAAACCCCGATTCACTCCACATTTCATTTGAACACTAAAACATCATCAAAATTCTAGTTTGAATTCTTGAAAATAACTTGGTGAAGTTATGAAGTTGTGGTACTTAAACAACAAGGTAAATTGCATTAAAATACCTTAATCTAACCCAAATTAGATGGTGATTATCAAAGAAACCATACAAATTCACATTTCACCTCAAAGCCCCACTTTTGAAAGATCAATACACAAAAAACATGAATTCTAGCACAAATTAGTAATTTGTGTTAGTTATATGTATGCCTTAGAGGCCATTACTGTGCATTGGATGTATATTGTAGTGGATGCTGGGACATATATAGGTAGGACTTTCTTGTTCGATATGATAGTACGCTATCTGGTTGCTCTTTATCTTAACATGTATACTTTCAGTCTCTCTGTTACATGTTGATAAAGCCCTTAGGATGTGTACTCAACTTCTAGGACTATGATGCAGATCATACTAGTGGGGCCTGGGTAGTCCATGAGTACATCCTTCAATGTTTCTAGTCGTGAGAATATCGAGACGGGGTATCGATATTCCAGAGTAGACTAGCGTATATCTTCTCGACCCATGTGATGGGCGATGGATGATCTCATATCCATTGGTGTTTGACATCAGAGATGGGATGCGGGTGCTCAGTAGAGACTGGGTACACTGAACGGACTCGCCGAGAACTCCCAGATGGTATTATACCTCACGTCAGATGGCAGTTCTCTGGTGACACCGGTACAGCTTAGTCTGTTGGCTAGAGATCGTCATAGAGTCTTGTGTGTCTCTCACTGTGCTTTGATTTCCACCCTACCACGGCTCTACTGAGTCGTGCAAACAGGTGGTTTTTGGGTACAGTCCCGATTCACATAGAGGCAATGAGCGATAGGAGGGGATTCGTCTCTCCCGGTATTGGGGGTTGATGTTGCGCTATGCACGACTGGCCATAACTGGAAATCCCTGGCCAGGGTTGCAGTGATATACTGGTAAGAGTTATCAGTAGTTTCACGAATGTTATGGACCTTACGTCGGCATGACTTATCAAGCTACCGGGGTCTGACGTTTACCACCCCTAGGCGAGATATGCGACATATCAGACGAACAGACCGGACTGTACGGTAAGTGTTACTGGTTGGATTCACAGGAGTGTGAGCGGGCTTGCTCGTTGATCTTCTGATCGCTCAATACCCGGGTGGCCGTTACGTTTAGCAGACCGCTTGCGGCTTGTGGGTGCTTGATATGATCATCATCTGCTGCCGGCGTATTGACGAGTTTTTAGAGTCCTACACAGAGGTTTCCTGGCTCAAGCGAAACGAAATAGGAGCGCATATGAGATATGTGCGGGACCGAGAATAATGCGTGTATGTGATACCGTATTCTATTCTCGCGATGAATGTATAGATTGGTTATATGCCATATAACCTAGTCATCGAATCGAGGATTGATTCGATAAGTCGATACATTGGATATTAGTCGGTCATATGCGATATGACCGGATCGTTAAATCAAGTGTTGATTTAATGATTTAATGTATAATTATATATATATTTGATATATTACTTTGCATTAACTAGTATTGGTTCACTTAAGATGGATTTTCTCACTTGATGTGCACATTGTATATATGATATAGTTTTGTGCACTAGTTTGTGTCATGTTTGATGATACATGCAAACTTGGGTGTGTGTTTATTTTAAACTATGTTTAGGTTAATGGTTAGGTTTTATATTTGTTTTATTTATTCTTTTATTCATTTATTTTTTGGAAAGGAAAATGAAATGGTTTCTTTCTTTGTCTTTTGTTGAAGCTTCATGAAGCTTTGAATAAGTAACCATTTTGTTTCTTTCCTTTAACCTAACCATTCACCTAAACCATAGTTTATTCTCTACACTCAACCATGATTGCAAAAATGATAAGAATCACTTGGATTTTATTTTTTAAAAATGTTTTTTCTTTTCTTCTTCTTCTTCTTCTTCTTCATGAAGAGAAGAAAGTTCTCTTGAAAATTTCCAAGTGATGATTTCAAGTGAGAAATCCAAATCCAAAGTGAACCCACTTCCTATTTCTTCATTCTCTACCACTTGCCATGTAGTATAGGGTGTTTTCTTCACAAGTTCCATGACTTGGTGAAGTTGGAGCTTGATCTTGAGTTGCCTCGACGTAGATCATCTTCGGTATCGAAGTCGACGACCTAGCCCGATCATTTCTTCGACGAAACCATCGCTAGAGTCCGGGATCCGATGATCGTAGCGGAGGGAGATCATCACGGAGCTAAGGAAGTGGAGGACCGGATCTACAAAGGTTGTAGTCACTTTCCTTTTAGTTAAAGTTGTTAACTTATATCGTTTTCGCCTATCCTCTAGTTACGATCTTGCTTAGGGTTACTTGGCACATAGAAAATTATTGATTTTGGCAAGTTTGATCTATTGTAGAACCTCATAGGTGTGCCTAGGAACCCTACAGTGGTATCAGAGCCTAGCTAGAGCCTTAGGCGATGCGTAGACGAAGTTAGAAACCCGATCGAACCCGAAACCCTAATCCATAACCCTTCTCTGTACATTTTTGAAAATTGTGGATTTTTCTGAATTAAAAATACCTGAAAAATTCAGCAGGGAAATATAAGAATTGTGGTGAAAAACGACTGCCTAATCCGTACATTCCACCGCGGAACCGCGGCAATAGCCTGCTTGGGCCGCGGTTCTGCGGCCGTACAGAGGATATAGGCCATCATTTTTCCACCATAATTCCTATTTCTGTGATTTATATTTTATGGGTATTTTTATTTTGACTCAAGAGTTGAGTGTTCAGGGGTTGTATTGGGGACTCGATAATTCGATCGGATTATTTAACTTTGTTTACTTTATTTTCCGGGTATTTTTAGAACATGTTAAGAAGTTCGACCGGATATAAATACCCACTTTTTCCCCTGCCGGGAAATTTCCAATTGTTGGTTTTTTCCGTAGTTTAGTGACGTTCTAAGTAGTGCAAGTAACGCGATGGTCCCTCTAGAAGACAACAAACCTTAACTCGATTATTTGACCGTCTTGAACTGCCCTTTGAACCTTAGGGTTTGAGGCAGTACGGCGTGCCACATGTGAGGCGTTGGCTTGACCCTTCTACGGCTGGACCGTTGGTACTGAGGCATGAAGTGAATGTTTTTAAACTTATTTCATGTGTTGAGCTGTTTCGGGAAAACTTGGGTGTTTGATTGTTCGATCGGAAAGTTTAACATTTTCTATCTTATCTGGAATGTGATACAATATTTGGAATCCACAAGCAGTTATGAGATAACTGATATGAATGTTATAAACATGGCAGTTTAGTCTCACTTGATCGGTTGCCACGGGATTTTGATGTGATCAAAAGTCCGTCGCAATCACGTTGCGAACGCGGATACTCGCCGGTAAACTTAATAGACAGCCACACCCCAAAGCCCCGACCAAGTGACTGTAGGAGAACCCCGCCGCCGAAAGCATCCGTTCGGGTGCTCGCGGCAGCGGTGTTCCGCCTTGGTGCACTTCGTCGACGGCGTCGGGGGTGCGGCCGCCTACTAAAGTTTGCGACGAGCATTCGATCAGGATGTCGGGAATCTTGTTGAATTGCCCGACTTGATATTGAAAAGAGTTTTCGATCATGAGACTAAAATGCGGGGTTTATAATTGTTAGGCATACAATGTCTAAGTATTTCATTTGATTAGGCATGCGATGTCTAAAGAAGGTTGTGGATTCCAACTGTTGTAATTTTACACTATCTTTTCTGTGACCGTAAGTGTAATATGTGATATCGCCGGTTTCGTTGCTATATGTCAACGACAATTGGGATACGCATGTTTACTTACGTTGATGACATGTGATGTTATGTGTTGCTGGATATGTTATATTGGATCGTCGTGTTCGAATAGCCGGTTTTTTTTATGTGAGATGAGTGTTTTTCTTTTTCATTCATGTAAAAACTTGTATGTAATATTCTTTTATTGGAGCACTTCCAGGTTGCGGATGATGTCACCATTTGTATATTATTTACTTTTCCGCATTAGGATAGAGCCAAGGAGGGGAGCACAAGTAACCGGGTTCTAGGGTCCAGTGGGAGACCATCTCGAGGAGTCGAGTCCGGGTCTCCTAACCCTAGAATTGGTAGGGTTGCTTGCCGCTCTCTTAGGGGTCTAGGGGTATGGGATTGGCTATTCATCACGACCGTGGAATCCGTGTTTTATACTGGCTCGTATTAAAAACACGGACGTCCTAGTATATCCAATATTTCATATGATATTTTCTGATGCGTTCTCTGTGATGTGATCATGTGATATGTTCAGATAGATATAGTATATAGTATATATGATATATTATATAGACGTTGCTTATGTTTTACACCCGCGCTAGCCCTGCCTCGCTCTGCCGTTAGTTACCTAACCTAACGGTGCAGATGGGACATCGAGGCGAATACGGATGGCATAAGCATACGTTATATTTATCTGTGATGTTTAGGTGGACTTAAATGATGGGACATTCATTAATGAGATTAATGAAAGAAAATAAACCTAAAAGATGTTATGGAATCGAATTTCAAAAATAAAACATGTAGCTGCAGTTCTTGCTTTGCACAGTGGTATATATGATATATCCTGCACCTTATTCGATGAGGAAAGGGCCGACGATCCCTTCACCGGGAGTGACCCCTTTAGCAATAACTGGCAGATGCTACAACCCTCGGTTTGTCTTTTGATTGCTTCTATAGTTTCTGCTTTGCACAGCGATATATATGATATATCCCTCACCTCATTCGACGAGGAAAGGGCCGACGATCCCTTCACCGGGGGTGACCCCTTCAGCAAAACTAGAAAAGCCTCAAAAACATTCCATTTAAAAACCATTTGATTCCGCAACGAGATCAAGTTCAAAGCGTTAAAGGTTTTCTTAAAAACCATCCGCAACCCTCCGTCATTTTAGGAAGTAGAGTACTTAGTATTCGTGCTACGTTTGTCGACCATAGCCGAGGCGTAGTGTACGGTAGCTAAGTGATGTCTTCCTACACCGCATATGATGCGATTAGTTAGGACAGTCATGTGGCTTTGTTGACCTTAGCCAAGAGTCATGTGGGTGGGTCTAATTAATCACGAAATGACGGGTAGAACTTGACTAGTGCTTATGATTTGTTGACCTTAGCCAAGGTCATAAGTGCTAGGGGTAAAAAACCATTATCGGGAGTTTCAAGTGTTGAAATTTGCAATGAGATTGCATACCTTCTATATGATAGTTGGATCCCGATACCCACTGCGAGTAATTATTACTCCTGGGAGAGTTTTGCACTTTGCAATTAGCCGATCAAGTAGGTGTCTAGAAAGGTGTCAACGGGGTTACGCCTCTGGGAAAACGAGGTTTACTGTAATTAGGTCCGTGCGAAAGCACGGGGAACCTCCCTCAAAGTACCGACACTGGCCTGGCTGAAAGATTGGCGAACTTGTAGAGTGTAATTAATCCCGGCTAGTCTTTCCTTTTAGGGTTTGGAGGAAGATTTGATAAAAACAGTGGGAGCCATCCTGATTAGATAAATTAAATAACCATTCTAATCTTGCAAGAGCGCACGCAGAGTGTTTTCTTCTCTCTCTCTCCAGGTAGAGACCATATCACGCCTTAATCAAGATAATAATATGGATGTATTGACCGAACCCGCTTGTTATACTGAGCTGGGAAACGTTGGCCCCGCTCCAACTTATAATTGTTATAAGACAGAGCAGGAAATAGGGAAATACCAAGATTCCCATGCCGCCCAAACGAAGAAAGTGCATATGATGCATCTCCTTCGGGTGTGTTCGTTACACAGAACTGTTTCTCAGTATCTTCTGCGTCCTGGGTATCTGATACCGGAACAGGATCCCAGATATGTAATCTGTTACATAGGGCTACAGAAAGGCAGAGAACTGAGAACGGGTGATAAGTTTCATGAGACAGAAAACGGGGCAAGTGTTGCAGCCAAGTCTGTTGGTCACTGTCACCCTGTATTACCAATACATTAATTCTGAACAAACGCTATTAGATACCGAACCTGATATACAAAATCATATCAGTCTCTTTATTAGTAAAGAAGGATATAATTTTGTATTGCTGGATATTGTTTTGAACATTTCCTATATCAAAAGTTGATCGGTTCAGGCACGTTATCTAAAAAGCATTGACGTTCTAAATCAAACTACAGTTCCTAGTATACAGAACACACACAAGAGAAAGAGTTCAGATATGAACGATTCCTTCTTGAGGTATTATAGACTAGGTCATATCAATGTGAGCCGACTAGCTTAAGTTACATTTAAGATGCATATTTAAATCAGTTTGAATTTACATCTTGTGAAACTTGCCAGTCATGTCACAGAGATAAGATGACCATAGCTCTGTTTACTGGAAACAGAGAAAGAGTTAGTGAACTCTTGGGATGATACATGTTGATGTATGTAGATCCCCAGTCTACACATGCCAAGACCGGTTCTTTGTATTTTATTACATTCTCTGATAATCTCTCAAGATTCAGACATATGTTCCTGTTGAAACACAAGTCCGAACCTTTTGAGATATTCACAGAATATAAGTTAAAAATAGAGAACCAAAAACCGGGTATAAGTATTATGTCCTATGATAAGATCAGGGAGGAGAATACTTGTGCATGGAATTCTTGGACTATTCTAAAACAGAATGAGATTCTCTCTCGGTGTTACTCCTCTGTATACACCACAGCACAATGGTGTATCAGGGCAGAGCAATAGCACCCTATATGATATGGTGTGCTCTATGATGAGTACTACTGAGTTACCTATTTCCTTTTTGGGAGTTATGCACTTGGGAAGCTGCATACCTATTGAATAGGGTTCAAATCAAATCAGTTGCCTACCACTCCATATAAGATATGGTATGGGAAGAGCCTATCTCTTAAGAAAGTTAAGATTTGGGATTGTCCGGCCTATGTCGAAAGCAAAATCCGGAAAAGATCGAGGCAAGGTCAGTTCTGTAGAACTGGAAAAGTTCCAGCTATACAAACTACAGCTAATGATTTGACAGAACCAGAGGATTCAATAGTCTCCGACGAACCTCAGCCTCTCCGCCGATCTAGCAGGGTTCCTCATCCGCCTGAGAGATACTTCGGTTTCTCGATGACAGTGGGAGCGAGGATTGCATCATGAGATGATGACCCAACTAGTTTCGAGCAGGCCATCGAGAGTAGGGACTCTGTAAGAATGGCTGGATGCTTAGCGATCTGAGATGGAATCCATGTACACCAACAAAGTATGGACTTTGGTTGCTATATCTGAAGGGTTAAATCCCCATTAGGAGCAAGTATATCTTGAGAAGATTACTTGGTGTAGATGGAAAAGTTGAGACTTTCAAAGCTAGACTTGTTAAAGGTTTTCGTCATCGACCAGGCGTGGATAATGATGAAACCTTTTCCAGTGCCTATGCTTAAGTCCATCCGGATCCTACTTAACATTGCTGCATACCATGACTACGATATCTGGTGGTTGGGTGCCATGACTGCTTTTCTAAATAATGATTTAGAAGAGAACGTCTATAAGAACACAGCCAGAGGGTTTCGTAAACAGTGGGAGCAGCGGAAACGTGTGCAAGTTGCATTACATAATAAAGCAAGCATCGCGGAGTTGGAACGTCTGTTTTGATGCGATAGTCAAATAGTTTGACTTCATCAAAATGGTAGATGAACCTTGTATATACGAAAATGTAGTACGGAGTATGGTGGCGATCCTCGTAGAGTACGTGGATGACATACTCTTGATAGGGAAAGAATTTCCTATGCTACGCTCGATCAATCTCCACTTATCACAATGATTTTCCACATAGGATCAAAGTGATACCTACTAAATCCTGGGTTTTGGATCTATAAGATAGATCTAAATGGATGTTTGGATTCTCACTAGATGTAGTGAGATGGTATCAATCGATCCTGGGGAGAATCACTGGAAGTGTTCCAGGGTGATAAGAACGACTGAATGTCAGTCACAGGCATTGTCTTTACCCTCAGTGGAGAGACGGTATGTTGGAAGAGTTCCAAACTAGATACCGTGGCAAACTAGACGATAAAGGCTGGTAACATCGCTATTAAAGATACTACCAAAGAGGCAGTTTGGGTGTATATTGGTTCATAAGATGAACTAGGTTCCTACCATTGTATGACAATGGAAGTGTGGCTTTGGCCCAGGAACCCTGGTCCCATCAGTGACCCAGACATATTCTGAGGCAGCATCACCTGATCATGGAGATAGATGATCTCCAGGGTGATCGAGGTTAGGAGAGCAAACATAGAGGACAACACGGCGGATCCATTCACAAAGGCTTTTTCCCAGAGAGAGACTTATAAGGGATGGTTGAGTATGTGATACTGCAACCACTACTACAGATGGCCCTAGTGCAAGTGGGAGATTGTTAGTTATATGTATGCCCTAGAGGCCATTACTGTGCATTGGATGTATATTGTAGTGGATGCTGGGACATATATAGGTAGGACTTTCTTGCTCGACATGATAGTACGCTATCTGGTTGCTCTTTATCTTAACATGTATACTTTCAGTCTCTCTGTTACATGTTGATAAACCCCTTAGGATGTGTACTCGACATCCAGGACTATGATGCAGATCATACTAGTGGGGCCTGGGTAGTCAATGAGTACATCCTTCATTGTTCCTAGTCGTGGGAATATCGAGACGGGGCATCGATATTCCAGAGTAGACTAGCGCATATCTTTTCGACCCATGCGATGGGCGATGGATGATCCCATATCCATTGGTGTTTGACATCGAAGATGGTATGCGGGTGCTCAGTGGAGACTGGGTACACTGAACGGACTCGCCGAGAACTCCCAGATGGTATTATACCTCACGTCAGATGGCAGTTCTCTGGTGACACTGGTACAGCTTAGTCTGTTGACCCGAGATCGTCATAGAGTCTTGTGTGTCTCCCACTGTGCTTTGATTTCCATCCTACCACGGCTCTACTGAGTCGTGCAAACAGGTGGTTTTTGGGTACAGTCCCGATTCACATGGAGGCAATGAGCGATAGGAGGGGATTCGTCTCTCCCGGTATTGGGGGTTGATGTTGCGCTATGCACGACTGGCCATAACTGGAAATCCCTGGCCAGGGTTGCAGTGATATACTGGTAAGAGTTATCAGTAGTTTCACGAATGTTATAGACCTTACGTCGGCATGACTTATCAAGCTACCGGGGTCTGACGTTTACCACCCCTAGGCGAGATATGCGACATATCAGACGAACAGACCGGACTGTACGGTAAGTGTTACTGGTTGGATTCACAGGAGTGTGAGCGGGCTTGCTCGTTGATCTTCTGATCGCTCAATACCCGGGTGGTCATTACGTTTAGCAGACCGCTTGCGGCTTGTGGGTGCTTGATATGATCATCATCTGCTGCCGGCGTATTGACGAGTCTTTAGAGTCCTACACAGAGGTTTCCTGGCTCAAGCGAAATGAAATAGGAGCGCATATGAGATATGTGCGGGACCGAGAATAATGCGTGTATGTGATACCGTATTCTATTCTCACGACGAATGTATAGATTGGTTATATGCGATATAACCTAGTTATCGAATCGAGGATCGATTCGATAAGTCGATACATTGGATATTAGTCGGTCATATGCGATATGACCGGATCGTTAAATCAAGTGTTGATTTAATGATTTAATGTATAATTATATATATATTTGATATATTACTTTGCATTAACTAGTATTGGTTCACTTAAGATGGATTTTCTCACTTGATGTGCACATTGTATATATGATATAGTTTTGTGCACTAGTTTGTATCATGTTTGATGATACATGCAAACTTGGGTGTGTGTTTATTTTAAACCATGTTTAGGTTAATGGTTAGGTTTTTATATTTGTTTTATTTATTCTTTTATTCATTTATTTTTTGGAAAGGAAAATGAAATGGTGGCTTGCTTTGCCTTTTGTTGAAGCTTCATGAAGTTTTGAATAAGTAACCATTTTGTTTCTTTCCTTTAACCTAACCATTCACCTAAACTATAGTTTATTCTCTACACTCAACCATGGTTGCAAAAATGATAAGAATCACTTGGATTTTATTTTTTAAAAATGTTTTTTCTTTTCTTCTTCTTCTTCTTCTTCATGAAGAGAAGAAAGTTCTCTTGAAAATTTCCAAGTGATGATTTCAAGTGAGAAATCCAAATCCAAAGTGAACCCACTTCCTATTTCTTCATCCTCTACCACTTGCCATGTAGTATAGGGTGTTTTCTTCACAAGTTTCATGACTTGGTGAAGTTGGAGCTTGATCTTGAGTTGCTTCGACGTAGATCATCTTCGGCATCGAAGTCGACGACCTAGCCCGATCATTTCTTCGACGAAACCATCGCTAGAGTCCGGGATCCGATGATCGCAGCGGAGGGACATCATCACGGAGCTAAGGAAGTAGAGGACCAGATCTACAAAGGTTGTAGTCACTTTCCTTTTAGTTAAAGTTGTTAACTTATATCGTTTTCGCCTATCCTCTAGTTACGATCTTGCTTAGGGTTACTTGGCACATAGAAAAATTTTGATTTTGGCAAGTTTGATCTGTTGTAGAACCTCATGGGTGTGCCTAGGAACCCTACAATTTGCATGGCATGTATTTATTGAAACTTGATTAAAAATGATGTATTTACCTCTTGGTTAGGATTATAGAAAGTTCCAAGCTTTCAAGATGGTCTCAAATGTGAAAACTTGGGTTCTACTTTATGTTTTGAAAGAAAATGGTAAGATTTGTGTAAAGATTCGTACGTGATTGTGTGGGACTCTTTTGGGCAGCTAGAGAAATTATGAGGAGATGAAGAAGAGATGAGAGAATTGTGATGAGATCGTGGCTTGAGGCAAGCCACGACCCCCCTCATTCTCTTTCTCACCCATTCCCAATATTTAAATCGCCGTACCTAATCATGCCTCTTTGTTTTCCCACCAAGATATTTGTTAAAACAAATTAGAATTTAAAAAAAGAGAAAATAAGAGAGATTTAACTTGTCATGGCAACTAATACTTCTTTTCTAAGGTTTAAGCATATAATATAGTTAAGACACCTAACTATTTATATATGTGTGCTCTAATTATTTAAAAGAAACCAATTTAACTTAAAGCTCTCTGGTTAAAAAAAAATAAAACTAAATATATCATTAATTGTAAAAACCCAAATAAAAATGTTAAGTCCCCACTAAACATGTTATGCCACACTTAAAGTATGTTAGGAAAACAAATATTAGTCATTTTCAAAATATTTCACATTTTCCAATTCCCAACAATAAATATACATACGAATATCGATCCTAAAATTTCAAATCCGTACTCGGTATTATTTCCATAAAACTCATAATATCATATTTAAATTATAAAATAATATTTATAATTTTCAAAATTCTACAATATCCCATACTTAAAGAAATTCGGTCTCCGGATCTAAATTTACCCCAAATCTCAAGACATTTTACCATGCCCCGCTTTCCAAAATACGTCAATTCGGAACGTGACAAAACCAATCATGCTATCTATGATAAGGAAATATTCTTCCATGGTCACATTACGACTGTCAATCAGTAATCAAGAACAGTATTATAATTATCTATCTCTAAACATGTCCAAATAACCACAAACGATAACAGAAACGATAGCATAAGCAGTAAATATCCAAGAAAATAAGAGAATACCTATAGCATAAATAAGAACTATATCAGTAGAACGATCCTCACTGATCGGCGATCCTGTCAAAGTACTCATGATTCTCATGTGCTAAAGTCAAGTATCTAGGTAATGCAAAACCCAGACGCCAGTGCGTCATAATAATAATAATAATAATAATAATAATAATAATAATAAACTGAGCAATGTACTATATAGAGTGTCATGTGCAAATTGAGGTGTGAGTACAAACAAACCAATCATAGGTAATATAACTGTAGGTTATAGGGATGTCATGCGTATCTTAAAGTCTGTATTTCTAGATTTACTATCTTACAGATATTTGAAACCAATTAATATAATTCTCATCGTAACTCAATAATATATATCCCGTTCATTCCCCACGGGACCACAGTACAATATACCTCATTTATTCCTCATGGGACTACGGTACAATAAACAATGGTTATTCCGTATACTCCCGGAATCACGGCAACAATAGTATCCTCTTGAGTTACGTTTCATTTATAATTTTTATTTCCCCTTTTCCCCAGATTTTATGTTCAAGTCATGTATCAATAGAATGTCTACCTAATAGCAATTCCGGGACAATCATGTGCATATCTTGTCTAACAGGACAACAAATCAGGTCAATTAGGATAACAATTCAATATTGTTGGTATCGGTAGCTATTACAGGTAACATGTATAGACAATACAGCTATAGCAATAACGGTAACAAGATGGCATGTTACAAACATGTCATGGATAGTATACTAAAACATGTGAAGTGTTTATATCACAATAATATCACACAACAAGTCATAATGAATAGCAGGAATATAGTTGTAACAGTTATCTAGATACGATATATCTTGTGAAGAAAATGATGTATCAACTATTACTTATGCAATAGATTAGTATGACCGTAATTTAAATAATGTTGTCAAGATTATCAAGTATTATTATATAAACTAAATTATATTAATTGGACTTACCTATTATAAATTAACTTATTCTTAGTTATGAAACTTATTATTGTTAAGCTAATTAATGATATTAAATAACGGTATTGATCAAATGAGTGAATAGTACTGATAAACAGATTATGTACATTTTCTGGTAATGAGATTAGCTTATTGAATATTTATTTCCAACTAGTCACGAAGTAGCGAATGTGATCCTATTAACTGTTACAAGTTATTATATTATTTTAACCGTAGTAAAAATAATCTTTTGTTGTGATAATTAAATATTGTTATTTACCGCCGAAAACAGATATGAAACCGCGTAGGTCGTCTTGCCTGAATTTGGGGGCAGATGCTATTTGGTTTTATTTGTCTACCTCTCCGAAAATTCCAAGTTGATTTATGGAACCGTGTATCGAAGGTTTAAATAGATGCGGCCGTTGTAGCAGAATTCGTCAGATCCTCCCTCGTTTGCGAGGGGGTTTTGATTGTTGGAATGCTTTTCCCTGTAGGCGCAAGCCCCTGCAGTTAATTACGTTACCACGTAGCGATAAATATTTTCTCCGGCTCCAGAAGGTTACTTCGTGTCGTGTGTGTTTGTTTTATTTTTGGTTGCCCGTGGATTGTATACGGAAACTAATTTATATTGTCGCCCGTAGGGCGGGGATTAGTCCAAATCCGTATTTTCTTAGATTTGGGTTTGGTTTGATTTAAGGATCGTTAACCTCGTTTGAGATTAAGATCAACTTAAATATTTGTTAAGGATACGTTAGTCTAATTTTAGACTAAGATCTACTCAACAAGGTTTTAGGATCATTTAGATCCAACGAAAAAGCATTTGGGCTCCATCGTTTTAGTTTAGGAACATTACGGTCCATAAGTTTAAGGACATCATAGTCCGTGTTTAAGAACATCATAGTCCATAGAGTTTAGTTTGTATTTGGGCTCCATCGTTTTAGTTTAGGGACATTAAGGTCCATAAGTTTAAGGACATCATAGTCCGTGTTTAAGAATATCATAGTCCATAGAGTTTAGTTTAGGGACGTTGCGGTCTATAAGTTTAAGGACATCATAGTCCATGGAGTTTAGTTTAGGGACTTTATGGTCCATAAGTTTAAGGACATCATAGTCTGTAGAGTTTTGACTCATCAGTTTGAGGGTGCGCCAAGAGTTATTGGTTATTGGGACCCTCCACCTCTCTGAAGAAGTTGAAGAATTATAACGACATGTATCAGAGGTGTGGAGAGATGTACCCTTGAACCAAAGAATGCTCATCAAGGACTTGATAGTCCCATTTGGCACTAAGGCCAATTTAGTAGAAGACCTATGGGCTCGGTCGATTTGGGGTTCGGCAAACCTTGGGCTCAGCCCATCTGATTACTTATTTGGGCTTAATCCCCTTTGTTCAATAATGCTATATGAGCTTTGATGCTCACCCCCTTTCTTTGATTTTTTTTATTGAGTGTTAGACACTCTTTATGGCGCTGGGCTTTATTTACGGAGTGCTTTATGTTAAACAGCGCCCACGTGAAAAGCAAGTGGAGTGTTCGGCGCTGAGCACCAACAATTGAGTGCAGAGCACTCTTTAATCTATTAGCGCCTACGTGAGGGCACGCGGAGCGCTTTGGCGCTGAGCGCCAGAGTTTAAGTGCTAAGCGCTTTATTATTAAATAGTGCCCACGTAAGGAGTACGTGGAACGCTTAGCCCTGAGCGCCAGACTTTAAGTGCTAAGCACTTCTTATAAGATAGCGGCCACGTGAGGAGCACGTGGAGCGCTCGGCGCTGAGCGCCAGACTTGGAGTGCTAAGCACTGAATTTTCTGTTCTGCTCGATTCAATTCTCTGAGAATTAGATTCTCACTTATGAAAGACTTTGTCTTATAGATCTGAGATCTGGAAAAATAACTAAGTTCTTCTAATGTGAGAGTTAAACTCTTAAATATGGAGGAGATGCTGTGATCTCTCTTATTTTTATTTACCTTAAGAAGAAATTGCTCTCGTCTTTGAAGTTTGAAATTTATGGGGGGTTCTTCTGTACAAGACTAGAAGTCTTGGGTCCTTTATATAGGGGAGGTTGATTTGTTGATTCGGTTAAGGAAATCTCTCATTGAGAGATTTCTTAATTGATGTGGGGGAATTTATCCACTGTCGGATCTTTGATCCAAGGACTTCTGTTTTACAGAAGACATTTTTCTTGTTTTTAACAAGATTAGAAAATATTTTTCCATACAGAACTTATTCTGTATCTTGGTGATTTTTTTAATCACCATTGGATCTTTGATCCAACGGTGCTCTGATTTACAGAGCACAATCTTTCTTCTTTAGAAAGATTTGAGGAGTATTTCCTCAATCGGAATTTAATTCTATGTCTTGGTGATTTTTAATCACCATTGGATCATTGATCCAATGGTGCTATGATTTACAGAGCACAATTTTTCTTGTTTAAAATGATTTGAGGAGTATTTCCTTAATCTGTGTCTTGGTGATTTTTAATCACCATTGGATCATTGATCCAACAGTGCTCTGATTTACAAAGCACAATTTTTCTTGTTTAGAAAGATTTGAAGAGTATTTCCTCAATCATAATTTAATTCTGTGCTCTGATGATTTATCATCTCCGTTGGATCTTTGATCCAAGGGTGGAGAACTTTTAATTCTGGTGCTGACTCGGTATTTTTAACCCTGAGCGCTGGCGCTTTCATGCTTTGCACGTGAGGCGCTGCCTCAGAGTTTTTAACTCTTGGCGCTGCCTCAGAGTTTTTTAACTTTGAGCGCTGGCGCTCTCGTGCTTTGCACGTAAGGCGCTGCCTCAGAGTTTTTAACTCTTGGTGTTGCCTCAGAGTTTTTAACTCCGAGTGCCGGCGCTCTCGTACTTTGCACGTGAGGCGCCGCCTCAGAGTTTTTTAACTTTGAGCGCTGGCGCTCTCGTGCTTTGCACGTAAGGCGCTGCCTCAGAGTTTTTAACTCTTGACGCTGCCTCAGAGTTTTTAACTTCGAGCGCTGGCGCTCTCGTGCTTTGCACGTGAGGCGCTGCCTCAGTTGAAATTTTGAACAAAGCCTTGCTCTCTTATTGGGGGGTAACAAATGTCCCTCCACCGTTGCGCTCACATGGCTCACACGGAGTGCATCGGTGGAAACATTTCCACCGTTGGATCGTCTTGGAAGTTGGACCATCTTCCAGCGCCTATAAGTAGGGCCTTTAGCCCTTGAGACGACTTCTATTCATCTTCTTGCTTTCTTGTTTCTGAGAATTTAATTCTCCCCTTCAGAGCTAAGATCTCTGCCTAAGAAAATTCCTTTTAGAGTTAAAACTCTGTCCAAATTTGGTAAGGATCATAATCGAACCCTCTTTAAACAGAGCTTTGCTCTTATTAGATCATAGATCTAAAAAATGGATTTTTAGGGTTACATAACCCATTAATTAGAACGCTGTTCATCTCTATGAAGAACTCTTAGAGTTGATTTTGTAGATCTTAAAGATCTTAGAGTTTTTACTCTGTAAAAAGCTTTGCTTTTTCAGGGTTCTGATTGATTACTCCATCGTTTTCACAAAGCATGGATCTTAGAAATTTTAGGGAATTTTTATTCCCTTCATGATTAAATTTGACAGATGTCATTTCTATTTGCAGAGCACTGCTCTCGAGGGAGTTTAACTCCTTAGCTCAATGAGCTTCTCATTAAATGAGAATCTTCTTAGGATTTTCTCTTTAATGATTGACTATCTCATCAATGATGAGCCTTCACTTTGATTTCATGGGTCCCCCTTGGTCCCCCTTTTTCCTGTATTGCAGGGTGGTACAAATTTAAAGTACCAAATGTCAGAATTTGTAATGTAGAATTGACATCTAACCCTCGTTTCTTTTAGTGCAGGTACTATGTCTTTCGACACTTCTTTCCCATTTGCTCACCCCGAGAGTGCATATGCCAACGCGCCCGCGGATCGGGAAGTTTTTGCATTGATCAAAGACCATGACCCGGAACAGAAGTCTCTTCACTTATGGGGGTTGTGGTACAACCAAATTATCCAGGGTCGGGGCAGCTTCTCTTGTGTGACACCTTCAGAGACGATTTCAGCCATTCACTACGCCGACTCACCCCTGGTGAATTATGCTGTGGAGGAGGTTAACTGGATTACGGATGGCGCATCCAGCCCTCTATGGGCTCAATACTCGTGCAGCCGCCGATGGCTTTAGATATTCTGGGGAGGCGCATATGTCAAGGCGAGTCGCACCCTTGGGGACAGGCATACATGATAGGCTTGACTTCTCGCCATTCAGCCGGATACTTGCAATGGGCTCGATACAACTTGTCAGCCAAAAAGACACTGCTGCTGAAGCTCGGGTTGTACTGTGCTATCTACGCGTCTATTATTCAGTATCCCGTGCCTCACATATTGTGGTTCAAGGCTTTCTTGGAATAGTGGAACACGCCGACTCACACTTTCCTTTTATTGGACCGGGAGGTTTCGATTTTCTTGGAGGAATTTGCGGAAATTTCAGGCCTACCCGTTAGAGGGGAACATTATGAGGAAATACTTCCCCCTGACGAGTACATCTTCACCACCAAATTAGTGGTGATGGGTCTTACCCCAGAGAATGCCATTCAACATCGATTCCAGAGTCTAATCAAGGTGTTGAATATTTATGAGAGTCTATTTCAAAAAGTCCGGAGGGCATGGGGTCAGCTTCGCGGATTTCATCGCCCGCTTTTTTCGTCCGGAATTCTTGTCAAAACAAGCTGCGAAGTTCGCCAAGCTTGACGATCCTTTTGGTTTTGGCTTAGATAGCCAAACGACAGCGGAAGCAGATCAAAGGCATTTCTTCCTCCCAGATACCTCGGTCATCCCCTTTGCAGAGCTCGCGGCTTCTTCAGATATTGATGAAGAGGCATTCTTTTTGGGGTTCCTCAGCCTATGGTTAAGCTGGTTTGTGCTCCCAATCCACCCTCGATACATGAGGCCATCCGTCTTCTATCCGGCTTAACGAATGGTTGCCGGGACGCAAGTGGCCGTTGGGATCGCCGGGCCAGCTCACCTGTACCATGGCCTCAGCTTAGCGGCAAACACCACTCAGCCGGGGGTACAGCCCGTAAATCTCCCGCTGCATTATTTCACGTCGTGGATCGAGCTGTATGTGCTCGGCGCTTTTGGAGTCCACAAACGGCCCCATTTCTACGATAGTTATAATTTCCCTCGGGTTATGTTTCTAGTTGATGCTTCTGCTTTAGATCCATCACAGCGAGAGGCTCGCGTTCTGGTCCTTCCCCCGCGTATGGTCGGGGATAGCATGACCTTCATCGATAAGGTCCTAACTATCGGCAAGGAATCCACTAAAATGGTGCAGCCGCTGTGTGATACTTTCAAAGACGGGTCTCCTACATTGAAAGCTCGGAAGATTATGCATTTGTATTCAATCAGGCCGGGCTTTTTAGTGTTTAGGCAGAATGACTCGGTGTTGCTCATGAGGTACAACCCGCACCGTTTCGCTCAACAGTCGAGCTACGATCAGGGTGTCCCGCTAGAGGCTTTTTTGGCTGAGCCGGTTGCTACGGAAGAGGGTACTCGCAATGCGCTGCACCATTTCATGCGGCTAAACACCGGGTCCAACTTTTTTATCAGTGAGCCGAGATGCATTCCAAAAGCCTCGAACGCATACGTGGCGTGGTACCAGCATGCGACGGGTGCTATTATTAGGGAAGAAAGGCGGTTACTGCTCGATCGCAAGGGTGCAGCCTCTGCTGGTAATCCAGCTATCCCTTTAAAGCGACGGACCACTCTTGGTCCTTCTTTAAGAGAAGCTGCCGCGGTTGCCGTCCCACGCGCCTTTCCTGAGAAGCCTCTGCCCCGTGTTCCTGTAAAAACGGTAGTTGCAGCGTCCCCAGAGTCTGGCATGGGTATAGAGATCAGGACTCGTCGCCCAAAAATGTCCGTCAAGCGCAAGCTTTTGTCATCGGCTGTTGGCGCTCGCTCGCAGAAGAAGAAGTCACTGTTTTTTGCTGACGTCATATTTGGCCAGGAGCCAAATGCTCCTTACAGCGAGGGTTGGTGCGAGTATGGGACCAATGAGGGTTTATTCATCGCGCCTGCGGATGATACTGATCTCCAGGCTGCCCTTATGGCTTCCGAGCAACTGGCTCGCGATGAAGTGGCACTGATCACTATCGCGAAGTCAGGTATACTTCGGTTACATTCTTTCACGGTTATCTTCTTTTATTATGCTTCTACTGACGCTTTCTTCTTCAACAGGTATCTCTGTCGAAGAGGCTCTCGCGGCTTCCTTCAAAACAAAGAGAGGCTCTGCGCTTCTTTGGGCCATGGTAAAATTCTATTCATTATGCCTTTATCCCATTCTTTATTCGTGCTCTAACCCTTTCTTTCATCTTGTTGTAGGGACTACCTTGACTCGGGTTATTCCAAGTGTAGTGTCGATCCCGAGCAGCGATGCGGCAAAACTTCCGGAGCCAGCTGTTATGGCCCCAGCTCTCCCAACGTCCCCGCAAGAGGCTTTACTAAAGTAGCCGATGAAGGATGCCGTAACGGTTCTAGAGGCAGAGCTTGGTTCGGACGACGACGTCCCTTTGTCAGAGGTCTTGAGGAGGCCGGCTCTCATGGCCCAAACTGAAAGGAAATGCAGGAAGCGCGCAGTGAATGAACGTGATGCCGCCTTGGCTGTAGGTGCAGGCTCAATCACCACTCCATCTGTCGCCATTCCTTCAGAGGGTGCTCCAACTGCCCTGTCTACCGCCCATAGACAGGTTGCGCGCGCGGCTCGGGATGCAACCGAGAATCATTCGCAAGGTAACGTAATGCCCATTTTTTATTATAACTCGATCTGCAAATTCTTATATACTATATCCTACAGGGTCGAGTCCTGGCGATGAGATGGCAGGCGAGACGATGGCGACCATGGAGCCCGAAGTGGCTACTCTCTCTCGGGAGTCTGGGACTGCCCAAACCGCCGCTCTTTCCCCTTGTGTCTCTCTGGTATCGGCGGGCATCGTAAGCGTCACGACGGCTCTTGTCGAATCAGGGGATGAAACCATGGACGCAGAAACTACCCCACCGAAGGAGAGCGAAGAAGCCGCTATTCCTGGTGATGCTTCCGTCGCGGTTTTGGTCGATGACCCATTAGGTAAGTCTTGAGTCACTGTTTTATTTCTCAATCTCGTTCGGTTTCTTCTAACGATATTTTGTTTGCAGGTGCAGCGAACACTGAGATTGTGCTATTTGAAGCACCTCCGGTCGCCGCTATGATGGTTATTGTTCCCTCGCTTTCACCTATGCCCTCTGGAATACTGGAAAGTATGGGTTTGCGATTTATCGGTTTCATTATGGGTATCATCCTCCTTGTATTGACAGTATATTGTCACAACTTTATAGGAGTCCTTTTTGACCATCTGTATCAAGTGCTGAACCTGCATTTCTCCTTCCAGTCAGAAATCATCCTACCCGCTGGTGTCAGTAAGTATAGCTTTTAACCGACATCCTTTCCTTTCTTTTACGGGTAGCCATGTCATTGCTAATTCTTCTTCATATTGAATATAGCGTCACAGGTCGAAGGAGGAGGCGAAGGAATAACCGTGGCTCTGACACTCCCCCTCCTGCTACCTGTCACAGCTGGTATAGTAGACTCCATTGCTCGTGTATTTTCTTTAGCTCTCGAGTCGATATTTGACCATAATTTGTTTTGCAGCAATTGCACCGTCTCCAGCTCCCTTTGAGTCTCGCATCCCAATGCCTGCAGGGCCCTTTGCTAAATGCCCGTCTTCCAGGGGCGCTGCAACTAGCTTGCGAATGTTGAGTGAATTCGTCGAGGATCTTGACGCCGAGGCCCTCGCATTCGCTGCAGATTTTGCTGCTGAGGTTAATCCTATGCTGGCGACGCTCCTGAACTTCCATGACGAAGGTGTCATCGAGTGTTGGGTTAATTACTGCAGAAAGATCGAGGCTTGCCTGCATGAGATTGAGCTCAATCGTCCCGCTCCTGAAGCATCAGCTCTGAACTCCCAGCGGGCTGCGTGGGTCGAGAGTAGTGTTCCTTTCATCCGCCATTTTGAACAAGAGGCGACCCTGAAGCAAAAGGAACATGAAGCGGCTTCCAGCGATTCTGTCCAATTGTGTGCCCAGGTCGAAATGAATGCTGCGCGGCTGAAAGCTATTTTTGAAGACCTCCAATGATGTATTTCTAGGCTGGCGCTAAGGCAGAAACTTAACTTCATTAAGTGGGTTACGCAGAGTTATGAAGCTGCTCAGCAGGAAATCGATGAGAAGCTTTCATCCTGTTTGCAGCAACGGGCTCGAATTGAAGCGGAGTTGGCCGTGGTGGCTGACCATGAAAAAGAGTTGAGAGGAGTGTGCGAGCGGCTTGCTGACTTACTGAAGATGCCTTCTTCTCAGTAATCACTTTTGTATCGACTGAAAATTTGTAATCTATGAATAACATGCATTCATTTTCATTCATCATTTCATTTTTTATTCTTTTATGTGATGTATCTTTTACTCAATTAAATTCATGGATAAAAGGTACATTTTATCTCATACTATCGCTTTCTTTACTTTGCTGCGTTGTTGGCGTGTTACTTTAGTAAATATGGCCCATAGATGGTAGACAACAGTCCATTTTAACCTCCTTGTAGGGTAGCGATGGCTTAGGAAACAAGTTCAGGTCTGCTGCCTAACACTTTTCAACTCTATGAGCCGTGAGGGTCTCATAATGACTTTTCGCCCTACGAGTCGAGAGGATCTTGTAGGTGTAATTTCTCCTTAGTGATCATCAGGACTCCTAAATGCGTTTTCTCTCGAGAATCGTAAGGATACCATAAGAGAATTTTCTTTATGCGCAGGGACACTAAATTCCCCGCAGGTTAAGACGAATCAAGAGATTCTCACAAAGACACTGATTTCCTTGCGGGCCGAAATGAATCGAGAGGTTCTCGCCAAGGATGCTAATTTCCCTGAATTGAGAGGTTTTTGCCAAGGACACTGATTTCTCTGGAGGTTGAGACGAATCGAGAGATTCCTGCAAAGACACTGATTTCCTTGCGGGTCGACGTGAATCGAGAGGTTCTCGCCAAGGATGCTGATTTCCCTGAATCGAGGGGTTTTCGCCAAGGACACTGATTTCCCTGGAGGTCGAGATGAATCGAGAGATTCCTGCAAAGTCACTGATTTCCCTGTGGGTCGACGCGAATCGAGAGGTTATCGCTGAGGACGTTGATTTCCCTAAATCGAGGGGTTTTTGCCAATGACACTGATTTCCCTAGGGTCGAGAAGAATCGAGAGATTCTTGCAAAGACACTGATTTCCTTGCGGGTCGACACGAATCGAGAGATTCTCGCCAAGGATGCTGATTTCCCTGAATCGAGAGATTTGTGCCAAAGACACTGATTTCCCTGGGGTCGATAGGTTTCTGCCAAGGACACTGATTTCCCTGGAGGTCGAGACGAATCGAAAGATTCCTGGAAAGACACCGATTTCCTTGCGGGTCAACGCGAATTGAGAGGTTCTCGCAAAGGACGCTGATTTCCCTGAATCGAAAGGTTTTCGCCAAGGATACTTATTTCTTTGAATCGAGAGGTTTTTGCCAAGGACACTGATTTCCCTGGAGGTCGAGACGAATCAAGATATTCCTGCAAAGACACTGATTTCCTTGCGGGTCGATGCAAATCGAGAGGTTCTCGCTAAGGATGCTGATTTCCCTGAATCGAGGGGTTTTTGCCAAGGATGCTGATTTCCCTGGAGGTCGAGACGAATCGAGAGATTCTTGCAAAGACACTGATTTCCCTGCAGTTCGACGCTAATCGAGAGGTTCTCGCTAAGGACGCTGATTTCCTTAAATTGAGAGGTTTTTGAATTGATTTGATTCCGAGACGGAGCATTGATCCGACAGGGAGGTAATTGGCTGACTTGTTTCCGAGACGGCGTGTTGTTCTGACGGGGAGGTCATTGGCTGTCTTACTCCGCTTTCCGCGGTGTCAGGGTTGACTTGCTCCGCTTTCCGCCGTGTCTGGGTTGACTTGCTCCGCTTTCCGCGGTGTCATGGTTGACTTGCTCCGATTTCTGTGGTGTCAGGGTTAACTCTAGGTTGTCTATGAACCGTGGAGTCTTAGAACTAGAGACTTTGTCATGGTTCCGATTGGTTGTGTAGCGTTCGTATCTTGCTGGAACGAGGAGAAACGCCATTGCTGATCTCTAGGTTGTAGATGTGGCCTTTGAGATCTGACTCTCCATTTGAAAGAGCCCATTGGGAAAATGTAGTTCCCTTTTCGTTTATGCCCATGGATTGTATACAGGGGTTAGTATGGACTCACCTGTAGGGCAAAAGTTTCATCTCATTTTTTTGTTTCCTTCCGCGATGCTCTGTTATTTCAGCTTTTTATATCGCGAAAGTCGCGATTGCCCAATTATTTCGGCTATTTTTCGCGGTGCCCAATCATTTCGGCTATTTTTTCTTTTTACTCGCTGCTTTTTATTGCGAGTTGCCCAAACATTTTGGCTATTTCATATGCATTTTTGGCTAGCTGATTTTATTGCGAGTTTAGAACTTGAGATCTGATACCGATCTTAGCATCAACATTGCTGCGACTGGAATATTTCCAGGAGCGAATCATCACTTTCCGCGAAAGGACTTGGAATTTGTTACCGATTTAGGCATCAACATCGCTACAACTGGGATATTGCCAGGAGCGAATCATCATTTGCCTTTGCCGCTATCGAACAAAGGTGGCTTAGTAGACAGGGTTAGGGACCTGACGACTAAGGCTTTTGACTTCGTGAGTCGTAAGGGTCTCATAAAGGTATTTCTCCCTATGAGTCGTGAGGATCTCATAGGTGTAATTTCCCCTTAGGGGTCATGAGGACTCCTTAGAGCGTTTTCTCTTGAAAGTCGTAAGGATCTCACAAGAGCATTTTCTCCTTGCAAGTCGAGAGGACCTGCAAGTATTGTTCACCAAGTAGGGGAATTTCACACCATTGGTGGAACTGGGCGAGGGAACGTTTATTTATGCCCGTGGATTGTATACAAGGGTCAATGTTGACCTCCTGTAGGGCAATTTGGGGGATATGATAGCTTAAGAACAGGTTCAGGTCCTTGTATCTTAAGACTTTTGAATTCTCTTTACGAGTCGTGAGGATCTCATAAGTGTAATTTCTCCTTAGGCATCGTGGGGATCCCTAAGTGTGTTGCTCCTTTGTGAGTCGTAAGGATCTCACGCAGGTATTCTCTCCTTACAAGGTCGAGAGGACCTTGTAAGTGTGCATAAATTTTTTTTACGAGTATGCGTCCTTTCAGGTTTTCACAAACTCGCCGGTAGCCCTGATGTTTTTACTCACGGAGCCCTTTCAGGTTTTCATCCGTGCCCATTTTGCTTATGTACGTGCCGTTTTTTTTCCGCGTTAGCCTGAGGATGCTACGGTTCATAGTAGTTTAAAGACGTTTCGGTCCGCTGGTAGTTTCAGGACATTGCGGTCTATCGTTAGTTTAGGGACGTTTCGGTCCGCTAGTATTTTCAGGACATTGCGGTCCATCGTTAATTTAGGGACGTTTCGGTCCATTGTTTTTCGTGTTTGGGATGGGGTATCGTTGGATACTACCTTTAGAGTCTTGACTCAAGAAGATAGCGAGCGGACATAGGCGTCGTCATCTATCATTGACCTGAGTCGTGATTTGTCAGGCGTAGTACTTCTTAAGGAATCGGCAGTTTATTGGCCAAAAGGGTCTTTCACCATGCATATCCATGAGCAAGTAAGCCCCACCTTGGTAGACTTCTTCTATAATGTACAGGCCCTCATAGTTTGGCTCGAATTTCCTCCGTTTGGCATGATTGGGAATCATAGGTCTCTTTACCACTAGCACGAGTTCGCCTTGCGGTCCATCGTTAATTTAAGGAATGTACAGGCCCTCTTTCGTATGAGCATGTCATCTTTGCTTTGTAAGCCTCTAAGTTTTGCTGCGCCATGAGATGAGTTTCATCGAGGTCGTCGAGCTCCTCAAGCCAAAGATGAGCAATCTCTTCGTCTGTTAGTTCGTACCGAACCGCCACTCGTAAAGAGGGTAACTCTATCTCTAAGGGAAGTACCGCTTCCGTGCCAAATACCAACGTAAATAGCGTTGTATTCGTAGCCGATTTGAACGTGGTTTGATATGCCCAGAGAGCTTCATGGAGTCTCTCGTTCCAGTCCTTTTTATTTTTGGACACCATCTTCTTTATGATCTTTGTCAAGGTTTTGTTGAAACCCTCAGCTAGACCATTAGCTCGGAGATTATAGACCGAAGAGTATCTCCATTCTAACTTATGCTGTTGTGCGAAGCGGCTGATTCTGTGACTTCTGTAGGCTGGCCCGTTATCGGAGATAATCCGTCGCGGAGTGCCGAACTGATAGATGACGTGTGTCTTGATGAAATAGAGAATATTCTCCGTCTTCACTTCTCTTAGCGGTACTGCTTCTGCCCACTTAGAAAAGTAATCAGTTGTCGCCAATATGAATCGATATCCTTTGGATGACACTGGTTTGATGGGCCCAATTATGTCAGTTCCCCACATTTCAAATGGCCAGCTAGCCACTGTTGGGTGTAGCGGGTTTGGATACTGGTGGATGAAGTCCCCATGAATTTGGCACGAGTGGCACTGCTTCGCGTATTCGAGGCAGTCCTGAATCAACATAGGCCAATAGTAGCCCATTCTTTTGATCTTCAGTTTCATCTTTGGCTTAGCTTGATGAGAACCGCATAGTCCGTCGTGAGTTTCTTGGACGACTCTCTTTACTTTTTCCGGTCCCAGGCATCTCAGCCACAGAGAGTCGATCAACCTCTTATATAGAGTATCATTGACAAAGGCGAAAGACGGAGCTCGTTTCATGAGCTGATGTCTTGAGGATGCATCTTCAGATGTTCGACGGGATTTGAAGTAGTTTATAAAGACTTCTCTCCAATCCTTAGCCCTTTCTTGGTCCTCTACATGTAGGGCTGTTTGCTTGGTCGCTTCCTTTTCTTCAGACGACTCCTGAGATGTTTCTGCTGGTGCAAGAACCCGACGGCTTTGTACAATGATCCTCACGTCATCGAGGTTTTCGTCAGCAAGTTCTTTAGCGAGTTTGGCTAATGCGTCCGCTTTGCTATTTTCTGTACGCGGTATGCTTTCCAGAATGTAGGAGGGAATTTGAGTCAGCAGTTGCTGTACTCTTTCACCGTACTTTACCAACTCTGGTTTGCACGTTTGATAGTCGCCGTTTACTTGACTAACGACCAGCTGGGAGTCTCCATATATGAGAAGGTTTTTGATTTCCATGTCGACAGCGATCTCAAGACCTACTATCAAAGCCTCATATTCTGCTTCATTGTTTGTCCTCGGCTCTGTTAGGGAAAAGGCAAAGCGCATTATCCCTCCTCGTTGAGTCACGAAGATAAGGCCTACCACAGATTTGATTATAGGGGAGCTGTGCTTTCTCTTTTTCATGGAAGATGCCCCATCGAAGTAGAGTTCCCATCGGGTATCACTCTCTCCTCTCTCCCTGTCAATCGTGTCAAACGTGTGCTCATCTGGCAATTCACAATTTAGGGGTGAATCGGCAAGTATCGGATGCTCAGCAAGGAAGTCGGCGATGGCCTGGCCTTTCACTGCCTTGAGAGGTCGGTATGTTATCGAGAATTCCATTAAGAGTAGGGCCCATTTATCGAGCCGTCCCGTTAGTATGGCTCTTGACATCAAATATTTGAGAGGATCCACTTTTGATATGAGATAGACCTCATGCGCCAAAGCATAATGCCGAAGCTTCGTTATAGCGAAGATTAACACCAGGCAATGTTTTTCGATAGGGGAGTAGTTGTTTTCTGCCCCAGTAGAACTCGACTCAAATAGTAGAGGGCTCTCTCCTTCCCTTGGTCATTTTCTTGTGTCCATAGTGCACCTAAGAAACCTTCAAGGGCGGTTGTGTACAGGATGAGGGGCTTTCCCTTGACTGGAGCGGTCAGTACCAGCGGATTCTGCAGGTATTACTTGATTTCGTCCAGTGCACTTTGGCATTTATAATCCCAAACGAACGGGGTTCCCTTCTTCATCAGGTGACTGTAGGGATGGCATTTTCCGGAGAGGTCAATTGTTTTAAAGTTCTTGGAGTGGGTATTTCCATAATCGCCTTGATCTTTGATGGATCTATTTCGATGCCCCGGTGTCGTATGATGAATCCTAGGAACTTGCCTGAGGAAACTCCAAATGCGCATTTCAGAGGGTTCATCTTCAGTTTATACTTACAAAGACGTTGGAACACTATTTTCAAATGCTCCCAGTATTTCTCGTATGATTTGCTTTTCACTACGAGGTCATCGATATAGCATTCGAAGATTTCATGGATGAGGTCATCGAAAATCTTCGTCATGGCTCTTTGGTAGGTAGCGCTAGCGTTCTTCAGACCGAAAGGCATCACTTTGTAGCAGAATATGCCCAGAGGAGTCCGGAAAGCGGTATGTTTCTGGTCTTCGGGATGCATCTTTATTTGATTGTACCTTGATGAGCCGTCCATGAAGGAGAAGACTTCGTGAGTGGACGTGTTATCTATCATCAGCTCGGTAACCGGTACGAGAAAATCATCCTTCGGACAGGCTTTGTTGAGGTCCCGAAAGTCCACGCAGATGCGCACCATCCCATTTTTCTTCATCACTGGGACAATGTTGGCGATCTAGTCGGGGTATTGAACTTCTTGGATGAAGATGGAGTCGATTAGCTTCTTGATTTCGGCGTTGATACTCATATCAAGTTCGAGCCGCATTCTTCTTGGTGCTTGTTTGACTGGCTTGATGTCCGGAGATATCGCCAATTTATGCATAGCTATTTCTGGATCTAGCCCCAGCATCTCGGAATAGTTCCATGCGAAGTAGTCTTTATACTGCATGAGCACTTCCTTTAACGTGGCCGCCTATTTCTCAGACAGCAACTCACTGACGAACGTTGGCCTTGGCTCATTTGCCGTCCCCAAGTCGATTTTTCTCAGGTTATCTGCTGTGGTGTGTATTTCATCTCCAGCTCTTTTAGCACCGGTGGAAATTCTGAGATCATCACGTCCTCATCTTCATTTGCGAAGCATTGGGAGAGATTTTCCACATTCTCATGCTCTCCTTTTTCCACCAGCATTATCACGTGACAGGTACGAGATCGTTTCCAAGACCGATGTTGATCTGGTTCTATTTTCGCTATATACGTCGCCTTTGGCACATGCTTTTGTGGTGGGTTACCCTCCAATTGTTGGATAGAGCGAATCTGCCGAGTTGATATTGGTCTTCGACCCAGTTTTTGAAGATGAAGCAGTCTTCAAGAGTATGTCCTATCGCTCGGTGATAGGAGCAATAATCCGGGTGATGAACTTCGTTTGCTAGATCGGGGTGCCGAGATTCCGGGAGTGTCATCATCTGATGTTTCATGACAAGGTCAAAGATTCTCCTTGTCTTGTCTCGAGGGAAAGAATATGCTCGACTCATCTTTTTCATAAGAGACGGATTCCGGTTGACCTTCTCTCGATCATGTGGCCTTTTGGATCCGTTTTGCCACTGTCAAACGTTTTTTCCGTTCTTTAACTTGTTTTTGCCTTCGCGTTGGGCCTTTTTCTTATCTTGGGAGTGCATGGCGGGCTGATGGTGGAAGGCATTGTCATCCTCCGTGACCTGCTGAAAGAGGCGCTGCAACTTGGCATTTTTCGTAAATGGCCATTTCGCGGCTGTGGTTGTTTTGAACCTTTTGACTCACTTCCCTTACTACCTTGTCCATTTGTTCTTCAAACGACGGACTCGGCATTTTTATGACAGGACCTCGTTCTGGTTCAACGTTAGCGTCTTTTAAAAGAGCATCCCCTTCTTCATCGAGGTCATTTATGAAATGGCAGTCATGGAATTGCTCTCGTTTCTTGGACTGGACATATCCAGGCCCAATCGTTTCCATTTTCCCGTCGGGCAATTTTCGCTGAGTTCCGGGGACGTTCCAAATCCTGTTGTAGAACTGAGTTTGTCGGGCAGTCTGTTTGAAAGGTACGCCTTGGTATCTTAATAACCTTCTCAATCTCTCTGTGTAGTATCTGGGCAGACTGATGGGTTGGAGCCTATCGAGCGCAAAATCAACACCATGCCAGACTTCTCTTTCGACTTTAGTCTCCCAGGATCGATAGAATAGGATTTCCTTTTCATCTCTTCGACTGGGAGGGACGTAGAATGTCTGCAGCTCTTTCACGCTATATGTCTCAAGCGCATCAAGCTCTCTGTAATGCTGCTACGGAACTATGGCGATTTGCAAACTCTGATCATCTCCAGTGAGGGCCTGCATTGATGGACGGACCGAAAACTCTGAGTTGACTTCGTCTTCAGAGTCGCTGCCAAAGACCATGTAACCCACCGAACACGGAGACGCGGCCGGGACGTTGGGATGTCAGGCCTGAAATTCGAGGGCAGATGCTAATTGGTGCTATCCATCCACTTCTCCGAAGATACCAAGTTGATTTATGGCACCATGTATCGAAAGTTTAAACGGATGCGGCCGATGTAGCAGACTTCGTCAGATTCCCCCTCGTTTGAGGGGTTTTTGATTGTGGGGACGCTCTTCCCTGCAGGCGCAAGCCCCTGCAGTTAATTACACTACCCCATCGTGGTAACAACTTTCTCCTTCTCCAGATGGTCACTTCGTGTCGTGTGTGTTTGTTTTGTTTATGGTTGCCCGTGGATTGTATACGGAGACTAATTTACGTTGTTGCCCGTAGGGCGTGGATTAGTCCAAATCCGTATCTTCTTAGATTGGGTTTTGGTTTGGGTTTAAGGACACATTAGTCTCATTTAAGACTAAAATCAACTTAAACGTTTATTAAAGATACGTTAGTCTAATTTTAGACTAAGATCGACTCAACGTTTGTTAAGGATACGTTAGTCTAATTTTAGACTAAGATCAACTTAAGAGGATCATTTAGCTCCAACAAAAGAGCATTTGAACTCTATTGTTTAGTTTAGGGACGTTGCGGTCGATTACCAGTTTAAGGACATGGTAGTCCAATGTTAGTTTAAGGACATTACGGTCCAGGTTAAGGACATCGTAGTCCGTGGGTTTAAAGTGACCCCATAATCCGAGGTTAAGGACATCATACTCCGTGGGTTTAAAGGGACCCCACAGTCTGAGGTTAAGGACATCGTAGTCCGTGGGTTTAAAGGGACCCCACAGTCCGAGGTTAAGGACATCGTAGTCCATGGGTTTACAGGGACCCCACAGTCCGTAGTTTAAAGACATCGTAGTCTATAAAGTTTAAGGACATCATAATCCATGAGTTTAAGGACCCCACAGTCCGTAGTTTAAAGACATCGTAGTCTATGAAGTTTAAGGACATCGTAGTCTGTGAAATGTGTTGTTGTCGGGACCCATCACCTCTCTGAAGACGTCGAAGGATTACAACGACAGATATCAGAGGAGTAAAGAGATGGACCCTTGAACCGGTGTGAGTTGGTTGAAGAATCTGTAGTCCAGTTTGGGACTGAGATCTGTTGAATATTCGTGAGCAGATAGGCTCAGTTCAATATAAGTTGAGAACTTATGGACAGAATTGGGCTAAGTCCAATAAGATTAAAATGTTTAATATTTTATTGTTCTGGACTGTTGAACCCTTACTTGGGCTTGGCCCTTTTAATAATGCTGAGCATTAGATCCTGACAATTTTTGTCTTGTATTGAATACATAGCATTAATCAGAACAATGTGTGTTCTGACAGCGCGCCACGTGGCGCGCCAGGCGCTTTGCGCCAATTAAAGAGCGCATTGCGCTTCTACCAAGTAGCGCACACGAAAAGGACACGTATCGCGCTTGGTGCTAAGCGCCAGATGATGGGCGTATTGTGCCAGATTATGAGCGCATCACGCTTTCAATTTATGAG
The DNA here is from genome assembly GCA_030015575.1 of Agapanthus africanus. NCBI lineage: Eukaryota > Viridiplantae > Streptophyta > Magnoliopsida > Asparagales > Amaryllidaceae > Agapanthus > Agapanthus africanus. The sequence goes on from CM057350.1 coordinate 118,270,488, forward strand.
CGCGTAGCACTAATTTAGTGGAGCACCAGTGAGTGACACGTGGCGCACTTGGCGCTGAGCGCCAGCCCATGAGCGCAATGCGCTATTTCAGAAGCGCAAAGCGCAAGTTGCATACGTGGTTGACACGTGGCGCGTTTTGGCGCCGAGCGTCAGTCCAAGGAACGCAAAAGCGCAATTCAAGAGTGCAATGCACTTTTCAATAATGCAAAGCGCATTTGATCAAATTTATGATCAGAGAACAAGTTTATGTTCTTTTTAAAAGAGGATTTGCCTCAAAATTCAAAAGCAACAGTTCTTATTTTGAAAGGGCTTTTCTTTTGTAGATCAATGATCTGTGAATGAAGTAAATACTTCTTTTGTTTCTATGACGAGATCTTTTGATCTCTTTTTATAAAAAGACCTTGGTCTTTTTGTAGATCTATGATATTTTAAGAAGTTAATTCTTCTGTTTTAATGAGATGATTTCATCTTTTTGTTCAAGAATCATTCTTTACCTTGAAGAAATAATCTTCTTTTGCTAAGAGCTTGCTCTTCTTTCTTTGAGTTTTCTCAAAATTTGTAGGGGGGTTATCTCTATCAGACTTGAAGTCTTAGGGCCTTTATATAGGGCAAATTGATTTGTTAAATCAGTTAAAGAGATTTTTCTCTGATTGATTTGGGGATGTTTCCCCACCGTTGGATCTATGATCCTAAAGCTTCTGTTTTACAGAAGGCAATTTTCTTGTTTTTAACAAGATTGGAAAGATATTTCCATAACAGAATTTTAATTCTGATTAATTAATAATTTATCATTATTAGATCTCTTGATCTAACGGTGGGGAATTTTTAATTCCAGCGCTAGCGTACCTTGCGCTAGCGCACCTACGTTTGACACGTGGTGCGCAGCGCAGAGCGCATCGCAGCCTGCGCTAGCGCACCCGTATTTGACACGTGGCGCGCAGCGTGCCTAGTGCTGGATCTGAAGCGTTGCTTCAACTTTTAAATTTTGAATTTTAAAACAGCGCTTTGCTCTAATTGGGGGTGCGGTGCTTAGGACGCAGTGCACCTGGCGCTAGCGCATCTGTGTTTGACACGTGGTGCGCAGCGCGCCTATCGCTGAATCTGAAGCGTTGCTTCAACTTTTAAATTTTAAATTTTAAAACAGAGCTTTGCTCTGATTGGGTGAAACAAATGCCCCCCCACCGTTGCGCTCACGTGGCGCACACATGAGTGCAGCGCTGACAGCATCTGAGCCCTTGGATCAACTCAGAAGTTGAAGAAGCGGTTTAATGCTTATAAATAGGACCTTTGGTCTCTTAGATGATTATCATCTTCTTTGAGAATTTTTGTTCATAGCACAGCTCTTCTGTTTAAGAACTTCTCAAGAGTAAAAACTCTTTCCAAACTTAGGTAAAGTTTTAAAATTTTTAATAAATTTTAATAAATTAGGGTTTTACCCATTAACAGAGCCTTGCTCTTTATAGATCTTTGATCTACAGAAAACCCATTTAAGGTTTCATTAGCAGAGCTTTGCTCTCATGAACCCATAGATCTAAAGAGAACTTTTAGGGTTTCTTAGCCCATAAACAGAGCCTTGCTCTTTTGAATCATGTGTAGATTTCTTAATCTTTGATGAAGAACTCTTAAGAGTTTTTTCATGGATCTTGAAGATCCCAGGATTTTTTATTCATAAAAATTAATTGATTTTAATTTTCTTTTCTGATGGGTTTTTCCATCATCATTACAGAGCCAGGCTCTTTAAGGAATTTTATTCCTTCATGATCAGAGTTTGACAAGTGTCACTCTGTCATAGAGCTTTGCTCTCAAAGGGAGATTTTCTCCTTTTCCCGAGGGATCTCTCATTCAATGAGAATTTTCTTGAGGATTTCCTCATTAATTAACAGTTTCATCCAATGATGAGGCTGTTTTATTAATTATTAATTGATGAATTGTCATCTAGATTTTGTGGGTCCCCCTTTGGTCCCCTTTCCACTGCATTGCAGTGTGGTACAAATTTTAAAGTACCGTTAAAATTTAAAATTAAATTATAGTACTGACAGTTGACTTTTGTCCCCTTTTTTTTGCAGGCGACATGTCTTTCGTTGCTACGTTTCCATTTGTCCGTTCAGAGGGAGGATTCCCTGAGGCACCTGTGGACCGGGAGGTTCTCGCGCTCATCAAAGACCGTGAACCAGAACACAAAAATCTTCACTTGTGGGGTAGATGGTACGACCAGATTATCAGAAGTCGTCAAAGCTTCTCTTGTGCGACGCCGTCAGAGCCCATCTCGGCGATTCTGTATGCAGATGTACCCCCGGTGAACTATGCCGTGGAGGTTGTCAATTGGACTTTGGAGGGTCTTCTTCAACCTTCGATTGCCGCCGTACCCATGCAGTCGCCGGCGGCTTTGGACACCCTGGGGCGGCGCATATGCCAGGGCGAGTCGCGCCCTTAGGGACAGCCCTACAACATTGGGCTAACTCCCCGTCATCCGGCCGGGTACTTGCAGTGGGCCCGGTACATCTTGTCGGCAAAGAGATCGCAGTTGTTGAGGCTTGGGCTATACCCTGCGGTCTACGCTTCATTGTTCCAATATTCTGCACCTCCCACATGGTGGATTAAGGCGTTCTTGGAGCAGTGGAACATCCCGACCCATACCTTCCTTCTACTGGATAGAGAGGTCTCCATTTCCTTGGAAGAATTCGCCGAGGTTTCTGGTCTACCGGTCAGGGGGAGCACTACGAGGAGCTGCTTCCTCCGGATGAATACGTATTTGCCACTAAGCCAGTGGTGATGGGCCTTATGCCAGAGAACGCCATTCAGCACCAGTTCCCTAGTCTGATAAAGGTGCTGAACATGTACGAGAGCCTCTTCCTGGAATCCGGAGGCCGAGGGGTCAGTTTTGCGGACTTCATTGCCCGTTTTCTTCGCCCAGAGATTTTGTCGCGACGAGGTGAAAAGTTTTCTAAGCTCGATTATCCCTTCGGCTTTGGCTTGGACCGTCAGCCGGTACTGGAAACTAATCAGAAGGGCTTTTTTCTTCCTGATGCTGCGATCATCCCTCTGTCAGAAATCGCCGCTCCGGGCATTGACGAGGAGGCTTTCTTTCTTGGGTTTCTTGGGCTATAGCTGAGCTGGTTCGTGTTCCTATTGCATCCTCATTATATGAGGCCTTCCGTCTTCCACCCCGTGCATCGCATGGTTGCCGGAATACAAGTGGCCATCGGGTTCGCCGGGTTAGCCCATTTATACCATGGTCTTAGCGTAGCGGCGGATACCACTGAGCCGGGGGTGCATCCTGCCAACTTCCCAACGCATTACTTCACTTCGTGGATGGAGATGCACGTGCTCGGGGTCTTTGGCATTCACAAGAGACCTTCGTTTTACGGGAGATGCAAGTTCCCGCGAATTATGCGGCTGGTTGACGCCTCTATCATGAATCCGTCACAGCGGGAAGCTAGGGGCTTGCTCCTTCGTCCGTGCATGGTCGGAGATGGTATGCCTTTTACGGACAAAGTCCTGATGATCGGCCAGGAAACTTCCAAGACGGGGTTGGCATTGCGCGACATTTTTAAGGACGGGGCCTCCATGTTGAAAGCCCGGGAGATTCTCCATTTATATTCCATCAGGCCGGGCTTTCTTGTATTCAGGCAAAATGATGCGGCGCTATTCATGAGATACAACCCCATCATTTTTCCCAGCAACTGAGTTATAATCAGGGGGTCCCGCTAGAGGCTTTCTTGGTAGAACCCGCTGCCACCAGAGAGGGAATGCGGGGTGTGCTGCATCACTTCATACGCTTGAATACAGGCTCTCACTTCTTTATCAGTGAGCCGAGTTGTGTCCCGAGGGCCCTCAACGTATACGTGGCCTGGTATCAACACACAATGGGTGCCGTTATCAGGGAAGAGAGGCGGCTGCTGCTCGATCGCAAGAGTGCGCCCCTTGCCGGTGATCGCAACGTCCCTTTGAAGCGACGGACCACTGTCCCCCCTCCGCTAAGAGAGGTTGCTGCAATTGAGCCTCTATGTGTGCTAAGCCCTACGCGCGGGTTGCCCCGTGCTCCTGTGGAGACGGTGGATGTACCATCGGTGCCCCGTGCTCCCGCGGAGACGGTAAATGTAGCTTCTCCCGAATCTGGCATGGGCTCAAACATCGGGACTCGCCGTCCCAAAGTGCCTACCAAACGCAAGCTGGTGCTGGCTGCGACCGAAGCTCGCTCACAGAAGAAGAAGAAGAAATCGATCCTTTTAGTCGACGTTGTACTTGTCCAGGACCCTTACGCTCTTTATGGCGAGGGTTTGAGCGAGTATGGGACAAATGAAGGCATATTCATGCCACCGGATGATACTAATCTAGCGGCTGCTATTGCAGCCTCTGAGCAATTGGCAAGCCATGAAGCGGGACAGGCTATCCTCGCGCAATCAGGTAACCATTAATTGTATCTTTCGTTATTGCATCATATTTCTATCATCATGTTTTGACTGACACTTTTCCTTCTTTAACAGGCATTTCCACTGACGAAGTTCTCGCGGCTTCTTTCTAGACTTTTGAGGAAGAGGAAGGACTTCGAGCATCCTTAGGCATCGGTATGCTTCGGTTTATCATGTCTCCGCTCCCGTTTTTTTATAGGTGATCTGACCCTGCTTTATCTTATCACAGGGACCACAATGCCGATCCCGCAAGCTGATGCGGAGATTCTTCCCGGGGCAGCCACTGGAGTCCCGGCCTCTTCGGAACTGCCGAAAGAGGCCTTACTCAAACGACCAATGACGGAAGCCCTGACGGCTCCAGAGGTAACCCTTGGTGCGGACGATGATGTCTTGTTGATGGAGGCGTCTAGAAGGTCCGCTTTGACGGCTTGGGCGGAAAGGAAGCACCGAATGCGCGCGATAAGGGAGCGTAGAGCTGCCTTAGCCGCGGGTGCGGGTTCGAGCACCGCTACCCCTGCCCCTACTCCTTCGGAGGAATCCCCGGCTGCCTTGTCCACTGCCTATAGACGGGGAGCGCGTGCGGCTCGGGAAGCAAACGGAAGATCAACCCAAGGTAATGTGACATGGGGTTCCGTTGTCAAAGTTATAACTACCAGTTCTTATATATCTTATCATGCAGGGCCGAGTCTTACCGAAGAAGTGGCGGCGACCGCTGAGCCTGGGATAGCGGTAGAGGAGGTAGCCGTGATTGCCGAACTCGAGGCGGCGGTAGGCGAGATGGCTGCGATCACCGAACTCGAGGTAGTGGCAGGTGAGATAGTCACGATCGCCGAGCCTGAGATAGCGGTAGGTGAGATGACCACCATTGCCGAGCCCGAGGTGGCGATGGGTGAGATAGCCATAATTGCTGAGCCTGAGGTGGCCGCTCCCTCTCAAGAGTCGGACACCGCCCCGATCATTGCTCATTCCGCCTGCGGCTCTTTGCCATCTCCTAGCGTCGCAAGCGTTATGACGGCTCTCGTAGAGTCATGGGATGAGGCGACGGGAGGTGAGACCATCCCGATGGAGGAGGGAGAAGCCGTCGCTGTATCAAGTGACGCCCTTGTCGTGGTTCCGACCGATGACTCACCAGGTAGATCTTGGGTCGTTACCTTTCCCTTTATTCTGCAATCCTTTTCAATCTTTCCTGACAGTATTTATCTTGTTTCTAATGCAGGTGCGGCGAGCGCTGAGGTCGCGCTACCCGAGGCAACGCCATCAGTTACTGTTTTGACGGTGACTCCTCCTCTCGCACCGTCTCAAATGTTGGAAGGTACGGATTTGTGACCCGTCAGTCTTACTTCTAGGCCGTATAATTTATGTACTGACATTGCATTACTGCGTCTTTGCAGGATTCCTTTTTGACCACCTTTACCAGGTGTTGCACCCACACTTCTCCTTCCTGTCAGAGATTAGTCCGCCTGGTGGTGTCGATGAGTATCTTTTCTAAACGATGTCCTCCCTTTAACGGGAAGTCACATTATTGCTAATCTCTCTTTGTATTGCTTGCAGCCTTACAAATCGAAGGCGAGGAAGCGGCTATCGTTGCACCACCAGTACTCCCAGCTCTGCCCCCTTTTGCAGCCGGTATAGTAGACTCTATTTTTCGTCTATTTTCTTTATTTTCTAAGCCGACATCTAACTATGATCTATTTTGCAGCAATCACATTGACTCCTGCCCCATTCGAGTCTCGCATTATGATGACGGCAGGGCCCTTTTCTAGACGTCCATCCTCAAAAGGTGCTGTGACCAGTCTGCGTATGCTGACCGAATCCGTCGAGGAGCTTGACGCGGAGGTTCCTACATCTGCCGCAGATTTCGCTGCCGAGGTCAATCCAATGCTGGCGACGCTTGTGAACTTCCATAATGAAGGCGTCGTCGAGTCTTGGGTTAATTATTGCAGGAAGATTGAGGCTTGCCTGCATGAGCTTAAGCTTAGGCGTCCTGCTCCTGAAATTCTGGCCGGGAACTCCCAGCGGGCTGCGTGGGTTGAGCAAAATGCCCTGTTCCTTCATCATTTCGAACAAGAGGCGATCCTCAAGAGAAAGGAACGTGAGGCGAGTTTCACTGAGTCTGTCCAACCGCGTGCCCAGGTCGAAGCGAATGCTGCACAACTGAACTCTACCTTTGAAAGCCTTCAACAATGTATTTCCGACGGGCTGGTGCTGAGGAAGAAGTTTGACTTTACTGAATAGGTCGCGCAGAGTCAGGGGGCTGTTCAGCAAGAAATTGATGAGAAACTTTCATCATGTCTTCAACAACGGGCCCGAGTTGAAGCGGAGCTGGCTGCGGCGGCTGACCTCGAAAAGAAGTTAAGAGGAGTGCGCGAGCAACTGGCTGACTTATTGAAAACGCCTCCTTCTCAGTAACTGCCTTTGCATCAATTAAACACTTGTAATCTTTTGAATAGCATGTATCCATTTTTTTATTCTTTTATATGATGTATCTTGTATTCAATTGAGTTCATGAATAAAGACACATTTTTCTTATCTCCCACTGTCGTTTTCTTCTCTTTGCTGTATTGTTGGTATGTTACTCTGGCAAGTGTGGCCTGTAGATAATAAAGAACGTTTCATTTTGAACTCTCCGAGAGGTTGTGACGGCTTAGGAAGCAGGTTCAGATCTGCTACTTAAGACTTTTCAACTTCATGAGCCGTGAGGGTCTCATGAAAACTTTTCTCCCTACGAGTCATGAGGATCTCGTAAGTGTAATTTCTCCTTAGGAATAGTGAGGATTCCTAAGTGTGTTTTCCCTTATAAGTCGTAAGGATCTTATAAGAGATTTTTCTTCCTTACGAATCGAGAGGACCCGTAAGTGTTTAATGAGATTGACGTTATCCGCATTTCACGGCGTCATTGGGTGATGTATTCCCGAGGCAGGGTCATGTAGATGACGTATTTCCGCGACGGGGCCATGTGGATGACGCATTTCCGAAACGGGGTCATGTGGATGACGTATTTCCGAGACGGGGTCATGTTGATGACGTATTTCCGTGACGGGGTCATGTGGATGACGTATTTCCGAGACGGGGTCATGTGGATGACGTATTTCCGAGACGGGGTCATGTGGATGACGTATTTCTGAGACGGGGTCATGTGGATAACGTATTTCCGCGACGGGGTCATGTGGATGACATATTTCCGCGACGGGGTCATGTGGATGACGTATTTCCGCGATGGGGTCATGTGGATGACATATTTCCGTTACGGGGTCATGTGGATGACGTATTTCCGAGATGGGGTCATATGGATGACGTATTTCCGAAACGGGGTCATGTGGATGACGTATTTTCGCGACGGGGTCATGTGGATGACGTATTGTCTGTTGTAATGAGACGAATATCGAAGTGGTCACCAGGTTGTCTGGGAAACATCGAGATTTGGAGTAGGGGCTTTGCCGTAGCTTCAAGGTTGATTGCAGCATCTGAATCCTGCTGGAATTGGGAGGAACGCTGTTGATGATCTCTAGGCTATCCCTGAACCGTCGAGATTTGACTTTGTTTTCTGATGGAGCCTGGGGAAGGAAGGTGTGATTCCTTCTTTGTTTGTGCCCTTGAATTGTATACAGGGATTAATGTGATATCGCCTGTTGGGCATAAATTTCATTTTATTTTATTTCTTTCCGCGATGCTCTATCATTTCAGCTTTTATATCGCGATGGTCGCGATTGCCCAATCATTTTGGCTATTTATTTTATTTTTACTCGCTACTTTTTATTGCGAGTTGCCCAATCATTTCGGCTATTTTGCATGCATACATTTTTTTTACTTGCTGATTTTGTTGCGAGTTACCCCATCATTTCGGCTATTTTGCATGCATACATTTTTTTACTTGCTGATTTTGTTGCAAGTTGCCCCATCATTTCGGCTATTTTGCATGGATAAATTTTTTTTACTTGCTGATTTTGTTGCAAGTTGCCCCATCATTTCGGCTATTTTGCGTGCATACATTTTTTTTACTTGCTGATTTTGTTGCAAGTTGCCCCATCATTTCGGCTATTTTACATGCATACATTTTTTTACTTGCTGATTTTGTTGCAAGTTGCCCCATCATTTCGGCTATTTTGCATGCATGCATTTTTTTTACTTGCTGATTTTGTTGCAAGTTGCTCCATCATTTCGGCTATTCCGTATGCATGTGTGGCTCACTAGCTTCTCGCTGCAAGCCTAAAATCAGATACCGATTTCGGCATCAGCACCGCTACAACTGGAATATTGCCAGGAGCGAATCATCATTTGCCTCTGTCGATATCGAACAAAGGTGGCTTAGCGAACAGGGTTAGAATCCTGTCGACTAAGGCTTTTGACTTTATGAGCCGTAAGGGTCTCATAAAGGTTTTTCTCCCTGCGAGTTGTGAGGATCTCGTAGGTGCGTTTTCTCCTTAAGAATCGTGAGGATTCCTAAGTGTATGGCTTCTCGTAAGTCGTAAGGATCTTACAAAAGTATTTTCTCCTCATAAGTCGAGAGGGCTTACAAGGGGGTTCACCGTGCAAACATATCCCTAGTCACGGATGGGACTTTGTTAGGGAAATATTTATTCGCGCCCGTGGATTGTATACAAGGGTCAGCATTGAGCCGCTTGTAGGGCATTGTTGGAGATTATGGTGGTTGCTTAAGAATAGGTTTAGATCCCTGTAGCTTAAGACTTTCAAATCTTATGAGCCGTGAGGGTCTCACAAGAGGGTTCTCCTTACGAGTCGTGAGGATCTCGCAAGTGTAATTTCTCCCTAGGGATCGTGGGGATTCCTAAGTGTGTTGCTCCCTTGTGAGTCGTAAGGATCTCACGAAGGCGGTTTCTCCCCACAAGGTCGAGAGGACCTTGCAAGTGTCTTTTAACGAGATTGCGTCCTTTCGGGTTTTCACAAAACTTGTCGATAGCCCTGCTGTTTTTACTCACGGAGCCCTTTCGGGTTTTCATCCGTTGCCCTTTTTTTGCTTATGGACATAACGTTTTTTTTCTCTTTTTTTTATTCTCTTTTTTTTGTATCAGCTTTGGGATGCTGTAACCCACAGTAGTTTATCGACATCTCGGTCAACAGATAGTTTTAGGACATAGTGGTCCATTGTTAGTTTAAGGACATTTCGGTTCGCCGTCAGTTTAAGGACGTTTCGGTCCGTTGTCAGTTTAAGGGCGTTTCGGTCCGTTGTCAGTTTAAGAACGTTTCGGTCCGTTAGCTGGCTACTACTTATAGAGTTTGGGCTTAGAAAGATAGCGAGCGAACATAGTCGTCGTCATCTATCATTGACCTAGGCCGTGACTCGTTAAGCGTAGTACTTTTTCAGGAAGCGACCATTTATTGGCCTGAAGGGCCTTTCGCCATGCATGTCCATAAGTAGATAGGCCCCACCCTGGTAGACCTTGTCTATGACATATGGGCCTTCATAGTTAGGCTCGAATTTCCCCCGTTTGGCACGATTGGGGATCAAAGGCCTTTTGACCACTAACACGAGTTCGCCTTGGCAGAATGTTCTCGACCTAGTCAATCTTTCGTATGAGCGCGTCAACTTTTCTTTATAAGCCTCCAAATTTTATTGCGCTATGAGCCGGGTTTCATCGAGGGCATCGAGCTCCTCAAGCCGAAAGTGAGCATTCTCTTCGTCCGTTAGCTCGTAATGAATTGTCACTCGTAGAGAGGGTAACTCTATCTTAAGGGGGAGTACCTCCTCCGTACCAAATACCAAAGCATACGGCGTTGTGTTCGTGGCCGTTTTGAACGTAGTTCGATATGCCCAGAGAGCTTCATGCAGTCTCTCATGCCAGTCCCTCTTATTTCGAGACACCGTCTTTTTCACGATCTTTGTCAAGGTCTTGTTGAAAGCCTCGGCTAGACCGTTAGCTCGGGGATTATAGACCGAAGAGTATCTCCAGTCTATGTCATGTTGTTGTGCGAAGCGGCTGATCTTGTGGCTTCTATAGGCTGGCCCGTTATCGGAGATAATCCGTCGCGAAGTGCCAAACCGATAAATGACGTGTGTCTTGAAGAAATAGAGGATATTCTCTGTATTCACTTCCCTCAGCGGTACTGCTTCTGCCCGTTTGGAGAAGTAATCAGTTGTTGCCAAAATGAATCGATGTCCTCTGGACGACGCTGGTTCGATAGGGCCGATTATGTCAGTCCCCCACATTTCAAACGGCCAGCTAGCCACTGTTGGATGCAGTGGATTCGGATGCTGGTGGATAAAGTCCCCGTGAATCTGGCATGAATGGTATTGCTTCGTGTATTCGAGGCAGTCTTGGATCATCGTGGGCCAATAATAGCCCATTCTTTTGATCTTCAGCTTCATCTTCGGCCCAGCTTGGTGAGAACCACAGAGTCCGTCGTGAGTTTCTTGGACGACTCTCTTTGCCTCTTCAGGTCCCAGGAATCTTAACCACAGAGAATCAAATGATCTCTTATACAGGGTATCATTGACGAAAGCGAAAGACAGAGCTCGTTTCATAAGCTGATGTCTTGAGGACGCATCTTCAGGTGTTCGACGGGATTTGAAGTAATCTACAAAGACTTCCCTCCAATCCTCAGCCTTTTCCTAGTCTTTTATTTGTAGAGTCGTTTGCTTGGTCGTTCCCTTTTCTTCGGACGACTCCGGAGATACCTCTGCCGGAGCAAGAACCCGACGGCTTTGCACAACGATCCTCACGTCATCGAGGTTCTCGTCGGCCAGTTCTTTAGCGAGCTTGGCTAATGCATCTGCCTTGCTATTTTCCGCATGCGGTATGCTTTCCAAGGTGTAAGAAGGAATTTGGGTCAGCAGTTGCTGCACCCTCTCGCCGTACTTTACCAACTCTGGCTTGCACGTTTGGTAGTCGCCGTTTATTTGACTAACGACCAGCTGGGAGTCTCCGTATATGAGGAGGTTTTCAATTCCCATGTCGATAGTGATCTCAAGACCTGCTATCAAAGCTTCATATTCGGCTTCATTGTTTGTCCTCGGCTCTGTTAAGGAGAAAGGAAAGCGCATTATCTCTCCTTGTGGAATTACGAAGATGAGGCCTACCCCAGATTTGATTATGGGGGTGCTTTGTTTGCGCTTCTTAATGGAAGACGATCCATCAAAATAGAGTTCCCACAGGGTATCATCCCCGTCGATCGTGTCAAACGCATGTTCGTCTGGCAATTCGTAGTTCAAAGGAGAATCGGCAGGTATCGGATGCTCAGCGAGGAAGTCGGCGATGGCCTGACCTTTCCCTGCCTTAAGAAGCCGATAAGTTATCAAGAATTCCATCAAAAGCAGGGCCCATTTAGCGAGTCATCCTGTTAATATGGCCTTTGACATCAAATATTTTAGGGGATCAACCTTTGATATGAGATGGACCTCATGTGCCAATGCATAGTGTCTGAGCTTCATTATTGCGAAGATCAACACCAAGCAGTGTTTTTCAATGGGAGAGTAATTGCTTTCTGCCCCCAGGAGAACTCGACTCAGATAATAAAGGGCTCTCTCCTTTTCTTGGTCGTTTTCTTATGCCCACAGCGCGCTTAAAGAACCATCAAGGGCTGTTGTGTATAGGACGAGAGGTTTTCCTTTAACGGGAGCGGCCAGTACTGGCGGATTCTGCAGGTATTGCTTAATTTCGTCCAGTGCGCTTTGGCATTTGCGATCCCAGACGAAATGGGTTCCCTTCTTCATCAGGTGACTGTAAGGACGGCACTTGCCTGAGAGATTGGCTATGAATCGCCGGATATATGCGAGCTTTCCTTGGAGAGATAGCAGCCGCTTGAGAGTCTTTGGCGGGGGCATTTCCATGATCGCCTTGATCCTCGACGGATCTATCTCGATGCCTCGGCGTCGGACAATGAATCCTAGGAATTTGCCCGAGGATACTCCGAACGCGCATTTGAGAGGGTTCATCTTCAAGTTGAATTGCCGAAGGTGTTGAAATACGACCTTCAGATGCTCTAAATGTTCCTCGTATGATTTGCTTTTAACTACGAGGTCGTCGATATAACATTCGACAATTTCATGTATGAGGTCATCGAAGATCTTCGTCATGGCCCTCTGATAAGTGGTACCAGCGTTCTTCAGACCGAAGGGCATTACCTTGTAGCAGAATATGCCCAAAGGGGTCCGAAAAGCGGTATGCTTCTAGTCTTCGGGATGCATCTTTATCTGATTATATCCTAATGAGCCGTCCATGAAGGAGAAAACTTCGTGAGTGGACGTATTATCTATCATCAGCTCAGTGACTGGTACTGGGAAGTCGTCTTTCGGGCAGGCTTTATTGAGATCCCGAAAGTCCACACATATGCGCACCGTCCCATTCTTCTTCATCACTGGTACGATGTTGGCGATCCAGTCAGGATATTGAACCTCTTGGATGAAATCGGAGTCGATTAGTTTCTTTACCTCGACGTTGATGCCCATCTCAAGCTCGAGCCGCATTCTTCTCGGTGCCTGTTTGATCGGCTTGACGTCCGGGGTATCGCCAATTTGTGTACAGCAATCTCTGGATCTAGTCCTGGCATCTCGGAATAGTTCCATGCGAAACAGTCTCTATGCTGCATAAGCACGTATTTTAGTGTAGCCACCCTTTCTTCAGACAGCAGCTCGCTGACGAATGTCGGCCGTGGGTCACTTGTCGTTCCCAAATCAATTTTCTTGAGGTTATCTGTAGTGGTATGATTTCCATCTTCCAGCTCTTTTGGCGCCAGTGGAAACTCTGAGATGACCTTGCCATCACTGTTTTCGAAGCACCAGGGGAGTCACCCATATTCTCGGGCTCTTCTTCTGACAGCGTTACCACGTGACAGGCACGAGCTCGCTTCCAAGACCGATGTGGATCTGGTTCTACCCTCGTAGATTTGGGTTTATGCTTCTGCGGCGGGGTTACCCTCCAGCTGCTGGATAGAGCGAATATGCCTTGTTGATACCGGTCTTATACCCAGTCTTTAAATGTGAAGCAGTCTTCAATAGGATGTCCCATTGCCCTGTGATAGGAGCAATAGTCCAGGTGAGAGACTTCGCTTGCTTGCTCGGGGTGCTTGGACTCTGGGAGGATAATCATTTGATGTTTTATAGAAAGATAAGGTATCTTCATTGTCTTGTCTTGGGGAAAAGAATATGCTCGACTCATCTTTTTTATAAGAGATGAATCGGACTGCTCGATTCCTGACCGCATGGTTTCTTGGACCCGCTTTGTCGCTGTCGAACGCCTTTCCCGTTCTTTGGTTTGTTTCTGCCTCTGCGTCGGGCCTTTTGTACAACGGGTTGACAAGGAGGAGCATTTTCATTTTTTGCAGCATGTTGAAGGAGGCGTCGCGTCCTGGCTTTCTCGTAGATGGCCATTTCGCGATTATGGTCGTCTCGAAATTTTTGACCTGCTTCCCTTATAAGCTTGTCCATTTGTTCTTCAAACGACGGACTGGGTATTTTCACGGCGAGAGCTCTTTCTGGTTCAGGGTTAGCATCTTCCCACAGAGCGTCTCCTTCCTCATCGAAGTCATGTATGACGTAGCAGTCGCGGAGTAGCTCCCGTTTCTTGGATTGAACATACCCAAGACCGGTCGTTTCTATTCTTCCGTTGGGCAACTTTCGTTGGGTCCCAGGAACGTTCCAGATCCTATTACAGAACCGCGCATGTCGCGCGGTTTGCTTAAAGGGTACACCTTGGCATCTCAAGAGTCTCTTTAGTCCGTTTGTGTAATATCTGGGCAAACGGATGGGCTGGTGCCTGTCAAGTGTAGAATCCTCACCATGCCAGATTTCTTTCTCCACTTTGGTTTCCCCAGATCGGTAGAATAGGATCGCCTTTTCACCTTTTCGCGTGGGAGGGACGTAGAATGTCTGCAGTTCCTCCACCCTATATGTATCAAGCGCGTCTAGCTCTTTATGATACTTTGGCGGAACCAGGGTAACTTGCAAACTTTGATCTTCACCAGCGAAGGTTTGTATTGATGGCCGAGCAGAGAATATGGCGTTGACCTCATCTTCCGAGTCGCTGCCAAAGATTAACATAGGAGTGGACGGTCCCGGCTTGTTGTACTGGGGCGGACCTGAGTAAACTATCTCTTCTTCTTCCTCGGTGTCGCTCCCGAAGACCGGAATGGTGGTGATAGCTTTGTTCTTCGGTTTATGACATCTTTCCATGTCCTCAAAGTCTGGCAAGAAGTATTTTGCATCTTCGTACTTGTGGACTTCATTCATGGAGAATGGGTTTAGTTCCCCTGTCACAGTATACTCGAGACCATCCTTGAAATACTTCATACACTGATGCTGTGTAGAAGGGATGATGTTGTACTCGTGTAACCAGGGCCGGCCGAGCAAAGCATTATAGCATGTCTTGGCGTCAATAACGTGAAACTTAATGTCCGTGATAAGCAGCCCAAAGCGTAGTGTCAATATCACAGACCCAAGCGTCCGTGATGACTGAGAGTCGAACCCGGATATGGTGACTTTATCCGGAGCGAGGTGTTGAACACTCATGCAGATCTCCTTTAGCACACTTACGTTGAGGAGATTGACGGAGGACCCATTATCGACCAGGATTTTACCTATCTTGATGTCGTGACAATATCCGGAGACATATAAGGGACGGTTGTGCTCGCATGTCCCAAGGAGGAGATCTTCATCGCCGAAGGTGATATCGGCTGTGTATACTCCTTCCAGCTCATCCTTCATCTTTTCGTCGGCGAGGAAAGCTTGGAATTACTCGGGCTCTTGTAATGCTTTGATCAAAGAATTTCTTGCTTCTTTGGATAGCAGGAGGGTGTCGAAAATGCTTAACTGCGAAGGTAGCTTTCTCAAGTATGCCAGAACGTTATAGTCCACCCTACTTTTCTTTGGCAGGTCCTTGGCTGTCAGCTTTTCGACGGCTTGGTCATCAAGGATGATATCCTCAGGGACTTTTTCTTTTCCCTTATCTATTCTATTTGACCCACTGTTCGAGGTCCTAAGATTCTTTTCGGGTAGCGTACGATTGCGCAGCTGAATATTTTCACAGGTCTTCGGTTCTTCCTCTTTTCCTAAGGTGGACTCTTTAAAGAGAGGGCCAAGAGTCATTTCTTCATCAGAGTCATTCCCGAAGGTGAGAACTTGCGATCCCCCGGCGTTGACCATGCGACAGTTGTCGGTAGTTCTTTTACGCTCCTCGGTTGTACTTCTTTGCTCCCGACGCGTTTTGCGTTTCATTCGCTTGAAATGTTGCCGGTGAGCAACATATCCCTGCCACTATCTTTTAAAAGCGTTGCACTCTTCGGTGGAGTGCGCAATCTTTTGATGATATAAGCAGTAGCTAGGATGTGTTTCCGCTTTACCAAGAATATTTCTTTCGGAGGGTGGCAGCTTCAATCCCATCGATATTGCTTTAGCAAACCTTTTCCTCGTCTTGAACCTGTTTCTATTTGCGATGGGGGTACTTTGATCTGGCGGGCTTGTTTCAACCCTTTCGTCCAGTTGCCGGCGTTTGGCTTTTTCAAATATGGCCATCTCTCGCTCTCGAGCAGCTTTGCTTTTAAGAAGAGCTTCGTTCAGGAATGCACCAATCATTTCGTCTGACGGCTCTAGAAGTTCCGGTTTAGGATTTGCCCCCAGTTTCTCGGTGCGAGGAGCTTCTTCATCGTCTATCGACGAGTGAGAGATCACATGTCAACTTGCCACATACTCTTCAGATTCATCCGACGAGTCTTCCCTATCATCTCCGTCCTCAAGGACGTGGCTGAGAAACTCTTAGAGTGTGACTGGAGTCCGCGCCTTCTGGTTATACTCTTCCAGCGCGTCAATCTGCTTTTGCAGGTCCGTGCGCTTGCCACCAAGCTTCACGGGCTTCTTGGATTTCTTCTTCTTCTTCGAAGATTTTGACGGCTGGGTGTGAGTGCTTTGGCTATCACCACCGATTTTTGGAGTTGGTCGCGGCTTCAGCATCCCCTCGATGATTTCAGGCTCCAGTAGATTCTTCCACCTAATTGCCAGACATGTGTGGAGATCCTTCAGCATTATTTTTGTCTTGGCTGAAAGAGCGACCTCCCATGGAGTTTCTTCTACGAAAGAGCATGATGCCCCCGGTGTACTGTCACGACCCGAAAGTACGGAACGTGACTGGCACTTAGATTACGAGACGTCTAAAGGCGTACCGTAACCTAAGTCAGCCAAAGCCCAGAAAAATCTAAACCAAAATCAAAAGAGAGTGAAGGAAAACCTTTAATGAAAACGATTTTTCAAATCAATTAAGTTGCAAAGAATCCCTTTTTAAAAAACATCATAAATTTCTGAAAATTTCGGCAGAGTCTCCCTTGTATTTTCTATCCCCCAAAATGGGTACAACAAGATAATAAACCTGTAATCATAAAAATGGTATCTCCAAGCGGGAGCTAGCTCTTCGTCCAAGGCGGATCACAACCACATGCAATATAATAGCAATATCAAGAAAAGAGCATAAAAGAAACGCAAAATATCAGAAAATACAACGCCGGCTCAAGTGAGCTCGACCCAAAAGAAACCACAAATATACAAATCTCTCAGTCTCGTCACTAGGTCGCATATATAATATAAAGTGGTAGATGGAGAATACTAGATACAATGATAAAACAAAAAGAAATAAAGTATGCTCGCAACCCACCTACGGGCGATGTCGCGAGTCTGAGCAAAAGGAGCTGATGATAGGATAGCCCGCCGCTACAAAGGTGACGGGTCCGACCTGCAAGACAGTGTGGCACAACGGGGGTGAGTTGCCAGCTCGTGAGTAAATATAACATCTAATAAGGCAATCGTAAGAATGCACGCAATGCACCACAACATGCATGTCCATATGTGATATAATAGCTCTAGTATGCATGCACATGTATGCAATGTCATTACTAAATCTTTAAGTGCTTTAAATACTAAGGGTATTGAATTCTTAACTTTAGAAAATTAATATCTGTATAATAGCTAAGTACCATCAAGAAATCATCTGAAAACCCGTGTCAAGCATCGACACCAAATAGGAATCATATCTGTCTCAATATCGGGCTCCGTCAGTCCGGATCGGCCCATATCATCCAATCTCACGACAACGGTCGGTATCCTCCGGATATCCGCCGCGCCAGACATCACCAGTAGGTAGTCTTCCCCTGCCAGGCTCATCGTCTACATCTCGATCTTCTTGCCCCGGGGTACCATACCGGGCCCACCATGTACCCGAGACGGTTCATCCACTCCTCGAATCGGGTCTCGAAATCCAACAGAAAACATGAAAACTCATGGTGGATGACACATACATCACGAGAAAACCGCAACTTTGTTTTAAAAATGATAAATATAAGCTTTTGTTAAATTCTTGCGGTTTTCCCCAAAAATCCAGAAATCGCAGCAATACTGAAATCCTCAAGAAAATCATAATGTTCACATGTTATATATGATAAATGTCTATGATATCAATGTATATGATGTGAGTTTTGGCTAGAAATCTATGTAGATATGATGGTAATGCGAGGTATATGCATGCTATGCAATTCCATATATCATGTATGAATGCAAATGGCGTTATTATGTTAAACAGGTTCTATAGTGCACGTGGCATGGCAATTACCAAAGGCGTGTGTGTCACATGAATAGTGCGCGTGCAACAGATGCCAATGGTAATGGTGTTCGTGTCCTACGAAGTGATATCGCATAAGTATAGATGAATGTCCATGCAATCTAATATACTGTTCGCTATAAGGGTATGCAGTGTACATGAATGGATAAGCTAGCTAACAATATAAATCTTGCAAAAAGTAGGGTAATCCTAACTAGGGGGGCACCTCGCGCCATTCAGACGATTCCCCCATAGATGAATACATCTACTCACCTGAATGCCTCGCTAAACCGATCCGACCACCGCCTTGCCTTTACGCGCCGTGTCCGAAGTTTCCCCGACTGATCCTATATTTGCACAATATCAAGCATAAGATTACAAAACCTAAAATGATGTAAGTCACAATATACAATTATCGACGCTCTCGAATTAAACATAACATGCACTCGGTGCGCGGGAAAACGCACGAAAATCGTTAATCTTTAACTAGAATCGTCATTTCGGGGAAATCGACAAAACTAAAACCCGACTAGACGAAACCCCGCGTTCATGCACTCTAATAGTCCTATACGAAGCTAATTATATCGCTAACATAACACAATTTGATCGCATTCTAATTTTTGTAAAAATCTAGTAAGCAAATTTCAAACCGATTCGGTGCAAACATCGAAATTTTATCGATTTAGCGAGCGTATCATTACACAATTAACCACTCTAATCCATTAGGTAACCAAAGCCCTAACTTAACTGTAACAACCATGCTTCAAACCCTAGTTCAACACCAAATCCCATTCTTGATTTTCATGAACAAGAATTTACAATTAAATTAATACTTCAAAATTGAATTTTTAGCACATATAACTACAAGTTAGCAAACTAGTTTAGGATTTTACCTCACAAGTGGAACCCTAGCATGATCAAGTCACCAAGAAGCCTCCTTTCATCAAGTTTTTGAACTAATTTGGGTTGAAGAGAGAGTGGATTAGGGTTTGGCTTTGAATTGAGAATGAAATTTGTGAGTTTTTATTGAATTTTTGCAAGAAAATGAAGCATGAAGTAAGTGAGGAAATGGGGAAATTCTGCTGTTGAGGCTCGGCCAGCAGGTGAGGGAGAGGAGGTGGGGAAATTTGGAGAAGTTTCTAGGTCCAAAAACACCCCATGATCTCATTTAATGCTTTCATATCAACATTTTACAAAAAAACCCTTATTTTACATCATTTTTCCATTAAATTTCCCACCCTAAAACCAAAATTGTGCAAGTCATGATATAATTTTAGTGTATTTAAAAAGGCTTAAAATATTAAAAAAAATAATTAATTACGAAAAAAAAATTATTTAACTAGAAAATTATAAGTGACATTTTAGTGACAAAATTATAGTAATATCTTATCTAAATTTTGTATAATTAGGTCTACAATGAAAAATACCTATTTTGACGTTTTACGGAAAAAGCCGAAAAATTAGCCGATTACCGAAAAACTGCCTAAACGATTTTCGAAGGGTTACATGTACCCGTATTCTTGGGAGTGTGTGGCCGAGGCGGGTTCACCTTCCAATTCTCAGATAATACGAATTTGCCCTGCTGGTATTGATCTTCTATCCAGCTTTTGAAAATGTAACAATTCTCGATCGGATGGCCCAACATTCGGTGGTAAGGCAATAGTTAGGATTTCTAGTGTCGCCTGGTTGCGCTGGGCGTCTTGGCTCCGGCAGAGTAATGAGCCTTTTGCGCAGTGCAAGTTCGAACAACCTCTTCGTCTTGTCTCGGGGGAACGAGTAAGGGCGTCTCATTTTATCTTCGAGAGATCGAGTTCTGTTATTTTGGCGATCAACTGGTCTCGGGCCACCAGACTGCTGTTGAGCATTGGCGACGACGATCGCTTTTCCCTTTCCCTTCTCATTTTGAGAGTCCGGCTTTGGAGGAGACGGTCTATGACCCATCTGGTCCATTTGGGCCAGTTTGTCGATCAAGGCTTGGAATATGGTCGGCTTAAAGAACATCATGAATTGTGAAATAGTTGCATGAGGGTCTAGGGTGCCCACGAACATGCCCACTGCCGGTGCTTCTTCGATGCGCTGTTCGCATTTCGACCACAGATTCCTCCAACGGATTGCGTATTGAACCCACGTCTCGCCTGGCTTCACCCTGGCATTGATCAATGCCGTTATTGGGGTGCGTTCACTAGCACTCGCGAATCGCTGGGTGAATAACAACTCCATTTCTGCGAAAGACTTGACGGAGTCATTTGGAAGTTCGGAGTACCACTCAAATGCCGTTTCCGACAAGCTGCCGACGAATTGACGGAGCAAAAGCTTATCATCACCCCCGGTGTTGCCGCAAAGAGCCCTGAACTGAGCGATATGTTGATGGGGATTGCCTGTCCCCTTGTACACATGGAATTTAGGGATTGTGTATCCCGGCGGGTACTTTATTTGGTCATATCAGCCTGGATACGGTCGCCCAGTTTTAACGACTTGGCCGGCCGCTTCATTCGCCTGGTGAGCTCGTATTTGCTGAGCAATATAGTCATCCAGAGCGGCCTTGGAAATAGTTTCCTTTTTGGCTGCTGAAAGAGCCAGAGGAGGGTTCGATGTCTCCCCTCTGTCGTCTTGAATAATGATCGGAGGGTCTTCAGCTGGAGGATCCGGCTGTAATATCATCCCGACCATGTCTTAGAAGAGAAGCGCTATTCGTTTTATGTTGGCAGCTTGTTCTGCAGCTTCTCTGTCTTTCTTTTCGAGGACTCTGCGTAGGAAGTCAGCATCGGTTTCTTGTTCGTGATGCTGCTCTGATGATGCCTCCGGACTTTCTTTTGACCCGGTGAGTGCGGCCATTTGCGTCAGCATTTCCTGAAGCTTCTGTTGTTGCTCCTGGGCATTGGTCACGGATCGGGTGAGCGGTCGGTGACCCGTCGAAGTGCGGCTTTCCTCTTTTCCGGAAGCCATGTAAACAGTATGGACCGTTATTCCCCCAGACTTGGGGCATTTGGGCTCAGCGTCTTTGTGGTCTGCCATAATCACAGGGGCTTTCTTTGGCCTCCTTCTCTTTTGAGCAGTTGACGTTGAGGGGGCCGTTGCAGCGGGCACCCAGGTAGTTGTTGTCCTTTGCGGCTTGACAGGACGGTTCTCTTCATACTGAACCTTCACCTTTTTTTGTCGGCGAGTGTAATCTTGATCAATCACCGACTCCTGGACCCGTCGCCAGACTTTGTAAACATTGGAGGATAGCCGCTGAGGGGGTTGCTCTAGCTTTGTTTCTGTAACATTCTCCACCGGTGGAGGAGATCTTTTCAGTACGGCGGTAGGAGAGTTCCTGCGCACCTTGTTCAGCAGTTCAAACCTGTTCCCGGTTGGAACATCAACATTGACTTCCACCGTTGGGGCTGGTGGAGTTAGCCCAGAGGGGGAGTTGCCCCCAGCCTTCTTTACTCGGTGCCAGTGGCGACGTCGAGCGCGTCGAGCTGTTGGGATGGTTTCAGCTTGAGGGGTGACTTCGTCTTGCCCCCTGTTCAGATAAGGCGCTGCCGGTACCAGCCTCTTAAAAACTGATGTCCGTTGAGTAGCAGTATCTAATCTGTCAAAGACAGACTTTTGAGCAGGGACGGGAGCCGGAGTGGGAGCCGGAACAGTCAGTCTTGTAAAGACCGACCCTTTGGCAGGAGAAGCCGCCTTAACGACTTCGGGAGCAGGGATAGCTATCTTCTTCGGAATAACCCTTTCTGGAACTACAGGCTTCATCATGGGCCCGCATGAACTTTGGCCCAATCTAGCGAAGACTGAGGCGCTGGAGCTGGACGACCCATTGAGGGGGCCGCTGTAGTTGCAAGCCGATCAAAGACCGACTTCTTGGGAGCTTCTTGCGATGGAACAGGGGCACTGAAGCTCATCGGTGGGAGCATGGTCCCAGAAAACAATCCAGTGGTGGCCTGAGTCACCTGGTCCGCCGGCATTGTGAACAGGGAGATCGCTTGAGGCCCGTAAGCTATGCCTCCAGATGAGGCGGAACGTGAGTTGCAGTTGCAGCTGGAACACTTCACGCAAGTAGACGCCATTGATTTTTCGCTTTCTGCACCAAGCAAGACACCAAATCTTAGTACCTCAAACCCAAGGGCAACCATTATCAAACAGCGATTCGTTCACGAACATGACACACGAATTGTGGGGTGGAAAGAGGAAAAGGTCTCACCGGGCGTGCCGGAATCTATAACCCGCCGAACACGGAGACGCGGCCGAGACGTTGGGACGTCAGGCCTAAAATTCGAGGGCAGATGCTAATTGGTGCTATCTGTCCACCTCTCCGAAGATACCAAGTTGATTTATGGCACCATGTATCGAAGGTTTAAATGGATGCGGCCGATGTGGCAGACTTCGTCAGATTCCCCCTCGTTTGAGGGGTTTTTTTATTGTGGGAATGCTCTTCCCTGCAGGCGCAAGCCCCTGCAGTTAATTACGCTACCGCATTGCGGTAACAACTTTCTCCTTCTCCAGATGGACACTTCGTGTCGTGTGTGTTTGTTTTGTTTGTGGTTGCCCATGGATTGTATACAGAGACTAATTTACGTTCTCTCCCGTAGGGCGTGGATTAGTCCAAATCCGTATCTTCTTAGATTTGGGTTTTGTTTTGGGTTTAAGAATACGTTAGTCTCATTTAAGACTAAGATCAACTTAAACGTTTGTTAAGGATACGTTAGTCTAATTTTAGACTAAGATCGACTCAACGTTTGTTAAGAATACGTTAGTCTAATTTTAGACTCAGATCAACTTAACAGGATCATTTAGATCCAACAAAAGAGCATTTGAACACTATTGTTTAGTTTAGGGACATTGCGGTCGATTACCAGTTTAAGGACATGGTGGTCCAATATTAGTTTAAGGACATTACGGTCCAGGTTAAGGACATCGTAGTCCGTGGGTTTAAAGGGACCCCACAGTCCGAGGTTAAGGACATCGTAGTCCGTGGGTTTAAAGGGACCCCACAGTCCGAGGTTAAGGACATAATAGTCCGTGGGTTTACAGGGACCCCACAGTCCGTAGTTAAGGACATTGTAGTCCGTGGGTTTAAAGGGACCCCACAGTCCGAGGTTAAGGACATCGTAGTCCGTGGGTTTAAAGGGACCCCACAGTCCGAGGTTAAGGACATCGTAGTCCGTGGGTTTACAGGGACCCCACAGTCCGTAGTTTAAAGACATCGCAGTCTATGAAGTTTAAGGACATCATAGTCCATGAGTTTAAGGACCCCACAGTCCGTAGTTTAAAGATATCATAGTCTATGAAGTTTAAGGACATCGTAGTCCATGAAATGTGTGGTTGTCGGTACCCGTCACCTCTTTGAAGACATTGAAGGATTACAACGACAGATATCAGAAGAGTAAAGAGATGTACCCTTGAACCGGTGTGAGTTGGTTGAAGGATCTGTAGTCCAGTTTGGGACTGAGATCTGTTGAATATTCATGAGCAGATGGGCTCGGTTCAATATAAGTTGAGGACTTATGGCCAGATTGGGCTGAGTCCAATAAGATTAAAATGTTTAACATTTTATTGTTCTGGGATGTTGAACCCTTACTTGGGCTTGGCCCTTTAAATAATACTGAGCATTAGATCCTGACAATTTTTGTCTTGTATTGAATGTATAGCATTCATCAGAACAATGTGTGTTCTGACAGTGCGCCATGTGGCACGCCAGGCTCTTTGCGCCAATTAAAGAGCGCATTGCGCTTCTACCAAATAGCGCACACGAAAAGGACACGTGTCGCGCTTGGCGCTAAGCGCCAGATGATGGGCGCATTGCGCCAGTTTATGAGCGCATCGCGCTTTCAATTTATGAGCGCGTTGCGCTAGTTTAGTGCCGCACCAGTGAGTGACATGTGGCGCACTTGGCACTGAGCGCCAGCCCATGAGCGCAGTGCGCTATTTCAGAAGCGCCAAGCACAAGTTGCATATGTGGTTGACACGTAGTGCGTTTTGGCGCTGAGCGCCAGTCCAAGGAGCGCAAAAGCGCAGTTCAAGAGTGCAATGCACTTTTCAATAGCGCAAAGTGCATTTGATCAAATTTATGATCAGAGAACAAGTTTATGTTCTTTTTAAAGGAGGCTTTGCCTCAAAATTCAAGAACAACGGTTCTTATTTTGAAAGGGCTTTTCCTTTGTAGATCAATGATCTGTGAATGAAGTAAATACTTCTTTTGTTTCTATGATGAGATCTTTTGATCTCTTTTGTAAAAGACCTTGGTCTTTTTGTAGATCTATGATCTTTTAAGAAGATAATTCTTCTGTTTTAATGAGATGATTTCATCTTTTTGTTCAAGAATCATTCTTTACCTTGAAGAAATAATCTTCTTTTGCTAAGAGTTTGCTCTTCTTTCTTTGAGTTTTCTCAAAATTTGTAGCGGGGTTTATCTCTATCAGACTTGAAGTCTTGGGGACTTTATATAGGGCAAATTGATTTGTTAAATCAGTTAAAGAGATCTTTGTCTGATTGATTTGGGGATATTTCCCCACCGCTGGATCTTTGATCCTAGGGCTTCTGTTTTACAGAAGGCAATCTTCTTGTTTTTAACAAGATTGGAAAGATTTTTCCATAACAGAATTTTAATTCTGATTAATTAATGATTTATCATTATTAGATCTCTTGATCTAACGGTGGGGAATTTTTAATTCCAGCACTAGCGCACCTACGTTTGACACGTGGCGCGCAGTGCAGAGCGCAGCGTAGCCTGCGCTAGCGCATCCGTGTTTGACACGTGGCACGCAGTGCGCCTAGCGCTGGATTTGAAGCGTTACTTCAACTTTTAAATTTTGAATTTTAAAACAGAGCTTTGCTCTTATTGGGGGTGCGCTGCCTAGGGCGCAGTGCACCTGGCGCTGGCGCATCTGTGTTTGACACATGGCGCGCCTAGTGCTGAATCTGAAGCAATGCATCAATTTTAAATTTTGAATTTTAAAACAGAGTTTTGCTCTGATTGGGGGGAACAGACCAGAATACGGGTCGATGGTCCCGGCCTGTTGCATTGGGGCGTCCCCAAATAGACTATCTCTTCTTCCTCCTCAATATCGCTCCCGAAGACCGGGATAGTGGCGATAGCTTTTTTCTTCTCCGGTTTATGACATCTTTCCGTGTCTTCAAAGTCTGGTAGGAAATACTTGGTATCTTCGTATTTGCGGACTTCATTTAAGGAGAATGGGTTTAGTTCCTCCGCCACGGTGTACTCGAGACCATCTTTGAAATACTTCATACACTAATGTTGTGTAGAAGGGATGATGTTGTACTCGTTTAACCAAGGCCTTTCGAGCAAAGCGTTGTATCAGGTCTTGGCGTCAATGACATGAAATTTGATGTCAGTGACGAGCAGCCCAAAGCGTAACGTCAGTATTACAGACCCGAGCATCCGTAATGACTGGGAGTCGAACCCAGAGATGTTGATTTTATCTCGAGCGAGATGCTGAACGCTCATGCAGATTTATTTTAGCACCCTCATATTTAGGAGGTTGACAGAGGACCCGTTGTCAACTAATATTTTCCCTATCTTGATGTCATGGAAATACCCGGTGACATACAGGGGAAGGTTGTGCTCGCACGTCTCGAGGAGGAAGTCTTCATCGCTGAAGGTGATGTCAGCTGTGTGCACTTATTCCAGCTCGTCCTTCATCTTTTCTTCGGCAAGGAAAGCTTGAAACTGCTCGGGCTCTTGTAAGGCCCTGATCGGAGAATCTCGTGCCTCTTTAGACAATAGAAGGGCATCCAAAATGCTTAGCTGTGAGGGTATCTTCCTCAGGTGTGCTAGGACATTGTAATCCACTTTGCTTTTCTTAGACGGGTCCTTGGCTGCCAGCTCTTCGACGACTTGGTCATCTAGGGCGATATCCTTAGGGACTTTTTCTTTCCCTTTATCCTTTTTATTCGATCCCTTGTTTGTAGGTCCGAAATTCTTTTTGGGCAACGTACGACTACGTAGCTGAATGTTTTCGCAGTTCTTTATCTTTTTCTCTTTTCCTGAGGTGGATTCCTTGAAGAGAGGGCCGAGGACTATTTCTTCATCAGAATCGCTTCCGAAAGTGAGAACTAGCGATCCCTCGGAATTAACCATGTGACAGTTGTCGGCAGTTCTTTTGTGCTCATCTGTCTTACTTCTCTGCTCCCGACGAGTCTTGTGCTTCATCCTCTTGAAATGTTGTCGGTGAGCAACGTATCCCTGCCACCACTTTTTAAAGGCCATGCATTCTTCAGTAGGGTGTGCAATCCTCTGATGGTATAAGCAGTAGTTAGGATGTGTATCCGCTTCGTCAAGGTGTACACCGCCAGGAGTATTTCCTTTGAAAGATGGCAGCTTTATTCCCATTGACAGGGCTTTAGCAAACCGTTTCCTCATTTTAAGCATGTTTTTGTCTGCTACAGGCGTGTTTCGATCTGGTTGGAGCACTTTACGACTCATCCCTACCCTGATTTCTTCAACTTGACACCGATGCCTAGCCCTTTCAAATATGGTCATTTCACGCTCTTGATCAGTTTTTCTCTTCTGATGGGCTTCATTCAGCAACATGTCAATCATCTCGTCTGACGGTTCCAAGGATTTTGGCACCGACCCTGCCCTAGCTCTTCTATATTATCTTTTGATGCTGAGTGAGCTTCTTCGTCATTTATTGGTGAATGAGAGAGCATGTGACAACTTGCCACATAATCCTCGGGTTCTTCTGACGAGTCTTCTTCCTCATCATCGTCGTCATCTCCGCCCTCAAGGATATGGCTGAGAAACTCTTGGAGTGTGACCGGGGTTCACACCTTCTGGTTATATTCTTCTAGCGCCTCAATATGCTTTTGCAGGTCCGTGCGCTTGTCATCAGACTGCGTGGGCTTTTTGGTCTTCTTCTTTTTCTTTGAAGACTTTGATGGCTGGGCCTGGGTATTTTGTCTATTGCTACCAACTCTCGGCGTTGGGCGCGGTTTCAGCATCCCCTCAATGATCTCTGGCTCCAGTGGGCTGTTCCATCTAATTGTCAGACATGCTTGAAAATCCTTGAGCATTCTCTTAGTCTTGTCTGAAAGAACAACCTCCCATGGAGCTTGCTCTATAAATGAGCATGATGCCCCTGGCGTGTCCACCTTTTTAAGAGCGTGCGGTTGTGGCGGGTTCACCCTCCAGTTTTTAGACAGCGCGAATTTACCATGTTGATACTGGTCCTCAATCCAGTTTTTGAAGACGTAGCAATCTTCGATTGGGTGACCCACTACTCTATGGTAGGGACAGTAATTAGGATTGTTGGCGTTGCCTGGTTGCAGTGGGCATCTCGGATCCGGCAGAGTGATGAACCTGTTGCGTACCGCCAGTTCGAACAGTCTTCTCGTTTTATCCCGAGGGAATGAGTAAGGACGTTTCAGCTTTTCTCTGAGTGATCGTTGTTTATCATTTTGGCGAGCAGCTGGCTTCAGATCACTCGGCTGTTGCTGAGCGTTGGCGACTAAGGCCGCTTTCCCTTTGCCCTTTTCATTTCGAGGCTCCATTTTCGAGGAGGGCGGTCTATGGCCCATCTGGTCCATTTGGGCCAGCTTGTCGATCAAGTCTTGGAAAGTGGTCGGCTTGAAAAAAATCATAAACTGGGATATAGTTGCCTGCGGATCTAGGGTCCCCACGAACATGCCCACGGCAGGAGCTTCTTTTATGCATTGTTCGCATCTCGACCATAGGTTCCGCCACCGAATTGCGTACTGAACCCATGTCTCTCCTGGCTTCACCCTGGCATTGATCAATGTCGTGATCAGGGGGCGCTCACTAGCGCTTGCGAAACGCTGGGTGAATAGCAACTCCATTTCTGTAAATGTTTTGATGGAATCATTTGGAAGCTCCGAGTACTATTCAAAAGCTGTCTCTGCTAGGCTGTCGACGAACCGGTGAAGTAGCATTTTGTCATCATCTCTAGTATTGCCGCAGAGAGCCCTGAACGGAGCGACGTGCTGATGGGGGTTGCATGTTCCCTTATACACGTGAAATTTAGGGATCGTTTATCCCGGCGGGTATTTAATTTGATCATACCAGCCTGCATAGGGTCGTCCAGTTCTGACGACTTGGCCAGTAGCTTCACTTGCCTGATGAGCTCGTATTTGTTGAGCAATGTAGTCATCAAGCGCAGCTTTCGAGATCATCCCCTCCCTGGCTGATGATAAAGTGGGAAGAGGGTTTGATGTCTCCCCTCTGTCGTATTCAATGATTATTGGGGGATCTTCGGCTGGAGGGTCCGGCTAGATCATCATCCCCACCATATGTTGGAACAGGAGCACCATTTATTTTAAGTTAGCCGCTTGTTCCGCGGTTTCTTTATCTTTCTTTTCGAGCATTCTTCGGAGGAACTAGGCGTCGGTTTCCTGCTCCCAGCGTTGATCCGACGATACTTCCGGGCTTTCTTTCTGCCCAGTAAGCGCGGCCATCTTTGTTAGCATCTCCTGAAGTTTCTGCTATTGCTCCTGAGCCTTGGTTACGAACCGCGTAAGTGATCGATGGCCTCCATAAGCATGGCTTTCCTCTTTTCCGGAAGCCATGTAGACGGTGTGCACTACCGTACCACCAGACTTTGGGCGTTTAGGTTCGGTGCCCTTTAGATTTGTCGTAGACACGGGGATCTCCTCCGGCCATCTCTTTTTATGAACGGTCAATGTTGAGGGGGCTGCAACAGGCACCCTTGCAGACGACGCCTTTTGTAGCATGGGGACGGGATGATCCTCCTCTTGCCGGCCCTTCATTTTCTTCTGTTGGTGGGAATAGACTTTGTCAATGATAGAGACTTGAACTCTTCGCCAAACCCTGTGGATTTTGGAGGATAGCCGCTGAGAGGGTTGTTCTGGGTTTTCCTTTGTAACATTCTCCAGAGGTGGAGGAGACTTTTTCAACACGGCAGTTGGAGAGTTCTTGAGCACCCTCCTGAGCGGCTCAAAGTTATTCCCAGTTAGAACAACAATATCAACTTCCACCATAGGAGCTGGTGGGGTAAGTCCAGAAAAGGAATTGCCTCCAGCTTTTCTCACTCAGCGCCAGTGACGAAGTCGAGCATGTTGTGTAGCCCGGATCACCTTTATTGTTGGAGCAGCTTCGTCATGCCCCCTTCTTTGAGGAAAGGCTGTTATTGGCGACAACCTGTCAAAGACTGACATCCGCTAGAAAGGAATGGTCAACCTGTCGGAGGCCGACTTTTGAGTAGGGGAAGTAGTTTGGACGACCCCATCTACAGCAGGAGTTGGGATAACCTTCTCTGCTACTGCGAGCCTCTTCGCGGGCCCCTTTGAGCTTAGGCTCAGCCTGTTAAACACTGAGGCAGTGGACTTGGACGACCCGTTGGGAGGGGCCGTGGAAGTTGCAAGCCAATCGAAGACCGACTTTTTCGGAGCTTCCTGTGATGGCACTGGGGTGTTGAAGCTCATTGGTGGGAGCATAGTCCCGAAGAACAATCCAGTGGTGGCCTGTGTCACCTGTTCCACCGGCATTGCGTAGATGGAGGCCGCTTGGGGCCCGTAAGTTACTTCTCGAGATAGGACGGCGCGGGAGTTGTTGCAATTGGTGTAGCTAGAAGCTATTGATCTTCTTTTCTCTGCAGGGAGCAAGACACCAAATCTTAGTACCTCGAATCCACAGGCAACCATAGCAGACCGCGATTTGTTCGCGACACACGAAGTGTGGAGTGGAAAGAGAAAAAGGTCCCAGCGTGCTAGAATCTGTTTACCGCCGAAAACAGAGACGAAACCGCGTAGGTCGTCTTGCCTGAATTTGGGGAAAGATACTATTTGGTTTTTTCTGTCTACCTCTCCGAAGATACCAAGTTGATTTATGGAACCATGTATCGAAGGTTTAAACAAATGCGGCCGTTGTAGCAGACTTCGTCAGATTCCCCCTTGTTTGCGAGGGGTTTTTGATTGTTAGGACGCTTTTCCCTGTAGGCGCAAGACTCTGCAGTTAATTACATTACCGCGTAGCGATAAACACTTTCTCCTTCTCCAGAAGTTCATTTCGTGTCGTGTGTGTATATTTTATTTTTGGTTGCCCGTGGATTGTATACGGAGACTAATTTATGTTCTCGCCCGTAGGGCAGGGATTAGTACAAATCCGTATTTTCTTAGATTTGGATTTGGTTTGATTTAAGGATCGTTAATCTGGTTTCAGATTAAGATCAACTTAAATATTTATTAAGGATACGTTAGTCTAATTTTAGACTAAGATCTACTCAACAAGGTTTTAGGATCATTTAGATCCAACGAAAGAGCATTTGGGCTCCATCGTTTTAGTTTAGGGACATTACGGTCCATAAGTTTAAGGACATCATAGTCCGTATTTAAGGACATCATAGTACATAGAGTTTAGTTTAGGGACGTTGCGGTCCATAAGTTTATGATGTCCATAGAGTTTAGTTTAGGGACGTTACGGTCCATAAGTTTAAGGACATCATAGTCCGTAGAGTTTTGACTCATCAGTTTGAGGGTGCGCCAAGAGTTATTGGTTATTGGGACCCTTTACCTCTCTGAAAACGTTGAAGAATTACAACGACATGTAACAGAGGTGTGGAGAGATGTACCCTCGAACCAAAGAATACTCATCAGGGACTTGGTAGTCCCGTTTGGGACTAAGGCCAATTTAGTAGAAGACCTATAGGCTCGGTCGATTTGGGGTTTGGCCAACCTTGGGCTCAATCCACCTGATTACTTATTTAGGCTTAATCCCCTTTGTTCAACAATACTGAGCATTGATATGAGTTTTGATGCTCACACCCTTTCTTTATTTTTTTTATTGAGTGTTAAACACTCTTTATGGCGCTGGGCTCTATTTACGAAGTGCTTTATATTAAACAGCGTCCACGTGAGAAGCACGTGGAGCTCTCGGCGCTGAGCGCCAACTATTGAGTGCAGAGCACTCTTTAATCTATTAGCGCCCACGTGAGGAGCACGTGGAACGCTTTGGCGCTGAGCGCCAGACTTTAAGTGCTAAGCGTTTTATTATTAAATAGCGCCCACATGAGGAGCACGTGGAGCGCTTGGCGCTGAGCTCCAGAATTGAAGTGCTAAGTGCTTCTTATAAGATAGCGCCCACGTGAGGAGCACGTGGAGCGCTCGGCGCTGAGCGCTAGACATGGAGTGCTAAGCACTGAATTTTCTGTTCTGCTCGATTCAATTCTCTGAGAATTAGATACTCGCTTATGAAAGACTTTGTCATATAGATCTAAGATCTGGAAAAAGAACTAAGTTCTTCTAATGTGAGAGTTAAACTCTTAAATATGGAGGAGATGTTGTGATCTCTCTTATTTTTATTTACGTTGAGAAGAAATTGCTCTCGTCTCTGAAATTTGAAGTTTATGGGGGGGGTTCTTCTGTACAAGACTTGAAGTCTTGGATCCTTTATATAGGGGAAGTTAATTTGTTGATTTAGTTAAGGAAATCTCTCATTGATGGATTTCTTAATTGATGTGGGGAATTTATCCACCGTCGAATCTTTGATCCAAGGACTTCTGTTTTACAGAAGAAATTTTTCTTGTTTTTAACAAGATTGGAAAATATTTTTCCATACAGAACTTATTCTGTATCTTGGTGATTTTTTTAATCACCCTTGGATCTTTGATCCAACGGTGCTCTGATTTACAGAGCACAATATTTCTTATTTAGAAAGATTTGAGGAGTATTTCTGTTCATATCATAATTTTGCATTATTATATTCCCCATTCTTATTCATTTTACAAATAAACAGGTGATTTTAATCCATGTCTGCTACATAGTTGCAGGTTACAGGTTCTCGGAACAAAACAGTGAAAATGATGAAAAGACAATACAAAAGTGAGACTACGACTAACAAATGGAAGAATCTTGATCATGCCTACAGTTCGAAGACTAAACGAAGATCAATGGACAATTTCATAAAGAACAAAGGCAGCGCAAGGTTCAAGACTTCGACACGAAGCAAACGGTAAAGTCCGCGACATTATGCACTGTGAAAATCTGGAAGAAAACTAGAAGACAATCTGAGAAACCAAGTGAAGAAACAAGAAACCAAATGCAATCAGAAGAAGCCCAGAAAAATACAGCCCAAGACCTCTCTATATGGCCCCGGATCCACGGCCAAACATGGCTCTTGGCCGCGGTTCCGCGGCCATGATGAATACGTGTCGGTGCGTCGTTTGACGGTGTGGCGTTGCGTTGAATCCTAGGGTTATATTTGTAAATGCAGATTTGTATCGAATGTAACCCTATGGTTTCTATGCTCTATAAATAGAAATCCTAAACCTCTTTTTGAGGCATGCCTCTTTTTATTTCATCTATTCAGAATTTTAATTCGGTGTAAATGTTTGAAGAGAGCCATCAAATAAAGTAAGATTTTTTTATTTCTGCCCTAGTATAGATTTTATTATTTGCCCTAGTTAATTAGTTTAGCACTTTTAATTAATTGCCGTAGATAAAAATGTTTCTTTTAATCAATTCCCTAATGAGTGAGTAGTTCCTCACTTATTAGGGTTAGGAATAGGAGAGGTTTGAGAGATGAAAATCTCTCACCCCTTTCTTGCCCATCACATAATAATTCATAGGACTCCATGCATACATACACACACCGCTCCCTACGGTACCCTACCCCACGACGTAGCGATGATACCGTAGTTTAAAAGACCGGTTATATATATTTTCCATGGAGGTTAGGGTAAGAATTGAGAAAGGAAGGACAAGAACCTAGAGGAAGAAACATCGTTTCTCCCCGATAGTACTAATCCACTTTATTAATTATTACCATAACACCTAAATAGATCTAAATTAGGGCACTGAAAGCGGTGGGAAATCTTAAATTTCCAAACTTAACCTAAACCTAACTGTAGCAAGACTCTAATCCTAATCTAAATCAACTTAGTTTTTAGTGATAATCAATCCAACACCGTTTGGAATTAACTCGTTAGAACAAATTGAGAATACACAAAATCCCTATGGACCGACCCGTACTCACCGGCTAGCTACCAAGCGACACCGTTCTTGATTGCGGTAAATAATTCTTTGAACGCAAAATCGCAAGCAATCAATTTCCTCAATCAGAATTTAATTCTGTGTCTTGGTGATTTTTAATCACCATTGGATCATTGATCCAACGATGCTCTGATTTACAGAGCACAATCTTTCTTGTTTAGAAAGATTTATGGAGTACTTCCTCAATCGGAATTTAGTTTTGTGTCTTGGTGATTTTTAATCACCATTGGATCATTTGATCCAACGGTGCTCTGACTTACAGAGCACAATCTTTCTTATTTAAAAAGATTTGAGGAGTATTTCCTCAATCAGAATTTAATTCTGTGCTCTGATGATTTATCATCACCGTTGGATCTTTGATCCAAGGGTGGAGAACTTTTAATTCTGGCGCTGTCTCAGAGTTTTTAACCCTGAGTGTCGGCGCTCGCGTGCTTTGCACGTGAGGCGCTGCCTCAGAGTTTTTAACTCTTGGCGCTGCCTTAGAGTTTTTTAACTTTGAGCGCTAGCGCTCAAAGTGCTTTGCACATGAGGCGATGCCTCAGATTTTTTATCTCTTGGCGCTGCCTCAGGGTATTTAACTCTGAGCGCTGGCGCTCTCGTGCTTTGCACGCGAGACGCTGCCTCAGAGTTTTTAACACTTGGTGCTGCCTCAGAGTTTTTTAACTTTAAGCGCCGGCACTTTCGTGCTTTGCACGTGAGGCACTGTCTCAGAGTTTTTAACTCTTAGCGCTGCCTCAGGGTTTTTAACTCCGAGCGCTAGTGCTCTCGTGCTTTGCACGTGAGGCGCTGCCTCAGTTCAAATTTTGAACAAAACCTTGCACTCTTATTGGGGGGAAACAATTGTTAACTAGATATTATCTACATAAAATATTATTAATTAAACTTATTATTATTAGAGAATTCATATGAACTAACTATAAACCTAAATATCGAAATATGTGAACTATAATTTTGTTATTTAAACTACCTAACATGATCGCTACTGTTCCCTGAACTATATATATTCATAATAATTAATTTTTTATTCACAGTAACCATAATGTATAATATATGTGAGATTTTCATATCTATAACATATAATTACTAATGTGTACACCATGAAAGAGATATGTTAATTATAAAATATTATGATATGTAATCATTGTTGTAACTAGTATGCATAAGCAAATATCGAATACTTGCCTCAGAGACAGATAAAACTCGACGATACGATGTAAAAATCCAAGCTTTGATGTTCAGCTCGACGGATAGAGTTGGGGCGTGGCGCAGAGGCGAGAGGGAGAAAAAAGAGAGAAAGGGCAAGATTTTAATTTAAATAGGAAAATATATATATATAGTTTTGCATATAACTAATAATATTATAAAAGATATTACAAACCCCAAACTGCCTCCACTAAATCTCAAAACACTAGAAATTATCTACACATACGTAGCCCATTTAACCCATAAATCTAATGGTTTAGGAAAAAACATCTAATCTAACAAAATTTTAGAATGTTTAAGATTTACCTGCAATAGATAATTGTCAATATAATATCATGAGATAGATAAAACATGCTGACAATAATATATGAAAATATCCCCAACGTATGGCTACCAGAAAATATATACATATAATTTAATATTATATACCTATTATTTAAGATTCATGTAGATTTAGTCTATGAATAAGTATCAATAAAAGATACTATAGCAACAAAACGGATTTCACGCAAGCAGGTCGGGTCATATAACCTCATCTACCATTCGAACCAATCACAACCCAAATAATAAATAAACAAAATTTAAAAAAAATACTGATTAATATCGTATGATCGTGTTAGGGTGTTACACATTTTGTCTACTCAAATCAAATCAAATCAACGGGCCTCCAAAACCCCAAACCAGCCATAAATATCATAGCGCAACGCGTGCACATGAAAACAAAATGTGAAACTCAAATAACCGAAACTCTAGCAAGTGCTATGAAAATCACATAAGTTATAATGAAAATTTTAATTTGCGAAATCAATCGTTTAAATCAAGTACACAATCAAGCACAAATATAATCAAGGCTATAATGCATATATAGCACGCATCCATGTGAAATCACATAAGTAGCTAAAAGATGTACGTATGAAAAATCCCTTTAAAATATCTATATGATACATATATCATGGCATAAGGAGCGGGCGTCCATTTATGAAGAAATACACACACGCATACACACATACGTTTCTTTTAAGATATACGTCTTGCCTTTTGAAAATGATTTAGAAAGGTTTTCTATCATAAAAATCTTGTGTCGCTTATAGACACATAGGAAAATATTGAGGCTATAGCTCTTTTGAAAACCTCTTCTATATACATTGATATATGCAAAATATTTCAAGTACTGTCTTTCAAACCAATCCTGCTCAATTACTATATAACATAATATATCTCATAAAAAATGTGATTCTCGGAAAAAAAAAATCAATCTCAATGGGTGTGTACGAAAACCAACCCACGTGCGACTGGTGCGCACGAAAATCGAAGTCAAAACTAAGTGCAACAAGTGTGCATGAAGAAAAAAACTGAGTGCAACGGGTGTGCATGAAAGTATCTGTCAAGTGCAACGGGTGTGCACGACGACATCCATCGCATCGAATGCACATGAAAACAATATCAAGTGCATCTAGGATTCACTAAATTAAAATCAGGTGTATCTAATGTGCACGAAATCAACATCATGTGCAACTGGTGTGCACAAAGAAAATATCCATCAGGTACAGCAACGGTGCGCGATAATATCAATCATGAAATTCAATCATCAAAACATAAGAGTCAAAACGACGAAAGCGTGATACTCGGATCTCCAAAACACAAATCGAAAACAAATGACATTGAAATGCACTTCTTTCAATGTCGAAAGGTGTCGGTGCACCCGGAGTTGGTAGAGCAAGGATTTCCACTTACCTTCTGCCTACGGCCTGGCATTATCTGCTTCTAGGTTCTTATTCTCTCTATGGACCACCAAATTCACAGCCTATCGGCTCGACAGCCTGGTAAGGAGTAGCGACGGAAACAGTTCCGCTCTGACGCCTCTCTGAACACCTCCTGAAAAAGTAACTTGGCCACTCGAAATGTAGCACGTCGACGACAGCGACCACCAGCCCTCCGAGTATGCGCCATACAATTGGCCCTGGGTCCAATCTCTATCACTATTATATCCTGGAAAGAACCCGCCATGGCTTTTGCCGATATCATATACGTCGAACCGTCTGAAAACTAGAACTCCTTAATGAGTCTGCGTCCATTTCGGAACAGCAGCAATCTCATTAAGACTTTTCTCTGAAAGTGTGTCCATATCTAACGCCTCTGCATACACATCAAACCTCCAGCACCAATGGAGAGGAACAGTTATGCATTAAGACCTTGCATGAATCTCCTAATACACTTTTAGTATCGACCCAGTAAGGAGCGTATCGTGATAGCTGCGCGAACTGAGAGTCGTACTCGGTAACAATCATATTCAGAGTCTTATGCAAAGACTCGAAACTACAAATTCGGCATTCTTGACTGTCACGCCCCGCTTTCCAGAGTACGCTAAAATAGGTGCGTGACATAGCCAACCATGCTACCTGTGGATAGGAAAAATACTTCTACAGTCACATTACGGCTGTAGAGATATCAAGAACAGGAAAGTAGACTAAACTATCTAGTACATGTCCATGAGCCAGAATAAATGAGTCAAGAAATGATAATATGCGGAAGCAAAAGATACAATAAATGAAGCACCTGGAAAGTAAAACTGCATACCGATAGGATCTTCACCGCTCGGTCTAACAGCGGCAATACTCCTGATCAGTCTGCAACAAAGGTAGAGGATCTGGGCCATGCAAAACCCAGACGTCAGCGCGTCATAACATCAAGCAATAATATATAAACATGGTAGCAAGGCATGCAGGTATAATCATAAAAGGTAAAGCAAGTGTAACAGCAATATAAATCAGGGCAGTGACAGGTAGTGTGCAGTGAGTAATCTAAACTGGTCTATTAGGTTAAATACTCTCAATTCTTTGAAATCAATTTGATGAATCATCGATGTAACTCAATAGTATCCCGTGCATGCCCGGGACCACGGTCTAAGACTCTCGGGCTGAAACTGAGACGTGCCGCTAGGCACTAAAACAGGAAATATGTAAAGACGAACGATGTCAGCAGCATCATCCCGAGGCTGGCCTAGCCTCTAAAACTGATCAGTATAAGCAAGCAACTGTCGAGTTACAAGTCAGGATTTCATCATTGATTTCCCCATACCCCCAAGTTATATGTGTTCAAGTCAGGTATTAAAAAATCTGGAGCTAATGCCAACACAGGATCAAGTAAGTACAGGTTTGTCTGGATAGACAACAGGAAATGTCTGTAGGGACAACAGATCAAGATTGTTGGCATTAATAACAAGATCGGGTAACAGGTCAAGCTGTGATACATCAGGTCATGTCAGGTAGTGTACATGAATCCAATCATGTCACGTAGTGCACATGTATCGAGTCGTGTCAAGTAGTAGCGTATAAAGTCATGTCAGGGGTGCACAAGTATCATGTGGGTGCTCATAATAAAACTGTAACAGGTACGGATGCACAAATAAAACATGGATGCACAAATATTTATCAGGGGTTACATCATGACTATGTAGGATGCACAAGATCAAGTATGGGATACTAATGTAACAGTAAAATGAAATAATATGGTCTCGGCGTGCAACTAGATATGTAATAAACCGTACGGATACAGACGGATACTATAAAACTGTAAATCGGTAAAATTTGCTGAATATTAAAACACAAGCACTATTATTTATTAAATAGATATTGATATAATAATAATTTATTAAATGGATAACATATTCAAGCTGATTAATAACTATAAAAGTGGTATTGATTAACCATGCACAAGAAAGTTCCGTTTAGAAATTCAGCGTCACCCTAATGTGTAAAATAACTTAAAAATAACAAACGTTCTCCAAAAGGGACGTGTGTTATACCAAAACAAAAATAATTCAATAAGGTTTTCATTTTTATAATTATAAACATCTCAAGTTATTCCTACAAAAAGCTATGAACATCCGAAGTTGAAAGTTTGCTGCTGGAATTTCCCTAGACAGCAGTTTAAAGACATGTTCATTTACATTTTAGGTTATTTAAACAATTTATTTTGCAAGTAAATATTTCATAGAGTTATAGTATTCTGAGTTAGCTTCGTAACGAACTAAAGAACGTATACTAATGATTTTTCTATGATTTATAATGAATTTTATAAGGTAAGGTGTACAGTAAATTTCAGATTTGTCGTATCCGCTTTGCAACGACGTTTCATGTGTAAACTATAATATTTTTAAATGTATAACATTATAAAATACATATTATAAAATAATTACAGATAATAATAAGAAATACTATGACGATATATATTTTAAATGATATGGATGCAGTATATTGTAATCTAGTATGTCAGAAGATAAGTTTTCATGATCTAGATTTAAAATGATATAAACAGATGCAAACGGAACATCGAAACATTATAAAATTAAACATGGGGTACTAGATTTAAACTATAGGTATGGTATTTATTTAAATAGGTATAAAATGAATTATATAGCATGTAGCAAGATTAACTTGCCTCGACGGGTCGCGATACGGAAAACGGAACGTTACGCGTCGGCGGGGAAAAGTCGCGACGCGCGCACGGTACACGGAATGAACCCAAACGACAAACAGTGGAGTCACACGGATCAGAGGTACTTGCTGGGTCGTCAGGAAACGTCGTCGGCACCGTCGGATCCCGGCGAACCAGAAAACAGCGACAACAGAAAAAAAAAACATAATTTTTAACAAGAAAAGAAAGAAAGCAAGGAAAGAACATAGGAGGGATGAGGGTACTAGCATACAGGGTTGCAGAGGGGTGTTGTTGGTAAAGCCCTTAGGATGTGTACTTGACTGCCTGGACAATGATGTGAATCATACTGGTGGGGACATGGTAGTCCATAAGTACATCCTTCAAGGTCCCTAGTCGTGGGTGTATCGAGACGGGGCATCGATATACCAAAGTAGACTAGCGTATACCTTCTCGACCCATATAGATGGGCGATGGATGATCCCATATCCATTGGTGTTTGACATCAGAGATGATATACGGGTGCTCAGTGGAGACTGGGTACACTGGACGGACTCGCCGAGAACTCCCAGATGGTATTATACCTTACGTCAGATGGCAGTTCTCTGGTGACACTGGTACAGGTTAGTCTACAGACCCGAGATCGTCATAGAGTCTTGTATGATTCCCACTGTGCTTTGATTTCCACCTTACCACGTCCAAGAGGGCGTGCAAAACGGTGGTTTTTGGGTACAGTCCCGAGTCACATGGAGGCAATGAGCGATAGGAGGGGTTTCGTCTCTCCCGGTATTGGGGGTTGATGTTGCGCTATGCTCGATTGGCCGTAACAGGGAAGTCCCTAGCCAGGGCTGGTTTAGAGATATACTGGTAAGTGTTACCAGTAGTTTCTCGACCCGTTATGAGCCTCATATCAGCACGACTTATCGGTTATTGGGGTCTGACGTTTACCACCCCTAGACTTGATATGCGACATATCAGACGAGGAGACCGGACTGTACGGTAGTGTCACTGTCAGGCTTATTGCAGGAGTTGGAGCGGGCTTGCTTGCTGATCTTCTGATCGCTCAATACCCGGGTAGCCGTTACGTCCAGCTAGTACCGCTGACGGCTTGTGGGTGCTTGATATGATCATCACCTACTGCCGGCGTATTGACGAGTCTTTAAAGTCCTACATAGAGGTTGTACTGGCTCAGGCAAAACGAAATAGGAGCGCATATATGATATGTGCGGGACCGAGAATGATGCGAGTATGTGATACCGTATTCAATTCTCGCGATGTTTGTATAGATCGATTATATGCGATATAACCGGGTTATCGAATCAAGTGTTGATTCGATAAGTCGATACATTGATATTAGTCGGTTATATGCGATATGACCGGATCGTTAAATCAAGTGTTGATTTAATGATTTAATGTATAATTATATATTTGATATATCATTTTACATTAACCAGTATTGGTTCACTTTAGGGTTTTTCTCACAAGAGCACAACTTTAATGTATATATGATATATATTAAAATTGTGTTTTCTTTTTGTATCCTGTTTGATGATACACAAGACATGGGTGTAGAAGACATACACCATTCTATTTGTAAATGGTGGTTAATAATTATATAAAGTAAAAGCAAATTAGTGGAGGTTTTGTCACAAGCTTAAAACTTGTAGAAGTTTGTGGAGGCTTTGACAAAGTCCACTAACTTTGTTTTACTTTAGGTTTTTATTAACCTAACCATTTGACTTAGCCATGGTAATGTCTTTGCATGGGTTAGTATATGATACTCACTCACCATGGTTAGCTAACTCACTTGGTTATTATCCTCTTCTCTTTCTTTTTGTTCATCATCTTCTTCTTGATTCAAAAAGGAAAAGCTTGCTAGAGTTTGATCCTAAGTGAGAAATATTGTGAGAAATGAAAATCCAAAGAGTACCCATTTCCTATCTCACCATCCTCTACTAGACTAGCACTTTAGTTTAGGGTGTTTGCTTCACTAATTCCTTGGTTAGTGAAGTAGAAGCTTGAGTTCGTATTCCCTCGACGTAGATCATCTTCGGCCTCGAAGACTTCAAGCGATCCCGTTGCAATTTTCTCATGGAGCCGTCTTAGAGTCCACGAGTTGGATGATCGCAGCGAAGGGACTACATCAAGGAGCATAAGAAGTGAAGGACCGATCTACAAAGGTTGTATTTCGTATTCACTTAGTGTAAAGTTGTTTACTTGTTATCTTTTTCGCCTAAACTCTAGTATACGATCTTGCTTAGGGTTGTTCGGCACCTAAATTTTTTAATCCGGCATGGTCGATGCCTTGTAGGGCCTTGTTAGTGTGCCTAGTAACCCTACAGTAGTATCAGAGCCTAGCTAGAGCATTAGGCGATGTGTTTACGAAGTTAAAACCCCGATCGAACCCGAAAACTACACTTTAAACCCCTCTCTGTACATTTTTTGATATCTGGGATTTTTCCGAATTAAAAGTCCTTAAAAAAATCAGCAGGCAATTATAAGGACACCTGTGCAAAACGACAACGTTTGGCGCCCAAAGCACCGCGGAACCGCGGCACGAGCATGGCTCGTGCGGCGGTTCCGCGGCCATAAGGTGACGTCACCGTTGTCCTTTTGCACAGTAATGTTACTATTTAATTTCCTGATTTTTATGGGTATTTTTATCTGACTCAACTGTTGAGTATTTTTGGGGTTTATTTTGTATTCGTTGATTCGATCGGAATATTTAATTTCGTAATGTTTTCCGGATATTTAGAAAGTATTAAAATGTTCGAACGGATATCAATAACTCAATTTTTCCCGACCCGAAAAATTTCCAAGTGTTGGATTTTTCCGTTTGTTTAAGAACGTCTAGATCGTGCAAGTTACGCGATGGACCCTCAAGAAGACAACAAACATTAACTCGATTATGTGACCGTCTTGAACTTCCCTTTGAACCTTAGGGTTTGGGGCAGTACGGCGTGCCACATGTGAGGCGTTGGCTTAACCCTTCTATGGCTGGACCATTGGTACTGTGGTATGTGATGGATGTTTTTAAACTCCCCTCAAGTGTTGAGAACAATTTGGAAAAACTTGGGTGTTTGATTATTCGATCGGAAAGTTTAACACTGTCTATTTATCTGGAATGTGATACAATATTTAGAATCCACAAGTAGTTATGAGATAACTAATTTGAATGTTATAAACATAGCAGTTTAGTCTCAAATGATCGGTTGCCACGGAATTTTGATGTGATCAAAAGTCCGTCGCAATCACGTAGCGTACGCGGATACTCGCCGGGTAAACTTAATAGACAGCTATGCCCCATAGCCCGGACCAAGTGATTGTAGGAGAACCCCGTCGCCGAAAGCATCCGTTCGGGTGCTCGCGGTAGCGGTGTTCCACCTTAGTGCACTTCGTCAAAGGCATCGGGGGGTGCGGCCGTCTACTAAAGTTTGCGACGAGCATTCGATCACTTATCGGGAATCTTGTTGAATTGCCCGACTTGATATTGAAAAGTGTTTTCGATATGGAGACTAAAATGCGGGGTTTATAGCTGTTAGGCATGCGATGTCTAAAGAGGTTGCGGATTCCAACTGTTGTAGTTTTACACTTTCTTTTCTGCGACCGTAAATGTAATATGTGATATCGCCGGTTTCGTTGCTATATGTCAACGACAATTGGGATGCGCATATTTACTTACGTTGATGACATGTGATGTTATGTGTTGCTGGATATGTTATATTGGATCGTCGCGTTTTGAATAGCCGGGGGTTTTATGTGAGATGAGAGTTTTTATTTTCATTCATGTAAATTTAAATGTATGTAATATTCTTTTATTGGGGCACTTCCGGGATGAGGTTGATGTCACCATTTGTATATTATTTACTTTTCCGCACTAGGATAGACCCAAGGAGGAGAGCACAAGTAACCGGGTTCTGGAGTCCAGTGGGAGACCAACTCGAGGAGTCGAGTTCGGGTATCCTAACTCTAGAATTGGAAGGGTTGCTTGCCACTCTCGTAGGGGTCTAGGGATGTGGGTTTGGCTATTCATCGCGACTGTGGAATCCGTGTTTTATAGAGGCTCAAAATAAAACACGGACGTCCTAATATATCCAATGTTTCATTTGTTTCTTCTGCTGCGATATCTGTGATGTGATCATTTGATGTGTTGTGATAAATACTGTATATAGTATATATGATATATTATATAGACGTTATTTATGTTTTACACCTGCGCTAGCCCTGCCCCGCTCTGCCGTTAGTTACCTAACCTAACGGTGCACGAGGGGACATCGAGGCGAATGCGGATGGCATAAGTGTACGTCGTATTTATCTGTGATGTTTAGGTACTTAAATGATGGGACTTCATTAATATGATTAATGAAAGAAAAAGAAACCTAAAAGATGTTATGGAATCGAATTTTCAAAAAAAACAGGTAGCTACAGTTCTTGCTTTGCATCGCGGTGTTCCTTGTAGAACATCCTGCACCTTATTCGATGAGGAAAGGGCCGAGATCCCTTCACCGGGAGTGACCCCTTTAGCAATAACTGGCAGATGCTACAACACTCGGTTTGTATTTTGATTGCTTCTATAGTTCTTGCTTTGCATAGTGGTATATATGATATATCCTGTACCTTATTCGATGAGGAAAGGGCCGACGATCCCTTCACCGGGAGTGACCCCTTTAGCAAAACTAGAAAAGCCTCAAAAACACTCCATTTTAAAATCATTTGATTCTACAACGATATCAAGTTCATTACGCAATAGGTTTTCAGAAAAACCTGTCGTAGCCTTCCGTCATTTCAGATAAGGACTGTTTAGTATTCGTGCTGCGTTTGTTAGCCTTTGTCAAGGCGTAGTGTGCGGTAACTGAATAGTACTTATCTGTTTATGCATATGATGCAGATTGGATTATGATAGTCATGCGACCTTGTTGTCCTTTGTCAAGGGCCGTGCAGGTGGGTTTATTTCAATCAAGAAATGACGGGTTGAACTTGACTAGCAGCCTATGATTTGTTGGCCTTTGTCAAGGTCATAGGAGGCTTGGGGCAAAATATTATCGGGAATTTCAAGTGTTGAAATTTGCAATGAGATTGCATACCTTCTATGAGATAGTTGGATCCCGATACCCACTGCGAGTAAGAGTTACTCCTGGGAGAGTTTTACACATTACAATTAGCCGATCAAGTAGGTGTCTAGAAAGGTGTTAACGAGGTTAAGCCTCTGGGAAAACGAGGTTTACATTAATTAGGTTCGTGCGAAAGCACGGGGGACCTCTCTCAAAGTACCGACACTGGCCTGGCTGAAAGATTGGCGTAATTGTAGGGTGTAATTAATCCCGGCTAGTCTTTCCTTTTAGGGTTTGAAGGAAGATTTGATAAAAATAGTGGGAGCCATCTTGATTAGATAAAATAATAACCAATCTGATCTTGC
This sequence comes from Agapanthus africanus, assembly GCA_030015575.1. Classification (NCBI taxonomy): domain Eukaryota; kingdom Viridiplantae; phylum Streptophyta; class Magnoliopsida; order Asparagales; family Amaryllidaceae; genus Agapanthus; species Agapanthus africanus. The sequence goes on from CM057350.1 coordinate 118,314,452, forward strand.
TAGAGCGCACGCTGAGTGTTTTCTTCTCTCTCTCTCCAGGTAGCGATAATATCACATCTTAATCAAGATAATAATACGGATGTATTGACCGAACCCGCTTGTTATACTGAGCTGGGGAACGTTGGTCCCGCTCCAACTTATAATTAAGACAGAGCAGGAAATAGGGAAATACCAGATTTCCCGTGCCGCCCTAACAAAGAGAGTGCATGTTGATGCATCATCTTCGGGTGTGTTCATTACAGAGAACTGTTCCTCAGTATCCTTTACGTCCTGGGTATGTGATACCGGATCAGGATCCCGCATATGTAATATGTTACATGGGCTACAGATAGGTAGAAAACTGAGAACGGGTGATAAGTTTCATGAGATAGAAAATGGTGCAAGTGTTGCAACCAAGTCTGTTTGTCGCTATCACCCTGTATTACCAGAATACATTGATTCTGAACGAATGTTATTAGATACCGAACCTGATATACAAAATCATATCAGTCTCTTTATTAGTAAAAAAAGGATATAATTTTGTATTGTTGGATAATGTTTTGAACATTTCCTATATCAAGAGTTGATCGGTTCAGGCACGTTATCTAAAAGTATTGACGTTCTAAATCAAACTATAGTTCTTAGTATACAGAACACATATAAGAGGAATAGTTCAGAAATAAACGAATCCTTCTTGAGGTATTGTAGACTAGGTCATATCAATGCGACCCGACTAGCTGAAGTTACATATAGATGCATATTTAAATCAGTTTGAATTTACATCTTGTGAAACTTGTCGGTCATGTCACAAAGATAAGATGACCACAGCTCTGTTTATTGGAAACAGAGAAAGAGTTAGTGAACTCTTGGGATGATACATGTTGATGTATAAAGGTCCCCTGTCTACACATGCCAAGACCGGTTCTTTGTACTTCATTACATTCTCTGATGAACTCTCAAGATTCAGACATATGTTCCTGTTGAAACATAAGTCCGAAGCTTTTGAGATATTCACAGAATATAAGTTAGAAGTAGAGAACCAAAACGGGTATAAGTATTATGTCCTTTGATGTGATCAGGGAGGAGAATACTTGAGCACGGAATTCCTGAATTATTCTAAAGGAGAATGAGATTCTCTCTCAGCATTACTCCTCCGTATACACCACAGCACGTCGGTGTATCGGGGCGGAGCAATCACACCCTATATGATAAGGTGTGCTCTATGATGAGTACTACTGAGTTACCTATTTCCTTTTGGGAGTTATGCACTTATGAAGTTGCATACCTATTGAATAGGGTTCTGATCAAATCAGTTGCCTACCACTTCATATGAGATATGGAAAAGGAAGAGCCCATTTCTTAAGTTAGTTAAGATTTGGGGTTGTCCGGCCTATGTCTAAAAGCAAAATCCGGACAAACTCGAGGCAAAGTCTGATCTGTGCAAATATGTTGGATATCCTAAGCATTAGCAAGGGAATATCTTCTACCAAACCGAGGAGCAAAAATGTTTTGTTCCTCAACATGCCACCTTTGTAAAAGGGAATTTCTTGAGAAGAAATTTGTCGACATAAGGTAGAACTGGAAGGAGTTCTAGCTATACAAACTACAGCTGATGATTTGGTAGAACCAAAGGATTCAATAGTATCCAACAAACCTCAGCCTCTCCGCCGATCTAGTAGGGTTCCTCACCCACCTGAGAGATACTTTAGTTTCTCTATGACAGTGGGAGCGAGGAATGCATCATGAGATGATGACCCAACTAGTTTCGAGCAGGCCATCAGGAGTGGGACTCTGTAAGAATGGCTGGATGCTTAGCGATCTGAGATGGAATCCTTATACACCAACAAAGTATGGACTTTGGTTGCTTTATCTGAAGGGTTAAATCTCCATCAGGAGCAAGTATATCTTGAGAAGATTACTTGGTGTACATGGAAAAGTTGAGACTTTCAAAACTAGACTTGTTAAAGGTTTGCATCATTGACCAGGTATGGATTATGTTGAAACATTTTCAAAGTAGCTATGCTTAAGTCCATCCAGATCCTACTTGCCACGGCTACACACCATGACTATGATATCTGGCGGTTGGGTGTCACGATTGCTTTTCTAAATGATGTTTTAGAAGAGAGTTTCTATAAGTACACAGCCAGAGAGCTTCGTAGACAGTGGGAGCAGCGGAAACGTGTGCAAGATGTTTTATGTGATAAAACAGGCATCGCGGAGTTGGAACGTCTGTTTTGATGTGGTAGTCAAAGAGTTTGACTTCATCAAAATGGTAGATGAACCTTGTATATACAAAAAGGAAGTAGAGAGTATGATAGTGATCCTCGTAGAGTACGTGGATGACATACTCTTGATAGGGAGGAAGTTTCCTATGCTACGCTCGATCAATCTCCGCTTATCACAATAATTCTCCATATAGGATTAAAATGATACCTACTAAATCCTGGGTTTTGGATCTATAAGATAGATCTAATTGGATGCTAGGAAACTCACTAGATGTGGTGAGATGGTATCAATTGATCCTGGGGAGAATCACTGGAAAGGTTCCAGGGTGATAAGGACGACTGAATATCAGTCGCAGGCATTGTCTTTACCCTCAGTAAAGGGACGGTATGTTGGAAGAGTTCCAAGCTAGATACCGTGGCATACTAGACGATAAAGGCTGGATACATCGCTACCAAAGATGCTACCAAAGAGGAAGTCTGGGTGTATATTAGTTGATGAGATGAATTTTGTTCCTCTCATTGTGTGACAATGGAGTTGTGGCTTATGCCAAGAAACGCCCGTCCCATCAGTGATCCAGACATATTCTAAGGCAGTATCACCTGATCGTGGAGATGGTTGATCTCCAGGGGATCGAGGTTAGGAGAGCAGACTCAGAGGACAACACGGCGGATCCACTCACAAAGGCTTTTTCCCACAGAGAGACTTTTATGGGATGGTTGAGTATGGGATACTACAACCACTGTTATCAGATGGCCTTAGTGCAAGTGGGAGATTGTTAGTTATATGTATGCCCTAGAGGCCATTACTATACATAGGATGTATATTGTAGTAGATGCTTGGACATTTATAGGGAGGACTTTATTGCTTGACATGATAGTATGCTATCTGGTTACCCTTTACCTTAACGTGTATACTGATTATCTCCCTATTACATGTTGGTAAAGCCCTTAGGATGTGTACTTAACTGCCTGGACTATGATGCGGATCATACTAGTAGGGACATGGTAGTCCATAAGTACATCCTTCAAGGTCCCTAGTCGTGGGTGTATCAAGACGGGGTATCGATATACCAGAGTAGACTAGCGTATACCTTCTCGACCCATATAGATGGGCGATGGATGATCCCATATCCATTGGTGTTTGACATCAGAGATGATATACGGGTGCTCAGTGGAGACTGGGTACACTGGACGGACTCGCCGAGAACTCCCAGATGGTATTATACCTTACGTCAGATGGCAGTTCTCTGGTGACACTGGTACAGGTTAGTCTGTAGACCCGAGATCGTCATAGAGTCTTGTGTGATTCCCACTGTGCTTTGATTTCCACCTTACCACTTCCAAGAGGGCGTGCAAAACGGTGGTTTTTGGGTACAGTCCCGAGTCACATGGAGGCAATGAGCGATAGGAGGGGTTTCGTCTCTCCCGGTATTGGGGGTTGATGTTGCGCTATGCTCGATTGGCCGTAACAGGGAAGTCCCTGGCCAGGGCTGGTTTAGAGATATACTGGTAAGTGTTACCAGTAGTTTCTCGACCCGTTATGAGCCTCATATCAGCATGACTTATCGGTTATTGGGGTCTGACGTTTACCACCCCTAGACTTGATATGCGACATATCAGACGAGGAGACCGGACTGTACGGTAGTGTCACTGTCAGGCTTATTGCAGGAGTTGGAGCGGGCTTGCTTGCTGATCTTCTGATCGCTCAATACCCGGGTAGCCGTTACATCCAGCTAGTACCGCTGACGGCTTGTGGGTGCTTGATATGATCATCACCTACTGCCGGCGTATTGACGAGTCTTTAGAGTCCTACATAGAGATCGTACTAGCTCAGGTAAAACGAAATAGGAGTGCATATGTGATATGTGCTGGACCGAGAATGATGCTAGTATGTGATACCGTATTCAATTCTCGCGATGTTTGTATCGATCGGTTATATGCGATATAACCGGGTTATCGAATCAAGTGTTGATTCGATAAGTCGATACATTGATATTAGTCGGTTATATGCGATAAGACCGGATCGTTAAATCAAGTGTTGATTTAATGATTTAATGTATAATTATATATTTGATATATCATTTTACATTAACCAGTATTGGTTCACTTTAGGGTTTTTCTCACAAGAGCACAACTTTAATGTATATATGATATATATTAAAATTGTGTTTTCTTTTTGTATCATGTTTGATGATACACAAGACATGGGTGTAGAAGACATACACCATTATATTTGTAAATGGTGGTTAATAATTATATAAAGTAAAAGCAAATTAGTGGAGGTTTTGTCACAAGCTTAAAACTTGTAGAAGTTTGTGGAGGCTTTGACAAAGTCCACTAACTTTGTTTTACTTTAGGTTTTTATTAACCTAACCATTTGACTTAGCCATGGTAATGTCTCTACATGGGTTAGTATCTGATACTCACTCACCATGGTTAGCTAACTCACTTGATCATTATCCTCTTCTCTTTCTTTTTGTTCATCATCTTCTTCTTGATTCAAAAAGGAAAAGCTTGCTAGGGTTTGATCCTAAGTGAGAAATATTGTGAGAAATGAAAATCCAAAGAGTACCCATTTCCTATCTCACCATCCTCTACCAGACTAGCGCTTTTGTTTAGGGTGTTTGCTTCACTAATTCCTTGGTTAGTGAAGTAGAATCTTGAGTTCGTATTCCCTCGACGTAGATCATCTTCGGCCTCGAAGACTTCAAGCGATCCCGTTGCAATTTTCTCATGGAGCCGTCTTAGAGTCCGGGAGTTGGATGATCGCAGCGAAGGGACTACATCAAGGAGCATAAGGAGTGAAGGACCGATCTACAAAGGTTGTATTTCGTATTCACTTAGTGTAAAGTTGTTTACTTGTTATCTTTTTCGCCTAAACTCTAGTATACGATCTTGCTTATTCGGCACCTAAATTTTTTAATCCGGCATGGTCGATGCCTTGTAGCGCCTTGTTAGTGTGCCTAGTAACCTTACAGCTGTGGTGGCGGCGAGATCAACCGCGGCGAGAACGACGGGGCTCCGACGATCTACAGAAGACCCAAAATCTTTTAACAGCAAAGAAGTTTTAAGTTGCAGAAGAAGAAGAGAAGGATGAGATGGAGAAGGTGCTTACTGGGGTGTGCACAAGGCTAAGGGCACGAGGACGAGTCACCGGCGGCGATCCTCCGGCAGTGCAGAAGCGTGCAGGGGCATGGCTGCTTGGTGCAGGGTGCTCGGGAGAGAAGGAAGGAGGAAGAAGAGAAGGTGGAGGCGACAAGGGTGAGCAGCGGCGATGAACAACGATGATGGCGTCGGCGCTAGGGCATCGGCGAGAGGAGGAAATGCGGCTAGGGTTTTTCAGGGATGAGTTTCTGTTGTTTAATGAAGAAGAAGAAAGAAATTATAAAGCGGAGAAGAGAGAGAGAGAGACGCAGGGAGAGAGAGAGATTCGCGAAAGGAGAGAGACAGAGAGGAAGAGAGAGATCGAGAGGAGAGGAGAAAGAAAGTTGGCATTTAGCGTAGGAGAGAGAGAGAGAAAGAGAAGGAGAAAAGAGAAAGAAAGTTAAAGCTGTGGGCCCGGGGGAAAATGGTGAGACGTGATTGGCTGATGGGAAAATATGAAAGGATATTTAAAATAGGGAAAGATTATCTGGTTTGAAAGAAATAACTTCTTTGGTTTAAAAGATTTAATAATAGGCAAAAAAATATACTTTGGCTGATTTAAAAAAAATTTAGAAAATAGGATTTGGCGTAAATGCAAAATATTTCAGAATTGCGCCCGGGTCGGGTCCAAAAATTTGAATTTGAAATATGAAATTTATTGGCAGGTTCCAAAAGTTAAAATGAAGGATTTTATAATTAAAAAGCATACCCCCAAGAACGGACGCACGTACGTGCGCGTAGCCGTCCAAACACGTCCGTTTCACTGAACGGGACGAGAACACGATGCAAGGACGCTACCACAGGGTTAGGGGTGTCGAGCAGGCCATGACAAGTATTTTTAATTTATTTCAAACGACTTAAATTGTTATATGCAAGATTATGAATTGTCGGGGTAAATTATAACTAGCAACAGTCACGCAAGATAATTGAAATAAACACCGCACACCACACATACGGTAACTGAAATTTGTAGAACTGGACTCGGTTGTTACATTATACCCAACTACAAAAGAATTTCGTCCTCGAAATTCCAAGAATACAAAGGATAGACGAAAATCAAACTACAAGAAAAGACGAGGAAACTTCTGCCGGATTTCATCTTCTCGTTCCCAAGTGGACTCTCCATGTGAGCGATTACCCTAGGAAACAAGTACAAGAGGGATAACCTTGTTCTTAAGAACCTTTTCCCTTCGATCCAAAATTTTCAACCGGTCGCTCCTCAAAAGTCAAGTCTTCTCGTACCGTCAGCTCTGAATGATCCAACACATGTGTTTCATCTCGAACATACTTACGGAGTTGAGATACATGAAACACATCGTGCACATTCGCCAAGGACTACGGTAACGCCAAACGATACGCTACCTCACCAACACGCTCCAAGATCTCAAAGGGTCCAACGAATCGAGGACTGAGCTTTCCTCGACTTCCAAAACGAATCACCCCTCTAGTCGGTGATATCTTCAAGAATACCAAATCACCCACGGCAAACTCTAGAGGTCTTCTCGACATATCTGCCCAACTCTTCTGTCGGTCTTGTGCTGCTTTCATATGATTCCGGATAGCATTAACCTTCTCAACAGTCTGCACGACCAACTCTGGTCCCAACAATTTTCGTTCACCGACATCGTCCCAACAAACAGGTGAACGACACTTGCGACCATACAAAGCTTCAAATGGAGCCATCTGAATAGTTGCCTGGAAACTGTTGTTGTAAGAAAACTCCACCAAATATAGATGATCCTCCCAAAAACCCTTGAAGTCCAACATGCACGCTCTCAACATATCTTCAAGACTTTGGATCGTTCTCTCCGACTGACCATCAGTTTGAGGATGATAAGCTGTGCTAGACTTCAATCGAGTCCCCAAACTTTCCTGTAAGCTCCGCCAAAAGTGTGATAAGAACCGAGTGTCACGATCGGACACGATACTTACCGGTACTCCATGCAACCTTACAATCTCCTGCATGTACCGCTCCGCCAAAGCTTCTGTTGATTGACCAACCCGGAAAGGAATAAAATGAGCTGCCTTGGTCAAACGATCAGCAATCACCCATACTGCATTGTTGCCTTTTGGACTCCGCGATAGAGCTGTCACGAAATCCATGGTTATATGTTCCCACTTCCACTGAGGAATCGAAAGTGGTTGCGATAAACCAGCAACACTTTGATGTTCAGCCTTAACTTGCTGACACACTAAGCACTATGCCACAAAGCGAGCAATCTCCCGTTTCATGCCTTCCCACCAAAAATGCTGTCGTAAGTCTCGGTACATCTTCGTGCCTCCTGGATGTATGGAATAAGCTGAACTGTGTGCCTCCTTCATAAGCTCTTCGCGGATATTCCCCTTTGGCACACACAAACGGCTACCATACATCAACGAACCATCTGCATGGATCAGTAAATCTGTTTGTAGTCCGGCTTCAACCTGTTCTCGAAACTTTTGCAATCTAGGGTCCTGCGATTGCGCTGCTTTAATATTCTCGATCAACGACGAATGTACTTGCAGCTGCATCAACTGTCCCGAAGAATGCGGTAGCACCACCTCTAAATCAAATCTTCGAAAGTGTTCAACGAATTCGTTCTGCGTAGTCAACATCTGAATTGCTGGTAACCGACTGAGCGCATCCGGTACGACATTAACCTTCCCCAGATGGTACTTAAGATCAAGATCGTAGTCAGCCATCAGCTCTAACCATCTATGCTGCCTCATATTAAGCTCCTTCTACGTGAACACATACTTCAAACTCTTATGATCCATGAAAACTTCGACCCTTTCGCCCAAAAGGTAGTGTCTCCAAATCTTCAAAGCGAAAATCACCGCCGCAAGCTCCAAGCCATGAGTTGGGTAATTCTTCTCATGGGTCTTCAACTGTCTCGATGCGTACGTTACAACCTTCCCATGCTGCATCAAAACACATCCCAATCCTTTTCCAGATGTGTCGCTATGAATCACTAATCCTCCGGAACTGTCTGGCACGGTCAGAATAGGAGCGGTTATCAATCTCTGCTTTAACGTCTCAAAAGCTGATGCACAACTATCCGTCCACACAAAAGGTACCTCCTTGCACGTAAGCTTGGTCAACGGCTCCGCCAGACGAGCAAAGTTCTCCACAAATCTTTTGTAATACCCGGCGAGTCCAAGAAAACTTCTTATCTCCACAACATTCTTCGGAATCAACCAATCTCGAACTGCTGCAATCTTTTCTGGATCGACGGCGATTCCATCGCCAGACACGACATGCCCCAAAAACTTTACTTCCTCCGGCCAAAACTCGCACTTGCTCATCTTCGCTTACAATTTCTCTTGTCTCAACGTCTGCAGTGCGATCTTCAAATATTCTGCATGCTCTTCAATACTCTTCGAGTAAACCAGAATGTCGTCAATGAACACCACAATAAACTGGTCCAAGAATGGTGAAAAGATTCGGTTCATCAAGTCCATGAATATCGCCGGTGCATTCGTTACTCCGAAGGGCATCACTAAGTACTCGTAATGTCCATACCGAGTTCGGAACGCCGTCTTGCAAATATCTTCTGCTTTCACTCGGACCTGATGATATCCGGATTGCAAATCCAGCTTCGAGAATACCCTCGCGCCACTAAGCTGCTCAAATAGTTCGCCAATGCGAGGGATCGGGTACTTGTTCTTAATAGTCACCCGGTTTAATTCTCGATAGTCGATGCACATCCTTCTTGTGCCATCCTTCTTCTTGACTAGAAGAACTGGAGCTCCCCAAGACGAGTTACTGCTTCGAATCCAACCCTTCTCAAGCAATTCAGCAACCTGTTTCTTGACTTCTTCCAACTCTACTGGTGCCATTGGATAATACGCTTTAGATACTGGCGTTGCACCAGGAATAAGATCAATTGCGAACTCCACGTCTCGCTTCGGCGGTAATCCCGATATATCTTCAAACACGTCCATAAAATCGCGAACAACAGCTGGCTCTTCACTTTTATCAACCTCCATTGATGCAAGAATATTAGTTGTCCGCCTAGCCCTAAACTCGACTGGCCCGACAGAACTGCTTCCTCCAGTGAAGGTAAACTCGGGATGTCCGGGAATCTGGAAAATTACTTTCTTTGCCTACAATCAATGTGAGCGTGGAAAGTGCCAAGAAAATCCATTCCCAAGACGAGTTCGTAGCTGCCCGTATCAATCACCAAGAAATCTGCAAAAAGCTCCCGTCCGCAAACAACAACTGTACAATCTTTACATTCTCTACTAGATATGATTTTCCCATTCCCAGTGTATATGTCCCAGAAACTAGACAGGGTCATGCAGGTAATCGAGTGTGTAGCTATAAACTTGGACAACATAAAACAATTGGATGCACCAGAATCAAATAACGCTAATGCGGGAAAACCATGAACAAGTAGAATACCTGAAACAACTTCTCCCGAAGCCTTAGCTTCCTCAGTCGTCAAGGTAAAAGCACGAGCCTGATTAGGTCCTTGAGTCAGCTGCTTCTGTCCCTGGAACAGTTTCTACGGAGGCTTCTGAATATCATCCCTTGTGCGAAGCTTCGACGGACAAGAATTAACAGTATGATCCGCCGATCCACAAACCAGACAAAGTCCCCGCATCCTGCGACATTCCCTTTGCAAATGTCCGGGTAAGTGGCAATAGCTGCAAACCGCGTGCTTCCTCTGATCAACGACAGCAGGCTTCTTCATCGGCGTTACACCACGACGATCCACTGGAATACCTCTGCGTCCATGAGCTCGGTTTGGTACAAATGCCGGCTTCCTTACTGTAACTGCTGTCTGCAGCGAACTCCCAGTCTTCCCAGATAAGCTCTGCTGTTCTCGGGCTGCCGTAAGAACCTATGAGAAAGTGGTCAAACCCAGGGAGACAATCTGCTCTGGATGTCCACATCCAAGCGGCGCATGAACCTCCTTGCCCTGTCTGCATCGTTGGCAACTAAAGGTCCAGCGAATCTACTGAGCCGTGTCCACTCTACTGCATGTACATCTACGGGTGCACCATTCTGCTCTAGACGGATGAACTTCTCTTCCATTTCCTCCCGTACGGTCCGCGGGAAGAACTTCTCCAGGAAACTCTTCGAAAAATCCGCCCACTTGATCGGCTTGGGCAAGCAGGTCTCCTCCACAAGCCACCACTCACGGGCGTAGTCCACTAACTGAATGCGCACTACATCCACTCTTTTATCATCTGGAATCTGTGCCGCAATAAGTAAGTTCTCCATGTCAACTAGCCACTGCTCCGCTGGCAACGGCTCCTCCAAACCGATAAAGACAGACGAACCCAAACGCCTGAAATCTGCTACGGTCCCCACACGATCAACTGGCTTAGCTCCAGCATTGTTCACGGACTGCTGAACAGTCCGCAAACCTTCCTGAAACGTTTCAGCTTGCTGCTGGATTAGCTCGATCTGTCTCTTTTGATTCTCCAGCATTCCCCGTATCACTCCAAGCATGGCGATTTCGTCAACACGCCTTTGGTACGTCTTCAGATTCTTATCTGCCATACTCCTGAAATCAAAACACCCAAAGATTAGCATGATAATAGATTCAAAATGTAGATCAAGACCAGAACTCCGAGTTACTTAAATAGAGTACTGCATTGTAACCATGCCGCGGTATCATAGCTACAATTACATAACTCCACCCAAATCGCCTAAGTTCTAGAGATAACAAGGAATTAGGTTTCGAGTCGATATGCAAAGAAAGTTTGCACACCGTAGAAGATATAATCAGGAAGAACTTAGATTCAAGAACGGTAAAACGGCAAGGTGGCAGGACAAATTTCCTAAACACGGGTATTCTGATTCGTGTATTGGGTACAATACCCAACTACAAAAAGAATCAACCCGACTAACCTATCGCTCTTATACCAAACAAACCATGTCACGCCCCGCTTCCTAGAGTACGCTAAAATAGGTGCGTGATATAGCTAACCATGCTACCTGTGGATAGGAAAAATCCTTTCACAGTCATATTACGGCTGTAGAGATATCAAGAACAGGAAAGTAGACTAAACTATCTAGTACATGTCCATGAGCCAGAATAAATGAGTCAAGAAATGATAATATGCGGAAGCAAAAGATACAATAAATGAAGCACCTGGAAAGTAAAACTGCATACCGATAGGATCTTCACCGCTCGGTCTAACAGCGGCAATACTCCTGATCAGTCTGCAACAAAGGTAGAGGATCTGGGCCATGCAAAACCCAGACGTCAGCGCTGTTCCCCCAATCAGAGCAAGGCTCTGCTTAAATTTTGAAAATTCAAATTTTGAAGCAACGCTTCAGTTCCCGTGCGCTGTGCGCAACGCGCCACGTATCAGAAGTTGACACGGCAGCACAACGCCCAAGACAGTACGTCCAATCAGAGCAAGGCTCTTTAAAAAACATAAGCAACGTTCAACTGCGCAAGCGCACGGCTGCGTGACACGTGTTTGCGCAGTTGCGCAAGCACAACTGCGCAAGCGCACGGCAGCGCGACACGTGTCTGCGCAGTTGCGCAAGCACAGCTGCGCAAGCGCACCGCTGCGCGACACGTGTCTGCGCAGTTGCGCAAGCGCACCGCTGCGCGACACGTGTCTGCGCAGTTGCGCAAGCGCTGTTGCGCAAGTGCCTCACTGCGCGACACGTGTCTGCGCAGTTGCGCAAGCGCTGTTGCGCAAGTGCCTCACTGCATGACACGTGTCACACGCTGGTGAGTTGCGCAACAACAGAGTGAAGATTTAAGGATATTTTTCTGTTCTTGTTTAAACAAGAAGATTTCTTCTGTAAAACAAGGGCCTTTGGATCAAAGATCCAACGGTGGGGAAAATTCCCCAAATCACTCAGAAAAGATCTTTTTAACAAATTTAACTGATTTTTGAGCACTATAAAAAGGACCCCAGACCCCATTTCAAAGATATAGACAATTTGGATTAAAAAAAAAAGGAGAAGAGAACTTCTTGAGAACACAAAGAAGAAGGTAAAAACCTTTGAAATAAGAGAAAATTCTCTTAGGAATAGATCATTGATCTAAAAGACTAAATCAGTGATCTTCAATAAATAAATAAATAAAAAAAAATAATAAAAAAAATAGTGCCTTGCACTTACTAGAGAACCTCTGGTTCTCTGAGATAGAAAGAAAAGATTTTTTCTTCTTCTCTTTGATCTAAATTTAGATCAAGAAATTAAAAAGTGCTCTGCACTCCTTTCTTTGAATCTAAAAGATTCTTGGTGCTTTGCACAAATGCAATGCAGTACTTGAATGGCCAGGCCCAAATCAAAAAGACCTAGCAGGCCAAAATAAATTGCAAAGCAATAAAAGGGCTGAGCCCAAATAAAATTGATGCCCTGCATCATTCATAAAGAAACAGAGCCCAAAACAAATTGATGCCCTGCATCTTTTCTGGGCAAAGCCCAAATAAAAATAAAAGGAAATGCAAAAGCAATGTTGGACATTTTCTTTACTGGACTTAGCCCAATCGTGGCCATAAGTCCTTAAATTAAATTAGCTGAGCAAAATAGCTCTCCTAAATCAATCTACATCCGGTTCGAGGGTACATCTCCGAACTCCTTTGACATCCATCGTTGTAATTCCTCAACGACGTCAAAGAGGTGACGGGTCCCAACGGCCACACACCCAATATCGGACCGAAACGTCCCTAAACTAATATCGGACCGAAACGTCCCTAAACTAATAACGGACCGAAACGTCCCTAAACTAATAATGGACCACCACGTCCCTAAACTGGAATATGGACCACTACGTCCCCAAACTGGAACAATAGAGCCTCCTAATGCTCCTTTGCCGGATCTAAACGGTCCCGTTTAAGTTGATCTTAGCCCCAAATACGGCTAACGTATCCTTAAACACTCAAATGAACGATAAAATTCCAAATCGACCTTGGTTCAAGGGTACATCTCCGAACTCCTCTGACATATGTCGTTGTAATCCTTCAACGACGTCAGAGAGGCGACGTGTCCTGATGGCCATATATTAAATGGATCACCCCGTTAAGTCGATCTTAGTTTCAAACAGGACTAACGTATCCTTAACGAACGTTTAAGTTGATCTTAGCCGCAACGCGGCTAACGTATCCTTAAACTAAAAACACCGAACCCAAATCTAAGTAAATACGGATTTGGACTAATCCACTTCCTACGGGCGACGGCATTACTCAGTCTCCGTATACAATCCACGGGCAACCACAAACAAAACAAACACACACGACACGAAGTGAAATTCTGGAGAAGGAGAAAGTTGTTACCGCGATACGGTAGCGTAATTAACTGCAGGGGCTTGCGCCTGCAGGGAAGAGCGTCCCCACAATCAAAAACCCCTCACCCTGAGGGGGAATCTGACGAAGTCTGCTACATCGGCCGCATCCATCTAAACCTCCGATGCAAAATGCCATAAATCAACTTGGCATTTTCGGAGAGGTAGACGGATAAAACCAAATAGCATCTGCCCCGAACCTCAGGCACGGACGCGAAAGTCTAGGCCGCCGTTCGGAGGGGAACAAGCGCGTCATAACATCAAGCAATAATATATAAACAGGGTAGCAAGACATGCAGGTATAATCATAAAAGGTAAAGCAAGTGTAACGGCAATATAAATCAGGGCAGTGACAGGTAGTGTGCAGTGAGTATTCTAAACTGGTCTATTGGGTTAAATACTCTCAAGTCTTTGAAATCAATTTGATGAATCATCGATGTAACTCAATAGTATCCCGTGCATGCCCGGGACCACGGTCTAAGACTCTCGGGATGAAACCGAGACGTGCCGCTAGGCACTAAAACAGGAAATATGTAAATACGAACGATGTCAGCAGTATCATCCCGAGGCTGGCCTAGCCTCTAAAACTGATCAGTATAAGCAAGCAACTGTCGAGTTACAAGTCAGGATTTCATCATTAATTTCCCCATACCCCCAAGTTATATGTGTTCAAGTCAGGTATTAATAAATCTGGAGCTAATGCCAACACAGGATCAAGTAAGTTCAGGATCTTGCCACCGCTGCACTCACGTGCGCGCCACGTGAGCGCAACGGTGGGGGGGCATTTGTTCCCCCAATCAGAGCAAGGGTCTGTTTAAATTTTGAAAATTCAAATTTTGAAGCAACGCTTCAGTTCCCGTGCGCTGCGCGCAACGGGCCACGTGTCAGAAGTTGACACGGCAGCACAACGCCCAAGACAGTACGTCCAATCAGAGCAAGGCTCTTTAAAAAACATAAGCAACGTTCAACTGCGCAAGCGCACGGCTGCGCGACACGTGTCTGCGCAAGCACAACTGCGCAAGCGCCCCGCTGCGCGACACGTGTCTGCGCAGTTGCGCAAGCGCTGTTGCGCAAGTGCCTCACTGCGCGACACATGTCACACGCTGGTGAGTTGCGCAACAACAGAGTGAAGATTTAAGGATATTTTTCTGTTCTTGTTTAAACAAGAAGATTTCTTCTGTAAAACAGGGGCCTTTGGATCAAAGATCCAACGGTGGGGAAAATTCCCCAAATCACTCAGAAAAGATCTTTTTAACAAATTTAACTGATTTTTGAGCACTATAAAAAGGACCCCAGACCCCATTTCAAAGATATAGACAATTTGGATTAAAAAAAAAAGGAGAAGAGAACTTCTTGAGAACACAAAGAAGAAGGTAAAAACCTGTGAAATAAGAGAAAATTCTCTTAGGAATAGATCGTTGATCTAAAAGACTAAATCAGTGATCTTCAATAAATAAATAAATAAATAAAAATAATAAAAAAATAGTGCCTTGCACTTACTAGAGAACCTCTGGTTCTCTGAGATAGAAAGAAAGAAAAGATTTTTTCTTCTTCTCTTTGATCTAAATTTAGATCAAGAAATTAAAAAGTGCTCTGCACTCCTTTCTTTGAATCTAAAAGATTCTTGGTGCTTTGCACAAATGCAATGCAGTACTTGAAGGGCCAGGCCCAAATCAAAAAGACCTAGCAGGCCAAAATAAATTGCAAAGCAATAAAAGGGCTGAGCCTAAATAAAATTGATGCCCTGCATCATTCATAAAGAAACAGAGCCCAAAACAAATTGATGCCCTGCATCTTTTCTGGGCAAAGCCCAAATAAAAATAAAAAGAAATGCAAAAGCAATGTTGGACATTTTCTTTACTGGACTTAGCCCAATCGTGGCCATAAGTCCTTAAATTAAATTAGCTGAGAAAAATGGCTCTCCTAAATCAATCTACATCCGGTTCGAGGGTACATCTCCGAACTCCTTTGACATCCATCGTTGTAATTCCTCAACGACGTCAAAGAGGTGACGGGTCCCAATGGCCACACACCCAATATCGGACCGAAACGTCCCTAAACTAACATCGGACCGAAACGTCCCTAAACTAATATCGGACCGAAACGTCCCTAAACTAATAATGGACCACCACGTCCCTAAACTGGAATATGGACCACTACGTCCCCAAACTGGAACAATAGAGCCTCCTAATGCTCCTTTGCCGGATCTAAACGGTCCCGTTTAAGTTGATCTTAGCCCCAAATACGGCTAACGTATCCTTAAACACTCAAATGAACGATAAAATTCCAAATCGACCTTGGTTCAAGGGTACATCTCCGAACTCCTCTGACATATGTCGTTGTAATCCTTCAACGACGTCAGAGAGGCGACGTGTCCTGACGGCCATATATTAAATGGATCACCCCGTTAAGTCGATCTTAGTCTCAAACAGGACTAACGTATCCTTAACGAACGTTTAAGTTGATCTTAGCCGCAACGCGGCTAACGTATCCTTAAACTAAAAACACCGAACCCAAATCTAAGTAAATACGGATTTGGACTAATCCACGTCCTACGGGCGACGGCATTACTCAGTCTCCGTGTACAGTCCACGGGCAACCACAAACAAAACAAACACACACGACACGAAGTGAAATTCTGGAGAAGGAGAAAGTTGTTACCGCGATACGGTAGCGTAATTAACTGCAGGGGCTTGCGCCTGCAGGGAAGAGCGTCCCCACAATCAAAAACCTCTCACCCTGAGGGGGAATCTGACGAAGTCTGCTACATCGGCCGCATCCATCTAAACCTCCGATGCAAAATGCCATAAATCAACTTGGCATTTTCGGAGAGGTAGACGGATAAAACCAAATAGCATCTGCCCCGAACCTCAGGCACGGACAC
The DNA here is from genome assembly GCA_030015575.1 of Agapanthus africanus. NCBI lineage: Eukaryota > Viridiplantae > Streptophyta > Magnoliopsida > Asparagales > Amaryllidaceae > Agapanthus > Agapanthus africanus. Next base: position 118,330,924 of record CM057350.1, read on the forward strand.
GAAAGTCTAGGCCGCCGTTCGGAGGGGAACAGATTCTGGCACGCCCGGTGGGACCTCTTCCTCTTTCCACTCCACACTTCGTGTGTCGTTTTCGCGAACCAGTCGTGGTTTGTTAAATGGTTGCCTTCGGATTTCAAGTTGCTAAGATTTGGTCTTTTTTCTGGCGTAGAACTCAAGCATCCATGGATTCTAACTGCACCAAACGCGCGAAGCACCACTGCAACGGACGCTCCACCTCACCGAGAGGTGTAACATATGGGCCCCAAGCGGCCTCTTTCCTCGCTCTGCCGGTAGAACAGATGACCCAGGCCACCACCGGCCTGTTTTTCGGGACCATGGTCCCATCCACAAGCTTCTCTATGCCGATACCCGCACCGAAAGTGAACAAGAAGTCGGTGTTCGACCGGCTCACTGCTACCACGATCCCTGTCAACGGGTCGTCCGCTACCAAACCGACAGCCTCTGTCTTCACCAGGCTGAATCGGAACTCTAAATTGGCTGTCCCAAAGATGGCAACGGCCGCTGTTCCGGAAGTCGTTAAGGCGGCTTCTCCCGCCAAAGAGTCAGTCTTTTCAAGACTGATGATTCCTGCTCCTGCCCCTGCACGAAGATCTGTTTTTGACAGATTGGATATTACCCCGCAAGGAACAACCTCAGTCTTTAAGAGGTTAACACCGGCGGCGCCTCATTCAGACAGGGGACAAAAAGAAGTTATCTCTATCGCTGAGCCGATCCCAACGGCTCGTCGTGCTCGACGTCGACATTGGCAACGAGTGAGGAAGGCAGGGGGCAACTCCCCCTCAGGGCTAACTCCACCTGCTCCAATGGTGGAGGTCAACGCTGCTGTTCCAACTGGGAACAGCTTTGAATTGCTGAGGAAGGTGAGAAAGAACTCTCCAATTGCTACATTGAAAAGATCTCCGCCGCTTATGGAGAAAGCTCCGGAGACAAAGCAGGAACAGCCCCCTCAACGGCTATCGTCAAAAATTTATAAAGTTTGGCGGAGGGTTCAAGACTCCGTGATTGACCCAGACCACTTTCATCGCCAGAAAAGGGCAAAGGTGGAAAAGGACAAAAACCGCCCCATTAAACAGCAGGGGGCAACAATTGCTAGGATGCCCACTTCAACGGCTCCTTCAACCTCAATGGTCCACAAAAGAAAAAGGCCAGAGAAAGCTCCCGTGACACTGGCAAAGTTTAAAAGCGGTGAACCCAAACGCCCCAAGTCAGGGGGCATAACAGTTCATACGGTTTATATGGCCTCTGGAAAGGAAGAAAGCCGCACTTCTACGGGTCACCGACCGCTCACCCGATCAGTGACCAAGGCTCAGGAGCAGCAACAAAAGCTCCAGGAGATGATGACCACAATGGCTGCACTCACTGGGCCAAAAGAGAACCCTGAGGCGTCCTTAGATGAGCGCCAGGAGGAAGAGACCGACGCCGAGTACTGGAGAAGAGGGACAAAGAGGCTGCTGAACAAGCGGCCAACATACAGCGGATGGGCCTCCTCTTCCAGGACATGATAGGGATGATGATACAACAAGATCCTCCCGCTGAAGAATCCCTAATCGTCCTTGGAGATGATAAGGGAGAGACGTTGAATCCGCAGCCCGCTCTATTAACAGCTAAAGAAGATATAATCTCTAAGACTGATCTGGACGAATACATAGCCCAGCAAATAAAGGTTCATCATGCGGCCGAAGCAGCCGGCCACGTCGTAAAAACGGGGCGGCCATATCCAGGCTGGTATGACCAAATCAAGTACCCGCCGGGTTACACAATTCCCAAGTTTCATGTCTACAAAGGGACTGGCAATCCCCATCAGCATGTCGCCCAGTTCAGGGCGCTTTGCGGTAACACCGGCGGCGATGACAAGCTTTTGCTCCGCCAGTTTGTCGGAAGTCTATCAGATACAGCGTTCGAGTGGTACTCTGAACTCCCTAATGATTCTATTAAAACCTTCGCGGAGATGGAGCTGCTGTTTACCCAACGCTTTGCAAGTGCCAGTGAACGTACCCCGATGACGGCACTAATCAACGCCAGGGTAAAACCCGGCGAGACATGGGTTCAGTACGCCATACGGTGGCGTAATCTATGGTCGAAGTGCGAGCAGCGCATAGAAGAAGCCCCTGCGGTGGAAATGTTTGTTGGAACTCTTGATCCACAAGCAACCATCTCACGGTTTATGATGTTTTTCAAGCCGACTTCCTTCCAGGCTTTGATTGACAAACTGGCACAGATGGACCAGATGGGCCATAAACCCCCTCTCCCAAAACCGGATTCCCGAACTGACAAAGGAAAGGGAAAAGCGATCATGTCGCTAATGCTCAACAACAACCGAACGACTTGAAGCCGGTTGCTCGTCCAAACAATACGCGCCCTTACGTACCCCTTGAAGATAGGATGGGACGTCCTTATTCCTTTCCCCGCGATAAAATGAAGAGGTTATTCGAGCTTGCATTACGCAACAGACTCATAAATCTGCCAGATCCAAAACGTCCGTTGCAACCAAGTGACGTCAACGAACCTAATTACTGCCCCTATCATCGAGTGCTAGGCCATCCGATTGAGGACTGCTACGTTTTCAAAAATTGGCTTGAAAACCAGTATAGACAGGGAAAATTTGCGTTATCTGACAAATGGAAGGTGAATCCCCCGCAGCCCCACACCTCTAAAGGGACGAATACGCCGGGGGCAACATGCTCTGTCATTGAAGAAACTCCGTGGGAAGTTGTATTATCATCAAAAACGAAGAGGATGCTAAATGATCTTCGGACATGTCCGGCGATCAAGTGGAAAAGCCCATTGGAACCGCAGGTCGTCGAGGGGATGTTAAAGCCACGTCCAACTCCAAAGACCAATGATGGGGGTTCAAGCACTAGTAGCCAGTCGTCAAAGTCTTCGAAGAAAAAGAAGAAGGCCAAGAAACCGGTGAAGCCTAGCGATAGGCGCACGGACTTGCAAAAGCAAATTGACGCGCTGGAAGAGTACAACCAGAAGGCGCGGACTCCCGTCACATTGCAAGAGTTCCTCAACCACGTCTTCCAAGCAGAAGATGAGGGAGGTAGTTCGTCAAATGAATCTGAAGAACATGTAGCAAGTTGCTATGTGATTTCCCATTTGTCCACAAGCGATGAGGAGACTCCTCGCGCTGAAAAGCTGGGGGCAGAGCCTGCACTAAAAATCCTGGAGCCGTCGGATGAAGCGATTGATGCATTCCTAAATCAGGCATTTTTAAAGGGCAAAGCTGATCGGGATAACGAAGCGGTTATATTCGAAAAGGCCAAACGCCAGCGCCTTAGCGAAAGAATTGCAGTACTCCCGCTAGAACAAAATACACCCACCACAGATAAAATCAAGTTCAAGATAAAGAAGAGATTCGCTAAGGCTGTGTCGATGGGTATGAAGCTACCACCCTCCGAGAAAAACATTACGGGTGAAATGGAAAACCACCCCTCCTATTGCTTGTACCATCGGAAGGTGTCGCATCCCAACGAAGAGTGCAAAGCTTTCGGTAAGTGGTGGCAAGGATATGTTACTCACCGGCAACAGTTTAAGCGGGAAAAGCGCAAAGCCCGCCGAGAGCAGAACGGAATAAACGAAGTGCTTGATAAAACTAGCGGTGGTTGTTGCATGATTGACGCTGGGGGATCACAAGTACCTGTATTTGGGAGTGATTCTGATGAGGAGCTAGAGCTTGGCCCCCTCTTTAAAGAATCCAATTCGGGAAAAGAAGAAGGACCAAAGGCTTGCGAGAACATACAGTTACGTAACCGGACGTTACCTGAAAAGAATCTTGGACCCTTAAACAAGAAAGACAAAGGGAAAGAGAAGGCCTCTGAAGACATCGCCTTGGATGATCGAGTCGCGGAAGAGTTAACCGCCAAGAACCCGCCAAAGAGGAATAAAGTGGATTACAACGTTTTAGCACATCTGAGGAAACTGCCCTCGCAGCTCAGCATTCTCGACGCCCTTTTGTTATCAAAAGAGGCGAGGGATTCTTTGATTAAAGCCTTACAAGAGCCGGAACAATTCCAAGCATGCCTGGCTGAGGAAAAGATGAAGGATGAGTTGGAGGAAGTACACACGGCTGATGTTACCTTTGGCGATGAGGACCTTCTACTTGGGACTTGCGAACACAATCGCCCTCTCTATGTTTCGGGATACTGCCATGATATAAAGATAGGCAAGATTCTGATTGATAACGGGTCGTCTGTTAACCTACTCAACGTGCGGGTGTTGAAGGAAATCTGCATGAGCGTCCAGCACCTTGCTCGGGACAAGATCACCATATCTGGGTTCGACTCCCAATCGTCAAAGACTCTTGGATCTGTGATACTAACGCTACGCTTCGGATTACTCGTCACGGACATTAAGTTCCACGTCATAGATGCCAAGACATGCTACAACGCTTTGCTCGGCCGACCATGGTTACACGAGTACAACATCATCCCTTCTACACAACATCAGTGTATGAAGTATTTTAAGGATGGTTTCGAATATACCGTGACGGAAGAACTGAACCCGTTCTCTGTGAACGAGGTCCGCAAATACGAAGATGCCAAATACTTTTTGCCGGATTTCGAAGACACGGAGAAGTGTCACAAGCCGGAAAATAAAACTAACGCCACCATCCCTGTCTTCGGCAGTGATACCGAGGAAGAAGAGGAGATCGTTTATTCGGATCCGCCCCAACATAACAAACCAGGACCGTCCACTCCTACATTGGTCTTTGGTAGTGACTCGGAGGATGAGGTCCATGTCGTATTCTCTGCTCGACCTTCAATAAAAGCTTCCGCTGACGAAGAGCAAAGTCTGCAAGTCGCCATGGTGCCGCCTAAACATCATAAAGAACTGAACGCACTTAATATCTACAGTATAGAAGAGCTGCGGACATTCTATATCCCTCCCAGACGAGAAAACGAGAAGGCAATCCTATTCTACCGTTCTGAAGAAAACAAGGTGGAAAAAGAAGTTTGGCATGGCGTGGATCCCACGCTCGACAGGCTTCAGCCTATCCGTCTTCCCAGATATTATACCGAAGGTTTGAAGAAACTGCTGAAACGCCAGGGGATATCCTTCAGACAGACCGTTAGAGAGGCCAAATTCTATGACAGGGTCTGGAATGTTCCCGGGACCCAACGCAAACTGCCTAACGGGAGAATGGAAACAAAAGGGCTTGGGTACATCCGGCTAAAGAAACGAGAGCTAGTAAATAGCTATTATGTCATGTATGACTTCGATGAAGATGCGGACGCTCAATGGGAGGACGCTAATCCTAAGCCAGTAAAAGTTCCTGATGAAAAAGTGCCCGGTCCATCATTTGAAGAACAAATGGACAGGCTTATAAGGGAAGCTGGTCAAAAAGTCCGAGATGACCACAATTGCGAGACGGCCATCTATGAGAAAGCCAAGACGCAACGCCTTCTCCGACAGGCCGTGAAGGATGAAAAGGCCGCTCCTTGTCAACCTGCTACAAAAAAGGTTCGACGCGAAAGCAAAAACAAGTCAGAGGACAGAAAAGACGCTCAACAAACACAAGGCAGAGCTAAGAAACCACGTATCCGAAAGTCGAGCGTTACTGACTTAGCCCTCATGAAGAAAATGGGTCGAGCATACTCATTTCCTCGGAACAAAACAAGGAAGATATTTGATCTTGCTCTAAAACATCAAATGCTTACGCTACCAGAGTCCAAGCACCTCGAGCACGCGGGCGAGGTATTCAACCCAAATTATTGCTTTTACCATCGAGTAGTAGGTCATCCTCTTGAAGATTGCTTCACCTTCAAGAATTGGGTCGAAGATCAATATCAGCTTGGTAAATTCGCTCTGTCCAACAACTGGAGGGTAGCACCACCACAAAAGCACGAGCCTAAGGCCACGAAAGAAGAACCAGTTCTACATTGGGATTGGCAGAAAATTCACACCTGTCGTATGATAACGATATTAAAAGAAGAGTCCGAGAATGTGGACAGCCTTCCCTGGTGCTTCGAAAACAGCAATGATGAGGTGATCTCAGAATTTCCCCCAGCTCCGAAAGAACTAGAGGACGGCATACATACCACTGCGGATAACCTCAAGAAAATTGAGTTGGGGACGATAAACGATCCGCGACCGACATTCGTCAGCGAACTGCTGTCCGAGGAAAAGGTGGCTGCATTAAAGGACGTCCTTGTACAGCATAAAGATTGCTTCGCATGGAACTATGCCGAGATGCCGGGACTTGATCCAGAAGTTGCTGTACATAGACTGGCAATATCCCCGAGTGTCAAGCCGGTCAAACAAGCGCCGAGAAGAATGCGGCTTGAGCTCGAAATGAGCATCAACACGGAAGTCAAAAAGCTGATAGACTCCGGCTTTATCCAAGAGGTTCAATACCCTGAATGGATTGCTAACATCGTCCCAGTGATGAAGAAAAATGGTACGGTGCGCATATGCGTGGACTTTCGGGATCTCAACAAAGCCTGCCCGAAGGATGATTTCCCAGTACCAGTTACCGAACTAATGATAGACAATACGTCCACGCATGAGATTTTCTCATTCATGGACGGCTCATCAGGATATAATCAAATAAAAATGCACCCTGAAGACCAGAAACATACGGCTTTCCGGACTCCTTTGGGAATATTCTGTTATAAGGTGATGCCCTTCGGTTTAAAGAACGCCGGTGCAACCTACCAAAGGGCCATGACGAAGATTTTCGATAACCTTATACACGAAATTGTTGAATGCTATATCGACGACCTCGTTGTTAAAAGCAAATCATATGAGGAACATCTCGAGCATCTGAATACCGTATTTCAACGTCTTCGACAATACAACTTGAAGATGAACCCTCTGAAGTGTGCATTCGGGGTTTCCTCGGGAAAATTCCTGGGATTCGTCGTTCGACACCGAGGTATCGAGATAGACCCGTCCAAGATCAAGGCAATCATGGGAATGCCTCCGCCGAGAACTCTCAAACAGCTGCGGTCTCTCCAAGGGAAGCTCGCGTACATACGGCGATTTATAGCCAACCTCTCAGGAAAGTGCCGCCCTTACAGCCACCTGATGAAGAAGGGAACCCCGTTCGTCTGGGATCAAAAGTGCCAAAGCGCACTAGACGAGATCAAACAGTACCTGCACAACCCTCCAGTGTTGGCTGCTCCAGTGAAGGGAAAGCCTCTCATTCTTTACACGGCCGCCCTTGAAGGTTCTTTGGGCGCATTATGGGCACAAGAGAATGACCAAGGGAAAGAAAGAGCACTTTACTATTTAAGTCGAGTGCTGCTGGGGGCAGAAAGCAATTATTCCCCCATTGAAAAACACTGCCTGGCGTTGATCTTCGCAATAACAAAGCTTAGACATTACGCATTAGCGCATGAAGTCTATCTCATTTCGAAGGTGGACCCTCTCAAATATCTAATGTCAAAGGCCATATTGACAGGACGACTCGCTAAATGGGCCCTACTCTTAATGGAGTTCTCGATAGCATATCGACCACTCAAAGCAATAAAAGGCCAGGCCATCGCCGACTTCCTTGCTGAGCACCCGATACCAGCCGACTCTCCTTTAAACTGCGATCTTCCAGACGAACATGCGTTTGATGCGATCGATGGTGATAATACTCGATGGGAGCTTTATTTTGACGGAGCATCTTCCGTGAAGAAGCGCAAACAAAGTACCCCTATAATCAAATCGGGGGTAGGACTCATCTTTATAACTCCACAAAGAGGGATAATGCGCTACGCGTTCTCCCTGACGGAACCGAGGACAAACAACGAACCCGAACACGAAGCTCTGATAGCAGGCTTCGAGATCGCCATTGATATGGGAATTGAAAACCTCCTCATATACGGAGATTCGCAACTGGTCGTTAGTCAAGTAAACGGCGATTACCAAACATGCAAACCGGAGTTAGTAAAATACGGTGAAAAGGTGCAACAACTGCTAACCCAAATTCCCTCCTATACTTTGGAGAGCATACCACGCGCGGATAACAGCAAAGCGGACGCGTTGGCCAAACTCGCTAAAGAAATGGCTGACGAGAACCTCGATGACGTTAGAATCATGGTACAAAGTCGTCAGGTGCTCACCCCCGCAGAAATACCTTCGGAATCACCCGAAGAGAAGGGAGTGACTAGACAAGCGACCTTGCAAATAAAAGAACATAAGAAGGTTGAGGATTGGAGGGAAGTCTTTATAGACTACTTCAAGTCCCACCAAATGCCCGAAGATGCGTCCGCAAGACATCAACTCATAAAACGAGCCCTGTCTTTCGCCTTCGTCAATGATACTCTATACAAGAGGTCATTCGATTCTCCGTGGCTGAGATGCTTAGGACCAGATGAATCGGAAAGAGTCGTTCAGGAAGTTCATGACGGAATTTGCGGTTCTCACCAAGCAGGTCCAAAGATGAAGTTGAAGATCAAACGGATGGGCTATTACTGGCCCACGATGATTCAAGACTGCATCGAATATGCGAAGCAATGTCACTCATGCCAGATTCATGGGGACTTCATCCACCAGCACCCAAATCCGCTGCATCCAACGGTAGCTAGCTGGCCATTCGAAATGTGGGGGACTGATATAGTCGGCCCCATCGAACCAGCATCGTCTAAAGGACATCGTTTCATCCTAGCAACGACTGACTACTTCTCTAAGTGGGCAGAAGCAGTACCATTGAGAGAAGTGAAGACGGAGAATATCCTCCATTTTTTCAAAACGCACGTCATATATCGGTTTGGAACTCCGAGGCGGATCATCTCCGATAACGGGCCAGCCTACCGAAGTCATAAAATCAGATGCTTCGCACAGCAGCATAACATAGACTGGAGATATTCCTCAGTCTATAATCCACGAGCTAACGGTCTCGCCGAGGCCTTCAACAAGACCTTGACGAAAATTATAAAGAAAACAGTGTCCCGAAATAAGAAAGACTGGCATGAGAGACTGCAAGAAGCTCTTTGGGCGTATCGAACCACGTTCAAGACAGCTACAAACACAACGCCATACGCGTTGGTGTTCGGTACGGAAGCAGTACTCCCTCTCGAGGTAGAGTTACCCTCTCTACGAGTGGCAGTCCATTACGAGCTGACAAACGAAGAAAATGCTCATCTTCGGCTTGAGGAGCTTGACGCCCTTGAAGAAACACGGCTCATAGCGCGACAAAATCTGGAGGCCTATAAAGCAAAGATGATGCGCTCATACGAAAGATTGACCCAACCGAGGACATTCCACCAAGGCGAACTCGTGCTAGTGGTCAAAAGGCCTATGATCCCCAATCGCGCCAAGCGGGGAAAATTCGAGCCAAACTATGAAGGTCCGTACATCATAGATAAAGTTTACCAGGGCGGGGCCTATCTACTCATGGACATGCATGGTGAAAGGCCTTTCAGACCAATAAACGGTCGCTTCCTAAAGAAATACTACGCTTAATGAGCCACAGCCTAGGTCAACGATAGACGACGACGACTATGTCCGCTCGCTATCTTCCTAAGCTCAAACTTTATAAGCAGTAGCCAGCTTCTCAATAGCGGACCGAAATGTCCCTAAACTAACAGCGGACCGAAATGTCCTTAAACTAACAGCGGACCGAAATGTCCTTAAACTAATAGCAGACCGAAACGTCTTTAAACTACTACCGCAGCATCCTTAGGCTGACGAGATAAAAAAAAATAAAATAAAAATAAAATATGAAAATAAAATAAAATAAAAACGGTATGTCCATAAGTAAAAAGGGGCACGGATGAAAACCCGAAAGGGCTCCGTGAGTAAAAACAGCAGGGCTACCGGCGAGTGTTCGTGAAAACCCGAAAGGGCGTGACCTCGTAAAAAAAAAAAGAAAAAAAGGAAATAAAAAGAATAAAAAAAAAAGAAGACGGTATGTCCATAAGCAAAAAGGGGCACGGATGAAAACCCGAAAGGGCTCCGTGAGTAAAAACAGCAGGACTACCGGCGAGTGTTTGTGAAAACCTGAAAGGGCGCAACCTCGTTAAAGAACACTTACAAGATCCTCTCGACCTTGTAAGGAGAAACCACCCGCGTGAGATCCTTACGACTCACAAGGGAGCAACACACTTAGGGATCCCCACGGTTCCTAAGGAGAAAATACACTTGCGAGATCCTCACGACTCGTAAGGAGAACGCTCTTATGAGACCCTCACGGCTCATAAGATTTGAAAGTCTTAAGCTACAGAGATCTAAACCTGTGCTTAAGCAGCCCCCACAACTTTCGATAATGCCCTACAAGTGGCTCAGCATTGACCCTTGTATACAATCCATGGGCGCGAATAAACATTTCCCTAACTAAGTCCCATCTGAAACTAAGGATATGTTTGCATGGTAAACGACCCTTGTAAATCCTCTCGACTTACAAGGAGAAAACCCTCCTGTAGGATCCTTGCGACTTACAGAGGAACAAAACACTTAGGAACCCTCACGATTCCTAAGGAAAAAACACACCTACGAGATCCTCACGACTCGTAGGGAGAAATACCTTTATGAGACCCTTACGGCTCATGAAGTCAAAGCCTTAGTCGATAGGACCCTAACCCTGGTCGCTAAGCCACCTTTGTTCGACAGCGACAGAGGCAGATGATGATTCGCTCCTGGCAATATCCCAGTTGTAGCGGTGCTGATGCCGAAATCGGTGTCCAGTTTCAGGTTCACGGCGAAAAGCCAGTAAACCGTACATGCATACGAAATAGCCGAAATGATTGGGCAACTCGTAATAAAAAGCAGCGAGTAAAAATAAAATAAAAAGCCGAAATGATTGGGCACCGCGAAAAATAGCCGAAATGATTGGGCGATCGCGATCTTCGCGATATAAAAGCTGAAATGATAGAGCATCGCGGAAATAAAACAAAAAAAAAATAATGATGATAAAATTTTGGCCCTACAGTTAAGATCACATCGATCCCTGTATACAATCCAAGGGCGTAAACAAAGAGGGAGCCATACTCTCCCAACAAACTCCTCGACTCACGGATACAAACACTCCTTGACGAGAGCCTCCTGATCCGCGTCGACCTGCAGAGCCACCAGCGCCTCCGTGGGAATCCTCGACTCGTTTCAAACACCAAGGAAACAAATAATCCTTGGCGCTCGGGAGCCATACTCTCCCAACAAACTCCTCGACTCACGGATACAAACACTCCTTGACGAGAGCCTCCTGATCCGCGTCGACCTGCAGAGCCACCAGCGCCTCCGTGGGAATCCTCGACTCGTTTCAAACCCCAAGGAAACAAATAATCCTTGGCGCTCGGGAGCCATACTCTCCCAACAAACTCCTCGACTCACGGATACAAACACTCCTTGACGAGAGCCTCCTGATCCGCGTCGACCTGCAGAGCCACCAGCGCCTCCGTGGGAATCCTCGACTCGTTTCAAACCCCGAGGAAACAAATAATCCTTGGCGCTCGGGAAACAAATAATCCCTAGCAAATCCCTCGACTCACGGATACAAACACTCCTTGACGAGAGACTCCTGATCCGCGTCGACCTGCAGAGCCACCAGCGCCTCCGTGGGAATCCTCGACTCGTTTCAAACCCTAAGGAAACAAATAATCCTTGGCGCTCGGGAAACAAATAATCCCTGGCAAACTCCTCGACTCACGGATACAAACACTCCGTGATGAGAGCCTCTTAATTCATGTCAACTCGCAGAGCCATCACCCTCTCCGCGAGCAAATTCCTGATTCGTCTCAATTTGTAAGAAGAAGTCTCAGACAGCAAGGATTGAAGAGCTTGCTTCTTGAGCAATGGAGCCCTGCAAGTCAATCCAAAATGGTCTCTTGCATACTATTCACGGGTCTCACTCTCCGAAGTCGAATTTCGACGAGGAGGGAAACAACCGCTTACGAATTCTCTCGACTCGTAAGAGGGAAAATTCTCTTATAAGATCCCTACGACTTATAAGAGAAAACCACACTTAGGAATCCTCACGATTCCTAAGGAGAAAATCCACCTATGAGATCCTCTCGATCCGTAGGGAGAAAAGCCTCTATGAGACCCTCACGGCTCATAGAATTGAAAAGTCTTAGGCGGTAAACCTGAACCTGCGGCCTAAGCCATCGCTATTTCCTGAGGAAGTCGGAATACTCGTTTTAGACATCCATCAACCATGATTATTAAGGCAGCCTACTGACATTAAAAGAAAGAAGATGACAGAAAGAATATCCGTTCTACATTTGATCTGGAATGCGTGACGCATTCATTTATGCATGGACAGAAGACTCAAGACGAGAAATAAGACAAGCTGAAATAGAAAAGGGGAGGGTTTTCATTCATACCGCCAAAAGTTTTTACAAGCATAAGAATAATGCATAAGAAACATTGTTCAAAATATTACAACGGTATAACCTCGGATCCGGGGCACGGATTGAGGAAATCAAAAGTAAGGCCATCCAGAGTTCTTCTTGCCTTTCTAATTATTCTTATGCGCAGTCTTTCGCGCTCCTCGGTGTCGATATCATCGGCAAGCCCTTCCGGCCTTTGATAAGCAGCAACGATCGTCGTCTGCTGAAACACTTGATGCAGGATGTCAACGAGGTCGTTCCGTCGCTTCTTTGAGATCAGCCCTGTCAGGTGCACTGAATGCACCTTGTCCTCGGCATCATCCAGCGCATTGAGTGGTAGGGCCTCGTGAAGACCCGGAAGTGCCCTTCATATTGCTCCCAGCACGACTTTCAAAAGAGCCGAACGCCGAGGCAACAGCCAACCACCGCTTGCGTTCAGACGACCCATAACTTCTGCACATTCGGCGTCTGTAAACTCCTGGTTTTGTTGACGACCCTGAGCGCGGATATCATCGTAGGTAATGAACTCGTGCAGACTGTATAGATGCACCGCCGCCATTTTGCCTGGAGAAAATATTACAGGAAGATCAACAATAGAAAAGCAATAATATACATGGATGACTAAATTCCTAGAGAGCAAAACTGTGTTCAAAGATGAAACCCACTAGACGAAAGCTCTGCTATTTAAGATTGATCTAAGAATCGATTTTACCTGAAGTTCTTCTAAAAAACTTAAAAAAAAGGAGCAAGGCACCGGTGTTCTTAAAGGCAAGAACAAAGCTCTGAAGTCTTCAAAAATGGAAATCTGGAAGATGATAAGTATCTAGAGGGGACCAAGGGTCCTATTTATAGGCCTCAAGTGCCTCTTCGACTCCCAAGAGTCGTCACGGCGGTTTACCCTAATTGGAGCGAATGTCCGTTCGAATTACGAGACAGGAGATGAAGCAACGCTTCATCCTTCCCCGATTAGAGCAAAGCTCTGTCTTGAAGAAGCGACGCTTCAGCACGGAAGCGCTTGCGCAGTTGCGTTGCGCTGCGCGCTACACGCCACGTGTCCAGCGCAAACGCATCAGCGCAGCACCCCAAAGCAGCGCACCCAGCCAAAGCAAAGCTCTGTTTCAAGAAAAACCAAGGGAAGCAACGCTTCAGCGGCGTATGCGTCGTGCGCTGCATGACACGTGTCGGTGTAGATGTGCTAGCGCAGTTGCGCTGCACTGTGTGCTGTGCGACACGTGTCATATCCTGGAGCATTCGCGCTAAACAAAAAGGTTCTGAAGAAATCTTTTCGGTTATTATCTTCTGTAAAACAGAAGCCCCTAGATCAAAGATCCGATGGTGGGGGAAATCCCGCCAAATCTTTCAGAAAAGGGATTTCTTCAACAAATTGAACTTGCTTCTTAATCTGCAAGATGAAGTCTCAGACAGCAAGGACTGAAAAGCTTGCTTTTTTTTAAGCAATGGGGCCCTGCAAGTCAATCCAAAATGGTCTCTTGCATACTATTCACGGGTCTCACCCTCCGAAGTCGAATTTCGAGGAGGAGGGAAACAACCGCTTACGAATTCTCTCGACTCGTAAGAGGGAAAGTTCTCTTGTAAGATCCCTATGACTTATAAGAGAAAACCACACTTAGGAATCCTTACGATTCCTAAGGAGAAAGCCCGCCTACGAGATCCTCTCGATCCGTAGGAAGAAAAATCTCTATGAGACCCTCACGGCTCATAGAGTTGAAAAGTCCTAGGCGGCAGATCTGAACCTGCAGTCTAGGCCATCGTTATCTCTGGGAGAAATGAAGTTATCTGTCAATAAGGTGTATTAAATATGTCATGCTGAGAAGAATGAAAAAGGCGAAGAAATGACACAGGACGTTACAAAAATATGTATCTTTTATTCATGAACATTGACTGGGTACAGGATACATTGTACTAAAGAATAAAAAATATATACATATATTTTACAAGTACAAATGATACAAGGAGAAATTACTGGGAAGGAAGCTTCTTGCATAGATTTAACAATTGCTCGCATACTTCCTTCCACGTCTTCTCTCGATCGGCTACTACCGCCAGCTCTGCCTCCACTTGGGCTCGCTGCTGCAAGACCGACGCAAGCTGCTCCCTGACGACCTGATAGGCAGCTTCCCGACTTGGGGTATTGCGCTCAGCTACGTCAAGCTTCCGCTTCAAGTTTAGCCCATGGGAGATACGCTCCAAGAGACCCTCGAAGATAGTCTTCACTTGGGCAGCATTTGCCTCAACCTCAGCGCGTAGATGGGCCGTTTCGTTCGAGGTCTTTTGGCATTCCCTTAGTCTTGAAGCTGCTTCTTGTTCCAAGTGGCGGAGGTGCGAAGTGCTTTGCTCGAGCCAAGTTGTGCGTTGGGTGCTCAGAGCTAAAACTTCGGGAGAAGGGCGCGTCGACTCCAGCCGATATAGACAGGCCTCGATCCCCCTGCAGTGGTTAACCCAAGATTCGACGACGCCTTCGTCATGAAAATTTACGAGCGCCACCAACATCGGGTTAACCTCCGCAGCAAAATCTACGGCAGAAGGGAGAGCGTCCATATTGAGCTCTTCAATGTACCCGCTCAGCATGCCCAAACTCATCACAGCACCCTTGGAAGATGGACGTCTCAAGAAAGGGCCTGCTGGTGAAAGGACGCGAGCCTCAAAGGGGACCGGAGCCGGAACAATAGCTGCTAAACAAAACATGGTTAAACGATGGTTCAGAAGATGTTGAAGGGTTACCAAAAAAGAAAATTTACTATACCAGCTGCAACGGACGGTAAAGCCGGAAGGGCCGGTGGCGCGGCAGGTCTTGCATCCCCTCCTTCGATTTGTGGCACTGCAATAAAGAAAAGGAAAAGTCAGAAATTATCCCATCGCTAGAAAAAAGGGGGTAAGTAAAGATATTATAGTGAAGATATACTCACCGGCGCCACCAGAAGGAGAAGCGAGCTCGGATGGGAAAGAGAAGTGAGGGAGCAACACTTGATATAAATGATCGAAGAGCACTCCTGCAAAGGCACAATGGTATAACGTTAGTACAAAGCTACATTTTTGAAAGATTAATGCATGAGTCGTGAATCCATACCTTCCAACATCCGTGATGGTACAAGGGAAGGCGGGGAGGTGACCACCGCCAAAGCAGTAGTCGACGGTGCCTCCTCGAGCAAAGGAGCATCGGCACTGGCCGCACCTGCAAAAACAAGCTTGTTAGAAGAGATCGCAAGATATATAAAAAAGGGGGGGAACGCTGGTGACAAAAAAAAAAAGAAAAAAAATTTTACCTGACGAGCTACCAGCAGAAACTGAAGCAATCCCCTCATCCATCGACATGAGACCACCGCCCGTAGCCTCATCACCCGACTCGATGGGAACCGTTGTTGTGCTCGCGAGCCGGGGAGACGGCAAGGAACCATACGCGGGGAGGGCTATGATCGGAGTATTACCAGATTCCTGAGAAAGAGCGGTTCGCTCCTCCTCAGGAATCGTGGCCCGCCTCACCCGATACTCCCTCGGTTTCTGCGGTCACGGTTGTCTCGTCTATCAGCACCGGGACGTCTCCAGCCTCAAGCGCCTCGCTTCTACTGCCTTCGGCTCGACAATCATCTCATCTGCCGCCACTTCAGACGCGGCATCAATGACCTTCTCGGCGGCGGATCCTTCAACTTCTGTTTCAGGCACCGTGGCCCCGACGACGGTGCCCACCGTCGGCTCAGGTTCGGCAGGCGCCGCTTCCGCCGTTTCCTGGGGTCCAACGGTCTCCGCCTCCCCCTCAGTCGGACTTGGTCCTGCAAGATGGAATGCATATGAGCCAATAGCTTTATAATAATTCTTACAACAAGGTTCTGAAAGAGATGCTACCTGAAGGGGATTTATTGTTTGCACTTCGGGCCGCGCGCGCCACTTGCCTATAAGCAGTAGACAGGGCGACAGGGGCCTCTCCAGAAGGAGTGTCAGCGCGAGGAATGGTACTGGGACCGCTCCCGCGGCCAAAGCAGCTCTACGCGCCTTTGCTTCGCGTCTCAACCGCTTCCGCTCCTCCCGAGCCGTTGAGACGGATGCCACTAGAGCTTCCCTAATTGAGGTGTCCTCGTCCGTGAATAGGGAAGCCTCTAAGGTTTTCAGAGCATCCCTCGTCGTTTTGTCAAGCCGAGGCTCGTGCGGCAACTTTGACGAAGCCGGGACTTCAGTAACAGGCTCGGGAAGGATCCCCGCATCACTGATATAACCCCTGCTAAGAAACAAAAAAAAGGTTAGGTTGACCATCATAAAAAGACAACAAACTTTCCTTATAAAAGAGCAAGGGGTGAAACATACCAGCGCCTGCTAGGGCACGCTTCTCCTCCTCCTCCTGGAAGGTTTTCAGGGAGGCAGCAATAGCCTCTTCAGTAGAGACACCTGTTGAAAATGGAACAAATGTTAGTTAAAGATAATAATACAAGGTGCAATAAAATGAAAAATGAAGCGTCTGATGATTACCGGACTCAGCGAGTTTGCTTAGCATCGCTTTGAGCCTAGCCGATCGCTCCGAAGCTGCAAT